>OX392463.1:3197500-4447500 GCA_947623515.1 Neoascia interrupta
GACTATTTCCTTGCGATGCACTTCCCTGTTGGCTTTTTCCCTGTTGACTATTTCCCTGTTGACCCTTTCCCTGCTGACCATTTCCCTGCTGGGAAGATCCTTCCTGAGGGCTACTCTGTGGAGTATTTCCTGGTTGACTGGGTCCTATTTGTGGTCCTCCCTGCTGAGTATTGGCTGCACTTGCTTCGCTTTGTGCTCCATTAGCAGTACCAGATGATTCATCCTGCTTTCCCCTTCGCTTAAACTTGTCCATCATCGATCCACCACCTGTGCTGCCACTGCCTTGATCTTTGTTCTTGCCCCACTTGTTGTCGAAATTTAAAGCTGAATGAACTGCCCTCGAAGGCCGGCTTAGGGACTCTTCATCATTTTCAACTAGTTGAGGCTTCTCATGTGTGGCTCTTACAAACCTTCGCGAAGTGCCCAAGTCTTCTGTAGCATCTTGGTCATAGGTGGGACCAGCGCCAGCGGCATCATCCTGATATTGGTCTGGATAGTCAGCATCACTTGGTGGTGGTGGTGGTGGAGGTGGTCCTTGGTTGTTGCCTTGTCCACCCGGTCCTCCCTGGCCACCACGGCCTTGATTTTGACCTCTTCCATTGCCACCGCGACCCTGTCCACGACCTTGGCCTTGACCTTGTCCTTGTCCCTGACCACCTTGGCCACCACCTCCACCTTGGCGGCCATTATTCCGTCCCTTTCCATTTTGACCTTGGCCTCCTCCGCCACCACCTTGTCCATTTTGGCGACCGTTGGGACCTCCACCTGATCGTTGGCCTTGTCCTTGTCCTCGTCCTTGCCCTTGTCCTTGGCGACCCTGGCCTCGTGCTTGACCCTGTCCTCCTTGTCCTTGCGTTTGTCCCTGCCGGCCTTGTCCCATTCCCTGGCCTTGACCACCTCTCTGGCCTTGTCCACGTTGTCCTTGTCCCTGTCCTTGGTTTCCTTGGCCTTGTTGACCTTGACCCATATTCTGGCCGTTACCCATATACTGGCCTTGTCCCTGTCCTTGTCCCTGGCCGCCATTCCGCTGTGCCTGCAGATGTAAATTACCCTCGTCTCCCATTTCGTCACCATTAGACATGATGTCCAGCTGCTTGAACTCATTCGAGGATCCCACACTCCTAGCCAATCTTTGCTGGCCCAGAGACGCAGCCCTGCGATTTTCAGACCTTGCTACTCGATGCAGGAGAACATCCTCGTCCTGGCCCATTCCTAGACCGCTAAATTTTTCATCGTTGTCTGTAATAGTTTCAAAGATTCGATTAACATGTGTGTGCGCACGTTTTTCAGAGACTCAGAGGTGCAACAAAAAAAGAAAACAAGAAACTTTCGAGAAGACCGAGTCCTCAGTGGTGAAGACTGCAAGTTTATTCATGGAAAAAAACCGTTATGCAAAGACTTAAACCTATCAGTAGTATTCGCTGTAATAATTGTAATCGTTGTTGGTGTTGTCGTTGCCATAATCTGCGTAGTTGTTGTCGTAGTTGTTGTTGTTGTTGTTGTAATCATTGTTGTAGTTCTGATAGTAGTCATAGTTATTGTTGGTGTTGCCATTGTTTGTGTTTCCAGGGTTGTTATTATTGTTGTTTGTGTTTCCAGGATTGTTATTGTTATTGTTACCAGGGTTGTTATTGTTTGTGTTACCAGGGTTGTTGTTGTTATTATTATTGTTGTTGTTCGGATTGCCGGGATAAAAATTATTTCCATTGGTAGTGTTGCCATAGTACCATGGATAGTAACCATTCGGATAGTAGGGATAAACTCCTGACGGACCATAGAAACTATTCGGGGGTTGTTGCGAGGAGACCATCGAGTAGCCACCACCACCAGTTGGATAGAGAACAATCACCTCGGTTCTCGGAGGCTGTTGTCCGACCGGAGCCATTCCCATCGGTGGTTGCACCGGTTGCGGTTGATAAGGGTACGGCGCAATACCAGGAGACGGGCCCATATAAGGTGGCGGCGGACCAGGCACCGGACCCATGTACGGCTGACCTGGTCCCGGGCGCATAGGCAACGGACCTGGCCCCTGATTTGGTGGCAAAATCGGTCTCATGGGTTGCAGTGGTTGGAGTGGTTGCAGCGGTTGCATAATTTGAGACTCGTGCGATGGACCGTCTAGAGCTTGGTATGTACCATTTACCGGGATAAGTTCAACGTCATCTTCTGAAATGGTCACGGGGTTATTAATTCTGGCTAACTGAGTATTTTGCGACCACTCTGTGAGGTGCAACCGTGCGCTGATCATCCAACCCCTTGCAACCAAAGTTATTTTTTTTACAGTGCGATGTAGAATAGGTAATGATTGGCGTAGCCATTTCGTACCGGCGGCGTCACCTGTGCCGGCATTGGCTGTCCTTGATAAGGATTAGTTTGTGGGTTTAGTATGGTCATACAGCCGACTATGTTAAGGCATGGTCGACGCTGCACTTGCGGGTAGGTCGCACTCGGCTGGCCTGCCGGCAGTTGTGGCAGCATTTGTTGAGGCAAGTAAACTTGCTGAGGTACGTAAGTCTGCTGGGGTATGTAGGCTTGTTGCGGTACGGCACACGGCACCAGTTGCGGATAATGAGCAGCTCCTGCGCATGGATCGACTACATAGATAGGGTATGTCGATGGAGCAGCTCCAGCGTTCGAGGCCGCTCCTCCGTAGGGAGGAAGTGCCTGGTACAAGGGAGGGGTATATGGATACGCGGGGTTCGATGCTGATGGATATGTTCCGATAGAGCTTCCTGGATACTGGGGTTGTGCAGCACCAGGATACGCTCCTACCGGAAACGACGGTGACGGACTAACAAGACCAGGATATTGAGCTGCACCTGGATTGGGAATCGACGGATTCGAAACGGGTGGAACTCCACCAGGGTAGGACCCTGTGCCCGGATATGAGGCCTGGGGATACGGCGGTCCAAGGTACATTTGTCGGCTAGTGTGTAATGACGTGTAATGTGAGCCGGTTGTCGTTGTGTTGCTTTCTTTTTTTATTTCAACCGGCTCCAATTCGGTTGGAGGAGCTGCCGCGATTTCCGTGTCGGTACTGTTTTCGCTACTATCATCTGAAATAACCGTAAGATGTTGTTAAGGTTTGCGGATAAGTGTGGGTCTAAGACAATAGTTCGTGGTGCAATTCGGCGTGCAGAAGTGTTGGCCCTCGAAGGAACTTATTTACAAAAGAGTGGCAAATGAGTTCAGTTGTTTTAAATATTTTTTTAGATAAAACTTTAAATTTTAATAAAACGAGATCGTGTTTTTAATCTTGACTGATCGTTTTTGATTTTTGTGGGGAAATTCAGAATATCTAGAGAATTCATATGATCTCTAAAGTCATTCTAGTAATATTAGGAAAAGAAACTATAATGATCGACTGCTGATCTTGAGTCAAGCGGATCGATATTGCCTTAAATAGATCGTTAAAATTTCATGAAAGGAAATTTATGGAAAAAAACATGGCGCTGAATGTAGTTGAGTTTGAGTAACAGTTTTTCCAAGATCTCAAAAGCTTATGTGACATAAAAGTGATCGTGACGTGCAGCTTAATGAAGCATGCTTGTCGCATCAAAAAATTATAAAGCCAAATTAGAAATTGATTTGTTACGAAAAATACTGTTCCATTCTTGGCGTCGATCAATGCAATGATCGTGGATAATCTAGTTTCTAGTATCTCGATTGCAGCGTTATAGGGTTTATAAGGAAAAGATCGTGAATATATTCTCCCTCCAACTGTGTTCAGAGTAAAGCCAAAAGGGCTGAACGATCGCGAGTGATCAAATATGGACATCAAAGCTGTCAACAGCTTTGTTTTAAAAGAATGTCAAAAGAGCACAGATTTTTAAGAAGACTTCCGATCGCGAGTGGTCAAATATCACGATGATTATGTAAAATGATTTTAAGTTACGAAGGAATATCAAAAATGTTCTGTTGGGTAAAGAGCTTTAAGGTGCCCTCGTCTCCAATCTGTATCAAGTCACTTTTTACAAAATTCCTACATCTACAAATTACAAAAAGCCCCTAAATTATTAACGAAAAAAAGTAATCGAAAATAAATTCGAAAAAATAACATTTAACACAAAATTAAATGCGAAAAACAAAAAAAAAATTTAAAGCATAAAAAAAGTAAAAAAAAATAAGTAAAAGTTAAAAAAAAAAACTCCAACCAAACAAAGGCGCTGTACGACAACACCTCCTCTCCTCGCCTCCTGGACAAGTCTGGCTGGCTGTTATTACGTACGAAGCCAATGTCCCATCTGTTGTTGGAGCATCACCAACGCCAACACACATCCAGCCACCATAGTCAAACCACCACCGACGTTTGACAGACTTAGCAAGCCACCAGCAAGGGTGCATCTTCTCCCATGGTGTACGCCGCCAGCAGCCGATGACGGATGGGACTGGGTCTGTCGATTGTATGGATTCTGATTGGGCAGGTACTGTGGCGGTGGCTTATTGAACATATTCGGATTATGATAGCCACCGACACCGATGCCACCGCCAGGCGCTAGGGAGCCTGGTGGGCCACCGGTTCCAGCTGGATTAAAGAATGGCTGCTGACCAAATATGAACGGAGGATTGTATGGATTCACTGGCTGTATATTATGCGGAAAAGCGGGACTCAATCCGCTACCCGGATGATTGGGTTGGGGAAACTGCTGAAAGGCTGGAGGTTGGGTTGGTTGATTAAACGGAAATATTGGCATGTTCGGGATGATGGGTTGCGAATATGGCGCCCCAAACACATAGTGTGGATCGATTTGTGAATTCGGATTATTGCGATGGCCATTGCTGCCACCACCACCGCCGTTATTGCTATTACTGTTATGGTTGTTGCCATTCGTGTTGTATGTGTTTGTGTGTGATGTTGGATTGGATGACGGTGAGAATATGGTATTTTCTGGCGCTGGATTGAGACTAGCACCTGTGGGAAAGGTATACAAGAAAAATGAACGACATACACACAGGACATGCTACATGGATATCAAATGAATTATGACAAACATTAATGAAATTTTCCCAAGAAAAAAAAAACATGTTTGATGATGTTTGTTGTTAGTTTTGATGACTGCTGGTGATGCACACAGGTTTATTGACACATGAGAAGCATTCCAATAGGGTTTCATGCAACGGCTTGGGTATCTATATCGAAACAGTCAGGACCTACTAAGAAATAAAGTGAATTTGGTCAAGCACAATTCTTTACACAGAGTCCCTACAGGAACTTATTTTACACTCTCAAATGTATTTGGAACTCAAATAAAATAAAAGTAAAAAAAGGGGCCAAATATGCATTCCTGAGGCAGTCCAAGTGGAAAGTGAGATGAAATAAAGTGAAGTTGGTCAAGTACAATTTCTTACACAAAATCTCTATAGAAATTGCTGTTAAAATCCTCAACGTCTTTAAAATTCGGATAAAATAAAAAACAGTAGGGTCGACCATGAAATCTTGAGGTACCCCATTTTAAAAGCAAGATTCAATGCATTATATAATGGTAATGCAGCGGAATTTGGAACATAAGAGTGTTTTCTTTCTTTAAACGAAAGCGCAAAAGGATGACAGGTCTACAAAAACGCATAAAGGTATAAACTACGTTATATAAACTCCTTTTATGCCAAAAGATTCACGGAATATTCACAAACGAGGAACTGTGCTTGTAATACTTTTCAAAAGTATTACTTTTTTAGATCGTAATTTCAAGGGTACACAAGCCTATCAGTGACATTTGTGTCAATTGTGTTTTTTTTTTATTTTGAGTCTTTGTCAAAATGAATCGATATTACAAGAAAGACGTCTTCTCATAATGTTTTAACTCAGTTCCGAGCTAAACAAAGTGGCAGAACTGCGTCTGCCATTAAACTGTCGCTTTTATTGTCAGTGACAACTGACAAGTCAGAAGCTTATAAACATACTCACCTCTTGGCATTGCGATTCACCAACGTTCAATTATATATAAGCTGATATTCGAGCAGATTTAATTCCAATAGATGCTATACCATGGCTTTGACCTTCGTACCTACATCTTAACATTGACAGTGGCAATGACGTTGCGTCAAATGTACCTTGACAGCTAACTAAATTAAGGAGTCAAAGCAATTTCAATAAATCTGGTGGAACGCTCCAGTTCGGGACAACAAAACACATTTCTCTCGGTTTTTTTGGGTTTCTCTCAATGCAGTGAGAACAGAAGTTGACAGAAGTAAATGCTTTAAGGCAAAAATGACATTTTATCCAACTTGACAATTTAACATTTACGAAAAGAAACGAACTTTTCATCTTCTTAGAAGAGGAACTGTCAAACAAGTTCCAATAAAATAAAAATTCGGACGCTTTGGACGCCCCCAACAAAATTGCAAGTGTGGCACTAGCTAATGAATTTTAAGAAGTGACAAGGCCCAAAGATGCAAAGTGTTTTGACATTTTAATTGAGGAAGAAAAGTTTTCTACAGAGACCTGTCCTAAGAACCGCGGTTGAAAGAAATACAGTTTTTATAAGAAAGAAATACCTACTGTCTGAAAAACATAGCGACAGAAAACATAGCTGCAGCGGGACAATGTTGTGATTTGAGCGAAGTTCATTTGCGCATTTTGTAATGAATTAAAAGCAAAGTAAAACCCATGAATCTACTTGACGTTTTGACAGATCAAATAGAAATATAAAGCGAAGACAGTACAAAAAGCAAAACTGTGAAATTTAAGTAGATATGATATGATTGGCCCATGTTTATTAAAAAACGAAATTGAACGAATCCGAAAGAGAGTCTGAAATGTTTACAATCTGACATGACAGATGGCAATAGACTGAAAAGTTTCTCAGTTGCTGCGGTATAACAATTGTCACCATCGCTGTCGTTCCTTGGTTGGAAGTTTTTTCACTCAACTTCTGCTCGAAACATAGTGAAAAGAGGAGCGATCAGTTATTAACGGGTCAGAAGTAGAAAAGCGCCTTAAAAGCATATGGCAGCCAGAAACTGACATTCATTGGCACCAGTCAAATCGTCAGTTATTTGCTTATTTTTTGACAGATACCACTTTTTTTACTGTTAAATGGGGGAAAAAACCCGTTTCGGACAGTTTTTTTAGACTTGCTTTGTGTTCTCAGATCTAAAGTGTGACTTTTAGTGTTATAAGCTTTTTCTTTGCAAAAATGTCATTCGAAAATGTTGTGCGAATTCCTAAAGAAAACAAAATGGAATCAAGTAGAGACCCTTGAGGAGAGTATTTTTATTTTAAATGTAGCAAGACGGTTTATTTTCGCATCACATTTTGCCTTTTTAGTAACGAAATGTGCTTTCCGTGATGTTCTCAGTATGTTCACGTCAAAGAGTTCACGAATAATTCAATACGTGATTCCTAGCCGATTTGGTTAGGAATTTGAACAGGCTTTACTGTCAAACCTGACAGAATTTTAATCTTCCAATATTCAAAACAGTTTTGCAAAGGAAATACAGTGTGCCCAAGTATAGAATCTTGAGAAGCTCTACAATTTTTCTCGACGCTTAGAAATTGTGGCAAATTTTCAGGGTCTCAACGCGAAACTGTTGAAGCACCAGAATAAACAGTCCTTTCACGCGATTTGTCCGGGCCTCTTGTGGAAAAACAACAGGACAGGGATGTGAAAGAATTTCAGCAGTTTTTATACTTCCAGGTTTGCGGCAAACCAAAACCTGACTCGGATCTGCAAAGTAAATAGAGTGGGCCCAAGTATAGAATCTTGAGGAACTCCTCCATTTTTTAGATGATAAGAAGCTCTGTTCAGTGATTAGAAATAAGGGTGCCGAAGCACCAAACGTGCTTTCTCAAATTTTGTCGAAATGGTGATTTCATAGTCCCGGAATGTGGGCGGGCTTCTTGTGAGAATGCGATGGGAATGAATTTGAGCATTTTTTTGCTGCCAGGTCTGACTTAGAACTAGATTTGTAAACAGTTTGGCGCAGTTTCGAACAGAAGAACAGATTAGGTCCAAGGATGGACTCTTGAGAAACCCCACAAATTCTCAATTTTTAGAAGTTAAAGCCTAAACTTTTAAGCCTAAACAATTAAAAAGTTATTTAGTTCAGCTGACGAAACACTGGATTTGCTTTCTAGAGCATTTTCTGGGTGTCAGCTTCAGACATTTTTTCGATGGTTTCGATAGTTCCAAAATATCCTCAAGTAATTTGGTGGGCCTCTTGTCAAAATACAGCAACAATACAGCAGATCCCATTGCTAGATCTGCCGTATACCGAAATTAGTCGAATTTCAATAAGTCGGTAGTGTTAAGGGAGGCTCCCCAGTGCCGATTTCAACACAATTCATAAAAATTTCACTTGTATAACGGACAAGTGGATATGATTTCTAGAATTTCCTCCGCGAGAATTTTTTCCGCGACGGGAAATTTTGGCTGCCAGTTTTATCATTCAAAACCTTCGAATTGCATTCCTACAAAAGAAAATAGATTCGGGCTCAGTACACACTCCTGAGGAACTCCAAAGTGGAGCAGAAAATTTGATGTAAAGTTATTCACTTCGGATGACTTTTTCCAATTCAATTTGCTGGGCTTAAGACTTAAGTTTTGTCAGTCAACTTAGTACAATTAGGAAAAAAAAAACATTCCTTAATTGTTAAATAAGGACGTCAAGTTAATTTCAAGCGGGCGTCAAAAAAATAATCAAAGGATTTCGTTGGAAAGTTGCTGGTAAGGCCCTTTTCAAAAATACAACAATATGGCTACGTTTAATTTGGTTTTATAGACAAACCAAGTGTGAAATAAAGTCTTTTAAAATCAGTCAAATTCAATTTTCAGTAGGGAAAAAAACTAGTACTAAATATAGACTCTTGGGGAACTCCATCTTTCAATCAATATTAACAAGTAGGAGTACAATGATTCAGCCGGAACTAAGTGAAATCAAATTATTTTGGCTGTCACAAAGGCTGACAAGAAATGAGGTATGAGTAAAATTCTGAGCGAATTCTGAACTCAGAGAACCGACTTCTGTTTGAAGAATTTTACATGCAAATTTTGGCAACGCTTTTTTGATATTGCAGAGGCTTAAAACCTGCATTCAACTGTTTTACTGCCTGTACTACCAAGTTCTACAGAAAAAAATCAATAAAATCTTTTCGAAGAAAGTGAACTGGGGCCAAATATAGACCCCTGTGGGACTTCACTCCACCTTTTCAGGCGCAAGAAATTTAAAACTTCTCAGTTTATACCGAAGTAACTTATACAACAGAACTTTATAAGTGCTCAAGTCATTAACGATGCTTTAATGTCCAAGGACTAAGGCGAGATCTGTTTTACCTAGAAACAAGGCTGCGACACATTACCTCAGGATGTCCTAGAAAAACGATTGCATGAAACCCCGTACCGAACCTAAAAATTACGATTTGCTGCAACCCCCTTACATACACAAACAAAAAAAAAACATTAATGTTATAATATTTGTATAGGCCACCACAATGAAAGTCGTATGCAAAAGGTGACCGAAAGGATTTCGACAAAAAATAAAAAAACTCATTTGGTAAAAAAATAAAAAATAAAATCACCTGGTGGTTTTACACCTCCACTGGACGAAGCGGCTCCACTCTTCTTGCACGTCGGATAGCTGCCGCACTCCTTGCCGTCACGTTGGCCAAATCCACAGGAATCATGCGAAAGGACACAAACCTCATTTGGCAAGCAGCCGATGTCAACGCATCCGCGTCCGTATTCTGGCAAATGTCGTCATAACATATAAAATAATGTAATGCCAATAATAGTAAAAGAAAAACACAGATTCTCGATTACATAACATTTCGATTCGATTTGCGGGACAAAACAAAAACAAAATCGAACCAAAAAATGTAATTTTTCTCAAAAATCATTCGTTTATCTATGTGTGAGTGTGTGTTTTGTGTGTTGGGGGTGGGTGGGATGTGTGTGTGTGTATTTTTGTGCAGGGTTCATATATGGGACTTTTAAGGAAGGCTCAATCAATTTTTCATTTCAACATACTTGAGTATGAGTTGACACTGCTGATGGCGCACAAAACCAGCACCAGCCACATGCCTCCTCCCATTGTCGTCGGGTTGAGGAGCGATGTCGTCCTCATGTTGTTGTGTTATCGTTGCTCCTTCTAGTCGGTTAGTCGGAGTGTATCCTGCAATAGAAGAAAAGAGAAAAATTTTTTCTTGAAAAGATTACTTGAATGCTCCCCATCCATCAGGAGACGAAAAATAAAAAGGAAAATATTTTTCCTGAATCAATATTGGACAGATTCCATGTTCATTTGTCAACAAAAAGGAGATCGCTATTCGCCGCTGCTGGTTTTTTCTTTTTCTTTTAGATTCACAGGACTCTCACACTCACATTTGCAGAGATGGAACTCGGGTCTCACTTACGGATATTGAAATTCACGGTAAAAGGAAAAATTCAATAATAATTTTTTTTTCCTTTCGGTTAGTATCAATTTCAATTGGAATCACCACTTTGGTTGTAGCGTTACAAAGCGAACACTGATGCTCCAACGGTGTGGGGCATGTTTATTTATTGGCGGAGCATCCGGCTGGAGCGCGGACAAAGTTGGCCTGTGACCAAAAGGTAAATTGGATTTTTCATTTGCCGCAAATCAATTTAATTTCGAGAGATTAAATTCATTGGGCTTGTGCCATTCTGTCCAACTGTCAGGGGAGATAAATTCGAGCGATTGTTGCAGATGATTAGGCCGTTGGTCGATTAGAGAGAGTTTTTGGGGCGCGTTCTATCGGCTTGGAGGCCAGACTGCAATTTGAGTGTTCATTAAGGCAAATGGTGGGTGGGTGTAAGGTACCATCAGGGTCAGAGTTAATGTGTGAATCAGTTTGACGTTTAAGCCTTAACGAAGCGTTGTGCTTATGCACGTTTTTGTGACGGGCCGCACACGAGGCTAGGTGGACCATGGTAAAATCGTCACATGCCATATTAAAGTCAACAGGGTTAAAAACTGGTTTAGACTTTGTGAACTACCCCAAAATGCAGAAGACCTAGTTCTTGATATGAACTTTTTTGTTAATTAATTTAAGGGGTATGGAGTTTGGACTTAGCCTATCTGCAGTATTTTGGAAACGATCCCAAGCCAATTTTGTCTCATCTCTATTGCACACAATCTTAAGGGAAACACATTTTATATGCAGTGCCTTCTTCTTCAAAGTATTTGTTGTTATCCCCTTGAACTCTTCTTGCCAATGAGATCAGCCAGTTTTTCTTACAAACCTTTTAAAAGAGTATCAGAGGTTTGCAGATTTTGCCGGATTCGTCAAATGTTGCCATAAGAATACTCGTCAGATTTAAGAAACCCAAGATTTAAATTAGGTGGTGTTGCAAGCTAATATTCTTTAAGGGATATTCCATGTCATTCACACTAGAGGCTAGATCTCTCAGCTTGTTAATCCATATCCTTCAGGGTTATTCCATCTTTCCTGATCCTCCGCCAACAACTTGCGAAATTAAGGCGTGATCACCATGTGGGTCCAAGAAGAAGGATCGCCAAATAGGTCAAGGTTTAAGGATGGGTCCAGAATGAAGGTTGAAACAAAAACTGAATTCACAATATTATAAGACTTCTACCAATACTGATGTTTCTCTTTTTATCCCTTATTTCGGGGCCTGTACCCGCAATTTAATTTTTTGGTCACTTCCGAAATTTCATGACCATAGATGAGGCTTGGAACGAAAACTGAAATAAAAGCTGAGGCCTTTGCTTTCACTCCAAGCTCAGCTAATCATGATGATCGGCTGGCGCAGTTCCTTTAATATTGCTCCAACTTGGCCATTCTTGCAAGATAACTCAGCATGACTCCTCCTGACTCAGTATGACTCCTCCCACCTTTCGTGAAAAAACCCCCAGGGACTTCAACTTCTCTTATACTATTTTAATGACACTTCATTTATGTGCATTTCTCCACCTGTTTCTAATTGATCTCCACCTGGAATCGACCCGTCCGGTTCGGATCCGTCCAGTGTTTGCTGAAAGTTGAAGATCCTCTTTGGACGACACGACGGCGACGTAAGGATAGAAAATTACCTGCGAAGAGCAGGTGGCTTATCCTTGTATCAGCAATTTCGAATGATCTCTCAGTAAGACTGTGTTTCAATACACAATGCTTATGAAATCGAGAGGCGAAAGATCAGATCAGATCACAGCCATATCCAAGTGGAACGCACGCATCAAAAGGACGGGATTTTACGGCTCTGGGAAAAGTGTCGCTCAATCTATAGTCTTGTTAAATCCTCTAAACTTTATCCCGACACGTATATACTTATCGGTTTGGCATGCATATTTCCATTACTTCTTAAGAAAAGACGGAGAGTGGAGGAGGAGATATGACATCGAACTGTACGGGCTGTACAGCGATACCGACCAAGCCAAAAGAGTCAAAACACAACGTCTACGATGGCTGGGTCATCTAGAGCGGATGGACACCAACGCCCCGGCCCGGAAAATCTTCGAATCCACACCGCAGGGACGGCGCGGTAGAGGAGCACCGAGACTCAGGTGGCGCACGCAAGTGGAAGCGGACCTCAGCCAACTTCGCGTGCGAAACTGGAGACGGCTAGCTCGAGACAGAGCTGGCTGGCGAAGCTTGTTGGCTGAGGCCCAGGTCCACCCCGGACTGTAGCGCCACTTTAAGTAAGTAAGTAAGTCTTAAGAAAAACGTCAAAAGTAAAAAGCTGGGTCAGTTGGCTTCTGCTAGGATGCAAACCACACCAGTCCTCCTATTACTAAAACACTAAAACTCTGTCGCAGTACTGAAACGTGTTTCCACCTTCGCAAATACTTTGAAGAGGAATACACCCCTGTCCTCAGAGTACCTTTTCAGGTCGCCTTCCCTGAATACACCTCTTTGGATCGGGACAATTTTACAACCTGATCTCATCGAAGAGAATTGCACTGCTGTCTTTAATACCCTGCAGGGAATTGAGTTACTCTAAGCGCGATGCACTCTCGTATTTAAAGGGTAGTCATAACTTCTTGATCGCGAGCTCATGATAGAAAACGGAAGGTGCTCCCTTCATCTGCGAGAAAACATGAATTTCATTTAAAGCAGATCTGTAATTGTGCTGCAACCCCTCGTGGAACCTTTCCATAACTATTCCTCTGACTCCAAGCTTTCAAATTCCCTTAGCCCTAAGTGAAACAAGTTAAAGAAGTTAAGGTATTGCACTGAATCCACACAGCTTGGGATATCTTCTACTCTCTGATGGCTGCTTAAATTCCAGCTGACACCCCAAGCCGAGTTGAAATACCATCGGATGAAAAGGCGAAAAAAGACATGCGGGATTCAGGGCAAGGTATGGTCACTGCAACCTTTACCTGTCGCAGGAAAAGCTCTACCAATTGAGGTACGATTGTCACGATTGGTTCTTTATCCATATTCAAAGACATCACTAGTTTTTGCCCAGCGTATGCTATGTTCGTTGCTTTTCTTTGTAGCTAATAAGGAATGGACCAGAGAACTAATCTTCTGGTTTTGTCGTTGTCTGACTTGAGTCGGAGTCCAGCTACTGTTACCTAAACCGAGTCGCCCGTCTTAAAATGTTTTCCTGTGAGAAATGGTCCAATGTCACTGAAGGGATATTACGTCATTGAAGACTGAATGACTCTCAGAAAAGGCCCTTTGAGAGCATAGTCCTGCAAAACTCTCAGGAGTTTATCCCGAGGATCGCGGTCATAAGCATGTTCCAAATCAACCAATAACGCGTAAACTGGTTTGGTATAAGTTTGGCAACCTTTATTGTCAAAATTTGGTTGGTTGTGCCTCTGCCAGGCCAAAAGTCGTAATGCACTTCCCGTAACAAAGGCTCAATTATAGGTCGAAAACGCGCTTCCCACACCTTTTCTGAGAAGACTTAAGGAAAGGTATAGGGGAAGGTGCTGTACCCATCAGTTTGCGAAAACTTTCAGATAACCACCCGCTCTAGATCCTCTAAAATGATCTTGGTTTCCTCGAAAATTTGTGGGGGAATTTTCTGTGAATAAATTAATATAAATTGAGTGGCGCAACAGCTCGAGGTGAACCAGGGCCAACTTCTCGACAATGAATGTCGTGTTCTTCACATACGTATAAACTTTTGCTACATATTTTGTGCACATACTGAAGGTCTCCGCCCACTTTTATGGGCATGTTTTATAAAAGAGTGTATTTTTTTTAGTCAAGTGGCAGGGTTTTCAAATTTTATGCTTTCCACAAAATTTATGCACCCACATTGTGTAAGGCATCTGAAGGTCATATTTTTTATTCCGCCCACTTTTTGGAGGCGTGGCAATTTTTTTTAACAATTGAAATGTGAAACAAAATATAAACCAGGGGCACCACCTGCTAAAGAGGCCTAGGGCCCAAAAAAGTTGAATCCGGCGCTGGTCCTACTTCTCAATCTTGCCAGAAAAGCGCTCCTTAGGTCCACCAATTTGCCCATGCAAACTTATGCTTAGCCTAAATGCAATAGAACGATCAAACCTTAGATGGACAGGTTACAATACTTGTATGGCGTTTATATAGCCTTGGCAAATGCTGAATGCTCTAAGACTTTGATTTCCCTTAATAGGTCGCGAATTTATGCTACAATTGGGGTAATTTTATGGAACTGTCTTGTAGGCAAAAGTGCATCAGGTCTTGTCTTAACTCTTATGAGATTTCTAGAAGCTGCATGGATAAGAAGGAGACCAGACTTAACCTTCTCTGGTATGCCCTGTTTTACTGTGACTCGGTATACAGATCGTATTCGATCTTAGAAAGACGATCTCCACCTTTGAACTTAATTTTACAATCATCTTAAGAAATTTAATACGACCGACCCAATTCGTCTCGCTAATAGTATGAGAAAATGGATTAAGAAAAGGCGCAACTTTCTATTGATCCGCGTGGTACGACAATGGACCCTTATAGGTTTAAATGTGTCGGTTTTCTAACACCCAATAACCACTTCAATTCAACCGATTTCTGATTTATGCGACTTTTTCGGCGTTTGAAATTGAGAAATCCTCGCTGAGGTCGACGATTTTTCTGTCAATCGCTGTTGTGAGTTATGACACGCTGTTGAATAGACGTTTTTTTTTTGTCGAAGCTAATACTTGTTGTGAAATATAAGCCGCATTCATGTGCAATTAAGTCGACAAATTTTAGAAAAATGTCGAAATCTCTCTGTGCAGTCAAAACAGTCGTCGCATTTTCTCGCTTTCATTGTGTAGTAACAAACGACTTCTCTAGTCTCGCGCTGTTGCTGTCGCTCTGGTGTGACGCCGAATGCGCAACGGCCATTAAGCGGTCCCAGCACCAAGTGTATTTGTAGATGTTTTTCAGCAGGAAGAAGTGATCGAGATAGATAAGCCAAAACAAAAGTTGAACAACTTCTTTGCGATCTCTTTTCATCCTGGTCCCATTACCACTCAATTACACTCTTCTACCAATTGTTGTTCTTACTCCCGGTCCATGAGCTTGAAATTGCTCATAAGAAGAAAAAAGCCGACGTGTGCCACTCTAACCAGAGCTGAGAGCAGCGCGTCAAGCCTTAATAAAACTAAATGAAAATGCAAATTTCAATGGGATATCACAAAGTATGTAGGATAATTATTGGTCTATATCATATTTTTATCATATTTTATTCATACGTCAGACACGTTTGACGTATTCTATAAATAAAACATTCTCATTTAATTTGTACAATTTATCCATAAACCAATAAAAACTTAAATTAAATTGAAACCATAACAAACAGCGAAGCTGGCAAGTGTAAACAATTTAATTAAATTATTGTGCTCCGATTTAATTATCGAGTTCAAAATCAAGTTTTAAGTGTCATAACATATTTTAGGGCCTGTATCAATGTGTTTGGCCGGAGCACAGCAAATGCGACCGTGAAATTAATTACCGACGCTCTTAATTGTAATCAACGCATCAGCTTTGGAAGGCAAATAACAAATGTTTACATTCCATTTGATGGTTTAATCGTAGGCTCGTGCATTGGAGAGCTGGCCAATGTGGAACGTTGACGATTGTGTTCATGACCTATGTGAACTTGGAGGCAGTCCGCTACGATAAGCAGAAAGACACAGTCGACAGTGACTGTGTAGGAATTACCAATGATTTTTTATTTGAAATTAAAACGATCAGTGTTGACGTGTGATTTGACACTTGGTGACTTTTTTCAACGGGTGAATCCTTACCACACGTCTCTTCGGGGAAACATAAAGTTTAAACTTTGTCTCCATCGACCATAAAACTGCAAGTAGCTGGGGACGATTAAAAATAAATCCCGAATTCTTTCCACGGGAAAAACATCACATTAATTTGTTGTAATTTTGACTCTCAAAAGAGAGTGACGTTTTTATTTCCCAGGAGCGAATATCTAAACAATTTCGTTGTGAAAATCCCAATAGAAAACGTATTTGTTACGGATCTGTCATACGTTTTCAGTTCATTTTCAGTTTCCTTTTTCGAGTCTCAAACTGTTAAAAATGTGTGCGAAAAGTGTTAAAAGTGACATTTTAGAGGTGTGTGAAAAGGGCGAATGAGATTTATGAGAAAATTAATTTTCAATTACTTGCCAACAAGATTCAAAACTGGACTCAGATTAGTTTGCGGTGGAAACACAGTAACGCTAATAACAATGGAGAGCAAAGCACTGCATCGGTCTTTTATACTGCCTTAAGAAATATGTACTTATTCTTGATTTTATTCCGATTTCTTATAATTTTTTGCAGTGGCAGCTCCTTTCTTTATTTTCTACCTCGAACAGATTGTCGAAAACTTAATATTATCATTGTAAATTATACTATACTCCTTTCTACCATATTATTTTTCCTTAAAGTTCGAGCCACAATTAAGTGCCACAATTCGGTGACTTACTAACGTTGTAGTGAGGCAAATGTATCGATATCCTATCCTTGGCAGGCTTGAAGAAAAACACTTTTTGTTTAATGTAAATAACCGTCCGAGGCTTGTGTTAGATATCCCTAGGACGCTCTTTGCTTCATTAAACGAGTTTGGTTAATGGAAATTTTTCCGCGGGCATTTCCGGAAAGTTCCGGCCTTGCTTTATTGATGATCCTTTTTTTCTGAAAACATGTTTCATGAAATTCCCATCTAAAGACAATTTCAGGATCCATTAGCAGTCGCCATTAAGCGCATAACAAGTGCACAACGCAACCCTCTAATGACAACATCGTTCTCTGCCCGTCGGTATTTGTATACAGAGACAAGAACAGCGCGTAAAAGGATTATCGTGTTGTGGGCTCCTTGTGTGGCCGCAGTATTTGCTTAGAATGCAAATGGAATTCATCCGCAGACACGGTATACAGGCTGCAGGAATAGGGAGTAATCTACAGGTTGTATCACAGCAAAAACTAATTGATATTCCAGTAAACAAATTGTAAGCCCGTTCCCGCACTGGAGAGCACACACAAAATCCCCATTCCGCTTTGACAATTTCCCTAAGGTCCTTCCAAGGAATTCATTTCGTTTTCGTAAATATTTGCACAATGAAACAGCACAGAGCGTGTCCTAAAGTTTTCCATCTTACAGATTCTCCTCGGCGGCGGTGGTGGAATACAAATTAATTTTAACTTCGTTCGTGTCTTGTGTCACTTTAATTACCCCCAACTCCGGCGAACGAATTCCGGGGCCAGGCAAAACACACCTCCCAGAATGGTGTACACCGAGAATTGGCTCGCATCCAAAATGTGTGAACGTTAAGACATTGCATTTCCATTTGCAATTCCAATTTCAGAGCGAAGCGCAGAAGAATGTCAGGAGAATTTCGTAGGTGTACTCAAAATTAATCCATTCATCATTTGGTGTCATTTCCCAGTCCATTGAGGGAAGGCGAGAAAGTGTCCTTTAATTTGTTTTCACCAGAGGACACCCGGCATTCAATTGTGGTTACTCTTCAAGGGAATGAGGAACAAAATGCCCAAGGATGAGCCATTTAACAACGTGTAGGAGGGGCATGGCATGCTCTAGTCTCTAATTGCATTTATCTTGTGAGATTTTCTATCACTAATGAATTTTATTCGATTTACGGAATTCAGATCCTGGAAGAATTAATTTTTATCGTGACTAGTTCTCTGGGTTGCGAACGTTTCGTTTTCCACCTTTTGTGTCAGCAACGTAGTCAAATAAAAGTGAAGAATAAGAAAGAAAAAAAAAAACGAATATTCCGCGAGGCAATTTCCAACAATGTCGGAGGAAGTAAAGAAGGATGTCTGCTGGGGAAAAAAGGTCTTAAGTAAAGTTTGAGTTTAAGGAGTTGACAGTTTTTTTTTCGGGTTTAATTTGCGTTTGCTTCAGCATTCGTTTCCGGCGGAAAGACAATTTTTTCGCAAGGGAATGAGAAATTTATTTAACTCAATCGAAGTTTGACCGCGAGGGCAAGTGGAAATGTCAAGATTTGTCTACTCATCTTGATGATTGGATTCGCCTAGGGTCTGAGTGATTGCAAGGCAGATTGCTTACGATTGATAAAAAATTCCAATCCAAATGTTTGTATACATGACTCGTACATTTTTGAGAAAACCTATTTTTGTTTAACAATGCTTTTGCGCCTAAAGGAGTCATCCATACTTGAAGTCTGATTGAGAGACTCTGAGCTTTAAGTGTTTTTATACCGCCTTAAGCTTACTATTATATTAATATCAACCCTATAGGGTTGTCTTTAAACCAAAATATATTTACAAGTATTTATGACATAATGTAGCAGAACCGCATAGTCGGCAAAGAAATATGTTGTGCTTCACGCGAATTATACTAGTCTAATTAGTAATTGTATTAAGTCCCTTTTTACTTAAGGGAGTCACCTTAGTCTTTGATTTCCTTTCTTGAATGATCTGCGATAGTTTTCGTCCTACTTCACATTTCTGGTTCTACAGACAACGTAGAGCGTTGTATTGCTCGTTGTCTGGTTTAAAAGGAGGATCGGTCTCGACCTGTTTCAGTTATTCAAGTCTCTTATAGTTTACCTAAATAAAAAGAAGCCTTACATATGTTAGGAAGAAAATCGAACGTATTTATATAAAGCAATAACGGGTTGCCCCTTAGGGCCAGATTTTAGGCCGTGATCATCCGACTGTCCTAGTTTAACTAAGATTAACTCCAGAAATTAGTTTTTCAGTGAATTTAAAGCCGGGGTTAATCTCGGCTTAACTCCCCAAAGCTCATTTGGTGAGTTAATCCCGGACTAGCTCAGGTGAAGAGAATGAACTTTTTCAAATGTTCTTTTTTGTGTAAAATGGCGTTGAGAAGTAGTGAGTATTGTGTGTTCTGTGAGAAATTACATCTGAAAATGACTTGAACTTCTTTTCCTGTGTTTTTCTAAGTAAAGTGACAGCTGAAAAAGTCAATTTTTTCGAGAATCGAATATTTTGACAACTTTCCTGACGGAGTTAGCCCTGCACTGAAAAACTGTTCGCTGGGTTAACTCTAGATTCGCTTTGTTACGGGATTAACAGATCTTGGCTTAAGCTGGGGTTAACTTAGCACTTGAAAACCGACCCTTAGGAATTGTCGAACCAATGTGCAAGATAAAATGTGAACACACTATGCATAGGTCAACAGGATAATAGATTTAAGTTGTCATTTCGTTTTTTAGTGCCTTTCGTTATAAGGTGCTACAAAGTAACAAAATTAGAGAAAGAGAGCTAATCTGTACAGAGATTCGCCTTGTACAGATGAAGCTCGATAGTCCGGATTGTAACAGGTATCCGAATGCTCCGTTCATGCCTGAGGTAGTATTTTTTTTGGGTCTCAACCGGGTTGATTTTCACGCAGATCGTGTAACACCTTAAGTGGCACTGTTCGATAGGAAAAAGGGACTAAAGACGAAAGCTGGGACACTGGTATGCGCAGTTAAAATTGGTTGTTAAATAAGCTTAACAATCGGAGGGTTTGTTAAATAAACTTAACAATAAGGCAGCAACAATCGGAGCGAAACGGAAACGTCACGTTGACGGTGAGCGGCGTGTGTTGCTCAAAATTTTGTATTATTCAGCAGCAGTATTCAGCTTTGCCACCAAGGTTCCACAAACAGCGGTAAGGGTTTAAGAGTACTTTCATACCGACTTCAGAAGCTGAGATAAGCTAAGCAGTACGTTTGATCACCTAACAGCCATTTAGTTCCATGTAGAAGAAAAACGACAGCACTAAAAATAATGAAGTTTTGTGCTTCTGTTGGCGCTGTTTGTGAGGTAAAGCGGGTAAATGTAAAGGCTGGGCGACGTTAGACTTAGCAACTAAGAAACCTAATTTCAAGAGCTTGCGCCGGTGATCTTATCTTTTTATTAAATGATCAAAGATCAGGGTTGAAGGTCTGGGTTCTATTCCCATCCGCGGCCATCTGAAAAGAGACCCTTTTCATGACCCCTTAAAACTTACGCCAGGCTTCGACAAGCTCTCCGAGAAAGTAAACATAAAATCTGCCCAAAAGATCGGCTTCAATAAATCGATTTTTGGCGCCTTTGATGGATGGCGTGGCAAATAAGGAAGCTTTATCACTGATCAGATATGGTGGGTACCGGAATAAATACATTTAGCGGCGGACCAGAATTGGCAACGAAAAGAATAATTCAGGAGCGTGTTTTTTTGAATCTGAGCGTAACGCCTTGAATCTGTTATCCAAGTAAGGGTTGACCGATTACCAAGCATAGCAGAGGTAACAAGCATACTTCTTTAACTTTACTCGTATAAAGTTTCAGCTGTAATCGATTACTGTGTTCACTATTCCTCTGCTTTTCCTGATAAAAAGTTTAAGGCAGGGTTTTCTTAGTTTCAGCATTGAAGCACTGTTTGCGTAACACACCGTACCCGGTGTACGGAGACTCCTCTTTGCGGATTCAACTAACTTTCAAACTTGATTTGGAGGACTAGACTTCCAGCTCACTTACCATTTTTCAGCTCTTTATAGCTTAAAATTTAATTCCTAAAAGCTCTTTACTTACAGACGGTTGGACATGGCTTAGTCGATTCTCCTGTCGATCCCATTCATATCTCTAAAAGGTCGACGGTGATTATTTCACTGCGTTACAAACTATAAGTTTACCTTAATATACCCTGGGTAGGGTATACAAATAGAGTGGCCCTACAGCTTGAGACGAACCAGGGTCAACTTTCCAACAACTTCTCAACATGCTGTGAGTGTTGATTTTTTGACGTATAAAAGGGAACCTAAAAATGTTTGCCTAATTCGAACGGCACTTTGAGAATTTTTTCAAGACAAATGTTACTCTCAGAGGGTTTATCAGACCCCCGCGGAGGTGAGGACCGTAAAAAGAACGATTTTTTTTGGGGTGATGGTAGGATTCGAACCAAGACCTCTGGCGCACTAATTATTTCGCCACAGCACCCCACATGAAGATGCTGATAGTCCAGCTTTTTATGTGATGGTAAATATCTGCCACAAGGGAACTAAAAGGGGAAAAGGCCCGATATTGGGTATCTTAGGTCTCCATTTGAGGCTTGTATATCGGCCTTTTCATAACCCACAAAGAGGTTTCGTGTCCTGTCACCCAAATCAGCTTTACACTGTTTGTGTAAAGTTACAATTCCAGGGCGAAGCTTCGTTCAGATTTCAGGGTTGCCTGGCTGTCGAAAATTAGTAAGATTTTTACATTTGTGAGATTTCTATTATAAACGCAATGGGGTGCTTCGGTAATGGCAAAAAGTTCGACTTGATAAAGTGTGGCTTCTTTGCAGAGGGTTATAACGTTTATGGCTATACCAGTCCACTGCATGACTTCTACCCGTCAGTATAAAATTTTTCGGTGTCGTCATTTAATCAATGTGGATCGCTGGTCCATTTTTCTCTTTTTGGATAGTCATTTTTTAATTTGGCTGAAGCGTATTGAGGAGTGTTTTAGATCACTAGATTGTGTCAGAACTCGGACTTAATTCACTTTTTTCCCTCTATGCCCTTGTAGATTTTCTTCTGTAGGTATAGTAGGTAAGACTTAGAGCCAATTACTATGTCTCCACCGGCCATACTTTTTCTATTACTTTTTGACGCTGACAATTTAGTGCAGATGACATTTTTCAAGAGCGAAAAAAAATTTGATTGTAAAAATCCCAATAGAAAACGTATTTTTAACAGACCTGTCACACAATAAAACTTTTTTAAAGGTTCTTAAACCAAGTTTTACAAATAAAACTAAGCGATTATTATCTTCAGGATTAAGAATCTACTTTAGTCTTGATTCTACTTTTGATATTTTGTGTTTATAGTGGTTATAATCTGTGAAAGTCAATGTGAACATCTGTGAAGCACACTCTCCGCAGTATCATAGACTTTTAATCGATTGAGGGGCAAAAAATGCGGTCATCTTCTGTCCCACTCCATCACTCATTTGTATCCTTCGAAATATCCAACTTGGTCACGTTAGTCCCATTGCGTGACTTACTTTAATTATAATTAAAATCATACATTATCCTTGAAGTTCTCGCACAAAGTATACCATAACGACGCAGTTTCTCTGCGATTAAATGAACACGCAAGCAAATAAGTCTCAGAAGTTCAATGAACATTGGTCATTCAAGGTCAGTGCTTGTGTTATTCTTGGCGGAGTTTTTTCCCATGATATTAAACATTAACCACCTGCAGTACACTTTGTGTCAGTGCAAGCATTGCTATGGGCACTGCCCACTCAATTTTCAACGGATGAAGAGCATTAACTGCCTGACGCTTAAATAAGACCGAAGATAGCTACTGTCTGTCAGCGAGCAAATTATCCCGCACTGTTTTCTTGATTATTATCCGACTGCGGCTTTGTGTAAGGAAGAGCTCATCCCTCGTTCGTTGTGGAACGTGCCCTGAATTGGGTGGGCTATACCAGCTCCGCAAGATAATTTGATTCAATTGAGAAGGCGAGTCATTTAGATTGCCCATATTGTCGGTGTCGTTTTCAATTGAAGAATTGCTTAACGAGGAGAAATGGTCTTGTCATGATGTTTGAAAAACATCATAAGGCTTTGGTCCAATACATGGAAGAAAACCAAAAGGCGAATTTCAATAATTTTTACCCTTAACCACTAACAACAACCTAACATCCTTTGTGAGTGGCTTTTCTCCTATCTCACAAATAGCGCAATGCTCAATTTGCATTAATACATTCTGGTCATAACGAATAAGGATACGTGCGATTGAGAAAATTTCCCTTCCACACCATTAACGGCGAGGAGGCGACAGCCCCGACACAAGAATATCCCGCCCGGTATGAACCCTCTCAAATTACATGACGATAGGGACGACAAAGACAACGTCCTCCTCCTCGGTGGGGGTAATAGTTTCAAACCGATCATAAAGATAGCAAAACATTCAAAAGTGGAATTGAAAAAGAAGAAAAACGAAAATAGAATTAGGGGTGAAGATTGCTGTGTGACAGACGACATTGCGCGCCTCGTCCCCTACACACGCCCTCAGCCCGAATTGTGCTACGGGAAGGGTTAAGTGAAATGAACTTTTTATGAAGTTGGTGATTTCAAATAGAGTCGTTGCGGCAAATGGTGAAAGGGTGCGAAAGCAACCATTGGTAATTGGTTTTAATAAGCTTGAATGAGTTTGTGTTGTGATTCCTGGTTGTGAACTTTACATCCCTTCTCGCACCCATTTTCAGGGTTAAAAGGGAAATCGCTTGTGTAGCAATTGCTAAATGATTATGCGGGAGGGTTTGTTATGATAAGGAAAGTTAACGGATTGAAAGCAACAAATCATTGTGAACGTCTTCGGGGGGATTGAAATATGCTGAGAATGCGAATAATACGACTCAAATTTATTGGATGCAAACGGTTTGGGATCAAATGAAAAAGCTACTGTACCGAGAAAGATATGGTTTGAATTTAAAACGGGTGGCTGACTTATCTTTATTAGGCCGGCAATGTGTCTTTCTTATGGTCGCACAAGTATATATCTTTCTTTTTTTAAATGGTCTTTCCATGAAAATTAATCATAATTCAATGCAATGTGCAGGTACCTTTTTCCAGTGTCTTATGAGCGGCATTCTTCTCCGGACACAATGGGTTCAAACCCCGACCGAAATAATCAAAAATAATTGTCATGTATCGGAATCGACAAAAGTTAAATGGCTCATCATTGTTTGTTCCAAATAAATCCACAAAAACTTACATCTAAGTCTATTGGGTCCGATTTCGACTTATTTCATAGATAACCCAAGGCGTCGCTATGTGTCATACAGCTTATGCTACTCTGGAAACTCCAGCAAGACATTGACATTCTTCAATATGAAGTTGAATAACTATCATCATCAACAGAAAGCCATAAATCGGCGCTTGATTGCTAAATTTTTTCATTGAAAGTCAAAAATGGCGCAACGTGCCATACAGCTAACACCATATCTGAAATTCTGATACTAGTTCACTAAGCCGATGCGAAAGCTATCATTGAACACAAAGAGCGCTGTCAACTGATTTACTGGCTACTTTATTTTTTCATGACCCAGGACGTCGCTACGTGACATACAGCCGATGTTTCATTTGAAATGCATGCCATAATTGACAATTTTCCATTATGATGGTGCCATAGTTATGATCACCAACGGAGATCCATATCAATCGATGATGTTCAATTTTTTTCATTTAATGCCAGAAACGGTGCTACGTGCCATATAGCTGACGACACAATGGAAACAGTCTTCCAACGGGATAATTTTATAGCTAGTATCAGCAACCAATCAACTTATCATTACCAATTAATTTCATCAATAGCCAAGTCGGTAGACACGGCGGTACGCGCCAAACAGGGCTGACGTAAAAAAAGAATGCTGACACTCTTCGAAATTTATAAAGCAAGAAAATTATATCATTCTTGAAGCAGAGAGAGCTAGTTGGTCAATGATCACCAAATTCCCTTCATTAAAAGCGAAGGGCGGCGCTACGTGTACTGCAGTTGCTGCAATAATGGAAGTTCTAATAATCTTAAAATTTTATAAAGTTGCGACCCTAATCATTAACGAAAATGGTTATCATCGATCAGCAGATGATAACCATTTTCTATTGACCCAAACTCTGTGACATGAATCCGACTGTTATCGGAAAAATTACCAAACAACAATTAGTTTTAACATTAACATTAACATTAACATTAACATTAACATTAACATTAACATTAACATTAACATTAACATTAACATTAACATTAACATTAACATTAACATTAACATTAACATTAACATTAACATTAACATTAACATTAACATTAACATTAACATTAACATTAACATTAACATTAACATTAACATTAACATTAACATTAACATTAACATTAACATTAACATTAACATTAACATTAACATTAACATTAACATTAACATTAACATTAACATTAACATTAACATTAACATTAACATTAACATTAACATTAACATTAACATTAACATTAACATTAACATTAACATTAACATTAACATTAACATTAACATTAACATTAACATTAACATTAACATTAACATTAACATTAACATTAACATTAACATTAACATTAACATTAACATTAACATTAACATTAACATTAACATTAACATTAACATTAACATTAACATTAACATTAACATTAACATTAACATTAACATTAACATTAACATTAACATTAACATTAACATTAACATTAACATTAACATTAACATTAACATTAACATTAACATTAACATTAACATTAACATTAACATTAACATTAACATTAACATTAACATTAACATTAACATTAACATTAACATTAACATTAACATTAACATTAACATTAACATTAACATTAACATTAACATTAACATTAACATTAACATTAACATTAACATTAACATTAACATTAACATTAACATTAACATTAACATTAACATTAACATTAACATTAACATTAACATTAACATTAACATTAACATTAACATTTCTGTAAGCTTAAAAGGCACCAATAAATGGAGCGCCAGGAAGTAAGCAAAACTTGTTTGTATTACTCAGGCGGTTCATTACTCAGACTTCGACTGGTATGTTTAGCGATTGTTATCAGAAAATCGACGTTCAGTCCAAGGACCTTGTGCCGTGCATCGATATCTCACACTATTCTTCTTGTATATTTTAATATTACATTCCGTTTTTTTTTTTAATTTTTGCTGCCAGAAAATATGCCCGAAAAGTTGGATTCTAAGCCAATCAGAATTTGGGAGATCACTGATTTCTGTTGGTCTGCATGTTTAGAAAAAATGCCAGGAAAGCAGGTTTCTTCCCTGAAAAAAGAAGGACAGACTTTTACATACATGTATGGGAAATTTTTTGTTTTTTTCCGAAAAGAAGTGAAGTATTGACGACAGGCAAGTTGAAAAACCCGTAGGTTGTTTTTGTTTCTGCCCAAAGTTCTTTGCTCACACACAGTCATGCCATCTTAGTGTATCCGTATCCGTATGCAAGCAAGTTCAACAGAAATGTATGTGTCGTTCTCTCTAACACCCGCCCTATATGACTTCTACTCAAAGGAAATTATATTTAACTGCTTCACTTGAATTGAGCCTTCTCTGCAATTATAATGAACTCAGCATAATGGTAAATTGGTTACCTTTCTTGGAAGCTCTCCTATGCCTCCCTGACATCAAAACTCAAATTAAGGACGACATACAAACGCTTTGAGGACATGCATCTACTCAAATCAACTGCAAAGTGCACACAAACCACCATACCCAACTCAGTCTGGTGGGAGCACATTAAAAGCCAGACAAACCGCATGACCCATTTAAACGCATGCATATGCACACGACCGACCACAGGGTGCCAGTGAGAAAGCCATAAGCCTAAATTATGAAATAATTTTCTCTTGCAATTCATATTTTTTTTTTCATTAAATTGAAAATGCGACGATGCAAATGTGTAACCCCAACCAACTGAAACCGCACTTTACACCACGAAGGTCACTGCAGAAAAAGCGCACCAGCAGTTAACTTAATGAAATGTCCAACCCTTCACATAACCGCGCCACATTTGCCAGCTCTGATATTGAACTCATTTCCTTTGCCCTAAATCACAA
Organism: Neoascia interrupta; assembly: GCA_947623515.1. Lineage (NCBI taxonomy): Eukaryota > Metazoa > Arthropoda > Insecta > Diptera > Syrphidae > Neoascia > Neoascia interrupta. The sequence goes on from OX392463.1 coordinate 3,224,494, forward strand.
ATCACATTCAGATGTGCTGCGGCAGGATAACAAGAGACAGAAAAATGTCAAAAGAAGTGGAAGAGTCGTCATCAGCAGCAGCAGCAGCAGCAAAAAGGACACACCGCTCTGCTATTCTATTAGAATAATATGTGTTGTTGTGTGTTCCTGTTTCCCAGTGCCATATAATCCTTATGTGCCTGATGAGTGGATGATGTTGTGTGGAAAACTAGTCCAACAAAATATGGGCGATATGTATAAGAAAACAGAATCGAGGAAATCAGATTAAAGGACATTGCACCTCGTGTGTGTGCCAAAAACGAGTGCATTTTCGCGTAACAAATGAAAAATCGACCGCGCAGAGATTTTCCCAGATCCCGAGCCTGTCATGTGGTTCGGCTTCGTGTGCCAATTATAGGTATGACATGTGACTCCCGGAAAAAACGTCCCCACGATGTAGGAATGCACACTACCTACGATCTATAACGTACTCCCGCGCATTGGAGGATCCAATTTACCCCAAAAGACCGACCAACCACCCTGCTGGTATTGTAGGGGTTCTCGTAAAAACCAGCACACAGCCATCACAGTGTCATGTTAATAATTTATCGTCCGGGATTATGTTCCCCTCTCTTTGGGTTGGAATCTACTATGTGTGAGCAAGGCGGGAATGGAATTTTGCGTTGTTGGATAAAGGATATCCCTAATCCGATGAAAATTTAATTTCATCCTTCAGTTTTTTTTTTCGTTCCCCCCGAACAGGCGAACGGCGAATATTTGATTTGTTAACGTTTCAAGTGACGTAAAAAACGAAAAACGAAAAGCGAAAAACGTCCCGAGGACACCATAGTTGTAAAAATAAAAGGAAGCTTCCCCGGCTATATTTACAAACGGGGGCACACCGGAAGGTATATGCACACTTGTGACTTTCTCTCCAACAAAATAGGACATTGAACTGTTTCCCGCTTTTTCAAATGGCCGTAATAAAAATCGGATGAAAATCAATCCGTCACAACTGAAAAGAGGTCCTTTGCGTCTATACATCATCGTGACACAAATTGATGATGGATTTTGAATAAATAAAAGTTTTTCATGTTGCAAACATGAAGGAATGCAAAACTGCAGCTCGTCTGTGAGTGGGAGCATAATGCAGAAAAATACTCTGGCACTAATTCGGTTATTACTCACGAGGAAAGGACATTAATCGGATTCGAGAGGAAAATTCATTTCGTGGATGGTTACCTGTTTTGTGAGTGAGTAAGGATTATGGTGGCAGCAGAGTTTGCTTAAGAATATAATTGAAAATGAATTTAGTCGTTGCTGATGGATTTTGGTTGCGTTTGCTGAGGTTAATAATGTAGGGATTAGTTATTCGTCCTTGGATAAGTCTTGTCGTTCTTTGTTTTGCACAATCGTAAGTATTCTATTATGAGGTAAGCTCTTCTCGACCTTGGTCACTAAATGAAATGTAGACAGTTGATAAAGTTGTCATGACTTGGCACAGTTTTTGAAACTAATCAAATAGCCTAGGGAACAGCATTTTCCGTCGTGCCTTTGAAGTTCTCTTGCCATGGAAAGGAATGGTCGAGAATTCCTGTCCATGGTAAAAGAAATGTTTTAAGGACTTACATCAGTGTCACAAGTTTTCTTGTTGATCTTTTCTTAATTTCGAAAACTCTATTCTACTATCGATTTATTTTTGACGTTTTTAGTGTAACAATCTGTCAATCGAAAAGCCCTTTTAATAATTGAAGGCTTAACCCAGACTGGAAAATTGTGAACATGTGAGGACCTGTACATTTTGACAGCCAGTTGTAGTTGTCGTCATATTTGCTGTCAAATAAAAACATAAATCATAAGTTAAAAAAATATCTTTAGCTTTTATTTTGTTTTTAATAAAGAAGGCAGGTCAAACGTTTGTTAGCTTTTCCCTTTTGACATCTGACTTGACAGCCTTCGGTTTTTAACATCTCACATTTGACATTTGACAATTGTCAATAGAATAACAAGACTATTTCCGCAATTTAGGTAACAGGGTTACAAGATTTCAGTTATATTTGCTATTCCGGAAGAGTTCGGAAACAGCGGGTCATCTCAGTCTCAGCGATCTCTGATCTCAAACATCTGAGTAATGTTTCGATCGATTTATTGTAGTCACAATGAGCTTAAGAGCCTAAAAATTTGCTGAAGATAAAAAGCAATAACGAACTGAGTATTAATAAATTTTTCCAAAGATGAAACAAACCTCGGGTCAAAGATTTTGTTGTCATGCGGCTTGTAAAAAAACGTGCGGCAAAAAACAACGCGATTTTCTGCAGCAGGCATACTCATCACACGACCAATAATACACCGTTCGTTTCCTGTCGGTTTTGATGAAAAATTAATTTTTATGAATTGTGGTGTAGTAAAACCATAGTTTTTACTTTTATTTAAAAAAAAAATATTTAAGCAATTCGAGTAGCAATTCGGAGATTTGTCGCAAATCAAGTCTCGCGACTTATTGTCGTAGCCGTAATCGTATGTTGTCAACTTTTTTAACGCTTCTGCTTCTAGTCGGTTTGCAATTAGACGCGCATTTTGCTGTCGCCGTGTGTCCCTAGCCTTAATCTTTACTGGCAAAAAAAACAACATGTAAGAAAGTTTCTTTTAAAATGGAGCTGAATTTCTTAGAAGAAAACCAAGGTGTCATCAACGCGATTGGAAAAACAAAATATGAAACGCGGTGTGCAATAAAAGAGTATTTAGGGAATTGCAGCAACGTTAAGGGTCTAATCATAGCTATCATCGGATAACATCATTGTCCAATGAACAATGTCTTTGGTTTTCTGACAAGTCATTCATAGCAATCATTGGAAATTTCTGTCAGTGCCAACAAACAGCTACAGGCGTTTGAGGTAAGAGTTGATCAGTGAAAGGAAAACTGACAGTTGAGAATAGAAAGAGAATGGAATGCTTTTCAGTGGAACGATTTTGTCGCAAAAACGAAAATTATAATCAGCTGTTCTTTGAAATCGATTTCTGTCAGTGAAATAGTAAAAGCGAGTTTACATAAAAGTTTTAAGACATTTTATGTATTTTTGTCACGGAAAAAATTCTCCAACTAATAAGCTTCATTTTGATACCAATAAAAGCCAACATTGTTTGCTCAAACGTCTAAAATCATGAAAACAAATTTTTCAATGATGGAATCCGATGATAGCTATGATTAGACCCTAAAGCTGAAAATGTTCACTGTTTTTTAACTGTTTTTTGAAGGCAACCCCCCAGTGGGCAATAGGGAGATTGTAAAGAGACGTCAAGAGGATCATCGGTCCTTTGCAAGGATAAGCACAAGGCAGCAAAGCACGAGGGTTTTCAACAAGTGGTTAGGAAAAAACAAACCTTTTAGGAGGTAAAGGCCATCTTGGCCAATCCACTGCCTTTTCATTAGGTGAAAACCAAAGGTTTTGCTGGAATGCTGCAGCATTATCAGGAGTAAAAGCCAGTCAGCAAACTCTATACCTCCTGTGCGACAAAGTTTGAAAAACTGGTGAGTGTATCGTATAGGAATGCCAGTCTCAAAAGCAAGAAAAGCAGATCTAACGAAGTCATGGAGCCGGAAGATGCGAATAAGATAAAGGCGGGTACTTCGTCGGCTTTGCGTACGTTGTAAGCAAGGCGACGACGCAGAGTACGAGAGGCTCGTTGCTGTGGCAAAAGAGCTGCAAGCTTGCGGTCATCCGACAGTTGACCAGTGGAAACACCCGTCATCTCACTACTTCCTGTGGAACCAATTATTTACCACAGAAAAAGTTGAGCTTCAGTTTGATGGCACTTTGCCGGTCCGGTCCTGGTTGCCAAATACTGTTTGCTTGTCTCCCTTTTATCTCCGAGGTAATCATCCCGGACTAAAAGACGAAACTAAAAGACCTGGCAATGTAAAAAGGTCGGATGCTGGTGTTGGGATGTGACACTAACGTCCATCATTCAGAATGCGAAATTAGTAACTTAAGTTCAGGTTATGTAGTTTTCAAAGGGATCCCATAGGAATATTTATTGGATACAGTTTATAGACGTGGTAGATACGCACCTTACTTCTGCTTTACGGTGCAGAAGCATGGACAATGTCAAAGGCGGATGAAAACACTTTTGGCTGCTTCGAGAGAAAAATTCTTCGGACGATTTACGGTCCCGTCTGCATAGACGGAGAGTGGAGGAGGAGATATAACATCGAACTGTACGGGCTGTACAGCGATACCGACCTAGCCAAAAGAGTCAAAACACAACGTCTACGATGGCTGGGTCATCTAGAGCGGATGGACACCAACGCCCCGGCCCGGAAAATTTTCGAATCCACACCGCAGGGACGGCGCGGTAGTGGAGCACCGAAACTCAGGTGGCGCACGCAAGTGGAAGGGCACCTCAGCCAACTTCGCGTGCGAAACTGGAGACGGCTAGCTCGAGACAGAGCTGGCTGGCGAAGCTTGTTGGCTGAGGCCCAGGTCCACCCCGGACTGTAGCGCCACCTTAAGTAAGTAAGTAAGATACGCACCTTGATACCATGGATAGCTCTGGTGATTTAGGGCTGTAGAAAATCTCAGTAAGGAACGAGAAGGCGTATCTAATCGATCGCGCAACTAAAATGGTGAAATAAGGATAAGAATTAAAAAAGCTGAGAGGTTAGAAAACTACGATAGGACGAAGCTTTCTAAAAGCGACAGTACAAGGCATGAGTATAGCGAATGACAAAAATAATTTAAGTATACTAAGTTAGGAATTAACATAAATAGCCTCAAGACAATAGAATTGACAAATAACAAAATTTGTATGGTCAAGAGCTGGCTTGAAGCGCATATACAATCACAATCACGTGAGATTGTTCAGGACACTGCGTTCTAGAAGAAAATGAACAACTCGATGAGCCTGCAAAAAAAAGGAGAGCTCCTTGAAAATAGTGAGATGAGATTGTAAATACCAGTTCTTCCCTCTTTGAATAGTGGAGCACCATTAAGGAAAAAATCACATTGACTGCCAGCCAAAGGTGGTCTAATCTGAATGATGACAGAGGGTATCCATCCAATCTTTGGCCTCTTTTTGACGGAAGAATATCAAAGGAACCAACCAAATAAGAAAGCGACAAGTTTAGGTCAGAATTCTGAAAGGACACTTCTTTCTCCTGTAGGACAACGCAGAGGCTATCTGACATAGATATTTGTCACTTCTGCGGTGACCTGTAACCTGTGGAGGATGTAACACAAATTCTTTCTACCTTTTTCCAGTTTTCTACCTTAACCCGTTGCTTACGCTGCTAATAACTTTTACTTCTGGTTTACGGAAGAAACTCTGTCGAAACTTATTGATCCGCTGCAAGTGGAACAAAAACAACAACAGCTGATGCACCAAGTCATGTGGCTTTAAAAAGCAGAGTTAATCCAGTCAATCACAAGCAGGAGGTCGATCCCGGATGTTCAGCAGCCGATTATCGAAAGTTCAGGTCTCCAACTATCTAAAAGTTTTAAATATCTCGTGTCATCCTCGACACCTGGAATATACACACAAAAGGAAGAGAGTCGTTAAAGTCAAATCTGCGGAAAAAACGACTTATGAAAGCACCGGTTTTCATGACCTCCTGAAAGGACTGCCCCGTACCTACTTTATGCTTAGGTTAGGTAAGGTTGAATAGGTTGAAGTGTCTGTTGAGTCCGAAGAGGTTCATTGCTACTATACGCTTAGTACAAGGTACAAATCGCAAAAATGCCAACCCAAACTTGAGCTTGATGTCAAAAATGCACCCAACTACAAATAGTTCAAATAATCTTAGACTCCTACTAAACATACAAACAAAGCTTTTCCCATGTCCCACGTGCCTGAAAAATATCAGACCTACACCGGCGTGTAAGGTCTGATATTACAAAACATTTTTCAATTATCCTAACAACCACAATTCAATCCTGGCGATCAGCTACCCAATTGAATTCCTTTGCTCTCTCTCGGGTGAGAAATTCACAAAACTTACTTAGCACAGCTTAACTGTATTTTCACTGCTTAAAAATAAGGCTCAAAGCATCCTTTCTTCGTGCTGCAAAAATCATCCATTCTTCGCCTTTTTGCTCACGTGTGATTCCCGATTACGTGCGCCATGTACAGCGCCTGCCGCAGACTCAGCCAAGACGACGGACGGGCAATTCATATGAGATTTCAATCTGCAAAAGTCCTCACAGAATACCTACATCAACTACAATGTCGCACAGGCACTATCCTGGGACTCCTTCGCACACATAAGAACAAAGAATCCACCAGCAAAGAAAGACGAAGCAACGAGAGATTAATTTGTTCCCGTGCATTGTCTTCTCGTTCGAAAAGGAACAGCAAAAAAGCTGGAATCCTAAATGCCTGGCGCTTCCTTCTCAGCGATACAAAGCACAATGCTTCCGCACACACATGTAAGGCTAAACAAGTCATCTTTATCATATCCTTGTCGGATATTCCCACTCGGATCCTATTGAATTGCACTTCCCCTATACACAGGCACGTTGCTGCCATCTGTTATATCTCCACCATATACGCCCCATATACCTCGTCTCGACTTTAATACAAAAAGTCCCTAAACCATTTCTAACAAAGATCCTTTGGCAATCAAAGCCGAACTTACTTGAGCGCCAGCGAAAGGAAGGCCCGAGGTAATTGGAGAGACGACTCTAACAACAAGGACTACGACGACGATGACGACGGCTGTGTTCTGTGTTCCATGAAAACAGAAGCAATAGAGAAACAAACAATGAACAACATAAACAACCCGGTGCGCGTCCCTAAAGCCCTGCGTTTTGGTGCTTTCCTGTTCATCTGGCTTGTACAATGCCGGCGCTCCTGCATCCCCACCGAGGACGAGGAAGAAAGACAAGAATCCAACAACTTTAGCCTTTACTCTTCATTCATATTTCAGGAAGCGAGGCGCAACAAAGGTTTTGTGTTGTTTATCTCTCCAATGAGTGAGTTGGGTGCAACCCGCCCATAGTCCTGGCCCCGTTTTATAGTAGTTAAACAACAGTGCAATGCACTTTTAAATAGTTTGTGTTATTATTGTCGGTGCGGTGAGAGGCAACTCCCAAGGAACGATACCCGGGATCCATGCGCCTCTATACCGGTGCGGAGGAAGGTAGGCCTATTGTATTGAGGTTGCTTGTTATGCCTGGAATTACTTCCTAGATAATTTAAAGTGTGCGGAATGGCTAGCTGGCGGGCATGGCGTTGGTTGCTTGATGGTTGCTCCTCAAAATGTTGTACACGTTTCAAAAACAAAACAAATGGGCGGGCCAGGGGGAGCTTTTTTTAGGAGATTTTGTTTGCTTTTTGTTAGCGCGAGTCGAGGAGCCGTTGTACATTTTGATGTATATAAGTGAGGTAAACAACGGTGCGGTGAAAGGCAATAAAAATCATAAATTTTATTTGTTTAAGGCCGAAGGAAGGATGCGGGAAGTTAACACTTTGTGCAACTTTTGGTTTTGGCCATTTCCGCTTCATGGCTACACAAGTGTAGGGCGTTTATTACCTTGCGGATTTATGAACGTAAGACGCTGGTTGTGGTATTTAAAATTCATCGTGAGAAATGAGAGTAAGTGCCTTGGTCTCGTCAGTAGCATACAATGTCCTGCAATCGGTTGTTGGCCAACGTTTTCGTTTTAATTATTTTCCAACTTTCTTTAAATTTACAATTAACTCAAATAAGAGTTTGCGCTTAGGTCCAGACAAACAAAGGGAGAGAACGTCATGTTTTTGGTGTGGAGGAATTTTCGATTTAGGGCTGGGACATAAAATCGTGCGGCAAACTGTCGCCCAACTAGACCCTCATACAATTGCGGCTACAAAGATTTGTCGCACTACTTCATTTGCGGCATTTTTCTAGACTAACTGGACGACAAAAAATTAGAAAACAAATTTCGAAGATGAAAATAGTATTTTTGTTCAAAATTGAGATGGAATCGTGAGGAAAATAATTGCTTGCGGCAAACAATCGCACGACTTTTTTGCCGAACTTTTTTCTGCCTTCATGTGTCCCAGACTTAAAAGATATTTCGAAACTATTCAGCGATTTTTTTTCTTTTGTGGACCTCAAATTTTCCAACCCCTTAATACCGTAAGTCGTTAAACGAATGGTTGATGTATTCAGATGTGTCTAATGTTTAAATTTTTTATATATTTTTCTGCAATTTTTGGCCAGCTAGAAGACTTCTGACATTGACTTACATAGATCCAAAAGTTTGCATTAAAGTATTTTTTCTATGATCACAAACTCTGGAGCCTTTGTTCATGGTTAAAGAATTTACATTACTGACTTTGCATAACTGACAGAATTTTTTTCCTGGATCAACAGCAGAAAAACGAGAGAGATGTAGAAACTCAAGCTTAGAGGAAGGCACGTAAGTGCTCAGAAATTCCAACAGGCAATACAAACAAGGAGAAAGCACAGTCTGTAAAGACCTGTAAAAATTTGGCCCAAACAGTGGAGAAGAAAATTTCACTTCGAAGCTGAATATAAACACTTAAGTTAAAATTGAGAATAGAGCGACTACGAAGTTAGAGAATATTTCTAGATTGGCTGTAGATTGATACAAACGAAAACGAAGGCTATGTACCACGACCAAAAACAAGCAGACAAGGGTACAACAACCTTCGCAATTGCGGCTCAGGGGAACCGAGCAACAAACGCGTATATTTTAGTGTGGAGGTCACGTCAAGAAAGTATGAGCTTGCGAATTTTAAAGCAATGTTTAAAAGTGTAAAAGTTTCCTGTTTACAACATTCAAATAATGTGAAGTTGTATCTTTTTTTGGGACTGAATGTCAAGGCAGTCTCCACCCGACTTTGATGCTTTACGTTCATGTTCGAGTCCTCTTTAGAGTGTTTCCACCAAACACTAATCCGTGTTAAGACAAATCTTCAAAGTCCTCCTTAATCTTAAAATTTACCATACGAATTTTAATACGAAGGTTCTACATCAGATTCTACATCAGCTCGCAACAAAAACAGTTCTGCTTTTATTTCGTAAACAAAACCAATCACCTGTTTTACCTTCTACGGTAGAACTATAATGGTGCAGCCGTAGCAATAGTAAGAGCTGTCATAAATTCAGATTTTCGCGACTTCTCATACTAATACAGCTACATGTGTTGGGGCCCTACGGGCTTCATCATGTGTTAAGTAATCAAAAGGTGTGTTCGTTTCAATATTTTTAATGTCAATATGTTTGACATTATTCTATTAAATTTTGTATTCGTTTTCGTGGGATTCTAGATTCTGATCTAGACTCCAAACTCTACGAAATGTATGGGAAATCTATGAGATTTTTATAAGTTTTCGAGCTTCTTGCTCTGAATGAAGATTCTGGGTCGGAGTGAAAGGGGTATTATAGGGTCGGTGGCAATGATATATGAATTTAATAATTTTTAAAACTGGGTTGCCTGGGAGCCACGTTTTCATTTCACACAACAGGACGTCATTGAGAAATGTCAAAAATGAAAGCATACGTCATGTTAATCTTCTCGTTTCCGGTGGAAACACTTTGGGATTACCTTTTAATCTTCCTACATTAATCTCTGTTTTGTGTGCGGTGGAAATAAAGTGCAGTGGTTGACAAAGAAATAAAAAAAACTAAATCTCTTCAACGCGTGAATTCGCAAATCAAACGCTACAGAAGTTACCTAACGAAATAAATCAAACAAATCTTTTATTGACACCTGGGAATAATCAGTCGTCAGGCTCATTCGATGAAGCGCGTTGTAATTCTACGTTCGATTAAGCGAGGACAACAACCCAGTATCACCCAGAGTCACTGTATTCAATGACAGCAGTGCAGTGTGGCGATCTATTGCAGTAATAAAGTTCCCCGGGAATTTGGTCAGGCTAGAAAGTTCAGTGCTGTAAAATGTTGGGGTTTGCACTGTCAAAAAAGTTTGAAAGCACTGAGCTGTCTACACTGCAACAGAATGGTGGATTTTGATGTTGATGCTGCTGGTTGATGTTGGTCAAGTTGAGTTGATCGTCTTTTAAAATCAAAAATTTGGTGTCAATTAAAAACGAATAAATTTAAGTATTTCTTAATTTGCAACGAATTTTTTTGGTGTGCAGTGTCGTGGCGAATTGCGGTTTGAACCGTACAGTAAAATTCGATTGAGCTTGCAATAGTCGGCAAGTCACATGTTCGGACATATTAACATCAACCATCTTGGACAGAGCTTATACTATTTTTTTGATTTCCTGAATGAAGTTAAATCGGACTGGATTGCTATGCTATTTGCGGTGGAAACACTTTAGGATTAACTTTTAATCTTCCTATATTATACTCTATTCTATGTTAGATAGAAACACTCTTTTAGGTAAGCGTTGACTGGATTTGGGCAGGAGGGGAGCACCTCGGTCTGCTTTGCTGAAACTTGGTTAAATATCGTTTGGTGTCGGTATATCTCAGGTAGGTTATCTGTTGCTTGGAACATAAAGTTAAAGCAAGTTCGCACGAAGACTCATTGAAGGTGGCAAATCAGCTTTTAAAATGTTTGGGGTTAAATAATATATGATCAATTAATTTTGCAACAGAATATATTTTCCGGAAGATGGTGTCAAAACTCAGAAAAGTTAGATGGAGCTATGAAATTCGGTTCATTATCAGGCACAGCCAATAAGATTGGAAGAATGAGCAGTTCTCCAAAAGCCTTCAGGTTTTTTCATAGCATGTGGATTGGATTAGGCACACTGATGTGCAAAAATGGAGCCAGCATGCTGGTTAGCCTGTTGGTTAAAGTTCAAGTTAACCCCGGACTGCAGCGCCACCTTAAAGCAAGAATGGGCCTGTCCTCTTAACTGCTTGAGGACCGGATGAATGTTGAAGCGACAATTCGATGTCGTCTTTGGCTGTTCATTTTTATTTATTTTTTCAGTTAAAGCCTGGGGAAAATGGCGACAGTTAGGCAAGCGGCAAATGAAAGGTGGTGCTATTAGCATAATTTTCTGCCGCATGCGTCAAGCGAACAAAAATTCCATTAAAGTTGAAAGGAATTTCAAATTCCTTTCAACGATTCCACCAATTGTTGTAGCCAGAATCGTTTCTTTACTGTTGCTCAAGCGTTTGTCGCACGATTTTCAGTCGCCGAAAATCGTTCCTAGCTTTAGTCGGGCAACACCTTGCCGCACGATTTTTTATCGTCGTTCGTCCCTGGTCTGTGATGCACGTTTGGCTACTGGTGGACCAATAGTCCCGATGTGATGGATGACAAAGTGGTATTTGTGCTTGCAGCTTTGGTTCTTGAAGACACGGATCAATGCTGCCAGCATGATATTACTGAGTGGAGGAGATTACTAAGTGATTTCTGATCAACAGTGGAGTTTTCGTCGTCTAAGCTGGCAGAAATTCTACAATTGGTAGGCATTAACTTTGTGAATTGACTTACAAAGCCAATGGTCAACCCAAAGTGACTCGGAGTCTCAGATGTGTGGCTCTGTCAAAAATGTGCAGTAGAAGTTTGATGGTGCTCTTGATGTTGCTGAGTTTGCTCCTGCCACTCTTTCAGGCTTATGTGGACAGCTGCACGAACTTCCTCTATTGGTGGAAATGGCTTGCTCAAAGTTCTACGTCTTAGGGCAGCACCGAGATTTATGGACACATTTTTATTGATCGGTGTACATAAGCTATGTATACCTAAACTGACATAACTTTCAGCTTACTTGCTAACGAGTTCTTAACGGTTTTTTGCCTTATTTTCAGGCATAATCTCCATCTCAAGAGATGCAGGCTGTTGACTTCGTCCCTACAAAACGGTGCAGCGCTATCGCCATAAGGCAGATATATGATCTTAATCCCCAAGCTGTAAATTGTCACCGATTTCTACTATATTAGACACACCGTTCCGGAAGATAAATTCCATATTGAAAAGGTCTTTTGCCAACGAGAAACGGTATCAGAATCAGTAGAACGTTTGATAAGGATATAAGGCTGATGAATTTATCCCTTTGAGGCGGAGCAGGGATGATATCGGACACTTTTCGCCGGGCATCTGCGAATTTTTTGCTGCTGTCGACCAGAGTTTGGATCAGTCATCCAATAGGCAGCAGCTTCAAAATGACGAGAACCATAATTTCACTATCGACATTTAGATTTGGAGCCTCAGTGGCGACTATCTGAATAGGTTTAAAACACGAAACGTGACAAGTGGGCTCCATCACTGAACGTATCGCAGATATTCGTTAGGTATTTCTCAGGCGTAAGAAAAATTGATTTTTTCACTCATGATGACCATTACGTCGGGATCATTAATATGTGCCGTATTTGGAAAACGATATTTAGCATAAAAAAAAAATCTAATCTGAGACGATCAAATATATTAGAAACATGTACGATAACCCGGTATCAAAGATGAGTGTCTTATGAAAAAGAACAAATTATTTTTGAAAAGTAATCGTGCTGAAAGTAAGATTGTTCCATCAAGTACTATTGTAGTTCATCAGGTGTTCCGATTACTCAACGTTCGGAAAGGTGACTTAAAGGTGTCTTCAAAAGACAAAATCCTTTTTACGTGTGGGGCTAGCTCCCTTCGACCACTGCCACCCCCTCTAGGCTCTGTATTTCACGCATCAAATAAAACACTTTGAATAAATTACAAGACATTCAACACCACACACCATACACAGACTTTTGGCTCGCAATAATTTGCGCAATATCAATAAATTTCAAATCAAAAACTTTCGCAATAAATGTAGCACAGCCTCATTATAGCAAAAAGTAGTTAAGTGTCCTTTCGAGATTTTCGGATAATAAAATTATCATTGATTTTGTTTCTGCCAACTTTCAAAACAATAACATTTATCATTTCCTTTTATGGCTAATATGCCCCTCAAACTTGTGTTTATACACAACAGACACTCGGATCCTTGCCCCAAATGGTTTAGTGTTCCCACAATAAATCAACCCGAGCCAAAAAAGAAAACCAATCCAACCCACTTCTGGCCTAATCCTTCGGGCGAGTAGGTAGTATAGGTAGGTACAACACTCGCAAAAACACAAACTTTTTCTTTCTTCCATCGGACATTATGTGGCGCCACCATATGCCACCATACAAGCCCCGACACGAGTGTCAAAAGCCAAGCAAAACAAGGTCCAGTGAAGCGAATTGCCGCCACCGCATTTTATTGATTCCGAGTCACATCCAAATTTATATCATAATCCTTTCCTCCCGTCCTCATTGCAGGATATATTCAAAAGCAATTCTCGTTATTGCAAACATTTATTTTTACGCAACATTAGAAGTCGATGGGGGAGCTGGCCATATGAACTGACTGTCCAGCCTCTGTGGCTGCCAGAAATAAAAAATTGTGTATAGAAACTAGCCTAAAGGCACCATTTTCCTCCCAGTCTTCCTTCCGGACCGGCTCACAACATTGTCTTATGTGCCAAGATAAATTTATTCAACCAGTCCTCGCACACACACCGATGACCATCTCTCTCTCTCTCTCGCAACACACAGCGTCAGCTATAAAACTTTATTTTTGTCATGTCCTTGTTGTTGGGGCTTTTTTTCCGTTTTTACTGTCGGGCGTGTGAGAGAAATTTCCTTTGAGAATTAGCCCGTAACCAGAGGATTAAGAGGAGCGAGTCGAAGAAAAATCCTTGGCAATAATAAATATTTATAATACGCAAACCTCCCTCTGCCAAAGATTTAGACTGCTTAAAAGCAGTTTTAAATCTTTTTTATGTCCTCCCAATGGCATGTCCTTTTGCCGCATAAGTAAATGAGCAAAAAATGAATACAGAGTTCCTTTTTCGTCTGGCATTCGGTATGGATACTTTTTTACACAGACTCGATGCCATTAGGGGAATGGGGTCAAGATGCAAGGCTCCAGGTTTATGACTGTCCTCTAGCTGTGATGCCTGTGCCATGCTCGTTATTACATTTTACTGACCGTGAGGTGATTTATTGCATTCGGGCGAGGTCCACTAGCCTCAAAGGACCTGCTCTGGTTCCTCTCAAAACAATGCACAATTTTCGTAAAATTATAATAAATAAGGAGGGACGAGGCACACACAGAGCAATTGACCTCGGCCGAAAAGTTTATGTCCTGTAACGATGCCCCGTCAGTGCACTCGCATATCCTTATCCGGTAGTTGCCATTCTAACAATGTATAGTTGGCCAACCTAAATAAACTTTACCTGTCCACCTGGGTGGTGGGGGAGAGGGTGGCATTGATGTCAAAGAGGTTATGCAGCAGCAAGTCATTGTGAGGGGTTGACATTGCATTATACACAATGGTGAAGTATGCTGTACACAGTGCTCCTTACGAACTGAGGCAATGCAAATGTTTTGAGAGGCACGGGTGAGGCGCGGGTGACGTGGCAGCGGAGATGATGCATTGTGCAACTGCCCAGGTGGATGTTTTCCAGTGGACACTGATCGGGGATTATGGCTTGAGGTGGATTTATATTTAGACTGTACATCATAGGCAGTTATGGATGAGAGTGTGTGTGTGAGTGTTGGTTTTCTCCTCTAACCACTTGGCTTGGAGGACTTTAGTACGGAATTTACCCTGTCAAGTGGAGTGTTATTTTCTAGGGTCAGTGAATCGTAATTTAAGTTTTTAGCAGATTATTCCAGAGAGTCGTTAGATGCGGGCTAATAATTCATACATTAAATAAAAGGGCGACGACTTGCGACTAACAACTTTTTGAAGAGATTGTACTTTCTGCAGCTTCTTTAGTAAGGCACAGTAGGATTCTTTTAAGCCCCAGAGAGGCTCTCAATATTGATTATCTAATTTCTTTAGTGCCTCGAATAGTTAAAGTGTTGAGACCAGAATTAATTAGGCTTTTACCAGATTGCATAGGGCTGAATTGAACCGCAGCTGCTTCTTCTAACAAAGGAAGTGCGCCAACTCATAATTTCAGGCAAAGAGTAATGATTCATCAGTTCTTAGCTGGCGCATAAATGGACCCTTTCGAGCTATGATCAAGACCAAAAGAGTAAAGAGAAATTCAACATTCACTGTCTGAAACCATAGGAATCAGGATTTCATATTATATTTCAAGAAGGTCATTAGGAGCTTAAAAGCGAAAGCTCTGTTTACGGTCTGTAAACTGCTAATCGAAGTCCTGAACCCAATACCAAAGAAGGCGTTTGTTAAGCCATAAAAAGGGCCAAGTAAATTATATTAAGAATAGATAAAAAATCATACAAAAAATTGGGTCCAGAACTGATTCCTGATCTCCCAATTTAGCGGGCTGGCGAAAAACGTATGAAAGAGATTAAAGGTGCAGTCTGGCGACCAAAATCCTTGCTCCTATGAATGAGTCGAAAGTTTAGAGCGCGGACAACTTTATGTCCTTGCCGAACGGATCGATCTCCGATAAACGTAAGCTTGAGCAGAAAATGATCGAGCTGGATCTTGATCTGGACCAAGAGGAACAGGCATTGGCAGTTGGAGGAGCATAAATCCGAAACAATCATCTAGTTTCCACTTTTTCAGTGGAATGAGGTCTGCATCTCACACTTGATAGATCTAGTAAAAGAAGGCTAAATATACCGAATCCACCATAAACCAAGCCTTCTATGATTTTTACAGTGAGACAGCTTAAAGAAAGGTTAAAGTTAAACCCACTCAGCGAGAACGGCTGGGCTGTACAAAGTGTTTCAAAGCCAAAGTGTGTCCAATGAATGTCTCTCATGAGAGTGGGTGGAAGCTACACCTAGACTAAGACACAAACTCCTCTAAGAAACTAACTTAGCTTGTCTCAACACTTATGTCAGCGCAGAACTAACGCGTCGGTGCTTTGAAGGGAAGACTTACAAAAAGCGAAAGTCATTTGGTTGAGAAGTAAATCAGAAGTTACCTGGCGTGAAAGTGATTTTGAAAGCTTTTCGGCAGAGAGGACAAGAAATATTACCCCAAATACTACTCCCCACCCATATAAAGAAATAGCATCAGTAGTCTTTCTCTGGGATACACATACCCAGAGCAGTGAAGGTTGGTAAAGCTCCAATGGTTTCAAAGGTTGTGGTAAAAAAAAGCCAAGCCTACAGACTGAAAACCTCAACATCTAGTGGATGGGGACCCAGATGGAACAAATCCATTGCGAGCTAAGATGGAAGCAAATTCGAAAGTCACCAGTTGGCAGGTACATATGGAAAGGAAGTATTAAGATCAGTACAACGGAAACGGACATACAAGGGAAAGTATAGCCACTTAAAATATGGGTCCTTGTGGTTAAACTTAATATGATAAGTTCTAACTTTAGCCTTACATTAAGGCCATACGTAGGCAATGTGGATTACTGAAGACAGTCTAAGACTATCGTAATAAGCTGGACTCTTAAGTATACAATTACTTACCAACCACAAAGCTGCACCTCCAACCTCTGGAGCTCTTCACAAGAAATGGGCCGACAAAGCGGACTCAGACTTAGCACCCAGACTTAGAGAGAACACCCTTTGGAAGCCACAATGTCTAGGGCACTCAAGCATACCGAACAAGTTGTTAGCCCTTCCAGATTAATAGAAACCTCAATTTGACTTCGATTAAAGATTCAGAGTCATTATACCAAGTCGATAAGACAAGACTGGGTGGGTAGTGACAAACTATGACATCAAAGGTATCGCTATCTAAACCGATGGATCGAAAACCGTAAGGAACAAGTTGAATTGCACATCAACCAGTCATATCGACGAAATGACAGCGGCGCAGTGTCTCTCAAGCCGAGATTTATGCGGTGAAGAGCGCTGCTCAGATAGTTCAATCTATAGACATCCCGGAAACAGAATTCACCATATGTGTTGACAGTTATGCAGCACTTAGAGCTGTGGACTCCAACCTCGTGTACTCCAATCTCCAAGTGCGTCAAGGGCTGCCTCATAGCACTAATTGAAATAAGCTTTCTCACAGCTTTACTCTGCTGGGCACGTTAAGGTGGCAGGAAATGTAATGGCAGACGAACTGGCCAGGAAAGGTTCTGACATGGACATAATATTGGCTGACCGACGGGTATATGCTCCTTTCAATGCTGTGAAAAGTTTCATAGATCAAGCCACGGTCAATGCGTGTTTTGTAGATCTGGAAAAGGCGTATGACCGAGTCCCTCGGGATACACTGTGGAGAGTTTTGCAGGACTATGTGCTGTGTGGGCCTATTCTGAAAGCCATCCAGTCGTTGTATGGAAACTGCGGAAGGTGTGTACGGATAAATGGCGTCAAATCCCGTCCTTTTGATGTGCGCGTTGGACTTCGCCAGGGCTGTGTTCTGTCGCCGCTCCTTTTCATAGCATATATGGACTGGATGGTGAAGCTCAATCTTGGCGAGCAATGTTTCGATTTGGCTGGCATCAGGATGAGCCATCTGCTTTTCGCAGATGATTTGGCCATCCTTGCATCATCCAAAGAGGAACTTCAACGAGCACTGGATAGGTTTGCAGCCGTCTGTGGTGATGCTGGGATGAAAGTAAACCTGAACAAAGCGGAAGTGATGGTTGTTTCCCGAACTCCTGTGCAGAGTACCCTGCACATAAATGGAGTTCCATTAAAACCGGTGGAGAAGTTTAAGTATCTCGGGGTCTTTTTCACCAAAGATGGGAGGAGTGATACTGAGTTGTTGTCCTGTGGAATTGGCCAAGCTGGAGCAATAGTAAAGGAACTGCGCCGGCCGGTCATCAGGAAAGCTGAGCTTGGAGTGAAAGCAAAGATCTCAGTTTTTAATTCAGTGTTCGTTCCGACCCTCATCTATGGTCATGAAATTTGGGTAATGACCGAAAGAACGAGATCGCGGGTACAAACTGCCGAAATGAGATTGCTGAGGTGCGTTGCTGGTGTTACTCTAAGGGATAGAGTGAGAAACGTAAGTTTTCGTAGAAATCTTAATGTTGAGCAGCTACTTCTCCGAGTGGGTCGATCGATTCTTGGATGGTTTGGACACGTTGTTCGCATGCCCCATGACAAACTTCCTAGACAGGTCATGCTAGCCGAGATGCGAGCGCGTCGCCCCCCTGGTAGGCCAAGAAACAGGTGGTGGGATCAGGTAAAGAACCTCTCTGAGTCTCGCCTGGGGATTGCGCCGGAGTCTCTTGAGTTGGTGGCGAAGGATCGAGAAAGTTAGAAGGACCATTTAGCCACCCTCGCTCCGCGACCCTTTTAAAGGATAAGCGGCATCCGAAAATGATGATGATGATGATGAAGCCACGGTCAAACTAGCCAGTAAACGATGGCAACAGTCTAAGGATGATATCATAACTCACTGCTTATGGCCAGAGCTTGACCTAAAAAAAAATGACCCTTCTTTTTCTCAGTAGAAGCTTCACAAGAACACTCGTTGGTGTTGTTGCACACTGCACCATCGGTGTCATGGCTACACAAATGGGAATCTTTGTGAATGACTTCTGTAGAAGCCGTAGAGGTGAAGAAGAAATAGAGTCTATAGCATACTTCCTATAGACTAACCTGTTTAGGAGTCAGGTTCTTTGATAGCCTGGACAACCTGGCAGGAATATCACATTTTTAAGGATCTGACTGGTTCCTTGTTTATCTATCATTTAAGCGTAATGACAATGAGTCAGTCCACCGAGTGAACTTGCACTAAATGAATACAACTTTTCCAACCTAACCTTAACTACCAACCATAAACTTGTCAGGCATTGTCGTGTAGCAATCAAAGAGGTTCAATCATTCTTAACTTATCTGGAAAACGCAGAAAGGATCTACAAAAATGGTGCTACTCGTTAGGCGAACACACTCTAAAGTACAAAAACTGGCACCCCCTGCATAATCAGGGCACCAAAGCTATGGAAGAATGCTTTTCGCACACCATTCAACATCGTTGTTGAGAAAAAGGACCAAAACAACGATCTTGGTTGGAAGTAACTTCCAAATGATAGCTGTATGCCGTCACCTGCGATAGGTCGGTTCGCGAAAATCATGAGGATGGTTAAATATTGGTTTGGGAGGAAGGGGTCAATGGAAGCATTTCGTGGTATATACTTCCTCTGAACATTAACAACGATCAAAATTTGAGGAAGTTTAGCTTTTGGAAGGAACTTTGTCGTGAAGCTCAACAGAAAAAAAAAAGTTCAAGCCATGAATCCAATTGGTATACAAATGAGTCAAAATCTACAAAGCACGGAACTAAGGGAGGAATTCTTAGGCCACTTTTAACTTTACAAGTTAGCTTCACGACCATATCGTTGAGTTATGCTTTCGTATCCTCCGATCCGGAAAGTCAACCTCTTTCGGCACCTAAACCGGATTTGCTGGACTTTTCCCACTGTCAACTTAGGCCCGTATTAATAGCAATTGATGTCCTAACCTTATTCATCCACTAAGCAGCTTCGAAAGCTACATACAATCGCCCTGGACGCCCAAAACTAAAACATTCATGAGTAGAGAAAAGATAGTATCTCAGGCTAGTGATTCGGTAAAGTAAAATTTTGCACAAGAAATTCAAGAAAAGCGGTAGCCCTTATTGTCAACGATTTCTTCCGGAACCTTGACAAAAGGCTGGAGACAGTTTATACACATGAAAGGGACCTGCAACTTTTTTTGCCGATTCCGAACGGCGAATTGAGAAGTCTGTCATAAAATGATACTCTCGGACGGTTTGTCAGACCCTCGCGGAGGGGGGCAGCGTAAAAAAACTTTAATTGCCCCGGTTAGAACTCACACCCGGGACCTCGTGCACATAGTGGTCAATCACACTTACCACTGCACCATGGCGGCGCGGCGCCCAAAACAATTGAGAAGGTATTGTGAAAACAGTTGGCTTTATCCACTTTAGCCAAAAAGTTTTAGTTGAAAAATCAAAGCTTTTATAGAAGTCCCGGCTTAAATACCTCAATGTAAGTGCTCCGAGCATGCAAACTTTCATATTCTTAAAAAAACAAAACCTTTTCGATCACTCCACAAATCCAGGGAGCAGGACCTACTGGCTTTCGCGAACCGCAACTGAATTAATTATTTGCCAATTATTCCAATTCGCTCGTAAATTCCAGGTCGTCGATTGCACACGCATATAACTGAGTAATTTATTCCTGTTTACCCTCAGGTTATTGCATTGGAAACAAAAGCGCGTAGCGGTCCTTATAGTCATTGCCTGGCTTCGATTACAATGGACCCGTGTAAATATTAAATTTGCTTGTTTAAATCATTCGTAATTCATGGCGAGTTTTAAAATATTTTTTATCGCATCGATAAATGCGGTGCGATTTCGCGACCAATTTTTCATTTGCCTCACGAAAACAAAAGCACGAGAGTCCGTCATTGTGTAGGTACATACTCCGTCGTCAGATTGAAGTCCCCTCATTAATAACTTACAATGCATCGCAGTTGCTTCCATTTTAAATTTTAATAACGAAGGACCAAAACGAGCATTAAAGCGCAGTGAGGGTGGAATAAAAGGGGAAAACCTCGTTAAGGCTTGGCCCACGAAATGGCTGGCGTTCATTATGCCAGCCACAAGAGTGTGTGTTCAATGTGACGGCTAACAAGGATATGGAAAAAGTTCAACCAAAATGGGTCCAGTACGGGCTTAATTCGACAACATTTTGCAGCGAAATGGAGTAATTTACCGTTAAAACAAGGTAAGCATACACGAAAAAAGGATGTTAATTTACATCCCAACGAATGAGGTAAATATTTTTCTTTAAGCTTTACCTTAAATGGAAGTAAGTCTTTAATTTGTTTCGTATATAACCTTTAATGTCATGAAGACAAAGTTTAGACCTTGACAGCTCCTGTCACAATTACAACCGCAAACCTAAAAACTTTACAACAAACTAACCTCTGCCAAGTAAATAATTTTACATTAACGGCGAGCTAACAGTTTTAAGTTTTGCTGACTACGCTGTCTGGCCGACACAGCGCAAAGTAATTAGCTGGGCCATGAGGCTTAAATCTACCACTATCCACCATAAATCACTCTAATCCAATCACAATCTCCCGGAACTTTGCCCGGCATATGGCTGCTGCTGGTGCTGCTCCTATAAGGAGTAGGCAAAGTTCTGCCATATCATTTTGTAGATGTTTCACCCCTGATTAGAGTTACTGACTAAGTTGCCGAGCTGGGTCGCTGGAAAATTGCGGATATCCCTCTACATCCTAATTACACACCTTCTTAGCCCCTTTGCGTCGCACGTAGTTTTGGTCTGGCCTTGTCGTCCCCGCATTGCCAATGTCTGGCCCAGTCTCATTGGGAGAATTTATTTTATTGGAGTTCAAAAAGTTGGAAGCTTAAAATTTTCATTCAAATTACCACCAGGCAGGGCCGAGGACGATGGTGTGGGAGCGAAAATTTTTGGTGAAAACTTTTCGGTATCCTTGCCACCATCTGCAAGGTCTGCAGGTTACCACAGACAATCTAAAAGTCTCTGCAGCAACGAAAGTTTTCATCTATACGTTGGGTCTTCCTGTTCTGTTGTCGTTTTTGTTTTATTGTTGGCCGAGGAATTTGCTCACCACAGAGATATGCAGCTTTCCGAAGCCGAGAGTTCTGTTTGTGTATTTTGTGTGCTATCACTGGACAAGCCGAACATAGACCCACTCGACTCGTATATCCTTGGAATGGTATTAACTTTGCTCGCAGTTATGTGCACTCTGACAGCGCATCGATGTCATCGATGTCCTCTCATCCTGTGTCCACATTGTCTGTGGTGAGTATAATGCTCTACTGGCGGCAGCACCAGCTCCGCACATATCCAGAGGATATTAAATTTCACTCCTTATCGGGCAAACAGTCAAACACCGCTATTGAGTTGTGGAGGAGCATCGTCGGGGGGGCGGGGGAGGTGGAAAGTGGTTTGCATTGTATGAATTTGCGGTAACTATATCGCAGATGTGGCGGGCACAAGTGAGCACTTTGTGTGCGCTCTGGGTGGCAGATCAAGTCGTTTGCGATGATGACTTTTTTAATTTCGTCCATAGGGTGATGCGTGATTTGTTGGGTCATGTGGGTTTTATTTAGTCGCAAAAAATAATGTTCTCTTAAAGTACTTTTGTTAAAAGTACAAGGTAAAACTTTCTGTGAATCATAGTTATTTCATTGAACACGGCGAAGTGCACTCAACGACTAAATGCGTTTAGTACTTAGATTGCGAACAACAAAAAAGACAGCTTGCGGCTTTTTAAACCCGACCCAGGGTATATTAATTATAATGCATAGTTTGTAACACAGTGAAATAATCACCGAAGACCCCTAAGACCTTTTAGAGATATGATCGAGGCCGGACAGATGAATCAATTAAGCTATATTCGTCCGTCCGTCCGTACGTCCGTCCTTAAAAAATTTTAAGATTTGGTGTTACATGGTATATAGGGTCGGGTATATAGAAGTTTGTCAAAGAGGAATTCTTGCACTTACTCACTTGTTTTCATTTAATTTTTTAACATTTGTCCTTTTACTTATATTGTCAAACTTGTAACGATAATATTTATTGAAAATTTTACATGGTTTTAGGGAATGGATTTCGACCGGGGCTCAAATATTTTCAGATTTTTGAAATTTGGATAGTTGAAATTGGTTTTGTGTTTTTAATATGGTTTGATTCGTACATGATCAAAGATTTTAACGTGTTCCGTACGATATTCTGCCTTTTACGATGACGTTTTTTAGGATATCGATTCTAAAATATGTACTGCTTATGAAATCCTTTGTTTTTTAATTTCTAAACTAATAACTCGCTCTAAAACCTCTGTTTATTACTCAATTTCTTATAATTGAGGCTTTGCAATCAAAGGCCATCCACAAAGTTAAATGTGTAGTGGGGCGGGATTGTTGCAAACCTCCTGCTCAGTTCTTCAACCTTACTTCAGCTTTCACTTTTTGATTGGTGGTAGCTTTAAAGATTGATGTATGAAAAAAGATAATATTTGAGTTTAAAACTTTCCTTAAATAAAAGTCAGAAATCTAAAAATAGGAATTTTATGACGCAGGGCCGTAATACGTGCCGAACCTTGATATGGACCTTGATACAAGCACATTTATAACTTATCGATTCCTCGAAGCTGGAGCTTACCTGAAAATATAAAAAAAGCTTTATTAGAAAATATAATAAAGAAATAGATTTAAAATTTTTAAATCTTTGGATAGGATAGTTTATAATTAAAATTCATATTTATTTTTCTGTATAAAAGGCGGAGAGTTATTGTACAAACTCGACTAGTAAAAACCTTGATTTTCGTCAAAAACTAAATTTTTTTGGGGTTTTATTTAAGTTTAGTCATTTTCATGCCCAGTAAGTTGTATAAAAAATTGGGACCGGGACATAATTCTCTTTAGAAATTAAGTTTCAAAATTCTTCTTTTTAAGAAAACTTCTCATTTTTTTTGAGGAAAGCAAAAGTAAAGAAAAAAAAATTAGAGGCAAGGGGTTGCGTAAAAGTTTGTCAAAGTGTGGTTTCTAGAAAGTTGTAAAACAGTACTCAAGGTCGGGGTTCGAATAGCCTTGAGGCATGCCTTAGCATGCCTGTCATAAGAGCCGACTAAAATCCACTGGGAGAAGTTGTCTTCAACGTGTTTTAAGTGATGCTGTCAGGAGTATATACCTCTGGTGGGGCCACACTTGACAGTAAAATTTTAAAATAATAACTGAGCGATGAACCTGAAGGTCTAAATAAAACCCTGTTAGCGTCTCATACATAGTGTGTGGAAAACTCGTCAGCGTCTGATCCCAAAAGGGCGAATGAATTCTAAACAGAAGTGGGAAAGTGCAACAGTGGGTATGCAAAAGCTTCAATCCATCTACGACGGATTGCAAAATACCCGACCATACCAAAAAGAAAACTGCCACGCCTCCAAAAAGTGGGCGAGATATACAAATATAACTGTTGAATGCTTTTTACTAGGTGGTTGCATACATTTCGGCCTAAAACACCACCTTTTCAACTAAAAAATTCACTTTTTTTAACGTCACGCCCACAAAAGTGGGCGGAGGCACATACAATATATATATAAAAGTTAGAAAATGCTAATATCTACAGCTTTTGTCATATAATTTTTTGTCAAATTTCATATATATTTATTTAATTACAGTCATTTTAAGCTTAAATCCCTTAAAAAGTAAGCGTGGTCAATGAAACAGCTAAAATTTTTCGGCTACCTTAAAGACAATTATAAGCCAATGTTACGTACCAAAAATGGATGCGCTAGCTCCATTGTAACATAGCTAAAATTTGCAAAATGTATGTTTTTTAAATTAGAGATGGTCGCACATACAGGCCTGTAGTGGGCGTGTCTGTGGGCGGATTCAGCTTATTTTCAAACTTGACCTGAACGACTGGACTTAGACTTAAAATTTAAGGCCTAAAAGTTGTTTACATACGGATGGACGGACGGACATGGCTTAATCGATTCTCCTGTCGGTCCCATTCATATCTATAAAAGGTCTTAGGGGTCTACGGTGATTATTTCACTGCGTTACAAACTATACATAAAACTTAATATACCCTGGGTCGGGTATAAAAAAACCCAAAAGCATCCGTTTCGGCATGAGCGGCTTCTTGGTCGGCGTCTGTTGTCTATGTTAGAATCGGCCGAATAGAAACATGGCAGCTAGGTTTAAAATGCATTAAGGCCGATATGTTGGTTGGCAAGGAAACGAGGCCAGATTGAGTTTAGTGCAAGCTTAGCCTCACTGTCTTTTACCTTCGCATGCCTGCTAAAATTAAGGTTATGGGTAAGCACAACTCCAAGATATTGAAGCTTCCGTACTATATCAATCGGCTCATTACCCAAACGCCAGGATTCTTCGGAAAGACTTCTTCTTAGAGGCTTCTCAAAAATCATGATCTTGGTCTTCTGGACGTTGTTATGAAGATCCTACGTTTCGAAATAGGCTTTAAGGTCGTTTATTTGAAGTTGGAGTGTGAAAGGGTTGTCAGTAATCAAGAACAAATAATCAGCATAAGGGAGAACCTTGATGAGAATTCCAGCAAACGTTATACTCCTGACAGTGCTTCGTGAATGTCGTCGATGAATTGGGCAAATATCAAGAAACTCAGAATGCAGCCTTGATTTTTGAAACCAATAAGATAAGTTGGAATCGTCTCACACAGCTCCGGTGGAATTCGCAAGAACTTTAGAATACAGCAGCAGAAACTTTCTATATATTCAAAGCGAGGCTAATTTTTACGGCAACGCCTGACTGTTGACAGTATCAAAGGCAGCCTGGAAGTTGACAAAGCAAACAAAGTTTATTTTCGTATAGAAAAATTACAGGGCAAAAATGTGGTCTGTGGTTGAGATTCCAGAACAAAAGCAAGCCTGAAAAACACTTAGTCGGTTTCTCAGTTCTACTCAGTTGGGCAACCTTTTATAGACAATTGCAGCAGGTAATTTTTTAAGCGAATTTTAGTTCAAAATTTCTCTATAATTTTTAGGCCGACTTGCATCTCCTATTATAAAAACTGCACAGTTTCGGGCTTTGTTGAAGCTCGCAAAAAAACTGTCATTATTAAATAAAATTTTCAAGAAGTTCAGAATAAAAGGTTTCAGACTCTCGGTGGAGTTTTCAATAAACTCAACAGGGATGCCGTCGATACCATTTGTCGTCGATTTTCATTGTCGTCGATTGGAGCATTCAGTTCGGAAATTTTTATATCATAGAACCCAAAGCTGAAAGTGTTTTCCTCCGCCGACAGTGCAATTTTAAAATGTGCTGCGAGAGCGCTAGCTTCGAGGGTAGCATAAGAACCTTCTTGCCATCCTCCCAGTTCATGGGTATAGTGCCAAAAATCTTTAGCATTTTGGCTATATTGCAGTTGTAAAGCGAGACCTTTTAGATATGACGTTCTTTTATTAGAGCAAAATTTTTAAGGAACTTAAAAGAGAGTTCACAGAGCTAAACTACATTTTTTGTCAAACTACTTATTTTTTAGTAGAAAGGTGAGACAGTTGTTATCAGAGCATTACTTTCGAGATGCTTTCTTCGATTTGCCCTATCCAACTTCTAGACGGTGGTAGGCTATCACAGTGGAAGTCAAGAAGAAGTTTGTAATGTGGAGCTTTGCTGTCCGTCCACATAAGTTTTTTGAGATTGGTTAAATATCTCAGCTGAGGATCGTGGTTGAAGGTCGCTCTAGCTAAAATTGGTAGGTGGGCTGAGGAGTTGGAACCTGAAAATTCTCGACTACATTCAACCAATGCCCAGATATTGCACAAAAATTAATAACTAAATGACCTTGGGCACTAATAGAAGTGAGCTCAACGTGCTTATCTCTTTTTGTAGACCCGCTCAGTACAAAAAAAAACGGAAGTCCCCAAATAGCTCCGTCATTGATCTGCCGTTGCTATTGAGTAATTCGTCATTAGAACTTTTGTTTCCTACGAAATTCGAATCAGCCGGGTGGTTCTTACTTACTTACTTAAGGTGGACCTGGGCCTCAGCCAACAAGCTTCGCCAGCCAGCTCTGTCTCTAGCTCTGGAGACGGCTCTCCAGTTTCGCACGCGAAGTTGGCTGAGGTCCCCTTCCACTTGCGTACGCCACCTGAGTCTGTGCTCCTCTACCACGCCGTCCCTGCGGTGTGGATTCGAGGATTTTCCGGGCCGGGGCGTTGGTGTCCATCCGCTCTAGATGACCCAGCCATCGTATAGACCTTGTGTTTTGACTCTTTTGGCTAGGTCGGTATCGCTGTACAGCCCGTACAGTTCGATGTTATATCTCCTCCTCCACTCTCCGTCTATGCAGACGGGACCGTATATCGTCCGAAGAATTTTCCTCTCGAAGCAGCCTAAAGTGTTTTCATCCGCCTTTGACAGAGTCCATGCTTCTGCACCGTAAAGCAGGACTGGGATGATGAGGGTCTTATACATGGACACTTTAGTTGCTCGAGAGAGGGCTTTGCTACTCAATTGCCTTCTTAGCCCAAAGAAACAGCGATTGGCAAGAGCTATCCTTCGTTTGATTTCAGCGCTGGTGGCATTGTCTAAATTGATAGCGGAACCCTGGTGGACAAAGTCCCTATCTACCTCAAAGTTATAGCTGTCAATGGTGATGTTTTGTACAAGAGGTATAGGGTAGAACGATAGCCTAATACCCAATATGAAGCCACGTTTACAACCCAGGCTGCACAAATCTGTACCTTTTTATCTTGAATTTATTAATACAAAAAGAATATTTGCAGCCAAACTTATGGTACATCACCCTATGAAACAAAACTCATTAGAAAAGTTTTTTTAATCGCCGGGAACTTTCTGCAAAAAAGCGTTACCTAAGAAGAAAAGTTTATGGAACTACCAAAACCCTGCAAACTCATCTTCATCAGAGCTCGTAGGCAACCGTCTCTCTACCATAGCGCCAACATATAAAGTGATTCTCATTACCTATTAGTGAGAGTCTAGATAGCTGTCATTAAGAGTGGGCGGTATAGCACGCCACAGCCCATCAGTGTGAGGCGGAATTTAGCAAACTATCACCACTATGTCAACCCATCGGCCAAATACCCCAACGAACGCCCTTACGACATAATAATTATCGTAAAATATCCTTAGGACAAGGCACAAGTATCTGTAGTTGTATACTTGTAGATTCTGCACAACGATGATGTTTGCTCCGTGCGGGCTGCTTCAAATACGCCCCCAGGGCCAAAACACTTACCACCCCATTTTTCGGACTTTCGCAAAGTGTTTTGTTCGCATAGAAATTAATTCCGCCAGCTTTAAGGCAAAATGTTCACCTCATTTGAGACATACAAAGTAAAAAGAGAATCCTTGCACACACAAGGGGAAGTGCTGTGGTGTTATATTGGCGGAAGGATATCTCAGCTCTGCAGATATTGGCATTGTGATTCAACAACCATCGTCTCACCATCATCGCATCCTTGTAGCAAAAAAAACTATACACACATATATACACATACATCGACAGGATTTAAGGATGAGGGTGGCGTTATTTGTTGTCATCTCGGATACAAAATATTTTATCTCCTTGTTTGATAAAACCACTTGTGCTATTAAGGAGAAAAAAAAAACGAAACGAAAATAATTAATTAGACCCTTGGTGTGGCTCCCGCCTTTGTGACACCCTGTCAAGAAGGGTGGGCACTCAATAAGTCCCTCACCGTCCGACCGACCGACCCCATCCGACAACATGAATAATGGTGATATCCTTGGGAACGGATGAAATGAAAAATAACCAAAAAAAAAAAAACAAAATCCGCTTAAATCAATGATTCTGCTGTTTTGTGCACAAACCAACGGTGAATGAAAAGTCCTGAATAATGATATTTTTCAGGGGCTACCCGGAGAAAGGATAACAACTTAGATAACATGATAGTTCTTTGTGTGTGTAGGTACTTTTGCAAGACCTTCATTCTCTGAAGGAGCAGAAGAATGCTTCTCTACGTCTTCGCTGCGAACCCTTTCCGTTTATGAATTTCCTCGCAAGGACCCTAGGTGCGGGTGTGTACCTATTACGCTTCATTAAGCCTGTGTCGAGGTCACACGGAACACCGGTACATGGTGTATACCCTCCGGGTATAAATCAAAATAATGAGCGGCAACAATACAGCCATACCTCTTTGCATGTCCAATGGGGGGAAGAGATGCAATCAGGCGGGTGACTTCTTAAATCCTTCTTTTTTTTAAGGACGATAAAAAAGTTTTGCCTTGCTTGTGGTTCGGTTTGTTTGCTCTCTGTTAAATTGCAGCTTGTCACGGAAAAACTGTTGAAATCTTGAACACTGGAGGCGGCGATTGTTCAGCACGATGTGTGTGTGGTAGTGACATCACGCGATCGAGTAACATGAGGCGTCTGGAAGTGTTACTTTCGAGCTCTGAAGCACCTACTTAATCATAATTTAAGTGTGACACAGAAGTTTTACACTGTACGGGGTTCTTGTGCGGGTGTTGTTTGCAAAGAGTGTTGCAATGGGGAAAAAGTCTATAAAGGGTGCCATAAACGACAGAATAAATGAGGAAATGTTAAAGATACAGAGTTTTGAGTTTCGAAGGATGGAACCATTTGGGATTTTTTTTTAGTTTTTTTCAAAATGTCTGATTAGTGGTCCTCAAACATTCAAAATACTGTAACATGGCCTTTGTATGCATTCTTTGCAATCTTGTCTAAATTTCCTGGTGTCCTTGATCTCCATGTTTGTAACAAATTGCTCTTAAAGGCTCTGTGAACTATTGCAGAGTCTACAGTTAAACAAAGACTGTTTCGTGGGCACCTAATGCATCGTCGAAACTGAAGCCTTTGGTGAAGTCAACAGTCTTATCTGAGGCACTCTAGGTATGCTTCCTCTTTCTATTATCATCCTGTAGGAAGGAAGGGACTGAAATTGGCATAAATATTAATAGGCACCAAGAATAGGGCACTTTTTAAGTTGCATAATAATAATTTGTTGTCCGGAAATATTAGTGACATAAAAAATTGTTTTCGGGCCTATACCAGGATTTTAGATCTTAAGTAGAGGTCCCGTCAAAACTAGTACCAAGTATTTTAGAATCCAAAGCCAGGCATTTTTCCACTAGGGATACCCAACATTTAGTTTTGGTGTATTTTGTTGTAAAAACTGCTTTTTTTTAAATGCTCATATCTCTTTAAGAACGCAGCAAAAACGTAAAAGTATTCACATTAAGCACATTGCAAAAAATCAATAATTCATTTGATGTAAATGTCATTCAGATCCGTTTGGAACTTGAGGAGTTCTAGAAGTCACAATTTTCAGTAACAGCTATTAATATTAAACTAGGGTCACACGGTGGTACAAAGTCGACCGTGTCTAATTTCGAACTTCGACAATTTAATTTTCTCTTTTCTTTTGGCAGCCTATAGTACTCCAGGTACTTGGAGTTTCAGTGGTTTCTGTCTCTTGTTTAAAATATAACTTGCTCTTTTCTCTACATCTCACGACATACCTTATCTATAAAAGGATTGGAAAAGTGTTGGAGGTAAAATTTTGGAAGGGTCAAAATTCTTTTTACAAAATTCTGTTTTCAGAATTCTGCTTTTGAAAATTCTGTTTGACAATATTCTGCAAATGCAACTTTGACAAACGACACCGTAAAATATCGGACACAATATTCAATGCCTCATTAGCGGCACGACGCCATTTAAAGTCGAATTTCAAACTTGCACCAAATAACTGAGAAAAAGAGCAATTAAATAAAATTAGTCCAATTAACTGTGCTATGCAGTGTGTGCAGAAAAAAAAATAAGCGCAACCCTCCCTCAACTCAATTTAAAAAAAATTAAAACTTTACTTATAGTCTTCATCATTTGTGCGCGCGGAGTGCCTTTCGTCTTTCATAACTCTCGCTTGGCACAAAGAAGAACGCGCAACACAAAGCCCCGCGCCGCTGAAACAGTCAGTTCGAAAACGAACGAAAAAAATATAGAAACCTGATGCGGATGAGATGTCTTTTTTTTTGCTGTACGCCTCCAGCGATCCCCGACCCCCTTTTCGAGTGAAATTGCTTTCGTCCGCAACAAAACATGAACACAACAACTACCCCCCCGAACAAAACAACGACAGACAGTTTCTTCCCCTGCCAAGTACAGAAAATGCCCGCAGCAGCACCCGACGACCCCTCTCACTCTGGCGTATACGTAACATTTTTCCCCCCTGTTCCCAGGATTCGTTCGCTTTTGCAGTTTTATTTGTATTTGCTTCCAAATGACTACCGAATGCTTTCATAAATTTTTTATTTATTGCTTTGCTTAGGCCAGTAGGTACAAAGCAAAGGATGAGGGAATATAAGGACTCTAACTAGGAATCGAGTGGACAAAGGAAGATGTACCGAACGGGCAATCGAGCGCGTCTAAAATGTTATTTCTCTGCGTTACACACATGCATATGTGTGCGTATTTGGCCAGCGGGCGGCAGGCCTCTGGGATGGCTTATTTGTTTGCCAGCTTTAATATTACAGTTTGTTTACTCTCTGAGCGTTGTCGTGATTTAGGGGATACCATTTCACAGGATATGCCCTACGCAAGCTGTGGTTATTTATTGGACTGTGAGTATGGGTGTCGGGATAAATGGCTTTTAATGGGAGGAGAATTTAGTCGGTTGTCATTTGTTTTCGATTAGGATTTAATTGAGATTTTTTGAAATGCCGAGAGATTTGTGGGTTCAACGGGTAAGAATTCAATAAACAACTTTGGATGCATTGAACCGGTACCGATTAAAGTCGTTTAAGTAAGGTTTTATTGCTTAGGTTTGCGATCGAGTAACCTTTTACTTTAGAGGCAATTTCATTAACTAATTGGCGTTCAAGTTTAACGAGTTTTTTAATTTCTTGTTAGATTTTTTTTTCTGTTTTCTCTCAGGAAAGGCGAACCTATAACACTGAAATAGTGCCCCGAGATGTAAGGAGATACTTATTTAATTTATTTTTAAAAGTTTGCAGTTTATAAGTGTTAGGAAATATGTAATCAGGCAGTGAATTCACGATACACATACTTGTAAAACAAGGCGGAACAAGCATTGTTTCAAAGTGATTACCTAAAGGAGCAGTATCTTCCCATTTTGTCCAACGTAAATTTGATGAAAGCAGCTGTTTTCAGTTTGCTCCCTGGAGTCGTAAGCATTTAACCATACACCCTTTTTTAAGAAACAGCGACAATAGTCGGAATAGCCGCACCGAGCTTGAGTTATTGCGGCATTAAGGTGGAAAAAAGTGAAGCAAAATCTGCATACGGAATGTCTATGAGTGTGAATTCAAAACATCACTATAATTACTCCTTATAGACTTTTGAGAAGGCTTTTGACAGCGTCAGCAGAGAGTATATCAAGCAAGTTCTACGTAGAAGGGGTATTCCAGAAAAAAGTTTTCATAAGGGCTATAAATCCGCTGGCGATGAGCTGGTTAGGAGCATGCACCAGCTTATCTGCCAGATATGGTCGGAGGAAAGCATGCCCGATGAATGGAACCTCAGCATTGTTTGCCTCAATCCTCAAGAAAGGAGACCCTCTGAACTGTGCCAGCTACAAAGGAATCAGTCTTTTTAACATCGCATATAAGATCTTTTCTGCTGTGCTGTGTGAACGCCTGAAGCCGTTTGTCAACAATCTGATAGGAACACATCAAAAGCCAGGACAGTCAACCATCGATCAAATATTTACACAGCGGCAGATCTCGGAGAAAACCAGGCATTCCAAATCGATAGCCACCCACCTTTTCATTCACTTCAAGGCCGTGTATGACAGCATCTATAGAGATGAGCGCAATGTCTAGTTTTAACATCCCTACCAAACTCGTAAGTGTGTGCAGGATAACGATGAAGAACTTACGTTGTTCCGTCAAGGTCGGCAAAGACCTCGCACGTCGGTGCCCTTTGATGTCAAAAAAGGATTTACACAAGGCAACGCACTGTCATGTGACTTCTTTAGCGCCATTTGAGTAAACTGTGCAAAACTTCCAGGCTAACACCAGAGGCACAATCTTTCAAAAGTCTGTTAATCTACTCGCATACGCAGACGCACCTTGACATAATTGGAAGAACAAGGCGTGATGCCAGTGAAGCCTTCGTGAGTATTGGGATGGGAGCTTGGAATATGGGCCTAGCAGTCAACGAGGGCAAAACCAAGTGGATGCTGTCATCAAAAATAGACATCCAACACCGACGTCTTGGAAAAAACATCACCATCGACAGCTATAACTTTGAGGTAGTTAGCGACTTTGTCTACCTGGGTTCCGCTATCAATTCAGACAATGACACCAGCGCTGAAATCAAACGAAGGATAACTCTTGCCAATCGCTGTTTCTTTGGGCTAAGAAGGCAATTGAGTAGCAAAGCCCTCTCTCGAGCAACTAAAGTGTCCATGTATAAGGCCCTCATTATCCCAGTCTTGCTTTACGGTGCAGAAGCATATGGACCCTGTCCAAGTCGGAAGAAAGCACTCTAGGCTGCTTCCAGAGGAAAATTCCTCGAGCGATTTATGGTCCTGTCTGCATAGACGGAGAGTAGAGGAGGAGATGATATAACATCAAACAGTACGGGCTGTATAGCCACACCGACCTAGCCAGAAGAATCAAAATACAACGGCTTCGATGGCTGGGTCATCTTAAGCGGATGGAAACCCCGCAAGGACGGCGCAGTACAGTAGCACCGAGACTCAGGTGGCGCACGCAAGTGGAAAGGGACCTCAGCCAACTTCGCATACGAAACTGGAGATGGATAGCTGGAGACAGAGCTGGCTGGCGAAGCTTTTTGGCTGAGGCCCAGGTCCACCCCGGGCTGTAGCGCCACATTGAAGTAAGCAAGTAAGTAAGACGGAAACAACTCAGAAGTTGTAGGCATGTTCCAGCACTACCATTGAAGTAAATAAACTTGAATGATTCTACGCGTATCTCGAAAATCACGCAATATTTCAGCACCGCCATATTTTTCTTTCGAACTATAAAGAATTGGTTTTGTCAGCAATTTTTTTGTAAGTAAAATGATACCAACTGTATTGGATTTTCCAGTACCATAACTGAATTCGGGGTCTAGATACTGGATGAAGGTTTATACTGGATTTTCATAGCAGGCATTCGAATAATTTTTTTCGAAAACTTAAACTTAAAACTTAAGTTGCGCGAAAATATAGTACACATATACTTCACTTATACAAGGAATTTGTAACACCAATATAAGGCAAATTGAATTTTGGCGACATCTATTAAATCACTGCGATAACTAGAGCCTTGTTAAAGGGGAATCCCCAAAATAAACAGTAAAAACTGGGTTACTATCTCTTCTTTTTGAAAGACAATAGTTTTAAGAGGAGTCAAAGATTTGTTGCAAACAGTTGAAGAAGCAATCGTTTAATATGGCCATAAGCTCTTAAGTACACTTTGACCAATTCAACAAAGGTTTAGGTTGGAAGAAAAAGTTCGACTTTTTTTTTACCGGCAATGGCCGAAGAAATGAAGCTGTCTTATGAGACAAAAAATTGTATTATTAGAGCAAATCTCTCCTTACAAGAGCCGCACTCTTATAACAAGAGCTCTCATAAGACACTTATTACCGAAATTAAACTCTACAAGAGTCTTATAAGAGTTAAGCGCTATAGCAGGAGTGATACTCCTTTAAGAAGAGTGCCTGCAAAATCATTTTTGAATCTTATAACGAGATGCCATGCTCAAAGAGTATCAAAAGCAGTATGAGAGTCTTATAAGAGCTATTTTAATGTTTCTAGAGTGTAACTCTTAAGAGTATGTTAGTTGGGATGGTTCATTTGACTTACAATTCGGTCTCGATCATATGTGCTTAAGGTCTTGGGCATCTACGGTGATTATTTTTCTATGTTGCAAACTATGAATTAAACTTAATAAACCCTTTGTGCAGTTCTAGCATCTTTGAGCATCAAAATCACTCAATTGTCGAACAGTTCTTGTATATCAAATCATTAATAGTAGCTCGATAATTAACTTAGCCTTTGCTCTTCAAACCCATCTACAGGAGGAAGGCGTTAGGTGTCAAGTCGCTAGAACCTGGTGACAAGACAATTCCTACCTATTCCTAGATATAATGGAGTCTTCAAAGTTGGAACGCTACAGAGACTTAAGCTGTTGTTGATAGTTAGTTGGTATTTAACGAAGAATCTGTGACAACGCCGGTCCTACCAAGCTAACAGATGTCAACGAGGAAACACTAGGTTCGAGGTAACCGATCATTGACAGTTCGATTGGAGTCACAGGTACTCCACAAATCTTAACTTGCGTCATTTTGATTCTCTCATGCGACACGCATCTTCTACCCAACCTAGAAAAAACCACTGAGTTTTTTGCATATTTAACATCCTCGGCCCCTTTTTAACGTCTGTTCTTATAGATAATTATAAAAGAAGCCGGCTAATAATATACTATTATGTACTCAAGCTTAGAAGGACAAGAAAAATAGTGTTTTTTTAAGTTTTTAGGACTAGAGTTTTAGTGGATTTTTAGCATTTAAAAAAACTTGCTTTTCACTTTTTCACAAGGAAAAATGGAAAGGCACATTCGATAGCACTGACTACCCTATGGACATCAGAGAGCCATAGGTAGTAATATTGAAATCATCAAAGGTTGGAACCTTTTATTGACAGTATTTGACAGTATTCCAACTGATTGACAATTGTGGATCTACCAGCCCACAGTGTGCCCCTTTGCGAACGAGAGTCGCACTAAAAAGTTGCTTCAATTTGGACATTTCCAATGTGGTGCTGGATTTATCATTCAACAAGATTTGTGTTCCTTTTCGACTTTATTTTTGCCACCTTTCCAGAGTAAAAGCTATACTAAAGTTCCCGCACCTTCTAAATCAAAGCCCCCGTCATTTGCTTCGCGTCCCCATTACCAAGTAAACAAAGCACTTCCACTTCCTTGTCGTAAGTAATAATGAACCTCTCTATTGGAATGAAAAACACTCGCAGCACAGTGCCCCGAGGACATCAGCGCCTTGTCACCCCGCCCATTCACGTAACAAAGCCATAAGTCCTGTGAAGTGGTGGTGTGCCAATTGAAAGGAAACAAATCCCCGAACATAAATACGCGTTCTTCGTCTCATTATCCTAATTTGCGTGCGAGTCGAGCATAGAATACTCTTGTCGACACACTTGCACGACGAGTGTGTGAGTAAACAGCACCACTATGGAATCAGGACGAATTCATATATTCATCAATTGACAGAGGCAAACATGAATGAGACCATAAATCAGTTCAACCACCCTGACGACACCCCCACTCACCACCACCGCAGGCAACCGGAATCCATGTCAATTCATGGCACAGGGTGTCAGTCGCCTGCACAGTCCCGTAAACAATGGGCCACAAAATTAAATAAGCCCATCAGGCAAATGGGCCTTCTTCCACCCCATTCCGGGCAAATCCGCTTAGTAATGTGTCGGAGTCTTCGAGGAGAGCCTCCCCGGCATTTTATTGGCGCGATCCGGATTTAGCTTAAGCGATTCATCGTCGCGCATTCAATTAATTCCGAATTAGATGGCATTAAACACTTTCTGCTCCTCTCGGAGGTGCTAGGCCGAAAGGAGAATCAAAGCCCTTGGGGGTGTCATAAGAGGGTTGCCAGAGCGGTGAGCAAACAATGAAGCGATTTCCCATCGATTTCTAATCCCTGCGCTCGCACCTTATTTATCGTCGTGTTACGTGTGTAACGTGTGAAACCCCAGTGAGGGTGGTTCTCGGGGGATGGAATTGAATGTTGGCGTGTTGATGAGCTTCCCGCTCGGATCAATATGTGGGTGGAGGTGCTGCTGGTGGTAAGGGATGAGGATTATTTGCAATCCGCAAACAGAAACGTGCAACTTGATTCTATTTCGACTTGTTGCATTTTTTCCGTTGCTTGAATTTTTTACACTCTCTCTTTCGCCTTTTGAAATCCTGTGAATGGTGTTTGGTTTTTTGTTTTTTTTTTTTTCTGCTCCATTCAGCCACCCGGGGGGAATTGAGTGAGGGGTCTGCAGCTATGCACACTGAAACTATAACCAGGCTCTTTGTGGTATTAGCGTGGTTCCATTGGTCTCACCAGTGTTGGCGCGTGGTGGTGGCAGCTGTGTATGATGTGAGTTGATGAAAGCCGCAGGACACACAGGGCCGTTGAACTGAGCTAGGTTTGGCAGCGGGGATTCGTGCTTCTTTTTTTTATGCACCCCATACCCTTACCCAATCGATGCGGAGTGGTTGCGCGGGGAAGACAGTTAAATATATTTGAATTTCCGGGAAAAAACGATTTAATTAAATTGCAAATCGGATTGGTATCCTGAGGTGGCTTAAACAAACAATGGCAGAATTTATATGGGCACAATTGCCTACTTTTTTTTTGCTGCGGATGCAGAGTTGATTACAAATTCCGGCAAAGGGATATTTGATAATTTAACTTTGGCTCGTTGAAATCGATACACACAATTGACACACATCCGGACGGGGACAATTGATTCAATTATCGAGGGTTGCCAATATGTTGCCCATGCAGTCGAGAGGCATTTCGGGCTTTTTGTCAAGGCTATCGATGACGCAGCTCGGTCTGTGGTAAGCGGCGGCAATTAACAGCGAATCTATTGACTGTGGATGATTATCTGATCATTGGAGTGTGCAACGTTTTAATTAAAATGACAAATTGTCATCTAGATGAAAACGATACGGAATAGATTATGATGCTGTGCGTCGCTTAATTAATGGCATATGGGGACGTGACAGTGAATGGATGGTGGGGCTTATGCGTTTGAAAGCATAAAAGGACTCTGGTATTATTTCTATTAAAGCATATAATTGTTAAGTTAAGGTTGTTGCACGGTGGAAGTGGAATTTTTTAAAGCCCTAAAGCGCTTTTTTTAAAATAAGGATCGAGTATTTGTGTGGAACATGAAATTTTTTCTGTCTACGAGCCTTAAGTCAGGTCACACCCATTTATAAGGAAATATTTATAAATTAATTAAACTATAATGAACAAGTTTCTAAACTCAGCTAAAATGAACGCTTGTGTTAAAAGGGCAATATGAAAGGGAATAGGAATAGGAATAGGAATAGGAATAGGAATAATAATAGGAAAAGGAATAGGAATAGGAATAGGAATAGGAATAGGAATAGGAATAGGAATAGGAATAGGAATAGGAATAGGAATAGGAATAGGAATAGGAATAGGAATAGGAATAGGAATAGGAATAGGAATAGGAATAGGAATAGGAATAGGAATAGGAATAGGAATAGGAATAGGAATAGGAATAGGAATAGGAATAGGAATAGGAATAGGAATAGGAATAGGAATAGGAATAGGAATAGGAATAGGAATAGGAATAGGAATAGGAATAGGAATAGGAATAGGAATAGGAATAGGAATAGGAATAGGAATAGGAATAGGAATAGGAATAGGAATAGGAATAGGAATAGGAATAGGAATAGGAATAGGAATAGGAATAGGAATAGGAATAGGAATAGGAATAGGAATAGGAATAGGAATAGGAATAGGAATAGGAATAGGAATAGGAATAGGAATAGAAATAGGAATAGGAATAGGAATAGGAATAGGAATAGGAATAGGAATAGGAAAAGGAATAGGAATAGGAATAGGAATAGGAATAGGAATAGGAATAGGAATAGGAATAGGAATAGGAATAGGAATAGGAATAGGAATAGGAATAGGAATAGGAATAGGAATAGGAATAGGAATTGGAATAGGAATAGGAATAGGAATAGGAATAGGAATAGGAATAGGAATTGGAATAGGAATAGGAATAGGAATAGGAATAGGAATAGGAATAGGAATAAGAATAGGAATAAAAATAGGAATATAGGATAAGGAAAAGGAATAAGAAAAGAATTTGAAATAAAATTAGACAATGTATATAGCAGAAAAAAAGTTCAATTTTAACGTATACGGTTTTCGTAACGTCGGTTTTCGCAAAATTGAATAAGACTTTAAAAACTTTAAAACTAGTGAGACTTCTAAATTTAATTTATTATTTTAAAAACTTTTTATTTCGTGTTTTTAATTTCGATAAGTTAAAAAATTTTACTGTCTGGCCAAGCGTCTCAAAAGTATCCATACAGATTGGAAAATAGCATCTATACTGAGAAAGCAACACCCCTCTGCAGTTTAGTATTCATATTCATTGTCATTGTAATATTGAACCTGCAAGGTCAGAATGCGATGCCTCGTAGTCAAATTTGAAATATATGTGAAGTTCTAAAGCTGTCAGCAAGGAAGTAAAAAGTTGACATACTGTTAAAATTGCAAACAAAAAGACCTGACCTTCGATAAATAATGTCACATACATTTTTATACCCTATTCCACAGGAATGAAGTATATTAAGTTTGATACAGGCAAGGGCATATGATCGAGACCGACCTCTGAGTTAAATGAGCCATGTCCGTCCATCCGTCCGCCTGTCTGTCCGTATGTCACCAATTCTTAGGCCTTAAATTTTGAGCTAGGAAGCTGAAATTTTGTACGTAAGCTCTCTGTGATCCGAAGCAATACAAGTGTTAAAATTTTTCAAATCCGCCCACAGACACGCCCACAATCGGTCTAAGTGTGCAACAACCTCCGGTGCTTTTAAGACTGTAAGACGTTCTGAAAAGCTGATATTTATTATTAAGCATCTTCTAATGATTACAAGTCATGCAAAATAAAAAAAAAAGGTCCTTGTGGGCGTGGCATCGATTGAAAGTGTAATCTTTCAAATGTAATTCATTCAATATTTTTGTTCCAAATCGAAAAATTTTTACTTAACATGTTATGTAGAAAATTTTAAGTTCTACATTTGGTTCATTTTGGGCCACACCCATACTTGGAGGCGTAATTCCATAAAAACCTATAAATTTCCAGAAAACCATGGATTTCGACTGCTTTTTAGCTTTACTAGGTAAATTATAAGAAATAAAATTTACCACATAAAAAACACTAGATACTATTTCAGATTTCGTTCGTACAAAGTTTTCAGCCACGCCCATCCTTAGAAGTCGACTTCACAAAATTATCTAATTTAAACCAAAAAAATACAGTTTTGCGTACACTTTTTATCATGTCTCCACCGAGCACTAATCCTCGATTAATATATATCATTATGAAATCCTCTACTAATCACGCGATTTACCATACAAATTTAAATCCTCTCGGCAAGCGATCAAAAATAAATCCACGCACAAATCCCATTCACCCTATTCACAAACCTATTTTCTGCACCTTCGTAACAGTTTGAGAATCAGAAAAGGAAACTGAAACTGTCCCTGTGCGACAGATCTATCACAATTGTATTTCCTATTGTGACTTTTACTGAGGAAATCGTTTTTCGCTCCTGGGAAATGACATCGCCAGTCTCTTGTCAGTGCCAAAATGTCAGAAACAGAGTTTTCGTATCAAATTAATCCTATATTTGTTCGATGGAGCCACTTTAGGATTTATTTTAAATCGTTTCACGCTTATCTTCTTACAATTGTCGGTGGAGAGATAGTATTAGCCGCAAACTTGGATATGTCTATGCTAATATTGATTTTCAGTTAAAGAGGTTGGACATGCCACGCCCCTTTTTTAAAGGACGGGGACGGGGATGGAAAACAAGAAAATAAACGAATGGAAAGGAGAATAGGAATGGAGAAAATGAATGGAAAAGAGAATAGGAATGGTAGGAGAATAGGAATGGAAAGGATAATAAGAATGAAAAGAAGAATAGGAATAGGGTATACCGCAGTCCGTTACAGACGGACCGAAGCTATTACATATGCACTGTTGCACTTACTCACTGGTTTTTGTGTAAGTACTAAAATATTGAATTTGTACTTAGACAGAGAAACTACTAAATTTGTACTAAATTTATTCGTGAATAAAATAGTTTGGCCTGTTGTTTAAATCAAAAAAGGAAACGATCTCTTGTAATCAAAGTATTTGCGAACTCGTTTGACAACCACGGTCAGCTGTCAAAATATGAAATAGGTCTTCACATATTCCTCAGTTGACCGCCATCAAGTGAACAGAGAAGTCAAAATGCGATGCCTCGTGGACTGTTGAAAAATATGTATAGGTACAACAAAGTCAAAAATTAAAGTTTTGACTGTTTTTTTGACATTGAAAACTTTTGACAATCAATCTAAAATTTGTCAAACGTACTTATTCTGTCTATTCATTACGTACACCTTGCATAAATTTCAGTAAACCGAACTCTGATCCATGCGTGTACTTAAAGGAGATACGACATTTCTAAAAACATCTGTCATTTTTTATACTCTTGTATTTGAGCTCTTTTTTTCGAGTTTAAATTTCCAGTTAGTTGTGACATATAGTGTTCATAATGTTCATAAAAGAATGACTTCCCTTACAACTTTTCGATACGAACAGAAAACTTTTATACGAATAGACTAAAGCGCTAAGGTCACACGTGGACTGAGCCCTCTAATCAGAAACAGTCTTACAACTCCCAAAGTAAGCCCTATAGGTGCCAATACACAGACTCACAAACAGCTTTTTAATCGCCATCAACCACGTTCAAAAGCCTACAAAATTCTCGCCCTCCAGTTTCGAACTCACATGTCAGTACCACTAACCTCTTCACATATTGCCAGAGGCAATTTGTTTGTAGTTAACCCAAAATTTGCGTGTCAAGTTAAAATTAACTACAAACGCATAATCTCAACCTTTGGCAGCATTCAATTAATCTTCAACACAGAACAGGATCCCCAAACCATGCCTATGGCCTCTTGCATGCCTAAACAAACCCATCGACCTATACCCATGTAGCTAAGGATGTAAGTTCTCTGTATGTACATCAACATCATTTTGGCCAGAGAACGGACGAACTTAACTCCTTCATTCAATATTCCACATCCTTCTGCAAACCCACCGCCCGTATACCACCCCGTATAAGTGATTTAAATCCCAGGTCACGTCCTGCAATTTCTGCATTCATAAAATTCTGTTTGTCTAGGCAAGTAGTTTTCCGTCTTTTCGGATGACGACCAGAAAAACACCGTTTTAATAGTCCGAGGATATAAATTTCAGTTCTGTGATGCGCGCTTGTACGGAAAAGTTTTTGCTGCAAAAGGACCAAAACTCCAACACGGTTTCAGCTTAATTGTGAAATTATAGCAAATCGTCTCTATCGTGAAGTGAAGAGGAGAACAAATGTTTTCGGTGCATAAAGGATGCAGCCATCCTCCTCGTCAGCATAATTTACATTCGGCTCCCAGCATCATCATCAACTGATTGATGATACTTCCACAGAGGATCCGGATCCGAACAGGGACGTGGATGGATAGTGTACATTGCACGCTCTGTGGAGCACACACCAAAAAGTACATTAATAAAATTGATTTCAATTTTAGATAGAAAATAGTTTGGGGTGGGTGCGGGAAGGTCTGGAAAAAAGTTTTCCACTCGAGATTTTTTTCGCCTGCTTCCGTCCTTTCAAAAATCCTTTCAGTCCCTTTAAATTCGAGCAAACAAAAATAGACGTTCCCTGGTTTAGCAACGAGGAGCAGCTGTCCGGGCCGTCAATTCAATTTCATGTGCAGCCAGGATAGATAGGAAACGCTCTAAAGTGCTGCTCACAAATTGACCAAGCAAATAGCAATGGCGAGAGTATTTGATGTTTTAATTAACTTTCACGGAGTGCGAAAAATCGTGCTTCTCTGTTGAAGTGACGTCGGTGCTGTTGAAGCCGCCACAAGAGTTTATGTTTCCATTTGAGACTTACCAACGCGCAGGCGGCTTTTCCATTATTCACTGCCGTCAGGCGAACAATGCAAATGACTGCAACTTCTTGACGAGGGTAATTAGGGGTTTTCTGCTAATCACCTGGAGGAGTGAAAAATACCTCTCCAGTTCTTGATTAATTGCAGACTGATAGAGTCGGACAAATGACTTGAAACGAGGAATGATTAAGGAACAATAGTGGTTGGTAAAGGATGCATTCTGCAAAGTTTCTGAAGTTGATACATTCAGTCACAAACCGAACGAGTTTGCATTGTTCTGGGAACGGGCCGTAGCTATTCTGAGAACATGACACGGGAGTCTGTCAATAGTGAAATTCACTATTCATAAGGACTCTATAAAAACCCAAACTAAATATAGAACCTTCCTAAAAACCCATAATTCAATTAGGCTGATATTCTCGCTACTTTGCTTACTTTCAAGTAACTTGTCAATTAGTCCATAAAAATGTTACACAAGTACGAGGCTCCCCTCACAATACCTACCTAGGTATGCGCTGTCGTAAAATCGATAACTGCCCTCCATTCGATGCCAGGCAATGTCACCCGGGCCTCATTCTCTACACACAAAGAGCATAATAAATGCACAAGAGCAACAAAACCAAGAAAACCCACCCCACCGCCCCCTAAACGTACTACTTATGTGCAATAATTCCAAATGTAAATGAACTCCTTGTCGAAATTACACAAACGTGAAGGGGGAGGCAAGCTGACAACAAAAGGGATACAATGGGAAAAAATTGCAAGTTGCCTTCCCAACGACTCCGCTGTAAGGAATAGCTGGATGATTCTCCGTAACAAAAGCGCTCACGTTACGTCTCCTGATGCCGACTGACATGGAATCCGAATCCATATTTCAAAGTCTCCCGGCAGAGAGACAAACTCTAATCAAACTGTATAGGTTGGCATTGCATGAAGGAAGAAAGCGGAAGATGCGAGATTGAGAAAATAATAACAAGAATCTTATATAGCAGGAGTCATATTTGTCGCAAGGGTTCTCATCCGCGAAACAGCGGCAACTCTTAATCTCGCAGCCCCTGTGCGCCATGTCAAAGTTCATCTGCAAGAATATCAACTTGTGTCATGGCACACAGAGAAGGGCTTTAATTATGTCCCTGCTTCCCAATCAGGATAGCTACTCGTGGAATCCTGCATTATGAGCCCCCTAGATAGGCTAATATTTGTCATATCAGTCCTTGCTTCTTCTCCTTCGTGACTTCTACATGTCACGGTGGCAAACGAGGTCGACATTTCCAATCTCAGCACAATGCACACACTCTCGGGGCGGTGAGGGTTCCATATGACCCCGTCACACACATCATTCCATCCATCAGGCAGATAAGTAGACATCGAGGAATGACGTTGCCAGGAATATTATACTCAACTCGTATCCAAAATCGGGAACTATTTAAAATTCACCCTTTCCCTGTTGTTGGCCAAAAAAAACGACGACTATGGGATATGATTCCTGCTAAGTGGAGAGGGGGCTGGCTCCTATGTAATGTTACAAGGCAATAATGGGATCAAGTGACAACCGATTCCTTCGAAAAGGGAACACATCTGCGGGAAGCATCTTTAATCCTGTGGTGGTGATATGCAAATTCTTTGGTTACACAAGACGACAGATCGCGGAAGTCGCTGATTCAGGAAATCAGTTTCTTCCAAGGAGTTTCCAAAGCTCCTGATTTATTGATTTGAATGCAAGTAGAACAAACTGGGAGGAGAGATTTTCCGCTTCGAAAGGATGTTTTAATGAGTGTAGACGTTATATGTTGAAAATGTTTTTTTTTTTTTTTTCCTTTTTGTCATTATATTTAAGTGGAAGTCTATCACATATCGATATGAAAGAACCTGGAGTTATGATTGAATTTATGTTTTAAGAAGTTCTGATTAACTTTTTAGGTCTTTTTCTGTACTGAAATAAAAGAGCATTCCTCTGAGGAAGCGACCGCGCTAAAACCCATGGATTATTGAAATGCCACCTTTCGATCGATCGGAATTGAAATTTTCATTCAATAT
Organism: Neoascia interrupta; assembly: GCA_947623515.1. Taxonomy (NCBI): domain Eukaryota; kingdom Metazoa; phylum Arthropoda; class Insecta; order Diptera; family Syrphidae; genus Neoascia; species Neoascia interrupta. The sequence goes on from OX392463.1 coordinate 3,268,605, forward strand.
TTTGAGCCACAAAGTAATTTTCTGGAACATGACCTGTGTGATGAACAAAACTATCTGTCAAAAATGAATCAGCTTTTCTATTTAATATCATGAAAACTGCAGTGGACAGGGTGTTTTCACCGCATATAAAACAGAGATTAACGCTGGAAGTTTAAAAGTTAATCCCGTTAAAAGTTTAACACCGCAGAGTTGATCATACCAAGCTGCCAAACAAAGGTTAGTTTTACTTGTCCTGTCAGATAACGCACAGATCACGAAAAATTCTTTACGATTTGAATCGAGAATTCATGCGTGGAAGCGATTAATTACGCGATTAATTTTTGAGCTCTACGTAAAGAGATTAAAATCCGTATGGTAAGTCCCGTGATTTAAAGGGGATCAAAGGAATATTTGCCTTATTTGCAGATTAATGTCAGGTGGTAACACCTTATTAAAATCCACACAGCGAGCTTTAATGTGCTGTTATTCATAATAGAGATAGATTCTTATAGCTTTGTTCACCCAACGTCTCTTTTCGATTAAAAAAAGTCTGTCTTTAGTTTTTAAAAGAGTCCTCAGCGGGAAATTGCAGCTTTCGTGTTGAGAATTGATCTAGAATTGCTCTTTAATTTTCAATGAAACATTCAAAATCGAAAAAGATCAAATCTTTTGACAGAAAGAGCAAATCTTTTCTTCAATGAAAAAAGCTCATATGACAACTTAAAGGTACTCTACTTTTAATTGCTAATTTTTCAATATAAGCTAAAAAAAATGTCTTCTCAATTACAAAGTGACAAGTACTATTGGAAACTTGGGATCAGATTCAACCTTATCGCACACAATGACACTTTTGGTCACGCAAAGGTTTGATTGCCTTTTTGTGTTCTATGGGCTTGTATGGGAATGCGCACACATGCGCAACCGACATAAAACCAGTTTGCGGCAACTTTTAAATCTGTGTTTTGATATAGATTTTTAAGTTGCTTGTTGTAATAAATATCTTTTTTTTAACACATGCAGCTTTATTTTTGAACGCTGCCATGAAACTCTTTAATTTCCTTCGCCTTGGCAACATTTTAGAGAGCAAACAGTTAAATATATCATCAGGGATTGTGTGAAGGTACCTTTGCAAATTTGAAAAGCTGTTCATGTGAGCGGTGCTTTAGTGGATTGTGAGTAAATTATTGATAGTTTTCAGAAATTACTAGTGTGCGCTAAGCCTTAGATAAACGGCAAACTATATTTTTACGCTTCTAGCTTAGGCTCTGATCTCGCGGCAAGAAGCAGAATCAGTTTATTTTTTACGAAAGGGAACAATCAAACGAAATAGTGGATAAGATTGAAAAGAAAACAGTAGAATAGATTTAAAAGGACATTCAAGTATGTGTTAACGTTTCTATTACATTTTTTTATTTTCTAAAAAATGTCTAACTTACCTTTGTTCTTTCTTCAATGAAATTGGCTTCCTAACAATCTGAAAAAAAATGACATTTTAAAAAATTAACAAAGTAGATTTTAAAACTTATACTATGTCTCCACCGGCAATTAAAAAAAGATTAGCGGGAGATGATTGAAAAATTTCACAAAGCGGCTCCACCGAACAAATATTATAGAATTATTTGACACGAACACTCTGTTTCTGTCATTGGCAGATTGGCGATGTCACTTCCCAGGAGCGAAAAACGATTTTTACTGTAAAAATCAGCGAAATAAATAATAATGTAATAATAAATAATGTGACAGATCTGTCATCAGGGACAGTTTGAGTTTCCTTTTTTGATTCTCAAACTGTTACAAAGGTACAAAAAATAGGTTTGTGAATAGGATAGGTTGTGAATGGGATTTATGAGAGGATTTATTTTTAATCGCTTGCCGAGAGGATTTTAATTTGTATGGTAAATGGCGTGATTTGTAGAGGATTTGATAAAGATTTATATTAATCTCGGATTAGTGCCCGTTGGAGACATGGTATTAGGCTAGTTCACAATGGATAAAATAAAAATTCAAAAAAGTGTAAATATAACAGAGTTTCCTTTGATGATAGTTCGTGAGAGCTTGAACTATCATCAAAGTTCAAGCTTGACATTGTCGTTTTTAGCAAAATGTCAGAAGTCCCTATTGACCTGAACGACGGTTAAAATTTTATTGGGGGTCAAAAGTCACGAAAAAAAGTTTTCAGTGAGTATCTCGAAGGCTTTTAAGATTTTGTTAAGAAAGAAATTTCCAAGCTTGTTAAAAAATTGGTTTAATGGTATGAAGCTTGGTGATAAATTGGTGGTATTAATTTTCTATGACACTTGTTAAATAAATATAACCCAGCAAATGTGTTGGTTGTGGTTACCATTCACCATTCTCGATTTGTTTTTCTGAATTGTTTTTACTAAAAGTTTCTTAGTTGTACAGCACTGGCTAGAGCTAAAAGGTATAGAACTCGAGACTCTTTTTCCAATATCACTGCCAAGATAAGTTCTTACAGATAAGTTTTAACAACAAATATTTGTTCGATTTCGAAAAAATATTGGTTGAAATGTTTTTACAAATTAGTGACAGTGTAGAAAACTTCTTAAATCTGAAACGAACCTCGTGGATGTAAAAACAAGTTTCTGCTTTCGACTTTTTATGCGTTGCTTAAAGTTCGTTCCAATTTCTGAACGCTTTTCTCACCGAATCAGAATTAAGATATAATGATTGGCAGGCACTTGACACTGGTTGATTTCCACTCATGCTAAAATATACATGTGCTCGCTTGGGGGTTGCATATTTGCGGGTCAAATGGAATATTTTGGCGGCATTGACCCGTAAGTCGCATTTAAAGTGAGATGAGCTCAAACAGAAGCGGACTTTTTTAAACACTGCCCAGTCCATGTACTTCAAACTTGTTTGTTACTCTTCTCTTTTTTTGTAAATCAAAAGAGAACTATTGTGAACCGTACTTCCCGCGTAAGTTAAGGCGCGTTCTTCCGCATGGATTCACTTATTGTTCATTTTTCAAAACGTAATTGAGAACATTTTCTGGTCTCCAAAAATTTCTCACAAAGCTCTGAACCGTTCCGACAGCATTCTCTGTCGGCAATGTTGCTTTTAACGACGTGCCATCCAAGCACTATTATCTTTTTTTCTGTACTCACCAACACCTTTGTGCCCACTCCACACGTTTAAAGTATTTTTTTCCTTTTTGACATTATTTCATTTGAAAAGCAGGTCACACTTGACAGCAGTATGGCACCCACCTCGTCTTTGTCGAACGTCAAGATCATCTCTACCAATTACCGCACCCATTTTGCCCAACTCATTCTCTCCTGCCGACCGACGTCGCTGTATGTAGTGATTCCTGCTAGACCCGTGCCAACACACTCGAGAGAAAAATTATTCTTGTTTCTCAAAATTCTGCCGGCCTTTTTAACCGTCGTTGCATCTTCACGTAAGCACCCCCGGAATGCACTCACTCACCATAGTCACTTTGGCTGGTGCACTCCTAGACCTAGAAATCCGCTTCGAGCAATAAGGAAGGAGATGAAAGGAGCAACAAAGACGGCACTGGCAAACGAAACAAATCACAAATGACGACCTCTTGATCGCATCATTACGACGAGAATTGTTTCACTTACGACCAGGAGCAATGGAATCGATTCCATGAATGTTCTATTAACTCCAGACTGTCCGTCCTGCAGAGGAGCGAATACACGGAGTCCTTATGAGATTAACAAGGAGGAGAACTCTCGAATTCAGTTCATTTCTTTAACCTTGTGTCTCTACCTCTTCGATTTTCTTCTATGCACCAACATCGGGTAATTTGCCTTCGTCCTTGCACAATAAATCCAAATACACCTTATGCCAACTGATTCCGACGGCCTACATTCCGGGCTATAGGTGGGGTATTAAGAAGACTCCTTGAAGGAGGCTTTAATGGGTCCATTGTATCTGCATCACGACAGTTACCCAAACCCAGCCGATCGATAGCGGCAAAAAGGAAAGGCGCATTTCCTCTCCAAGTGTGAGTACATCCTTTATTTCAGCATTATATTCTCGTAGGTTTTTTTTTTCTTCTTTCTTATTCTCTGTGTTTTGTGGGATGTTGGGATGTGTGTAATGTAATGACTTGGGTTGCGCACAGGATGCTGCAATGCAAATAGGCTTTGTTGAATGCATTGTGGAGCAAATGCGGCTAACCGTTGTTTAAGTCCTTTAATTAAATGCTTTAGGTCGTAGTCGTCTAGAGAAGAGTGTTTGAGGATAATTTATGCGAACCGCACATACTTAAAACCCACCCTGAACGTTATTTCAAAAATCTACCTAAAGTATCCTCGCAATGATCCTTGCGTTGGAACTTTTTGGGCGAACTTTGGCAGCAAGGAAAACTTATTTCTTCTGCCAGATGCTATGGTCCCAGGAATTTCTGTTTATTGACGTATCCTGGCAGTGTAAGTCGTTGGTGGGTTAATTCGTACAAGTTTTCACTTCGCTCTGTTTCGACAGATAAAGTTTCTAGTGGCTCCTGATGAAATAACGTATAGCTGCAGGAGGTGATGGTTTAAGATTTGATTTTTAGCTCGTGTTGGCGCCCCTGAACTCTGGGTCTTGAGAAAACGCGCGGAATGTGAACGGAAACCGGAAATGCTTATAATAAAGTTGTCAGCTTGTTTGATTTATATTGCCGGCAATAAATCGACAGGCAACGTAGTCGCGCGCGCCGTTGGATTGCCATCATAAAGTTCCGTCAGGGGTTTATGAGCCATTTGAAATGAATCTTGCATTCTCGCACACATACATGTGAGTGTTTGTGAGGCGAGCAAGCTTTCATTTTCTGGAAAAGCTTTACGGAACATTTCATTTTGTTTATTGAACCGACGTTTGAAGTATATATTCATCACTTTGATGTAGAATAAAAAGATTTGCAGTTTCCCACCTGCTGAATGGAAAAAATTTCTATATAAAATTATGTACGCTTTGAGGCGTTCAGGCGTTCAACAACGCACGAGTGATTTGACATGTTATTAAGTAGGAAGCTCCAGCAGCAGACAGTTTCAGATTCAGTGAATCACAAACTCAGTACATCAATTCTATTCGCTCGTAATCCACATAAGGCTTGAAAATTAAACCTGTTTGCGGGGCGATAGAAATCGAGCTTCTACTCTGGCCACAAACAACAAATTTAACGAATCCTTGAGAAGCCCTAATCTTTCGTCTCGTTGAAAACTACTTTCTTGTCTAAAGCCGAACACCAGACTTAGAAACTCAAATGAAATGGCGACACAATAAGAAACACACTTTTTATAGCAACGCTATTTTCCAAGCAGTTACAAGGATTAGAAACAGCGTGGCTCACAAAATCTACCACTCTTAATGTTTACAGTTTAGGCCAGCCTTAATACTTCAAATTTATCAAAGCATAACTTTGTCAGTCCAAGCATAGCACCAAACAAAAAAGCAGACAAAATGAAAGAAGAACAAGAATAGATCTCGAAGTGTTTCCACCGGACGACAAACATGATATTTATGTACTTGACGCAAACACAAGAGAGTATGATAAGAGAGCGCCGATGACATTTCCAACCCTTTTTAACTGTTATCAAGATCTGTGAAAAGGGTTAAAAGAGGTGTGCAAATAGGGCTTATGATAATTTTATATTTAACCTCTTGCCAAGAAGATTAAAGGCCCAACCATAATAGACTTTGATGAGTTTAAGTCGGCTTTCCGAAGTGTCCCATTACACGCGATTCGTATGCCACGACCATACTAGCCTTATGCTGGGTTTCGTAATGTTTTCGTTAACTTGTGTTGGCTTAAAGTTTTGTTTTTGCTTGTCATTAGTTCACTCATTGTCATATTTAAGCCCATATTTCTTTTTAAACGTGCTTCAAAAAATCCATGAAATATGGGAATATACCAAGAATTGTACGCTGACCTCAAAGGCTTAAACACATTTTAGACCAGCCAATCGATTTCGGAGATATTAACATCCAAAGTTGAAGAAAAAGTGACATAATTTTCAAATTTGATTTTAAATTTTCAAGGCAATATGATACTCGAGACGTTCCCAGTGAAATCTCATAAAATTTTCAAATCGTTTGCCTAAGTCTATTATGGGCAGCGCAATCTTTTGACAGAATTTGAGTGGGATTTTCGTTGTATTTCGACATTAGATTAAATCCGCTCAAGTCTATTATGTTTGGGCCTTAAAACTTGTGTGTACGGCTATATTTCCACCGGTTATAAAACGGAGGTTAATAGACAAACTATGGATTAATACACATATTTGTGACGGATCTGTCATAAGCAGGCTATTATAGAGCTGGTCAAACTGTTTAAAAATTGTTTAAAGAGCTGGATGAAAAGGGTTATTGAGATTTATAGGGAGACATATAGTTTATATTTTGCCGGAAAGTTTTGTAATGCTCTTTAATGCTGTTTTTCCACCGGTCGTAAAACGGAGATTCAAAGAATAATAGAAAGAAATCTCAAAGTCTTCTACAGGACAAACTTAAGATTAACTTGACGTAAGCACTCTCTGGTTTTTTTTTAGCTGTCAAGAGTTAGTAATGATAACATCAACCAGTTAAACAAAATACGCTTGAAGAATCCCAATAGAGCACCTATTTGTGATATCTGTCATACACTGACTGTTCCCATATTTGCCAAGTCTCAAACTGTTGTTAAGATAAGCTCAAATTTTCATTTTTGAATTTCTTTTTAGATGGGATTTGTTTTCAATATTTTTTCAAGTAGACTTAAATTTATTGAAAACCGTATGAAAAGTCTCGAGGTTTGTGTGAGTTTATATTATTCACAGATTAGTGTCCGGTGGAAACACACCAAAGTTTTGCTTGGATCAAAATTATCTGAAAACATTTTTTCTTGGTGTGGAATCTTTCTGATGACCTCACACAACATAGCTTGCGGAGGAAAGGTAAGATATTAGGCTGATAGACTTAAGAAAATAGCTTTTAAAGGTGATCGCCGCTGTCGTTTCTAAATATTCGATCTGTTGGTTCGTGCTGGATGTCTAAATAAAGTCACCGACGAATAAAGGAGAACTGAAAATCAAAATCTTTTGATCCCAAAATGACGAGTTAGTGGTCTTTTTCAACACCCAACGTCTCACAGGTCCCACCCATAGTTTGCCGTAATTGCGGTGGCCCTTTCTCTTGTTTCTCTTTCACGTGTTTATCGAGGGATATGTAATTAGTTTGCTTAATTAAATTTATAGTTTTCCGTATGCTGAAGTGAAAAAGGAGTGAAACACTCCGATCGAAGTGACATTGGCATCGCTGATTATTTGTGTGTGCAAAACACTTCAATTTGCAATATTTCTTCTCCAGCTAAAATTCTTTTTTTTCTGGTTTGTAATCGATCTTATGGCACCATACGTTTCCGACCCAATCGACGTTTACCTTCTCCAGTCCCTACTCAAACTCTCCTTTTTTCGATTCGTCCCAAAATCGATCTCAATCGTCTTTGCTGGCCCAACCCAGTCAAGATTTGTCTTCTTCGAATTTCTTACTTCGCCGCCCTACTCGAGTTTTGACCTCCCTCGCAATAAATTTATCTTTTCTCTAAGAGAAGAGCTCAATATCAATACCTTTCATCCCAATCGAAGGTTCGTCTCTATATACAACTCTGCTAGGAATGGGCAATCTGAATGGCATTGTCTATACAACGTTCAAGCACTGAGATCTCCATTTTCCGAATTGTCCTAAAAGCGTGTAGGTACAAGCTTCCTTTTCTCCAGTCCCAATTAGAATTTTCTTATGCAGCGAATTTTTCAGAAATCTTGAAGTCGTTAGGGGTAAGTACGCATTTAGCCCAACAATGTTAATTCAAATGCATCATGTTTGGCATCACTGACACACCAAAAAAGCACTTGCTGACTCAACACTCTTCTTAAAACCAAAGAGACTTGCTTTTTCGACTGCTATACCTTTGCAAAGATATGAAAACCATAATCTTCAAAGAAGACCGTCCACACTAAAAAAAAAAAAACGGATTAAAATAAACCATAAAAAAATAAAAAAAAAAAACTAAGTCATCAAGCAGCAATGTAGACACTAAAAAATAGACGAAAAAAAGCTCTCTCCTTACAACTTTTTGTTTTAGTTGTGCCTCTACACATTTTCCATTCACTTTTTTGTTCGTGTTGCCATAAAAAAGTGTAATTACTGATGCCCGAAACAAAATCTGTTTTTGATTCGTTCGAAATGTTTTTTGTTTACGTTTTTTTTGCAAAGTTTTCCTTCAAGCTGTGTGCGCTCTCTTGAATAATGAATATTAGAACATTTTTAACTGTTTTCGTTCCGGTGCCACCCTATAAAAAAGAAACTCCACGAAGAGTGTCATTTTTATGCTTAACTTGATACCATAAACTAAGTTACACCCCTTCATCTCTCTTGGCTCGGTGGTTTGTTTGAAAAGTTCTAATTACTGGAAAAATGACAGATAGTACGGGCAGTTGTCGTGACAGAAAGTGTCATGAGTGCAAAAGGGAAATAAACTATGCAAGACCTTGAGTTGAAACAACCTGTCTATAAATATTCCACTTTACACATAAACTCGCATATAAGAGAGACAAACATGGACGATGACACATTGAGCATGGGGAAAACTAATTTGCGCGTCACGCAATTTAAGGGGATTTACAATAAATCCACAACAGTGTCTAGGTGTCTACCTACTATGAGAAAGCTGTGAGAAAGGAAGAATATAAAAACAAAACGCGTTACGGAATCAACGTTGACACTTAAATTGGAGATATTGATTTGAGTTATACGAAGTTAGGATGTGTGTCAAGTGTTTTTTGTGCGTTCGTTATTCTCTGAGCTCATTCCCAAAACAGACGAAAAACTCAGTCGGAATCGGATCTATAAAAACTGCTCTTGTGTATTTCTCGCTTGAGCGTAGATTAAATTTAAGTTTTTATCAACTCGTAAACATTATGACAAGAAATGCGGATATTAAATTCAAAATAGTGAATATTCTCTGATAACATCCCTGTCATTTTGGATATTCTTTTTTTTCTTATTCCTATAAGAGAAAACTTAATACAACTGGGAAGTTAGCGTAGCGTCATCTGACACTCTGACAGGTCTTCTCAAGGAATGTGTCAAATGATAGAGAGACATGGTGAAATTCCCTGCACTGGTACAGAAAAAAGCTCAAGATAACCCTGCTTTACATTTATAAAATACCAAGTTTATTTTTAAATCTTTGGTAATGGAATATTTTTCAACAAAAATCCCCGATATTTTTAACATCAATAAAAATGTAAAAAAAACCTGCTGTTGCCACAAAATCCGTAATTCTTTGAAAACGATAAACGTGCACATTCATTCAACAGGAAGTAAACTTTTTAATTGGAAATTAATATTCACAGATTAATATGCGACGAGACGGTCCTCTTAATGTCAACAATTAATGTAATCATATTTTAAACAAAAGATAATTTTAACACAGCAAACTCGTGTGCTGAAAATAAAACGAAAGGGAGATGACTGCCTCCAGGCGATACCAGCCACAAGTAAACAGCAACAAAATAAACTTACAAAAAATTATAGTTTGAATAGTATTTACTGTGCATCGGGGATCATCGATGTCATTTTAAAAGTCAACGTTCAATGGGGATATAAATAGGCAAAGAAAAATTGTCGCATAATGTCAAGCGATGAAAAAGGTTGGTTATTTTCTAAGAAACGCACCAAATGGTAAGGGTCAGTTTATACAGCTTGATTGGTGCCAGCGAAAAGTATGTAAGCAAGATCCTGCTCTGACAGTGAGCCAAAAATGAGATTTTACTCCAGACATTTCGTCCACTAGTAATTCAACTCCACTATACGGTCACAGTAGTCGTTTTTGTGCCAGGATGACAGCTTCTTAAGACGTCATCCGTGACACTTTGCTCTGAGTGGCTATCGTTCTGGGTAGACCTTTTAGCGTAGCTGTCAAAATCTGACGTCTTTCGCTGATTTCGACCCAGGGATGTCAAGCAAATCGCTGTTTTTTTTTTATGAAAAACTTCAATTTCCGTAAAAGTGCTTCAATTTCAGTTTGTGTAGAAGTGCGAATTATTAATAAGGGGAAGATGTGATCTCCTTGAATTCGTGTGTGTACCATTTTGTGATCGTATGCAGTGTTTTTACAACACAAACAACACTTTTCTAATCTTTTCCGTGTTTTATAACTTCCGTCCAACTGTCAAAAGGTATATTGAAACAAAGAAAATATTCCTACTTTCAAATTTACAGCTGGAAAATAAATTCCCTCAAGAATGTTAAACCTCGAAGAGAAAAACAAAACTAAACAATTTCGACTGGAAATAACAATAGCTAAGGGCCGATTTTTTAGTACAGATCTAACCCCGGGTTAAAGTAAGATTACTTAATCCTGGCACAAAATTTATGTGTCGTTTATTCTTGAAACAGCATTTCAGTGCGGGATTAACTTTGAAAACAAGATGGACATTTATTTTTTTGGCAGCACTGTCCATATCCAATTGCCAAAATCACGACAGTCAGTTACTGGACCATTTTGGTTTCTATGGCGAACAAGTCCAGAACAAGTCCCACCAGTTGGCCACTTTAGATCAGGCAAGTTGGAGATGGGTACAAAGCCAGTTGTGGCGGAAACATCAATGCATACAGGAAACTTTTCCGCAGAAACTTCACGCTCAGGTCTGACGAAATTAAATTTGTCCATTTGGTTATCATCGTAACTATGGAAGTAATGACGGTAATTGACCTTGTTCGCTAAAAAAAACAGATCTAAGAGGGAAACAATGTGACGTGGCGCCAAAATATTACAATTAGGCGTTCAATATTACCTTAAGGCGAGAAAACACTTTCAGGTCTCTTAGAACTCATCCATCGAATACAGTCAGCTGGCGACGAGCGGTTCATATGAGACAACACTAAGCAAACAAACTTGACTCTGTTTTTAATAACAATTTTAAGCAAAGTGTGTGTCAGACTGTCAGGGTAAAAAGATTTGTCAACAATAACTGATGAGCATTCGAGCTCATATTATTGGGTGACACATCGACCATTCCTGTGTTTTTTATTGAAATCATTTTATGAGATTTATGAATTTCTGAAATCGTTACTGGAAAAAAGAATAATTTTCTTTCTTCATTTATTTCCAATGTAATTGAAGAAAATTGTCATTCTAGATAAAACATGTCAATTTTTGAACATTTTGACGGTATGATATTGCCAAATTCACTGTCGTAAAAGCCCTCTAGGCACTCGTTTTCCCATTGTGTTTCTACTTATAAATTATCCCAACACCTCCACAGATGAACCCCAAATTTAAGCCCAATTAACGTCAATCATCAGCTGAAGCACGTGCCTATAAAGCTCCCTCGTTTTGTGCTAATTCCAGGGTTGTCCACCCCTCTGCATGGAACACGAAACAATCCGTCACCGAACTGGCCGTAATCCTCTCCAATCCGATCCAAACAATTGAGAATAAGTAATTGGATGCGTCCGATGCCAATGCCACTGCCACTTGTCTGTCTGCTGCTTTGCAGAATACCCAACACAGCTCGCCAGTTTACGTGCCTGGAATTTTAATCGACCTCACACTGTCGAGCGTTCTGTAAATTAAAAATTAAGGCACAACCATACGAGACAATCAACCAGTGAGAAGAGCACCTAAATCCGATGACCAGAGGATTAGCATTTCAAAGGCAGCTACGGCTGAGAAGGGATCACTATCGCAAATCACCGGACAACGACACCAGTCCGTGACAGGCATTGGCCCATATGGAACAACAGCAGTTGGTGTAGTACCTACACAAAGCATTCAACATGAAATTTTTTATTAATGACAATCGAAATCGATAAATCGATGACACGAGGACAACGAGCAATTTGACCCTCTGGTGCATCATTTGCACATCGATGTGGACGGCATTGTGTGAGCTGCGTTAATATTGAGTCATCGGGCTAACGTGCGAATGGTGGTGATTTCTCAGGCAATTAGCTTTCAATAGAGATAGTTCTGAGTAAGTGATGTCGATAAGGTCTGAAGTTGATAATGTTTGTCGTTTGTCAAACTAATGGGGTCCTTCGAGCCGGATAACAAGTAACGCAACAATAGATTAACCGCTGTCAGCTGTCAGCTATCGGCAAATGCAGCATCCTCTATCTCGCTTTTGTTGCACAAGTTTGACGTTAAACTTTTTCAACGCATCCCATTAGGAAACTAACGACGACCAATTTCGAACTCGTTCAACTATTCCGATGGTTCGATTTCAAAAACAAAATCCTATTCATTCCCAAGTGACCTTTTTCTATTCAGAGTTGGTCTGCTCTGCGATTTTTATTACCTACTGGTCCTTTTTTTGGAAACCAAACATACCGCAGGAACGACCTGACCCACTTAGATAGTTCCGAACTGTTGTCCCCATAACAATAACCGCAAACGTTGTTTTTCACACCGCTGCCGACTTGGATCCGCAATAACTTCCATAGTCTATCGAGGGGCGGGTATACGGGGGCAAAAAATTGGAAATAAAAACATTTGCTCGTTATTAATTGAAACTGCGCTGGTCACCCAGCAGCCAGGAGCAGCAGCACCAGGAAATTGGACCACACAATCATGCACGAGTCTCATGTGCTTTTCGGAAGATGTCCACCTCCCCGTAGCGCCCTCTGTGCGATGGGGTGCAAAATTAATGGCTTCCCAATAATAATGCATTCCGTTCCATTGCGCTCGGATAACGTAACAACGAGGACGACCACGACGAGCAAAACACCATGGTCCATTGGTGGTCGAGCACAAACAAGCACTTGCAGGCACGGCACACAAACATACACACATAATTGGCTCCCCGGTCATAATAATTAAGGTTTATTGTTATAACCGGCCTGTCCTTGACAAAGATGATGTTGCACCCAGGAGACGGGGGGCATACAAGCAACATCGATAAACAGCGCGCAGGCAATAATGGCCAGCTAACAAATGAGGTCATCCAGGTGGGTCCTGGCAATGATGGTAATTGTTGTACAAATGCCGTGACTATTAGAGTATTTTCTACATAAATAGAGCGGTATGGAAGGACTAAATGGGAGGTGTATAGTGGCGCCCTCTTAGCATACAGCAAGCACACTTGAGCGGAGTGTGCAAATAAAACATCATCGTCGGGAGGAGGACGACTTCCTGCTGGCATGCAAATTTATGTTTTGTTAACTACACAAATCCTCGAAATTAATTTAAAATTCATGAGAATGCATCCTGACTTGTGTGTGCTGCGCACTATGATGCACGGGATCCGGTGTTGAGCGCTTGTGCATAAGGGAGGTGCAGCCCGCCTTGTATTCAATTTTAACACCTGACGTCTACATCATTGCACATTTACTGCCCCGCATCGGAATTGCTCAACGAAACGGAAGTGTATCCATAAATTATTGTGAATCTAAAGGAAAAGGAGCTTGATCCCTTTTACGGTGGGCGTGGGCAGGGATTGGGGTTTTTTGTCATGCTACGTCAGGTTGCAAAAGAGATACGGGCGAGATACAAGGTTTGAAGTGGTCTGAAGTTTACAAATGACAAGATTTTCGAAGCAAATGAATCAAGGGAGTTCGTGATAAACTGTTCTGTTGAACAATCACCATTCTGGTTAGGAATGCTGTTGAGTATTCAAGTCGTGTGCTAGGGGCATGCACCAATTCGTTTATAGGACACGGGGGGAAAAAATCTTACCAAGTGAGTTAAACCTCGGCAAGTAATGGAACCTTTTAACGGCGCCTGGAGCTACAGAACCATCACTCTTCTAACGCTAGAGCCGTGAGTCTAAACAACTCAACAGTGGCGCTTAATGGCGGAAAGGGTTCCACCGCCTATAAAATCCTAACATTGCGGCGGTATCCGAAAAAACCATAGTTTAAATATTCCGATCTTTTCATCGGAATGAAAAGTATAGCAGCAACATGTATAGCAGCAAAGGTATAAAAACAAATTACAAAGGGAAATATTCGTGCTTATTTAAGACAGTTTAAGACTTTACTCAAAAGAGGTTTCAGAATAGGCGACGCGCTATCAAGCTACTTCTTTAACATTAGCTAAAAATTCCTGAGCTAACATAAGAAGCATGATCTTTAAAAACGCTAAGCGCACTTGGGCTTATACATTGTCTACACCGGCATTAAAATCGCGATTAACAAGAGACATTTGAAAATAAATCCCGCAGTGTCTCCACCGAATAAAGATAAGATTGATTTGACACGAGCGCCCTATTGTTGTCAATTTGGCTCAAAACAGAGCGACGATGACATTAACCAGGAGCGAAAAAACAATTTTGTTAAGAAAAACCCCAGCAAAAAATAAATGTGTGACAAATCTGTCATATGTGGGCAGAGTCAGTTTCATTTTGTCAGTCCCAAAATACTATAAAGGTGTGATTAAAGTGACATAAAAGAGGTTTCTGAAGAGATTGAATGGGATTTATTTTAAAATACTTGCCGAGAGGATTAATATTTCCACGATGAATCTCGCGATTTGAATGCGCTCAGTAGTAAATTTATGTTAATCGCAGATTAGTGTCCGGTGAAGACACAATAATTTACTGCTACGGACTTTTCCACATTCGTCAAGCTCTACTGAAGAAATCGTTCCAGAAGAATGGCGTACAATCGAAGTAAGGCTAAAATGGGTGATGTCATCGACGGCTTCATGAGTATTGAGATTAAAAGTCAGCAGAAGGTATCCAATTCTAATCAGGTGTCTTCGACAAACCATAAAAAAACAACAGCTGCTTCTTTGAGCTAAGAAGGCAATCACATAGAAAAGCTTTTTTTCTCTCTCTCTCTCTCTTTCGCGCGCGCTCTCTCTCGCCCTCTCTCTCTTCTTCTTTCTCTCTCTCGAACAAATGAACGGCAGGCGGCCCCCTCGTTCTAGGTGGCCCCCAAAGATCCAATAAAAGGCAGTTAAAAAGGCATATCAGGAAAAAAAAAATCCTGGCTTCGCTCGCATTATTTAACTCATTGCCACTTTGTTTAATTTTGCTGTAAATTTTTTCAATGAATGAAATGACGACCAATCACAGGTCATAATAGTGGTATGAATATTCTTTTTTTCTCATTTTTAATACATTTAAAAGAGCAACATAATTTTAACGCAAAAATTTTTATTGGGAGAGATTCTGTAGGCAACAATCACAAAAATTGGAAAAATTCTAAGAAAAAATGGGCTAACAGAACGTAACGTAATAAAAAATGAAGAAAAAATAAGTGCCAGCTGTCATTTTCTTTGATAATTTCTCATTCTTTAATTTTTCGCAAATATTGTGTCACACAAAGACATGTGGGAAAAGTATATTTCCTTGTTTGTTTTCACGTCTTATTTAGGTGTCCTTATAACTCATTATTTATTTGTCTTCTTTACCTACCGATGACATTTTATCATTTTTAATGGGTGCATAAAATTAGGTGTGTCAAAGCAGCATGGCTACTATATTATACATGTATTAATCATGTTATAACGGGTGATTTTTTAGCTGGTTTGGTTTTGGCAACACTGGTTTTGACAGCTGACGTGTGTTTAGTACCTTGTGTCACTGTCAAACAGCTTCAGTTTGGTTTGCAATTTAACCATGGATCGTCTTACAAATGAACAACGCTTGCAAATTATTGAATTTTACTATCGAAATTCGTGTTCGGTTCGAAATGTTCATCGGGCGCTGCTTCCATTTTATGGTCGGCATTCTCGACCTTCTGAGCAGTCTATTCGGAAGATTGTCAATTGGCCGCCTAGATCGTGCGATTTGACACCATTAGATTAATTTTGTGGGGGTATGTCAAGGCTAATGTCTATAGGGACAAGCCCGCTTCGATTGACGCACTGGAAGCCAACATCCATGCATTCATTCGTGAGATACCGGCCGATATGTGTGAAAGAGTATGCCAAAATTGTACTCAGCGGATGGGCTACTTGAGACGCAGCCGCGGTCAACATTTGCATGAAATTATCTTTAAACATTAAATTGCAAGGTTCAAACTATCGATTCAAATAAATATTTCATTAATTTTTTCGAATTTTTTGTGTTTTTTTTAAAACCTCTTAAAAAATCACCCGTTATTAATTAGGCAACAGCTCCTTGGAACTGTTTCAAAGATCGACCGTATTTCGGCAAGGAAATTTTTCATGTGTGAACATTTTTCAATTTACTGGAGATCCTGGAAACAAAAGCTCGCAGCGCAGAGCCATCGAGTGGGGAAGGCTAAGGAGTGGATTACGCCCAGGCCCGTAGTTCCCCAAGGCCCAGTATTTCTTCAAAGGGTCATGTCAATAACTATAATTTTTTTTAACCAATATTTAAGCAAACCAAACCCCAAGTATTGTCTTTGCTCAAGGTTGTGGGTGAAAATCAATGTTAAAGTAGGGGTCAATTTTCGGACATCGAATTTTTGTACTGTGACCAGTGTGCCAGCTTTTGTAAATACTTTTCTTAGGGCGAGAAATACCTATCTACATTGGTGGCTCCATATTATTAAAAACATGATAGGTTTGAAATGGAAGATTAACGGTTGCTCAAACGAAACTGAATGCACAGGTCTATTGAACGAAAAAGAAAACCTTATCACAACATTTTGTTTTCAACATTCAACTGCGTCGCCATTCGATGGAAATTAAATTCATTGCATCATTCAATAATCGTCAGGTCAATCTTTGAGCAACAAAACAGTGCGCATACATTCAGCACCGCGGCCAGAACAACCACAGCAGCAGCTGCCTATCACAATTGAGATGAGATACAGCAACGAGATGCTTTATTTCCCACTTGAAATCCACATGTTCACATCAGAGTCTGCCCCATTCATGAGCACAATGAATTCAAAATATGAGAATTTCTAAAAATGTTTTCAAATGTCTACACTTGTTAGGAGAGCTAATCACCACTCAACCGTTAAGTAGTATTTAAAGGTCGCCCGTCCGTCTCGGTGCTCCCCTCCTTTCTAGATTAAAGACATTTTCACAGATCCAGTACGACATTCTTACGCTCGAACTAAGCGCTTTATTAGGCGTTGATGGTCGGGATTTATTACCGACGCAAAGGGCCAGTTTTTCAGTATCTTTTTGGATTTTCCTGCGAGCATCTTTTATGAATTTATGAATTTAATCGACTTACAAGATTCTCCACATCCCATCCCTCCCCTCTTACTCATTCATTACTGTATTCAGTGCAATAAAAATAATTTTCTTTGGGCATTCGAACTGTTATGGTACCGAAATGTAAACACTATTCTGATGATTTATGCCAACAGATTTATGTATGAAACGCAATATCCACCGACGAATAAACAAAAATGTATATTTTTATTAAATAGCCCGTGCGCGGCGCGCCGGGCGGGAAATTATGTCCCGGAGATTTACGAGGACACGTTAAATCAAAAGAATCCGGGGGAAAAAATTCGAGAATTTGTCCCGCGTTTGTTGTTTTTCTTATTCATGCATTTCGTGGAATTATTTAAAATATGTGAAGGGTGGTATTAAGGTTGACTCTAGTGAGAGTGTAATCCCCCGTGAATACTTGTTTCAAAATGTCTAATTTAATGGCTACGAGGTAGAGCGAGGTAGATTCATTTATCATTGTGAGCAGTAATTAGGGATAAATGCACGCGTGTTTGTGTGTGTGTTGCTAGTTCTACAGATGTTGAATCACGTAGTTAATTATGGGTCTGAAAGCGAAGGATTAACATTTAGTCATTTAATTGCTTAAGCATGGATTCGTGTCATTAAGATCATCATCTTGTGCGAGTGTGGTTGAGAGGTGTAATGGGTCTCTCAAATCAAAAGTGATTCACATAATTATGAGACAATAGAAATGGAAGAGTGCGTGTGTATATATAGCAAATATTAATGTTGACAAGGACAAATAGGTCTGTTGTCGTATTTTGTATTATAGGCAATAAAATTTCCCAACAAAGAAGCAGTAGACACATAAAAGAGATTTTATGAAAACTATAAAAGGCCAGAGGCAATTATTATTGACGTCGGAGATATCAAAAATTTTCGCTCCATTGTGTTTCATTCAAGCAATCTCTACTCGAGAATGTGGGAATTTTGGTAATCTTCAATCGTAAATAATAAATTGAAGAAGAGAACTTGATTTCTCAGCAAACAAACAGTTCCAGGCTTAAATGTTTGGACTTTTTGGCAATCGCATAAGTCCCCCCAAGTTCTTCCAGGCTTAGAAACAAAAACCAATGACACAATAGTTCCGAGAATTTAAGATTTGAATAAATAAAAAGATGGAAATTCTGCGAAAAAGAAGCAGAACGCTTTCAAAAGTTTTTATTTTTTCTTCAACAGAATTGAAATTAACCGAAAAAAAAACAAGTGCAAGAGTTCGTCTGTAACGATTAACAAACTACTAAACACCCGACCCTATTCACCAAGTAACGCCAAATTTAAAAGTTTTTTGGCCTGAATTCATGTGCTTCATGTCAGTTATTTGTATTGGCCACGCCCCAAAAAGTGGGTTTGGGCTAAAAATTAAAATCAAATAACTCAAATCTCGTTAAATTCATGAGAGAATGTGTTAAAAGCGAAAACGATTGCTTTAAAAAACAGTTTTTTTTTTTCTTAAAACGCCCCCTAAAAGTGGGCGGTGCTCAATACTTTGTATGTAACAAACTTAGCATTCGGTAATATATTTAATGTTTGTCATAAAAAATGTTTTCGATTTAGAAATGAATTTCTAAAGAAATCAGGTTTTTAGAAATCTAACATGAAGTGGGCATGGTCGATGGTGTGGGAGGTCAATTTTTCGTCTAATTCAAGTCTCCTGGCCACTATTGCTCTGCACCAAAATTTGAATTTCTACAATTGGTCTGATTTGATCAAAGTGCATCCTGAAATCAAATGTGAATTAGAGGTACTCTCACATTGAAGTCAATTGTGGGTGTGGCTGTGCGCCAATTTCATCAATTTTCATACTTTGTCTGAACAAAATAATAACAACGACCTAAAAACTTTACAAATATTACAAATACGGACGGACGGACATGGCTTAATCAATTCACCTGTAGGCTTCGATCGATTATAACTCTAAAGGTCTTAGAGACACCTTTTTGAGATATATTGTGAGGCTTCTCCTAAAACCAGGGCCGCTTGTGTGGCAGCTGGCCGCACCACTCTTTGCCGCCTAAATTTTTGTACTCAAAAATCTGAATACCTACACCATTTGCTTTTTTAATTTTTACATTATTTCGAGTTGTTGATGGAAACAGCGACTTTTTGAAAAACAACCTATGCTGCAGGTAGCCAAGATATCGATGATCTTTCTTAAACTTCCTGGAGGACATGCCGTTCAATGCGGCAAAATACAGGAGATTTTCACGAAGATACACCAGGTACTGGTTTTCTTGCTCTTTACTTCTTAGAAACTGAAATGGTAAGTTTAAATCGCCTGTACAAGGCCTGGTTCCACATTTATGATGTTCGGCTTAAAAAGGAACTTTAATAATAGATGGTACGTCAAAATTGGTCCCAAGGGCGAACTCATGAAGATGCCTTTATTTGTTTCCAAAAACTCCCTGCTTTAGCGTGACTTCAAAGAGTTCTCACAATCGCTGAAACTGAATGGGAATATCACTGAGCGCAGAAGGAACAATCACATGCATCTGGGAAGGAACCTTTATGTTTTTGCTTAATGTTTATTTTCAAGGGTCCCTTACTACAAATTAGTCTCATAAGAAGATCGTAGAAGTTTCACTCCGATAAATCTCAAGATTTTTACTTTGTCCGGGAAATTTTTAGGCCGGACAAGGTTAAATGGCCTATCAACTCTGCGCTTTTATTGTAAGGTGGACTAAGACTACCGAACAGACCGTCCAATAACATTTTCACACCGAGCCAAAACTCAGATTTTGAGCTATTCACACCGCGAAACGTACATGATTACGTTGACGTTTCGGTAACTTTGACAACAGTTAACGAGTTCGTTACAAACTATTAATCTGCAAAAGTTGAAATTGATTTTAATTCATGACATGAATAGTGAAAATTTGTCTTAAATCACCGATCTTAATTTAATACGGTTTTCACACCGAGCCAGAATCTAGATTCAGAGTAAAAAAGCCCCAAATCTAATTAAAATCTATTAGATTTCCCATACATTTGTAGAATTCACAATCTAGATCAGAATCTAGATTCCCACAAATTCGAATACAAATGTAATAGATTGTATTCGATTTCGTGGGAATCATTGGAAAATAAAAGCAAACACACCTTTTTTTTATTCAATCAAAAGAAGACATGTCAGCCGATGAAGTATGTTTATAAAATAAAAAGGAGAAATATTTTTGTTTTTTTTTCATACTATTTAATTGTGCGGTGATTTTCATGTATTCTCCAGTGCTTCTTTAGTTATCTACAATTGTTTTTTTACTTATTTGAAGCTGTTTTACTTATTTGAAGCTGTTTAACTTGTGACAACTGTGAAAAATTGGACAGTTGGCGTTCAACTGATCGAAAAGTCATCGAAATCTAGATTATTTTCGCAGTGTGGAAGGGTCAACTCGATTTTGAAATCGAATTGCTAAAATCTAATTTTAATGAAACAAGCATCCTTTTTTTTTTTCTTGTTATTAAGCAACATACTACCGAGAGTACACTCACTCGCTACAAAAACAGTTATTCTTTTATTTTGTAAAGAATACCGGTCAGCTGCTTCACATTCCTCAATCACGGTAGTTGTATTTTACCCTATTCACAAAAGTGCAAGCTGTCAAAAGGTGTTAGTGTGGCGCCACTTCTTTTTGTGACGTCTATTGCAACGTGGTACAGCAACGAGCATTGTGGTTTGCGCGTGCTCAGAAATCAAAGAGGTTAGTTTGTTTTTAACATTTGAATGCTTGGCATTTTTGTATTCAATTTTGGGGGCATATAGATTCTGATCAAGATTCTAAATTCTACAAATGAATGGGAAATCCAATAAATTTTGATTAGATTTCGAGTTTTTTGCTCTGAATCCAGATTTTGGCTCAGTAAGAAAAGGGTATAAGACTCAAGAAAGCTAGTAGAGCGTGTTGCGTGCCTGGCTATATCAGGAGCTATGCGGACGTGCCGTACAGGTCCTATAGAAGTAACATCCCTGCACATGTTTATACAAAAAATGGCAATATGCATCATGGTAAGTTAACAATATCATGTTAAGAGAAAAGTCTTAGTGACCATCTAAACTTGCTTTGGAGACTTCCTCAGACCTTAAGGGAGCTTTAATTCAGGTTAGCTTTAGGCCTGGAAACTCGACCATCGACAAAATATTCAGACCGCTGCAAGTCTTGAATAAATCAAGTTTAAGACCGCGTATGGCACCATCTAAGGAGACAATCTATGAAGGGCAATGCCTAGTTTTGACATCCCTGCCAAACTCGTCAATTTGTACAGAATGATGATAGAAAAACCCCCGTGGCACCATTAAGGTCGTTAAAGACCTCAACGGCCCATTTGATGTGGGCAAAGGATTTAGATAAAATGAAATGTGGCTTTTTTAGCATCATGCTTAGTGTGGTTTTATAAGACCCTCATCATCCCAGATCAAACACAAGTGAAAAATCCTTATGCTGATTTTTGGTTCCGTCTGCACAGAGACGGAGAGTGAATGATTTAGAATTAACACTGAAAAGGGGAAAACAGGAAACTTTCGGCATTTTGCCTTCTTTTATTTTATAGACTGATGATAAAATCGAGTCCGAACAAGAGTCATTCGACATGTTGTTGTACAATCTAAAACGAATTTGACTTATTAGGCTGTTTTCGTAAAGAGCTGCGAATGCCCACTTCTTGAGAAATGACTGGAAGATCATTGAACTTGTTTAGGAACTTTTTCCATCTCAAAAGCTGAATCACACAATCACCACGTAAAAGCAGCTTTGGATCGCCCAGAGCATGTGAAACCGCCTGGTTCGCAGTTGCATTCTCAGGTTCAACCGACCGGCGGACAATCGCACAAGCGCACGATTTGAATTGAAGTCAAAGTCAAAGTTCAATTATCTTTTACCTCATCTTTATAACAGGTTTAGGTAAATAGAACGTAATTTTTGGAATCTCTTTTCCAGATGGTAGCAGCGAAAGTATCAACATTTCTTTTTTCCATTTGGTAGTAGGTCGTAGTAGTAATTGAGATATTATTAAGCAGTTTCTTAAGTGCTCTATTGGTTATTTGCTGCGAGTATTTCATAGCTCGACCATTTATAGGAAAGACCCTCATCATCACAGTCCTGCTTTGCGGTGCAGAAGCATGGACCCTGTCAAACTCGGATGAAAACACATAAGGCTGCTGCGAGAGGTAAATTCTTCGGACGATTTACGGTCCCGTTTGCATAGACGGAGAATATGGATTAAGATACACCTTAAGTGAGCAAGTATTTCATAGCCCAAAGCAAAATTTACGTGACTGGACGTGCATTCGTGACCATTTAATATCCTGCGTTGGTTAAACTACCATTTTCAGGACTGCTTGTCTTGAAACCTTCACTTGACTGATATGGTTCAAACACCAGTCCATCAAGGTCGTTGCTAACACGTACCATAACTGTAATTTATAAAAGCTATTAACGGGACTTACTTTGTTTGGGAACATAACTTCTTCGTGAAGACAAACTTTGACAGTTCTTCTCGTTGTCAATCATTTTTAATGGAAAATTTTTCAGTGCAAAGCTAAACCCAGATTTAACCGATTTGTGTATCGCAGCAAAAAAAATCCAAGGGTAGATAATTTATCTCATGGAAATAGGGGAGCTTCTTCGCCTCTGAAAATTCAGAGCCAGCGACTTACTCACCTGTCATTTCTCGAAAAAAAACCTCATAAAAACAGAAAAATATCGAATTGTTTATTCCGGGGACAACTCTCCGTGTTAAGTGAGTTAAACCGAGTTTAGCCCCGGATCGACTTTAACTGACAACCCCATTTTGATTTCACCTAAGCCCAACTTCGAAACTAGGTGACTTTGCACTGAAAGTGCCTGTTTTTATTTGGTTTATCCTAACCGAACACAAATTTTATTTCTCAAAATAAAACTGAGGTGGAACGGTGGCCACCACACTGGCGCTTCCCCTCACCATAGTCATTTTGACACATCAGGTTAGGATAAACCAAACTAAAACAGGCACAAATTACTCTAAATTGCACGTTTTGTCCATTGACTGGCAAAAAAAAAATATTGACAACCGTCACTGTTATCTAAAAAACTACAAATTCTGCGCTGTCAATTTGGGACTGGCATCTAGTTGTCAACAAAATAATTGACACAATTTCTGCAACTTTAACGCCTACAATCTACATATAACCCAATATTTTTCAATTGACATTTATCAAGTGACATTTGGTTTGTCAATTTTCTGTAATGCAACTTGCCGCGCAAATTCACTGCCTATGCAGTGTCAATTCAAAGTCAAACCAGGTATTTCCGCCTGCTTTCAAAACGACCTTTAAATACATATGTATGTACCTACGTCATTATACAATACTAATTGTTACAAGCTGACAAGTGGAAATTGAGCCTAAGAATAATTTTGCCAAGTCAATAAATATCTATGCCGCAGGCCTGACTGTACACAGTCACACTCACGTACGTGATGATGCACTAGCCGGTGTATCAACAATAAAAACTTCAGAAAAACAAAATATATGCAAACACGTTTGTTTTTCCTTTCCAGAAGCAGCTTGGAATTCATTAAAATGTTCAAAGAGATACTAAAGCCATTATCCCCCACCGACCGAACGTCACTGCAGCCGTCATCACGTTCGCGAAACAACCGATGAGATCACTTCTTTAGTGTCGGTGGAGCTTTCTGAGAACCAATGTAGGTAGTCGATTTGAGAAAACCTCGGTCGTTGTCGATGCGTGACAATGCTCCCACCTTGGCTTTCTATTTTTGCTCCAAAATTGAGGCCCAAGTAGTTCTCGATACACAACTAAAAAGTCAATGACAGCTTACAACCTCCAAATCACTTTTCAATTAACTACACCGACGAAGCCAGCTTCTGTTCGAGAATACTAATCAAAAATTGCCTCGAGCACCATCCCTCCCCCTCGCGAAAGTCACTGTCAAATCAGGTTTCCAGATAGAAACGATGATGAGAGGAAACAGAAAAAAAAATCGCAAAACGTCAGATAACCTTAAGGTCATCATCGAAACGAACAGGCAGCGCCAGTATCTAGTCAAAAACACGGGCAACGCGCAATCATCAGAAACTAGAAACTACGAAGCGAAATCCCACTTTTCGATCAAATGAAACAAAATGACGCATTACACCAGAGATGGCAGTTGAATCCGTTGCCAAATGGAAGCCTGCTCCCAGCTATAGAGCATCCAAGTAATAAAGCAGGAAGAAGAAGGCAAAAAAATACAACCTCGTTCCATCGGCATTGTCCTAAAAATGTCGCTGCTAAATTACCGGACAACAATACCTCTACGCTGTTGATGCTCCTGCTGCTGCCAGAGTATGGTTGTTGTGTATAACGGTGCTAGTGGGTACTGCACTCTAGGGATCTCGGCGGAATAATGGCTTCGGAGTCGAAAGCCAAAAAACTAACACCACAGAGCCCACGACAAGGATACGAGTTCGACTAACTGTGTATCTATTTCAAGGACATGGCCAGTAGAGCATACGGGAAACTGACTGTCTGAGGATAATCCCGAAACTTGCTATGCCACAACAACGGCAACAAAAAAGGATGTTGTCAGCCAACCACACTACAAGCAAGTTCCAACAAAAGAACTCCCAAAAAAAGAAGGATATCCCCGAACCGAAAAACAAGGAAAGGGCGAAAGAAACAAAATTTATAGCCTCTACTGACCTATCCGCTTGTGATTTGTAATCCTTCGGATGGATGTCCTTTATCCTTGAGTCAGTTGTTAATCCGGTTTTTTGTTCCTGCTGAAACTCCACCCAAAGCACACACTATTAACGATAATAGGGCCGACAATTAACACTTGTTTTCGTTTTTTTTTTGTATTTTCAAATAAGGCGATTCGACAAGATGACCTCCAGACCGTAACGAGATCACAGAGTAAACTAAAATAAGACGATACGAAAATATCTCTCAACGAAAATGTGTGTTGACGATGCCGACACGAGCGACGACGATAAGTTCGTCAACAACGAGCTCTGTTTGTTCTTTCACTGACGGAGTTACACACTATGACGAGCGAAGCTACACTGTTCTGCTCTGTCGCCCGAAACAAACTGAAGCCAACCACATTTAGTGTCTGTTCGGTTCCATGCGAATATTCAAGTTCACCTTTCAGCATGACAGTGGAGGCCCCGTGCAAAAATGTTGTAGCCAGCCAGATTTCTCTTAAAAGTGAATACAAGATGAACATGAGAGAACGCGGACACAGACCGGGCGCCATTTACTCAAACTGTCACTCTTTAAACGTCACCGAATGGAGCTTCGGTGGGTGATGGAGGGCGAGAAGTTTGGGGATTTTTGTTTACTTATGCTACTGGTGCTTCATCGTGTGGGCGCCCCATTGCTTTACGGCACCATAAATGCTTAGTGGTGAATAAAACCTAATTTGTGCTCTTTCCCGAGGTGAAACATAAGCAATGCGGAAAGCGGAATGCGGATATTGTGAAGAGAGCAAAAGCTTCAGATGTGGTGAAAAGCGTAACGCTCATATAGCCGGCTTTTGGTAGCTACAAGTTTTTTGACAAATTAAGGTGGCCATAGTGGAAAAACAATTCAAAACCAAAGCAAAATCTAGAGCACACCGCTGCTTTACTTTGACAGCACAACTCGATAGTTTTTAAATTTGCTTTCTATGCCTTAAAAGCCTACGTTTCGTTCACTTTTTACCTTTAAATTATAAAAATTTAATTTATTCTACTCTTTCGTTAAAAGATAACAATTAAAATTATTTTGCATATCCGAATCAGAAAAAAATTAAATAAAATTATTTTAATAATTACTCTTCTGCAAAATTTGTATTTTGACTTATGCCGCTGTCAAACTAGAGCAGCGATAAAGATTTCAATATCGAGTAACTAATGCCTTATAGCCTTTTCAGACCGAGCCGGAATCTAGATTCTAAGCTATTCGATTTTGAAACCTAATTGAGGCTTTAACTAAAGCCGCGACTCGAACTAGAGTAACGTTGACGTTTCGGTGACTTTGACAACAGTTGTCAAATTTGTTACGTGCAACGCCTCGGCTTTCTCGGACCAATTTGTTTTTTTTACCTTTTTCTTTCATTATCTACCTAAAATCGAAATAATATAATCTTAATGAAACTAGCATGCTTTATTCTTTTTATTAAACAATATACCGAAAGTACATCAACTTGTAACAAAAACAATTATTTTTGTATGTACATATTTTCTTTTTTGCGAACACAACCAATAAGCTATTATTTATCCCGTATTCACAGTAGGACCACAATGGTGCAGCTGTATCGGTGGTAAGAGTTGTCAAATGTTTTGGCTGTGCAATCAAAAAGCTCTGTTCGTTTTAACATTTGAATGGGTGAATGGGATTTATGAGAGGATTTATTTTTAAACTCTTGCCGAGAGGATTTAAATTTGTATGGTAAATCGCGTGATTTGTATAGGATTTAATAAAAATTTATATCAGTCGTGGATTAGTGCCCGGTGGAGACATGGTATTGAGCCCACATTTATTTTTAAAGGTGCCTTAAAAGATCCATAAAAAATGGGAACCTATCAAGGATTTTGCGTTGACCTCAAAACTACCAGCTGTTTTCGCGTGCTTTTACAAAAACACAATTTTGGGTTCGATTTGTGTAGAGGGCAAATACAAAGAATCCGAACTGCATCCGAATGTAAAAACGAACACACCTTAAGAATCGAACACCTTTTAACAGTTTGGTACTCGAAAAAGGATACTCAAACAAATCCACGTATGACAGATCTGTCAATATTACGATTTCTATTGGGTTGGTTTACAACGGAAATTATTTTTCGATCATGGCAAATGACATCGCCGCTTTCGTTCGCCCAAAATGACCAAAATGAAAAGTGCTTACGTCGAATGAATCCTCTATTTGTCTGGTGCAACCATTTTGGGATTTGTTGTTATTAATCGTCTCCCGCTAATCCTCGCATTGTTCCCCGTTGGAAAATTAGTATCAAATATGTTTCTGTAATTACTTAGTTATTAACAATTGTTTTTTTTTTGTGCTTTTATAAAGTCACTTTACTTGTGACAGCTGTGACAAATTTGACGATTGGTGTCCAAGTAGCCCAGGTGTCAATGAAGTCTAAATTATTTTCGCAGTCTGAAAACTTCAATCTGGTTTTGAAATCCAATAGCTCGGAATCTTTAGATTTTGATTAGGTGCAAACAGAGTCTTACACTGCAACCTCTTGTCTTGTTTACAGTCAATTTGATCGAAATAATGGTTATATTATTACAACTGTACTTGTTGACAGTACAGACAATTTGAACTGCTAGTTAGGTGTCTCCGCTCAAACAAAAACTGCGACAAAAATAGTCCCAAATCATGCTGCTGTTTGGTATTAGTAGTGAGTTGCAGAAGCATTCCCCATTGACTTTCCCTTTAAAATATTTTCCAACGCGAGTTTCTATGTGTTTGGATGAGACCGTAATTCAGTTGGGTACTAGTCTATCGGTCTTTATTGTTATGTCAATGGCATAGGCCTTCACCTATTCTTAATCTTACCGCCAGGGGTAAGCCTTCAATCATCAACTTTGAAATATGTGAAGACCTATACACGTTCTCCTTATGTTTTGTCTTTAGCAAAAGGACAAACTATTTTATTCAAAAATCAAGTTGATAGCTTAGGTCAAATGACATTTGGTTGACAGCTATGTATCTCTCGCAGTCGCCATTCCGCTTTGGGTTTTCACTCTTGCTTTTGGCACTTGAAAAACGAAACGGGACGAAATAAAAAAAGATTGGAGTCATAGTTGACAGCCGTTGAATTGAATCAGAGCTGTTATTTGCACGAAAAAAAACTGAACAAAGTCTAAATCCACTCTTTTGGCAAATTTAGGAAAATTTATGCGGAATTCAGAAAAGTGCTTCAAATTCGCTTTCGCCTGATGCTGCGAGTTCAGTCATAAGCTGTCAATTCTTTGTACCTTGGGCCTCACCCTCTAGTTTGACGTTCGTACAGAGCAAACGTCATTTTAAGCGTTTTACCTTAGCGTAAGCGTTACCTTAGCGTAGTTTTCTTGTTCTTTAAATGGACTTATGTTTGGCTTGCAGTGACAGCCCAATCCATATCGTGTAGAAAAATCATTTAGTTAATGCTTGTATGACACTTCATTTTATGCAGTTATAAAAAATGATTAAATGTCATCGGTAGGTTTTATAACACTACATTTGATAGTGATAATGACGACTGCAAAAGAGGTGTAAACAAACAATAAAAAACAAAAATAGCATGTGGAAATGTACTTTTTCCTCATGAATGTGTGTAACACGTGTGTCAAAAATTTAAAAAATGAGGAACTGTCAAAGAAAATTAGAACTCGCACTCATTTTTTCTTCAGTTTTCTTACCGCCATTATGCTTGGGCTTCAAATACAATCAATATTGACAGAAAATTTTGTTTTTTGTGAGTAAAAACGAGCATTGGGCTGAGTCAAGGCTTTTTTCAATCAACGAGCAATAATTTAAATGAAAACTGTCATTCTTATTGTTGGAGTAAAAAATTTAAAACCAAAAATTCGAATTCCAAACAAATTTCAAAAAATCTCATTTGTGCAGGAGTTTAAAAATTTGTTTTAAAAGGAAGTAAGCCAAAACCCATCCTTTAAGTTTAGGCCAACAACATCGTACGACAAATTGTCGTTGCGTCATGCGTTTGTAAAGGAGACAACAAAGTGTTGTTTGTTATCTCCTTCTATGCGTACGAAATTTTAAGGCATAAATTTCTGTGTTCTTGCCTTTTAAAGGATGGGTTTTGGCTTACTATCTATCAACACAAAACTGTCAAAGTTCGGCAAATAATTTGAAAACTTGTCTTTGACGAACAAGTCGAGAAGACTCTTGAGTCGAGAAGACTCACTGTCAAAAATATTTGTGACAAGATCTTTTTTTTTTTCTTATTCACCTCCCTGTCTTACAGTAAGCTTGAAACAAATAAACTGCGAAGAGATGATTGAATAGTCACGTCTTACCTCTCGTGTTTCTTTAAGAAAAACCAAACTCAACTAAAACATCTCTTTTGGTCAAACTCTCAGATTTCCTGCAACAGAAAAAAAAACTCGAACCCGAGGTGTCCTTTTCTGTAAACAATTTAAAAGTACTCCTTCAACAGCTGCTTCCCC
Source organism: Neoascia interrupta (assembly GCA_947623515.1). Classification (NCBI taxonomy): domain Eukaryota; kingdom Metazoa; phylum Arthropoda; class Insecta; order Diptera; family Syrphidae; genus Neoascia; species Neoascia interrupta. Next base: position 3,297,843 of record OX392463.1, read on the forward strand.
GTATAAATACCGTCATGAATCCTTTCATAGTCTCCACCATTGTGTAAAGCTTATCTAAGAAATTTCGAAGCAAGAAAACAATGTTACCCATACGCCCCAGTGACCGTCGATTTTCTTTGAAAACTCCTTCAAGCACAACCTCCAGGATGCACACATGTGCATCTAATGTCATAATCCCTCCTCTGTGTCAGACCGTAATCCTTAGATGCACCACCCACTATATTCAAGAAAGGAAAAATATTTGTGCCCGACCAGTATTATGTTTGCCGGCATCCTTATAACGACACTCAGGATGCTCCTGACGACAAAGCCTCAACTACACCATACCATTTGCCTCTGAGGGTGCAAACGAAGGCATAATCCCAGTTGATAAGCATCCTCGTGTTCCCGTTCCACTTAAAATGCACCGGAAGCTTTGAAAATGAAACTGTAAACTTCAAACTGAATATTGCCCTGATCCAAAGTCGTTCCTGTATTCTATACCCGAGTGCCATCCGTTATGGACGGATGCGTTTAACATTGTTCCGGTGTATGGAAATACAATCGATTGCGAAGGATACATCCATGAGTAGGACATATAACTCACCACTTTTTGCCAAACCCAAGTAAAGAGTTCTACCAGAGTGTCAGGTTGATAAAGGACGACACAAAAAACGAACATATTTTGGCCAATTGAGTCGAGTTCCAGAGTCGGCCTTCTTCATGTTGTAAAGAGCCGACAGCCGGCATTGGTTGCTGTTCAAACTGGTACGAAGCTTTAGTTTTAAAATGCGGCGAACAACCTTGTTCCAGATTTTATAGCGGAGTTCCCACAGACAGGCAGTCTTTTGTATCAGTGAATTGTTGCTGCGGCCGCAGGGAGATGCTGTTCACTGGGTAATAGTCCTTTTGTGCGCATCGCTAGGGCGTAGGTTACCTAGCCTTCCCCCGTCCCTCCTCATATCCTCTATCGCTGCTCCAGTGTCGGTTTGTAAAATGTATTTGGAGTGGAACTTTTATTACTTTTATTTTCTTAAAGTTGGCACACATATTTTTTTCCGCAAATGTTGCATTTTGTCCTCGATACTATAGAAATGGAGAAGCGGAAACGCGGGACGAGTGTGTCCTTCCAATTTGGCGATGAAGCACGTACCGTTGAGTCGTGTGTGTTTGTATGTTTTGAAGTGAAGTGAGGCACCTTGTTAAAAAGTTTTCTCCGAAATTCAGATGCAACTTTATAATTTGCCTTCAAACGGGGGGAAAAAAAGAAATCTGCCGACAGATAAATGTGCGATCGATGTTGGAAAGTATTTCCGGCTGCATCCAAGATTTATGATAAGTCCTTTGGACAGGCGTTTGTGGCGAGGACAGCTGAGATAAAAGGGAAGTTGAGTAGAGTATTCCTGCTTGTAGAATGTTCGCTGGAAAGAGAACAAAAGAATTTTTGCCCTGTGGCAGGAAAGTCGAAAAATTTACTAAACTTCAAATGAAGTTTTTAAGGTGCTCCACTTTCAATAGGGAGGCGAGCGATGACACAAGTTCTCTAGGGCTGGCGAGGATTAAAAAAAAAAGACTTCACTTTAGTCTTAAAGGGAAAAAGCAAAGAGTTGCTTAACTCAATACAACTCAATACCCAAATCTAAAAGTTTTTTTTGGCCCAAATTTGTCGTATGTCGATTATTTGTATTGGCCACGCCCCTAAATGGGCTTAGGCTGAAAATTAAAATCAATTGAATGTTATTTCTTAAGAATCATGAGAAAAATCGTAAAAACTAAAAATTATTTCTGAAAAAACAGGTTTTTCCGAAATACGCCCCCAAAAAGTGGGCAGAGCTCAAAACTTGCTATGAAAGGCGGTCCAATTTTTGACTTAATAGAGAATTCTTGTCAATTTTACTCTGCACCAAAATCTGAGTTCCTCCTAATCTGTAAAATAGAGTTTGTCTCACATTGAAGTCAGTAGTAGGCGTGGCCGATGGCGGATTTGATCAATTTTCACAATTTTTTAAGCTTCAGCTCTCCTAGACTTCTCCTAAAACTTTCACACAAACAGACGGACGGACGAACATGGCTTAAACAGTTCAACTGCCAGTCTTGGTCTAAAAAGTCTAAGGGTTCCGAACAATACACTCCGAATATACACTGGGTCGGCTATAAGAATCGAGAGCAGCTGCCTAAATATAAGCGACTTCCTGGTCTTTCCTTTCACTCCTTCCACACTCCAAGAATGCACTCCTGAAAGTACAGGCTTCTAGGCTTAGTAGCGCAGCGTTTATGTTGCATTGGGAACGGTTTTCTACTCTTTGAGCGGCAAAAAATATCTTAGAACTAATGATTACCGGAATGTATAATAGCCACCGCCCGAAGATATCGTTCTTCAGTTGCAGTTTCTGTTTCTGTTTCTTTTTCTGTTTCTGTTTCTGTTTCTGTTTCTGTTTCTGTTTCTGTTTCTGTTTCTGTTTCTGTTTCTGTTTCTGTTTCTGTTTCTGTTTCTGTTTCTGTTTCTGTTTCTGTTTCTGTTTCTGTTTCTGTTTCTGTTTCTGTTTCTGTTTCTGTTTCTGTTTCTGTTTCTGTTTCTGTTTCTGTTTCTGTTTCTGTTTCTGTTTCTGTTTCTGTTTCTGTTTCTGTTTCTGTTTCTGTTTCTGTTTCTGTTTCTGTTTCTGTTTCTGTTTCTGTTTCTGTTTCTGTTTCTGTTTCTGTTTCTGTTTCTGTTTCTGTTTCTGTTTCTGTTTCTGTTTCTGTTTCTGTTTCTGTTTCTGTTTCTGTTTCTGTTTCTGTTTCTGTTTCTGTTTCTGTTTCTGTTTCTGTTTCTGTTTCTGTTTCTGTTTCTGTTTCTGTTTCTGTTTCTGTTTCTGTTTCTGTTTCTGTTTCTGTTTCTGTTTCTGTTTCTGTTTCTGTTTCTGTTTCTGTTTCTGTTTCTGTTTCTGTTTCTGTTTCTGTTTCTGTTTCTGTTTCTGTTTCTGTTTCTGTTTCTGTTTCTGTTTCTGTTTCTGTTTCTGTTACTGTTTCTGTTTCTGTTTCTGTTTCTGTTTCTGTTTCTTTTTCTGTTTTTGTTTCTGTTTCTGTTTCTGTTTCTGTTTCTGTTACTGTTTCTGTTTCTTTTTTTTGTCTCTGAATCTTTGAATCTAATGACTCTGGCACTTATTATTTCAAATAGCTTAATTATTTCATTAGATCTGAGATCTTGAGTAACGATTACACAAATATTACCTAAAAAAAGTTATTTATTAAATTAAAAAGGATAGGTATCCTTTCTTTGGCACATTAAACCCTTTTCAAGCCCCTTTTAAGAGTGATAAAAGGGGCTTGAAAAGGGTTCCTCCACCACCCCCGGCTTTACCAGCAACTTTTTAGATCACATTAAGGACTCTCACGCTTACAGTAGCCGGAAAAACAACCTTTTAAGTGGCTGCCCTAAATGGTGCAAAATGAGAAAATAAATTAACTTGGCGCGGTTAAAAATTAAAGCTCAGAAGTACTTCAGTGAATTATTGCCTTATTTTTCTTTTTTCGATTGAATAAAGGAGTTGCTGAAGTATTGCTTGAATGCACACTTTTCGACGCTTTCACCCTTTGCTTTACTTCTGAGTTGCGACGTGATAAGTTCAAGTCCTTGAATTGGGTAAACGGGTCAGAGCTGGAGTTTTGCTTTAACGATTAAGTCTAATGAGTGTTTGAAATGCTGAATTTCAGAAGGTTAATAAAAGAACAAGTATTATGTCAACATTCCCTCAAAGACCTAAATTCAAAATCAAAGTCCATTATTAATGCATAAAACTTAAACAAAGCAGGTTATCTGTTTTCGGCCAATCCGTGTTGTTAATTTCTAAGAACACTTTGTCCTTTTATGCCACCAATAGGCTTGCTGTTTTGTACAGAGATCTACTAAAATCCTTAAAAATATAGAATTCATGCAGAATTTCTTTATTATAAAGCATTCACCCTCTTCACTGTGTGGATATTAGCTTCGGCAAGGTCTTCTTTAAGATCACATATTTGACTGACGTGGATCCTCATGCTGGTATTTGGTAAACTGAAGGAATATTTCCTCAAGCGTCGTCTGACTTATCGAGTAGTCCTCGATGCTCAGCCGTCCCTTATTTTTCTCCATGAGGCCGAAAATTCTCGACCACGAAACCCCCGCGATCGGAATGTAAAACGTGAGAGCTCCTTGAAACCTTTCTCTGTAACAAAATACTTTTAAGGAATCCGTAAAAAGTTAAAAATATAGAAAAGTTTACTGTAGGTAAGCGTCGGGAAACTCATTTGCCACAAATTTTATTACTTTATCAGCGTTTTCTTCCATCAGCTCAGTTGAATTGGCCTTTGGTGGGTTCGTTCTGCTGCAAGTAATTGGAAATGTGTTACATTTTCTTGATCAACGGATCGAATAAATAAAAGTCATACTTCAGGGCAAAGAAGCTAACAGAGCTTATCTGGTCAATTCTCTTTCGCATTTTGATTTTCAGTATGAGTCCTTTCGTGAATTTGTTCTTTAGATGTTGTGTTGAGCCTATGCACTTAAGCTCCCCGTTGACCATGATTGCTAGGCGCGTACACAAGGCTTCACACTCTTCCATGCTGTGCGAGGTAAGGACAATGGACCTGCCAGTGTCCCGAATTGTGCACACCCTGTTCCATAGCTGGCGACGAGAACCCGGATCCATACCGGTAGTCGGTTCATCGAGGAATATCACCGATGGACTGCCTAGCACAGCTATGGCAGCACTTAGTTTCCTTTTGTTACCGCCACTGTACGCTCGAACCTGCTTGTTGTAGTGCTTCTTTAAGCCGAAAGATTGCACAAGATCTTCGCTTACTCGGGAAATATCCTGATTGGGAATGCCACGAAGCAGGGCGTAAACTTTCATTGTCTCACGACCAGTTAAGTTGTCAAAAAGTGCATCGAACTGCGGGCAGTAGCCGATCTCTGGGTAAACCTTACTCATATCGGTCCTTAGGCTCACGCCCTTGACGTAAGCATTGCCCGAGGATATTTGAACGTCGCCGGTCATCATCTTGAACGTTGTTGTCTTGCCAGCACCATTGACACCGAGCAGTCCAAAACACTCGGCTCTGTATATATACACCACATCAAAAACCAGTCTGGACCTCGCATAAAAAAGGTTGAACTTACTTTTGGACGCCAATAGATATTTGATTGACAGCAACGAGCGTTTTGTAGAATTTCGTGACCTTGTCAAGTACCAAATTCTGGCCAGCAATCTCCTCCGGAGTCATATTGTTTATTCTTGTCTTCTCGTTCTCGACATCTTCATCAAAATACGCACCCTCCGGAGGTGGTGGAGATTTTCTACTCGAAATATAATTCTGTTAATTGGTGCCTTCGCCTGTTAAGAAATTCAAGTTTACCCTTTCCCCTGCCTAATCATGGAAAAGAGCTTCTGGCAAATCCGCCTCTCCTTGAGAAGGAGTAAAATCACAAACAGAAAACAGGTCACAGACAGGTAAGTAAGTTCCATGAGAATTCCCGGCGATTCCCATTCAAAATACGATACACATACTAAAAGATTTGAGGATATTCACAAAGAGTAACAAGATCAAAAATCTGTCACTTACCAAAGCTCCCTGATGACTTGCATTCCGAGTCAACACGCTCGGTGTACCGTAAACCGGAATTGCAGAATTTTTTGAATTGATTATTTGTATAGAGATGGTTCAGTCCGTCTACGAGTGCGAAATGCGGAAAGATCAGGAAGAATTTTTCGAGTTCATCTGCGATATCCTGCGTATCGAACTCGTCCAAGCTCATCACAAGGATTACTATGAAAAGAGCACAACCTGGTTGCGGAAAAGAAGCCAAATTGGTGTTGCACCTTGATCCAAGAAGAAAAGACTTACCAGTGAAAATATTGATGATCGACAGTAGGGCAAAGCCCGTAGCAGGGTCCACAAAACATCCGGAAAGAAGGTAGGTGAACGGCAAAGCTGAGCACGCAAAGATCGTAATAAGCAAAAAGTTTCTACCTGTAAGAAACGTCACAAAAACTCATCTCGGGAAAACAATAATCGTAAAGGTTTTTATTGCATCACGAGATCACTTTTATAAACTAGTTTTGTCCTAGCAGCACCTGCGCCGAAATAACAACTCAAAAGCTCAATACTTTTTTCTGTCTCCCAGATTATGTATTATCAAATTGATGGAAAACGCGAAAAATTATCTGCAATGCTTTGAACTAGCGTCCTAGAGAAGATTTATGAGTCGGCTCTTAGCACCTGCACAGACATGGGACATGGTGTCAGGGTATAAGCGAATGCCACTCAATTGTTGGCAGTTGGGAAAATAAAGGTACTTGTAGGAGATTTTCAAGTCGCCTCTTAGCACTTGCCCAGACATGGGTAGCCTAGCCGACATAAGAATGTCGCTTAAGGCAAGGTGAAACCTTATTGATAAGGGCTCTAAAAATTCGATGCCATTTTTTGTACAAACCAACTGTAGACGATTTTCAAGCCGACTGTTAGCATCTGCCCAGACATGGGGAACCTTTTCGACGCAAGGGGGAATGCCGCTCAAGGCAAGGTATATATTATTCATAAGAGCTGTGAAAAATAAGGTGCGATATTTTTTGAACTAGCGAATTGCAGAAGATTTTCAAGTCGGCTCTTGGCACCTGCCTAGACATGGGATACCCTTTTGAGGTGAGGGTAAATGTCACTTAATTAATGATTATTGCGACGATATGGTAGAGATTCACTGCACTTGAAACCTGGGAAAGACGTATAAGTGGATCTTAGAAGTAGCGCCTACCCAGACACCTTGTTGACGTATGGGTTATTACCGTTCTTAGATGTATTGTATTGATGAACATATTGAATTGATGCAAAAACAACTTTCAGAGATGTTCTGTAGGTACTAGAAAACTACAGAAGGCAGTTAACTGTGTTCCCTAGCACCTGCACAGACATCATAAATCATGGTAGCGCATTCGAAATGCAGAATATGTAGAAAAAAAATCCCCCCCACCAGCAGGTTCTGTGTTGTTGCAGGAGCACCTGCACATACATAAGACTTTCAATAACCTTAAATAGGATCAACGCATTCAAGAGAAGTAATAAAAAAATTCAACGACGTTTTTTACGGTCGCTTTCGTGCTCCTTGCACTTGCCCAGACATGGGATTTCTCGTTGCGGAATGGACGAGTGCGAGAAGATTGATGGCAGTAGCAAGATCGAAAATTATATTCTATTTAGAATCACCCGCCCAGACATGGGAAATAAAACTTAATAAAATGTTCCACTTACCAAGGTCGTCAAGGGTCGCATATCCTTCTTTTTGAAAGCACCCTAAGGCTATTACCAGAATCAGTGCGGTTACCACTAATGTTAAAAAGTCCCACACAAAGTGCGAGAGCCAAAAAGTATAGGCATTAACACCGCTGACAAATTGTAAGAGCTTCGCTTGGCTTTGGTTTTCCTTGATCAGGAATACACCATACATGGCACTCACAATACACATGCAAAAGCACACATTCATGGCAACTTGAGTTCCCAAATTTTGGCCCGTCTGCAAGAAATCATAATGTGCATCCGGTGAGTACGGTAGTGGAGCATTCGTTACAACAATCCTGGATTGAGGACCGATTACCGCCCTAAAATAAAACCAAAGTTCATAGCCACAAGCCCCAAGTTAGTCAAGACAATGTTCGCACACCTTGCCATGGCGTTGTGGATTAAATTCAAGGTCACTGGAGCCGAATGTATTGGCTTATTGTTCAACCACGCAGTTATCTTCCCCCTGTCTACTGTCGCCGCCGCAACATATTTCGCATTGATTCGAGGCTGTATCTTTCTTCCCAACGCCAGCATATAGCTAATAAAGTCCGTGCCATGGATCTCTTGGAGATAGTGGTCGCCACCCATGCCCCTGATAACCGACTTGTAAGCGTCGCTAATTTTCGCTTCTATGCTTCCACTTCTGACATTCGAAGTGGTCTCCAAGACCGTTGTCGTTGATGGATACTGGTCCAGGCCCATCCGCATAGGCTTCAGCTTTGTGTAAAGCGGCATACTTGACAGAAAGACTGTCATCACAATAAAGAGAATCGGAATGACATTTTGTATGTAGCACAGCTTCTTGTTGCGGACTGTATTGAAATATTTTTTTAAAATCATCGCGTGCCATTGGTTAAGCATCAGTTTGAAACCTCCGAGCAAGCGTTGGTCTCTCATGAAGACATCATGAACTTAAAATCGAGGAAACAAAGGAAAAAAGTTTGTGATTATCACTGCGCAACTTTCCCACTTACAACTGACAGCTTTTGTGTCACTTAAGTCGCTAGCTGCACTATTTTCCACCGATAAAAGTGTATCCTGCGACCTGCTAACTGACATGAACACCTCTTCGAGGGATGTTATTGAGATGCCGTATCCGCTGAGCAAGAGCTCAGTGGAGTGCGCTTCTAAGTCCTTGAGCATTGACTCGAAACTAGCAGCGTATTTTTCCGGTAGATGATAAGACAGCTCTGAGCCTATTTCCGCTTCAGGCTTAATATCGGGTATATATTTCCCAAGGAGATTCGTCACTTCCTCGCTATCGCAACCATCTAGCTTTTCACAAATCTAGAAAAAAAATTCTTGCCAAAGCCATTAATATCGGATTCTTGCAGGCTTCAAACATTTTTAAAGGAACCTTTTACAACTCACCAAATAATATCCACTTCCGAATCTCTTCTTCAAAAAGAACGGCGAGCCAACGCACTTCAACTCGCCGGCCGACATAATAGCAATGCGATCACCCAGCACATCGGCCTCGTCCATGAAATGCGTAGTCAGCAAAATTGTGCGATGTTTCTTCTCCGATTCTAGAAGGTCCCACAGTTGCCTTCGGGCAGATGGATCCATTCCCGAACTCGGCTCATCGCACAAAACAACTTTTGTGCCACCACAGAATGCAGCACATACCGACAACTTCCTCTGCATGCCACCCGAGAGGTTCTTAGAGGCCACATTCGCCTTCGTCTCTAGATTGATCTTCTCGATGTACTTTTGCACTTCGTCCTTAAGCTCGACCCCCTTAAGGCCTTTTAGGCGACTGAAGAAGATCAAGTGATCCCTCACAGTCAAATCGTCGAAAAGGATGTTATGCTGCGGGCATATGCCCATCGACATGCGAGCGCCATCTATGTTTGTCCTTATATCGCTTCCGTTAATGACTGCCGTGCCCGAGGTCGGTGGAAACATCCCGGTCAGCATCGCGATCGTAGTAGTTTTCCCAGCACCATTGTGTCCCAACAACACGGTTATCTGATCTTTGTACATGTTTAGCGACAGGTCTTTTACGACCTTAAGATCGCCATAAGTTTTGCTAAGGTTTATTATTTGGAGCCCAATCTCTTTGCCAACCGGTTCGGCTTCAAACGAAGCTCGACTATTCGAGTCTAGGGTTTTTTCCGAGTCTTTGTCGCCAATATATGTTTGATCACCATACCAAAAGCTCCTGGTAAAAGGGAAGTACCACACCTTGGGGATTCCAAAACCACCCGGATAGACTTGCTCGATGTACAAGCAGATGAGCAGGTGTATCAGGCTAGTAAAGGCCATTATACCCATGATAATACCAAGAGAAAGAGGGTCGTCTACGCTCGCCCTTTCGTACATGTTGCTCCATTGCAAACCGACTCCTTCTGCTTCTCGGACGAGAATCATTCTCATCCCAAAGCCCATAGCCGTGTTGGACACCAGGCACCAGCCAACTTTCGTAGCCACGTCTAAATTGTTATAGTTCAACTCGAACAGGGTGTACGGTATGAACACGATGAACCAGACGAGTCCGGTCACAGCGGCTGCCGTACTGGCCTTGGAGAAGAAGGTGGCGAGCATGAAGCACAACGTCAGCGTGGTCATCACATAAACGAGAAAGAAGAAGAACACCGGCGCAAACGAGCTGTAAGTTAGCACTGCCACGTCATCAGTCCACCTAATCTGGAAAAATGTTGTTTCGTTAGATCTCCGTACATATCCATCAACTCAAGGATCTAGTTACAAGTAAAACGCTGGTTATGAAGAAAGACGACATACCCATCGTCAGAAGACCCTTTACAAACCATGCCATCCAGTGCAACCAGTTCTGGAGTCCCATGATCTTCATGACCTCCTTCAGTTGTTTCTCCCTCTCTGTTGCAATGCTCTGCAATACCTCTGATCCTTGAGTAGCTATTTTAAGGCATTTCGTCCACATGCTTATGCTTACCTTAACCATGCACGTGCTTGGATAGATGAAGCTCAGCAAAATGATCATCCCAATCATGCTAGATAGGCCCATTAGCAGCATGTCGTTGTTATACTCTGGGTATGGAAAACGCTGAAGATATATCGGGGGCAGGCGGTCCACTAGATTCACAGCAGACTGTTTTATGAATGCAGTCGAAATCGCATTTTGCAGGGGTAGAAATCCCTCTCGCAAATAACCAGCTGGTGTGCCACCATCCTCGTCATATGCATTCCGTGGTCCGACCAGATCCAGCGGCAGGAAGAGAAAATTCGTGAACCAAAGATTGAAGAAAAACTGGCTGGTTGTTCGCAGCTCGCTAGGAAAACGAATAGTGTAGACCAGTTGTTTTGGATAGTTAGTAATTTTGGCGAGGGAGTCTGGAAACGCCACTCCAGCGAGATAGTTGTTTGCGATCAGTTCCTTTTCGAGGGTCCTAGCGTCAGCATATCCACTGTATGTGAGGTCGAGATTGCGAGCAGCTTCCTGTACGATCTTCTCGAAAACTGTGCTTGAATTTGGCGAGAAGGCTAAATGGAACTTCAACGGACCTGGGTAAATTTTGCTGGGCCCTTGTCTGCAAAGATTTGGAAATCACTTCTAAATGGAAGAAAGGGCTTAAAAGCGGGAAATAGTAGTGCGAGCGCTTACTAAAACTCAAAGTGCACTCGAACAGGCGTATACACTATTCAGGAGCAATCCTTACTAAACTTACCTTTCCACCATTGTGCGTTCCGCGCAACGTCCCTGTGTCCTTACCAATGAAATCCTGTAAAAGAGAAATTTAGAAAATTATAAACGCTTTTGGTATGATTTGCATTCAAATTTTAAAGAACTTGGCCCACCAATCGTCCTCCCAACCCTCGATCTGACGCAATGAAATGTCGGCTTTTCTCAGGGATTGGAATGGATTCGGCCCCACTCTGAGCCAGGGAACGAATGTCCCATCGTATTTCTATAGATTGCTTAAAACCGGACACGGGTCTGGTGCTGGAGTCCTTGTGGATAGCGAGAAAGACTTTCAGCACCACAGTCTCTTTCGAGAAGCACATGACTGTCTCTCAAGCGGGCACATTCGCTTTTCCCTATTGTGACACAAGTGGATGGCAAGACGCTTATCAATAAGCAGAACATTAGAAGACAAAACCTGAGACAAGACACACGTCGTCGTTAAGGTTCATGTAATATGTATGACTTAAAGGGAGCATCGGTAGTCGTTAAGCCAGTAGAATAATCATTGAAAACCAGGGATACAATCTTATCAGGCTAAGTTTTAAACCAAAGGGAAGAGAAAGAGACTCTGTTTGCTACTCAATCGGCCAACCCTGACCTGGATATCATGCTAGGATGCAACTTATTCCGCTACCTAAACTTCAGAATCTATCACTAAAGTCGCGTTTCAAAACAGAATCCTATACATGAGCAACTGAAAGCTAAATTCGCTGACATATGAAATTCTGTTTCCGTTTCTGTTTCTGTTCCTTGTGACGACGCGGCTTAAACAAGTTTTAATCTGCCAAAATATCTCTCCATGGCGGTACTCAAACCTTATTCTGCACACGTTCCGCTATCCGCCAGATAGGCTTGATTCCAATTGAGCACCCCAGAAGCACAACTGAGGTGAGAGTTACCGACCAGAAACTCAATCGTTTTAACCCAGGTTGGTCGTCCGGAAACGGAAACTGTTTTCTTGGCACTCGTTTGTCAGTACTTCTCCAGAAAGGAAGAGAAATTCTGGCCGTGAATCCAGAATCAAAGGACGCACACAATCATACAACGCATGTTTGACATTTATGCAAGTGTCAAGTTGGATAAATGTCATTTGTTGCTTCACAGAATAACGCCAAAATGAAATGAAAACGCTTAACGTGAGCACCTGCCTTGGTGGCTTAAAGCACAGACAATAAGTATATATGTATTGTCTGTACCTTTCTATAGGTCGGGCAAATCAAATTCAATACGATTGTTTTTAATCTACGCAACGAAATAACTAAAAAAAAAAACAAAACGTTAAATCAACAGATTTAACGTTTTGTTTTTCGTCAAATCTGTGATTGGGATTTCGGTCCAAAAAATTGATAGTAAATCAACTTGATCAATGTCAACCAGCAGTATCACCAATAACATCCATCAATATTTTGCAGTACCTTATTGCATTTTGCTTTTTAGACAGGAACAACGACATCCACATCAACAGCAACATCAGCCGTTCTGCGCATCCCTTTAAACCACGCAGGAAACACTGCTGAGTTGATGATACACAGCAATAAAAGGTGTGTTTGTTTTTGTTTCGCCACAAAATCGTATGATTTAGGCATTCTTGCGTGGAACATACTAATAACGTGATTAATTTTTAATCTCCTCGTGAAAAGATTAATATTCGGGTGGTAAAGCTCGTGACTTAAAGGATATTGAAGGATGATTTGTCTTAATCGCGGATTAGTGTCCGGGGGAAACTCTCTATTACTCATCTGTTTGGCGAGATAAAACAACACTCAATGCTTTCCTTTCTTCTCGGCGGAAACTAGAATCGACAGTGTAACGCCAAAACAAAACGCTTTCGTAGCGCCAAGACAAACGCTAAAGCGTAAAAAATGAGAAATACCTGAGCACCTGCAATCAAACCTTCGCTTGTCTATCACTTCGTTGAACTAAACTCTAATCTAACCGCTTTCCTTTCTTATGACGTATGAAAATTAAAATCACCAGTGTAATGCCAATGAAAATTGCTATGTTTACGTCAAATCGGGAAAATTTAATAACATCTGAGCGAAATGCTTTCGAAAAACCAAATGGTATCACAATACACGAAAGTTCAATAGCTGAAAAAAAGCGTTGCTTATTATAAAGGGCTGCAGGTAAGTCAGCGAAACGAATGCGTTATGAAAGCGTAATGACAACATTAGGAACTACCTACAATGCAACTTTTAACAAGGAATAAAATCAATTTTGTCTCAACAGGCTTCTGTTTGTTATCGCAAGTTTTCTCATGCCTATTGCCATTATGTCTCAACCTTCCCTACAATTTGTTGGCTCGCCCAAAAGAAAAATCGTTTTGCGAAAATGTTTTGACCTTCTCTAAGAATTGTCAACCCAGATCTAAACTTTGACGTTTTAGCACAACTAACAGAGCAAGAAAAATTTTGTTAAAACGTCAAAGCTGTTGCGTCTAGCAAAACTAACAAAACAAGAAAAGGCCCTCAAGGCAACAAACCCAAAACAAGTAGAAAACTGTGGAAAGCGACAGCATTGCCAATAGCACAACATCGGTAATACAACAACACTTTTGTTTCATACAAAGATAAAGTCGGTCCTCCGTAGCTCAATCGGTAAGAGCAGGTGTAGATTGCAGGGTCATGCCCTACCGCTGCTCCAAAAAATGACATTTCGTCCGCTAGTATTTCAACTCCACTCTACGACTAAACATCAAAATAAAATGGCCCGTAGGGATTAATTGCCTTCATAGTTCTTATAATTTACTTAGCAAAATAAATGTTTACAATAATAAAAAACAGAACTAGAAGGTTCGACCCGATAAATGAGGACCGGCAGACCGCGGTGGAAGGCAGCCAAAGGTCATAGGAAATACAGAAATACTTGGTCACGTTCCTCCTAGTTAAAGGAATCAACGCACTTGACTAGCTTCAGCTATTTAAAACTGTTCACGTCAAAAATAACAAAACACTTACTTCGTTAAATGCAAATTATCCAGTGGAAATGGCCTCCTGTATACGACATCATTTGAGTGTTCAGACTTCACTAACAACCGCAGCAACACCAGCAACAAGGAGAATATCACCGGTAGCACCAGCTCGGCAATCAGTTGAATCTTCTGATTCCATTGAAGCAGCCAGTTCTTCCACAGCAGAAGTTTAAATTTTTCAAAATTGGTTATTACCATTGGATTCCTCTATGCATTGATTTTGTCACAGTTTTCATTTATTCAAATAGAAATAGTGAAGTGTCAGCGACTGACTTGAAATAAAAAGAAAACAAAACAAAACCGATTGCCTGTTGACAAAACGAAAACAATGAAAAAAATCGGAGAAATAGGACGAAATAGGATCTAGAACCAATGACCTAGTAATCGTCAAGTTGACAAACATCTGCGCCTGCCTAGATCGAGTTCACTAAATTCAAAACCTGCCTTATTGTCGTCTTGAGAAGAAAAACACGTTGGACAAGGACGCCACACAGACTTTTGGTCAGCGTGCAATGAACAGCGCTCGGTTAGAGGGCGCTACACCCCATATTGTCACTTTGACATAACAGTTGTACCCAAGTCAATTGGGCTGACTGCATGTGATACATTTTCCTCTTGGGGCCAGTTTTTCAGCCCCACAAATGAGTTTTTTATTAAATTTATATCCGGGGTTAATCTCGGCTTAACTTTTCGAATTTGGTGAGCTAAACCCGGATGAACTCCGGTGAACAGTATGAAATGAACTTTATTGAATTTTTTTCTGTGTGGGATGGCAGTTGCTTTGCGTGCTTCTGTGAAAAATGACATCTGAGAACAACTTGAGCTTCCTTTCCGAATTTTTCCGAGACTTTGGTTAGAGCTGGACTTAACACGGCAATGAAGAAGGGGCCGTTAAAGTTGTGAAAGTTTACAAACTTTACCTACGCCGATCCCTACTGGGGCACCACTTGCGCTGTTCGGCAGTAGTTCGTGTGTCCTTTTGGATGACAAACCCTCTAAGGGCCAGTTTTTCAGTGCAATCATCTGAGTTTCGGACCTCGGAAATAAGTTTTCCCTTCGAACTTTATCTCGGCTCAACTCGCCCAATTTGGTGAGTCTACTCTATTTCAAACTTGGGATAACAGTCCTGGCTCCTAATTTTTAGAACAACTTAGAAGTGACTGTTAAGAATCATTAATTTCAAAAGTCAACGGTTTGGATAACTTTATTGGCGGTCGTAACTCTGTACTGAAAACTACTCACTGGGTTAACTCCAGATTCGTTTTGTTTCGGGATTCACCGATCTAGGTTTAGGTTGGGCTTAACTCTGCACTAAGAGGACCTTAGAACTGACTGACTAGACTGACCTTTTTTTTAACACCTTTAGGTTGAAGTTTGACTCTGTTTTACCCAATTGCCTGGTTGCTTTTACCACGGACACGCATGCACCATGTCTTTCTCACCTGAACTGCATTCTGCAATTCTGTCTTGACGGGGTTTTGCATAAGATACCCCAATCACTGCCGGTTTCGTTATTGGTTTGAACTCTCTGGTTTGAACTCTCCCTCTGACTTCTGGTTTGAAGTACTTGTCGGAAATGCGGTTTTGCCATGTCATCGAAGAGCCCTTTTAGATTCGAAGGCCAGTCCATGAATTTGTGTAGGGTTTTCAAGATTACATGAGTCACTTTCCGGGGAGTGTAACCATACTACAGTACAAATTTGCAGCTCAAACTAAATGGACTTCATTTGGTGTTCAATCATATTAATAAATCCCGAAAGGCCTTTCAAACTGCAGAACACTTTAAGCAAATCATTTTGTGCTTCCAGCCAGAAATCCTATTTCATGCATGTTTTGGAAGAGTTGTCTCTGGCTCGAAGAGTTGGCTTTGACTCAAAATTCCCGATTTTCGGTAGGATCATACTAGCTGTACTAAACTGTACTTAACTAAGCTGTACTGAAGATACAGTTTTTCGATTGATTTCAACTTTTCAAACCAAAAAAACTTGTACCTTGCCGTTGACACTTGGCAACGCTTCACTAAGAACATTATACAATATGTTTCCACCGGGCGCTAACCCGCGATTAATATAAATTTTCATTTAATCTTCTACAAAATATGCGATTAACCATACAATTTTAAATCTCCTTGGGAAGCGATCAAAACTAATCAATCCCATCAATCAATCCCACCCCACTTTTAACTCTTTTCGAACAGCTTTTTTACAGTTTGAGAATCGAAAAAGCACATTGACAGATCTATCAGAATAACTATTTTTCTTGGGATGTTGATAACAAAAATCTTTTTTAGATCTAGGAAAATTACATCGCCACTCTCTTTTGAGAGCCAAAATGACAGCTAAGGAGTGCGCATGTCTAATTTATCCTTTATTTGCCTGGTGGAACCACTTTGGGTTTTATTATTAATTGTCTCCCGCCAATCATCGTATTATACCAGGACGCTCCAGGACGCCTTGGGAAGACCGACCAAGATGGCCATAATTAGGGTAGACGACACAAAGCAAGGACCTGTCAGGAGGGCAAAAAAATATTTCAGGAAACTACAGCGAAGTTACAGCTCGAAGTTGCTCTCGAAGCCCTAAATTAAAACTTAATAACAAAACCTCCTCCGTTACTTATACTTATGAAATTATCATGCATCCGTTGACTGAAGTTGCAGGGACTCGTCCAGACCCTTCGGTTAAGTCACAGCTTCACTGAAGGAATCCGACTAAAGGGAATTCATTAGTCAAAATTAGGTGGGCGACTCATGGCAAAGAACTTTCAGGAGAGCAAACAACTATCAGGAGGACAAAGAACTGTCAGGAGAGCAAACAACTGTCATTAGGGCAATGAATAGAGAGCTAAGATATAGAGCACTAACTTATAGGGACTTAAAACAAATCGCTCGAAGCCCTGAATTAATACTATATATCCAGATATAAGATTGCGATTACAAGTAGGCGATTGCAACAAATCCCGAAGTATCTCCACCGGGCAAATAAAAGATTAATTTGAAAGAGAGAGTGAAAGAGAGTGACGAAGGTTATCGTCAGAAACGAAAAAAACAATTCATTATAAAAATCCCCATAGGAAAAGATTTTCTGACAGATCTGTCACACGTTGACAGTTTCTGTTTCCTTTTTCAAGTTTCGAACTGCTATAAATGTGTGCAAAAAGTGAGGTTTATGAAATGAGGTTTAAACCTTTAAATGAGGTTTATGAAAAGGATGAATGATATAAGGAGTAGATTGGTTCAAATTTTTTAAACTCGAGATTTGTATAGGAGATAAGTTGAAGATTTATATTAATATCGCGGATAAGTGTCCGGTGGAGACATACGATAATATTAATTTTGCACGAGCACTCTTCTACTGTCATTTTGGCTTTCCGAAGAGAGGACGATGAAATTATACAGGAGCGAGAAAAAAGTCATTGGTGAAATGCCAATTGGTCTGTCAATAGATCTGTCAAACGTGGATAGTTTTCTTTTTTAAGTCTCAAACTGTCATAAAGGTGTGCAAAAATTGTTGAAAGTGGCATAAAAGAAGTTTATTAAAAGGATGAATGTGAGTAAGTAGGAGATTAATCGCGAATCATAGTGCAAGTACAGCATTATAATATAACCGAACGCTTTTGGCAACTTAAACTTAAAACACAAACAGATTCCTTTTCTGGATAAATTTTTATTCGTTATCACTTGTTTTCGTTTCGCCATCTTCTTAATTCTTAATCATAAAAATACATCTCTATCTTAAGTACTCAAAATCGACTCACTTATCCTACAAATCCGTGTCATTTTGTTTATATTTTTTTTATACAAAAAGTTTATTAAAGCTTACAAGTTTAAAATTGATAGAAATTCTTCATTATTTATATAAACATTCACACAGAGAAGTTAATTTTATAATAAAAATAAAATTAAACATTTGCTTATAAAAAAATAAATAATAATACAATTTCACTAATAGTCCTTCCGTTGGGCGCCAGTCTGATAGTAAAAATTTCTAAGGACACTTATTCCGTTTGATTTTGCCGCGCCACGCCGCTGCTTCTTTGGTATCACATTCGGGCACGAATCCACTGCATGTATTTCTTAAAGAAGCCTACCGTTCGCCTAGAATTTTTTCGTATAGGGAAATGCAATAGATTTTGTTGTTCAGATTAATAAACTTGAGATGAATATTGAAAGCATGCTAGTGAGTGCAAGCTCCTTAACCATCTTAGTGCGAGTGTTTATGTGTCTAGCATCCATTGTGTACAATGTATGACCTTTTTTTGTTTTTTTTTTATGTGTTAATACGTCAAGAGCTATAAATTATATTAGTCTAATACTTCTACATCTACGAAACTATATAACAAAGGAAATGTAAAAAGAAACCATCCAGGACGGCTCACTTAATTTCACGTGGATCCTCGCGCTGGTATTTGGCAAACTGTAGGAATATCTCCTCCAGCGTCGTCTGACTTATCGAGTAGTCTTCGATGTTCAGATTGCTCTTATTTCTTTCCATAAGACCGAAAATCTTTGACCACAAAATGCTCGAGATCGGAATGTAAAATGTTAGGACTCCTTGAAACCGTTCTCTGAAAAAAGAAAGAAACGAGTATGCTTAAAGTGACAAAAGGAGTAACATCGTGGCTGGCTTACTGTAGGAAAGCTTCGGGAAACTCCTTTGCAACGAATTGCATAACTTTCTCAATGTCCTCCCCCATGAGCTCCATTGAGGCGTTTCTGTCCAACTCCACCTTGCTGCAGGGATAAATAAGACCTTGTCAAACATGAATCAAGAGAAAAATCACCAAAGACTTACTCATCGGTGAAGCTTCTGGTAAGATCGTCATCCCTTCGCATTTTAATCTTAAGTATTAGCCCTTTTGTGAATTTGTTCTTTAAATGCTGTGTCGAGCCTATGCACTTAAACTCCCCGTTGACCATGACGGCCAGTCGCGTGCACAAGGCTTCACACTCTTCCATGCTGTGCGACGTGAGCACGATGGACTTGCCAGCGTCCCGAATTTTGCACACCATGTTCCATAGTTGACGCCGAGCTCCCGGATCCATGCCGGTGGTCGGTTCATCTAGGTATATTACCGAAGGACTGCCAAGCACAGCCAGGGCAGTGCTTAGCTTCCTTTTGTTGCCGCCACTGTAGGCTCGCACTTGCTTGTTGTAGTGCTGCTTGAAGCCGAAGGATCGCGCAAGCTCTGCGCTCACTTGAGGGATTTTCTGCTCGGGGACACCTCGAAGCAAGGCATAGACCTTGAGCGTCTCACGACCCGAAAAGTCGTCGAAAAGTGCATCGAATTGCGGGCAGTAGCCGATCTCTTGATAAACCTTACTCATGTCCGACTTCAAACTTAAGCCCTTGACGTAGGCGTTGCCAGAGGACATCCGTTCATCACCCGTCATCATTTTGAAGGTTGTTGTCTTGCCAGCGCCATTCACGCCGAGCAATCCGAAGCATTCTGAGCTGTTTAGACGGAAAACCACATTAAACGTGAACTTCTCATAGCACAGGTTTAACTTACTGTTGAACTCCAACAGAAATCTGGTTGACAGCCACAAACCTCTTGTAGAACTTTGTGACCTTGTCGAGGACCAAGTTTTGCGCAGCGATTTCCGTCATCGTCATGTTCTGTATTCTTATCTTCTCGTTTTCGACATCCTCATCAAAGTAACCGTCCTCTGGTGGTGGTGGAGGTTTTCTACAAGAACAAAAAAAAATAAGACTAACCGTCGGGGATTCCCCTATTAATATTAATGATCGCAAACTTACATTGTCTTCTGCCTGATCATGAAGTAGAGACTATCGCAAACGCGATACTCCTTGAGTATAAGGAAAATCATAAACGCAACACACGTCACAGCCAGATAGGTAATTTCCATCAGAATACCATTTCCTTCCCATGCGAAGTACGGTGTAATTGCTGAAAGTCAAAACGATACAGTTAACAAAATCCCTATGATTCCAAGGATGCGGGTCACTTACTGCAGCACTGTGGAGTGTATGTGCAGCGGAGGACATCGGGTATCTGCATAAGTGGCTCACAGATTCTTCTTATTTGAGTGTTTGTGAAGAGCTTATTCAGGCCCTGTGCCAGTGAGAAATGTGGAAAGGCTAAGAAGAACTTTTCGAGCACATCCGCCACGTCTTTGGTGTCGAAAGCCTCAAGGCCCATCACAAGGATGACAATGAATAGTGCACAACCTAGTTTTAAGGACATTGAGGGCGTCGATAATTTTAAAGAAAAATTGCACCATAAGAGCGTTACTTACCACAGAAAATGTTTATGATCGACAGTCGAGCGAAGCCCGTAGAAGGCTCCGAGAAATTACCGGACATTAAGTAGGTAAACGGCAATACAGAACAGCCGAAGAGCATTATTATTGCAAGGTTTCTTCCTGAAATAGAATCAATTTAAAAAAAAATTACAAGCTAGAACTTTCTTTCGCTGCGCGAAACTACAGCTGTAAGCTTAAACATAGCATCGGTGTCAGGAGTAGGATAAAAATCCATAGTGTAAATTAAAATGCAACATTGGTGTCAAAAGTGGAACAAAACTCTACGGTATTTAATCTCTAAGCGAACTAATTGAACCCTGAAAAGAAGCTGAACGGGATGGTTTTCATAGTTTAATAGATGTTTGTAAATGTTTGATCCTACAACTGGAAGCTAGCTAAATTTTAGTATCAGTGTTTCAAGAAATTTCGCCTTGTTTTATCGGACTAGCTCAGTCTTAAATACAACATTCATGTCAGAAGTAGGACTACAACCTTCTCGAACTAGCGAAGTCTTTAAAAAAGTTGGTAAAAAAAGTTTAAAGAAGGTGGTAGCGGGATGGTTTTCATTGGTATTCAAGGAGTATGACACCTACTGCAACTGCAAGCAGTGTAGAACATTAGTGTAACACTTGGGATTGTGACTAAGCTGCAGAAGATCCGAAGCTCAAGAAAACTCGAGTATACAAAAACAGTTTAACAGTTTTCTGACTGCGAAACGCCGGCATATTGAAAAACTGTAAGGATCTTCTTTGTATATGCTGTTTTTGGTGGAATCATATAACGAGTAAATAACAAAATGACATTTTGCATTAAATTGCTGCTGGAGAAGCAACCCTCAGTCTAAGTAGTTATTAAACTCGATACATAACTCAGGCTGTAGGAAAATCTCAGTTAGGACCATTAAACTCTAACCTACAGAAACGACATTTGTAGAAACTTTGGTGACAATACATCGTTTCATTGAAAACCAGCAACGAAAAGAGATTCATGGCTGGTTTAAGCAATCAAGCGAGCGAGACTCTTCGGCGAGTTCGAGTTGTCAAATGAATTTCAATTAATGACAATTTGTGGGGAAATGGCCCTCGCACGCCGCACCAGTCGCAAAATTAAAAAAAAACGCCGAGGTCGACGATTATTTTGACATTTGCTGTTGTTAGTAGTGATACACTTTTAACTAGACATTGTTTTCAGCTTATACTTGCTGCGAAGGATAAACTATACATGGTTAACAAAGCCAACAAATTTAAGAAATATTTTCTTTCCTGCGAATTTGAAGTCAAAACAATCGTCGGGGTCATGTGCCTTCATAATGTGTTGACAAACGATTTTTCTAGTCTCACGTTGACGCTGCCGCTCTGATTTAACACCGATGTGCTGATTGTAAAAAGGGCATCATTCTCCAATCTTCGATGGTCAAACTTTGTCACGATTTTAAGAGGACGATTTCAAGCTCCTGAAATTACCTGCATCTAGGATAAAGTGGAGAGTGGACTATTCAGACAAAAAAATCAGAAGTGCTTGATGTGAGCCATCACCAACATCACTCAACCAACCATGTATGCTGTGTTTGTTGAGTTCTGTATCAGGGTTCCATACCCTTAAATTTTTTAGGGTATTAACTTATTGTCAAACATAGAAAATCCCACTCAAGTTCTACCAAGCCAAACGCTTTCGATGTGGACTTCAGTAAATGATTCTGAAATCGTATGAGATGCGTTTGTTTCTCACCTGCTGTCAAATTTCCGCGTCGAACCTTTTACTTAATTGGGACAGGGGCTAGCTAAAGCCGAGCACTCTTTTTCTGTCCTCTTGGCTCTGACAAAAAAAGAATGACAATGACATTTCCCAAGAGCGAAAAAAGATTTCCGTTGTAAAAATACCAATAGAAAACGTTTTTGTGACAGATCTGTCATATAGACAATAGAAGTTGCCTTTTGTGATTCTCAAACTGTCATTGTGACCTAAAAAAAGCTTGTGAAAAGGTTGAAAAGAATGAGAAAATTGATTTTAAATCGCTTGTAGAGAAGTGATAAGTCTATAGGCTTAATCTCGAGGTTTAAGAGAGATTATTTAGTTTACTAATCGTGGATTAGTGTCCGGTGGAGACATGGTTTTAAGCTCATCTAAGTTTACTTTCGTTAGATTCTGATAGGTCCTTATAAGAGTTACCAACCAGTTTTAAAAAATAAAAGGACGGCTATATGGCTGACACAGTTGATTCTTAGATTTTGCAATTTCTAGTGTTCATTCATTACAAACGTTTAAAAAAAAATAACGTAAATAAGCCACCCATAAATGGCTGAAGGGTGGGAAGTTCGAGTTAGTTATTAGGTTCATTTGATGAAAGCCCTAGTGGCATCACATGGCATCACAATTCACAATGTGAGCCCTTTTCCCAGTTCTGTATTCGGTGATGTTGAGACAACAAGCCATTGTGCACTTACTGTATTCGATGAAATTAAAACGTGGCGCACAAGTGCAGCACTGACTTACTTACTTACTTACTTAAGGTGGCGCTACAGTCCGGGGTGGACCTGGGCCTCAGCCAACAAGCTTCGCCAGCCAGCTCTGTCTCTAGCTAGCCGTCTCCAGTTTCGCACGCGAAGTTGGCTGAGGTCCCCTTCCACTTGCGTGCGCCACCTGAGTCTCGGTGCTCCTCTACCGCGTCGTCCCTGCGGTGTGGATTCGAAGATTTTCCGGGCCGGGGCGTTGGTGTCCATCCGCTCTAGATGACCCAGCCATCGTAGACGTTGTGTTTTGACTCTTTTGGCTAGGTCGGTGTCGCTGTACAGCCCGTACAGTTCGATGTTATATCTCCTCCTCCACTCTCCGTCTATGCAGACGGGACCGTAAATCGTCCGAAGAATTTTCCTCTCGAAGCAGCCTAAAGTGTTTTCATCCGCCTTTGACAGGGTCCATGCTTCTGCACCGTACAGCAGGACTGGGATGATGAGGGTCTTATACATGGACACTTTAGTTGCTCGAGAGAGGGCTTTGCTACTCAATTGCCTTCTTAGCCCAAAGAAACAGCGATTGGCAAGAGTTATCCTTCGTTTGATTTCAGCGCTGGTGTCTCAATTCAGACAATGACACCAGCAGCACTGACTTGCCCTGAGGATTTTGTCGAGGCAGAAAGTTCAGTGCTGTAAAATGTTGAAAGTTCATTTACTTCACGGCTGTGCAGTTGGATTTCAAAGCTTCAAAGTTCGGTAGACCATTTCGCGTTTGACGGAAGCTCAATTTTCATAAATGGACTCAATTTTTGACAATCAGCTGATCAGACTGATGAGTGCGAGTGTTTTTAGGCGGCGCTGGGCCTAGTTTCATCGAATGATTGTTTTAGGTTTTATTGGCATTTCGTCTAAGGCTCATTCTATGCTAACCCCATTGCGCCCTGAGAATTCACTTGCAGTTTTCAGTGCGATCAGCTGATTGTCTAAAACTGGGTAAGACCTTCTTTTCATCTAACGCAAAAGAGGCTACCGCGGTCAATGAAACGTCAAATACTTACAGCACTGAACTTTCTTATTCGATAAAATCCTCGGGGGACTTTGGTGTTTTCATCGAATACAACGAAAAGTACACTGGGTTGTTGCCTTCGCTTCATCAAACTTAGATCTGCGATAAAAGTGTGATCTGCTCCTGTATGTAGCACAAGGGCTTTCATCGAATGATCCTATTGTGAACAAGTGATTTAAGATCACCTATAGTGAAATAATCAGCTTTCTCTAAGAAAATATTCTGACTTACCCAGTTCCCCAACGGTTGCATAACCGTCTTCTTGGAAGCATGCCAAAGTTACGATCACTATCAAAGCCGTTATCATGTAGGTAAACATGTCCCAAATAAAGTGTGAAAACCAGAATGTCAAAACCTTAACACCGCTAACGAATTGCAACAGCTTCGCCCGGCTTTGGTTCTCCTTGATTAGGAACATAACGTACAGGGCGCTCACGAAGCACATACAGAAGCACAAGTTCATCGAAAGTTGTGTTCCAAGATTTTGGCCAGTTTGCAAGAGCTCAAATGTTGCGTCCTGTGAGTACGGCAGTGGAGAATTTGTGACAACAATATCCGAATCGGGTCCGATAAGTACTCTGAAAGAAAAAATAAGCCGGACTTAGTGCCACAAATATAACTCATCTAGCAAGACCCCTACTTGGCCATGGCTGTGTGAATCAAGTTCAAAGTTACTGGCGCCGTATGCAACGGTTTGTTATTCAACCACGCAATAATTTTCCCTTTGTCCACCGTTGCGGCCGCAATGAATTTCGAATTGATTCGAACTTGAATCTTTCTGCCCAACTCCAGCATGTAGTCTACAAAAGGCCGACTTCCGGTTTCTTGCAGATCATGGCCGCCACCCATGTCTTCGACGATTGATTTATAACTTGCGCTGATTCTCGCCTCGAGAGTTCCATTCGTCACGCTCGATGAGGTTTCCAAGACCGTCGTCGTTATTGGATACTGAGACAGGCCCATTGTCATCGGCTTCAGATCAGAGTAGTGGCTCATGTTGGCCACAATGATGGTCATGGTAATAAATAGAATCGGCATGATGTTCTGTATGCCGAACATCATCTTGTTGCGAATCGTGTAGAGGTACTTTTTCAGAATCATCGAGCGCCATTGGCTAACCATGAGGTTGGAGCCCTTCAAAAGGCGCTGGTTGTCCGAGAACATGCTATCGGCTAAAGGTGTATGTTAATTGTTAAAAAGATCGACCTCAGCGAATTGAATTTTCCTACTTACAACTCATGGAGTCCGCATCGTCTAGTGGAAATGTGCCGCCATTCATTCCTCCGTTCTGTGTTGGCGTGATTGCTCCTGCATTTTCGGCTCCCACTTTCATGAATACCTCTTCGAGGGATGTTATCGAAACGCCATACCCGTTGAGTGATAGCTCGTCGGACTGCGATTCCAAGTCTTGTAGCATTTTTTCGAATGTCGCAGAGTATCTGTCGGGCAGTTGATAAGATAGCTCAGCGCCTATTTCAGCTTCAGGCTGTATGCCAGGTATGTATTTACTTAGGAGCTCTGTCACCTTCGAGCTATCGCAGTCGGCCTTCTTCACACAAATCTGAAAGAGAACGGCATAGAAACGTTTACGTAAACGTCTTCATAGGATAAAAAGGGCTCAAAGAAACAATTTTTGTATTTTCTCCGAAACTGAACTCAGACTCACCAAATGATATCCACTTCCGAACTTCTTTTTCAAAAAGAACGATGTTCCAAGACACTTCAGCTCACCGGCAGACATAATAGCAATACGATCACCCAGCACATCCGCCTCGTCCATGAAATGCGTAGTCAGCAGAATCGTTCTTCCTTCTTTCTCCGATTGCAAAAGGTCCCACAGTTGCCGCCTCGCAGCTGGATCCATGCCTGAGCTTGGTTCATCGCACATAACCACTTTGGTGCCACCGCAGAAAGCAGCGCATACCGATAGCTTTCGCTTCATTCCGCCCGACAGCTTCTTCGAAGCAACATTTGCCTTGTTCTCCAGTTCGATCTTCTTGATATATTTATTCACTTCTGCATCGAGCTCGGCACCCTTGAGTCCCTTCAAGCGACTGTAGAAGACCAGATGGTCCTTAACGGTCAGATCGTCAAAAAGGATATTGTGCTGCGGGCAAATGCCCAATGACATACGTGCACCTTCTAGATTGGTCCTAATGTCGCTTCCGTTGATGATCGCTGTGCCCGACGTCGGTGGGAACATTCCTGTCAACATCGAAATCGTCGTAGTTTTTCCAGCGCCATTGTGTCCCAGCAGAACGGTTATCTGATCTTCGTACATATTCAAAGACAAGTCTTTCACTGCCTTACGATCGCCGTAGACCTTACTCAGGTTCTTTACTTGGAGGCCAACATGCTTGCCAATCGGCTCGACCTCAAAGGCATCGGGACTGTTTCGCTTTATACTCTTGCTGGAGTCCTCGACGCCGATATACTCTCGATCACCCAACCAGAAGCTCTTGGTGAAGGGGAAGTACCATACCTTCGCTACTCCGAAATCACCCGGATAGATTTGCTCCATGTACAAGCAGATCAACAAGTGAACAATGCTGGCACAGATCATCATGCCCATGATAAGGCCCAGTGAAAGGCCATCGTCAACGCTCGCCCTCTCGAACATATTACTCCATTGCAAGCCGACTCCTTCTGCTTCTCTGACAACGATCATTCGCATTCCAAAACCCATTGCCGTGTTGGACACCAGGCACCAGCCAACTTTCGTAGCCATGTTCAAACTGTTGTAGTTCATTTGGAAAAACGTGTACGGAATGTACATGATGAACCAGATGAGACCGGTCACAGCGGCTGCCGTACTGGCCTTGGAGAAGAACGTGGCCAGCATGAAGCACAGTGTGATCGTGGTCATCGTGTAAATGAGAAAGAAGAAAAACACCGCCGTGAAAGAGCTGTATGTTAGCACAGCGACATCATTTGACCATTTGATCTACGAGAGAGAAAAATATCAGGCCTTCTCTTTCAAGAAGTCGTTCAAAAGTCTATTTACTATCAAAACACTGGTTATGAGAAGCGACGAGAAGCCCATCATCAGGAAACCCTTCACAAACCACGCGGTCCAATGCAGCCAATTCTGAAGGCCCATGATCTTCATCACCTCCTTCAGTTGTTTCTCCTTCTCGGCAGTGATGTACTGTAAGACCCAGAATCTTCTTAAAAGGCTCTGCAAAGAGTCGTGTTCGAAGTGACTTACCCTGACAGTGTACGTGCATGGATAGATGTAACTTAGCAAAATGATCAGCGCCATCATGCTTGCCAAACCCGCCAACAAAGGGTCATCAATATACGATGGATATGGAAACCGCTGCAGCAATATCTCAGGCAAAGGCTCTGTTAAATTCGTAGCTGACTGCGTAATGAACGCCTTCGAGATCGCATTTTGCACGGGCAGAAAGCCCTCTCGCAAATATCCAACCGGAGAGCCACCATCATCATCGCCTGCATTCCTTGGTCCGATTTGGTCCATCGGCAGGAACAGCATGTTTGTGTACCAGGTCTTCAGATAGGTCGACAAAACGGTTCGCAGCTCACTGGGAAATCGAATACTGTAGTCCAGCTGCTTGGGGTAGGTCGTAATATCTGCCATGGAGTCTTGAAACTGCACCCCGGCCAGATAGTTCGTTGCCATCATTTGGCTCTCGAGGGTTTTTGCGTCCGCATACCCACTGTAGCTGACATTCAATGTGACCGCAGCTTCTCTAACGATATTTTCGAAAACTACGCTCGAGTTCGGTGAGTATGCCAAATGGTATTTCAAGGGGTTCTTGAAAACGTGTGTGCCAAGCTGTTTTCTGCAAGGATTTAAAAATTAACTCGGAGAACAGACAAGATGCGGGTGTTACGATTGCGAATAAAAAAATGTTAGTGGTGTGAGAATAATATTTAAAAAAAAAAAACAAGGTACAAGCACTTGCTGGTTAGGGCTACTCAAATCGTGTTAGGAGTTTTAGAAATCTACATTAATCAGTGAATTGCACATGCTTTGAATAAAACACAATCAAACAACACCAAAATTAACGTGCAATAATAAATAGCAAACAAAAAAAGTTAATTAAACAATATTAACTGGATGTCTTGATCACCAGAAGAGGCTTGCCTTTCTTTGAGGGTATGGCTTTTGAATTCCTTGAAAAGGGATGCTCGTCCAATAAGTGACCTAAGGAAAAGAAGGATTCAAATCAATTGTGTAATTAAAGTTTTGAGTGTGCGTGCAAATAGGCCTATAGATACATTATTGTAGGTGAACGAAGAAATACAATACACTGAAGAAACAAGCCCACAAAAGCTTAGGAGCGATTCGTAAAAAGTTCGTGTTGCAGAAAATGGGCCATCGCACACGAGAACATTTTTGCCCGCAAAAAAAAATTAATGAAATTCTAATTGATCGCGAACAAACATTTCACGTAGAAATCTAAACACTTGGCGAGCGGTAGGAACCGGAAGGACCGGTTTTCTGTCAGCGAAAATATTCTCGTGTATATTAGCCCAATCATGGCTCCTTTCCTACGTGTAAGGCGGGATTGATGAGCAAACTTCAAGTTCATTCCATGAAACAATTCAACTATCAAAAACTCTGTAGAACTCTGAAAATGCAAGTTTTTTAATCGAACACAAAATGGCCCACCAAACGTTGAGACTGTGAAATCCTACTGCATAGCTGACAAATAATCGAAATATCAAAATTTTACAGCTCTGTATTTTCTGCCCCGACGAAACTCTCGGGACAGTTCAGTGCTGCATAAGGGCTTTTATCGGGTGTTGTCTCCGCTTCATCGATCACAGAACTTCAAAAAGTGCGCAATGTGAAGCCATATGGCGCACTAGGGCTTTCATCGAATGAACCTTATGTGCCAGGGAGAGTCTTAAAAGCTTTGCCCAACAGCTCTGTCAACGTAAAAAAGTAAGCTAATGCCATGATTCCACCGGGCACTTATCCGCGACTAATATAAATCTTCATTAAATCCTCTACAAATTACGCGATTAACCATACAAATTAAAATCCTCTTGTCAAACGATTAAGAATAAATCCCCTCATATATCTCATTCACCTTTTTCATAAGCCGCTTTCAACCCTTTTCGAACACATTTTTACAAGTTTGATAGTCGAAAAAGGACGCTAATGGCCTTTTCGGTTGGTCGTCCGGGAGCGTCCGGGAGACTTCTGGACTCTCCTGAAACTGTTTTCTTGGTCTCGTTTGACAGTTCCTCTTCTGGATAGAAGAGAAATTTGCTTCTGGTTTTGAATCCAGAATCAAAACTAGAAGCACGCACACAATCATACATGTGTCAATGTCAAGTTGGATAAATGTCATTTGTCTCCTGTAGAATAGCTTTTGCTTCACAAATACAACGCAAGACAAACTTTAAAATCAATAAAAACGTGTTTGGCTGTTCGGAGAGAAACCCCAATCCGGGAGAAGAACGCCCTGATCCGGGATCCGGGATCGCCAACCGAAAAGGCCATAAGACTGTCAACGTATGATTCTGACAGATCGAATTACGATTTCCATTGGGATGTTTACAGCAGAAATCTTTGACCGCTCCTGGAAAATGACATCGCCACTCTCTTTTGAGAGTCCAAATGACAGAAATAGAGTGGTCATGTCAAATCAATCCTATATTTGTCTAGTGCAACCACTTTGGGATTTATTATTAATCGTCTCCCGCTAATTTTCTTATTATTGCCGGTGGAAACATAGTAAAAAGTAGCTAAGAAGTGTTTGATTCAGGCGATGAGTCATAGTTAAATCATACAAAAGCAAAAAAAGAAATTGGAAAACAACAATCGGAGTTAAGCTTCAGTTTTCTTAAGAGCGAGCATGTATAACTTTATCTTTCCTAGTGTACCTCAAGGTGTAGTGTCTTTAGCCCTACAAGTTGACACTTATCCGCGATTTACACAAATCCTCAACTAATCTTTCTTAAATCTCGACAGTTATACAATTTCAAATTCTCTCGCAAGCTATGAAAAATATACATATCACCTCAGAAATCTCGTTCACCCTATTCACAAACCTTTTTTATGACACATACAACCTTTTGCACACCTTTATAACAGATTGGGATTCGAAAAAGGAAACTGAAGCTGTTCAGTGTATATGACAGATCTGTCACGAATACGTTTTTAATTCAGATTTTTTTAAAACGGAAATCTTTGTTAACTCTAGAGAAAAGTCATCGTCATCCTCTTCTTAGACCCAAAATGACAGAAAAAGATTGCTCGTGTCAAATTAATCCTATTTTTGCCTGCTTAAGCCACTTCCCGATTTATTTTTAATCGTCGCCAGCAGCTTTATGGGCGGTGGAGACATAGTACAAAGCTTTCACACCTTGAAAATAATCTAGATTTCGTTGACGTGTCGGAAGCTTTGGTCGTAAATTACAGAAAAGTAACTAAATATTCAACTTGAATCGCCTAACAGAGACGCCCACTATAGGCCTGTATGTGAGACCATCTCCATTTTTCGAAAACATTTTATCATGTTTTCGAAAAATGGAGTGTAAGCAAACTTATTTCCGGTATATTACAATTTTTTGTATGGTTTTGAGGCGTAATAAAACGTTAGGCCCTAACATTAGCAACGGCAACTATTTTATGAGTTTTAACTTATAATAATTATCCTACCGTCGTCACCTCAGCAAAAGACTCGTTCTTTTTCAAGTCTGACAAACCCTCCAAGAGTAACATTTGAAAAACTTCTTAAAGTGCCGTTCGGATTCGGCATTAATTTGTAGGTAATCTTGTATGTGCAGAGTAAAACACGCACAGGATACATGGTTGAGAAGTTAGGTTCACCTCGAGCCATTGCGCCACTCTATTTATTTATTTCTAACTTAGTATAACGTTTATTTAAATGAAATTTTAGAAAAAACCATATTACGAATGTTGTAGGTATATAAGCATTTGCTAACTGTTTTTTATGTTCACCATTACGTGTTTCCGCCCTCTTTTGTGGGCGTGACTTAAAAAAAGGATTTTTTTTAAGCAAACAGTCGACGTCAAAGCTCACGCAACCACCTAGCATAAGGAAATTTAAGAGTTATATTGTCATACGCCTCCCTCTTTTTGGAGGCGTGGCGATTAATTTTTTTGGATGGGGAAGGGTGTTTTGTAATCCATTGCAGACGGAACGAAAACGGAATTCAACTTACGCACTGAAGCATTTTCTGACTTTTTTCCAGGAAAAGGTACAGCTTTTCGCCAAAATGTCACTTTTCGTCGCTTGGTATGAAAACAAACTTCTTTATCTCGTTCGCGCACATGCCTACCCTTTGCAACCATTTCCTTGTTTTCATACCAAGTGAACGGATTTCACCAAAGGTTAGAACGAGAGGTGCGAGCGAGATAGTTAAGATGGGCCTAGAAGTGACATCTTCGGTCATTGTGAGCTCCTGTATACCCATTTTATTAATTCTGAACTTACTAAATAAAGCAGGTGCTGTTTTGCCTCGAAAAATTGATGTAGTGTAATGCCGCCGCAAATTGGCCATAATATATTTGGAGTGTTGTTGTTTTTTGGATGATCTCACGACCAATCAGACGACCCATTTTTAGCTATAAAACCTCTTTGATGGTTCCATAGGAAGATTTTATGCTTCTTCTTTGACTCTACAAGCCTAGTCAACTGCTTCAATCATACTTACCGATTTTGAAGGTTTAAAAAGGCAATGCCTGCCAAAAACACAACAAGAAAGGCATTTTTCAATAAGTCAATATTTTTGTATTTGACTCACACTGAAGATCGGTACAGAACTTCACTTGTTTCTTGGCTTTCCGTGTTTATCTGCTTTGCGGCATTATTGAGTTTTCTATAAACACCAGATCAAAAGTCGCTCTGATTAAAGCCTTCAGCCCAATGAATTCGTTGCGTCCGTCACGTTGAAGTACACAACTGACAACTGAGTTAAATTTTACGTTTTTATGGAAAGCGGCATAAAAGAACTTCGTGATGTACATGCGTCACTTCCCTTAAGAACGTGTGTATTTGGCTAAGTTGTCAGTCGTATTCTTCGACGTAATGGATGCAGCGGATTCATTGTGCTGAAGGCTTTACCCGCAACTAATTTCTTTAGATTTTTAAATTACTGGTTAACGGATTGATTACCGGACTTCCTCAACTAAAGTTGATCAAATTAGGAGTCACATTATCAATATACTCGTAAACCAGTTTGGTTTTTATAGGTCCCTCTATTACAAACAAACCCGACTTTTGATAACATTTTGAGCAGGTCACAATAGAAACACATAATGCCGTTAAAAACCAGCGTGACTGAACACTCAAGGGAAAAAAGCAAGGGTTTTCCAAAAATAAAACATCTGCAAATCTTAAAGCGATTCTGAAATATTTAAAAAGGGAAAAAGTGATTTTCATTGCAAATCAAAGAATTTCAAAAAACATCGCTTGTCGCAGTGTGCAATCGATATTTTAAGCAAAGAACTATAGAATGTTGCTCAAATAATGTATAACTCGGATTTTACAAATAGCTAGAGGTCTAATAAGAATGTACTGTAGGTACTTACTTTAACAAGTCCAGATTATCGAGAGAAAACGTTGTATTGTATATGATGTCCGGCGAAAAATCTGGTTCTACTAATGTCCGTACCAATACCAACAGCAGTGAGAACATCGCCGGCAAAAACAGTTCGATGGCCAGTTGAAACTTGTGATTCCATTGTAGCAGCCAATTCTTCCAAAGCAGGAGTCGAAATTTGTCAAAATTACTTGTCACCATTATTGCAGTCTTCTATATATGCATTGATGCTATCACTTTAGGTTGAAGTGTCAACAATTAGTCGTCTGTCAGAGATTGACTGAAAGTAAAAAACAAAAAAACATTAAATCATTGTCAGAACAAAAAAAAAGGTCTCGACGGATTTATTATGATAAGCCCGATTAGATAATTGTAGAATCCGAACTAAGACGCTATGCAGTTATCAGAGTCCTTGGAATAGGAACAGGAATATCCGGAATTGAACTTTTTTACTCGTGATAGTGACGGTCGTCTATCAGCCGTGAGTGCATGTAATAAGGAAAAAAAACGAAGCATGTCACAATCGAAAGAGGGTTAATATGGTGTAGAATATGTGTTGCATAACGGTTTTATGATGAGTATTTGTTGTTTGAATGACAGTCAGCTCGGACAAATTGCGTTTTAAGGTAGTAGAAGTACTCATGTATAGGTATTTTGTATTTGATTATGATTGGAGTGTTCACTTTACTTAAAACATTATTGTCATTGCTTAGTGGTCATATCGAAGAGTTCCGATGTAAAAAAGCGCTAAGTTAACGAAATCGAATATGCACTTATGGAAAAGGGGGGAAAGATAGAGTGAAATATCTAGAAGTCATCAACATTTCTATAGGAGCAAGAAAAAAAGTAGGTACAACCGTGCGTATGCATATAAAAATTTAGTTCTTTTGCAAGGGATTTCAAGGTAGCTACGTACCCTATACCCGAAAATCAAAAAAGACACGCCCCCGAAATAGGAGCGGTACGAACCTTGCATTAAAACTTACAGCTATCATTAAGGCTTCATATGTGATGGCCTATATTATATTCTGACAGCTAGCCGTGGTTGTCTTCACATTTGTCAAACGTTCAATAACTTACAAGGAAAAACTAAATGGCATTGTTCATCCAAGCCAGTTTGTTTTATAGTTTGTCAACTTTGACACCTTTGTTGACACTGACAGTAAAGTTACATATCTCAAATTTGGCAGCCAGGGATCCTATTCTGACTTTTCTATCCTTTGTACCATTATACATTTTGACAGCTGGCCGTGGTTGTCATCCTCATCACATTTGTCAAATGAGTACGAAAATTATTTGGTTACGAAAGAAATTTTCCTTTAAGTTTATTTTATATTTCTTTAGGGCTTATTTTTTCTTACAAATCAGTTTAATCAAACGTTTGTGCATTCATCAACATTAAAATACATATGTGTTGACTTTACACATATTTAATTTGGCCGCAAGGCATCGTATCCTGACTCTTTCGATCGTGAGATATTCCGAGAAGCAAACAGAGCTACTAAGAATAGTAAGAGTAATAGATTAGTAATAGCAACTATAGCAAACGTTCAAACGTATATAAAACAGCTGATAAGAAACGCCTAAACAATAAAGTCACCAGTTTCTATTTGCGACAATTTTCCTAACTGCGCCTCTTTCAAACCCCACGTTAAAGGCTTAATTTTTTTATTCAACGATGAAACTTACAATTTTCATTACAAATCACAAAAAAAAAAATAAAGCTCCTTTTTTCAATGATTCAATGATAGAAATTACAGTTTTCATTAAAAAGTGACAGGAAGGAACCGCATAGAAAATTATTGGTTTTGTGCTGAGTATTCTTGCGGCATAAAATCTTTCGGTTATTTGTCGTATGTTTTTCTGTCGTGAATTCAAGATCAGACTAAATTGCTGTCAAATTGTTTGTTCCTTCGCTCAAGTCAATCATTGAAAACTGTCCTGTCAGTCAAATCTTATACTTTTTTGCAAAATGAAATAATCTATCAAATCTTTGGCATTTCCGGAGCTTGTGCAGATATTGTTAAATGGCTGCAGCTTGGTTTTCATATTCAAATTGACACATGACCCAAATCTATTTCGACGAATAAACACTCATTATCTAATCAAAACTCGTCTATAATGTAATAGCGATATAACCATTCACAAGAAGCACTTTTAATAGGTATTTACATCAAATAACCATCGTAACTATGGTTATGCAGATAGGGAAAGACATAAAACCATAAAGTCAGATCTAGCTTGAAGATTTAATATCGCACGCAAGAAAATGATTATATCCACAGGCTGCAGCGGTCTCGAAGAGTTGAAATGCGTTTATTTCTGGCATAACCATACTAGACCAATCCAATCATTATGCACATTACTGGAGGAAATGGAAAGTTTCGGAACCAGTCTTTTTTTGTAAAGAAGCTTTTTTTGTGGTGATGACCCCTTACGAGTGCATTTGTGGTATAACACAAGTCATACTAGTATTATGCAAGTTGGTCACAAGTATGGATAGCTCGAAGTTGGTCTTTATTCGGGCTATTAACTAAGGCTTGCTTTTCCTTTTGCGAAGTCAAAATCACTGCATCATTCACAGTGATGTTAGTAAATTGGTTGAATAAACCGTCATTGAAAAATGTCATTAATAACGAGAGTGACATTGATTCCTTCGCCAATCCGACCGTAACTGTTGAAAAGTATTCTATGTATAGACTACCCTCATTAAAACGCAGCCACTACTTATCATAGATTTGACAATGGTCAGTCGCATGTCTATGCAACCATTTACATGCCGTGTACATCGGCTTGAAGCAAACCAAATTGTAGTTCTTATAACTTGTCCCTTAAAGCTAAGTCGTAGCATCTCTGTTGTCAAAGATATTAAGTAACATGCTTCGACTATTATCACGAATTAACGTCATAAATGTCCTTATCTCAGGGCACAGTCATTTCCTTTAGGTACATTTCTTGGAGCTCGTGCCCGCAAAATCGGCCACAACAACCATAAACATTATCAGTAAGCTAGTCACGATCTAACTGATTGCGCTCTTTGTTGTCAAAATTATTGCCCAATATATAACAGTTCATGGGTTCTAATTCGCAGTCTTTTATTCAGCGTGACCACCCTTTGAGCGAAACACCAATCAGATAAAAAGTACACTTTTATAAGAGTCTAGTGCGATTAACAAAGAGATTAGATGGGATATCTCTGGCAAAGCTAATTCTGACACTTATTAGATTGTTACTAAGATTAATGCTAAAAAAAAAGAACTGTCTCGGGCAATAATTGGAATTTTAATTTTTTGCGCTAACTTACCACAGACCCGAACCGATATTTTGCACTTTATCGAATATATAAAAATATGAACGACCGATAACGGAGCAAAAAAAAAAAAAACCAACCGTGAACGAGACTACCCCGATTCGACTAGCACCAACAAGAAGGGGCAAAATTAACGAGTGTATCCTTGTTCGACAACGAGCTAACTGATTCGTTCAAAGACACGACTTGTTGGGTATATACCGTTGAGTTCAGTTAGACTTAATCAAATATCGATAAGCGGCAGTAATAAAATCGATAGCGATAGGGCCAAAAGGCATACCTACAGCGATTCTTAGATGTTTTTATCATCGGTCTAACGTTGTCACCGTTTCAGTGTCAATGACGAAGTTTTGCGATAACAACACCTAATTAAATGGCCAAGTACTTTTAATGAGTGCGACGTGCCTTACCTGTGGATATACGCGGGAAGTGCTAACAACATCGAACTTGTACAACGTCGGGACTTGTACCTTATTTTTGAGGGTGTTGTTAAGTCAGTGTACACCGATTGTTCTTAACTGGAGAAATGGTATCAAATTAAATAAATTTCATACCTTAACCCTCAAATATGTAGGAACCTTAAAAACTGACACACAATCGTACACTGATAAGACTGTGAAGGGTTTCAAAAATTGGTTCAGGCGCATGTTTCACAATCAGATTGTTTAAAAGTTCATTTGACGGATCCTAGCTCGGAGTGCACTCGAAATGTACTGACAAAAAGTCATTTTCAAGAAAGAGTGTTGACCTACTTCGAAATGATGTCCCCAAAGGTACCTGAACCCAGGGTTAACACCACCATCATCAGATACAATATCGCAAGCTGATATGACAATCAAGTGTTCCGGAAATCCCTAAAGAAAATTGAAGGTTTATTAGATTACCATCATGTCTAAAGCCTGGGGCACACCAATATCCACTGAAGAGAATAGGTTCAGTTTAACCTTAGCTTTGAATTTGACATAACGCTACTAAGCTCCAGTTGCTCAACGTAGTTTTAACCCTGAGTTAAGTAAGTATTTATTGGTGCAGCTTTTTTAACCCAAGCGATTTTTCAGCGCTGGATAAAGGCAATCGGAAAAGTTATCGAAGTTATCGATTCTGTACTGTCAGCTGTTGTTTGTCATAGAAAAACTGGATAAAAAGCTCGAACTATTTTCCGCACACGGCTCAAATGTCATTTTCTATAAAAAAAAAACGGAACTTGTAGTTCGATACAGTTATCGGATATTATCACACCAACATGTTTTACGCTTATGCTGCACATTGGCATTTCTCATAGAGAAGGAAGAAAATTAGTTTGACATTTGAGGGTTGACGGAGGTTAGCTCTGAACTAAAATTGACAGAAGGGCCCTTCTTCCAATGTCAGAATTTAGTTCAAGGCTTAATTGTGACATTCGAATTATTTTTGCAAAAATTGCCCTAGTACTAAGTTTTTACGCAGAGTTGAACTGGAAAACATTGACATTTCTATTTATAAAATTTTGACTCAAGCGCCCCAACAAGCAAAAATCTGTTAAGCTTGGCAGAAGTGTACCAGAGGTGAATAAGGCGGGCCAAAAGCGATCACTGAAAGGCATAAACTACGGTTTGCGTGAGCCTTATGTCTATAAGGCTGGTTCATCAAAATAAAGTTTGCAAGGAGCTCCGACCTAAATTGACCAAAATGTCAAAACTAAAAAGTTTGGCAGTTTGTTTTATGTATCAGTCTATTGATTTTTTTCCCCCAGCTGACAAGTAAATGAAAACCTTATAAGAAACATGAAGACCTCCACAGATTCCTGGTGTTTCCACCAGGGTTTTACTTGTGACTTTATATGCATATTGACGAAGAAGTCGGAACGTGATGCTTGGTGAATAAAAAAGAATACGTTCAGACATCCAGCGTTGCCGAAACTAAAGATTGGCAGCTTGTCAGACGTTGATGTTTTTTTAAAAAAAAGTACAAAAACTTAAAAAAAAAAACACAAAACTTTTGTCTGCCCTAGTTTCGTTTTTAACTATTTATTTCAGTTTTCACTCAGCTGACAAAAGTAATAAAATAACGAATGAAGAAATTCATCTTAAAACAGAAACAGAATCGCATACTTTAGCAGCTGTAACCGAAATTGGCTGAATGCTTTTTGCGTTGCTAAAGTATGAGATTCTGTTTCTGTTCCTTGTGACAACGCCGCGTTAAATTTTGTTTGTTTTTGAAAGCTACAGGTTTTGCTGGACTCTATTGACGATTAAAGGCTTACCCCTGGCAGTCATTTTTGGAATATGTGCGAAGACCTATACATGTCAACAGCTGACTATTGTTGTCATCCCATTCGTCAAACGAGTGTGAAAATTAATTGTTTAGGAACAATATTTTGGTCAACTTTTTAATTTCGAAATCTGTGTTGACAGCTATAGGTCTTCGCATATTCCTAATTTGACCGCCAGGTATCGCATTCTGACTTTTGCAATCGTCAATTAGATATATTCCAAATTTTGTCAATTTACAATTGAAGACTTACTCCTGCAGTTAATCGGGGGCAGATTAAGCGCATTTTAAGTTTTATAGTTTGTCAGCTTTGGTAGCAGTGTTGTAAGATATGTCACACTTTACGACTTTTCACACTCACGACTTTTCCAATCGTCAAAATCTTTTAGTTGTGCATTCATTACTTTTCGGATGGTCGTGCGGAAGCGTCCGGGAGTATTCTAGACTCCCGGAAACTGTTTTCTTGACACTTGTTTAATAGTTGTTCTCCTGAAAAGAAGAGAAATTTGCTTCTGGTCAAGAATCCAGAATCAAAACCAGAAGCACGCACACAATCATACTACGCATGTGTCAAGTTGGATAGAAATGTCATTTGTCACTTGCAGAATAGCTTTTGATACGACGCTAGACAAACTTCAAAATAAAGAAAAACGTGTTTGGCTGCTCGGATGTACAGCCCTAGTCCAGGAGAAAAACGCCCTGATCCGGCTTCGCCCACCGAAAAGGCCATAAGTGTGATTAAAAAGCGGGACACGATTTTCATAATGTCAGAAGGTAGAAAAAGAAATTGACACTCGTGGGGATATCAAAACATATCCAAAAGCATCACTTTTTCCTGTCAATCTTTCTTTATTATTATTTCTGTATTTTTTGTTAAAATCGAGTTCTCAAGTGTTAAAAATGCCTTGAATAAGTGTTCATAACGCGGCAAAAGATTGATAAATTGTGAGCTGATCACGTGCATTCTCATGTGAGTGTTCAGGTTCCTAGAAAACCTATACGCAATTTCTCCTCAAATATTTTATCTTTTTTTTTAAATAAAAAGGTACATAAGTTTCAAGTAGGCACTTGTAGTTTTTGTAGAAAATTTGTTTTATGATTCGTTCGGGTATATTTTTAGCCCCGAACAATTTCTTTTTTTTTGTAATTGCCACAAAAACCTTACCGCCAAAAATAAATTCTTATTTCTTATTTACATCTTTGTTTTTATATACCACAGAAACGTGTCAAGTGCTATAAAAAGCCGAATTCTAATCAAAGCTATTTTCGTAAGATAAGACACAAAGCATGTGTTTTTTACCAATTGATAGCGCAGT
Source organism: Neoascia interrupta (assembly GCA_947623515.1). Taxonomy (NCBI): domain Eukaryota; kingdom Metazoa; phylum Arthropoda; class Insecta; order Diptera; family Syrphidae; genus Neoascia; species Neoascia interrupta. The sequence continues at coordinate 3,336,960 of OX392463.1, forward strand.
AGTTTAAAAAAAAAAATAGTGCACCACGTCATAATCGCTGTCAGTTGAGCTGTCTTCTTTAATTCTGTTATCTTAGAAGTGTTAAATGGCACAAGACCTGTGACTCAATGCATATCTATCACGACTGGGATAGTCCAAAAATATGAGGAAGCACTTACCACACCTGGTTTAGCGTGTGTATGACTCACTTATGAATGAGTCTTATCGAGCATTCTAGTGCAAATCAACTTTAAGAGGTTATTATAAATTTGCACTAGGATGAGTGCTGACTTACTCAAGAGTACACTCGTGATAAATGATGTTTTGAAACTGTTTAGGTTTATTTTCGTTCAAAAAAAAAGTTGGTGTGACTAGCTTCAGATGTTGCTAAGTTTACTTTATCAGGCCCAAATGATTTATTAGTTTCGATATTGATTTTGGGTAATTGGAATTCCCAAAACACAGAACGAAGTTCTATTGTGAGCGGGTATTGTATCTAATGTTGGAGAAGCTATTAGTGCTTTTAAGTAGAGAACTTTTATTCTGAGGCAAACATACGAACTCCAACATTTTTCATGGCTAAAATATAAAAAATCTTCTCTTGGTCCCAATTTTTTATAGCCTCTAGGCAGTGCCAATCCCCAATTTGGTAGCCTTTTTGCAGGTTAATTCACAGTTGCTGAAAACGAAAAAAAAAGTAAAAAGGTAAAAGAACGCTCCCAATAACATTGAACTGTCAGTGTGTCACTTTATGTAATCACCGAAGTTGCAGAACAAACATGAGGGCACACCCTAAAAGATCTGTTAATTTTGATTAATGGTTAACATCGCTTAATCGTAAGCAATGAAAACAAATGACATTTAACCGTGGGACCACAATGCCCGTAGCGGTGGTATGTAGCAGTAGTACGTAGTACAGCCGATGAGCCATGTGGCGTAGTACGGAAAAAAATTTAACAAAATGGTGTAGCGCGGCTATGCCGAACAAAAACTTCGTTTATAAACAATGGCCGATACTCTGAGTTAATTTGAACTAGATTTAATATTTTTGTACAACGGATGACACAAATTCCATAAAATTTCTTTAGATTTAACCATCTCAATAAACTTTTCGACGTCCTATTCCTCCATTGTTTACTTAACTTGTATTGAACTGTCCACCGTGTAGCGCTACGAAAGTGAAAAGTTGGCCAACTCTTACTACCGCCACAGCTACGCGCTACCGCCACAGACACACATTGTGTGCGCAATACACTGAATACATGTGTTTTTACTTTTGACAGCTCTTACTACCGCTACTACTACCGCCACAGCTACATCACTGTGGTTCTACGGTAAGAGTCAAGGGCGATAATGTCGATTACTTCCACCAATGAAGTGAATCCTGCATTGAAAAACTGCGCCGTAGATTAAACTTAAAAATTAGAGTAATTTTCGGGACAAAACAGATCTGAACCACGGCTAAGATCTGTACTGAAAAACTCGGCCTTAGGGAAACATGTCATTGGAGTCCTTGCAATTTTGGTACCCATGTGTGCAGCTAGAAACCCGCAGTTAAGTTTGCAACTTTCCTAGACTTGTTTAAGAACATGTATTATCCTTAATTGTAGACCAAACACGCTTACAGAGGCACATCAACTTAAAGAAGTACAAAAGGAGGATCACCGCTCAGAGCTGATGTCAGTAAAAGAACATCGCGGCTGATTTCTTGCAGGACTGATTTTGAAAACAAGAAAAATCTGCGTATAGATGTCGACAACTGATAAAAGTCCATGTTTTTTATCGCTAGTCCAAAGCACGACTGGGCTTAGTCATAACCCAACAATCTAGGCGTACTCATCTAACAAAAACTGACAAGTCACTTAGGCATTTATAGGTGGACATAGTAGGTCCAATTTCTTGTGATTTTGAAACAGTTTAAAACGTTCGTAAACCTTATCTTATGCTCATTTTATACATCCAATACATTTATAGCCTTATAGCATTCAGCGCGTGTACATGGTTTATGATACTATTTTTTTTATTCGGACGTTCATAATACAGAATCTACGCACGATATAAACAAAATCGGTATTTTTAGAGAAAATTGTATTCTAGAGATACAATCATACAAATTTGTAATAAAAAAGTCTACCGATGAAAATTTATCGCTGCCCTCAACCATTCTTTACAGCCTTTTGTTACCTATTGTAACCTAATCTTACGTTTCGTAGACGTAGGGGTGTTGGTTAAAGAGTCTCGAAGAGTCCTCGGTAGGACGACTGTGACAACCGTATGGGCAATGAACCAACCAACAATTTTTATAAAATAGTTTTGGCATTTACAAGTGCCTGTCTTTTATGATTTGGCGAAACAGTCTGAATAAATGTCCTCCAATTTGACAGACGTCATGACCCTTCAAATAATAAAGCGCTGACCACATTTAAACACGGCTCATATCGAAATCAGTTTGATTTATTTTCGCACATGAATGAAATGATATAAAGATTACGGCAATCGTTGGTTATGACATTTGTTTGAAAGACCTTTCTGTAAATCTGACGTCATGGCATGGAACTGTCATTTTGTACGCGTGGAAAAAAGCCCGTTTGTTTACACAATTATTTTGTACTGGACATTAACAGATCAGCAATCTGTATTGCTTCGCATCCGATGACGAGCCTGATTTGTGAATGAGCCACATTTTATCCGACGTGTCGGAATCTTATGTTCTGTGATTTGTGATTTTCGCATGTCAAAGTTAGCTGTGCTAGTTCACAATAACAATTACATAAATAGAATTTAAGGTCACAGCAATTTTTGAAAGAAGAAGCTTGATGTACCGAGTAATATTCGGCCTTAACCGACCACGTTAGGGATTTCTGTTACTTAATATTGATGTCATTGATGTCAAACGCAATAAGAAAAAAATCCTCACGTCTACGGAATGCCTTCTCTGTTGTCCTATACTCACTTACATATGTTTAGTATATAACGTTTTTTATTGAAGAAAAGATTCGCTCTTTCTGTCAAAAGATTTGATCTTTTTCGATTTTGTGTGTTTTATTGAAAATAAATCCCCCTGATTTTAGAGGTTGTCTGATTAGAAAAAGCCTGTGCTGCAAACCAATAATAGCATAACTTGACACAATGGCTGTGTGATAATGTGAGTGCCTTAGGCTTTGAATCTGGATTCCCGGTTTGAAGCAAATTTCTCTTCTTTTCAAGAGAGGAACTATCAAACGAGCGCGAAAAAATAGTTTTAGGAGAGTCCAGCCAGAGTGCTCCCGAACTCTTTGGAACGACGAACCAAAAAGGCCATTAAGTTTTAAGTCAATCGCTCTTACAGAACACTTAGCAGAAAAGTAGTATTCGGTCAAAAAGCTCGATTGCGTTATTTTTCAGCCTCTAAACTTCTTTGTATTCGAGTTTGATCTGTGAAACTCTTAACCGCCTGAATTTTTTAAATCAATCAAATTTTGAACTCAGAACACCCCACTGAAGTTTTAAGTTCAAAATGTGAAGCACGTTCGCGCCGTTCAAAATGTGACAATGCACCCTATTGACTCAATAGTTGACTCATATCCTTTCTGCGATAAACTCAATGTGATGCTCTTTTTAAGTAGGCATATAATTTCCACTTTACATTCACAAGTGCATTGGGCAACCGTTGAATGTGGGGCGTGCAGTGATTTGTGACGCAGTACGGGGTATGAATAGGTAGGTACTCCCCCTTAAATTGGCAAAAATAGTTTTCATTTTAAGCGTGGGTTGAACTATAATATTAATCAAAATAGGAAAACAATAATCCGGGCGTTGCTATCAGGCTGACTCATCGCTACTTCACGCCCCTTAGGTGCAAATTCATAAACGAATTTTTCGGATAAAAAAAGACTAGGCTCTCATAAAAATTGGGTGATCATATGACCCACGTAGTTGTATACGACACACACACCTAAGGTACCCATAATGATTCCAACAAAATAAAAAACCACGCTTAATCTACTACAATCTCTTGACAATTGAAAAGCAATAATTTCGGCCTATCTTTTCAATCAAACAGAAAGCCCGCCCTATCTCAACACACATTCGTATAAATACCGCGACATTAGCAGCACTAAGCCAAAACTAAGCAACGACTCGTATTTCATTAGCAAAAAGGGAAAAGAGGTAGGTACGCGTTTTTCTGGCTCATTTAACAATTACTTACCAACAGTCAAAGTGCTGCGAAGCGTCATAATGACCGGATTACGTGGAATCGAATGATTCACCTTAGGCCGGATAATGTACTGAGCTTATGCGGGCAAAGTGTAAGCCTTGAATTGGTCTTGAGTGGCTTATGTAAAAGCAGCTAAATAGCCTGATAACTTTAATGCGTTTTTATAGCCAAATATGTGTGATAGACAAACTTTTTCTAGGTATTAAGTCATTTCAGCCTCATGCCGAAGAGGTCAAAGCCGTCTGTATACAGTGTGATAGACATTACCGAGTTTGACCGGAGGTAGCAGAAGAAATAATAATTATTTTGCAAACGCTAACGACAAGTCGGCAGGTAACTTTCTATGTCCACATGAATTGTTGACAGATTTTTAGCTAGGTGGTCATGGATGAATAGAAAGTGATTGATGTGGCAAATGGATGGCGTAATGTCAGCACATATGTGAATGTGTTGACATTTTACATCATCCATAATTGCATTACTTTCGGTGCGAACAGCGTAATAATTTGAAAACCATCTTTCTCTTGAGTTAATGGTACCTATTTAATGGATTGCGAAAAGTCAGTGAGATTATGCATCAATTAATGAGCAGGGACTTCGTTTTGCTTTTAAATTTTTAAAAGCCATTTTGATTCTGTCTGTGTCTCTGGTCTTATAACCTTTCCCGTGGACAATCCCGAAAAATATCTAAGAACGCCCTAATTCGGGATTACAATCGAACAGCCAAACACAGTCTTTCTTGATTTTGAAGTTTATCTGACTTTGGATTTGTGACTAAAAGCTACTATGCTGACGTCCTTAAAGCTAACACTGACGTCCGATTTACAGTTTTGTCTGCCGAACAACATGCGCCTGGCGTAATTTTTATATTTTTACAATCATAATGGCAACCAGGACCTAGAAACATCGCATTATTCAAAATCAAAACGTTTCAAATGCGTTATTTGTCCTGAATTTATTTGACGGTATTACACATTTTTGAGAGCCTTCTGGTGATCCACAAAAAAAGAAGCAAAATAAACTCACCAACTTTATGCTACCATTGTGAGTTGTTATTCGTAGAATCAGCTGTGGAAACAAGCATTACAGAACAGTCGATATTTTATAGCCCATAGAGTGTTTCCACCAGACATAAAGAAGATATTGACGTAAAAAGATTGAAATTTTATTCCAAAGTGTTTCCACCGGAAAAAGGGAGATTAACTCGACGTATGCTCTTATTTTTGGCATTTCTTAATGACATCCACTGGAGTAAAATTGCAATGTCTGGTCGTCTGCACATCTCCTTGTAAACGTGAGTTAATTTTTGCCACCGGACAACTCAGAAATAATCAAATTTATTTTCAATCAGAATTTTGGATTCCATGAAACGAATTGAGCTAAAAAATTGAAAACAAATATGTTGTGGAATTTCAGTCCAACAAGTCGACCAACTTGATCAACATCAACTACAAGCATTAAGGTTAAAATCATCCATTCTGTTGCAGTATGCACACCTCGGTGCATTTACCTTTTTCGACAGGTCCAATCACATCTACATCAACAGCTACATCAATGTTCTGCGCATCTCTTTAAGAAGCACAACAACCAAGGCTGAGTTGATAATACCCAGCTGTCAAAAAAAAAGCTGGTTTGATTTGTTTAGTCAAAAAGCGAACAGAACACGAAGAATTCTGTACGGTTTGATTTAAGAATTCTTGCGTGGAAAAGATTAGTTACGGCGGGATTCATTTTTAATCTCCTCGTGAAGAGATTGAAATTCGAGTGGTAAATCTCTTGATTTAGAGGGCATCTAAGGATGATTTGTCTTAATGGCGGATTAGGGTCCGGTGGAAACTATTGTTATATTTTTCCTGGGGTTCATCGAATAAGACTCAGTTTCACTTTTAATAAACACACAACGAGTATCTTTATTTATCAAACACAACTTATTTAGTTCAATCGTAACCGTTTTTAATATTTTCACACTCGATGTTCGCTTTTCAAGAAGGTATTCCGATTCAAAACTGAAAACTAGGCAACGGGTGTCGGCTATTTATACAAATATCATTAGTCGTGAAACTTCTACCTCACACTAGATAAAAGCCGGAGTTTGACGACTGGAATTCATTGTATTCGCTGAAGTCTCCACTAGTGGGAAAACTAGGATATTTTAGTAACAGCGGGTGCCCCATAAGAAATTGAATGTAAAACATTTTTGGCGCCATATCACACTATTAAGTGACGCTTTCAATCTTGAAACAAATCTTTACAGCAATTGGCTTGAATATAATAAAAATCCGCCGAATGCTTGCCTTTTCCATTGTTTTCACGAGAACTGTGCAGTGCACAATAAAAATTTCAAGCATGAGTTTATGAGATAATTCTGAGCTGCCGGTTAAATACAAATCTGACAGTCTTGCCAAAATACTTCATCAACACAATCGATGTGTCAATTTATTCATTTAAAATATTCAAAATAAGCAGTTTGCGTTTTTTATTCAGTGAAAAATTCTCGTTAAATCCATGCATTGGTCCTGTGAATGGTCCCATGAAATTTGTTATATTTCGAAGAAAGGAAATAATGTTCTCACGTTTAAAACAAAAATTGCAGGCACGTTGCTGTCAATTTTAAAGAAACTCATCAGTACTCTTCATTCTGTTTTATTTCTACAGAATTTCCATTCACGAAATTTTGAATAAAAATTTGTGATTCGTGTCAACATTTTCTTATTTGGTGAATAAAAAACACGCTCTGAAGATGTTTAACTGAAGCGGTAATTTTTTTTTTTGTTTTTAGGTTAAAAACCAGCAAACTTCACGAATGACGATTATTTTTTGATAATTTGCTGTCTACATTTTTATAGAGATTTATTTTTTACAACAATAAAAATTAAAAATGCTTACATTTCTATTATTTACTGTCTTTAAACGTGATTTTCGATTTTTTAGTTGTCAGCGATCTCCATAATTTGGCGATTATCTCAATTTCGTTTGAACCAAAGCAAACAAATTTGGTAATTAGCACATTTTTCACCTTGAACTTGGAATGACGCCTTGACTTTTACTGTCCTTATCCTAATTTGTTAGATTTACTCTTACTTTATTCAAGAACGGGTTGTGTTGTTGTCTGAAATTCGAAGTGTCATAATAATTGGATCGACAGTTTAATTTGATGAATGCCCTAGTATGCCATATGGCACCACGGAGCGCACGTTTTTAGCAGTTCTACGTTCGGTGAAGCGAAGACAAGAACCCAGAATACCCCACATTGTATTCGATGACACCATTGTGGCGCACTGTCGCAGCACTGAAGTGCCTGAAGGATTTTGTCAGTGCAGAAAGTTCAGTGCTGTTAAAATTTGACGTTTCAGTTCTCTTGTCAGCTGTGCAGTGCAATTATTACACTCTTTCGCAGTGATGACACTGACAGCTGTCAAACTATATGGTTCTTGAAAAATGCCAAAATTAAGCGCCAGGGGTAAATCCTTCAATCATCGTTGTTTATAGCTTCAATAGGCGGAGAACACACAACGATAGTTGCGATCGCAAAATGGCCGCACAGTAAAAATGATTTATGTAAGTATTTTTGGTATCGCTCTTGTGTTCTTGTCCTTAAAAAATATAATATTATTGTCCTATTTCACGTTATCAATAGGCTGTAATCTGAAATCAACAACAAAACTTCATTCTTCCATCAATTTATTGCAAAATGTGTAACGTCTCAATTGTGACACAACAAAACGTGAAACAGATTTGCATTCGACTTAATCCGAAGTCTAATGGAAAATATACACATAACGTTGGCATCGATTTATACTTAAAAAAAAAATAATGACTCACTATTCAAATCCCAAGTTAGTTTATTACAGTCATTATAGCACTCGATTGTAAGTAATCACTTCGTTTAAATGTCTGCAATAACACCGTCGCGTCGGTGTTTTTGTTTTCTTGCAAGCTAATTTGTGAATGTGGCCATGCACGCTTCAACTGTGCTAAACGCCAATTACAAAATATTGAACCGATTGGCAGTAAAACAATGTAAACCTTCCGATTAGACACATTCATACATTCATTTTTTGTGAACATTATCGATATCTTTCACGTATGAGAGATTTAACGACTTTTGCATTGAAGGGGCGAAAGGCCAACTTAGCTCCTCGAATAGCTTAGATTGTTAAAAGAACTGTCAAGGTTCTACAAAGCTTTTTATGCTTTCTCCGTAGTGGGCAACAATAAAATGATTTTACCCCGTCAAAGTATACATGGCTAGGTGTTACTTATGGGGACAAAAGTAACTTTTTTCCAAGAGCTGTCCGCAAAAATGGAAAAAGTTCTCGAAAGTTCCCTTTAGCTTTTTTCCACTGGAAGGGCTGAACATCTAATGGATTATCGGATATCAGTTTGCTGTCAGCCAAGTGGCAAGATGGGTGTGCTCGATGGTTGTTTTCAGTGATTCCTGTGTGCCTCTTCTCGCCTTAAGGCACACTCTGAAAATAGTCACATTTTCTTGCCTTAAAAAGCTAAGTTCCAACCTTCAGTATTTGACAGGTTGCTAACGTCTCAGCTGTTTCAGCGCTACACGTCGGTTTTGTACTAATAGAAGTCAACTTTTTCATAGATTTGGAGCTTAAAGCCATAAACTGAATTAAATTTAAGGCTCACTTAGGTGGCTTACAACTTGGCGCGAACTTTTGCCTCAAAGACGGCGGTGTGAAGGCTAAAGTGGTCTCAGCTGTACAAGAACTCCTAAGGAGTGACGAAGTTAGTTTACCAAAACTGATTCCAGTGGTGGCGTACCTAAGCATTTTGTATGCCATGCCAAAGGTTGCAAGGCTGGGGGTTTAAGCACCCACTAACGAGCTCTGTGGTGCCTGACGAAGTTAGCAAGAGGTTACTTTAGAAGGCGAGGCCCATTTACGGCGTCATTATTGCCAAAGAATGATCCACACCCTGCTCCTTAGAGCCCTCTCACATAGGAGGAATTACCATCCCTAAAGTGGGCTGGAAAGAATTAAGCCACAGATTTTACTACAAAGCAACCGCCCAGGTAGAGCGGTTCTCCTAAGCTCGCAGCTTGTAGAAGAATCGGGTCTGGAAACGCGAGAAATCGCCGCGGCATGACGCTACAAAAACAACAGCCTCGAAGCCAACAGAAGCTCACTAGGCAAAATCTAGGCACATATATCCAAAGACCCAGTATCAAACCGGAACCAAGTAGATGGCAGAAGAGTAAAGCTGAGAAACAAAAAAGGAAAGAGCTATAAATTGCATTGATGACTAGAAAAAAATGAGGTTGTTCGATGACTCTCCAAAGACTCCAAAAGAGGGTCCAGGAAGCGCCGAAAAATCGAACGAAAACCGGGCGGGAAAATGCAGCGAAGAGGTGATATATCGGCATAGAGGAAGATATCGACAGAACGTTCTGAAGAATACAAGTGTATAGTTCAGGGCACACGGAAAATGAGATGGTCCAAAAACATACTTTCCCAAATCAAAACTTAAGCTATGTAGATCTGACAATTTTATCGGATCTTTAATGGCCTTTTCGGTTGGCGGTCCCGGATCAGGGCGTTCTTCTCCCGGATAGGGGCTTCTCTCCGAACAGCCAAAAACGTTTTTCTTGATTTTGAAGTTTGTCTAGCGTTGTATTTGTGGAGCAAAAGCTATTCTACAGGAACAAATGACATTTATCCAACTTGACATTGACACATGTATGATTGTGTGCGTGCTTCTGGTTTTGACTCTGGATTCAAAACCAGAAGCAAATTTCTCTTCTTTCCAGAAGAGGAACTGTCAAACGAGTCCAAGAAAACAGTTTCAGGAGAGTCCAGAAGTCTCCCGGACGCTCCCGGACGACCAACCGAAAAGGCCATAAGTTTAGAGGAAATCTACTACTGACAGATTCGATTATATTGCCAGATTTGGCAAACGTGGGTACATAGGTTTGGACATGTACTTCGGGATGGAACTGCACTGAGAGCTGTTGCCGTCGACCTGAAAAATAAGTCTTGCCGGAAGTGTAAATAGCCAGGTTTTACATTCTCGCATTCTAAAAGCGCAAAACCCCCGGGGTTCCGATGCAAGATTTCGAGATTGTGATCGAGGATACCCGAAAATTTATACCAGCTTTAGGCTTTCTCGAGCCGCTCTTAAGCTTAAAGTCTGAAAAGCAGTTATCGCTATATGGTTACGCTGCTAAAAGGCAGACTGCTGAAGGTATTACAACAATTGCGATGTAGGTTTAGATGAAAGCACTCATTGAATGTGGTCAAAGTAAATCCTCATCACAACAAAAATTTAACAAATCTGAGGCAATCTGAGGGAGTCTCTTAAAAAGCAGCTGGATTTACCTAATTCAAGGAACACTGGATAAACGAAAAGAACATCTGTTTTTAGATTATGGTCAAAACTTTTTATGTCTATCAAAGCAGAAGAACAGAAAGGGCGACGTCCGTATGCTTGCCTTACGCCGAACGTACCTCGGTGCGCCGGACTGTGTGAAAGCCCAAGTAACGGCCGGCGCGCCCGAACAAGGTGTTCAAAACCTTCCGCTGTGGTCAAAATTCACCCAAACTTTTGATCTAAGTACGTAAACCTTGGTGGAAAGGCATCCACCAACCTATCAAGGTGCTATAGAAATGTGGACATTCGTCATCTTTGTTTTCAATTTATTTCGGAAGTGTCATTATTTTGTCACTTTTGACAGCAACAAAAAAATGTTAGTCTTAACCTATGGCAACACTAATCATCGAAATCGAGTCCAAAATCGGTAACTTTTCGAGTTTCTCCTCCACTAGAGAAGCTCATGACCAAAAAAAAACGAAATAGACCTCCGTTCGAATGGTGCATACGTGACCATAAGACCCAGCGAGTGCGAAACAAACCCGTAACCTTGTTCGAATAATTATTTAGCATCGTTATTGTTTTTAATATGTTCCTTCTAGCCCATTTTGGCTTCTCTAAACGGCCATCGATTAATCGTTTTATTGCCAAACTTAATTGTCTACGCTCTACCTAACAATATACAACACTCTTGTCATTGTATCGTATGCCTATCTGTCAACCAAAAAGTTTTTTGACACTTGGAAATTCAATAGAGTTTTTCTTTACGCTCCTTTTGACTTGGCTGGATTTAGCAATTTCTGTAAGTGTTTTGATAAGATTACCCGAAATTAAATTCAATTATCTGATGCGAATAATGTACTTTTCGGTGTATCAAAGGTCATCATTATAAATTGATAGGCACCTAGGCACCTAATTTTTTTTTCCAATAAAAAAATAATACCTACCGTCGGCAAATTTGTGAGCCAAAGTATGATGTAAGAAGTTGCGAAAGGTAAAATATAAGCCAAAAGGAAGTTCCCTCATTTCATAGAGATTTTTGCTTCTTTTTCAGCCACAGATTACAATTAGAAAGCGAAAGTTTATATTTAACAAGCTTCGGGTTTTATTTTTTTGCTTGATACCATCAAGTGCCAGAGAAATGATTGAATAAAGTTTTTTTGCTCCGACATTTAACTTTCGATGTCTATCAGTCAGCGAACAATACCACAGCGCATTACAATCTCCTAAATAATACATTGCGGATAAACCTTAATCAATATTGTTATTGGTGCGGCTAAGAAATTGTTTGTCATTGAGTACATTTATGTGTGCTTGTGTATGACTTCTGTATAGTTTATGTCTACAGAGATGTGAAGCTACACGTGCTGGTTAATTATTTTTTCTTCGATTACATATTTTATATGAATATCTATCTACACTTGCAATATCTTTCCGGTTTGTTGAAAATAAAAATAAGAGTAGTAATAGAGTTGTTATGGCAACACTATTTTTGGTATGACTCAATAATTGCGTCGATTAGCTTTTGCATAAGAAAATTAAAAACATTAGGAACACCATTAAGAGAACTGAGCTTTCATTATACGAATGAGCAATTCGAACATTTTCACTTTTCGTCCAATAAATGATAACCGCTGTTCTGTCATGCACTGGGGGTCAGTTCACAAAGTAATAAGTTCTCGCTGGCAATGAGATTGGGTATACAATTGCCGATCTACCCCCTCTAGTATTTTTTGCATAAATTACTTTTTTCTCTTATTTTACTTGGAATCGAAAACTTTATTTTGCGTTTCAATGGAACTATTTTACTGGTGATTAATAAAAGCTGCGCAGACATGTTTACAGCGGAATAATATGTAGAGTGCTCTCATTATGTAACTAGCTCCATTATTCATTGCGAATGTGTCAAAGAACTTTAATTAAAATGCTTCATTTTTACGCTCCAACATTCTCTGCCGATTTCTTAGTATTTCGCCATTAAACAAAAACGCTTTGACCCATGATGTAAAAACTCCTGGAATGTTTGAATTTTTTTTAACATTCTACCTACATGATTTCTGCAATGTTAACCAGTTTTTTAAGATAATGTGCACAAGACCGGCCTTTAAGGTCAGCTGGGTAAAATCGACATGCAGCGACCTTCAAACTGATTCAAACTTCTCTGCAGGCTGCTGAACACGAGAACACAAGCTTGCCTTCTTTAACTGGGTATTTAATTGTTTTTATCTTATGCCTTACTCTGGTGCACAAACATACTTTAAAACTCAGTGACTTGAGGTAAAAAGTTTATTTATTTATCGACACAAGACTAGTGACAAAAGCCAAGTCAATTAAGCCGTGTTAGTCGGTAAGTTTGTTCCAGGTGTAAAATTTTTAACTTATAAATTGGAATACGTACTGGAAGTCCTTCAATTGAGACCATAAAGTCTTAGTGTGCGACAGCGACCTCCTTAACCAACTACAGGGTGACCAAGAGCTTTTCTGTACTAGTTTCGCGTCTGCAAATCAGTTTGACTATAATCTTTGCAGAACGACTTTGTTGGAATATACGCTGCTTTCTCAGAATTTGTAACATAATTTGTGATTTCAACAACAGGAACAGTACTCGACACACATTTAAAGTGATTCAAAATTTTTATATAAGTTCTAAGTTTCCCCCTTTTACTATGTCTTCACCGAAAACTTATCCGCGATTTACATAAATCTTGAAGAGATCTCCAAGAAATTCGAGATTTCTCATACAAAATGCTCGGCGTGCAATTTAAAAAAAAAATCATTTCATGTTATTCACCTTTTGAAAATGATTTTTTATGCCCTTTTCCCACACCTTCATAACAATTAGAGGCTTGAAAAAGGAGACTATCAACATATGACAGCTCTGTCAACAATACGATTTCTTTAGGTATTTTCACAAAGAAATCGGTTACTCAATCCCGGGGAATATCGACACTCTCTTTTATGAACTAAAATGATAACAGCTGGTGCTCGTGTCAAAATAATCTTATGATGGCTGTCCGATGGAGGCGCTTCTTCGGAATTTTTTTTATCATCCCAGTTTCATGGCCGGTGGAGTCATTGTGGATGTGTTTCTTTACTTATTCCGAATGATCGGAAAATTCGGAAAAATGCTATTTGGGTTTTCGTGTTTTCTTATTCATTCATGGAATATTTGGAATGTTTTCTTTTTGTGCCGAGTCAAGTGGAGGAAGGTGCCGAGTCAAGTCAAGGAATATTCTCTAATTTAACTGATACATGCAGTCGATCAAAAGAGCAAAAGGTTGGCTTTAATCCTTATTTCGAAAATTTAAATTGGAGCTGCAAGGATGCAATCAATTTGTAAGCGATTTATGAAAATCTTTTCTTATTTTCATTTTACGGTTTTTTATTCGTTCCATTCTGGAAATTCGAGATAAAAGTTTGAATATGTTCTGTCTATTCTATTTCCTATCTCGAAAAAATAACTCCCTGTACTAAGCCCTGTACGGCGGCTTTAGTCGCATGCTCAACGAAAGATACCGAATGATACCTCGATTGATGATGAGAATTCTTGAGTAAAGCTGAGGGAAGATTATGTTTTGTCTTTTTAAGAACGTGGTGTAACAAAGATCTTAAAAAGATCAGATCTATTTAAGGGAAACGTTTCATTAAAGCAAGACTTAGACTACTCCAGCACTTTCAGCAACAACGATAATGAAAGCTAATCATTTAGGCGGTACTGTAAAGTTATATTATATTTTATCAGCTGCCGGCCTAAAAAGTTCTTGCCTCGGAAATACTAGTCTCAAGAGGTACAGTTACCGATGAAAGTGGCCGTCCGACACTAAGCTAGAAAAAGACACTCGAACTCCTTGTTTAAATATACTTTCCCGTGTCAAATATTATTCGTCCTTTCACAAAAAACCTATATGGGTCTAACCCAATGTATCCGTTGCCTCCGTCACGTCAAAGTACACAACTGTCAACGCAGTTGTTTAACTGTTCTTTGGGGACGTGACGCACGTCATGCACTTCTTGTATGGCTTCCCAGAAGAACGTGTATATTTGACTTAGTTGTGAATTGTGTGCTTCAGCGTGACAGAGTCATCGGATTCATTTTTCCAGAGGCCTCACTTCCCTGGTCTGGGAAATTGTGAGAAAAATTTGTAATCCTTGTGCTAAGATGATGTCAAATTTCCGGTACTATTACAGCAGGAAGCAGACTCACTCGCACCCATTCTGGCTAAACGATTCTGTATGTAGTCTAGCAATATTCCGGATGCTTGGCAGTAAGAAGAAGAAGAAGCAGTTAAATCATCAGTAGCATGGAATTCTCGGAGGAAACATGCCGAGGGTTTTAGAGGCGTCCTTCAGCCAATTTTATGGCCTTTTGTCGTTAACGTTCATTCCTTGACAAACGAAAAATCTTGACAAACCTTAAGGCACAGCTGACATGCCGACGATTAGGCTATTATTTGTCAGTAGTGAACCGGAAAGCACGTTAACAGAAACTCTATTGTATGTAATTTCTGATGTGATTTCTGAGATGGTGCAACATAGAATGGCCTTCTGAACCGTCTTGAACTGTCAAACAAAAATTGTGTTTCTCTTCAGAGTAATGAGAGCCATGGATTCGTTCTTTTTTCGCTCAGATAGAGCCTGACCATAGCACACTCTATGTGCTCGGAATAATGTGACCGAGCGTTCTGAGCTATGTCATTGCTGTGCGCAGCGCAATGACAGATGAAAAAAAAAATATAACAAGGAGAAATGGTGGACTCCACTTGTTGTTCTGAAGCTCAACTCTCAATTTGATGAATTATTGTGGTTTGAAATCATTTGTTTGCATTAATTTCACATTGCACTTAACAATTGTCAATTTGTTTAAGTCTTGTTTTCTTTTCCATTTGCATTCTGACTTATAACCAAAAAATTGACTCTATTGTTTTACCTCTGAGCACACTCGGTTAAGAGAACACTCAGAGTGCTCAAGCTCTGTTCAGTACTCTTCTCTGAATTAAAAAAGAAAGGCGCCCTCTATAAATCCACAAACGATTAGATATCTAAACAGGTCCCTTTCAAAAAACGACCAAATAAAAATGAGACCATACAATTCTGAATGGGAGCCAAGTATACATGGGAATGATTCTTGACAAGCTGTCATGGAATCCACAAATAGAACGAATTGTAAAGAGAGGTACCCGAACCTTATGGATCTGCCATCAAACCTGCGGTAACAAATGGGGTGTTCGGCCTCGGATGATATACGAGCTATTTTCGCTCGTATTAAATTCAAAGATAGTCTATGCTACTCTTTTACACTAAGCCGAAGTGTCCCAAAGAATCTATCATTCGATATTAAAATTGCATCCCACTATTAAATACTCCATTTTCTTTTTTTTTTTTCAGTGCACGAACATGAGTTTGCATTTTTCCTGCAGATAGGTATGTATATATCTGCTATTTATAGCTTAGACCTTTATAATTTTGCTAAATGTTTCGAGCTTTTATTAAGTAAACACTTGTTCATTGAAAGCAAAGCGATAACAGCTGCTGATAGCTGATAGATAAGTTTTTCATTAACATAATGGGTTTGAATTAACAAAGGCAGTTATATTCTATAGGATTAAAAATCACAACGAAAACATGACGCCTTAGAGCTTTTTATTTCTTCTTGCCTTTTGTGCGTCAAGCATTTGATAAAATGAAGCAGGCATCCGAGCAAAAGGTTTGCGCAAAGCATTTCATTCGGATATTAAGAAGCATAATAGGTTATCATCAATAAAATGCTACGCCTGGTGAATCAGAAATCAATTAAATTTTTATAAGTTTGCGTCAAACTTAACACAATTCCAATTGAAATTCACCGTCTGTCCATCGCTTTCAATGATTTCAATGTCATGTGCAGAGAGACATAGAATAGACCGATAGGAATTTCCGTCAAATTATATCGCTTACTGTCACAGGTAGCCTAAGACAAAATATAACTTTTGTGGGAACCTTTGAGTGCTAAAGGCTAGTTCGGAAATTTAAAGTAACCTCGCCTTTAAGTAAGTTTAGAAATGTATCTACTAAGAAGTGCGAGTAAGTTAGAATGCGATGGTGTCGAGAATATCAGCATACAATTAAGGTTAAATATTCAGAGTAGCCTTCAAAGTTTTCAATGTGACACCTGCTGCTAAGCATTAGCATTACTTAAGTCATACATTCGGAAGGCGTTTCCAGTGTTAAGAAGG
Source organism: Neoascia interrupta (assembly GCA_947623515.1). Lineage (NCBI taxonomy): Eukaryota > Metazoa > Arthropoda > Insecta > Diptera > Syrphidae > Neoascia > Neoascia interrupta. The sequence continues at coordinate 3,353,673 of OX392463.1, forward strand.
TGTTTACCCCCTTTACTGCGTTCCTATGAAATAATTGATTACATTTTTAAGGGCTGTTCAACTGTTCTAGCTACGATTTCTTTAGTGTTCCCATGTAGATATGTATAAGTTTATAGTGACAGTTGGAAGTAGTAGATTTCAAATACTTGTGTGGGCTTTCCTATTCTTATGCCCTTCACCAGATTTCGCATTCTACTTGTACATTTCTGGATCCGAAACGGGTCAGTTTGTAAAAAAATCAGAAATCAAAGACAAAATTTAGATTATTTAGATAGAGACCCTTCATCAACGTCAGCTTTTAAAAACTTGACAAGAAAAATATCGGCCTTTTTGGTGGCCAATCCGAAAGAACGCTCGGATTCGGGATTGCAATCGAATAGCCAAACACGTTCACAAAGTTCCCATGACATTTTAATGGTGAATAAAGAATATGCTACAAGGGACAAAGACATTAATTCAACTTGACACATGTGCTGTATGATTGTTTGTGTGCCTTTCCTCTGCCTTTGATTCAAGATTCACAGAAGCAAATTTCTCTTCTTTTCACAATGTCAGAATATGTCAAACAAGCAGTTTGACAACAGACAACAGAAAAAGCAGTTTCTGGAGGTAACACTTTATTAGTATTGTAATGCCTCAGGCTCAATGAATCCGTTGACTCCGTCGCGGTGAAGGAGGTACACAACTGACAAATAAATTAAATGCACAAGTTCTTATGGGACGCGGCCCATAAAACAAGTGCGAGGAATACGCCACTTCCCATAAGAACTCTCAACTGAGTTGTCAGTTGTGTACTTCGAAATGACGGAAGGAACGGATTTGTTGGGCCAGAGGCATTATACTTTTAAAGAATATCAAATCAGCTGTCGAGTGTAGTTCTTTGTCTATACGAGTCTTAGAACCGAGATTCAAGGAAAAAGATTAAATATAAACCGAGATTAACTTTGAGCGAGATCTCTCTTGATGTAATTTTGGCTCCCAAAAGAGAGTGACAATGACATTTCCCAGGAGCGACAGATTATGTTTCAAAATTTCCAATAAAAGCATACTTGTCATGCGTGCATATCTTCATTATCCTTCTTCTTTTCTTCTCAAACTCTTGTAAAAGTGTGCTAAGAGGTGAATATAAGATTTAAAAGAAGGAATTGGGAACTTGATTAATTTTTCTTATTTCCTAAGCTCGCATTAAGTGCAAATGCATTTTTTAAATGTTATATTCTCCCCAAATGACACTAATTATTTGCATGGCTACCTAGCGCTTAATTACACCAGCAGAGCTTAATGAACTTTCACATGTTAATGCGCTAAATTAGAGTTAAGGTACATTACGTTTTTAATTAAAGTGTGTCGAAAATGGAAAACAAAATGACATTTAAACCTACACAAATTAGGACAAGGTGTACTTAAAGGGAAAAAATATTAACTGCATAGCAGTGCGTACAGCTTTAGTCCATCCATAACAGAGCGCTGTATGTAACAGAGCAAGTATGTAGTGTATACTTGTAGTGTATACATTCTCCTGATTCTTATCTGTTTGCAAAAACTTAAAATAAACTCTTTTAACCTTTCACACTTGCTGAACGCCGATTAGGTGTTGATTTCGTTTGTCATTATTTTTTTTAATTGTCATAATTTAAGCTATAGACGCCTGGAGGGAAGGAGCGGAGCAAGTCGGGGCGCTATCTCAACCTTACCTTACTCCGAAAGGTGTTTTCTCACACACTTAAAAAGCAAAGGACCCTTGTAAGGTCTGTTCGGCATAAAAAAGGTATATTGACAGACAGTTCACTTAATTTTTAAGAATAAAAGGTATTTGCCTTCGAATTGGCTTAAAAGTTTAAACAACTGGAAGAATATTTACGGACATTTTTCTAACGCGGTAAATAATCTGCAAATATTCACTTCAAAGCAGGTAGGGCTTGGCTTATAAACAACTTCAACGTTTTCTCTAAGAGTGAAAGCTTCTCTTTAGAGTCATCTATTCTCTGTGAGCGGCAGATTTGTTCTGTCATTGTGTTTTGGAAACCTTCGGACTTGTCAAAGCGCTTTCACGATGAGAAACTATCTTTCATTCATGCACCTTCGGTTTGTGATCCGGAAGAACTCTTCGATTTGGGATGCAATTGAACCGATAAACAGATTCGCTTTGATTTTAAATCTAGTTTTAATTGAAGGAAAAAGAGATAGCGCCACCTTAAGAATTGAAGGAGAAAATCTATGCTGCAAGTAACAAGGCAAAATGACATTTATTCAACTTGACGCTTGTCTAGTATAAATGTGTGTGCCTCTGGTTTTGTTCTTGGATCCACGATGGAAAGAACAGTTATTTTATTTTTAAAATACGAAAGGTGCTGTCAAACGAGCGTGAGGAGTATCTATCCAAAAAGCTTTCGGACGCTTCTGAATGGCCATCCGAATACCGGAGAGGCCACGAAATCCAATGCATTATGTGAGTCTACTTTAATATGTCAAGACAGATATATCACCCGTAAGCAGAGGCCTTAACTTTCAACTTCCGATGTTTATGTCACAGTTTATGAAAAATGTTATTTATGCCTTTTCACCTTAGTAAACTCCATTGAATAAAATTTTTATTACAACTCCGTAAATTGCTGCATTTTTACTTTTCAATAAAAATTTAATTAACTTTAGGCTATAAGTCAACTTTTATGACTGTCTTGAAATAAAAACAAACAATTTATCCTGTAATTATTAAGCTCAGACCAAAGTTATGGATATGTATTGCCAAAATTAGGTCGGATATATTTAGTGGAAGTTTTTGTGAATGCCAACTTTCAACAGCACTTTAAGCGTTTTGTATCCCGAGATCTGGAGCCATATTCTAAGAGCAAAACTTCAAACAATAACCTAGATAACAGAACATGGTTTTGACTTAATATCAACACCCTTACTAAGCGTAAAAAACGCTGAATGTTATCGCACATTTATCATATATACCGCCGGCAGTTTTATGAGTGACTGACATAGAACAATTTCCATACTTGCTTCGAAATAACGAAACAAAATTTTTTATCTATAGGAATTATTTGAGGTTTTGATTTTGACAGTTTTGACAGACTAAAGCAAATAAGTATTGTTTAGATTAGACTAATGGTCATTAAAAAGAAACACGTAGGAAGGAAGCGTTATGGACGATTGAACGTGGTCAATTTTGGAATATGTAAGGACCTATAGACGTTAACGGCTGGTTGGTGCTGTCACCCCATTTGTCAAACGAGTATGTACTAAAACTATTTGTATAGGATATTCTTTCCTTCTTAAGCCGCGTTGTCGCAAGCAACGTAAAACAGGAACAGAAACAGAATCTCATACATTAGCAACTGAAACCTAATTTCGCTGAATGCTTTTTGCGTTGCTAATGTATGAAATTCTGTTTCTGTTCATGTTTATGTTCGTTGTTATTACGCGACTTCATTTGCAGGTCAACTTATCAACTTCGACATCTGTGTCCAATTCCAAATTTGACCACCAGGTAAGTATCGTATAGATTTTTTCGCGTAACTATCTCGCTCGCACCTGTTGTTCTAACCTTTGGCGAAATCCGTTCACTTAGTATGAAAAAAACAATAAAATGGTTGCAAGGGGTATACGCCTGTGAGCGAATAAGGTAAAGAAGTTTGTTGTCATGCCAAGTGACGAAAAGTGACATTTTGGCGAAAACCTCTATTCTAATTTTTTCAGTCTTTCCACCTTATCAAAAAAAACTATGACGAAGGTAGGTATTCCTTAATGGTAGAAAAGTAATAAAAAAAATAAGAAGACAAATAAAGGAAGGTATTCCTTCGGCTCGTCTAATTGACGAAATTGTTCTGTCATCGGAAACTCCACTCTTATAAGACCCTATTATGATATGAATCTGCCTGAGCCGTCAACGGTCGGTTTTAGTATTCTTGTAGGGATTTTTATCCTTGATTAACTCTTGAGTAAATTGTGGTATGTTGCAGGTACAACAGGTAGCTCAATACAGCTCATCTGTCATTTCTCTCATAGGTATTCAATTGCAAAACCCACACAATATGGTGAAATAGGGAAAATATCGCGAAAATGTTCCATCAATTTTCCACTGCTTTGGGTGGGCCATCCATAACCATAAAGCGAGGACTACCAGAGAAGTAGACAATTTAATGTCGATTTCTTGGCTGACAAACTTATGAAGCCAATTTGACAAAAATTGATAAAAAATTGAATCTCTTGTTGAATGGTCTGACATGTATTTGTTTAACTACAAACGCGCAAAAGCTTTTTCTGACGCATCACCGAACGCCAAAATGTTGCATTTCTTTGCCAGGTCATTCATAATCATAACCAACCCCCGAAGAGAGTCGGTTTTGCATCACAACGCCACGAAGAGATGCCACCCCTCATAGCTATTATTAGGACATTAAAATCCAATAGAACTCAAACTCAGTGCACTTTCTCGCGTGAGGCAGCTGCACGATGTTTATTAAATTTCTTCTAATAACGATTTTCGTTTGGTTATTGAGCTCGTGCAAGGCTACTTAAATACATGTGAAACATTTTGATCGAAAAAGAAAAAAGTCAACCTTGCATGACAGTTGTTGCACCTGGAAACATCAATATCTTACAGGAGATTTTTGCAGGACTATTTAGTGTTGCGTTTACCTTTGACAAATTCCAAAACAGAGTCCCAAAATGTTTGTCACTTCTAAGCCGTCACTCGTCAGCAGAATTTTGCTGATTTGCTGATGCAGTCACAGCGTTTATCACTTGCTATAGAACGTTACAACCAGCTGATTAATCTAGCACTAGATAACTAGCTTTATATAACAATGAGATGCGCACTTCTTTACGTTTTCCAAACACTTGCCGATTTCTTATTTATTAATAAATTTTTTTCGTTTGCGGAATCACTGACAGATGTCGGAATCGGGAATTTCTAATTCGAGGGGTGTTTAGTGGACGGACACACACGCAATTCGGTTCACACGGTCTTCGCGATTAAAAACTTATAACTGTAAGCAATGACAATTCGATATTATCCATCTATCGCGTTGCTTTGTTTTGACCGACCGATATCGTCGAGATGTAGCGCTGAGCAATGAAACAACACGTCTGCCGAGACAAGAGTCAATTTTTCATTTCAGTTGTTTGTTAGTGGCTGCTTGCTGGTTGAAGCTTATTGTAAAGTTTGTTTTCGCCCATCGCATCGCGTCGTCGTCATATCGAGTGTGTGGGGATTTAGACGGAATCGCTTTGACGTCACTTTGGCTATGCCTAGAGCCGGCAAGCTTTCGAGTGTGCGCCAGCACAAAGTTCAAGTGCAGAGCGGCAGGTGTTGCCTTGGCTTTTGGAAAAGTACACAGAAGGTATCGAGATCTTTTTGTCGATACAGATACCTACACATTTTCTGTTTAAATGGGGCAACCTTTTGACAGTCAATTGCTAGGTCATATCTGAGGTTCAAGATCGAAAACCAGAAAAATTGGACATGGAAAATACATAACAAACATTATTTGAAATTGCGCTTTTAACAATTTAATGGCAAAAAGATCTGAGTAGTGGACGAGTTTATTGGTACCAGTTTGGTGCTTACACTTGTAAGGCTGAATCTATCTATAGGTACTACGACGTAATTAAAAATTTACCTACAAACAATTGAAAAAGCTTCGCATAGATAAGGCCCATGTTGAACGCAAATGAATTCTAGATTTTATTGCCTAGTGTCCTTCAGTTTTATGGGAGAAAGCTGACCCCATCAGACTGTGTAACTACTAAATTGTTTTGAACCCCTATAGAAGGAAATAACTTCTTGAGAATTTCTTTTTTTGTAGTGTGTAAGTGTTTAATAATTAAAGAAATGTGCGCACACTTTAGTTTAGATAATAAATCCTTGAAAGTAGTGATTAGTTTTAGAGTTTCACACACATCATCGTTTCGAAAGAAAAACTGCGGGTTTTGTGCAGACGCCAGATCTGGGTACACTCATCTTATTAGAACGCTTATGCAAGCGACAGCGACTCTGCAGATGATGGTGCTTCTATTTATAATCTAACAGTGGACAGTTCTGTCACCCGTCTGAGTTACGAGAACTCCGTAAATAGTTCTCGGCTTGAAATAGATCTCTGCTAGTTCTTGACAATACTTCGTAAGAACTGAACCTTCTTGACGTAAGGAGTCAATCCTTCAGCCCAATGAATCCGTTGCGTCCGACACGTTGAAGTACACAACTGACAATTGAGTTAAATATACACGTTCTAATGGGAAGCGTCCCATAAGAACGTGTGTATTTCAGAGAGTTGTCAGTTGTGTACTTCGACGTAACGGATGCAACGGATTCATTGGGCTGAAGGCTTAAGGCACTGTTTGTCCGATCCTCTAACAGGCTCTCTGAATTGTGTTAGCTACAGAGACCTCAGTCGAAGTATTTAACATAGCTTGCAGGATATTTTCTGTTTCCCTGTGTAAACGCCTGAAGCCCTTCGTCAACAATCAGATAGGTCCATATCACTGTGGTTTTAGGTCAAGAAAATCCACCATCGATCGAATACCGCACTGCGGCAGATTTTGGAGAAAACCCAGGGGTGGAATCGGCTAAGGTGATCTATGACAAGTGATGTCACAAATCACCAAAAATTCGTCTGTGGTCATCACAATTTTCTGGTGACAGCTCTCAATCAATCCTTGTCAAAATCAGCTGGCCCCCAGTTTTCAAACTTTCTGATTAGCTGGGTTTTTTGCCTACACCTAGGCTGAGTCTATGCATGCATGAATACACAAAAAAAGTTCTTACATCCTAAGCCTAAATAAAGCAACGATTCGCAAGAATATTTTTTTGATCACCTTACGCAGACGGATTATTTTACAAAACGTGAAAATTACAGATCACCTTAGCCGATTCCACCCCAGGAGTTTTTTTCAACGAGCTATATAGCGCGATGTCTATTTTTGACATCCCCGTCAAACTCATCAGTTTGTACAGGATGAGGATGGAAAACTTAAGCTGTTCCGTCAACACTTTCCTTGATGTAAAAAACGATTTAGACAAGGCGACGCGCTGTCGTGTGAATTGTTTAACATCATACTTAAGTCAATCGAGCAAAATTTTTCAAAAGTCAAGTATGTATGCATTTACTCGCATACGTATACGACATTGACATAATCGGGAGAACACAAAATGATGTCAGTGAAGCCTTCCTGAGCATCGGGACGGAAGCGGCGAATTTGGACTTGGTAGTTAACGATGGCAAGCTTATGCTGTCATCAAGGAGAGACGCCCAACATCGGCGTCTTGGACAAAACATCAGAAAAGACATCAGCTATAACATTGAGGTAATTTAAGACTTTGTCTACGTGGGTTTCCCTATAATTTCTTTCGGCTGTTATGACCGAGTCAAATAAAGTAGATCGATACCAACGCCCCAGGCCGTAAAATCTTCTAATCCTCTCCACTCAGGTGGCGCACGTAAGTGGTAGGGGACCTCAGCCAACTTCGCGTGCAAATCTGAAGATGGCTGGCTGGAGACAGAAACTTGGGCCTCACCCCACAAGCTTTTTTAGCTAGGCTTGTTGGCTGAGGCCCAGATCATAAAATACTAGCTTCGTTTATATTCAAGCGAGCTTCAAGCCAGGTTCGACCTCATATAAACGCGGATCGATTTGAAGTTTAGTCGAGTCGACTCCATCGCACTAGCTCAGCGAGGTTGAGTGGGAGCCGATTTAAAATAAATCCCGAATTCGCTCCACCGGACAAACATAATAGGACTTAATTGCACAAGCAAACCTTTTCTCAGTCGAAAAGCGAAAAAACAGAAAAGATTTCTGGTGTGAAAATCCCAAAAGAAAATCTATTTGTGACTGATCTGTCATACGTGAAGAGTTTCAGTTTCCTTATTAGATTCTTAAACGGTAACAAGGGTGTGCGAAGAGAATGTGGCATAAAAAAAGTTTGTGAATCGACTGAGTGAGAAACATAGCTATGAGGGGTTTATTTTTGATCGCTCGCCGAGGGGATTTAACTTGTATGAAATTTAAGGGAGATTAGTTGATGATCTATATTTCGCGGATTTGTGCCCGGTGGAGACATAAATAAATAAAATAAATAGAGTGACGCAACAGCTCTAGGTGAACCAGGGCCAACTTCTCGACAATGTATGCTGGTGTGTTAATTTCTTTACATACAAGGGGACCTACACTTTTTTGCCGAATCCGAACGGCACTTTGAGAAGTTTTTTAAGACAATTAATACTCTCGGAGGGCTTGTCAAACCCTCGCGGAGGTGGGGACCGTGAAAAAGAACAAGTTTTTTTTTCAGGTGACGATGGCAGGATTCGGACCCAGACCTCCGGCGTAGTAAGCACACACACTAACCACTACGCCACGGCACCCCACTCCCCCCGGTGGAGACACAGTATATGGTAAATTGTTTTTGCATCTTTACACACGTATTCACCGACACGGAAACGTAAACCTATAAGAAACGTAAATAATGTGTGGTGTTGGAGAGCAAGGGCAGTAATTTATGCCCAGGTCTACTCCAAAATCATTTTCGTACTCGTTTAAAAAATGGGATGACAACCACGTCAGCTGTCCAAATTTCTTCACATATTTCCATAATTTGTAGCCAGGACAAAGCCTTCAATCGTCAATGGGAAACAATCCATAGGAAATTTCGTCGAATACGTATGTTGTGCGTGAAATTAATTATAATTTTATCTTAACAGCAACGGACTCTACAAGGTCTAAAGCAACTTATTCATGGACAGGTGGAGGGTTTTTGAAAAAAAAAGATCATTCACCCTGCACTTCAGTGCCGTCCAGGTTACTTTGGTGTCTCTGAGACTAAAGCCTTCAGCCCAATGAATCTGTTGCATCCGTTTCGTCGAAATACACAACAAACAACTTAGTTAAATACACACATTCTTAAGAGAAGCGACGTATGTCACGAAGCTCTTCTATGGAGCGCTTACGCCATAAGAACGTGTAAATTTATCTCAGTTGTCAGTTCTCAAAAACGACCAGCTTCATACCGATCAAATTTGTTACACTCATTCTTGGATAAAAAGTTTAACAAGCCCGTTGCTCAAGGACTATACAATTAAGTCAGAGTTAACACAATAACAACCACCTCTTCTATTAACTATTTAACGGGATGGCAAATAGAAATAAAGCTGGCTATAAAATCAATAACAATGAGCAAACTACTAGCCCTCTCTCGATTGAGTCGAGAACCACTATTAAAGTTTGATTTTTAAGAGTTCATGGTTCCGATTGGGTTCAGGACCAATTAGAACCTGGGAACGCATTAAATATTTACAAAGTCAATTCTTAAAAATATTTAAAAATTTAAGCACGTGAGTTTTTAGTAGGACAATATCCTTACCCTTGGGGGTAGTCCTATTGATTATGATGGTAGATTGGTCGACGAATGTGCCTACGCTCTTTGGGGAGCTAATGTAATTGGGGGTGGAAGTCGGTCATTAACTGTTTGACATTAGGAAACTGATGAGTTACTGGAGAAAGAGCCTTTCGAATCAACAGTGTTTTACTTATGACGTACTTTATACATTTGGTCGAAGCGAATTTAAGTCATGCCGGCAGAAAGCGGCGTAATTACATACACTTGTTACGAGCTTTCTCAAGGTAGAAGAAATGCTTATAGTTAAATTACACTCATTATAGAAGGCAAATGTAGTTGTATACTAAGTCAACTGTGTTTCTCTTTGATAGAAGTTTCCGATGTGCGGGGAAAGTGATTTGCATTGTAAGAGACTTTAAGACTTAACTCGAACTTTGGATATAATAGTGTAGGAATCACTTACTGAACACATTTAGTCACTGAACAGTATGATAGTCATGCACGCATTCTTCTGCTTCTAGTAAAGGTTACATCGAGCTAGAATGAATCACTGACAATAGAATCTGACGTTTCACATAACATTATCATGTCGCTAAAGCTTATCTGTCAAAGGTTAAAACGTATTGTTGTGTTTTCGCCTGGGGTTCGTCGAATAAAACTCAATTTCACTTCTATAATTACACAATGAAACACTTTATTTATCAAACAAAACTTATTTAAAATTAAATCACACTGTTATTCAACTTTACTCCTTAGAATTCAACACTTTATTTCAATTCAATCACTTCTCACTTTATAACCGATTTTCGCAAGTCAACTTTTAAAATATAACTGTCCCGTACGAGCCTGCCACCCGTCTATTTATACAAAATTAAGCACCTTCTAGTACGTTCCATACTTCCCCTTTGGTAATTTTCCATTGGTACTCCTCCGCTGAATTCCAAGGAGGGGAAATCGAAATTCGAACTTCGAATATGACCGCTGCTGTCAGAGGACTGGAATGACAGTTGGGTATGTTCGTTTAGTGAATCGAGCGGGTGCGTTTGTAGAGTGAATCGATGGGTGCATTCAGCGACTCCTGCGTGTTGTTTTATTTCTTGTCGCCACATAACAGTATAAACTACTTAAAAGTAGATTTGTTTCTTATCGAAATTGAAAATTGAAATGTCTGTTCACTTAAGCCGCGTTGTCACAAGGAACAGAAACAGGAACAGAAGCAGAATTTCATACATTAGCAACGCAAAAAGCATTCAGTGAATTTAGGGTTCAGTTGCTAATGTATGAAATTCTGTTTCTGTTCTTGTTTTACGTTGCTTGTGACAACGCGCCTTTACACTACTTGCTTGATGAGCTTTCTATTTGCATGGGTATTGCAAGACATGTGAAAAAGTTGGACAAAGTTGAACACCTAAAATTGTTAGAGAGAAGCGCTTTTAATGCGTCTTGGCTGTCACTGCAGAGTGCAAACAAATATGCTTCTTGTCCTCCACCTGTCACTCACAATTAAGCGCATAGCCAATGTTAAAATCTCAGCTTGGAAAACATGCACCCGTTGACAGCTAATTAGAACCGATTCTGAGTTTAAATAAAAAAATTGATTTTCTTAGTCGACTATTAAAATGTTAACTATTACTTGTTATGCTCAAAAAAATTGAGTTTTCTTTGAAAACATCAGAGCTTTTTACTCAATTTTAATAGACACGTTATGGTTTTTAACATTTTTTTATACTTAAATCTCTGATTTGGCTAAAAAAGTATCATTCATCATCGCATTGCCAATAGTGCAAAAATAAAATCGTTTCTAAGTAGTTGTCAACGGCTGTAGCATATTTGCCTAAGGGGTGGTCGAGTCTAAGGATTTCGATTTCCACAAAGACTCGAGCACCAGACCTCTGTCCGGCTTTGAAGCCATCTGTGAAATTACGGAGGCTGTTTTGCCCTGGCTAAGAGTCATGGTCGAAGCCAGTCCGCTTCCTGAGGAACATCGACGTGGTAGTTTTGTCGTAAAAGGATTTCTGGTGTCAGAGGGCATATCCATTTGACATGTGTCAACGGGGTTGCGTACACACGACACAACATGATATCAAAGGGAAGGTTCATCAGAGCATCTAGAGCAGAGCCCGGCGTACTAGCGAAGGCCGTGTGCAGCCAAGGACTGTCCAAGTTCCTTGGGTCTTGCCAAAAGAGGCAGTAAAACGTTTCTACGAAAACCTGTTCCACCAAACAACGAAAGCGCCTGAGAGGAGTGGTCTTATCTTGACCGTATAGATCCAGAGGACCTTTTTCGGTGCCATGCCTGACAAAGCGCGTCCACACTACCAGAAAGTAGACAGTGCTTTTTAGGTATTGGATTCAATATGCTTAAACCAGATAAGTTTTCTATCAAGGATTACTCCCAAATATTTTACTTCATCGGATATCGACAATTTTAAGCACGAGTTGAATCGGACATAGTAATCTTTCTCATTTCTAATCTTTCTCATCTCATTCACGTACAGAGTACAACTCGACGCTTTAGGAGGATGCACTGAAAGCCCATTTCAAGTGTCAACCAACCATTGTCTAAGTCTGAAAGGATTGTCAAGGTTTGAATCGGTCCGGTCAAGAGCACTTTCAATCCTACTAACAAGGTTTTGAAACGCAGTCACGCAGTTCTGGCCTCATGAGCGTGTTATCAACATCTCAGAAAGAGGATGCGATCGAAGAGCAACCTTGTTCACGCATAGCTCATAAAGTGCGTCTCTCCCATCTTTTGAGAACGAAGGAAGACACTTTAATTGGTTTGAAATTTTGGCTAGTCTTTACCTGGCTAGATTTACGAGATTTTGATATAAACTCAACTTTAACCTTGCGCCTAAGATGGATATTTAGGCCAGGCTTGGGGTGAATATTCTTTTCAGAGTGGGCAACAGCTAACTTAAGCTACTGATGTCCACGTAGTGACCTGATATCGCGGAAAATGAATCTCTAGAAGAAGACTGAAGGTTTTGGCCTTGGGCTTAATGTTCGTTACCATCAGGTTTAATGGTTGAAGCAAGTTTGCTTGGTCTTCCCAGTTCCTGTGAAGGACTTTTACCAGTTTCACTTTCAGCTTCAACTTTTATAATACTACGTCTATACCGGATACAAATCCGCAAATGGCATAGATCCTCAACTGTCATTTAAATCACGAGATTTACCATACAAATAAAAATCCTTTCGACAAGCGATTAAAAATGAATTCCCTCATAAATATGATTCACCCTATGATTCACCCTATGATTCACAGACTATATAACAGTTTAATATTTGATAAAGGTAACTAAAACTGTTCACTAATGACAGATTTGCCACAAATACGTGTTCTATTGGACAATAAAATTGTATTCTCGCTTCTAGGAATTGTCATCGCGACTCGTTTTTAAGAGCTGAAATGACAAACAAAAGGCAGTGCTCGTTTCAAATTAATCATATGTTTGTCCGGTGGAGATACTTGGGGATTTATTTTATTTTGTCTCCCTTTAAGCCTAGTTTAGATTGGGGATTTAGACTTGGGGATTTATTTTATTTTGTCTCCCTTTAAGCCAGTTTCGTGATGGCCAACCAAATCGCTTTGGTTCAATTGATGTAGATCACAATCTTCTACTAAATTGGTTTTTGAGGGCCGATTCGGAAGCTTCCTATAGACTCTTTGCTAATCTCGGCAGCTCTGCGTTCCACCAAGGCACAGGTTATCTGCGCAGGCAACCCCCGTAAAGACGCGCGCCGTAAAGACCTTGAGCAGGCATAATACTCCTTTCCTTGATCTAAGTCTGAGTGGAACTAGAACAGAGTTGCAAAGCTTCTCTCTAAACTCTACAAATTCGTTTTCTCAGGCTACTCCTCTCTCTTATGCATAAGATCTGCTTTTAGCTTTTTCTGGTTCTTAAAATTTTTTCTGTTGTCCTCGATTGGGTTGGCTGCAAAGGACTTAAGTTTAACAGGAAGGGGAAATAGAAACTAAGCTACGTCAAAAACCTTTTGATAAGGAGGAAAACTCATTGCATGGTTTGTTTTTTTTTTTCATTAAATTGTATTAGTCTTTTTTCAATTTAATTTAATTTGCATCTTATTTCTACCGGGAACGTCTCCTGCCCCACAACCAGAACAAAAAATTTTGACTTTTTTGACAGCCAATTTCTAACAACAGAAGCAAGCCTCTTCAACGTTTTTCCGTTCTCTATTCTACAAGCATGTAGCCTTCTTAAGTTGCTTCAGCTGGGTTTCTACCTAGGGACTTTAAATTGCTGAATTCAGTGATTAAGTCACGTGCTGGCTTGTTGGTTTAAGTTGTTAATGTAGGAGATTCTGTTTCTGTACCCTACGACAACTGGGATTTTGTATAGGACTGTACTGGTCTAATGGGTCGTACAAGACCAGTAGATCCCAGAAATCCTTATGGAAAGACCCTTCTTTTAACTACTGTAAAACTCGGGTTAACTCGAACCTGTAGAACAAGGCAAAAAAAAACTTTTTTCAAAAGTTATGCATGTGCACCACCCTGTGGAATGTAACCTTGCCTCGTCACACGTGTCGCTGTAATCGCCAAAAACCTCAATTGCACATTTTTGTTCAGCTGTCAAAAACTAGTGAAAATTTTCCACTTGGAGCACCGGTAATAAAAATTTATTTTCACATAAAATTTTTACATTACCCTTAACAGTTAGTGAATTGCATTACTGAATAATTGTAAAAATAACGATAAGCAATCTTTTCCACACTTCACCAGGCAATGGCATCTGTACGTACTGCTCGGGGATTGCACAGACTCTTCGTTGGTAATTTACCTTGGACGGTGGGAAGTCCGGAACTCCGAGCTTATTTCAAGAATTTTGGCAAAATCGCCAACGCCAGCGTTGTATTTGACAAGAAAACCGGCTTGTCCAAGGGATACGGCTTCGTGACATTCAGCAATCTGTCGCTCCTGCATAACGTGGAGAACGAGAACAAACATATTCTGGAAGGGAACTACTTGAACATCCAGAAGCACAGCTAAGCAAGCATTTGCAACAACAAAAACATCTTTTATCTTAGCCATAGAACATAAGTTTACATAATAAGCGAGAAGAAAAAAAATGTCGGACTTCTCTGATAGCGAAAGCGACACGGATTCAAACTTTAATGCGGCTGCTCAAGTTGTCGAGAAGATTCACACTCAACTGGCGCAAGGAGAAATGCTGGAACTGTACGGACTCTACAAGCAAAGCACATGCGGTCGGTGCAACACCGCGAAGCCGGGTATATTCCAGGCGCAAGCTAGATCCAAGTGGAACGCGTGGAGTGCATTGGGCGACATGAACCAAAAGGAGGCAAAGCGTCTGTATACCGAAAAAATATCGCGCCTGGACCCAGATTGGAAGACTGTCGATAAAACGAAGGCAAAAACTGGCTGGGTTGTTCACTCTGTGCACGCTGCTGAAGAGGAAGAGCATATCGCTGAGGAGCACAAGACTCCATTCGACTATGTCAGGGAGAACAACCTATCGGGCCTGAAAAAGGTTCTGGTGAAGGAAACGATAGACGAGCTGGACGATAAAATCGGTATGGGGCTTATCCACTGGGCGACTGATCGGAATGCTGGCGAAATCCTGGAGTTCCTGCTGTCCCTGGGAGCAAACGTAAACCTTCAAGACGCCGAGGGACAAACATGCCTGCATTATGCGGCGAGTTGCGGTCATTTCGACTGTCTGCGGAGTTTGATCAAGTTTGGTGCCGATAAGGACCTACGGGACAATGAGGGCTCGACCGCCTTGGACGTGGCCGACGATGAAAACATTCGAAAGCTGTTAGAGAGCTGAGACTAGATAAATAATTTAACACGCAGTGGCTTGTGTAGATAAGGGGAGGGATTAAAGATGTTTCTTGTTTTCTTTTAAAATTTCAAAATGTCTGTAATTTCTTGAGGTCCTTTTGTTTGGGTTATTTGCCTTCACTGAAACGTTTCCCATGAGAAAGGAATTTGAAAGACTCAGGAGCTTTGTCATTGACTTGACAACCACTTGCGGTGTGTGCCGTGAAAACCCCAAACGTGGGAATTGAATTCGCCGACTTGTTGAAGAAATTCTAGTAATTTGGAATAAAATCAGAGGCAAAAGAACCAGGTAATTGCTATCTAACCTAACATCAAAAGGGCTCAAGAACAGCCTTTAGATTTGATAAATTATCCCCACAGCCGAAATTAAAGGAAAGTTTGTACCTACAAACCATAAAATACTGTAATTTATGCCACGACCTTCTGAGCAAAAATTCCATTCAGGTAACTGGGAAATAAAACACCGAAATAGCGAGCTGTCACACAAAAATTCCTTGCTTGTATTGTTGTTCTGATCACTTGCCCGTGTTGCCTGGCAGTATTGCTATGTCTCCACTGGCAATAAAGCGCAGATTAGCGGCAGACGACTAAGCATAAATCCCGAAGCGGCACTTAACACCAGGCCTCCACCGGATTCTAGTCCACGATTAATATAAATCTTCATTGAATCCCCTCCAAATCACGCGACTTCATATACAAATTTAAGTCCTCTCGACAAGTAATTAAAAATAAATCTTATAAGGCTCATTCAACCACATTGCATAAAGCCCTTTTGTGACACTTTGAACCATTTTCAAACACCCTTATACCATGTCTCCGCCGGGCACTAAACCACGATTACTATTAATTTTTGTTAAATCCTCTTGCGATACAAATTTAAATTCTCTCGGCAAGCGATTAGAAATAAATCCTCTCATAAATCCCATTCATCCTATTCACGAACCTTTTTTCTCCACCTTTTGATTCTCAAACTATCACATTTTTCTCTCCTGGGAAAAAATATCGCCACTCTTTTTTAAAAGCCAAATGAAAATGACAGTTCGTGTAAAATTAATCGTATATTTGTCCGATAGAGTCACTTTGGGATTTATTTTCAATCGTCTCCCGCTAATCCTTGTCAGTAGAGACATAGTATTACAATTGTTAACGACTTGCAAAAGGAATCGGAAATTGTCTTTATAGATCTGTTCAAATACGTTTTCTATTGTGATTTTTTGAACGGAAATATTTTTTCGCTCCTGGGAAATGACATCGTCACTCTTTGACATGCTGGTATTTTAAGGCATTCAGAAATATAATAATTACGCTGCATCTTCCTATTATGCCGGTGAGAATAACATAAAATGTGTTTATAGACACACAGCATAGTTCAACTTTTAATATTGTTATGTGGCGACAAGAAATAAAACAACTCGCAGGAGTCCCTGAATGCACCCATCGATTCGCTCTACAGACGCACCCGCTCGATTCACTAAACGAACATACCCAACTGTCACTCCAGTCATCTGACAGCAGCTGTCATATTCGAAGTTCGAATTTCGATTTCCCCTCCTTGGAATTCAGCGGAGGAGTACCAGTGGAAAATTACCAAAGGGGGTATGGAACGTACTAGAAGGTGCTTAATTTTGTATAAATACACGGGTGGCAGGCTCGTACGAAACAGTTATATTTTAAACGTGGACTTGTGAAAATCGGTAATAAAGTAAAAAGTGATTGAGTTGAAATAAAGTGTTGAATTCTAAATAGTAAAGTTGAATAACAGTGTGATCTGAGTTTAAATAAGTTTGTTTGATAAATAAAGTGTTTCATTGTGTGATTATAAAAGTGAAATTGAGTTTTATTCAACGAACCCCAGGCCGAAAATATTACAATATCAATGGAAAGAAAATCAGAAAGTTATTTTAATTTTCCTATACTGTCAAGTTTCAGAGTTTTTCCGTAGACTTATGTTTATGAACGTGATAAAATTTCTCAATTATTCATCTGTTTCATTCAATTCCGTTTTGCGGTTTTAAATCAGGTGATTGCGTTGGGTAAACTGTTGTTGCAGCTCACACAAAATTTTAAAACTGCATAAAAAAACGTAAGCAAAAATGGGGTTTGCAGGGAAATAGGGACGCAAGTTGAATATAAACTTATTCAGTAATTAATGTACTTACCAAACGCAGCATTTTGTTTAACGGGCAAAAAAAGCCAAATTTGGCAGCACTGATTTCATCACACGTGTCATTCGTACGATCTGTCATTCATCGGCCTTTCCCTTTCTAGCAAAAAAAACGCGAGTCTGCAGCCGCGGCAAGTTGCTTTCGCATCAAAATTTATTTACGCCACCGCAATAGTTTATATCAATCTTGAGCCAATTAAATCTTATCAACAAAAACAATGGCTCAGCCCACTGGTGAACTATCCAAAAAGTAAGTTGACCGAAAAACAACAACACAAAAGTGACCACTCCAAGGGAGCCTATTTCTTTGGTTATGTGCATGGTGCAATGAAACCCGATGTGTCGTCGACACAGCTGTCAAACGGCAGATGGATAATTTTCTCTGCACGTGCACGGCCGTCAGGAACTTCTCCAGGGTGCACACACGCAAAACTTCCCAGTGGTAATGCATTCTTGCAAACAAAATCTAGTGTTGCATCAGCCTGGGCGGTTACGCAGTGCCATAGCCCTCGCTGTATCCAATAGGATCGAGGGCAACAGACCAATCCCCCGGCATGTCAGGATGAGTCAGTGCGGTAGTTTTTGTTTCGCCAGCGATGCCTCCAATTCGTATGTTTATCGAGTGCTGGAATTCTATGGCGAGTCTATAAAAGAGCCCCGCCGTATACTAATTGTTCATTCTTGTTCCCATCCCCAGTGAACTTAAACGGCGCCTAAAAGCCGAACAGAAAGCTAAGGAGAAGGCAGAGAAACCAGTCGCACCAAAACCAGCAGCAGCCATGTCTCAGAAGAAGGATAAAATCAATGAAGAAGAGATCTCCCCGAACGAGTATTTCAAATTACGTTCGACGGCTGTTGCGGAGTTGAAGAAGTCCCAGGAGACTGACCCGTACCCGCATAAGTTCCATGTCAGCATTTCACTGGAGAATTTCATTGAAAAGTACTCGGCTCTTAAGGACGGCGAAATGCTCGAGGATGTTAGTCTGAGGTATGTTCAATTGTTTTGTTTGTCGTGACTCGGGTATGAGAATTATTCGATTCAGTGTCGCCGGACGAGTGCATGCTATCCGAGAGTCAGGTGCCAAATTGATATTCTACGATTTGCGCGGCGAAGGCGTCAAGCTGCAAGTGATGGCCAACGCCAAGCTCTACGTAAGCGAGGCTGCTTTCGAGAGCGACACAGCTAAGCTGCGTCGTGGTGATATTATTGGAATCAACGGTTATCCTGGCAAAACTAAGAAGGGCGAATTGTCGGTAGTTCCCAAAACGGTAAATAGCACTTATAAGGGTTGGGAAGGTATCCACTAATCCTTTCACATATTTAGATAAAACTGCTTTCGCCGTGTCTGCATATGTTGCCGCATTTGCATTTCGGGCTCAAGGACAAGGAGACTCGCTTCCGGCAGAGGTATTTAGATTTGATACTTAACAATCGAGTCAGGGAGACGTTCCAGATCAGAGCTAAGGTAAGTAATTCTATTGTTATTTGCCTTTTCGCAACCGTTTTTAAAAGTCAATTAAGTTGAAAAATGTCGAAGTAAGCCTGTAAACATTGACCGTTGCTTCGTTGCTGCGGAGAGCACAAAAATCAGGAAGCAAAATCACTGATTCAAAAATTCACATTTCCAACAGAAAAGAAAAAGTGTAAAGTACCCAGCATCACAAATTATGTACCAGTGTCCAACAAAACGAAAACTGCTGCGTGACTAGCAACATTAGGGGAGTCCCCGTTTTTGATAATTTTTAGAGATTTCGCATTCTTGCTCCTATTTGTCGAAAGTCTTACGTAAACATCACCGCACTTTATTGAAATGCTGCGTAAAATGTTCATTGCTAACAATTGGTGAGCTGATTTGTTGCTCATTAGGATGAACTCGGTGGAATCATTGTTTAAAATAGACACGTTCTGGATAGATTCGTTTTCGTGAACACTAACTCGGCTCCTTTATTGGATAGCAGTCCTTAATCTTAATTTTTTTTTAAGAATGTTTCGTGGAAAGAAGCACATGAGCGGAATTTTTTTAAAAGACAGTTAATATTATCGAATTATAATTCTTAAGTTCCTAAATGTGTAGGTAGTTATGGGCTTTATGTTCAAAATATCGTCAAAGTTTTTGGACAATAGTAATAGTTAATATGCATGTAAAACTTTTTCATTTTGAATATTTTTGTGCCGGTCCTGGCAAAAAATACCTTCTCGAGCCATTGTATGGACTGAACTTTCGTGTAGGGTCTTATAATTTACGTTGTGGCTCTACAATGGAAGTTATAAGTTACTCACTTTGTCGAGAAAGTGTGTATGGGTATGGAAATCTTGGTGAATACCCACTGAAGATACTCAGTGCGAAGATAATCGGCAGTTCCTGTTCAAATTAACATTGAAATAGACAGTTTGTGGAATGTCAAAACAGTAGAAGGTATAATTTTCTGGGATTTAACATTTCATTTTGCCAACAAAGACAAACCCGAAATTTTACAACGTTTATCTACGTTAAAAGTACATATTGTACACAAACTACCGAAAACACAAACTATTCAAAGACACAGAATTTGACACACCGCGCGTGCTACTGCAGTTGTTTTAACCATCCTGCGCCGGGCTTTATTCGTGTAACCGTGGGACCACAATGCCCGTAGCGGTGGTATGTAGCGGTAGTACGTAGTACAGCCGCGGAGCCATGTGGCGTAGTACGGAAAAAAATTGAACAATGGTGTAGCGCGGCTATGTCGAACAAAAACCTCGTTTATAAACAATGGCCGATACTCTGAGTTAATTTGAACTAGATTTAATATTTTTGTACAACGGATGACACAAATTCCATAAAATTTCCTTAAAATTAACCATCTCAATAAACTTTTCGACGTCCTTTTCCTCCATTGTTTACTTAACTTGTATTGAACTATCCACCGTGTAGCGCTGTCAACCGTGTAGCGCTACGAAAGTTAAAAGTTGGCCAACTCTTACTACCGCCACAGACACACATTGTGTGTGCAATACACTGAATACATGTGTTTTAACTTTTGACAGCTCTTACTACCGCTACTACTACCGCTACTACAGCTACATCACTGTGGTTCTACGGTAACCGTCTAGTCTCTTACTTCTCTCTCTCTCTTACTTCTTTTTCCCATGCAAGAGTTGAGTAACCGAGAAGAAATGAAGTCGAATCACAACCAGAGCCAAAGTCCGCTATTTGCCATTTGACTGACAGCGACGTAGTTCGAATGTAGTTCAACTGACAGATGACCACACAGGAAAGCTTTGTTAAGTTAACTCGAGTTTCCATGTCGAGTCGACTCAAACTGCGGCTTTATGTTCTGGACTCGTTTCGACCCTGCATGGAAATGTTATATCTACTGGTGGGTATTCTGTACGTTTGTTTTGACATTCCAGTGAACGTGTACGTGTACTGACTTCTATGAAGCACAAATATTAGGTTTGTTACGGCATCTGTCCTAAACTATACAAAACGACCCAAACCTACGAAAATTAGCCAAATCCTGTTCCGAATTAACCAAGCTCTTGAAATTTGTGTTTTCGTAGCGTTCCACTTTCACTAGTACTTTTTTAATCGAGCGGAAATTTCTGTATCGAAATTCGAATATCGAATTTCAGTTTGCTGTCAGCTGACTGGAATGACAGTTCATGGAGTGAGTGTGTTGGGTGATTAAGTCGATGGGTGAGCACAGTCTTTTCTTTAAGGAAGAAACCTCTTTCTTTAAGGTGGCACCAGAATGCATCTTTTGAAAATCATCACATTGTCCCCCTCTTAGTTTTGTTCGTCCAGAAAAAGGAGCCACCATTATTTTAGGCAATTATTCCTTTTTAATTTTGTTGGCTTTTGTTTTTTTTAGGTGTGAGATTTGAATAAGTCAAATAAGCTCCCAAAGTCAAAAATGTATTAAGTTTCTAAAGTCAGGTCGCAGTTGTAGGCTTTTAGGTGTCAAAACTGCTTTGTTTTTGATCGATGCAATTTTTTATGAGAACGGTTTTATTTTGAACAGTTGATGACCTCTAATGACGAAGAAAATATGAAAGGACTCCAATATACTGTTGGGCATACCTCCTAGCGCGGGTATTGGAGTTTAATTCTCTGGGGGTTGGAATGAAGGGGATATTTCAGTGGATCCCTTTACAAGTTTATTCCTTCCATTTCAGATCATAGCATACGTCCGTCAATTCCTCGACCGAATTGGCTTTCTTGAAATCGAAACCCCAATGATGAACATGATCGCGGGCGGTGCTACAGCCAAACCCTTTGTCACACATCACAACGAACTGAACATGGATTTGTACATGCGGATCGCTCCCGAACTGTACCACAAAATGCTGGTGGTTGGAGGCTTGGATCGTGTCTACGAAATCGGCCGTCAGTTCCGCAACGAGGGAATAGATCTCACTCACAATCCCGAATTTACGACATGTGAATTCTACATGGCATACGCTGATTACCACGATCTTATCGAGATGACCGAAAAAATGGTCTCGGGTATGGTTCAAGCCATACATGGCTCCTACAAGATCAAATACCATCCAGATGGACCAGAGGGCGAGGAAAAAGAAATTGATTTTACGCCACCATTCAGGCGTGTTTCGATGATCAAGACGCTGGAGGAGATGTTGAATGTTAAATTCCCAAGTCCTACGACATTCAACACCAAAGAGACGGCCGATTTTCTTAGTCAACTCTGTGTCAAGCATCAGGTTGAGTGTCCTGCTCCAAGGACTGTCGCTCGTTTGCTGGACAAATTAGTGGGTGAATTCATCGAAGAAACATGCATCAATCCGACATTTATTTGCGATCATCCGCAAGTTATGAGCCCCCTCGCCAAATATCATCGCAGTCAGCCAGGACTGACAGAACGATTCGAACTGTTTGTTATGAAGAAGGAGGTTTGCAACGCATACACCGAGTTGAACGATCCAGTTGTGCAGCGGGAACGTTTCGAGCAACAAGCCGGTGATAAGGCGGCCGGAGACGATGAGGCTCAAATGGTGGATGAGAATTTCTGTACTGCATTGGAGTATGGTCTGCCACCAACTGGAGGTTGGGGCATGGGTATCGATCGACTCACGATGTTCCTAACAGACTCCAATAACATTAAGGTGCGTTTACTTGAAAGATTTTTTTGTGCTATTGAAACATTATTATGTATCTTTCAGGAGGTTCTGCTGTTCCCCGCTATGAAACCAGATGATCCAAACCGAAATCAAGCTCAAGGTGATGCACCACCAACTGCCGAGAAAAAGTAATTTATTATGTATTGCTGAAAAGTCGCCGCAATAAAACACGATATTGAAATCAGCTGGTCTTTTAAATTGTGTTGCAAAAATTGATTTAAATGAAACCTTAGAGCGCTTCCGCAATAAAACGTATTGCCAACACCATGTCTCTATCAATGCGAAGAACATATCGCACACAACATGACTTGCTGTAACAATCTTGTTACATCGACAGATTATTTTACTCCAACGCAACAGTGAATAGGGATGTAAGTAAGTAAGAAAGTTGTTAACTGACAGGTGAAATCAGATATGGTTTGCGCATTTTATGACCAGTAATGTGAACAAATAAAACAAGCCTTCGATGTGCGGTAATAAAAACCAATAGTTTCGAAACTCTAAAAAAATGCCTGAACTCGAACTGAGTAAAATCGAGTTCTTTCGCTTTTATCAAAATAATGGCGCCCAACATGGGAACCAAATTGTTGTCTGACAGGTTCTTGTATTTTAGACGCAAAACATTGAAAGGCTTTATTCTGCCCAAGAAAACTGGATCCATCGAACTCGAGCATTCTTTATTTTTTGATTGTTTTTTTAATTTTGCTTGCCGTTCGTTGTACCCCACAAGCGGACTATAAGAAATGCAGTGGAGTGGGAGGGTTACGATCCATCACTTCAGATCATAACCTCGCACTTAAGAGGAAAAGAAGAATAATTGTTTGTCCTTCTCAGGATCCGTCGAACTCGAGCATTCTTTACTCTTTGATTGTTTTTTTAGTTTTGTTTGCCGCTCGGCGTACCCCACAAGCGGACCATAAGAAATGCAGTGGAGTGGGAGGGTTACGATCCTTCACTTCAGATCACAACCTCGTAGGAAAAGAAGAATAATTATTTGTCGCTTCAGAATTTCACAAGGTTTATTCGAAAAAACTTGCCCAGGATTCCCTTCAGACAGTTCGTGCCTGAGGTTCAGTTTTACGATAACATTTGAATTTTCGGGGTTACATGACAGAAAAAGAGTGCGCGTGTCAGATAAATCCTATGATTGTCCGGTGGAGCCACTTTGGGATTTGTTTTTAATCGTCTCCTGTTGATCCTCTTTTTTTTGTGGCTGGA
This sequence comes from Neoascia interrupta, assembly GCA_947623515.1. Taxonomy (NCBI): domain Eukaryota; kingdom Metazoa; phylum Arthropoda; class Insecta; order Diptera; family Syrphidae; genus Neoascia; species Neoascia interrupta. Next base: position 3,377,344 of record OX392463.1, read on the forward strand.
GGCACAATATAACGTTAACTGAAGCTTTCTTTCGTTTGAATTCTGCACTATTTATCAAACTGTTTGAATTGAAAACGTTAAACGATTCGATATGATATTAAATGGAGCTATCTGCAAATGGCATTGAGTCGATCTATAGTTTCGACGACAATCGCTTCGAAAATTACCCGATTGGATCCCTGATCTGAACCACTTGGCATAAATTAATAAATAACTAGATATGACCTTCTATAAATTCATCAATATCAGCTTTGCCCACAAGCTGAAATTGATGAATTTATCCATTCTCTGACATTTATGTTTACAAATGTGTTTACACCCAGCCGGAATCTAGAATCAGAGTTAAAAAAGTCCCAAATGTAATTAAAATCTATTAGATTTCCCATACATTTGTAGAATTCAGAATCTAGATCAGAATCTAGATTCCCACAAAATCGAATACAAACGTAATATGTTGTATTCGATTTTGTGGGAATCATGGGAAAATAAAAGCAAACACACTTTTTTGATTCAATCAAAAGAAAACATGATGAAGTTGAAGAAGTTTGTTTATAAAATAAAAAGAAGAAATATTTTCGTTATTTTTTCATACTATTTAATTGTGCGGTGATTTTCATGTGTTCTCCAGTGCTTCTTTTGTTATCAACATTTGTTTTTTACTTATTTGAAGCTGTTTAACTTGCGACAACAGTGGAAAATTGGACAGTTGATGTTCAACTGATCGAAAAAACAGCAAAATCTAGATTATTTTCGCAGTGTGAAAGGGTCAATTCGATTTTGAAATCAAATTGCTCAGAATCTAGATTCTGGCCTCGGTGTGAAAACGCTATAAGGTAAATTGTTGTCGCATCTTCTCACACATGTTCACCGACACGGAAATTTAAACCTTTATAAAGCCTTTGAAGGCTTAATGAAAGACGTACACAAATGGGTTTTGGAGGGCAAGAGGGACGCAAGTTGAATATCTAGTTTTTCAGTAACAAATGCCTTATAAAAAACGCAAACTTATTTTTTTTTGTTAATGTCAAAGTTTAGTCTTTGTGAATAAAAGAATCTCCCACATCTATTGCAAGGCAAAAACCTCACCCAATTTCACCCAAAAATTGTTGGAAAATCGAGAGAAATTCAATGTGAAGCAAATTTTATCACCAATGCTTGTTAAAGTATTCAATTCCAATACACACTCGTACCAAATCCATCTGCAAAAGTCCATTACAAAAGTGAGGTCACCCTGTACATTGAATTCCATTTTTGCTTTTTCACCACTCACGAACACATCCCGGAATGGCTGTCCCTGCTGTCAAATATTTTTTCTCCCTTTTCTCTATCACTTTCCTCCATCGAAAAAGTGCACAAAAGGAAAACTGCACAGCACTGTATTATTAATGAAAAAATGCATTCAACAATAAAATAAAAAGCCCACACTCTCCAGAAACAGAGTCAAACAACCAAGTGAGTTATGAAAAACATTTTTGTGCACCCTATAGAGCAAAGAATGCCCCGAAAATTGATTAACTTTTGCCTACAACTCGCAGATTATTTCCCAAATTGAAGTGCTTCGTGCTGCCCTCCCTCCCAGCCATTCACACCATCCACCAACCACATCAAGTCCAGCAAAAACTAATCATAAAAATTTTCAGCAGCGCCCCGCAAGCTCCTCGGATCGTCCCTAAATGCATAAAAAGGTAATTAACTCCAACAATTCACATAATCAAAGTTTCGACAACCGCCTCGGACTTCCCGTCGACCATTTTTGCCACTAATTTTCAATAGAAAACCACATTATTCCTTCAGCCATTAAATCAGTGTGTAGACTTCATACAAATGGAATTATAACAGAAAGCAGAAGAAAAAAAAATATAGAAAAAGATAAACACAAAACACTTTTGTGTGTGCGACGAAGTAAGTGGAAAAATGGGTCGCTTGAAGCCCCTCACACCGCGAGCTGAAGCTGCCGACCCCATCAATGGGAACTCATTGCGGAAGATTGATAATCTAATCAAGAACCCGGAGAAATCATCGAGTTCCACTGCAGTCAAGGTGAGCGCGAACCTCGCACGCATTGCGTTCTAGGGCGGGGAGGGCTTTTCCTCCCATTTTCAGCATGTTTTACAAAATTTGTAAAAGTTTCTAGCCTGGCATTCAATTGTTGTTTCTTTGGCTGACCAGTCTCGGTAATCAATGAGGAAAAAATGTGTATAACAGTTTTGTGCGTAACTTTCTTTTGCCAGAAATTGCCAGTAAAAGTTAAAAATTGTTGAAAAAAATTACATTTCGTGTATTTTTGATTGACGAGCCTCGATTTGAGAACACTTCCGTTTGATAGCGGTAAACTTTTTTAAATTATTTTTTGAAAGATTTTTTGTTGTGCGTATAACAGTTTGTTTGTTTTGGTTCTCTTCCAGCTGAACGCTGTGCAAATGGACCCTCCAGGCGGCCGAAGACGCTTGGGGCGGCCACAAAAGCCACCTTCACCGCAAGTGGAGCCTTCTCCGCCACCGCTGGACGCAGACTCGTCGAATGAAGGCAATGGTGGGGGCGCCGGTGCAGAGTGCCGTCGAAGCTCCCGCAAAAAAACTATCAAGTTCGACGTTCGCGACTTGCTAAACAAGAACCGAAGGAGCCACAAAATTCAAATTGAGGCGCGAATCGATTCGAATGCCCCCAAGCAGGGCGCCGGCCAGGCTAGCAAGGAGGAGCTTGATAGCAAGCAAAAGACTTTCAACGAGAAGTCGGCAATTTTCCGCCGCTTTTCCATATCAGAGAACAAACTCCCGCCACGACCACCACCGCCACCGGTGGCACTAATTCAGACCATCCAACAGTGTGTGGGCGAACTGGAGCATATTCCCCTGGAAGGGGACATAAAACTGGCAACAATCTCCCCGATAGCACGCCGACTTAGTCGAACGCAGGAGATACTCTCTGCGAGTATGATGAAGCCCAAGCAGGTCAACAGTCTGATTGTAACCAAGTTGGAGAGTGTCAGTAGCGCATGTCGGACACCTGCGGCTACTAAGGGTAGAGTAGGACGGCCCAAGCTCCCTGAGCCACCAACGCCTGTTCAAAAGAAGCGCGGGCGTCCACCCAAAGCTAAACCAGCAACCGAGTCTTCGGACTCATTGACGGAGACCTCAAACGATAGCTTTGAACCAAGGCGGCCCGCCGAAACAGATACAACTCAGATACCTTCGACGAGTAACAACGCGTCGGAGCAAAAAAAAGCCGTGCCCAACGGCAGAGATGTCAGCGTATCACCAGACAATTCTACCAAAGGCATCGACTTGAAAGAAATGCTCGATGCCAGCGCCGTCACGTTACCGCAACCAACCATCCTCGACGACTGCATGCTTGTCTCTACCGAGGATTTGTTCGTAGCGGCCGAAGAGGAGGTCTTCACTGAGACCCTGAGCTCGGATGAATCGACCAGATCGCTACGCAGCACAGTCAAAGATGCGAACACTGACCAAGTCTCGCTTTTTGCCAGAAGCAATAGCACCGAAACGAATAGCTCAGACGACAGTGAAAATCGACGCCGGAAGGTGCGAGTCTCGGTAAAGCGCTTCGCTATTCCCCCTACAGTCAAAGAGCGTCTGGAATCCTCCTCCAACAACAGCAGTTGTGATGAGAAGTCGGACGTTATCGATGTAAGCTCATCCAATGACGATGAAGGGTCACAATGCTTGAATAACAAGAATCAACAGGCCACGGGTCAAGCTGAAGAGAACAAGATCGAGCCAAAAAGTACACGATCGGGTGGTAAGAAGACGCCTGAGCAGAAGGACATGGATTCTCCAGTTGTTGCTATCGAAAGTGAAGTGCCAAACGGAACTTCATCAGATAGTGTGATGCAAATATCAAGCGCTTCAACAACTCCACTAGATGAAGCTATTAATAAAGGTGAAAAGCAAGGATCGCCGCCTGCCCGTAAGACACCAGTGCGACGTGGGAAAAGCAGCAAGCGAGGGGAAGATGCTAAAAGTGGCAATATTGTCACTTCTCCAGTTGCTTCGGTTGCAGAAACTCCAGTCAAGGCTCAAAATATTGAAGAAATAGCTGAAAAACCGTCCTCCCCTAGGAGCTTAAAAGACGCCAAAGAGCCACCTGCTCCTCAAGTTTCCCTACGCAACCGCAGAGGAGGTTTTGGTGCTATGACGAGTCCAAGAAGCAGTGAGATATCGAAAGCCCGAAAAACAATGAAGGAGAGCAATGTTTTGCCGCCGACAGGAGCTCAGAAAACTGCAGCGATTCAAGAGGTTCATCCTGAGACTCAGGACGATTCTCAAGCGTCTACCGTAAGTCAGACGATGATATGCAAAAAAGAAACTGCGAAGGAAAAGGAATCAGTTGATCCTTACATAAGCCAACCAGCGGCGACAATAGACAATACCACATCGCCACCAAAAACCCGCAAGCAAAAGTCTGACCCTTGCAACCAGCAAGACAAAATTTCCTTAAGAACTCGCAAAGAGACTTTAAAACCCACTACAAACCAAGCAACTGCCTCAGCCTCACCCAAAGTCCAAATAGACGAAGAAAATGTTCTGTCTCCCTCACAAAACGAGTCGATTGTTGAGAATAAACCAAAAAGTAGAGACAGTCAATCAAAAGAGACATTACGGGACCAACTAGATCCTAAAACAAGCCCTCAAAAATCCTTAAGGAGTCGTCGAGATGAATCGGAAAAGGTCAAGCCGACCCATTCAACTCAAGAAGAGCCTTGTCAGCAATCACCACGAAGTAAGGATACCTCATCGCGAAGCCGTTCCAAAACCGTACGAAAACAGCAAACTGGAGAACCCTTTGAAGAAAATGGTGCGTCGACGGACAACAAAAAGTCTGAACCAAATCAGCCTCTAGACAACCAACAGACTGAAACAGCAATACAGAAAGAGCAATTAGTTCCTAGACCGGATGCTAAACTATCAGATATTACCAAAGAGGCTAGTGATGGTTGCCCCAAAACCGACTGCCAAACAGAGATTCCTACAACCGAAGAAAACTCCTCGGACTTGTCAGGCATGGGTCGACGTGAGTCCTTACGCAGAGCCATGCGTGCCTCTATTTCGGCCGCGCTGAAAAAAACATCTGTAAAAAAGGCTGTTGCAAAGTCACCAACCACATCCGAGCAAACATTTTCATCTTCAGAGAGCTCAGAGTGTTCGGAGGGAACTCTAAAGACGAGAAGACACGCCAAAGAAGTTGCCGTAGAGAAATTAAAAGAGGACACGAGTAGTCTTTCTTCTGAAAGTTCTTCTGGAACGTCTTCGACATCAACGTCCAATTCGTCGTCGTCGTCTTCATCATCAACAACTTCATCGTCCTCATCATCATCTTCGTCGTCATCAAATTCGTCATCAGCATCTTCTTCCTCGTCTTCTTCGAACTCCGAAAGACGTGCTACGCGTTCTCGAAAAGCACAGCGATCGGTTCAAGAGGAACCGCCCCCAAATCCTATAATCGTGGCAGTGGAACCAACTACTCCTGTGATGAAACCTATGGTCGAGCCGGAGAGTGAGAGCTCAGACAACTCGGCAAAACTGAATGTATCGAAATCTGAGAAGAACTGCGACACCTTGTCAAGAGAACGGGCCAGGCTCATGGAACGTCGAAAGAGTGCCAGACTAAATCGATGGGAAATGGTAGAAGACGAAGAAACTAACGAGACGGGCAGCGAAAGCTCGGAAACTGCTCCAGTTATGCGCAAAACTCGCTTGGGAAAATCGAAAACCAGATCTTTATCAGTTGCGAAATCGGAAGGGCAAAGGAAAACAACCACCCTAGAGAATTCTTCATCAGAACCTTCACATCCACAGGAAATCTCCAAACAGAGGAGCTCCACTGACGACGATGAAAAGGCGAAGGCATCACAAGATACAGCCACGAGCAAAAGCAAAGCGAAAAGAATGTTTCGGAAGTTCGTTCCTCTCAAGGATGACTCTTCTGGATCCAATACATTGTCCGACGATGAATCATCAGGAAAGCATCCACACCGCAATACAAGAGCTCGCCGCAAGACCATTTCGAGCTCGAGTGAGCTAGATGAATTGCTCGTAAACTTAAGCCCTCCTGACCGGGCCCTAGAGTATCTGACCCGAAAGTCGCGAAAATCTCCAGAACAAGTGGAAACCGCAAACTCTCCTCGACAATTTCTACCGAAAGATGTCAAAACAATGCCCAAGCTGCAGGTGGAGAAGCCAGCGACAAAAGAAGCAGTCATGTCTAAAGAAGCACGCCAGGTTGAAGAAGTGCCCAAGGTCGAAGAAGTACCCAAGGTTGAAGAAGTACCCAAGGTTAAGGAAATAACCAAGGATGAAGAATCAACCAAGGTCCAAGAAATACCAGGAACTCCATGTGCCGTAGCTGAGCCGGAACCAGCCGCTAAACTAGTCGCTGTAACTCAACCGACACCAGTCTCCATAGCTCAGGCAGCACCAATCGCCGCTATAGAGGATTCTGGACCCAAGGAATCCAGCAAAGAATTGGAAAAGAAAGAAAATGAAGGTCGTGCGGAAATAAATCCTGACGCGGCTGATCAATTGAAGCCAATGGAGCCCGCAAAGATTTTGGAGCATGAAAAGGCTGTCGCACAAAAAATTGATGAGCTTAAGACTGTCCCACTCGTCGGAAATACCTCAAACGAAACTACATCCACTTCTAATCTCGTTGAAGACAAAAAAGCCGATGAAGTTTCCAAGATTTCCAAAAGAAAGAAGCCCAGCAGGTTCTCTCCACTAAACCCAGACAATTTGCAAAAACAAATTCCAACAGAAGTCGTGCAACAACAGCAGATCATCGAGGCGCAGCCAACCAAAACTGAGATTTCTCGCCAACTTGATGTTACCACACTCCAAGAACTATTGAAGACTCCTCGACAAAAAAAGAAAACTTTAAGCGCTCTTAAGACCCCAGAAGATTCCCCAAAAGCTGCTTCACCAAATATAAAAGCGGTCGCCAATGAGGAGCTAGCAAAAGTTAATCCTGAGGTTACTGCGGAACGGATTTCAGGTCAATCCCTGGAATCTAATTTCATTCCTATTCCTACAGAAAAATCAAAGATGAAAGCCATAGACGATGAATTCCCAGAGTCTAAGATTAACGACATACAATGCGATGCTGCTGAAGCCAAACACATTCAATCAGCCTTCAGCCATAATCTAGAAGTCGTGAATAAGGCACCTTCCCCGATTTGCACTGCCATTCCGAATGAGATTCCTGTGAACAAAACCGATTCCAAAGATGGTATAGATATTCTACTAGTGTCATCTGCAGCAACCAAAGAATCCAGAGCAAAAACGGAACCGCGATCGGCTACGACCGCCGATGAATCGAACGTCAAATCCCCGGTAGTCTCGGAAACACCAACAAACATTTTCGAGCAGGAAAAAACCAAGCAGAAGGCAGAAGATCAGAAATGCGGAAAGAAAAACAAAGCGCTGCAAGCACTGGCAAAACTCGCAGAAGAACGCAGCAAGTTCAAAAAAGGGAAAAATCTCGAGGAAGAACACAAAGAAATCGATTCAAAGCTTGAAGTCAGCAATTCAGTCGATAGTCCAAAGGCAGAAACACCAAAAATAGATCCAAAGCCCGTCCCGCGAAGGAAACCTGATTCGAGCTTTTTTGAGTCGCTTGAGAAGTCTTTAATGAAGACGGCCACTACGAAGAAATCCTCGAAGAAGAAGGAAAAAGAGCCGACCATCGTCATTCCCAAGTCAAAGGAGGAGCCCCAAAAACCCAAAAAAGCTCCCGAGAAACCAGAAGCATCTAGTCCGAAGCCTAAGAAAAAGCCTAAAGAATCCCCAAAGCCCGAGAAAAAGCCGCCTGAAGAAGTTACTGTCAAGCGAAAGAGTACTCCCAAAGTCAAGGAAGTCGCACCTCCGAAGCCGCATATAGAAAGCGAACCAGCTCCAAAGTGTGATTCTCCTGAAAATGTAAGCAACAAGGCCGCAAAACATGAAGACATTGTTCCGCAGCCTTCGGTGATAGAAACACAAATTACACTGCCACCCAAGACCCCAAAGAGCAAGGGCGAAACGAAGTTCTACGCTGACGAGCCGTTGCTACTTGAGCGACCACCCATTGTCCTGCAGCCGGTCAGCGTTTCAATAGTGACAAATAAAGAAAAATCACCGGACCTGCTGCCCGACCCGCTTAAGGATATAGAAAAGTTCATTGAAGACGGAGTAAACCTGCTAAAACGCGGCTACAAGCTAGACGACGACGATGACTCGGCACTAGACAGGGACATTCTCAAATCGGACGATCTAATGACGCCGAAAAAATGTAAGTTTGACGACAGCGCCGATGAGAAGAAAAACTCCTCGCCCACAGAAGATGACAACTCAAATTCAAACTCAGAAGAGTGTCCTACGTCGCTGGCTACAACGCCAACCAGCGATGACACGGACACGCCGAATGGTATTCGACGCTCGCACCGCATTAAGAACAACTCGAAGAGCACCAAATGCCTGGTGGGTCGAGGCTTGGTGCGCGACAAGGAGCGCTTCTCGACAAAGGACGACGAAAAGACAATCTACTCGATTGACGACCAGAAACTGGACCTCGCCGAGGTTGAGGCGAAAAACTCAAAGTTCCTCAAGGACATGGAGGAGAGGCTTAGCAACTTCCGCGTGATTCGAGAGAACGAGTACAAGTGCGAGCGCGTCATCAGCAAAGAAGCCAGGCGAATGCTGTGCGACTGTTTTCTCACCCCTGAGGAGGAGGAGCGTGGGGAATTGGGCTGCGGCGAGGACTGCCTTAATCGGCTTCTAATGATCGAGTGCGGAACCGACTGTACGGTGCGGGAACGCTGTACGAATCGGCGCTTCACCAAGTTTCTCTATTCGCCATGTCGTGTGTTCCGCACAGAGAAGAAGGGCTTTGGCATAATGGCCGACATTGAGATACTGCCGGGTGAGTTTATCATGGAGTATGTCGGCGAGGTGATCAACAGCGATGAGTTTGAGTACCGAAGGAACATCTACTCGCAGGACAAGAACAAGCACTATTATTTTATGGCATTGCGAAGCGATGCGATAATAGACGCCACTGCCAAGGGCAATATATCAAGGTTCATCAATCATTCCTGTGACCCCAACGCCGAGACACAAAAGTGGACCGTGAACGGTGAGCTGCGAATCGGATTCTTCAGCCGGAAGAGCATTATGCCGGGTGAGGAGATAACTTTCGACTATCAGTATCAGCGTTATGGCAAAGAGGCGCAAAAATGCTATTGTGAATCGTCCAACTGTCGGGGTTGGATTGGCGAAGAGCCCAGCTCAGAGGAGGAGGAAGAACTGGAAGATGAAGAGGTTGAAAGCGAAGAGACTGAAGAAGAGGAAGTACAACCTCAAGTCCCGATGCCAACAGCTATTGTTCCAGTTTCTGTGGGCGGGCCTGCTTCTCCGATAATGCCAGTTGTTCCCGAGATCGTTTCAGTGGACAAAGACGCAGAAGCGGTCAGTGTCTCACCAATTGTACCTGCTGAGCCGGTACCACCTACATTGCCGACTCAGCCGGCGAAAGATCTGCAGCTCAAGAAGAAGAAGGAGAAGAAACGTCTGCTCGAGCGAAAGGAAGAGAAAATTAAGCGACGCGAAAACAAACAATTCCTTGAAGATCCCGACATCGAGGACGAAGTGCGTTTCCTTGTCAAATGTGGTCTCAAGAATCAAGCTGACACTCTTCGTCTATCTCGGCTTATTGTGCGAGCGAAGCTGCTGGAGACTCGCCTCAAATTGCTTGAAATTCTTCGTCATGGAGAACTGCCGTGCCGAAGGCTTTTCCTCGATTACCATGGTCTCAGGTTGCTGCACGGCTGGATGTGTGAAGTTATCGACACGCGAGACACTGAGAAAAGCATGGAAATTCGCATGGTCCTGCTGAGTGTACTAGAATGTCTACCCATATCGAACAAAACAATGCTGACCGACAGCAAGGTCTATCAGACGGTACGCGATTGGTCGAATAACAAAGAGTCGCATTCGCCGAGTGAAGGATCACCCAAAGATACGGCTGTTGCAGCTTCTTTGACAAGCGAGGATGCCTCGTCTGAGCTGCAGAAGCTCGCCGCAAAACTAGTCAATACGTGGGATAATTTGCCAGAGGTTTTCCGCATCCCAAAACGAGAGCGCATCGAGCAGATGAAAGAGCACGAACGCGAGGCTGATCGGCAGTACAAAGGCCTGGGAGAGAACAGGTCTCGTGCGGAGGACACTCGGAACAGAGACAGATACATGCGCAACAGCGGATCGAATAATTCACGATTTAAATGGGGTCGCTCGGATAAGGACAAGGAGCGGGAACGCGAACGAGCTGGCGATAGAAGAAAATACGCCCACAATGGAGGCTCGGGCAAAGATGGAGGTGACAAGTCAACGGCAACCCTTCCAGGTGACTCAAATTTATCGAAGGAGCAACGCAGAGAACTATTTGCTGCCAAGGTGAGTGAATGTTTTTCTTTCTGCAGATCTTAACTAAGAACCTGTTGTCTTAGAAAGAATGTTTGATGAATGATCTTAAGAAAGAATGTTTTTCTTTCTTAAGATCTTAAGAGAGCGCGATTAGCTTTTGCTTCTATCTGTCGAGGGATTTGAGTTGTTTTTTTTTTTGTAATTTCTACTTTTATTGCTTCTAGTCTTTGCAGCTTGATTTTTAAGGTTTAGCTAGAATTTGGTACCGAAAACTTCAGTTATATTTAATGCCCCGATGGTTTAAAAGACTGATTGTTAATTCCAAAATCATCTGCAATCGCATGCCTCCTGACGGACTTCCTAGACAGGTCATGCTAGCTGAGATGCGAGCGTGTCGCCCCACAAGAGACAGGTGGTGAGATCATGTAAAGAACCTCTCCGAGTCCCGCTTGGGGATTGCGGCTGAATCTCTCGCGATTGAGAACGATAGAAAGACCATTAAGCCACCCTCGCTCCGCGACCCTTTTACAGCATAATCGACCTTTTGAAAATGATGATAATGATGATGATCTATAGTCGAAGTCAGTGCAATCAATTAGTCCAAAGATCCATTTTCGCTCAACAATATTTTTCCCTCCTTTCTAAACCAACTAGATCTCCATCTTTCCACTAGAGTAGTATCCAAACCACTTCCACCATAGTTTGGATTTATCGCTCATTAAAATTCAGTTGGATTCTTCTTCCGTTCATTCTTTATCTTTTCCGGTACATTTCAACCGTTTCTCCTGGGATTTTAAACTGAACCTTCACCAGGAAGCTCCGTTGGTCTTAATTTTATTTATCACAAGATGACAAAAACACGTGCGGGAAATAGTCGATTTTCTGCAGGAAGCAAAATCAGTGCACGAGCAACAATTTCCCCTTCGATTCCTGTGATTTTTAATGAAAACTAAATTTTATCAATTTTTTTGTCGTAGTCACTCGATACCTTAAAGGCAGCTACACAAACAAGCGTTGGCTCCGCTTCACAAACAAGCTTTGGCTCCGCTTCACAAACAAGCTCTGGCTCCATCCCAGTCGCGGCTTTAGATCTGCATTGAAATGGAATTTCTAAAATTCCGCTTTTTTCGTTCTTGAAGTGCTTATTTTGGTTTTATACCGTTTTCACACCGAGCCAGAATCTAGATTCAGAGTAAAAAAGTACCGAATCTATCTATCTAGTGTCAAGTTGGATAAATGTCATTACTCCGTTGTGATATAGCTTCTGTTCCACAAATATTGACGATTGGCAAAGTTAGAATGCAATACCTGGTGATCAAATTTCTTTATTAGTTCAGAATATTCGGAGTGCATTCGTTCCGTACTACCTCCTGAGGAAGTACGAATTATATTGATCGGAATATTCCAACTTTGTATTCCACGTTTTCCATTCCTTCTACAGAATGAATAAGGAAACGCACCCTAAAAGATTTTGATTAGGTTACGAGTGTTTTAACTCTGAATCTATATTCTGGCTCGGTGTGAAAAGGGTATAAGGTATCCCAGAACAGCTGACTCGCTTGCTTATAGAGAGACAAATAGATATTTGGGGATTGGGACAACTACAAAAGAAATGGAAACAAACAATGCAAATAACAAAAATCATGTAGAAACATGCTCTTCCCACTAGTGCGTTTGTTTAGTAGATATGCAAAAAAATTAAAAAAAGGGGAACGTCCATAAAAATCTAGATTCAAAATCAGAATCTAGATTCAAAGTAAAAAACTAAATTTCAGAATCTGTATCAAAATCTAGTTTTCCACAAAATCCTAAAATGAACATACCTTATTAATTGTTCAGCACATGGTGCGGATTTCCAATATGATGGTTGAATATAAAACAGCTGATATATTTTACAAAACAAACGAAGTGAAATCTAGTACTAATCAAGATTTCACTTCGTTTGTTGTCTAATAATCATCTAGTACTAAACACCCGAATGTAAAAACGAACATACCTTCTCAATTACCAATTATATGGTGCTAAATGCTGATTCATTCCTGAAAACAAACCAGCTCATGAAGTTCATTTATAAAATTACGAGTTAAATGATTTCAAATTATTGAAGCTATAGAAGTTACTTGTGACTATTTGGGTGGCTGGTTTCCAAGTTAACGAAATCCAAATTATTTTTGCGGTGGGAAAGCCTCTAATTTTATTTTGAAACCGAATTGCTCGTAATCTAGATTTCGAATCGGCTTCAAAAGGGTATAAACAAGCGGATTTATTTTTTTACACACATTGAAAGTGACAGTCACTACCGATGTGTCAGATCTACAGATAGTATAGGTCTGCCGAACTACTGTGCCCGGCTTAATTTTTCTATGTTTTCATACATGAGTTGGATGTACACTTGGTAAAAGCTTCAGCTTTATTTTGTTCTGATATGAAAAAAGTATACCACCAAACCATTCAACGACGCACGTCTTGTTTGTATGTCTCTTAAACTGCAAAAATTATCTAAACAAACAGTGCTTGAGTCTTGAGGTGATCGGATCGCTGATCAGCTGACAAGTTTTGCAAACATTTTGTTTTGTTTGGAGATTTCGGTAAAAACATTCTAACGTTCGTTTCATAAAAAACTAATGTTTCGATGAACGTTTTTAATGCTTTTCTTGGCGCCATAGCAGCACAGCTTAACTTCAAAAACTAATTGAAGATCACGCAGTTATCATGGAATTTATGAGTGTTTATATAAAGTGTTTCCAGGCATCAAACGTCGGAGGTAAAGTAAGTACTAGCTCTTTGTATTAGCTTTTATTGCATACAACTACTAGTTACTTTGCAGGTAGGGAAAGAAAGAAATTTTTAGAGACGATCACTTAGCCTCAGTTATTAGCTAATAACTTGCGATATTTTGTTAATGCCTACCCTCTGTATTTTTTTTAAGGGTGGATATAAGAACATACAAAAATACCTTTCCTTATTAACACCCTATTCTGTTCCCAGGTTGCACGTGATGAAGCTGAAAAGCGACTCGCCGAGGAACGTCGTGAATTTGACATAAAATGCCGATTTTTCGGTCTCGATCCAAAACGCATGCAACCCGAAAACATGCCATTTTGTGTCAATCCCTCCACCGGCCAATGGTATTCCACAAACAAGAAACCGATATCCACCCCTCCCAGTTATGCACACGTTCAAGTGCCTGTCAAACCAAAGTCTACCAACCCCGAAGACTATCGCCTGCCATCAATGGACTTGCCACCGCTCTGGAAATATGCAATCAGTCCCAAAGGAAAAATCTATTACTATCATGTGAAAATTCGAATACCACAGTGGGAGCCGCCAATTAAAATTCTTCCTCTGGCCGGCCAAAACCCAGCTCAAGTGAAGAATTCCGAAAGTGACTCTTCCAACGCGGATGGTACTGATATTTCAGAGGACGATATCGATGTCATCAGAGGTAAAACGTGTCGAACTACATCGCCCGGGGGTCAAGACTCATTTTGCTTCTTTCTTTTAGGTCTTGATCCGGTGAAGCTGCAGGCATACATAGAAAAGAAAATCGAGGACAGGAGACTCCAGCGCTACACCAGGCTAGTCGAAGAAAAACAAATCAGTGTAAGTACTATTGTTTTTGTTGCATTTCTGCAATAACTAACAAGAGGACTTTTCATCCGCAGCCTCGTAAGGAGGAAGATCGCATTTATAACCAAATGGAGGTCAGAAAATACAAGGAAAACAAGGAGAAAATACGTAAGCGGAAGGAAGAGATTCGTAGACGACCAACAACACCTAAGGGAACACCCCTTGATCCGGAAAACATCGAGCCCGATGAAGCTGCCGATGCTCTGCCAATTCAAGATTATCTCCTTTCGTCCGATGAGGAAGACACCATCAAAGCCGAGTGCAACAATAGCCCACTTATCGATAAGATTGTTCAGGGTGACAAAATAGTCGACGAATTGGATGCCTTACAGAGTAAACGTCCTTTCAAGCGACCACTGCCCATTCGAGAAAAGTACGAGCACAAGAAGCGTAAATTGGACAAGGGAAAGGATTCCAGCAAAAGGTAAGTCAGCAGAAATCTAACTCTTTGTCAAGGTTAAAGAGATTTCAATTTGTTTTTACAGTACAAAACGTAGTAAGGACGGCGAGAGCAGCGGCAGTAGTAAATATCGGAAGATAAGGGAGAAATTCCGCTGCGAAATCGCAGGCATTATTGTGCCACACTTGAGGCCGTATCGCAAGGATACTTGCTCCCACGGTAGAATTCTAAACGACGACGATTTTAACCATCTAGCCAAAAAGGTAAAAAAAAAACTATTCTTACCAAACTTCTCCCTTAATAACAAACTTCCCTCCTAGCTTACTCAATTCGTAATGGTTAAGGAGCTCAAGTACTGCGAATCAGTCGGTCAGACACTTGTCGTAACCGAGTCGGTTAAGAACAAATCCCGCGAATTCATCAAGAAATACATGGCCAAGTACGGCGAGGTATATGTACGGCCCCATAACGATCCCGAATACAAGGATATACCATTTTTGTAGGCTTTTTAATACTTTAGTTAAATCTGGCAATAACTAGCTGTCTTACAAAGTTTTTTTTTTAACAGGGCCTAACGAATAAAAAATAAAATCCAGAGTTTAAATAAGCCGACAACTGTCGTAAAGTGTAAATCAATACTCTTCACTAAATTTTGCTGTTCGTTTGGCCCATAGTCTTTAGTTTTTAAGTTATTTAAGTGAATTCTATATCTAAACCAACTACGGACTCATTGCACTGCATAAACCCACACACACACACACACGTCCTCAAATTTATTTTTAATTAGTTTTAGGAATGTGCTGTTAAGTAACCCCCTGCCCGATTTGAATTAATTATTATTCTAGATTTTAAGGTATTCTAACCTGTCAGACAGTTCGTTTAATATTTATTGCTAAGAGAATGAAACATAAGAATTTGCGATTTAAAACACACACAAAAAAAAACAAAAAACAAAAGTTGAATATTTTTGAATACATTGTAGATTATTCGCAAAACAAAAATAAAAATAAAAAAAATATTGTATAATGTTAATATTATATAGACAAATAAATGAATAACTGAATAGCATAAATAGTAACTGTAATAAAATTTAATTGAATTACAAAAGTATCCTTGTGTATCCTTATCATCAAATTGTGTGGTTAAAGGCTACCTAAAATGTAGGTAATCTTTCTACGAATCCATTAAAGCCGAGAGCAATGTCGAAAGGTTTCAGGTACATGGAGGTTTCCGGGATATATGGAGAAGCCGAACGGACTGAGGAAAAAATCAGACAAGAATAGTTACAGCTGTTAACATATGCATTATGCAACACCCCGGTTGTAGGGTCTCAGAAGCTGCAACTTTAGCCGCCGATTTCTTCAATCTGAGACAAAGTAAAGTAACTTGACTTGAGTCATACATTCGGGTAAATTCGGATGAAATGGTGGCTCATATAAGTATAAGTGCAGATACTTACAAGCCAATTAGCCTCCCATCGTTTATTTTAAAAATCATAGAGCCACTAGTAGATCTATTGTGAAACCCAAACCGCCTGCCGTAACGCTAACTTTTTGTAAGTCGTTGCCGTTTACACTCTGCGACACAATGGAACCGCTTCTGGCTGGCTGTTTTTCTTAAGTTCTATACGCACGGATTTTTGCGAAAACGACAAAAGCTCTTATTTTAAATTAGTTTTTACGTATAAAGGCTTAGAAAAACTTAGGTTGGAAAAGACAATTTTAAAATGTTTGACGCATTTAGCTTTCTTTTTGTACGGTTTTGTACTTGAGCCAAATCTGAACAAGATCTCTGTTACCGTTAAGATACTAGACGATTTTAAAGCATCGTTTGTCAAAATGCTTTTATGCTTTTGAGTTACATAAATCTCGGACGTTTTTGAAACTTAAGAATTCGCTAGTTTTTCTTAAAATTATTTCTTATATGTAATTTCTGACACGTGTAATTTTTTAAATTTGATTTCTCCTAATAAAACCAGAGTGTAGGGCATGTGAAACACTAATTTTTTCATGAATTTTTGCGATTTTTAACGAAAATGCGCCAAAACGGCAGTACATACTAGAAGTTTTTCAGAAAAATAAGACTTAAGTTCATTCGATATCGACTAAGTGGATAAAAAGTTAAGGCCCCCAAACTATGAAAAACGTTATCCATTTTCAACTCTTATTCAGTATTTTTAAAAAATTAATTTTTTTCATTGATTCTCAGTATTTATGAGTTCTCAGTCTCGTTTTTCCAACGGACCGCTAAAAAACCAAGTAAGTACCTAAGTGCAAGAGTTCGTCTGAACCGAATACCCGAAACCCGACCCTCTTTACCCTGTGTGTTACAAATTTAAAACTTGTTTAGCTTAATTCCATACACTGTATGGCAAATATTTGTATTGGCCACCCAAAAATGGGCATTGGCTGAAAACTGAAAGCAATTCTTATTTCGTAAGGATCATGAGAAAACACCTTAGAAGCGAATAATTATGCTTAAAATAACAGTTTTCCCCTAAATACGCCCCCTAGAAGTGGGCGGAGCTCAATGCTTGCATTTATCATATAATTTTTTTTTCGATTTAGAATGAATTTTTCGAGAAATCAGGGTTTTTAAAAATCAAACATGTTAAAAGTGGGCATGGTCGATGGTGTGGGCGGTCCTCTTTCTTGTCTTATTAAAAGCTTTTGATAAAGCTTTGACACTATTTCTCTAGAGTCTAGACCAATATTTGAGTTCCTAATGGCTTGTCTAACTTAATCAAAAGGCATTTTAAAGCAAAATTTT
Organism: Neoascia interrupta; assembly: GCA_947623515.1. Lineage (NCBI taxonomy): Eukaryota > Metazoa > Arthropoda > Insecta > Diptera > Syrphidae > Neoascia > Neoascia interrupta. The sequence goes on from OX392463.1 coordinate 3,394,555, forward strand.
GCTTCCAAAGTTATGTCAACGCTTTCATAGGCGACAAAATCATAAGGTCAATACCTCTAGAGGCAATCCACAGAAAGCCGGTTAAACCATTTTTACCAATGAGATAAAAATGGTTTAACCGAAATTACTACCCCCTATCAGTGAACTGTTAGAGAACGTTATAAGGACACTAAATTTTCTTCCAAAACTGTTCAGAAACAAAGGAAGCGACATGTTAGACAAGAATTTTTTTGAATTTGTATAAATGGGGCTAAATCGTCTATGAATAATTTAAGCCTGTTCAGCCTATCAACAACATAGCAAGAGCTTATGAAACATCTATGAATACGGTATAATAAACTTTTTTAATTCAATTGCTTTAAGGAAGAATAAGGCCGCAGGAATAGGTGGAATTCCAGCGGATATAATCCAAGCATCTCCAATTTCGTCGGTGGAACCTTTGCACCCCCTTATCAAGTGAGAATTGGTAGCACTAGCAGAACTTTTCCATTTTGCCCGAAGTGTAGAAAAAAGGGATGATAAAAAAAAGAAATGCTTAAAAAAAAGAAATTTTACTGAGTGTGGAAAGTCATCTGAAACGCTTCTGCATGCTACCTCCAATAGCTAGAATAGTGTCAAAAATGATTTTGGACCGTGCGTCGGAAAGGCCTTCTTAAAGAGACGCCGGATGCCGAACAAGCAAGTTTTCGTAGTGTTTCTTCCAGTGTTGAGCACATAAACACCCTACGGATTGTTATCAACACACTTGTTAGTGTTGAATTCACTATAACTATCATAGTATAAGCTTCATAATCGAAGTGAATTTTGAAATTCAAAGCGCATCCTGTCACCAATGCTTTTCCTGCTTGTGATAAATTATGTGCTCCGCGCAACATTGTCTCCCCTGTAAGGAAGCAATTCAACAGAGTCTAACAACTTCCAATATGCAGACGACGCGTGTTTACTCTCATATCTACAGAATAATGGACCTGGATCAAATGACAGCAAACGTAGAGAGAGAGGCAAATCTTGTTGGGCTGTAAATCAAACGCCTCAAAATAGGAAAATAATTAGTCCAAAAACATCATACATAATTAGATGTACAGTCTAATTATTAGATCATACATAATCAACATAATTAGACTCGAATTCCAAAAAGTGTGTCTAGACAACTGGTAGGCGCTCGAGAGCTCCAAAAATTCTTGGAAGCATATTACTGACAGTGGAGTCGAACGCGACGTTGTCAATCAGATTGACGATGTCCAGTCGCCCCGTTTGGTATGTTGCCCATGGAGAAACAACACCATCCGCTTAAGCACTAAGCTTCGACGCTCGATATTCTGTTCTGCTTGTATGCATGCAGTACCTGGAAAAGGGTAACATCAACGCCAAGTTTTGTGGGTTAACCCGAAAATACTCCCTTCGACCCATAGTTCGCGAACTCTTAACACTTTTTTCTACGAGATTTTATAGCCAATTATTTCGAAAGCCAAAGATTTCGATAACTTCATTGACGGTGATAATATTGCTCTGAAAAATAGCTACCTAGATTTGCCCCAGATTATCTGATCAACAAAACTCGCTTTGTTGGCCTTTTTAGGGGCCAACGCTGCATTGGAGAACTAATCCGCAGGAACAGTTGAGCTTACCCACATTTTTGTCTTCGTACAATGTCGGCATTTCTCTTTAACAACTCTCAATTTTAACAACAACAAAAAAATTCAGCAAACAATATAAATTGATGCAATTGTGTAATTTATCTTTATTACATTTAAAATAATATGTTTCATATAATATGCACTTTCCTTAAATCACTGCTTCGTCGTAACGTCTTCTACGTTAAATCGATATCACTCTTTTAAAAATACAAACTAAACTTATTTTGTATTCTTTTGTTTTTCTTTCTTAGTTTTAATGTTTATTTTTATTCTTTTTTCTAATTTCTTCGACTGTTTATTTCTTATTTCTATTCATGGTCATAGAAAATATTATTATTATATTTTGAATTTTGTTTAAAGGCTCCTTTCATTTGTTTGCTCTTTTTTCCTGTCTTCTGATTAAGCTTATACCTAGAGTACAATTTTTTAATATTAAATTTTATACTTTTAATCAAACAAACACATACACTGATTCTTATATTAGTTGTTTCCTTTTTTTGGTACGGAAACTTTTTTGTTTTCTTTTATTTCCTTTTCTTTCCAAATATTGTCGACATTAATTATTCTTTGTTTTGTTTTTATTTTGTTTGTTTTGACTTATGATTAGCAAAATGAAATAATAAAAATTATTTAGTTAAACGTTATGCTTAGCTAATTTTTAGCAAACATAGACTTTTTTATTTACTTATTGCTTAAAAATGCTTTCTTATTCTTGCAAAAACATTTTTTTATCTTTGTTATTGCCAAGTATTTGAAAATTCGGTGTTTTTATTTAAAAATATAACATTTAGTGTTTAATTAATATTATTTTTAGTGTTATTGTGTTTAACAGTGTGCCATTTTGAGCTCACCACATACGATCTAAGCAATTGGTCATTTATTTAGTTTTTTTTATAATTTTTAATTTGTTTATAGTTTTTTTTTTTTAATTTTTTTATGAACTAAACTGTAAAAAAATTAAGGCAGATTTTGGTAGCATTTTTAAATGTTTTTTCCCCAAAAGCATTTAACTCAAATAGTTCGTTGGAAACAGAAAAAAATATAAACCAAAATTTAAAAATTACTGTTTTGTTTAGGTTTTTATTTTGGCACAATTGTGTTTTAAGAATTATTGAGGAATGGGACCAGTCCACTTACTTACAGAAGAAGAGAAAATTAGAATTGATTTAAGCAATTTGGGATAAAAGAGTTAATATTAAAAATATAGGACGAGGGGCGATTTTTTTAATGCCAGCCAGAGTGAATGGCTGGCATTAAAAAAGAGAGATACACAAGAGAGTGATGCACTCTGCACTCTCTGGCTGAGAGTTAGTCGCTTTTCTGTGGTGGGGCGTCTTTGTGTGGTGACTACGTTAGGAAACTACCAAAATATAATAAGGGAATCTACAATCTATTGTGGATTCAGCGCGTGGTGCTAAATATCATAGATTTTTTGGTAGCATATTTTGACAGCGTCTCAAAGGAAGTTAAATATTATAGCCCAAGGATAATTATTAAAGTCGACGACAGTAATACTATGTATCCACCGCGCACTAATCCGCGATTAAAATAAACTTAATTAAATTCTCTTCAAATTACGCTGTTCAGCATAAATACTTAAATCCTCTCGCCAAATCCGAGTTTTCGAGTTAAACTTAGATTAACCCCAGAAATCCCAGAATTAATCTCGGCTTAACTCACCTAATTTGGTGATATTTTTCAATCACTGTACTTTTCCCATTTGAAATATGCAGTACAGGCCTTATGGAAGAGCTTAAATCTGAGTTACCCTAACAGCTATATTGCTTACAACGGTATTCTTTTGTTTGGATTTTGTAAGGAATCTTTATCGGAGCTTTCTGCAAATTCATAAGTATGTATGTTCATAAGTATAGATGTTTGTGGGGCGAAGCGTCATCGTCTTTGAGGGGTAACTGAAATTGAACGCTGCTGCAAATTCCTGTGATGTTTTGATGAAGTTACAGAGTGAGACACGTCAGTATCCAGGAGTGTTGAGCATAATATTTCAGAAAAGCACTGCTCGCGTGGGCTAAGAAATGGGTTGGATTGGAAACCACTCCGTGGTGAGTACAAAATCTGTCTTAGGCAGTCTAGGCATTGGACTTAAAAAGCTACAGAGTCGATGGCAAAAAATCGTATAATGGCACTCTTAAGGCCAGTCTTTTCCCAAAACCGTCAATACCAAAGCCTGAACATTTAGTTTCGATGCCAAATGCGTAGGCAACTAAAAAAAACCTAAAAGCTGAAAATAAAAACTTTCAAAAAATAAAAAAAAATCCAAGTTTATATTTTTATCATTGAATGAAATTCACTATTTTTATTATCTTCACTTAATAAAACTGAAATTAGTTAAATTATAATAACTAAAATAAAATGGTTAATAACTAAACTAACTAATTAACTCTTATGAAATAAAGTCAAACAGTATTTGAAACAGGACAAAGAAACAGGTCTAAATTATACAAAAAATAAGAAAGTCAACCGAATGGTAAAAAAGGAAAAGAAAAAACTGACTAATACATAAAACTTTATATAGTATTGGTTTTATATATTCTTTTTTTCTTTTTTTAAAATCTTAAAATTAATTATTTATTCCACCAGTTCAAAAAATTGATGTACACAGTTTTTGTTCTGTTTTCTATATACCTACATATGTTTTTTTTTCTTACAGTATTTAGTTTAACTTGCCTGTTATTTTAGATTTATTAGTTTATACATTTTTTAATTAAAGTTTTCTTAGAAAATTCTGTCTAAAGAAAAACCAAAAATGATGTAATTTTTTTTATTTGTTCGTTTTCCTTTTTTTAGTTTAATTTTTAGTTAACAAATTTTAATTTTTAGTTCACAAGTATAATGGATGTTAGTTAATAATATTTTCTTTTTTTTCAAGTCTTTGGTTTCTTTTATGTTTATTATTTATGATTGTTATATTTAAATTAATATAACATACATACATATAATATATATATATTCTGTTTTAATTCTTTTATTAAAATTTATTCAACACCGATGAATAAAAATATTGACGTTCGAATTCAGTACAACGTTTTTTTAGTTAGATTTTTATTTATTTTATTTTGGACACACAAAGGTTATTTAAGAATTTTGTTTTCTGTTTATGAAACAACTTTTCTTAAAATTAATTAATTTGATTGAACATAATACGAATAATAACCATAATCACGAGTATTTCTCTCATTTTAATTGTATACTTATTATATGTAGCCGTAATGCAAAACTGATATTTTGTTTTTATAGAGAAGACATGTATATGCATACACATTTTTATGTTTAGTTAAAAAAGGTAATTTATTATTTTTTCTGGTTTTTATTGAAGTTAGTTCGAACATTTAATTAATTAATTAGTGATTTAGGCATTCTTGAAATGATGTTCATGCATTTGCAAAAAATATGAACTTATAAAAGTGTTTGTAAGATGTTACAAAATGGACGTGACTCGAAGGCCAGTGTGTTTTCAGATATAGAGATTGGCTCTGACCGAGTTATTGGCTTTTTGAGGGGATGCCTAACAGGATTTTTTTAAAAGTGTTGAAATCATTTCAGATGAATAATTAGTAACAAAGATAACACTGTTAAATGTTCTCATTTGTTTAAGTTTATCTAGTCATATATGCCAGTTAGTCTCATATATGTCAGAATGTCAGATAAATTTTGAGGGAAAAACAAATTGATTGCGCAACGTTTTATTGGAAAGTATCGATAAATTGTTGTCAGGAAATAGGAACAAATATCCCAACAGGCCGTTTAATTTTTTTTAACAGATAAAAATCTGGCAGGTTCTGTAAAATTTGAAAAAAAATAATTTTATGGTCTCAATAAAGTCACATTACTGCTACTAACATTTTTATTTCTTAGCTTCGCCTCTGATATTCAAATTAAGACATAAGAAAAACCGTTTTTCACATAAGTGGTAAATTTAGCGAGTTTTTTATTGAACGCCAATAAGCTGAAATAGGGAATAATGTTTTGAAATGTTTGCGAATCTTTCAACTGCTTAAAATCCTCATTCTTGAGTACCCTCGAGGCAGATATAAAAGTTTCTCTTCACGAATTTATTTTCTCTTATATAATTTATAGCTTTAAACTTTTGATCTTTGGTAACGAAAAAAAAAACTTAGCTTTTTTCATACTGCAGTGGAGACTAAGATTTTTACAAAAAAAAAATCAAAACCGCGTAGAATCATTCACAGAATGTTTATTTGAGACTTTAAACAGCTTTTAAACTTTACAATGTTTTGTAAAGCAATTTCTAAAAAAAATAGCAGTCGGCTTTAATGAATGGCCGTCATTTACTACCAGTAACTGGTTTGTGGAGCTCATATGGCATGAGTGAATTAAGCGCCTCTTGGCGATTGTTAATGGTTGTTGTTATCTCTCTTTTACCCCAGAGATTTGTCACTTGCTACTAGCAAAAGGAACATCAAGTGGGTTTTGTTTGACGTTTCAGTCAGATTGTAATCTTGTGCAAATTGGCAAGTGTCATTTTCTTTGTCAAAGTTTTCCATTTTTTACAATGAAAATTATTTTTATTTTTTTTAGTTGCTAAGCTTTGCCCTATTTTAAATTCTTTGATTTTAAATATAATTTTTTAAAAACGGTTTAAATAACCCCAAATTTGTTAAAACTATAAAATTAAGAAATGTGCTTATTTTTTCGGCGTTTTAAGTCTTTTTTGCTAGTTTATTGTTGTGCCGTAAGCCATTGTTCTTTTGATACACAATTTTCTGCAGTAGTTAAAAAAGAATACGCCAAAAACTGTCACTTGTAGAAGATTTTACGTCGAGTGATCTTTATTGGGATCTTGAGAATCTAAACACATTAAAATATTTGGAATCAAAGTGGTTCATTTGACCACACGATTATTTCTGATTTTGAACCACAACTGTGTATAATCTGTTTGCGAAAAATAGTCTGTAGGTACAGGGGCGATCAACGTTTACTGCTGAATTAATTGTTTGGTTTGATGACTGATACAATACTATGTCTCCACCGATCCTTAAACTGAGATTAGCGGGAGACAATTAAAAATAAATCCCGAAAAGTCTGCACTGGAAAAACATGAGATTAATTTGACACGAGCACTCTTTTGTTGTCATTTTGGCTCAGAGTTCAAATCAATATCGCTGAAAAAAAAATGCCAATAGAAAATGTATTTGACAGATCTGATGTCCTTGTTATAAAAATGGCATAAAAAGGTTTGTAAACGCGATTTACGGGCAGATTTTTTTAATTACTAGCCAAGGCGATTTAAATTGAAGAATTATATTAGTCGCGGATTAGTGTTCGGTGGTGACATGGTATAAATTTGTCTCTCTTTAAGGGCTGCACTATTGACTATTGACCACTGCACTAGAAACCGAAATCAAACGGTATTCACAATCTATTTTAAACATATTTTTGCTGCAAACGCTTAAAAATGTTCAAATGCTTTAAGTTCTTTCGTTCGAATCACATAAAGATCCGAAGAACACTGGCGGTTCTTAACCCACTGCCGCATGGATATTGTACAAAATTTTTATGTCTAAAAAAGCGCTCTTCCAATAAGCGCTGTCCGGACTATTTTTCGCGAAAAAGGTATGTACAGTACGTTTAAGCCACACTGGCATTCGAAATTTCGATAAAACTGAATACATACTTCGAAATGTTGAACTTTAGCTTTTCAACAGCTCTCAAAATGTTTGAGCAAAACGTTTGCAGTCTACGATAAGCCGACGCACATGGTTTGACATATATTTAATGTGAATAAACTAAGAAGAATCGCTTCGCCAGAAACAACAATTTTCGATGTAGCTAGCAGTCTACGTTTAAGAGTTCAACACTGGTTGTCATTTGACCTGTTGAAAATTGATTCTGATTCCTTTTTCGCGAAAGGTTGAAGTTCTTCTCCAATTCTATTGTTAAATATTTTCCCTGTCTCACTTTTTGATTTTTATCTTTAAGTGTCCAACTGGTCAAAGTTTTTTATAAATGAGTCGCTCCTATGTCGTTGTCAGTGCTTAAGTTCTGCTTTCGAAGTTGCTATTGCTGTGTTTACCTTGTTTCTAGCATAAACTAAATTTTAGATGCAGAATTGGCGCAGTCTAATTGAAGTTTTAAGTCATTTGTTGAGAAAAAGACGTTAGAGAATTATTACTCAACAAAATCCAGTGGCCCAAACGAAATCAGGTTGAATCAAACTTATTTTCTACAATATAAAATTGTGCAAAAAGCTCGCATTACGTTCCACCAGTTTTTAAACGCCTAGTTTTTTTTTTCAATTTTTTTCAAGAGAGATTTTTAAGAAATTATACGTTTTATAACGATTCTTTTTTTGCCACAATCTTTGGCAATATACTCTTGTGATCTAGTAAAATGCTATACTTAACCCTTTTGGGCTTTATGGGCTGTCCTAATGTTGATCTAAATGTAGAGTGAGAGGCAATCATCCTTTCTTTCTTGTAATGACAATTTTTGTTGCACAGGAACAAAAGCTCCTTTAATATTTTAAGATAGCGAATTTTACAAACTAAATTTTTGTTCTTGCAATATTTTTTATGGAGAAGTTTAAGTTTTATTGATGCAAACTGGATTTTAAGGCTTAACAGGAGTTCATAGGCGAATAAAAACACTCTTTTCTTAACGCCCGACTTGACAGTTTTTTCTTCTTTATTTAGTTGCCAGTTTAGTTTGGCAGTTCATCATTAATCGACTCATATCGAAGCAAAGTTTGCAAATTGTACAAATTTATTTTGAAAAACATTGTTGAATTCTAGAAACATATCGAGGACTGTTACAGCGACTTGATCACTAACTTTTTGTCAATTAATATTTCAGACATGTGGTTTTACCAGGGCGGCGCCAATTCTGCATCTAAACAGCAAATTATTGCAGGGGCACTTGACATACGTTTTATTTAGGAAATTGACCTATTCAACTGGTGTTCCCCTTTATAAAATAAAACACACCCTTCATAAGAGTTCAAAATTCAGCATAGGTTTGTCAAATCATTAAGAATATGCGCCCCTCATAACGTGGTACCTCCCATAGTTCTTAACTGAAACTGAAACTTAGATTCTTCCACTTTAAAAAGATCAAAAACAAGAAGTTTCGTTCCCTGTTCGATGGTTTGAGAGTTGACCCCAACAGCCCCGACGACGGTCAAAGCCGAAAATTCTAGCGACACACTGGCTTCGAGAAGTTTTCATTAAAAAAAATAAGACAAACAAAAAATAAGTGTTGTCAGGTATAAAAATAGTAAAGAACACTTTAGTGTAATTTTATTAAGGCATTTTGTTTTTTTCTCTTTTTTTTCGTTTTAAATTTAATTTTTTCGTTTCTTTTTTCTTTTTTGCTTAATCTTTGGATTGAATACAATTATTGTTAAAAATAAATACTGAAACATTATGTTGATGATAAAAACAAAAGAAAATTCTAAAGAACTATTGCAAAATAAATAAATGACGTGCTTTATGGAGCGGGGAGAGAATTTGTGTTAGACGTCTTTATAGCAAGGCACTAATCGTAATTGTTTTCATTTTAAATATTTTTTTTAAGTTTTTTTTTAATTAGTTGAACCAAAACGTTGTGGAGAATAATTATGTTTGTTTACGAAACCTGATTTCTTATTTCCAACAGTTTAGTTAACTATTTCATATTGTTTTGCTGGTAGAAAAAATGCTATTATCTGTAGATTATTTTTTCTTTTAATAAAAAAAATCTATAAAGTTCATATATTCTGCAAATTACAAAATATTCTTTTTGTTTTTCTTTTTTTAGGTTTGCTAAATTCTCATCAAAGTTTCGATGAAAAGAAATTTGTTCAGGAATTTAGTTTTAGTTTTTGTTTTCTCTTTCCATTTCACTTATGTTTCCATTTTCTTTTTGAACACAATTGTGTGTTGTTTTTTATGTAAAGCAATATATAGTATGCATGTGTATAATATATATTTGTTTTTCATTTTATTTTCTTACTAAATGTTCTATTTTGTTTAACTTGTTGGTATAATGCAGTCTTTGTGGCAAAAGAAAAATAATAATAATAATAAAAAAAAAACAAAAACAAAAATTCTATAAATGAAATTAAATAAAAATTATTTGCGAATTTTAATATAGTATGTAAAAATAATTTACATTTAATTAGAATAATTGACTGACTGTGTGTTTTTGTATTTTTCCTTTCCATTTAAATAAATAATATTAATATATTTACCCCATTGAAAATGTTATCTACTAGTAGTATTATGTGGTGGTGGTTGGTGAGAGTTTTGTGTCAGCTCAAGGATGGTTTTTATCTCTTGATGGATGATTTTTTTCTCAGCTGTTTGGTGAATAGGATGGGAAAATGTTTTCCTTAATTAACTTACTTAGCCTTAAACATTGTTATTTTTTTTCTCTAAACTATTACTTTGTTTTTGTTGCTTAACATTCATTATTATAGTTGTGTGTGGTTCAATTTCTTTTACTTTTTTACAAACTAGCATTATGATCAGAATCAGAACCTATAGACTGGGATGATGAGTATTTTAAAATTCACTTTGTAGAGAAGGCGGTTGTCTCCAAACGTCCTATACCCTCAGAAGCCGCTTTAAACGCCAAAAGCTTTTAAACTGGTATGTCTATAATACAGCCCCGGCTACAATCCAGGATACAATAATAGGTTTGATGTCATATGTTAAATACTCGGAGAAAGATTATTTGATTTCTGATTATTTCTTCAATCCCATATCTGTTAATACTCTGTCTCCTCCTGGTTCTATAAATAGAATCACCGATGGACAATGGAGAAGTACATGTCAGGGCTCTGTAGCTCCTCAATCCACTGTAGGCGCTAGTGCGAAAGGCGTGCTTAGATCGGGGGATAACAGTGTTAAAGCGGTAACTACACTAGATGCAGCAGAATGGTATTCAACCCTGTGGAACCTGCTGTCTGCACCCTTGGATCCATCAGGTAAATACCCTATCACTTTTTATTATGCAATCTACTACTTAGGGTTTATCGCGATTTAAATTGGCAAGTATCCGATGCTTAACTATGATCGTCTACTCTCATATAACGGCGGTGGGGGAAAGCAAAGAATTGGTACAGCCCATATTTAGAGCGGTAGGTCTTCTGTCTCTATCCTCTGTCGGATTGGGATGTCTTGGATGGCTTTATAGAGCACACGAATCTACCAACGTAGGACTGGACGTTTTACTAAGATATGTAGCAGTTGAAAGGCATGCTCAAATGGTGAGAGCTATATTAACATTCGTGCATACTACAGGAGGAAACCTTCAGGAACGGTCTTGGCAATGGTGTAGACTTTTCACCTACGGGGCATTCGCAGAACTATCCACTCAGAGAGATGTCATTTTTGCTGCCATCTTTATGGAGGTAGCAACAGGAGCGGCTTTAGACGACCCGTTATGGGATATTCCTCAGTTCCAAGGAAAGATGAAAGGTCAGCAGAAACAATTCGCTTACGACTGGGGGCAAGCCATTATCAAAGACATTCTACAATCTTCAGAGAAAGAAGCCAAGACAGATGAGACAAAGAGGATAGTAGCTAGATTAGCCCAGACAACCAATGCTCCCCTACAAACAACAATGACCGACATGCAGGAGGTTGAAACATCCGATGAAGAAAGTTAACTCTACCAGATACTATAGATTTAGAAAAAGTATGATATTAATATATATATCAGAAAATCTTAACTTAAAAAATAAAGATCCCATGTAATAACATCATACTTATAACAAGCCTTCTCTAATTTATGCTATATTGTGTCCTTCCAATAATCATATTATTAATTATTTTTCTCCGCTCCATCATGTCGTCTATCTTCGAGCAAGAACAAGATCACGCACTGGCTAGGGAAACTTTACCGAAACCATGGCATCGCTTGAGGATATAGGAGCACCAATAGAAAAACCCTCATTAGATGACTTGGATGTAAAGCAAACTCCCCCAGCAACTTTAAATCCTGTATATATTACAAGTTCCGAAGCCTTATTGGCCAGTTCTTCTCAATCTTCCCAAGCAAAGAAGAAAATTCCTCAGTCATCCACTGCCGCCACAAAACTAAAGAAATCCACTAAGCGAGTCGATGACCTCTATGAGCAGGGTTCATCTCCCCTAACTCGTGTTGATCACACCACAGATTTAGATCTTCTGCTGACTCTTTGGAGAAAGTCCCAGAATGATAGTGAGTTTTTATAATATATATTATAATATATATTTGTTTTTCATTTTATTTTCTTACTAAATGTTCTATTTTGTTTAACTTGTTGGTATAATGCAGTCTTTGTGGCAAAAGAAAAATAATAATAATAATAAAAAAATAACAAAAACAAAAATTCTATAAATGAAATTAAATAAAAATTATTTGCGAACCTATAGACTGGGATGATGAGTATTTTAAAATTCACTTTGTAGAGAAGGCGGTTGTCTCCAAACGTCCTATACCCTCAGAAGCGGCTTTATACGCCAAAAGCTTTTAAACTGGTATGTCTATAATACAGCCCCGGCTACAATCCAGGATACAATAATAGGTTTGATGTCATATGTTAAATACTCGGAGAAAGATTATTTGATTTCTGAATATTTCTTCAATCCCATATCTGTTAATACTCTGTCTCCTCCTGGTTCTATAAATAGAATCACCGATGGACAATGGAGAAGTACATGTCAAGGCTCTGTAGCTCCTCAATCCACTGTAGGCGCTAGTGCGACAGGCGTGCTTAGATCGGGGGATAACAGTGTTAAAGCGGTAACTACACTAGATGCAGCAGAATGGTATTCAACCCTGTGGAACCTGCTGTCTGCACCCTTGGATCCATCAGGTAAATACCCTATCACTTTTTATTATGCAATCTACTACTTAGGGTTTATCGCGATACAGTTGCTGAGGGTTTGTGTAAAGGATCCGCCGTCAGTGGCCTATCATATAATGACCTATACAAGAGAAAGATATGCTAAATTCTTTGGAGTCGAACTGGGAGTGACAGATACAATTCCTCCTCATGATGGCATGTTGTCAGATTTCAAAATAAATTTTGACAGATTTAAATTGGCAAGTATCCGATGCTTAACTATGATCGTCTACTCTCATATAACGGCGGTGGGGGAAAGCAAAGAATTGGTACAGCCCATATTTAGAGCGGTAGGTCTTCTGTCTCTATCCTCTGTCGGATTGGGATGTCTTGGATGGCTTTATAGAGCACACGAATCTACCAACGTAGGACTGGACGTTTTACTAAGATATGTAGCAGTTGAAAGGCATGCTCAAATGGTGAGAGCTATATTAACATTCGTGCATACTACAGGAGGAAACCTTCAGGAACGGTCTTGGCAATGGTGTAGACTTTTCACCGACGGGGCATTCGCAGAACTATCCACTCAGAGAGATGTCATTTTTGCTGCCATCTTTATGGAGGTAGCAACAGGAGCGGCTTTAGACGACCCGTTATGGGATATTCCTCAGTTCCAAGGAAAGATGAAAGGTCAGCAGAAACAATTCGCTTACGACTGGGGGCAAGCCATTATCAAAGACATTCTACAATCTTCAGAGAAAGAAGCCAAGACAGATGAGACAAAGAGGATAGTAGCTAGATTAGCCCAGACAACCAATGCTCCCCTACAAACAACAATGATCGACATGCAGGAGGTTGAAACATCCGATGAAGAAAGTTAACTCTACCAGATACTATAGATTTAGAAAAAGTATGATATTAATATATATATCAGAAAATCTTAACTTAAATAAAGATCCCATGTAATAACATCATACTTATAACAAGCCTTCTCTAATTTATGCTATATTGTGTCCTTCCAATAATCATATTATTAATTATTTTTCTCTGCTCCATCATGTCGTCTATCTTCGAGCAAGAACAAGATCACGCACTGGCTAGGGAGATTCAGGAGAGAGTCACCAAAGAGGAAATGCGAAACTTTACCGAAACCATGGCATCGCTTGAGGATATAGGAGCACCAATAGAAAAACCCTCATTAGATGACTTGGATGTAAAGCAAACTCCCCCAGCAACTTTAAATCCTGTATATATTACAAGTTCCGAAGCCTTATTGGCCAGTTCTTCTCAATCTTCCCAAGCAAAGAAGAAAATTCCTCAGTCATCCACTGCCGCCACAAAACTAAACAAATCCACTAAGCGAGTCGATGACCTCTATGAGCAGGGTTCATCTCCCCTAACTCGTGTTGATCACACCACAGATTTAGATCTTCTGCTGACTCTTTGGAGAAAGTCCCAGAATGATAGTGAGTTTTTATAATATATATTATAATATATATTTGTTTTTCATTTTATTTTCTTACTAAATGTTCTATTTTGTTTAACTTGTTGGTATAATGCAGTCTTTGTGGCAAAAGAAAAATAATAATAATAATAAAAAAAAAACAAAAACAAAAATTCTATTCTTTTACTTTTTCAATTTCTTTTACTTTTTTACAAACTAGCATTATGATCAGAATCAGAACCTATAGACTGGGATGATGAGTATTTTAAAATTCACTTTGTAGAGAAGGCGGTTGTCTCCAAACGTCCTATACCCTCAGAAGCGGCTTTATACGCCAAAAGCTTTTAAACTGGTATGTCTATAATACAGCCCCGGCTACAATCCAGGATACAATAATAGGTTTGATGTCATATGTTAAATACTCGGAGAAAGATTATTTGATTTCTGAATATTTCTTCAATCCCATATCTGTTAATACTCTGTCTCCTCCTGGTTCTATAAATAGAATCACCGATGGACAATGGAGAAGTACATGTCAAGGCTCTGTAGCTCCTCAATCCACTGTAGGCGCTAGTGCGACAGGCGTGCTTAGATCGGGGGATAACAGTGTTAAAGCGGTAACTACACTAGATGCAGCAGAATGGTATTCAACCCTGTGGAACCTGCTGTCTGCACCCTTGGATCCATCAGGTAAATACCCTATCACTTTTTATTATGCAATCTACTACTTAGGGTTTATCGCGATACAGTTGCTGAGGGTTTGTGTAAAGGATCCGCCGTCAGTGGCCTATCATATAATGACCTATACAAGAGAAAGATATGCTAAATTCTTTGGAGTCGAACTGGGAGTGACAGATACAATTCCTCCTCATGATGGCATGTTGTCAGATTTCAAAATAAATTTTGACAGATTTAAATTGGCAAGTATCCGATGCTTAACTATGATCGTCTACTCTCATATAACGGCGGTGGGGGAAAGCAAAGAATTGGTACAGCCCATATTTAGAGCGGTAGGTCTTCTGTCTCTATCCTCTGTCGGATTGGGATGTCTTGGATGGCTTTATAGAGCACACGAATCTACCAACGTAGGACTGGACGTTTTACTAAGATATGTAGCAGTTGAAAGGCATGCTCAAATGGTGAGAGCTATATTAACATTCGTGCATACTACAGGAGGAAACCTTCAGGAACGGTCTTGGCAATGGTGTAGACTTTTCACCGACGGGGCATTCGCAGAACTATCCACTCAGAGAGATGTCATTTTTGCTGCCATCTTTATGGAGGTAGCAACAGGAGCGGCTTTAGACGACCCGTTATGGGATATTCCTCAGTTCCAAGGAAAGATGAAAGGTCAGCAGAAACAATTCGCTTACGACTGGGGGCAAGCCATTATCAAAGACATTCTACAATCTTCAGAGAAAGAAGCCAAGACAGATGAGACAAAGAGGATAGTAGCTAGATTAGCCCAGACAACCAATGCTCCCCTACAAACAACAATGATCGACATGCAGGAGGTTGAAACATCCGATGAAGAAAGTTAACTCTACCAGATACTATAGATTTAGAAAAAGTATGATATTAATATATATATCAGAAAATCTTAACTTAAATAAAGATCCCATGTAATAACATCATACTTATAACAAGCCTTCTCTAATTTATGCTATATTGTGTCCTTCCAATAATCATATTATTAATTATTTTTCTCTGCTCCATCATGTCGTCTATCTTCGAGCAAGAACAAGATCACGCACTGGCTAGGGAGATTCAGGAGAGAGTCACCAAAGAGGAAATGCGAAACTTTACCGAAACCATGGCATCGCTTGAGGATATAGGAGCACCAATAGAAAAACCCTCATTAGATGACTTGGATGTAAAGCAAACTCCCCCAGCAACTTTAAATCCTGTATATATTACAAGTTCCGAAGCCTTATTGGCCAGTTCTTCTCAATCTTCCCAAGCAAAGAAGAAAATTCCTCAGTCATCCACTGCCGCCACAAAACTAAACAAATCCACTAAGCGAGTCGATGACCTCTATGAGCAGGGTTCATCTCCCCTAACTCGTGTTGATCACACCACAGATTTAGATCTTCTGCTGACTCTTTGGAGAAAGTCCCAGAATGATAGTGAGTTTTTATAATATATATTATAATATATATTTGTTTTTCATTTTATTTTCTTACTAAATGTTCTATTTTGTTTAACTTGTTGGTATAATGCAGTCTTTGTGGCAAAAGAAAAATAATAATAATAATAAAAAAAAAACAAAAACAAAAATTCTATAAATGAAATTAAATAAAAATTATTTGCGAACCTATAGACTGGGATGATGAGTATTTTAAAATTCACTTTGTAGAGAAGGCGGTTGTCTCCAAACGTCCTATACCCTCAGAAGCGGCTTTATACGCCAAAAGCTTTTAAACTGGTATGTCTATAATACAGCCCCGGCTACAATCCAGGATACAATAATAGGTTTGATGTCATATGTTAAATACTCGGAGAAAGATTATTTGATTTCTGAATATTTCTTCAATCCCATATCTGTTAATACTCTGTCTCCTCCTGGTTCTATAAATAGAATCACCGATGGACAATGGAGAAGTACATGTCAAGGCTCTGTAGCTCCTCAATCCACTGTAGGCGCTAGTGCGACAGGCGTGCTTAGATCGGGGGATAACAGTGTTAAAGCGGTAACTACACTAGATGCAGCAGAATGGTATTCAACCCTGTGGAACCTGCTGTCTGCACCCTTGGATCCATCAGGTAAATACCCTATCACTTTTTATTATGCAATCTACTACTTAGGGTTTATCGCGATACAGTTGCTGAGGGTTTGTGTAAAGGATCCGCCGTCAGTGGCCTATCATATAATGACCTATACAAGAGAAAGATATGCTAAATTCTTTGGAGTCGAACTGGGAGTGACAGATACAATTCCTCCTCATGATGGCATGTTGTCAGATTTCAAAATAAATTTTGACAGATTTAAATTGGCAAGTATCCGATGCTTAACTATGATCGTCTACTCTCATATAACGGCGGTGGGGGAAAGCAAAGAATTGGTACAGCCCATATTTAGAGCGGTAGGTCTTCTGTCTCTATCCTCTGTCGGATTGGGATGTCTTGGATGGCTTTATAGAGCACACGAATCTACCAACGTAGGACTGGACGTTTTACTAAGATATGTAGCAGTTGAAAGGCATGCTCAAATGGTGAGAGCTATATTAACATTCGTGCATACTACAGGAGGAAACCTTCAGGAACGGTCTTGGCAATGGTGTAGACTTTTCACCGACGGGGCATTCGCAGAACTATCCACTCAGAGAGATGTCATTTTTGCTGCCATCTTTATGGAGGTAGCAACAGGAGCGGCTTTAGACGACCCGTTATGGGATATTCCTCAGTTCCAAGGAAAGATGAAAGGTCAGCAGAAACAATTCGCTTACGACTGGGGGCAAGCCATTATCAAAGACATTCTACAATCTTCAGAGAAAGAAGCCAAGACAGATGAGACAAAGAGGATAGTAGCTAGATTAGCCCAGACAACCAATGCTCCCCTACAAACAACAATGATCGACATGCAGGAGGTTGAAACATCCGATGAAGAAAGTTAACTCTACCAGATACTATAGATTTAGAAAAAGTATGATATTAATATATATATCAGAAAATCTTAACTTAAATAAAGATCCCATGTAATAACATCATACTTATAACAAGCCTTCTCTAATTTATGCTATATTGTGTCCTTCCAATAATCATATTATTAATTATTTTTCTCTGCTCCATCATGTCGTCTATCTTCGAGCAAGAACAAGATCACGCACTGGCTAGGGAGATTCAGGAGAGAGTCACCAAAGAGGAAATGCGAAACTTTACCGAAACCATGGCATCGCTTGAGGATATAGGAGCACCAATAGAAAAACCCTCATTAGATGACTTGGATGTAAAGCAAACTCCCCCAGCAACTTTAAATCCTGTATATATTACAAGTTCCGAAGCCTTATTGGCCAGTTCTTCTCAATCTTCCCAAGCAAAGAAGAAAATTCCTCAGTCATCCACTGCCGCCACAAAACTAAACAAATCCACTAAGCGAGTCGATGACCTCTATGAGCAGGGTTCATCTCCCCTAACTCGTGTTGATCACACCACAGATTTAGATCTTCTGCTGACTCTTTGGAGAAAGTCCCAGAATGATAGTGAGTTTTTATAATATATATTATAATATATATTTGTTTTTCATTTTATTTTCTTACTAAATGTTCTATTTTGTTTAACTTGTTGGTATAATGCAGTCTTTGTGGCAAAAGAAAAATAATAATAATAATAAAAAAAAAACAAAAACAAAAATTCTATTCTTTTACTTTTTCAATTTCTTTTACTTTTTTACAAACTAGCATTATGATCAGAATCAGAACCTATAGACTGGGATGATGAGTATTTTAAAATTCACTTTGTAGAGAAGGCGGTTGTCTCCAAACGTCCTATACCCTCAGAAGCGGCTTTATACGCCAAAAGCTTTTAAACTGGTATGTCTATAATACAGCCCCGGCTACAATCCAGGATACAATAATAGGTTTGATGTCATATGTTAAATACTCGGAGAAAGATTATTTGATTTCTGAATATTTCTTCAATCCCATATCTGTTAATACTCTGTCTCCTCCTGGTTCTATAAATAGAATCACCGATGGACAATGGAGAAGTACATGTCAAGGCTCTGTAGCTCCTCAATCCACTGTAGGCGCTAGTGCGACAGGCGTGCTTAGATCGGGGGATAACAGTGTTAAAGCGGTAACTACACTAGATGCAGCAGAATGGTATTCAACCCTGTGGAACCTGCTGTCTGCACCCTTGGATCCATCAGGTAAATACCCTATCACTTTTTATTATGCAATCTACTACTTAGGGTTTATCGCGATACAGTTGCTGAGGGTTTGTGTAAAGGATCCGCCGTCAGTGGCCTATCATATAATGACCTATACAAGAGAAAGATATGCTAAATTCTTTGGAGTCGAACTGGGAGTGACAGATACAATTCCTCCTCATGATGGCATGTTGTCAGATTTCAAAATAAATTTTGACAGATTTAAATTGGCAAGTATCCGATGCTTAACTATGATCGTCTACTCTCATATAACGGCGGTGGGGGAAAGCAAAGAATTGGTACAGCCCATATTTAGAGCGGTAGGTCTTCTGTCTCTATCCTCTGTCGGATTGGGATGTCTTGGATGGCTTTATAGAGCACACGAATCTACCAACGTAGGACTGGACGTTTTACTAAGATATGTAGCAGTTGAAAGGCATGCTCAAATGGTGAGAGCTATATTAACATTCGTGCATACTACAGGAGGAAACCTTCAGGAACGGTCTTGGCAATGGTGTAGACTTTTCACCGACGGGGCATTCGCAGAACTATCCACTCAGAGAGATGTCATTTTTGCTGCCATCTTTATGGAGGTAGCAACAGGAGCGGCTTTAGACGACCCGTTATGGGATATTCCTCAGTTCCAAGGAAAGATGAAAGGTCAGCAGAAACAATTCGCTTACGACTGGGGGCAAGCCATTATCAAAGACATTCTACAATCTTCAGAGAAAGAAGCCAAGACAGATGAGACAAAGAGGATAGTAGCTAGATTAGCCCAGACAACCAATGCTCCCCTACAAACAACAATGATCGACATGCAGGAGGTTGAAACATCCGATGAAGAAAGTTAACTCTACCAGATACTATAGATTTAGAAAAAGTATGATATTAATATATATATCAGAAAATCTTAACTTAAATAAAGATCCCATGTAATAACATCATACTTATAACAAGCCTTCTCTAATTTATGCTATATTGTGTCCTTCCAATAATCATATTATTAATTATTTTTCTCTGCTCCATCATGTCGTCTATCTTCGAGCAAGAACAAGATCACGCACTGGCTAGGGAGATTCAGGAGAGAGTCACCAAAGAGGAAATGCGAAACTTTACCGAAACCATGGCATCGCTTGAGGATATAGGAGCACCAATAGAAAAACCCTCATTAGATGACTTGGATGTAAAGCAAACTCCCCCAGCAACTTTAAATCCTGTATATATTACAAGTTCCGAAGCCTTATTGGCCAGTTCTTCTCAATCTTCCCAAGCAAAGAAGAAAATTCCTCAGTCATCCACTGCCGCCACAAAACTAAACAAATCCACTAAGCGAGTCGATGACCTCTATGAGCAGGGTTCATCTCCCCTAACTCGTGTTGATCACACCACAGATTTAGATCTTCTGCTGACTCTTTGGAGAAAGTCCCAGAATGATAGTGAGTTTTTATAATATATATTATAATATATATTTGTTTTTCATTTTATTTTCTTACTAAATGTTCTATTTTGTTTAACTTGTTGGTATAATGCAGTCTTTGTGGCAAAAGAAAAATAATAATAATAATAAAAAAAAAACAAAAACAAAAATTCTATTCTTTTACTTTTTCAATTTCTTTTACTTTTTTACAAACTAGCATTATGATCAGAATCAGAACCTATAGACTGGGATGATGAGTATTTTAAAATTCACTTTGTAGAGAAGGCGGTTGTCTCCAAACGTCCTATACCCTCAGAAGCGGCTTTATACGCCAAAAGCTTTTAAACTGGTATGTCTATAATACAGCCCCGGCTACAATCCAGGATACAATAATAGGTTTGATGTCATATGTTAAATACTCGGAGAAAGATTATTTGATTTCTGAATATTTCTTCAATCCCATATCTGTTAATACTCTGTCTCCTCCTGGTTCTATAAATAGAATCACCGATGGACAATGGAGAAGTACATGTCAAGGCTCTGTAGCTCCTCAATCCACTGTAGGCGCTAGTGCGACAGGCGTGCTTAGATCGGGGGATAACAGTGTTAAAGCGGTAACTACACTAGATGCAGCAGAATGGTATTCAACCCTGTGGAACCTGCTGTCTGCACCCTTGGATCCATCAGGTAAATACCCTATCACTTTTTATTATGCAATCTACTACTTAGGGTTTATCGCGATACAGTTGCTGAGGGTTTGTGTAAAGGATCCGCCGTCAGTGGCCTATCATATAATGACCTATACAAGAGAAAGATATGCTAAATTCTTTGGAGTCGAACTGGGAGTGACAGATACAATTCCTCCTCATGATGGCATGTTGTCAGATTTCAAAATAAATTTTGACAGATTTAAATTGGCAAGTATCCGATGCTTAACTATGATCGTCTACTCTCATATAACGGCGGTGGGGGAAAGCAAAGAATTGGTACAGCCCATATTTAGAGCGGTAGGTCTTCTGTCTCTATCCTCTGTCGGATTGGGATGTCTTGGATGGCTTTATAGAGCACACGAATCTACCAACGTAGGACTGGACGTTTTACTAAGATATGTAGCAGTTGAAAGGCATGCTCAAATGGTGAGAGCTATATTAACATTCGTGCATACTACAGGAGGAAACCTTCAGGAACGGTCTTGGCAATGGTGTAGACTTTTCACCGACGGGGCATTCGCAGAACTATCCACTCAGAGAGATGTCATTTTTGCTGCCATCTTTATGGAGGTAGCAACAGGAGCGGCTTTAGACGACCCGTTATGGGATATTCCTCAGTTCCAAGGAAAGATGAAAGGTCAGCAGAAACAATTCGCTTACGACTGGGGGCAAGCCATTATCAAAGACATTCTACAATCTTCAGAGAAAGAAGCCAAGACAGATGAGACAAAGAGGATAGTAGCTAGATTAGCCCAGACAACCAATGCTCCCCTACAAACAACAATGATCGACATGCAGGAGGTTGAAACATCCGATGAAGAAAGTTAACTCTACCAGATACTATAGATTTAGAAAAAGTATGATATTAATATATATATCAGAAAATCTTAACTTAAATAAAGATCCCATGTAATAACATCATACTTATAACAAGCCTTCTCTAATTTATGCTATATTGTGTCCTTCCAATAATCATATTATTAATTATTTTTCTCTGCTCCATCATGTCGTCTATCTTCGAGCAAGAACAAGATCACGCACTGGCTAGGGAGATTCAGGAGAGAGTCACCAAAGAGGAAATGCGAAACTTTACCGAAACCATGGCATCGCTTGAGGATATAGGAGCACCAATAGAAAAACCCTCATTAGATGACTTGGATGTAAAGCAAACTCCCCCAGCAACTTTAAATCCTGTATATATTACAAGTTCCGAAGCCTTATTGGCCAGTTCTTCTCAATCTTCCCAAGCAAAGAAGAAAATTCCTCAGTCATCCACTGCCGCCACAAAACTAAACAAATCCACTAAGCGAGTCGATGACCTCTATGAGCAGGGTTCATCTCCCCTAACTCGTGTTGATCACACCACAGATTTAGATCTTCTGCTGACTCTTTGGAGAAAGTCCCAGAATGATAGTGAGTTTTTATAATATATATTATAATATATATTTGTTTTTCATTTTATTTTCTTACTAAATGTTCTATTTTGTTTAACTTGTTGGTATAATGCAGTCTTTGTGGCAAAAGAAAAATAATAATAATAATAAAAAAAAAACAAAAACAAAAATTCTATTCTTTTACTTTTTCAATTTCTTTTACTTTTTTACAAACTAGCATTATGATCAGAATCAGAACCTATAGACTGGGATGATGAGTATTTTAAAATTCACTTTGTAGAGAAGGCGGTTGTCTCCAAACGTCCTATACCCTCAGAAGCGGCTTTATACGCCAAAAGCTTTTAAACTGGTATGTCTATAATACAGCCCCGGCTACAATCCAGGATACAATAATAGGTTTGATGTCATATGTTAAATACTCGGAGAAAGATTATTTGATTTCTGAATATTTCTTCAATCCCATATCTGTTAATACTCTGTCTCCTCCTGGTTCTATAAATAGAATCACCGATGGACAATGGAGAAGTACATGTCAAGGCTCTGTAGCTCCTCAATCCACTGTAGGCGCTAGTGCGACAGGCGTGCTTAGATCGGGGGATAACAGTGTTAAAGCGGTAACTACACTAGATGCAGCAGAATGGTATTCAACCCTGTGGAACCTGCTGTCTGCACCCTTGGATCCATCAGGTAAATACCCTATCACTTTTTATTATGCAATCTACTACTTAGGGTTTATCGCGATACAGTTGCTGAGGGTTTGTGTAAAGGATCCGCCGTCAGTGGCCTATCATATAATGACCTATACAAGAGAAAGATATGCTAAATTCTTTGGAGTCGAACTGGGAGTGACAGATACAATTCCTCCTCATGATGGCATGTTGTCAGATTTCAAAATAAATTTTGACAGATTTAAATTGGCAAGTATCCGATGCTTAACTATGATCGTCTACTCTCATATAACGGCGGTGGGGGAAAGCAAAGAATTGGTACAGCCCATATTTAGAGCGGTAGGTCTTCTGTCTCTATCCTCTGTCGGATTGGGATGTCTTGGATGGCTTTATAGAGCACACGAATCTACCAACGTAGGACTGGACGTTTTACTAAGATATGTAGCAGTTGAAAGGCATGCTCAAATGGTGAGAGCTATATTAACATTCGTGCATACTACAGGAGGAAACCTTCAGGAACGGTCTTGGCAATGGTGTAGACTTTTCACCTACGGGGCATTCGCAGAACTATCCACTCAGAGAGATGTCATTTTTGCTGCCATCTTTATGGAGGTAGCAACAGGAGCGGCTTTAGACGACCCGTTATGGGATATTCCTCAGTTCCAAGGAAAGATGAAAGGTCAGCAGAAACAATTCGCTTACGACTGGGGGCAAGCCATTATCAAAGACATTCTACAATCTTCAGAGAAAGAAGCCAAGACAGATGAGACAAAGAGGATAGTAGCTAGATTAGCCCAGACAACCAATGCTCCCCTACAAACAACAATGACCGACATGCAGGAGGTTGAAACATCCGATGAAGAAAGTTAACTCTACCAGATACTATAGATTTAGAAAAAGTATGATATTAATATATATATCAGAAAATCTTAACTTAAAAAATAAAGATCCCATGTAATAACATCATACTTATAACAAGCCTTCTCTAATTTATGCTATATTGTGTCCTTCCAATAATCATATTATTAATTATTTTTCTCCGCTCCATCATGTCGTCTATCTTCGAGCAAGAACAAGATCACGCACTGGCTAGGGAAACTTTACCGAAACCATGGCATCGCTTGAGGATATAGGAGCACCAATAGAAAAACCCTCATTAGATGACTTGGATGTAAAGCAAACTCCCCCAGCAACTTTAAATCCTGTATATATTACAAGTTCGGAAGCCTTATTGGCCAGTTCTTCTCAATCTTCCCAAGCAAAGAAGAAAATTCCTCAGTCATCCACTGCCGCCACAAAACTAAAGAAATCCACTAAGCGAGTCGATGACCTCTATGAGCAGGGTTCATCTCCCCTAACTCGTGTTGATCACACCACAGATTTAGATCTTCTGCTGACTCTTTGGAGAAAGTCCCAGAATGATAGTGAGTTTTTATAATATATATTATAATATATATTTGTTTTTCATTTTATTTTCTTACTAAATGTTCTATTTTGTTTAACTTGTTGGTATAATGCAGTCTTTGTGGCAAAAGAAAAATAATAATAATAATAAAAAAAAAACAAAAACAAAAATTCTATAAATGAAATTAAATAAAAATTATTTGCGAACCTATAGACTGGGATGATGAGTATTTTAAAATTCACTTTGTAGAGAAGGCGGTTGTCTCCAAACGTCCTATACCCTCAGAAGCCGCTTTATACGCCAAAAGCTTTTAAACTGGTATGTCTATAATACAGCCCCGGCTACAATCCAGGATACAATAATAGGTTTGATGTCATATGTTAAATACTCGGAGAAAGATTATTTGATTTCTGATTATTTCTTCAATCCCATATCTGTTAATACTCTGTCTCCTCCTGGTTCTATAAATAGAATCACCGATGGACAATGGAGAAGTACATGTCAGGGCTCTGTAGCTCCTCAATCCACTGTAGGCGCTAGTGCGACAGGCGTGCTTAGATCGGGGGATAACAGTGTTAAAGCGGTAACTACACTAGATGCAGCAGAATGGTATTCAACCCTGTGGAACCTGCTGTCTGCACCCTTGGATCCATCAGGTAAATACCCTATCACTTTTTATTATGCAATCTACTACTTAGGGTTTATCGCGATACAGTTGCTGAGGGTTTGTGTAAAGGATCCGCCGTCAGTGGCCTATCATATAATGACCTATACAAGAGAAAGATATGCTAAATTCTTTGGAGTCGAACTGGGAGTGACAGATACAATTCCTCCTCATGATGGCATGTTGTCAGATTTCAAAATAAATTTTGACAGATTTAAATTGGCAAGTATCCGATGCTTAACTATGATCGTCTACTCTCATATAACGGCGGTGGGGGAAAGCAAAGAATTGGTACAGCCCATATTTAGAGCGGTAGGTCTTCTGTCTCTATCCTCTGTCGGATTGGGATGTCTTGGATGGCTTTATAGAGCACACGAATCTACCAACGTAGGACTGGACGTTTTACTAAGATATGTAGCAGTTGAAAGGCATGCTCAAATGGTGAGAGCTATATTAACATTCGTGCATACTACAGGAGGAAACCTTCAGGAACGGTCTTGGCAATGGTGTAGACTTTTCACCGACGGGGCATTCGCAGAACTATCCACTCAGAGAGATGTCATTTTTGCTGCCATCTTTATGGAGGTAGCAACAGGAGCGGCTTTAGACGACCCGTTATGGGATATTCCTCAGTTCCAAGGAAAGATGAAAGGTCAGCAGAAACAATTCGCTTACGACTGGGGGCAAGCCATTATCAAAGACATTCTACAATCTTCAGAGAAAGAAGCCAAGACAGATGAGACAAAGAGGATAGTAGCTAGATTAGCCCAGACAACCAATGCTCCCCTACAAACAACAATGATCGACATGCAGGAGGTTGAAACATCCGATGAAGAAAGTTAACTCTACCAGATACTATAGATTTAGAAAAAGTATGATATTAATATATATATCAGAAAATCTTAACTTAAATAAAGATCCCATGTAATAACATCATACTTATAACAAGCCTTCTCTAATTTATGCTATATTGTGTCCTTCCAATAATCATATTATTAATTATTTTTCTCTGCTCCATCATGTCGTCTATCTTCGAGCAAGAACAAGATCACGCACTGGCTAGGGAGATTCAGGAGAGAGTCACCAAAGAGGAAATGCGAAACTTTACCGAAACCATGGCATCGCTTGAGGATATAGGAGCACCAATAGAAAAACCCTCATTAGATGACTTGGATGTAAAGCAAACTCCCCCAGCAACTTTAAATCCTGTATATATTACAAGTTCCGAAGCCTTATTGGCCAGTTCTTCTCAATCTTCCCAAGCAAAGAAGAAAATTCCTCAGTCATCCACTGCCGCCACAAAACTAAACAAATCCACTAAGCGAGTCGATGACCTCTATGAGCAGGGTTCATCTCCCCTAACTCGTGTTGATCACACCACAGATTTAGATCTTCTGCTGACTCTTTGGAGAAAGTCCCAGAATGATAGTGAGTTTTTATAATATATATTATAATATATATTTGTTTTTCATTATTTTCTTACTAAATGTTCTATTTTGTTTAACTTGTTGGTATAATGCAGTCTTTGTGGCAAAAGAAAAATAATAATAATAATAAAAAAAAAACAAAAACAAAAATTCTATAAATGAAATTAAATAAAAATTATTTGCGAACCTATAGACTGGGATGATGAGTATTTTAAAATTCACTTTGTAGAGAAGGCGGTTGTCTCCAAACGTCCTATACCCTCAGAAGCCGCTTTATACGCCAAAAGCTTTTAAACTGGTATGTCTATAATACAGCCCCGGCTACAATCCAGGATACAATAATAGGTTTGATGTCATATGTTAAATACTCGGAGAAAGATTATTTGATTTCTGATTATTTCTTCAATCCCATATCTGTTAATACTCTGTCTCCTCCTGGTTCTATAAATAGAATCACCGATGGACAATGGAGAAGTACATGTCAGGGCTCTGTAGCTCCTCAATCCACTGTAGGCGCTAGTGCGACAGGCGTGCTTAGATCGGGGGATAACAGTGTTAAAGCGGTAACTACACTAGATGCAGCAGAATGGTATTCAACCCTGTGGAACCTGCTGTCTGCACCCTTGGATCCATCAGGTAAATACCCTATCACTTTTTACTATGCAATCTACTACTTAGGGTTTATCGCGATACAGTTGCTGAGGGTTTGTGTAAAGGATCCGCCGTCAGTGGCCTATCATATAATGACCTATACAAGAGAAAGATATGCTAAATTCTTTGGAGTCGAACTGGGAGTGACAGATACAATTCCTCCTCATGATGGCATGTTGTCAGATTTCAAAATAAATTTTGACAGATTTAAATTGGCAAGTATCCGATGCTTAACTATGATCGTCTACTCTCATATAACGGCGGTGGGGGAAAGCAAAGAATTGGTACAGCCCATATTTAGAGCGGTAGGTCTTCTGTCTCTATCCTCTGTCGGATTGGGATGTCTTGGATGGCTTTATAGAGCACACGAATCTACCAACGTAGGACTGGACGTTTTACTAAGATATGTAGCAGTTGAAAGGCATGCTCAAATGGTGAGAGCTATATTAACATTCGTGCATACTACAGGAGGAAACCTTCAGGAACGGTCTTGGCAATGGTGTAGACTTTTCACCTACGGGGCATTCGCAGAACTATCCACTCAGAGAGATGTCATTTTTGCTGCCATCTTTATGGAGGTAGCAACAGGAGCGGCTTTAGACGACCCGTTATGGGATATTCCTCAGTTCCAAGGAAAGATGAAAGGTCAGCAGAAACAATTCGCTTACGACTGGGGGCAAGCCATTATCAAAGACATTCTACAATCTTCAGAGAAAGAAGCCAAGACAGATGAGACAAAGAGGATAGTAGCTAGATTAGCCCAGACAACCAATGCTCCCCTACAAACAACAATGACCGACATGCAGGAGGTTGAAACATCCGATGAAGAAAGTTAACTCTACCAGATACTATAGATTTAGAAAAAGTATGATATTAATATATATATCAGAAAATCTTAACTTAAAAAATAAAGATCCCATGTAATAACATCATACTTATAACAAGCCTTCTCTAATTTATGCTATATTGTGTCCTTCCAATAATCATATTATTAATTATTTTTCTCCGCTCCATCATGTCGTCTATCTTCGAGCAAGAACAAGATCACGCACTGGCTAGGGAAACTTTACCGAAACCATGGCATCGCTTGAGGATATAGGAGCATCAATAGAAAAACCCTCATTAGATGACTTGGATGTAAAGCAAACTCCCCCAGCAACTTTAAATCCTGTATATATTACAAGTTCCGAAGCCTTATTGGCCAGTTCTTCTCAATCTTCCCAAGCAAAGAAGAAAATTCCTCAGTCATCCACTGCCGCCACAAAACTAAAGTGATCCACTAAGCGAGTCGATGACCTCTATGAGCAGGGTTCATCTCCCCTAACTCGTGTTGATCACACCACAGATTTAGATCTTCTGCTGACTCTTTGGAGAAAGTCCCAGAATGATAGTGAGTTTTTATAATATATATTATAATATATATTTGTTTTTCATTTTATTTTCTTACTAAATGTTCTATTTTGTTTAACTTGTTGGTATAATGCAGTCTTTGTGGCAAAAGAAAAATAATAATAATAATAAAAAAAAAACAAAAACAAAAATTCTATAAATGAAATTAAATAAAAATTATTTGCGAATTTTAATATAGTATGTAAAAATAATTTACATTTAATTAGAATAATTGACTGACTGTGTGTTTTTGTATTTTTCCTTTCCATTTAAATAAATAATATTAATATATTTACCCCATTGAAAATGTTATCTACTAGTAGTATTATGTGGTGGTGGTTGGTGAGAGTTTTTTGTCAGCTCAAGGATGGTTTTTATCTCTTGATGGATGATTTTTTTCTCAGCTGTTTGGTGAATAGGATGGGAAAATGTTTTCCTTAATTAACTTACTTAGCCTTAAACATTGTTATTTTTTTTCTCTAAACTATTACTTTGTTTTTGTTGCTTAACATTCATTATTATAGTTGTGTGTGGTTCAATTTCTTTTACTTTTTTACAAACTAGCATTATGCATAACATTATGTTTTTTCATATGTAACTGCAAGAAGA
Source organism: Neoascia interrupta (assembly GCA_947623515.1). Taxonomy (NCBI): domain Eukaryota; kingdom Metazoa; phylum Arthropoda; class Insecta; order Diptera; family Syrphidae; genus Neoascia; species Neoascia interrupta. Next base: position 3,423,629 of record OX392463.1, read on the forward strand.
ACACAAAAAACTACGATTTTTTAGTTTACAGTTGATTTTTAGTTGAAACTTTTCTTATGGATTAAATTAAAAATAAAAACGAATAATAAATAAATCCATTTTCAAAATGTTTTCTTTTATTTGTTTTTATTAACTTGTATCTGTGTGTAATATTAAATTTGATATTTACAGTTTCTATGTGAAATGATATATTGATTCGAGATTTTTTCTTTTTATAATTTTCTTCATCAAATCCATTTTCTTTTGACTATACTTTGTTTTATTTCTTTTAATTTTTTTTTGTTTACATGAGGAACAATTAACATAAATAGTTTTGTTTTTTTTGTTAGGATGATGTTTGCATTGTCTTTTGTTCAATATTGAAGCATAATAAAAAGAATTGTGGATAATCAGGTTTAGTTTTCGTTTTTTTAATAAAAGATATAAATGAAGTTATTGATTTATATTTGACCAGATAAGAGTTAAAGTAAAATTAATGATAATAATAACATTTAATGAAAACAACTAAAAATAAAAACAACTTATATAAGTTCATAAATAATTTAAGTTAAATTATTTGCTCTGACGGTGGTTTTTATTCTCGTTCTTCTTTTTTTTCTAATTTATTGATATAAAAGCAAAGCGCGCCGAAATCTGAAATGAAATAGAGATGGACATATTTTTCAAATGTTAAGAAATGACTGTGGTTAGTAATTCGAAGACATAATTAATATTAAATATAAACTATATATAGCAAATTCTTATTATTAAAATTCTAAAAAAAAGTTTTGCTAACGCTACAAAAAATGATTGTCTTGAGTCTGAACAGTTGAAAACGAAGTTTTCCTCTTACGTACAAGATTTTATCAATTCAACACACAAGTTAAAATAAACCATAAAATATAAATTTCTATGGCAAAATTCAATATTTATCGGCGAACCCACATGTCAAACAGACGTCATTGTCTCAATTATTGTTTTTTAAATTCATCCAAAATTTTGATTTTCCGATAACAACTTGCAGTGTGGAACTTATGGTGACCTATGGTGAACTTTATAGGCCTTGTATAAAGTAGCCAAATCAGAGGAGGTGAAATATTTCGTGCATCTTTTAAGGAAACCTAGGCATTTCGCTGCGTTTTTGGCGACACGTCGAAATGTGGTCACTCCAAGTCAAGTTTTTATTGACACATACCGAGGGTGGAAAGCGTATCGGTTTCGTCGATGCAAGTGCCATTCATGGATAATGGCTGGGTATTTTGGTTTTGCTTCAATGGCAGAAGACAGCATTGTGTTTTGGAAGCACTGGAATTAAACTTTACACTGTTAAGAGATCCCCATGATGCAATGCTGTTAAGGCGAATATGAAAAACTGAGGTTACTGTCATCGGCAAAGCAGTGCCCTACACATTTTTTAACAAGGGGAATTCATACATAATACTAATGGGCCAACGTAGATAAATTTTGGCATTTTTCTTTTATCAAAAATTTACAAGGATTTACATTTACGCTTTTCAAACATCCTTCATTTCAAGAGCTGCTTTCAAATAATAAATCAAATTAAAATTTCACAAAAATAGAAAACAATAAATTAACAAAAAAAAGTATTTTACAATAGTAAAATTATGTTTTAAAGACACTTACCTTAACATTATTAATAGTTGTTGCTTCGTGATATCATAAATGAAATGTTATCATCCAATTTGTGTTTCTTATTTTTTTGGCAAATAGCAGGAAACATTTTGCAAGAGACTAATTTTCGTTTCTAATAGTTTTTTTTTTAAGTTTTTTAACTACGCAATTTTGTTGATTCAAATCATCCTCCAAGTCCTTTTAAATAGTGCGGTCTCGGATAAGAATAAAAAATTTTCTTGATTCCCTACACAGTTCCTTGTTGCATATGTTCTTGTGACATAAGTAGCTACATCAATTTTTTCTTTGTTCTATCATAAGAATGAAACTCTCCCTCGTGGTATTTGTGGTATTTTGGTATGTAATTGCTTTTTGTATATAAATAGTGAGTAAGGAAGGTTGGTTGGTGGTTGGTTTGAAATATGCAAGCATCTAACTAATACAAGTTCGAAGCGCTTACAAATCGTCATCATCCTCATCGTCGGGACCTTCGATCAAATCATCTGGATCGTCAAACTCTGAGATCACTATAATATCATCTTGGGCGACAGCTGGATCAGTCATTTCTGGATCGTCGGCATCAACCTCCGCGCCATCAGTGTCGAGTTTTCTTCTTTTTCGCTTGGCCGATAGCGGGGAATGTGCAACAGTTTCTTCGAGATCGACGAGTTCTACAGCGTGTTGTTGTTGCTTCAGTCGCAGTAGTTCCAGCTCTTCGGGAGTACGCTTCTTACGAAACTCATAGACCAGAGGAAATATGTGTTCTATGGCAGCTTGTACGTTTGCCACACTGGCAGCTGTTTAAGTAACACAAAAAAAAGACTCGATTAGTCAAATGGTTAAATATTTAATTTTATTTATTTAGTTGCTTGAAATTGTCTAAAGAAAGCAGAGTCGTTTTTGAAAAGGGTTTCACTCTGTCACTCCTCTGTTGTTCTTTTTATAATTTAATTCCTCTGAGTGGAAAACTTTTTCGAGCGGAATAGCAAGCAACAATGTGACACATTAACGTTTTTAACAGACCAAGATTCGACTTTATTTGAGGGCTAGCAGCTATAATGTTTGCTTGAATCATAAGAATTCATACTTTTACTATGAATACAAAGAGGCTGTTTAGTATGAACAGTTTTCCAAATGCTATGTTCCCACCAGACATAAAACGGATATTAGTGAAATAAGATTAAAAATAAATCTCGAGGTGTTTACACGAGAAAAATATAAGATTACCTGGAAGCTAGAATATACTGAAAAGAGAGTAATAATAAAGTTTCCCAGGAGCGAAAAAAAACGTTTTGAAAGGTCCCAATATCACATAAACAAACAGAGTGGCGCAACAGCTCGAGGTGAACCAGGGCCAACTTCTCAACAATATATGCTGGTGCGTCGATTTCTTTACATACAAGGGGACCTAAAATTTTTTGCTGAGTCCGAACGCCACTTTGAGAAGTTTTTCAAGACAAATGATACTCTCGGAGGGCTTATCAGATCCTCGCGGAAGTAGGCAAAAATATAAGCGGAGAGCATAGCCTGCACGGGCTGATCACGATCAGGCTGATCGACTTTGCTGCGGGCGACACGTTGTGGTAGCTAGTCCACAGTTCCCGCATTTCAATATCCACAAAGGGACATGGAGATCTCCCGATCAATCAACCGTCAACCAGATTGACCACATGGCGATCGATGCAAGGCACTCCTCCAGTATCATGGATGTCCGAACTTTCCGAGGGGCCAACATTGACTCGGATCACTACCTTGTTGTAGCCAAGGTACGGCTGCGGATATCCCGACCAACGCCAAGTAAAGGAAATACTGGCAGGAAGTTTGACGTCGGCCGACTATCGCAAGAGATCGCCAGGTCCTTCTTCAACCGAGTCTCTCAAAGCCTTCTACGAAGTCCTATGGAGCCAGCTTCAAGTATTGATAGCCAATGGCAACATTGCCTAAATGCCATTAGAGAACGCCGCCTCTGAAGTGCTGGGTTTCACACGGCCACCACAACGAAACCCTGGGTTAGACGATGAATGCCGGCAAGCACACGCAGCTAAACAGGAGACATACAAAGCGGTTCTGCACAGAAGGACTAGAGCTGCTCGCGAGCTCTACGAGCAGAGGAGGAGAGAGGAACACCGGCTCCTAAGAAGGGAAAAGAGAGAGCACGAGAAGCAAGCGGTTGAAGAGACAGAGAGATGTTACAACAGGAATGAGGTTAGAAAGTTTTACCAAGGGATCGAAAGGTCCTGCCAAGGGTATAAACTTCGAACTGAAGCCTGTAAGGACCATCAAGGGAACATCGTTGTAGAATCGCAGTCGGTGCTGAGGATTTGGAAAGACCACTTCTGCAGACTGTATAACGGCGTGGACGAACCAAATACCGCTGTCAGGCAGAAAGAACCATTCAACCCAAGCGAAGACGTGACCGACGAAGCATACGAACGATACCGCCCACACGACCTGGAGGAGGTGAAAGTAGCTGTGTCTCAGCTCAAATGCAACAAAGCAGCCGGAGCAGACGGCCTAGCTGCCGAACTTTTTAAATCCGCTGGCGATGAGCTGGTTAGGAGCATGCACCAGCTCATCTGCAAGGTATGGTCGGAAGAAAGCATGCCCGACGAATGGAACCTCAGCATTGTTTGCCCGATCCTAAAGAAAGGAGACCCTCTGAGTTGTGCTAACTACAGAGGCATCAGTCTTCTTAACGTCGCATACTTTTCTGCTGTACTGTGTGAACGCCTGAAGCCGTTTGTCAACAATCTGAAAGGCACATATCGGTGTGGCTTTAGGCCAGGAAAGTCCACCATCGATCAAATATTCACACTGCGGTAGATCTTGGAGAAAACCCAGGAATTCCAAATCGATACTCACCACCTCTTCATCGATTTCAAGGCCGCGTATGACAGCATCTATAGAGACGAGCTATATAGCGCAATGTTGTCTAGTTTTGGCATCCCTGCCAAACTCGTCGAAAATTCACACTGATCCGTCAAGGTCGGCAAAGACCTCACCGACCCCTTTGATGTCAAAGAAGGATTTAGACAAGGCGACGCACTGTCATGCGACTTCTTCAACATCATACTTAAGAGAATTATGCAGAACTCTCGCGCCAACACCAGAGGTACGATCTTTCAAAAGTCCGTTCCACTACTCGCATACGCAAACGACATTGACATAATCGGTAGAACAAAGCGTGATGTCACTGAAGCCTTCGTGAGTATTGGGACGGAAGCGGCGAATATGGGCTTAGCAGTCAATGAGGGCAAAACCAAGCATATGCTGTTATCAAGAAAAGACACCCAACACCGACGTCTTGGGCAAAACACCACCATCGACAGCTATAACTTTGAGGTAGTTAGGGACTTTGTCTACCTGCTTTCCGCTATCAATTCAGACAATGACACCAGCGCTGAAATCAAACGAAGGATAACTCTTGCCAATAGCTGTTTCTTTGGGCTAAGGAGGCAATTGAATAGCAAAGCCCTCTCTCGAGCAACTAAAGTGTCCATGTATAAGCCCGTCATCATCCCAGTCCTGGTTTACGGTGCAGAAGCATGGACCCTGTCAAGGGCGGATGAAAACACTTAAGGCTGAAAATTCTTTGAACAATTAACGGTCCCGTCTGCATAGACGGATAGTGGAGGAGGAAATATAACATCGACCTGTACGGGTACAGCGATACCGACCTAGCCAAAAGAGTCAAAACACAACGTCTACGATGGCTGGGTCATCTAGAGCGGATGGACACCAACGCCCCGGCCCGGAAAATCTTCGAATCCACACCGCAGGGACGGCGCGGTAGAGGAACACCGAGAGTCAGGTGGCGCACGCAAGTGGAAGGGGACATCAGCCAACTTCGCGTGCGAAACTGGAGACGGCCAGCTATAGACAGAGCTGGCTGGCGAAGCTTGTTGGCTGAGTAAGTAAGTAAGTAAGCAAAAAAATATGTAGAAAAGGTTAGAAAAGGTATTGAGGTAATGAAATTTCATAATGAGATTTATTTTTGATCTATTCCCGAGAAGATTTAATGCAAGGTAAAACTCAATATTCATGATAAACCGCGGATTAGTGTCCTGTGGAAACATAGTGTAGGTTGATATGCGAGATGTGATTCATTACTAGCGTACCAATAGGAATGTGTAGGGAAGGTCATGATTCCTCAGGCTGCATCACAACCCAACGCCTAAGAAAAACGAAAAGGAGGTACTCGAGGTGCCGTTCATTAGGGCGAAGACTGCCCTACACGTGGCATAAATTGCCAAAAACAGCACGTTTGCTTAAAAAATTACGAAATAAAAACTTCGACGATTAATGAATTCGTTTTCAAATTAATTGGAAGCGTCGTAATCAAATAAATTCTACTGTGGGCGACGCCGCCGTAAGATTGAGTGAAGTTTCGCTGGTGATAATAACCTAACCACGGTTTTCCTTCAATCATCCAATTATCAGATTTCAGGGTAAGAGATGAAAAATTTTATGTATAGCTTTCGATTGGCTCAACAACTTACCGGTGACTGTGATGCTTCCAGTGGAGAAGATCTTCAGCGTGGCCTTGGGATAGCGCAGCTTATACGTTACACCAGGATGCAGTTCGGGCTCGTAGCTGGCCTCCTTTTTGTACTTCTCCGAGAAGTTGACAATCTTGATGGCCCATGGCATGCTGCACGTGCCCAAGACATTCACAACGCGGAAATTATGAAAGCGTACTCGAAATCCTAGTTTCTGAAGGCAACGTGCATAGCGGCGTGCCGCAATTTTGGCCTTGAAAATTATAAGAAAACAACATGAAATTCGATGCACCAATTTGGGGCAGATTTATGCCAACCAACCTGATCCTCGGATGTAGCACCTGTACATGTAATACGTCCCGATGACCAGATGGAAGCCGTTGTATATGGACGCCGCAGCTTCATAGTAACCATACCGTTTTCGCGTCGAAACTCAACGTTGAAACCGTGCAGCGCGATTTCGCGCAAATTCAAGTGGCACCTGACACTGAACGAGCACACCACATTGTTTATAACGATGTCAATCTCCGGCTCGGGCTCCTGCTCCTCGCCTGCGGCGGCTGCAGCTTCATGAGCTGCGTTTCCATTCGACGGCAGAGACGAAGAAGGAACAGCAGTACCATTTTGTAGGGTTGCAGTGTGTTGCTGCTCTTGATTGCCGCCACCATTGACCCGGTCTTCGGATGGGTCGGATGGTGGCTCTGTTTTGATTTGGAGCTGATGTGCCTGCAGGTGAGGATGCTGATTGCTGGCGCCCGAATTCGATAGCAGAGGCTCTTGCTTCACAATCGTGAGGGCGTTTGACCGATTAGCGGCGGTGGCGGCGACGACGGCGGGTGATGATGTCAGATGATTGTTGGAAAGCACCCTGTTGACGATGTTCGTAACGGAGGACGACGTTGTTGTGCTTGGATACAGGATGCTGTTCAACTCGTGCTGATTATTGCTAAATTGTGAGAAATATCTAGTTTGTGTTGTTCCTGATGCCGTGGTTGTCGCTGCTGTGGCATTGTAGTGCTGATTATTATGGCTATACATTGTGTTGCTCTGATGATGACTACTGCTGAATGCGCTCAGGTCGTTCAGTGTCTGACTATGATGATTATGATGAGATGTCGTTTGATATCCGGTTACGAGAAAAGCACCCTGCGTTCCGCTGTTTCCATTGCCACCTCCGCCGACGGTGGACACTAAACTACCAATCGGTATACTGACCATTTCATGCGGCTTCAGCACACGAGTCTGCTGTGACCCGCCGCCTAAGCCTCCCGAGTGATGGTGGTGCAGATGATGATGTGTGACTGAGGCGTTGGCACCGTTTGCACTGATCCCTGAACCAGCTCCGGCGGCGGCGGCTGAGGCACCTGCTGATGATGCATTGCTATTGGTTGCACTCGAGACACCGCCATTTGTGAGAGTTTTCATACAGTTCTTTTGTTGTAACAAGGTAGCCATGCCACTATTGTTACTAATATACATTAAGTTTGCCGTCTGCTGATGATGTCCTTTCTGTTTCCTGATACTTTGTTGGTGTCTTTTGATTGCTTTACGACTGATAAGACTCCGAGACTGATAACTGCTTGTGATTGATTATTATGTTCTTTGATATGCAAATATCGGATGTGATTCTGTTCTTCGTATTGTAGTTTGATTTGTCCTCTTCTCCTTACGTGCTAGGATTTTGTTTTACAACGTCTAAAACAAAATTTTAATGCTCTTGTTTACTTAAGTTTTATTTAAGGTTTCTTCTTTATCAAAGGCGCTGAACTTTCTTGTTTCTTTTTTTTTTTATAAGGCTCCTAGGTGTGTGTGTGCTGTTCCTTGTTCAAATGATATTCATCCCAATACCACATTGTCGGTGTCTGGTATATTTATTGATTTTTTAATAGTTTTGTTCCGAAACGCAGTCTGAAATGAGAAAAAGGAAAATGGTGGTGTGAGGAGTTTTGCTAGAAAAGTTTTTCATAAAAAATATTGAAGTGTGATAAGTAAGATTGTAAAACATGTGTTGATTTAAGGACTATTGAAGGCTGTTGGTCCATTTTAAATGTGATCCCCATTAAAAAGTGGTACTTGTAATACTCATGATTCTGATAAATTGAAACCAAATGGCACTTTTTATGTTTTCTATAACATGTCTGCAATTGAAACTCATTCCAGATCGCCTAATTCTCGGTTCGAAAGCAGAGATAGAGAGAGATAAGATTTAGATTTTATTCATTTAAATTACGAAAAGAGAATATTTAATCGATCTAAAATCAAATGTCATACTTAAAAGCCATTTTCTGAATGTTTAAAAATCCTCTTCAATATCTCTCCTTAATAAGTCACTCTCATTAAACCCAAAGCCCTGGTGTCACTTTGGGCTTGATAAACTATTGTCGAAAGCACAAATCTAGACGCGACATGAAATCGTGCTTGGTTTTCCAATTTAACCGAGTATTCTATTCTAGCTCCAGTTGCAAAGTTGGTATGAAAAACGACGCTTGTAAGGACTCAGAGGTCACAGAGCAGGATGGTTTCAATTTCGTTAGATTTAAGTAAAAATTTCCTAAGCAGTTTTATTGCTTCTGCATATCACCCGAACAGAATGAGCTGATTGATTCCATTGAAGTCTTTGAGCTAAGAATTAATTAACAAAAAACACCCCGATTGTCAGGGAAATTAAGATAGCAAGGCGCTTCTTTTTCCTTAGTTCAGCAAAAATCAGCCGTAACACTACAGCATCTACAAAGATTCCACCTCCTGAGAGAAGGTGGTTGAAGAAAAATTGAGTTCTGTTATATACCGTCAAGACTGCTCGGCCCACGTAATAGAAGAAAAACTTAGGATTGCAATAAGACATCCAAATTAAATTGGTTTTTAAGATAATAAAAGACCGAAAGACTGCAGCAGTATCATAATTTCTCAGAAAACGGTTTTGTCATTGTCATCCTTGTTGAATTGCGAATTATTGTTGATCATTTTCAAAAGACTAAGCAGCTTTTTTAAGGCTTTGTCATGGGGTCTTAAATATAAGCAACAACATGTTCCACAAGCTTTAGACCTAGTGAAACGTGCAAATTGCTGGCAATGTAAACAGGAAACTTGAGGAAGATATGTAGCTGTTGTAAGGAAGAGAGCAAAACAAGGCTTCTCTACTCATCAATAAGGTAGTCATCATAAGGATCAACTTCGGCACAATTGCTTGACATGATTGTAGGAAGCTGGGCTCTGGATCTGCCGAAGTTTTCTTATGAAGCTTGTATGAAAAAATCTATAGTCACTCGCGGAAGTAGCTAGTACTGTAAAAGGGAAACTAAAATGAAAAATAAAAAACTAATATTGACTTGTTTTTCAGACGAGTATCGAATTTAGAATTTCAGCGTTGTGGTCCACACTAACCCTTTCACGACTCTCAGAAAAAAATAATCAATTTCTACTTAGGGAAAACTGATATTCTTAAAATGTTGACAAAACCTTCTGTCAGTACGAAAAGAAATACTTGTAAAATGTTATCACAAAAATATTTCAAATTAATTCCTTAACTTAAATTCTTAACTTAAATTATCAGTTTTCACTTCCCAAGATTTGATAAGAAATACCAATAGCACAGTTCTTTCGGCTTTTTTAAGCTAAGCTTAAATACTTTCAATATATTAATTGTTTATTTAAGTACACAAAAAAATCAATGTTAAATGATAAGCGACTTCACCTTGCTAGTGGACAAACTGTCACAAACTTAGAAAAGGTTACAAAAGATTTTCAATTTATACCAAGTTTTCTAAAACACGATCAGTTACTAGAGCTAAGCCAGATACATACTCATAAAACAAAACTATGACGTCACTTAAGAAAGGAAATCACGATCGAGCATGTTTTAATTTATTGTAAGAAGCTTAGATGGAGCTGCGATGGAACGCAACGAAATAAACATTTTTCACAGGCTCGAAGTCGATAAGCTAAACCGCAAAGTGGCACTGTACGTCAAGCCCTTAGACACGGCCATCGCGGAGGAAGTTAAAATTGCTTTTATTGTTTTTATGATAAACAAAAAAACGAATACCTACAACGTGATATGAAAAAACAAAATTATTATTAAAAAGGGGTGGAAAAAAATTATTTTTGAGCTGTTTTCATTGGTTTCTAGTCGATTTAAATTTCAACACTTCTGTCTGGACTTAACAGAAGTGGTGAAATTCGATTCGATAAGGAAAAGGGACCGCAAGAATGTGGAGAGAGATGAGATATTTTAAATGTCTTTTCCGGGCTTGTGATTAAAATTTCCTTTAATGTTTGTTTTTTAAAGGGTGAAAAAAACATCACTGGCTTGTACCATTGAGAAAACCATTCCTACAACTAAATTAAATAAACCAATCCTCGAACCAACAAAAAGTAAGAACGAATGTTCATGTATTCAGGCGCTGATCTTTGAGAAAGTTCAACGTGACGTCCACGTAAGAAGAGTTTTTCTTTTGAAAAGAGATCCTGGTTGAGGCTTAAGAGATCTTTGACGGGTTTTCCTTACTCTGAGAGAAAAGAATAAATAAATATAGCAAAGAGTCGGAACTATCTTTAAGCAAGAAAATCAACCTCTTAATGAGAAAAAAAGCACGGGCTGAAGCTGACATATCTTTGGCGGGCTTTCCTAACTCTGGCAGAAAAAAAATCTTTGATTCATAGTCAAACCACAACTAAAGTAGCGACAGAGGGATGCCGAGAAGAAACCTATTAGCGGGAGACAATTATTGAAAATAAATCCCGAAGTGTCTTGACCGATCAAGCATGTAGTAAAAGTCGCAATAGAAATTACATTTGTGACAGATCTGTCATACGTGAACAGTTTCGTTACGTGACCTTTTCCAACTGTTATAAAGGCGTGATAAAATGCTTAAGAATGGGATGAAAGAGGTTCGTGCAAAGAATGAATAAGATATGTAAAGAAATTTATATTTAATAATTTGACGAAATGATTTGGATTTGTGTGGTAAATTTTAAGATGTGCAAGAGATTTGAATTAGTGCCCGGTGGAGACATTTCTCAAGTCTCGAGTTAAAATACAGCTAGGCTTCAAAATGTTTTCTGCAGTGTATAGCTAGTGTAACGGGGGTGGCAGAACCCAGTTCCAAACTAAATTGTGCTGAACATTTATGGCTATGACAATCAACGAATATTCCGCAGCAACCCTTTAAATAGAAGCACGACATTTGCAAAGCATGCCATATTGGCACATTTTGGGCCACCTGGAAAATGGTACAAATTTTTGCAGTTTTACGTCTTCTCAAATTAGAAAGGATATCACTTCTATTGGCATTTATCACAAACTGGCAAGCAAGTAAGCATTCCCTGCAATAAATAAAAAGACTTGGAAACAGTTCTTTCGAAGAAAAATGAAACATCTGTTAAAGTGTTAAAGATCAAGTCACCACTAACACATTTTTTATTGTTTCCTTTTATTTTGAAGTCGCGTTTACTTATTTTTCATAAGAAAACACACGTCTTTAGTTTGGAAAACTATCAACAAACACTTACTCCAACAAATGTGTGGCATTTTCATCCGAATGTCATAAGCATTTTTTTACGAGAGCCATTCAAGCATTTTTAGGTTTTCAATGAAAAAATTTTTTATGTGCTTGAAGGCGTAATTTCAATGAATGCCTGATTTGGCATTTTTTATCTGTCAAAAATGCTTGTATTTTCTATCAAGTCGACAGGTTGAGTTTTCACGAATAAAAAAAATGACAATTATACCTATTATGTGGTGCCATATGCCAGTAAAAACATAAATGAAAAAATATTAAGATCCAGGTTCATCTTGTGACATTATTCGGCAGACGTTAATGTAAATCTGACGATATTGGTATTGAGTGTCATTTTATAGTATGAAAAAAGAACTCTCGCTGCATACACAACTATCTATTCTGGCCAATAATAAGATCATCAATAACCAATATGATCAATAATAAGATCACAGATCAAATCTGTGAACACCGATGACGTAGTGCGTTGTAGATGTCCATTGTTTTTCAAGTTGACAGAATCTTATTTTCTGTATCTGTGATTTGTGCAGTAGGTAAATTACTACCTAGGCGGTCTAATAGCCTTTTCGGTTGGTCGTTCGCGTCCGGGAGCATTGTGGACTCTCCTGAAAGTGTTTTCTTGGATTGGTTTGACAGTTCCTTTTTTGGATAGAAGAGAATTGGATACAGAGACAAGTTAGATGTCATTTGTCTTCTGTAGAATAACTTGTGCTTCGCAAATACAACGCCAGATAAACTTCAAAATCAAGAAAAACGTTTTTGGCTGTTCGGATGTATAGCCCCAATCCGGAAGAAGAACGCACTGATCCGAGATCGCCATCCGAAATGATCATAATTTTATCGTGTATGGACGAAAAAATATAAGGATGTGTTAAGCCAGGCACATGTTGTGACGATCAATTGTCAAAGTTTGACATTTGTTTGACGTCGGTCACTTTTCTTCACTTGGTATGAAAAACATTTTTGTCCATCTCTACCACAATCACAAAGCCCAGGCCTTTGCATGCAGTCATTTCAAGTGAGCTATTTCGTTGAAGGTAATAAAACTACGAAAAGAAAGTGACAAATGGTTACAAGAATGATTGCCTTGCACTTTGTCAGGTATTAAAAGGAATGTTTGTATCCACTTTTGAACGCTACATAATTTCAGCTTCTATTTGCGGTGCTTGAATAAACTAAACCATCAAAAGCAAATGGTTTGACATATCGCATTACACCTACTTGTACTCTCTCTATTCTGTGCTTATTCTCATTTTTTTTTAGCACATTAAATCTCGACCGTATCGCCATTGCTAAACACTTCATTATCGAAAAACTTGCTTTCGTCAGTAAAGCTAGAAAAACTGATGCATAGCAAAAGTTATAAAACTATTTGCATTTACAAATCTATCTTGTTGATTTTAATGTTCAAAGTCAATCGAATTGAAATTATTTAAACTTCAACAATAATAATTGAGTCATTGGTTTTGTGGTTAATAGTTTTTGCGTGTCAAATTATGACGTATTCAAAGAAATAATTATGCGTGTACCTATGCATATGAATGTAATCACACCCTCAGCAACACACACCAAACGATTTGACAATTAAACGTTTCTTATAAAATACTTGAAAATAATTATAGCATGTGTGTGCAATATTTGCTATGCCCATTAAAAATGAGCACAATAAATGGCGGACATGATTAAAATGAAACGAGAATAAGTTATTACTGTCGTCATACATTATTTATTTCTAGAAATGAATCTAGCCTGCAAAAATGTCAGTCTAAATGTTTTTCAGATCATATTTTACTTTCCCATACGCGTTCGTTTTGGGCTATTATAACACGACTATTTTCGGTTTCACTTTTCTTACATGTTTATGACGTTTTGTTGCAATAGACAGCAAAACACCGTGAGACTTGTTTTCAAAATATAATTTGCGTGGTTTTAAAATAAATTTAGCAAAACTCCAACAGCGTAGAATATTCGTGACGTAGAATAATTCAACTATTGACAGGAGATGTCAACAACAATGTGTCATTCGATAATAAGCCGCATACATACTTGATACATTGACAAATGACGTAAATTTGAAGTTTGAAATAAAGCATCATTGATGCATTGTACGCGTTCACAATTTCTGAGCTCGCATGCAAATCGTGTGAAATATGAGTTTATTGGGAGCGAGGCTCCCACACACACTATAAATTCAATTCTGTTGCGGACAGTAATGACAACCACCCACCCATATTGTAACTATCCGTCCACCCGCTACCGTCCGTTATCGGAGGATGCCCTGTTTAGATCGTAGGAAGTGACGACGACTCTTTGATATTTTCTTAAATGGGGGCACTTAAGATGATTAATTCCAGCGATTGTGTTATTAGTTTCTTAAGACTTAAGTTCCTGCGGTGGCGTTTCGAGCCCCTTGGTAGGTACACCAATTTGTTTGGTATATCGTTGGAATAAATGAGAAAATTTACAACTTAATTGACTTAACCTAATCATGATCTATTGTGTGGCTGTAGGATTGCGACTTAGCCTGTGGTAGCTGAAACACAAGCAGACTAGAATATTGTTCACTCGGACTTAGGGTTTGAAATAATTGTTTCTTGGCGAGGTATGGAACGTGTGTTATGCTTTGCATGGGAACACATGCATTCGAAATTGGTTGTCATTGCCATAGTGTCAGTGGAGCAACATAAGGCCAATTGTGTGCTGAATGCATTAGATCTCTCTGTTGAGCTCTCTATAGTACACACGCGATGCTATGAGCAAGTTTAACCTTCAGAATAAATAAGTGTGTATGAATCATTTACACGTTGCACGGGTTGTGTTCACTCTGGCTTGCAATCAAGGAGAGCCAAAGACAAATGTGGACTTAATCTTGATGCTAGATTAAATTGAGTCGTTTGTCAAGATGGTTATATAGAATCCAAATCAGGGATAAGAAACCGATGAATGGATCTTATTTTAATAAAAATAATTGAATAAGGTACGGGGAAAAGATTGCTAATTTAAGCGCAGAGCTGTCATAACATTGGCAGCTGTCACAAACTCACGGTGCAACTTTTTTTATACATTCCTGAAAGCTATTTAGAATCTTAACAAACAAAGTGTAAAGAATAAATAATGAGGTTTTGTTGCAGCACTTCTTTTAATGTTGGAACGATTCAGGAAGGTATACAGCACGGAATGCTGTCACATCGATAGACTTTAAAACTACTAATTTATCCTTATTACCTAATCTTATCTTGTTTATACCGGTGCAGTCATATTTCTAAGACTTTTGTATACACTATGTAAACAGTTCCAGATCTCCGGAAAACCCCATGCGAAACCAATACAAGCCAATTTGTCAGTTAAGAGTAAAAAAGACCCAAAAACGAAAATGAGCTTTTTTTGTGATCGCATATGTATGCGAAATGGTTGCATGTGCATGTGTCCCAGATGAAAAAAATGTCATACTAGCTGCGATTGCTTTAAGCGCCGCCTGCCACGAGCGGTGAAACAGTTTTTAACAGGAAACTTAGTCGTAGTCTTACAAAAATTGAGAGGTTTTCTAGTGAGTGAGAATCTCACACTACCATGAGCACGCGCGGTCGATCCTTACAGTGCTTATGAAGGTTTTTACCTACCCACAGAATAAAAATTTTTTAAGGTAAGTTGAGTCTTCAGAGGGCTTCTATGACCAAAAAGTGTAGTCGTCTGTCACTCCCTTTATAGATATAAATGTCCTATGCCACCCATGTTTGCGACGCAAGGTCGCATGTAGACTTGCATATGTCTACATGATTCAATGTGATACCTATGATCGCGTGGCGTGCAAGTTTGTTCTAAGAACCAGAAAATCAAAAATGTAATAAAGATCTGATTTACTGCTTTCAACTCGCAAAGTCTAGAAGGACACTTTTTCAACAGTTTTTATGGAACATTTAGAGGCACCTAGTAAAGAAGGGTTTGATTGATACCACTAAGTTATCTGCAACTTTTTTTGCTTGACATCAGAACTCGAAGGGCGTAAAAAATTCAAATCTGGATTTCGTATGCGCACATAAAAAGGGTTTTTAAGGTTTTTTACTTCCAGCAAACTTTACAGCTTAAAAAATTGGTGTGCCATTTTACGATTAGAAGACTTTTGCGTCAAAGTAAGCAAGAAAAGCCCTTTCGGGAACTTTCTGGAGCCATTCTTGATTAAGTGTCCAGAAGCAGGGATCCTGTCAGAGGTTGATAAATCCTTTAGGCTGTTTCGAGAAGAAAATCCTACGGGTCCACATAAACAGAGAGTGGAGAAGATATAACACAGCACAGTGACACCGACCTATCCAGCAGAGTCGGAATACAACGACTGCGACAGGTGGGTCATCTGAAGCTGGTGAACACCAAAGTTGTGGCCCAGAAAATCTTTGAGTGCAACCCGCAGGGACGGCACGCAATAGAAAAAAACGAGACTCAGCAAGTGGAAAAGACATCAGAATTAAAAACGCGACATTATTTCAGATTTCATATGCATAAAATGACAGTTTGAAAATGTTTCAATTTCAAACTGTCATCAATGTCACCAATGTTTCTAATAGTAAGTTTAATGCAATCTATCATTAATGCTTGACAATTTGGCAAGCTTTTATTTGCCAGGAAAATATTTAAATTCTTTATTTAAAGACTAACTGTCTGGTCATCCAAGTCTATAAAGGTCGTTTTAGTTTTTATTTCAATAAATTAAGTGTGAGCTATTTAAGGCAACGGAAGTGGTTGTACAGAACAAAATCCATTGTTGCATGAACAGTGTGGCACGTAGTGTCGTTTATACAACTGTACTAAGACCAAATGTTTGTTTACCATTAACGCATGCATTCACGACAGTCGAACATCATGTCAGACCGACAGTGATTCAATTCCAGGGGAAGTAAGTGTCCACCAAAAAAACCCGAACGACTCTCATTAAGTTTAATTAAAATTAATTTTAATTCTTCTTAATTAAAATTAAGAAGAACCTTGAGGCTTAACTAAAAGGCTGCTTAAGCTTTAACTTTTTGTAAAACAAGTGAATTGCCTCTTTAAGGCCATGAAATCGTTTGAGAAGAGAGTCCATGTTGCATGTGGTGTGTGGCACGTAGCGACGTCTGAAGGAAACACAATGATTTTTATCAAACAGATCATTATGGTCTTAACTCTAGTTTATTGATCGAAGTGTGTTTTGCTCAACGACCTTGGCCTCTGATGCTCATCAGTGGGTGTAGCCAAGATCGTCCACCCAGACGCACATTTTTCGACTAATGTCAAGCATTAACTTATAAAACTACCAAACGATGATTTTTGTTAATATCTTCAAATGCATCATATACGACCAAAGAAGCTATGACGACGTTTAAATGATATCGCATACGCGTAAGACGAGAGGTCATACCCTAAATTTTAAGACTCGTGCTCAATTTGACGCTAAATCTCTCTCTAACGTCAAAAGCATTGGTGTCAAAAGAGTTCACAGAGGTAAGTAAAAAATAGACGACAAAGGACTCGTTAAAAGCGCCTAAAAATTTTATATCCTACAAGCCGTTCTATTGGCACTGAGCCAAAAAAAAAATGTTTTTAAACACTAAATGACTCAGTTCACTGTGTACCGTATATCGCTGCGTGTGGCACAAAAAAATCCCTGACAGATAAAAATATCCATTCCCTCAATAAGCATTGTTTTAAATATTTAGTTTGATAAAAGGTGTTAATTATGATGAAGAATTGAACCAACAAAACGGTGATCTTTTGTCAAAGTCGAGGCAGTTTTTTTTTATAAATTCAGGTAAACGGAAAAAATTATTTTTAGCGTATTTTTTAGTCTATTTTTCATGTTGTAAGTCAGACAACTAAATCAATTATGCATCTTACGTAACCCAATTAAAAAAATATAAGAACCAAAATACGAGGTGCGTCTGCCACACACATGCACAAAAGTAGCACAATTATGCGTTCATCTCATATTGCCTACAGCAAGCTGTGAGATAAAGTTCTGGCACACGCCAGCTACAAAACGATCTAGCTTGCTCGATGCCTATGCGGCCGGCGTCCGTTTGCGATAAGAAATCTTGAAAATTAGCTCCAAATCGAAATACATTATATAAAAATCTACCCCGTCAAACGGGAAATTCATTACGAAGAAATGTTCAAGATTTTTAAACAGGAAAAAGCAAATGCTGTACGTCTCAGCCCAAGAGAGAGAGAGAGAGAGAGAGAGCTGGCAGCATGAGTTTAACGCTGATTGAAAAATAAACTCAAAAGACCAACAAAAAATGCGGATTTTTTTGAAGAAGAACCTATAAGCAACGAACGAACGAAAACGCGAATACGAATGCGATTACGAGTACTCGAACTCGTGCATGCACCACATGCTTGATGGCAATATGTTGCTACACACGATTGCTTAACAACTATTTAGCGGCAATGATTGTGTGGTGGTCAGCAGCCGCACTAATACACGGCTATAAACATAGAGCGAAGCCCATACAGCTCTAGCTAGAGAAGCTCGCTAATGAAAATTCACACTTTTCATGTAGCAAGAGGAGAGATATTAATAGAATTATGTGAACTGTTTACCATTCGTGACAAACAGTGGGCTAGAGTGCCAACGAATCGGGCCAAAAAAAAACAAATCAAGACACATGTCACTTTTATCTTCATCTAGCAGTTACATTTTCTCGTAACACAGGATTTCTTAGACTTATTTGCCAGTCATTTCATTTCAGGGAAAGCAGGCTTTCAGGAAGAGGCTTAAAGACTCTTATTGCGTGACTCAAAGCAGTCTTGCTTTAAGTCACTTAAAGGCAACGGTTGTGCAGAAAATGGTTTTCGTTAAGAGAACCTATTGTTGCATACACTGTGTGGCACGTAGCGCCATCTATACGATTATTGACCGATGAGGCATAGAACAGGGAACTTGCCCCCTTTTTTAGGCAAAACATAGAGGAAAATAATCTTTTCCATGTGCCAAACCCTTATTCATCCTCTGTAATTGTCGGCCTTGAAGAGGGAAACCCAAGGCGAATGCTTCTTTGAAGATCTTAACGATCTAGGATGACTCCACTTAAAGAAGATAATGAGTTTTACATCCCAGACACCGTCCCTTGCTACACTCGGGAAGTCATGTAGTCATATCTCCCGCCTGAAGGGTTAGTGACAGCAGCCTCGGACTTACATCAAAACTGGTTGCTCTTGTCGTGTCCTCTCATCTTACTGGCCTCCCATTATCTGTTTTACGTGGGTTCATACCGAAAACGGTTAGCCCCAAACTCAATTTATTCCCTCTGATTCATACCAACACCACCTCTCCCATCGTAAAGGCAAATTCCTATATGGGTTCCAGTAGTCTCAGGATAACACCGATAAAGGTTGCCTTACTTGATTCCCTCTTTTTAATAAAGCCCCTCATTGGCGCCTATTATTCTGTTGGCAATGGTTCACTGTTCACAGCAAAACGGTTACTCCTGCCCCCGATATCTTCTTCGGGTAAGCAAGAGACTGGTTGTCCCGACCCTTTCGCCCAAATTGGAAGTCTTCGATTAGTCCCCGGACTGGTATACCGGGCTTGAAGTGCATCAGGTAAATCGAGCTGACTGAAGACTCATTTACGTTGAGGGCCAGATGCATTGCAAACTTAAACTATGCATCCCGAACTTTAAGGAATTTTTAAAGGAGAGTTTGAGGTCCTCCTTAGTAGCTGTTTCATTTTCTGTCATTAAGCGCAGAACTGAAGAAAATTCGGCCATTCCGCGCTGGAAATTCGGCCATTCCCTGGAAAAAGAAAGATGGTCACTCCCAACTCGTGATTTAAAAAAAAAAAACGGTTGTGAAGTCTCTAGTTCACAAAGAGAGCGGAGGGGTTTGATGATCTGCAAGCTTTGTTGTGGTGCACCATGGTGTACTCCGACACCACAAAATTTCAATATCCCTTGAACGCACTCATATTGGCCATCGATCAAAGCCATCGTTTTGTTTGACGTTTTATTTAGCAAAGTTGTGATGTTTTCATGTGGATTTCAGAATTTTGTGCTGCTAATCAAGTTGAACTTAAATTTACCACAGTCAAAACGGATTGAAAAGATATGAAAATGAACCCAATTTTTTTTTGTATAGTTTGGCGGGTCATCTTTTGGTGTGGAACATTGTGGATTCTATTCAAGAAGTCGTAAGAGACTGCTTGATTTAAAAATCCTCTCGTTGCATATGGATTTAGAAGTGATTTTAGTAAAATCTTTTTCAAACACGAGATTTATGAATCTCGAATGAGTATGGAAAACAATGTCAGACTCTCGCGTAAGACTCTTGTTTAACCAACCAGGTTTGAAATGAGAAAAAATCAGTATAAGTTTCTAAAACCCATTATGGTAGTCTCACATATTTTTAGAAACATAAAAAAAATTGTTTTGACCACCAGAAAGTGAAAATTCACCACTGTTCTTCGTGATTTTTTCTATTTAACAGCTACATAGGTATTTTCGGAAAGAGCTTTATAGCTACTCTCTTGTGGTACATAATGTGCGTTCATATATACGCCTTGTTGTTGATTCTTTTAAAGAAGATCGAGATTCGGTTATCTTCATTAGCCAAAAATTTTTGGAAAGATCAATTAGAAGTGCATGGCTGCCAAGTCGAATGGGTTGGGGGCGCTGCAACATTTACACTTAAACAACACATCTTCCTATCATTGCGGAGACTGTTATGCCGAGTTCTAGTTTTTTCATCATCTGGGGCTAGGAGCAAAAGTCATCCGTTCGTTCTACATACTCGTGGCATACAATCGTGCCCTTGACCCCGATTAGCCGACAGCGTTTTCATTATATTTTTTTTCTGCAGAGAATTTAGTTCATTGATTCGCTCTGGCCTGCAACTGACACTATTTGAGCCAGCGCTGCTACACACACCGCACTGTTTCTGTATTATTTTTAAATTAATGTAATAAAATTAGTTAATAAATGGCTTGATTAGTGTAGTCAGGCTGGTTGTTTTATGTCCCCCCTCGTATCAGCGGGTGACAGAACCCTGATGTATATGGGAATGGGTAGATGTTCATAGCGAAGCGCTTTCAAAGTGTGTACAGTTAGAAGTTTGAAACAAATAACCATGATGAACGGACATTTGACCTATGGCGTGATTTATGATCTCGGTTAAATAGATTTCGACAAATTCTGTGTTTATCTGATTTATTTTTTATTGTATTGATGCTGAATGTAAGCTAGCGGTGGAAGTGCTTTCAGTTTCGTCGTTAATGTGTGTTGCGTAGTATACAACGGTTTTGTTGTTTTGATTTTCTGAACTCTTATTACAATGTCGGGAAAATAAACGAAAGTTTTGAGTGGAGATGCGTAAATACGCATAAGTGCCTTGCACAGGCTTAGAAGAGCTGTAAGAGAGTGCAATAATTTTTGAATTAAATTGTTTTGAATGATGGTAACAAATATTTTAATTCAATGACATCACTAATGACTTCAACTAAAAAAAGTGAGCATACAGTTTGAAGTCTTGATTCACCTATTATTTTCATCGAAGTCTAAAATCCAGGCGTTTGATTTAAACGCGACCAAACTGACATTAAACTTTGGGCGACAGCTTTGCTGGCTCAGAAAACTACTCATAGGCGTCAGCTTTCCTAACGTTATGACGAAAAAACTTTGTCGCTGGTAGAAGGAAGCCCTTCCTAACAGACTGTCAGAAAATAAGCTTTAGTCTGCTGCGACTTACAAATAAATTTCTAAAAGTAGCTTTTTCGTACTTTGGTTCTCTAGCCAAAAGTCAATCCAGCTTAGAAGCACGTAGGTAGTTGCTGGAAGTTATTATACCATTACAATACATATAACAAATTCACACCAAAAATAGCTATACTAAAACTGACTCCTTTTTACAGTGCAGTTAAAAATAGAAATTTTTTTAACGAGCTTTTATGAGCTATAAAATATTTTTCAACGAGTGTCAAATATTGACACTTGTTAGTTTATGTAAACACAACCTTGGAATACGCCGTGTGTTAGCATTAATCCACAGGGTGACGAATGCTATGAATTGAAACCAAAAGTTTCATTATAGACTTATTCGAGCTAAGCTGTAATTAAGTTACGCACATATTCTTATAGTAAGTTAAGTTTCATTACTTTTAATTAGGTTTTGGCCTTTCATTCTTTCGAGCCTCAAGAGCGCTGAAAATGTTTTATCGCGACGAATGCGCTAAGTTTTAAGAGTGTCGGCATTGCAGTGGCAACTGTTTTCCAAATGTACTTGATTGGATCCTTTTTGTCGCGGTGACGCATATTTATTATGTTGTCAGACAGCTTTGTCTTTTACTCCACCATGTGCAAACGAAAAACCCTTTTACAGTTAGAATAAATACTCTTTTAAGAAACATGCAACATGTGTGTAAATATGAAAAAAAAAACACTCGATATATTTTCTTTAACCTGTCAGGTATTTGCTGACATTTAGGTGTTCCAAGAAGAACCGAAAAAACGACAGATCTAAACAACAAAAGATGTGTTTCTTCTCTATTGAAATCTTTGCTTATCAAAAATGTCATACGAACAACGAAAACAGATGCTAACAGCATGTACCGAAGAGAGCAATTCACCAAAGGTTACCAACCTGATAAGAAATATCTTGTCTAGGTTTTTGACAGTTTGTATTGTAGCATTCTCATACGTGGAGTAAATGTTGTGGGGTAAAAGAAACAAAAATAAATCATTGGTTGACAAAAGGTGGAATAAATAGCATGAATTATGAACTAAACATTAACTCATGTCAAACATTAAAGGTACCGACCTGTACAACTGCGAATTTGCGACCATACGCGAACTGCGAAAAAGTTAATTTTAGTGCGTTTACCGAACCTATATTCTGGAAAACGAAGCAGCAATTGTAGGTCTTATTTTGAAAACCAAAAAACAAATAAATCTATAAAATTTTGGAAAGAAAACCACTTTTTTTTATTTTTCTGCGGCTATAGGGTGTAATTTGAGTGCGAACTGTCGAGTTTTATTCACATTCTACAAAGTTCGAATACCATCCACAGGACGCACGGCCAAGTTGGTCGCACTTTTTAAACTCAATTTTGTTATTTTGTTTCTCAATTGCAAGCAAAGTGCCAGTCACTACAGACTGCTGGTGACCAAAACGACTAACGGTGATTGAAATGTCAAAATTCACGTACACTGTGAAATGTTGTAGTAAGCAGTTCGTTGGATGTAAATGTACCTTAAACGCCGTTTGAACTAAAAAAAAGTTCCGCACAGGGAAAGCTTTATTATTTGCAGTTTTGCAAGCTTCTCAATGAGGAATCAATGTGCTACCACTGTGCATTTAGAAGATGAATTGTGATTTGAAAAGATTTTCAATGACAGTTTTCGAAACCTCTTGAACGCGTTGACCACTGATGGGATTTTGTTTGACGTTTCATAGGAGCAATGCTATTATGAAAGGAATTTTATGATACTCATCGTTTATTTTAGATTTTAAATAAATTTAAAAAGTGAAGAGATAGTTTTATTGTTGAAAAAAAGTCCTCAAGAGATTCTTAGGGTCTAATCATAGCTATCATCGGACAGCATCATTGGAACAAATCAGTGGAACAATGTTTTCGGTTTTCTGACAAGTCATTCATAGCAATCGTTGAATATATCTGTCAGTGTCAACAAACAGCTACATGCATTTGAGGTTGGAATTGATCAGAGAAAGGAAAAGGAATGCTTTTCAGTGGAACGATTTTGTCGCAAAAACACAAATCAAAGTCAGCTGTCCCGTGAAATCGATTTCTGTCATTAAAATAGGAAAAGCGAGTTTACATAAAAGTTTTAACGCAGTTTATGTATTTTTGTTACGGAAAAAGTTCTGCAACTCATAAGCTTCATTTTGACACCAATAACAGCCAACATTGTTTCCTCAAACGTTTAAAAAGATGAAAACAAGTTTTTCAATGATGCAATCTGATGATAGCTATGATTAGACCATTAGACATAAAAACAATAACTTTTTTACAACTGGTAGTGCAGTGGAACATGTGGAATGCATTCAAGAGCAGCAAAAAAGTTATTTTTTTAATAAATTTTTCAGGAAATTTTGAAACCTGGGTTCTACTCATGCTGGGAGGCAAATCATGCTGGGAGGCAAACATTTAAGTCCTTCAATTTGTCGGGCGAAAATTTTACAAACTGCCAGTAAGAATAGTCAGTCAGTCGTCTCAAATTCTGCGAGAAGTTGGTAAACGATTAAAGATCTGCAAAATAAATCGCCAGGAATGTTGGCTGTCCCACAGAATGGAAGTCGGGAGCGGGTCATAATTATGCCTTTCATATCTCTTTTTCAAAATTTTAACTTTATTGACAAAATTCTTAAGCAAACTTTTGAGTTTTTCCAGTAAAAAAAAAGAAAACAGACAGGAGGTACATATTTCACTGTGTGGCTTTATCAAAGTTACATTTCCAGAATTTTGAAAGACAGAATTTAGACCCCCGAAAATGCTTTCGAGGGCTACAATTGAGTAATTTTGAACGGTAATTAGCAGGGCAGCCTTCTTCCTGGCAGAAACACAACTAACCGTCTTTTACTCCTCAGGGTTGTCCCAATACAAGTGTGTTTTAGATTTGGAAAGAGCATACAAACGGTCCCTTGAGTTAAGCTCTAGACAGAGTCTTTGAACACAGATGGCGTAAAGTTACTCTCGTCTGAGTTTCGTTTGAGCTCTTAGCAGAACAAGCGGAGCTGTGAAATGCGATTAATCAATTTAATTTACTAAGGGCGCTGTACTTCACCAGGGGTGCCTTTAGTCAAGTCCGCATTTTGCACTCCAAAAGGGATTTCCTCAGTGCCCGAAGCTGCGTTGGCCCTGCTTGCATCTGCAGTTACATACATGGGCCATTGATTCGTGGGTTTCTTGTCAACACAGGGTTCGTTGGCCCGATTGGGATGAGTGATGACCAAACGACTTCGCCCGTCCACCTGCAAAAGCAAGCGCCGTTTCTTCTAGTTCTCAAGAGAACTGACTGTAAAATGCTTGTAGGCGTCTTTTTGGGCCACCACGCTTGTACTTTGTACTTGAATGTGTTATGTTTAGGCGAAACGAGCACCTGTCCTACCGGTAGAAAGACTGACGATAGAGCGGAACACTTTCCTTGTAGATGTCTCGCCTTTGCTCGCATCGGGGTGCGGGTCTTTGTTCTTCATCACTGAAGTTCCTCCTAATCTTTCTTCGGGAACATTAAGACGGCAAGACGGGTAAACTCTGCTAGATGGGATAGTACAATGAACCAGTAGTTGTGCCTGAGCATTGCTCAATTCAGAAACCTCAAAAAAAAAAAATCCCCCGAGCATAGCGATCGATGTGATCTTGTTGGCGCCTTTCTCGCAGCCGGAAGACCTTACACGGAACCATGGAAGACTGAAAATGAAGAGGACCAGTTTCTCTGCGACTACTAGGGCTATATCAAAATTTTAATCGAACCCGCCAAGTTATCGCATTCGATTCTTAGTTCGGTGGTGATCCTCAGAAAAAAAAAACCGAAAAATTATGTTGAAAACACAGTTACAACTTTTTTAGACTAGGTTAAATCGAATCTCGTAAGCTTCTTTTCCAGAAAAGACAGACGTCCCATTCTAAGAGTTTGAAACTCATTTCAGGAGAAGTTCGATTTCTCGTTATAGTGCCTCATTTCAGTAGTCTCCGCAGACAGCAGGCCTCTTCAGCGTACAAATCAAGAAAACACCAAATGAACTTACCCCTTATAACCATATGCCTAAAGACATTGGCGTGAGCAGAGCCACATAATTCCAGATCTCTTGACAGATGGTAAAAGTATGTTGCTACGTGTAAAGCGCCATGAACACGCGGAAATTTTCGGTGAAAGCAAAAATGGGCAGAAAATCTACACACAGGTTATGTTTTGTATACCCAACTCATCGCACAAGATGAGTGCGTGCAAAGTCAACTTTACCAACAGCACTTGGCGGCACACAACACACGCATGACAAGTAAAGTGTGCTTCCAAGGAATACCAACTGCTAAAAGCGCATTAAGGTCAAGATGCTTAACAAAGCTTCCGAGTCTAACACTTGGTTGGTGAGTAAATTTGTTATAGTGATTTGAGGCAGTTCATTGCTAAAAGGACAAGGGTTTACCTACCACCATATGCCTTCATTAGAATGTTCGGTCAAGGATTCCAGGTTATTATTTTTAAATGTTAGACTCGATGACTCCTTGAAGTGCGAGGGGTTTTTAAGGAGATGAAACCGAAATGGAGTGAAGTGTTTCAAAATTAAATTGCTTATTGATGATTGAGTTTGTAAAAGAAGGCCCCAAAAATGGTTTACGTACCCAGGATTTGTATTTTTACGAGTTGAAGTAACCGCACTGGGCAACTGCTTGTACGACCCCCTTTTTGTCACCTAGGTGTGTCATCTAAAGAAACCCATGAATTTTGAATGCATACGAGGAGGACCATCAATATTCACTTACCCATTCTACAACACGACAACTAAATTGCATTATCACTCTATTTTGGGTTCTCCAAAATGAAAATATGTCCTACATGCATACATGTCCATATACCCAATCAAAAATCGACACTGCAACTCCCAAGCAATTTCCTTGACTGAAATTTGTATCGCATCACACCCATAATTGGGTGTAATTTACACCCACCCCAGTTTTCACTTTCCTTGACCCAATTCAATCCATCTCACCTCTGGTTTGTGTATAGAGACTCATGTCATAGATCCAAGCAAAGCATCCTTGAGTGGTTGATATTCATAATTTGTAAATCACGAACCAACTCTGGGTGCAGTTGCACAACTCACGAAGATGCACTGCTGCTGAGCGGGGGGGTGAGTAAATGATTCACATTTCATCATTTTCCATTGAATCACCGCACTGCAATGACGACTTGCGTTCGACCGTTTTTGGTGATGCCACTTAAATGTGGGTTATCCACCCGCTGAAAAACAGACAAACTCAATTTCAACAGATTGACGAAAAAATTAATAAAAAAAAAACAAATACACACAACTGTGTCGCCTACAACAGATTAATAGCATCCACATGCCCAACAAAGGACATTGTCCCCGGGTGAATGACTTTCACCTTCGAGACCGAGACGCATTCAAAGAGGAATAAAAAGAAAAACTCCCCATTTGCTGTCGGTCCTTTTGGAATACTTTTCTTCGTTGTTCTTGTAGTTTTTTTTTGGGACAGGTGTCTGTGGGAATGCATCGGCATCTGCCTCAGGACGAAATCGAAAAAATCAATGCACACACAGGAGTTTAGGCCTTATGGTAAGACTTGAAAAGCAGTGAACATAACTTCCGGCTATTTGGTGTACAGGGGGTCTGAAAACCTGACACCTGGTCCTTCTCTTCATGCTTTGTGAAATGTTATCCTTTTTTTGTTGGGTTCATCATCGAGGTTAGTAGACTTTGCTAGGGTTTCGTTAAACCAAGAAAAATTGAATTTGGGCTAAGAAATATGGGCGAACAAAAATCAATTAAATTCGTCTCAAAGGTCATTGCACAGAGGCTTTGTTCTTGGTTGAGAAACACATAATTACACTTTGGAACAAAGGACGATGACTCAGTAGCTCTATTATACCAACACAGAGAGACTATAACTCATTGGAAGACGCACTCTGTTTGGTGGTAATAAAATGCCTTAAAGTATCGTTTGAATTTACATATAATCGCTTACCAATATGCGTGGAGTGCGGTGTGACATTTTGACCTGGAGACCTTGACATTGCGAGTAATGGGAAAACACTTCACAGTCTAATGAAGCATTAGAAAGTGTAGGAAGAAGTAAGTTAATAATAGGGTTGAAAGTTGGTTTTCAAGTGACCACGACTTCGGACACCTACTTTAGAATGAATAATGAACGAACTTGAATGAACTTCGATTTATTGAACCTTTATTGAAACTTGATTGAATCACTCAATGCTTAGAACAGCGTTGGGTTGAAGAAAAAGTCATACGTGAGCTTACGCAGCAAAAAAAACTTCAGCTGACTCAGTTGAAATTTCTGTTGGCCATGGTGTTAACCTTAAGGCTCCATACTCTCTTCTGCACTTTTCCTTTTGCATGGTTTGCATACGACTACTGTGTTTTGCGGTAAAATTTTAGAGGGTTATGTTGGTCCTAGTGGGCGCAGTTATGCAGTTGCTAGTGTGCCGGACTACTGTCCCCGCAGTCCCGGATTCGATACCGGCAGCGGCAATAAAGGCTTTTTTCGCGGAATCACATCCGTGAGTCTAACAAAAGCTCCATGAGTATCATTTGTCATGTTTGACCTATCAATACGCGGTCCGGAATCGGCAAAAAAGGAGGTCCCCTCGATGTGTGTAAGGGCACCTGTAACGAGCACAGCATACATGCCTCTAAGAGGTTAGGCCATGGCTCTTCTCATCTGTAAGTGCGCTTGTTAGTTCTGTTTTTAAAGTTGTCCCTTACTTAAATCTTAAAGCGGTATGTTCCCTCTTAAGAATCCCTCTATGAAAATTTTAGGAATTGTCCTCTAGTGGTGGTTTGCATATGTTGGCATGCCCCGACAGACTTCCCTTACAGACCGATGTGAGCAAGCCACCCCGTTGATTGTGTAGCCTATTAATAAGACAACTCGACCAAGTCAAACTCTCTCTTTTACCTGCCTGAGGAGCTTCATGTGATTGCGAATTTTTAAGCCAGATGAAATAATCAAACTTAAGAACTCTCTCCGTGAACTCTCTCTCAACCTGCCATTGGACAATTGGTTCGGAATATTATGATGATGACAGTCCATGCCAAGTTGGTTTTTCGGAAGAACCTGAGGATTAAAAATGGGTACGGAGGGTTAAAAATAGTCTTTTGACTGGTTCAAGTAAAGATATATCGATTTAAGAAAGTTTTTCGGAATCTCGCTAGTCTCATCGCAAGAAAGGAAGGGTGAGCCAACAGCTACACGGGAGTTTTCATTAAACTAAACACACTTTTTTTAAAAAATCAATTTAAAATTTTATTGATCAACGGAATTCGATCTGTGGCAATTATGATTGGAGCATATTTATCGATCAGGTGACTATAAAGAGTGCTATTCTAAGCGACTATCCGAAGGTCAAAACCTATGGTGACTTTTCCATTCACTTTCAACAGGCGATTCGCTACCTGAAAGAAGTGAATGGGAGGAAAAGACCACAGGAGATGACGAGGTCGCCGTCTATACTGATAGCTCTTAAATGGACGTCGGACCAGGTGCAGGCATCTCATGTGAAGATCTGGGATTAAGCAAATCATTCCGGATTAAAGACGACTGCCGTGTTTTTCAGGTCGAGTTGGCAGTCATAATCCAAACGCGAACGCCCAGTCCTGAACATCATTAGGTGTAGTACCCTCGGCAGTTACTTCTTCAACGAGCTCGAAGCTCTAAGCAATGTGGGGCTGAAGGACCTAAAATTTGTCTACAAATCCGGATAGGTCCAACCCAGCGGTACTTTCGAGCTTTTACCAGCAGTTTATTTTTATTTTCGTTTCAGGTGTTAAGAAGGTTTACAAATTGTGTCATTTTGTTGATCCGACTGTTGGTCTAAGGGAGCCATGACTATTGTCACAGGGATATTCATCAACCTAACCTTACCTAACCTATTGGTGACTTTTTGAAGAAGATTGAAGAATAATTGGGAAATTGTGCGAAATTTTAGCTTGAAGGTTTTTCAAGTTCCTAAAGCCATAGAGCTTACTCTAAGTGGAAGATGTCGGAAGGTCAAATTGTACAACCTGGGAGGCCTGGTTTATTTTCCTGTAAACATAAGATGGGAAAACACTATGTCGAAAAAAGGGATATAATATGAAAATTTGGTCTAAGATCTATTAAATCTATGCACTACCTTAAAGCCTGAAAAGTTTGTAACGATACCTCTATCGCCACATCTTTGAAGGCTGTCATTACCAAAGAGACTGCGTTTCACATGCTCCCAATACAGTACTCAACTGCGCCCCCCAAAATGTACCCATGCCAAAACAGTAAGGCACCACCCGCTGGTTACTCATATTCAGCACGTTTGTTAGCAGGAGGATACAAATCAAAACCAGTTCGCATGTGAAACTTGTGTGGCTACTGAAAATCATTTCGTTTAGCTCCATGCAAAGCCTCAGCTCCACCATATCTACGTCCCCGTCAGTCTGTTCACGCGTCTAGGGTACATACTGGTATATTTTGCCATCAAATTTACAACCAGTTGGTGGTCCCGCTCAATAGCACTGTAGGTGTGTACAGTGATCACGTTTGCTTATACTCTTGCTACAGACGGCACAGCATTTTTACTAGCTATCTCGTTGCCACTACTGCTTTTGTCATCCAGTCCAATGTCGTGTGGCGGTAACGAGTTTTCAGTTTCACAGATACAATGTGCACGCTTTCCGTACTGGTGTAGTCAGTCACAGCAAACATGCTTAATACATCTTCAAAGCAGTTTGTATAGCGTCTTGTGCATGTGTCCAAGCCAGGGATGTGTTCCACCAACATCAACCTCTCATTTAGAGTTCTTTATTGTTATGCGGCTGGGAGGAATGGAAAAAATATGAGAACTTTGTCAGGTCAGTCGGTCTTTTTCAAAAAAAAAAAAAACAAAAACACATAAACCAACTTGTGAATCTGCAGGGATGTGTTCCACTACATAAAAGCCGCCGGAAATGACGTCAGTTTGTCAATATACCTTGCAATGTAAATGAATGTGTGTATATTCCTGACCTAGAAACAGGTTTTGAAAGAGGACAAGCAAAAGCATAAAGTGCCGCAATCCAGCCAAGAAATGTGTGCTCATGAGAAAATGCTGTTATCACCATCTTCGTCATCGCGGAATGATGGTGGCGTCTTTGCTGGTGTGGTATTGTCTTGAACTTGGCGGTTACTCATCGCATCACCGCTGTCTCCCTACAGTTAAATAGAGGGCGAAGGGGGGCGGTGGCGCAGCATTTTCCTGCCTTAACGAACGCGCGCGCAATTACAGCGTGCTGCTGTGGCGTGACGCAATGAAGTTTGTTTTTGCTTCAATCGCCACTGTTCCCGCATGTTCTTCACAGTGTAGGCTCCACTTTAGACTGTGCCCCTTTGCTGAGCTTTGCTTTCTATGATATCCATTTCCCCTTTAGCTATTGATTTGCAATTCGAAGTATTTGCATCCGAACTACATTTCATGTATCTTTTTTTTAATATTCATAAAAACGACAGAGGAGAGCAGCTATGGCCTGAGGCTGAGTGTGTGTGAAGTGCTTCTCGCGGGTCATCTCTCGGCATGCAAAGCCGAGATTAGTTGCTGAACCAGCATGACGAGGACGACGCTTGGAATATGTGAATCGGTTAATTAAGAGCACTGACGGCAAGGGGATAATTTTATATTTTAATTGTTTTCAATTATTGTTGGATGTGCATTAAACATCCATTCGCCATTTAAGTGCCCTACGTTTATGCGTGGTCAGTCTTCAATTTCTGTTTTATTCAGTTATGTTGGTTGGAGTCTCGTTTTTCGGTTTGTGGGAGCCCCCCATACATATACTGGGGAGAGCGAGTGATGGGAGAAAGTATGTATGTTATACTGTCGTTGAGGCCCCAACTCAAGTGTTGGTTAGCATGAACGAAAAAGTTGAATTGAAGTTTATGTTCCGTACTGGACATAAAAATATTTCTATGTACATAAGGCAATATACACTGCGGCTAACAGTCTAACACTCAAATGAATTTGCACACCGCAATTAAGAAATGTTTGCAATCAACAAGGAAGAGTTGATAATATTGAATAAAGAACATAAAGTGTTTTGCGAAAAGGGAAAACATTTTATGTTTACTTATGGAAATGTTCGTATAGGTACTTGGTGCGCATAACAATCGGGCAGTGTTCGAAATTGAACTACGTATAATTCCACATAAACATTGCATATTAGAGAAGGTTGAATATTCGGCTGACCCTCATCTATAGTAGAGCCTCCTGGAACCCATTCCTTAGCCATATCCGTTGAATGTTCCTACTTGTTACTATCCGCCACCTGGAACGACCCTTGATCGAGGAACAGCAACCCGATAAGAAGGCTTTTAGAGTCTACTTATGATTCCTTTAAGCATGCTATAAAACTGCTCATTCTACAGAAGTGTCTCCCGGCTCTTCTTTTGATCCGTTCCCCCGTGCTTTTGCAGTTCTTCAACTCTGTATACGGTGGTAAGTAAGGTTCCCAGATAAGAATTTAAGTCGCCTATTAGGAAAAAGGATTCCATATTCGCAATCTGAATAAGAACTGAATTTGCATTTATCGCCCAGAGGCCTGTATACTAGATGCGTGTGGATGCAGGAAGGTGTGGAAATAAAATATAACTTCTGACAAAATGTTTAACAGTATTAATTTCAAAACACAATTTGGGATATTTTGACACTTCAACTTTCAGATCCAGCAGGACAAATCCAAAAACAGCATGACTTTTTTTGTAACTTGAAAAGTTCAAGCATTTAAAGGCAAAACTAAAGGCAAATATTGGAAACGTTTCGTCATTGTCGCAGACGAGGTAAATCGGAATTTGTTTCCTCAGCTTCACGACGAATCTGATGGTCCAGAAAACTTAAAAGAAAGTCTTTGTTCTGGATGTGGGGAGGACTACAGTGTAACTAGAAAGAAGGGTGATTAGTTGCTGTGTGCTCGCTGTCAAAAGTGATCTTATTGCACATAAACTGCTTGCAAACACATGTAGGTAATAAGCAAAGCTGCAATAACATGACAATCAGCTTTGTCATGACGATCAACGACACTCACCGTTGATTTTAAATTTGACGTTTTTGTCAGTTCGATTTCTGTCTTCGGCAGACTGTCAGAGTCGAACATTTCAAAATCTGGCGCCTTCGCTAAAAGTTATAAAAGCTATTAGTAAACCAAAATTCGCCGTCAATTTTAAATTTGACGTTTCTGTCAGTCCACTCAGCTGATTAAAGACTTCGGCAATCTGTCAAAACTTTTTCATGGCCTAAAAGTTATTATCGCTGTTACAAAAAATATTTTTTAAGGCAAAAATATAACTATGCCAGTAAGCCCAGTTTCTTTGTTTGAAAAATGAAATTGCCAGCAGGTGGCAGTGCGAATCAAAGATAGGTATATAAAAAATGGTATTCACATCTGGAAATCTAACTGAAAAGAATTTCACGGCAGTAACTCAATGATGACAAGATTATTATTTCACAAAATTGATTTTGACGTTTACACATGGCAAAAAGAATTGTGTTGCTTTCACTTGACGTTGAGCGTTAGAGGCCATTACTACGTTTTTGCTGCAATTAGGTACCTACTTCACTTTTTGAAAAAATGTCCCCCGTAACCCCTGTACTCACATAATTTTTGTACGACAATTTTTTTGAATATTTCTTTTGCTTTTTCTGTGATAATCTGCTCCGTTCGTAACTTTTAGAGTCTAAAGTCTATGAAACTCGTTAAAGATACTAAAATATTCACTACTGTCGCCAGGTAAGTCCCACAACATTTAATTACAGTTATTGCAGCACCTGACACTAATGTCATGCACTAACGCTAACAAGGCCCAACATAATCCCAACAGACACAAAAAAATGTAATTACATAAAAGGAGCACATTGGTGTTCTTGTTCAATCAAAAATAGAACATGGTCTTAAGGTCAAAAAGTTTTTTCAAACATTCGTGTTCAACAAGCAACAACATAATTCCTTTTGATTAGCAAAACCAGCTGAATTATAACGATTTGTAAGAGACTACACATTTATATGGGCGAGCGTGCACCAGCTTTAAATCAATTCGGCCAAGTTCTTAATTTAGACTCAATTGCGCGGCACCCCTTCTCAATATGGGC
Source organism: Neoascia interrupta (assembly GCA_947623515.1). Lineage (NCBI taxonomy): Eukaryota > Metazoa > Arthropoda > Insecta > Diptera > Syrphidae > Neoascia > Neoascia interrupta. The sequence continues at coordinate 3,457,082 of OX392463.1, forward strand.
CTTCAAGATATGGTTATCAAAATAATTATTTTTTTCTTTCTACCTAGCGCTCCTGTCGAAAACGGCATGAACCGAAAACATAAAAAGAAAACACTTGCCAGACAAGAAAAAAAAGAACGAGTAAAATTCTCTTGCGGTCATTTATCAAATTCTAGATTAGACTTTTGACTGTAACGAATAAAAAAAACAACAATTTTTGCTTGTTTTTTTTTTAACTCTCCACAGGAATGTGAAAAGCCACATAGAACCAACGAATAACAACAAATGACAAATTCAAAACAACTTGATGCATGAGTTGGGTGAATTGAATTTTCTAAAATTATTTCCATTCTGTCAAGTGACTCAGGAATGTCAGTTCGTTTAGCAACAAATGCGTAGATGAACTCGACGTGGATGCAAAGCTAAATTGTGTCTGAAAAAAAAACATTTTTCTAGATTTTTCCCTCAATCTGAATCTCTGCTCCAAGTGTGACGCTTAAAAAGTAAGCAAGCTCCTTATCTATAAAATTCCGCTTACAAAATCTTGTGCTGTGTGATGTGAAACCCACTATACACTGATATCGTGTGCTCGCATACTAATTAAGACAACAACAAAAAATAGTATATAGCTAATTAACTTCGTTTAAAATTACATATATTCGGTTTTAGTTTCATGTTTGTGGTGCTAGGTAAAATGCAAAATGATTACGAGTTATGCGGAACCTTGTTGTGTTTTTTCGTCACCGCTGATAAGCGGTGTCAACGTTCAATGAAGATATTTGTGTGTGTCAGGTGGTGAGCATTGAGCAGTGAACGTTTGAGACCACAAGCTTTAAGAAAAGTTGACTAGCTTTGTAAGACTTAGTTTCGTACATTCATCTGAGATTTAAATTAAATCTCCCCAAAATGCGTATGCCTCAAAAACATTTTCAAAACAAACGAACATTTAAAACGTCTAAATGGATTCCACAATATTCCACAACGACAGACATTACTTGCAAAGAGTTTGAGAAACAAGTAAAATACTCGTCCACCTGTCAAAAATATACAAACGTCAAACTAGATCCTGTGTGAATGCTATTGTGAATGCTTAGAGGCATTTTTTTATATTTTACTAAAAATCTCGTTTTTAAGGGTATTTAGAACAGGATTTTGAAAACAAACAAACTTTTTGCCCGTCTAAATGGATCCCACAATGTTCAAAAAAATACAAACGTCAAAATTAATCCTGTCGGTGATCCCGTCATTGTGAATGCGTAAAGGGATTTCTTTATATGTATTTTACTCAATATCTTGTTTTTTTATGGAAGCTTGAAACATTTCATATTGTTTCATGCTCAGGAAGCGCAGCTGACAGTTATAGTAAAATGGGAGCTTGGCCATTTTTGAAGCTGGAAAGGAGAATTTGTAATTTTCCTATGCAGGGAAAACTGTGTTAAAATGTACCTTATAACTTTAGCCTCACTCTTTCAAGACCTAAAGTAGGTGCACCCATAGCATAGCTAAAAGTGGGCAGTGTTTCCAAAAATATCCCAGGAAAAGACACACACCGCACACGAATCTCTAGCTCACCTGTCACATGAGCACAAAACGTGTGTCTTTCAACCAAAAAGCACACACATGACGACAATAATTGAACTATGAATGGAATGGGAATAACACGGCAACGAAACGACGAGGCTAAGCAGTAATATTTAATTACACTACAGCGGTGCGTCCACAAGGTCTCTCCGGCAGTTTGACATAAAACAACGTGAATACGCTATAAGAGTGAATAATGTTCACAAAAACTACAATTTTGTGGCTGACCCAAGTAAATTGCGTCATTGCTTGTCTAAGGACACACCAATGGCGAATAGTAAAAAAGATTTTCACAGGCAACGTGCAATCGCAAAGGATTCGTTCCAGAGTGGTTTTGATTATAAGGCTTTTTGCAATAAAACAAATGTCAGCTGTCAGTCTTTATGTCACCAAAATGTAATTGGCGTTTTACTCGTTTCCAGTTGCCTTGTATTATTAAAATTCATGTTTTTCACTCGCTTAGCTTTATTATTCATTGCAGCAGTCACATGGAGAGGAACAGTAAGCATGATAAAAATAAAAAGTATGCATGAATGTATGCTCATATAATTGACAGCCCGTGAGCGGTACATCTTTAACGCCCACCTCCTTAGCGGGGCGGCTCTGTTCAGTAAGAAGTACCACACAAAAAGAAAATAACAACACAAACAAGTGTACAAAGTATCATAAACTAATCCTAAAGACAATGAGAAGACAAGAGAAAAAGAGAAAATCACAAAAAATGAGGAACGCAACAGAATTATAACAGTATTCAATACCTACTCGCATAAAGAATAACCATCTGACTATGTAATGTTGTTAGTTTAATTGATTAGCAAAATGAAAAAAAAAATACATTTATAAATTGCGTACGCCTGTATTGTAGAGCAGCGAATCTAAAACGAAGACGAAGCGAAACCAGCACACTGATAAACCAAGTCGGAAGGCGCAAAAAGATTTAAAATGAAAGGGAAGAAAGAAATAAGTACACACTGGGCTTATGACGAGAGATTGATGAACACAATACACTTTTTTGTGTCGGTTTTTTTTTGTATATTTCTTCCGAAATTTTCGGTTGTTTTGTGCTTTGAACTGAAGAGAGAGACCAAAGACCGACCAGACGCACACAAACCTAGTGAAATATAAAATTATTTTCAAACCGCTGTTCGCTCGGTTCCAAGCAATGATAATAAATTATCTTTCGTAGTATAAACAGGATGACACCGAAGAGCGGGTTTAACACATTGCAAATTAATTGCGTCAAAAACTTGGGATAAATAACATCGGGTGGATAAATATAACTATATCAGCGGGAATCACATTAAACCGTTAGGATTGGACATATTTTGTTTGTTTATACCTACTTCAGAAAAGGTCGGATCAGACCAAAGTATACTTTTTTATTTATGGGGTTTTAAGAACTGCTAAAAATTTGACTTTTTGTGATGAGGAAATTGTAAACAGTTTTAAATTTATGTTGTATTAACAGTTGACAGAATAGCCAAAATGCCGTTTTTGAGTGCTGGATTTCAAGCGGCCACCACAACGCAACTTTTGGGTCCTCGAAACCGAGGAAGCAATAAAATCGGCCCTACAAAGCAGGTTTAGAGCTGTCAGCTAGCTCTATCTCTATGACCGAAAGAGGAAAGAGAAACACCGGCTTCAGATCAGATGAAAAAAGAGAGAGAGAGAGCACGAGAAGAGCGGGATTTAAAAAATGTAGAGGTGATTCAACAGGAAAGAAAGTTCTTACTTGTTGGGGGTACCTATAAAGTTCAAGCCGAAAGCAGTAAGCACGATCAAGGGAATATCGTAGTCCGTAATGGATTCGCAGAATGGATTCATAGGGTTTGGAAAAACCATTTCTGCAGATTCTGTAACGGCAAAGACAAACCAAATCCCGCAATCAGGCAGAACAAACCATTCAATCTGGGTTAAGAAGACACCGACAAAATATTACGAGCACCCATCCTACCTTTTTAAATGGGAAAGTGTAATAAAGCTGCTGGAGCCTACGGCCCAGCTGCCAAAATTTACAATGCGGCTGGCTTTGATTTGCAAGATATAATCAGCGAAGAGTAAGTATGTCCGATGAATGGAATTCCAGTTGTGTGCTCTATCGGGAAGAAAAAATTCCAGAGGCATCAGTCTTCTTAACATCACATATAGGTAAAAGATTTATTTTGCTTTACGGCTAAGGCTGTTTGCGAACATCGTGATAGGTCCGCATTTAGCTTTATTCCCTTTTCACACCGAGCCAAAATTTATGGCGTATCATTTGAACACCGAACTGCCACACCGAGCTGTCAAATAATAATCGGCGTTCACGACAATTCCAGCGTGGTGTACACTCGTTTTAATTGTGTAGAGAACGACAAAAACTACGCTGTTTGCGTCATCATCACGTTAAGTGTCAAAATGCCTTGACTTAATTTTGTTTGATTTTTTTTATTTCGTGGCGTGAGGTCTTTGGCGCCGGCTGTTTCTACTATAACCGGCTGTTTTACTTAAAATTAATTCTTATAACTTCAATTTGAGATATTTGGTAAGTTTTTAATGATTTCATATTATTGATTTCATACTTAACAATCACATGCACAGTCAAAGTTACACCCAGTATCCACCGTCAAATACGTCGGTGGCAAAATTTCGAGTTAGGTGTCAACACCGAACGAATTCGGAGAACCTTTACATGAACACCATTCCGTTTAGGTGTACGAGAAGGGAACAAAAAAAAGGTGTTGAAAAGAATACGCCATTAGATTCTTTATAGAAATTGTTTTCAAAAACTAACTAGCCTTATACCGTTATACAGTTTTCACACCGAGCCAGAATCTAGATTCAGAGAAAAAAAAGTCCCAAATCGAATTAAAATCTATTATACCGTTTTCACACCGAGCCAGAATCTAGATTCAGAGTAAAAAAAAGTCCCAAATCTAATTAAAATCTATTAGATTTCCCATACATTTGTGAGATTCAGAATCTAGATTCACGCAGAATCGAATATAAATGTACTAGATTTGTACTGATTTTGTTGGAATCATCTATTGTGAATGCATCGCCGATGACAAAACAGCTGATGAAGTTTTTAAAATCGAATTGCTCTGAATCTAGATTCTGCGCTCGGTGTAAAAACGGTATTAGATTTCAGATGCATTTGTGGAATTCAGAATCTAGATTCCCGCAAAATCAAATGCAATTGTACTAGACTTGTATTCGATTTTGTGGCAATCATCCATTGTGAATGAGTTGCGAATAAATTCAAGAAATATTTTCATTCTTTTTTTATATACAATTTAATAGTGAGATGGATTTTAATAATTTTCCAGTGCTTTTTTAGTTATCTATAATTGGTTTTGTACTTATTTGAAGCCATTTAACTTGTAAGAAATGTGACAAATCGGACGGCTGGTGTTCAATTAACCAAAACGTCAACGAAATCCACACAATTTTCGCAGTGTGAAAGGCTCAATCCGAATCTAGAAGAATCTAGATTCTGGGCTCGGTGTGAAAAGGGTGTTACCGTACATTTGTGCGATTCAGGATCTAAATCAGAATCTTGATTCCTGCAGAATAAAGTACAAATGTACTAGATTTGTATTCAATTTTGTTGGAATCATCAATTGTGAATGCATTGTCGATGACAAGCAGCTGAGGAGAATGCAAGAAATATTTTTATTTTTTTATACAATTTAATGGTGGGATGATTTTTAAGTGTTATCTTAAGAGCTTGTTGAGTTATCTACTATTGTTCTTTTACTTATTTGAAGCCATTTCGCTTGTGCCAACTGTGATATATTGGACGGCTGGTTTTCAATTAACCGAAACTTCAACATAATCTACATATTTTGACAGTGTGAAAGCCTCTACTCAATTTTGAAATCGCCAAGAATCTGGATTCTGATTCGATTTCAAAATTGATAGAATAATCTAGATTCTGAACTAGATTCTGAATTCCCCAAACGTATGGGAAATCTAATAAATTTTAATTAGATATGCGACTTTCACTCTAAATCTTTGTCACGAAAAACTTTTCAAAATGCCGGATTCAGCAAAATATTTTAGTTTTCCTTAGAAGTAGAGGCATTGGTGTTGCGTCACTCTTTTATTATAAATATGTAACTAAGCAGGCACTGAATATTACCTGCTCAAAGTTTTCGAACTATAAAAGTATTCAAAACGGAGACAAGAATCTCACTACTATTTAGATTTTTACTGCTACGATTGGGCTTTCGATCTTTTTCGTTTTATTTCCTAGATTTTGTTTTCTAGATGTTTCTTTCCCTCCCAGTTCCCATAAGGTTAGGGTTAGTTTCACAATAGCTTATCAGAGCTAACCTACACACCAAAAATAGAAGAGCTACAATCCCCAAATTCTAGTAATCTTAACTTCGGCCTCATAAGCTGAAGCCGCATTTGGTCAGAAGGCCAATTGCAAATTTTACAGTTTTCCATTTAACATGAAACAGGATCAAAATGTGTATACGTTGTTCCGTACCCGCTTCAATACTGATCAAGTGACTGCACCCAAATAGGATAAGCAAAAACACACCCCACCGCTGTCATTGGATATTCCTAGTTTTTTTTCTGTATTTTTAGATTAACCCATTTACGAAAAGACACACGACTTCTACCTACACCATATACATAGCTCCACTCATCTCATTAGCTCACGCACTGTCACTAGTCACGGCATGATGCCCCTTTTGAGTGGCCCAATTTTGACGAAAGTAAATTTGCAGTTGCAATTATCTTGCCCTCCACCCCAAAAAGCCTTCACATTTGTACGTGTCCTTCCAACTAACCCCTACCGGCGTGTCGTGGTATTCCCCGATTTGTGAAAATCTATGTACAAGCTTCCCTCTCGGCAGAGCCACCCTATACCCTACCTACACGCTTATCCCTGCCCAAACCACTTGTCCTAAATAGCATCACGTTTGGTTCAACGCAAAATTTATACGATTCCCTTGTTTCCTTTCGCATGCGGGGATGCGCATGCCCACTGAGATGCACCACCCTGTTGTTATACGAGGTAATGTACGAAGGAACAGGAAGGCGCACGAAAAAAACTCAATCAGCTGTGTGTGCTATCTATAGTTTGTTCGGTCTTTCCCAGCAGAGGAAGCAGGAAAAGAGAGCGAGGTCGAAAAAGAAAAAAAAGTCCGTCTTCTGTTTCGCTTTTTCGGTGTTTTCAAATGTATCACAAAACACAGGCAAAAATCGAATAATTAAGGGATTCCCCAACTTCCCCGGGGAGAGAGTCCTCAAAAAAAAAAACAAAATATTTTTTTAGCCGACTTTTTTCTGCACTCGAGTTTTTTTTACTCTTGTTCGTCAAAAGCATGCGGTGGTGATGAGATGACACCGCCTACACTACCCGACTCACTCCCTCCCATGCGCACACTTACGGCTGAATCACTTTGCCCCTTTGCTCTTTGTTCACCTCTTTCGCACACCCATACACGCGCAGAGCAATTCAATTCTTTTCAACAAGAAAAAAAAGGGAAAAGCTATCGACGACTAGAAACGACAAAAAAAAAAAATTGAGAACGACGAACGAACAAAAGAAAACCCCAAAAATGTGTTTCTCCTTTATTTAAAGAATTCTTTTCTTCGCCAATTTTCAAGAGAAAAATTTAATTTTCTTCTTCAACATCGATATCTGCAGCAGTTTAGTATTTTTTTTATGCATTTAATTTCCACTCACCATTCACAGTGGAGCAAAATATCACAATTTCTTTTTGCTCGTCTCGTTTCGGTTTTTTTTTATTCTTCGTACCACTCACAAAATTAGAACAGAGGAACGAAAAATATTACAAAATTTCCTTTCCTCGCGCAGACTTGACTTTTATTTAATTTATAAAAACTTTGCAAGTATTTTCATTATTTTAAACAAACAATCGGGGGGGAAAAATAGAAAATAACCAGAACACTGATTCGGATTCGGTTCGGATTCAGTAAAGAATCCGAGGGGGGAATAAAACGAAGAATGAGACAAGCAAAAGCAAGATGAAAACTTATAATGAACTGAATTTCACAAATTCACCTTCGATTTGATGGTTTGGTCCAGAGTTATTGAGATGCATTCACGTTTGTTTATATTTTGGGGAAAAACGCGTGAAAAATGCGACTTTTAGAAAATTTTCTTTGCGGAGCTATTATGACTTGTGTGTGACACATGAGAAAAATCCTTCACGACGACTTCAATCGCAGTTGGTGTGCAGCCATTTTGTACCCGCACGACGATGACAAAAACGGCTACGGAGCGGCGCGGCGGAGGAGAAGGCGAACGAACGAACGACGACGACTGCGAGAACCGCGGCGACAACACGATACGTACCGTCGTGTATGTGTTGAGTGGATTGAATGTGCTGCGATCGAATACGGGTAAACGCCGCAGCTCCACTGGGTTCCTTGGAAAATACGTTGTATGTGAACAGCGCCAAAATATTGTTCGTCATTTGTATTCAGCCACTGTGTTAGATAGCTGAATGTGTGAGGTTCAACGCCATATGATTACGAGTATTTATCGATGTGTTTGTGAAATGCTCAAAATTTGCACTAGCTGAATGGATTTTACTATTCGATGAGGTCGTTTTTTTATTGAACAAACAGTTTGTTTTGCTTTGGTTTTTTTTATTCAAAACCAATGGTGGGTTTTCTGTAATTTTTATTAAATTATGAAATTTTTCTGCTGAAACAAACAAATTTCAAATATATATGAAGGTTGTGAGTGTGTGTGTCGTGTGGGTTGATTTGTTTTCTCCTCTTGGATAGGTTCCACAATGTTGTTTTACTGTGTCTGAAGGTGCGTCTGCATTGAGGTACGTCTGTTTAAGAATATGATGTATAAAAATTTAAAAAGTCCATTTGGCGTGTTCCCACTACACTGTTGGATATTTAGAATCCAGAATCAAAAAGGGAAACAGTTTAAGAATCAAAAAGGGAAAAAGGAAACTGAAACAAGTACGTTTTCTAATGTGATTTTTCCAGCGCGAATTGTTTTTCGCTCCAGGGAAATGACACCACCACTCCCTTTTGACAGCCAAAATGACAGAAACAGAGTGTTAATCCTATATTTGTCCAATGGAGTCACTTTGGGAACTAGTTTTAAATATATAACACATAGTATAATTGCCGTACCTAGCTAGTTACAATCGTTTTTGTCTGCTCTAAGCCTTGAAGCTCTACCCAAGTAGAAATCAGTAGCCAAAGATGCTACGGTGCTGCGGATGTACTTCGCTCAAGATTTCGTAACTTTTAAATAACGTAGTGATTTAATAAATCTGACGGGAAATCCAACGTGATTTGATCAGTAAATAAATCGCTATTTTCTTAGTAATTGTGACGATCAAGCTTGAGCGATAAATTACTAAAATTTACCCATAGAAAAAGGTAAATACATTTTGACATTTACAAAGCTTGCATGAAATTTCCGGCACTTTCATAAATAAAAAAGATATAGAAATTTAAAAATATATTTATGTGTATCTCACTCTTTAATTATTTCGACTTGTTGTTGAATGTCGCTGGAAGAAATGCCAAGAAAATAGAATAAAAGATGCCCTCTAAGCAAGGTGAGCCGAATGCGATACGCAAAAGTATTTTTTTTTTCGCTTCGCTTGCGTTGCGTTTTGGTGAATTAAAAAGTCAGTGCTTTCCTTCATTTCAAAGTATTAAAAGACATTAAATTTTGCAGCACACTAAAGCCGCGGTGTCACAAGGAACAGGAACAGAAACAGAATTTCATAAATTAGCAACGCAAAAATCATTCAGCGAATTTAGGTTTCAGTTGCTAATGTATGAGATTCTGTTTCTGTTCCTGTTTTACGTTGCTTGTTAAAACGCGGCTTAAGGCTCAAAATAGATTTGCAGATATTTTCGTGCAGCAAGAATGAATTCCACATGCTCTTATTGGACCAACGAACCCAAGTACTGTAGGGATCGCAGTGGCTGTACGATGTCTTTATTTCTATGTCTGGTGCCTAGTTTCATTGCAGTCACGTCATTAAACTAAATTTTTTACAAACATAAGATATTTGGCATACCTTCAGGTCTGAAAATCTTGATTGTTTGTTGCCTGACAAAAAATTTAATGCAGAATAAGTGTTGAGTTGCTCTGTACATAAACTGACCAAATCAGTTTTATTGGTCAGTTTTTGTTTTTTTTTTCACCCAGTTGACAAGTTAATCAAAACTGGATGACTTGGACCAGTGCTGCTAGCAGTTATACATGCAGACCAGCTGGACATCTGTTTTAGTTTAGTTTTACTAGTATTACTCAAAAAGTTAAAATACAATATTAGAATGTTATACTATGTCTCCACCGACAATTAAAAGAAGATTAGCGGGAGACGATTAAAAATAAATCTAAAGCTCAAAACAGATGAGCAGTGGGTCTGCATGTGCACCCTTTTTGACATTAACGATGCCAAGTTTTATACAAGTTTGTCAAACGGCTTCGATATACTTGTCATCTGGGTGAAAAAGTAAACAAAAACTGACCAATAAAACTAAGACGGGAAAACGCACTTGTTCTGTATTGAATTTCTTGTCAGCCAACAAACAGTGAAAACTTTCAGATTTGACGGTATCAGTGATGCCAGATATTTTATATTTAAAAATATTTTTGTTTTCATTGTGGCTGCAATGAGACTAGGCACCAAGTTCAGAAATAGAGACATCGTGCAGTCACTGCAACCCCTGCAGTAGTTGGGTTCGCCTGCCCCATAAGAGCCTGTGTAATTTATTTTTGCTGCACGAAAATTTCTGCACATCTGTTTTGAGCATAAAGTGGTTCCATCGGGCAAATATAAGATTAATTTGACACGAAAACTCTGTTTCTGTCGTTTTGGCTGTCAAAAGAGAGTGGCGATGTCATTTCCCAGGAGCGAAAAACGATTTCTTCAGTAAAAGTCACAATAAAAACGTACTTGTCCAGTTCTATGAAATTCTATGAAATTCTGTTTCTGTTCCTTGTGACAATGCGGCTTTATTTAGCATTGCGCTTTTCTAACAAATATTTCAATCCAAAAAAACAACTCTACTTCTACTATAGTTCTAGATTCCAAAGCCGATGCAGTCTATTTAAAACGGATGAATTTTCAGTTTTTTAATATTGTTATGTGGCGACAAGAAATAAAACCACTCGCAGGAGTCCCTGAATGCACCCATCGATTCACTCTACAAACGCACCCGCTCGATTCACTAAATGAACATACCCAACTGTCATTCCAGTCATCTGACAGCAGCTGTCATATCCGAAGTTCGAATTTCGATTTCCCCTCCTTGGAATTCAGCGGAGGAGTACCAATGGAAAATTACCAAAGGGGGTATGGAACGTACTAGAAGGTGCTTAATTTTGTATAAATACACGGGTGACAGGCTCGTACGGGACAGTTATAATTTAAACGTGGACTTGTGAAAATCGGTAATAAAGTAAAAAGTGATTGAGTTGAAATAAAGTGTTGAATTCTAAATAGTAAAGTTGAATAACAGTGTGATCTGAGTTTAAATAAGTTTGTTTGATAAATAAAGTGTTTCATTGTGTGATTATAAAAGTGAAATTGAGTTTTATTCAACGAACCCCAGGCCGAAAATATTACATTGGTGTCAGAAGTGGGATAAAACTCATAATTGTGCGGGTTAATTCTACAGTGGAATTTTCCGGAACAGTTGGAATTTTCCAGAGATATCGTGTGTGTAAACAGTGTCGGTGACTCATACGAATTTGATTGTGGAATATTCCGGATACATTGAAGCTGATTGTGCGATAAAGCTATAATTAACTAAGTTATAAAAACGGTTTCAGTGATTTGTTTATTCGCGAGTGAATTTTCTGGAACAGATATAAGACATAAACTGATTGTGTTGTGAAAATTGTGTGAAGACAATTCAAAATGGGTCGAAAAATTGAACAATTGACAATAGCTGAGTTAAAAGCGGAATTGGGTAAAAGAAACCTCCAGACTTCGGGGCTCAAAAGGGAATTGTTGCTCCGACTCCAGGACGCTATTACCGAGGAAGGCGGACATCCAGACACGATGCTGTTCGAAGTTCAAGAAGAACAGCAACAAAGCACAGTAAGTACTGCCGATGAAATGCCTGCTTTCATGAAGTTGCTTCTGGACAAATTCGAGAAGCTGGAGAGCGGCCAAAAAGAACAAAAGAACGCTCTCGATGAAAAGCTAGATACTAAGTTCGATGAGCAGAAGAAAGCTCTAGAAAGCAAACTTGATTCCCAGAATGCGTTTTTTGAGGAAAAGTTCCAGGCAGTAGATCAAAGAATTGAAAGCGTGGAGGAAAAATTCACTGAAGTCAAATCGGAAGTTGAACAACTGGCTAAGGAGCTGGAGCTAGTTAAGAAACAGAAAGTGCGAGAATATTTGCCCGACGGTCCACGACGCAAAGAAATGCAGCCGCCTGTCTTCGATGGCCAAACATCGTGGCCGATTTATAGGAGACAATTCGAAGCTGCAGCGTTGACAAACAACTGGGACAACGAAGATAAATCAATTGCTCTCACACTTGCGCTCAGAGGAACAGCTGCCGAACTGCTGCAGACCATCCCTGAAGAAAAACAAAAAGATTATGATGCCATGGTGAAGGCTATCGAGATGAGGTTTGGCGACGACCACATGCAACAAGTTTACCGGGTCCAGTTGCGCCGAAGAGTTCAGACAAGGGGTGAGACGCTTCAACAGTTGCAAGCCGACATCGAGCGATTAGCGAATTTGTCTTATCCCAACACCAGCAGGGAGATAATAAACGAGTTGGCAACCGATGCGTTTACCAATGCCATTGCGGATGGAAAGCTACAAATGGCTGTAAGAATGGCAGGTAAGAAGACTCTCGCTGAAGCACTAGCATTCGCCCTGACAATGGAAGCTGCAGACCAAGCTTCGCAAGGTTGCCATCGCATAAGGGAAATGGCTGGTCTAGAGTGCTCATGTCAACGCATCGACATCGAAAGGCAAAACACGAACACCACTCGGGGACAAATGAGATGCTGGAACTGTAACAAACTGGGACACCTGCAGCGACAGTGCCGAGCCTCAGTTAGACAAGCGGGTTGCCCACATTGTGCTAGAAGGAGACAGAATGAAGAAGCATCTGGCAGGATGTCGGAGCAGAAGTTGGTTGATGGAATCGACGCCCCCAGGACCATCATCCAAGTCTCGCAAACAAAACGCTGCAACAAGAGTCTGACAGTAGAGGCAATCATCGCCAATAGAAGATGCGTGGCCACTATTGACACAGGTGCCACGGCCTCCATCATCCGAAGAGACCTTGTTCAGACGTCATGGCTACATAACACCAGCTGCTACAGTCTGAAGACAGCTACAGGAGAAGCGGCGAAAGTATACGGGGAGGTGCAGCTACAGATACAACTAGAGGGATTGACCTTCTCACATGCATTCTTGGTAGCCGACATATACGACGAATGCATCATTGGAGTGGACTTCATGAAGGCACACGAGGTAATTCTTGACCTTCGAATGCAGGTGCTAAGGTATCGAACCATCGAGATCCCTATGGTATACGGAAACGACAACGCTGTGAATCTTCGAGCAATACTGGGAGGCGATGAAGTTCTGCGGCCCTCTTCAGAGACAGTTCTTTGGACACGTTTGGAGGGTGATCCAGAGAACCACCGATTCTATCTCATCGAGCCAGACAACAAAAGTGAATTTAAAAGTTACGTCGTGGGAAAAATTCTTGCAGAGCCCAGGGATAACATGGTGCCGGTAAGACTGATGAACCCAAATAAGCGCACCGTTAAGCTCAGAAAAGGAGAGGTGATCGGAAGATGTGTGCCCGTTGCAGCCATTTCGACAATAGCTGAGAGTGAGCCTGCAAGTCCTGTCTCTCCATCTAAATTGGCCGAGGTATGTAAGACTATACTCGGAGACTGTGAGCTAAATCAGGAGCAGCAAACCATAGCGGAAAATCTAATTGGCGAGTTTGCTGATATATTTGCCTCACAGGATGGAGACTATGGTCGAACACACTTAGTACAACACCGCATAGACACCGGAGATGCTAGACCAATCCGCCAACCTGCCAGACGACTTCCGTTGGCTAAACAGGACGAGGCCGCCGAGATGATATCGACCATGGAAAGAGAAGGTTTGATCGAAAGCTCGAAAAGTCCGTGGGCGTCGCCTGTTGTACTGGTGAAAAAGAAGGACGGCAGTACTCGATTCTGCGTGGATTACCGGAGGCTTAATGATGTCACAAAGAAGGACAGCTACCCTTTACCTCGAATAGATGACACATTGGACACACTCTCTGGAGCAAAATGGTTTTCCACTCTCGACCTGAAAAGTGGCTACTGGCAGGTACAGATCCATCCAGAAGACAAAGAGAAGACCGCTTTCACAACTGGCAATGGGCTTTGGCAGTTTACAGTAATGCCATTTGGTCTGTGTAACGCTCCGGCCACCTTTGAGCGTCTTATGGAACGTGTCTTACATGGTCTGACGTGGAAAACCTGCCTGGTATATTTGGATGACGTCATCGTTTTGGGAAAGACGTTTGCAGAACATCGCGACAACTTGAGGGAGGTCTTCTCACGACTTCGAGCAGCACACTTAAAGCTCAATCCAAAGAAGTGTGTGCTCTTCAGAGCAGAAGTAAAGTATCTGGGGCATGTGATATCGACGGATGGCGTGAAGACGGATCCAGAGAAAATCGAAGCTGTGAGAAGTTGGCCAGTTCCCAAGGACAAACACCAGCTAAGGAGCTTTCTCGGTCTAGCTACGTACTACAGGAGGTTCGTCAAAGATTTCGCCGGGATTGCAAAGTGTCTGCACCAGCTCACTGAGAAAGGAAGACAATTTAAATGGTCAGGTGAGTGCGAAAGAAGCTTTCAGCATCTGAAGCAGCGACTTTGCGAAGCACCGGTACTAGCTTACCCCATCCCCGGCAAGACATTTATTGTGGACGCAGACGCTAGCAATGTGGGTGTTGGCGCAGTATTGTCGCAGTTACACGATGGGCAGGAGAAAGTCGTAGCATACTTCAGCAAAGTGCTTACCCGACCAGAGAGAAATTATTGTGTTACTAGGCGAGAACTCCTTGCTTTAATACTGGCGACGAAACATTTCCAGAAGTACCTGAGCGGCCAGAAGTTCATCTTGCGTACCGACCACGCCGCGCTCAAATGGTTACTGCAGTTTAAAAATCCTGAGGGCCAAGTCGCAAGGTGGATCGAGCGATTGCAGGCTTATGACTTCGAGATACAACATCGCAAAGGAAGACTGCACTGCAACGCGGACGCATTATCCCGGAGACCATGTGAGCCCAATTGTAAGCATTGCGTGCGACAGGAGGAAAAGGACGAATGTACTGTCCAGCGAGTAAGAGCCGAACCTGCAGAAGGCTGGAGTACTGAGGAACTTCGCAACGCACAACAAGAAGACCCTGACATTGAGCCAATCCTTGCATGGAAGGAATCTATGGAGAAACCGAGCGCAAGGGATATATCCGACAGAAGTCCCACATTAAAGGCGTATTGGGCGCAGTGGGACTCTCTCCATGTACAAGATGGCGTTCTGCGAAGAAAATGGGAAATGCCGGATGGAAAATCCTTTAAGATGCAGCTTGTGGTTCCACGGTCGAAAGTTCAGGAGATTCTACGGGAAATGCACGATGGAGTGTCTGGTGGGCACTTGGGCATCAACAAAACCCTGGAAAAGGTACGGGAACGTTTTTATTGGCTGAGTGCAAGAAGCGACGTTGAGAGCTGGTGTCGAAAGTGTATTACTTGTGCTGCTAGTAAGGGACCCAAAGTCAAAACCAGGGGTAAAATGCACCAGTACAATGTGGGTGCTCCCTTTGAAAGGATCGCCGTCGACATCGCAGGACCGTTTCCGGAAACTGAAAGCGGTAATCGTTATATCCTGGTTATTGCCGATTACTTCAGCAAGTGGTCCGAGGCATTTGCGATCCCAAATCAAGAAGCGAAAACCGTTGTCGATCAGATAGTGGACCACTGGGTGTGCAGGTTTGGAGTGCCAATGGAATTACATTCCGACCAGGGAAGAAACTTCGAGTCGAAGATATTCCAGGAAGTATGCGCAGCAATCGGACTACAGAAGACACGGACCACACCTCTTCACCCACAATCAGATGGAATGGTGGAACGCTTCAACAAGACGCTGAAGGAACATCTCTCTAAAGTCGTGGACGAGAATCAACGGGATTGGGATCGGCGAATACCTTTATTCCTTATGGCCTACCGGAATGCTATTCACAGTACAACTGGATATACTCCATCTGAAGTTTTATTTGGCCGAACTGCCAGGCTACCCAGTGAGCTTAAATTCGGATTTCCCACTGAAGAACCCACATGCGAGGAGGACTACGTGGTTGACCTTAGAGAAAGGATTAATGACATCCACCAGAGAACCAGAAGCAATATAAAAGTTGCAAGCGACCGAATGAAGACGAGATACGATGCGCGAGCAACGGCACCCGAGTTCAACGAGGGAGATCTGGTATGGCTCTACAACCCACATCGTAAAAAGGGAAGATCGCCAAAGCTTCAGAAGGACTGGGAAGGTCCCTACCAAGTTGTAACGCGAATTAATGATGTCGTATTCCGAATCCAAAGAGGACCAAGAGCGAAGATGAAAGTTGTCCATGTTGATCGCCTACATCGCTACCACGGAAGCAATGATGACGTACTTGTTCGGGACGAACAAAACTAAGAGGGGGGCAATGTTATGTGGCGACAAGAAATAAAACCACTCGCAGGAGTCCCTGAATGCACCCATCGATTCACTCTACAAACGCACCCGCTCGATTCACTAAATGAACATACCCAACTGTCATTCCAGTCATCTGACAGCAGCTGTCATATCCGAAGTTCGAATTTCGATTTCCCCTCCTTGGAATTCAGCGGAGGAGTACCAATGGAAAATTACCAAAGGGGGTATGGAACGTACTAGAAGGTGCTTAATTTTGTATAAATACACGGGTGACAGGCTCGTACGGGACAGTTATAATTTAAACGTGGACTTGTGAAAATCGGTAATAAAGTAAAAAGTGATTGAGTTGAAATAAAGTGTTGAATTCTAAATAGTAAAGTTGAATAACAGTGTGATCTGAGTTTAAATAAGTTTGTTTGATAAATAAAGTGTTTCATTGTGTGATTATAA
Organism: Neoascia interrupta; assembly: GCA_947623515.1. Classification (NCBI taxonomy): domain Eukaryota; kingdom Metazoa; phylum Arthropoda; class Insecta; order Diptera; family Syrphidae; genus Neoascia; species Neoascia interrupta. The sequence continues at coordinate 3,473,785 of OX392463.1, forward strand.
AAGTGAAATTGAGTTTTATTCAACGAACCCCAGGCCGAAAATATTACAATATAGTTTCAATACCGTAAAATTTGTGCATACTTTACGGAAATTTTACTTTAAACGTATTTCTCTTCCCTTTGTTAAGCTCAGAGTACTCTCTTTTGATTTTGTAACGCACTTGAGCATGTTTTTTGATTATCTGTCAGAATGCCAAATGAAAGCAAAGAAAACTTAAAAAATAAGCAAAATATTTGTTACGAGCCAAAAATGATGCAAAAAAAAATAATTTCACCTAACATAGCTAAACATTTTTTTTAGATTGTCTAAATCTTACGTTTTTTCATTTGTGCTGGCCGAAAAGTCAGCCAACGACACAAGCGCTGAGATAAAACTAAGAATGCTTCTATGGCCTACAAGGCGGTTGAGAAGCAAGGGCCTAGCAACGAAAATGTCAATTTAAAATACGCTAGTCCTTATCAATGCAGTTATTCTTAACAGTACGGGAGCAATGTTGAACTTGCCTGATAGGCATAATATTTATTTTTGTGGTCATTAACACAATGACTAGTTAAAAATGCATTAAAACACAAAAAAAAATGCGTTTTTTGGATAAAGCTGGGTTGAAATCGGCTTCGATGATCTGGGATTTTTACATTTTGTGAAAGTCAATGTGATCAAACAAAATAATACGTCTGCGTAAGGTGATCACAAAAATATTATTGGGAATCGTTGCTTTATTTAGGCTTGTGATAACGGGTGATTTTTTAAGAGGTTGAGAACTTTTTTTTAAAAAAAAACCCAAAAAATTCGAAAAAATTAATGAAATATTTATTTGAATCGATAGTTTGAACCTTGCAATTTTATGTTTAAAGATAATTTCATGCAAATGTTGACCGCGGCTGCGTCTCAGGTAGCCCATCCGCTGAGTCCAATTTTGGTATACTCTTTCACACATATCGGCCGGTATCTCACGAATGAATGCATGGATATTGGCTTCCAGTGCGTCAATCGAAGCGGGCTTGTCCCTATAGACATTAACCTTGACATACCCCCACAAAAAATAATCTAATGGTGTCAAATCGCACGATCTAGGCGGCCAATTGACTGGCCCGAAACGTGAAATTAACTGTTCACCAAACTCGCCTCGCAATTGCGCCATTGTTTCGCAATGAACATTTCGAACCAAGCACGAATTTTGATAGTAAAATTCAATAATTTGCAAGCGTTGTTCATTTGTAAGATGATCCATGGTTAAATTGCAAACCAAACTGAAGCTGTTTGACAGTGACACAAGGTACTAAACACACGTCAGCTGTCAAAACCAGTGTTGCCAAAACCAAACCAGCTAAAAAATCACCCGTTATAAGAACACTTATTGTTATTCATATATGCAGAAAGTCAGCCTGATTTTGACGGCGATTGACCGAGAGCTGTCACAAGAAAATTGTGATTATCACAGTTTACGCAGACGAATTTTTGTGATTTGTCACATCACTCGTCATTATCATAGATCACTTTAGCCGATTCCACTCCTGAATAGTCTATTTAAAAATTTAAATTGTGCTCTTATGCTCACCACCTGTTAAGCCGCGTTTTCCCAAGGAACAGGAACAGAAACAGAAACAGAATTTCATACATTAGCATGGGATTCTGTTTCTGTTTTACGTTGCTTGTGACAACGCGGCCTTAGACTGTTCATCGCACCCCGTTCCACAATCCACATTGCATCCAAGTTCATTTTCGGCTGCGCCATACCCCTCTTGGTTTATTTTCTTTTGACATTTCCATTGTCATTCTTATCTTGAAACGTCGCTGCTAGTTCCGTAATTTTCCAATTTGTAAACAGAAAATGGTTTTCTTAAAATTATTACCTTTATTGCTCCTAATTTCACCATCGTTTCAACAAAACGAAGAGTTTCACGAGGAGCTCTTTGTCAAGCCACTAGCAAGCGGCCATGTAAATACATATTTCCAGTTTACGACTCGATGGAAGCTTGGTGCCGGCGAAAACCGTAAGTACCAAAAATCTCGCTGAAAGTTAGTTTTTATTTATAAAATTTGCAACTGGAACAGTTTACAACACCAACCTCATACCACGAGCCATTGCCGAAATCCTGCTGCACTTCGATGTGAAGGAGTTGCATATAAGTCTGACGCAAGGTCTGTGGCGATACGAGAGTTGGGGCTACCCGGTTGTTGACGCCCCGCCGGGCGCCGAAGCCTGGGCCTGGTTTAGTGGGAAAAATCTATCACAATCGGTGGTCGATAACCAGTGGAAGGACTTGGCCAGCACTTTCTCTGGCATCCTGTGCTCGTCCCTGAATTTTATCGACAAAACAAACAGCGTAGAGCCGAAGCACTCGTTTAGGCCCAAGTTTGGCGCCACCAAAGAAGACAAATTCATAAGGTATTTCTGTTCCAAATTGTCAATCAATTCGAGGTAAACATTAGCATTCCTAGGTACTCGTCACTGCCGCGAGAGATCGTTTGCACGGAGAACCTGACGCCCTGGAAGAAGCTTCTGCCGTGCACCAGCAAAAACGGTTTCGTATCGCTGCTGAACTCTGGGTTTGTGCACAACACAAACTTCCATTCACTGGGCATAGCCCTCCGGACATTCTGCGACAGCTTTTCCGAGGGTTGCGTCATCGAGCTGGTCCAGACTGCCAACATCGTTTACGACACAAAACTACTAGCAAACAACGACTTCTCTCTGCGGCGGATGTTTGGTCAAGGAATGAATGGTGCCTGCCCCCTGGCTGTGTCCAGCAAAGTCTACGTCGACATAACGAACGACAAGTACACACTGACGCCTGCGCCCAATTCCAATTTCACATCGACACGCGGTGGCAGCACGGCAAACTTTGCTGTCTACGACATTCAGAAGGAAGTTCCTAACAGACTTTTCAACGTTGCTTGGGTACTCAAGGACAAGAGCAATTTGGTTTTTCAGTCAACGCCACCTCCGTTGTATGCCCACCGATATATCCTCGGCCACGGCCAGGAGAAGGGCCAGATTGTTACCCAAATCACCAACACTCACTGGGCTCCACTTAACGTCCTGCTGCAGGAAAACATCCCGTGGTTCGTGCCTTCCTACATGCACACGCTTCGTCTGGTAAGTGGAGACTCTGTTATCAAACCCGCCGAAGTCCATTACATTCCCGGAGTGCAACGCGAGCTGCCTTACCACCTCGAAATCGCGTTCACGATTCCAGCCAAGTCAAGCGTACAGGTTTCATTTGACTTTGACTACATCTTCCTCAAGTGGCTGGAGTACCCGCCAGACGCGAATCATGGCCACTACCTGGGCTCGGCTGTGATTACGACGATGCTTTCGGTGGGCCGCAACTACACGTCTATACCTTTAGATGGGTACTTGTTTGCACATTCTTTCAACGCAACCAGGTCGGCATATTTCCTGCAGATTCGCACTGAATCCCTGATTCTGTCATTACCGACGCCAGATTTTAGTATGCCGTACAACGTCATTTGTTTGGCCTGTACTGGCGTCGCACTAGCATTCGGGCCAATACATAGTGTGGCGACTAAAAAGATCGTCATTGAGGACAAGGACGAGCCACAGTCTATGTTCGGCAAGTTGAAGGCCAAGCTTTTCAGGAAAAAGACCAAAGAAGCGGGTGCAGGAGGGGACGAGGCAGCTGAGCTGTCTGCAATTGAGGAAAAGGATGAGTAGTTTGCAAGCTGGTTGGTAGTATTATTTTTTTTTATTGTTTTGCTTAGAACTCGTTTAATAAAACTTCATTTGGGAATTTTTTTTTGTTTGCTTTGACGTCTACTTTGGCAGACCCTTAGGAATGCAAATAAGCTCAATGTTGTTATCCGTTTCTTCTTTCGTTTGTTATAATTTGTGCCTTGATATGACCAGCCGCTTGTCACCCCTAAACGTGTGATGATACTGGTTTGCGTCAACCTGTAGAAACCTACGAGATGTTGAGCGGGTGATTAAACCTTTAACCCAAGGAACTTGGTAACTATTTTTTTATGTTAAAGTAAAAAAAACTCAAGTAACGAGCCGGACACAATGTGTGTCTGTGTCTGTGTCTGTCGCTGTGTCTCGGCACATTTTTCACCTAAAATCAGAGACACAGCGAGATACGCGTTGTGGCGCTATATACGTGTTCCCGTAAGCTGAACTGCGAGACACAGCCACAGACACAGACACAGATACTCATTGTGCCCCAGCTATAAAGTCAAAAAAGTGAAAAGTTGTAGTATACAACCCTTTTTCAATAATTATTGTATTTGTTCAAAAACATTATCAGACGTAGTTTGCATTTTTAGTGCATTTTTATTTCAAAAATTACATTTTAGTTCAAGAACGCCTCAAAAATGTGGGTGGTGAAAATGTTTCCAATCATTTGATAGCAGCTACACTGAATTTGCTAAAAAACTAATGAGCTTATTGTTTTTGTTTGTCTAAAAAGTTAGTGACCATATCTTGTGCAGTACTGAAAAATCCCTTTTTCATCATTTTTCGACTACAATTGATCGAAATTATCAATTTTACATTGATCGTATTCCACGGACAATATGGAACAACTTTTTACACACTTTCATTCGTCTAAATCGCACAAAATTAATAAACAAGCAAATGTTGTAAAGAAACCGCACGATTCACATAAGTCGCCATTGAATTTGACGTGTCCCATCCACGGCGGCAAATGACTTATCTCTATTGGAAATGTTGTCCACTACTGCGAAGCATTGTCTTTTTGTCAACAAATGTTGGTGCCTTACTTATATTTTTGCTTTGGCAGATATTTATACCCAGTATGAAGCAAAAGTCGCATTCGTTGGTATTACGCCAGAAATTTTGTAAACCTAAGAAGTTTAAATATCTGCATTATGATTTGGACAAAGTGGTTAAACCTAATCTATTATTAATTGTTGCATGTACTTCATAATTTGTGTTCTTAAGATTCTTATAGTTTTGCAAAAATTAATATCTCGCAAATGGTTACAAGCGCTTTTCTTCACAGAATCTTCCTTACCACAACATGGAATTCCACTTGTCCCAGAATTTCGCCCATGCAAAGATTTCTTAGGCGACAATTCGAACCCATGTACATAACCAGTAACCTGTCAAAGCAAATGTAGAGCTCGCATAATTATTTGTAACAAATCGCGACTTCTCGACTAATTTCAATTTATTTCGATTGATAATTTTTCCAGCCCTTCAGTAAAATTCTTAAGCAAATAGTATCTCCTTCCAATATCGAATAGCTCTTAAATAATTCGCTAAAACTATCGCTGCCAAAATTAACCCGGAAGTGTTGGAAAAATCGATCGAGAAAAAAAAATTGACAAAATGAGTTCTGTAAGTTTTTTCTTTTTGTTTTTGTGCTTTGCTCCGCTATTCTTATAGTTTTTGTTTGCTAAATGGCCTTTAAAACTGCCAACCTCACAAAATTTGTGAATTTTCAACGGAAATCTACATCAATTTGTGTATTTTCCCATTTAGCAAATCTCGAATGTTGAGAATCTCTCGCCCCAGACAATTCGCCAGGTCATAAAGGAGATGCGTTTGTTGATCGACAGTCCGCTAGAGGGCATCAAGATTCAAATTAACGACAATGATGTAACGGACATTCAAGCCTTCATTGAAGGACCATGTATGCATGAATCCGTCGGAATTAGCAAAGTATTAACAGAACTAACGTGTCGTTTGTACCTTTCAGCTGGAACTCCATACAGTGGTGGAGCATTTCGTGTAAAGCTAACACTCGGAAAAGACTTTCCGCAAACGCCACCGAAAGCATTTTTCCTCACAAAAATTTTCCACCCCAACGTCGCTTCTAACGGCGAGATTTGTGTCAATACACTGAAGAAAGACTGGAAACCAGATTTGGGCATTAAGCACATCCTGCTCACCATTAAATGCCTTCTCATTGTTCCGAATGCGGAATCAGCCTTGAACGAAGAGGCTGGCAAGATGCTATTGGAGCGATACGATGACTACTCGCAGAGGGCGAAAATGATGACTGAAATCCATGCACAGGTAAGAACCTATAAATTGGTCTTAGCTCTAGATAAGTTTGGGAGGGAAAAGGGGCTAAGCCCCTTGTACCACCGCCTGACAGTCCATAGCAAAAACAACTGAGTCAACCCAACTTGTTAGTTGTGTCATTGCTATGTTTGATCAAATACCGCTGTCCCTAACTTTTAATCAAGTATAATAGGGTCACTATCCCTGCTCGACAAAGACACGGCACGGACCTGCAAAATTTCCATAGAGCTGACGTTGGCATTAACGAAATAGCTTTCTGGTAGGCCCACTAGAAAGTTCCCCAAAAGGGATAGTGACAATTTTCTGTGGAACCGATGCCGCACTGTAACTAGACCCAGATACTTAAGTTGTGTCGGGCAAGTTCATTTAGGTCCTCGAAAAAATTGTTACCTAGGCAGGGTTGGTATTGCTTCTAAGAGCTGGTAAGATGAAACAAGTTCCAGCAGGTGGATCTTGCTGTTATCTTCCTTCTCGTCTACAGGTCCTAAGGAAATTGTTAGTTTTTTCATGGTCCCACTTTTGTGAGGATCTGACAAGTCAAGAGATTTCTCAATCCTCCGTTCCGAATCGGCTAAAAGTTGTAGGACTCAACCAGTTTCAAGCGAGAGTTTGTAGATTCTAAAAAAATACAGCGACACAAAATTTCCAAATCAAGGGGAACGTGTTTGGGTGGCTTTGCGAACATAGGTTGCAATACTAAATCGAAGCGTTTTTCCGACTATCGGCGCCAAAAAAAGAAGCCATTTAAAGGAGTAACTAACTAAGATGACAAGTCGTCATCAACATCACTAAGTCAAAAGAGAAAGAAGGAAACAGCACGAAACACTCGATTAGTTGAAAAATGTTCTTTCGACTTATTTTGAAGTCTTCTTATGATTCAAAAGATTATCGAGAGCACTCCAACGCCTCCAAAAGATCCTTTCAATTATGAGCTAGCCATTGCATCAGTCCTTTTTATGGCCAATAAGAAAAAGTGTCTTTCATTAAGACGGTCCTTACAAAAACATAATTTTGATGTTCTGCCTTCTTACAAAGTCGTAATAGCTACTTGCAAAGAAACGACACTCCCGGACCATTTTGAAATCAACAAGGAGAATTTCAAAAACCAAGAGTGAATGGAACTTCTTACGAGAAGTCTTACATTATTAGGCAAACGGGGTTGTGATGGATCTAGATAATCTGCATTAGTGTCTGCTTAAGGCATAGTATTGATCGTGTCCCGCTAAACGCAGTTTTATGGCCTGTGGAAACCTTTGCCCAAAAACTCAGTGTGAATCTGAATACTATATTAGCTCCAATGTTCTTCTTCTTTCATTTACGCGCGAGGTTATGATTTGAATTCAAGGATCATAACCCTCCCACTCCTACTGCATTCCTAATGGTCTGCTTGTGGGGTACGTCGATTGCACCACAGAATATACCGGTAGGTCACCCAGTTTTGGATCTTGCATTTTTTCGATCCATGAATGTTAAGCATTTCCTTCGCGATTGCGCTGGAATGAAATTGACGTTGCCTTTTAACAGGGTTTATAAGAACCTCTCCTAACATAGCAATACAACATAGGGATGTATGATCTTCACTTATAATGGCCCCATCGTCTGCGAAGAACAACTGATGTACTTTCGGGTCCGTCAGTTTTCCTTCAAGCAGACAATCAAGGACTACAATGAAAAGCAAAGGACTTATGACGCTACTCGGAACTCATCAGTGACTCGGGGTGGACACCTTATTCTTATCTTTGCTCCATCAAACATGTCTAATGTCTATGATCATCCGCACGTAGGCTTCTGGAACTCCTCGTATTCTTAGCGCCACTCATATCGCGATAGTCTATCGAAAGCTTTTTCAAAATCAACCAGCGCCATGCATCAGTTTTTGGATTGATCCAAACATGGTTTGGATTGCATCAGTGATTGATTTTCCCGCGACAAACCCACACTGGTCCTCAGAGAGCCTTATTATTTTCCACAGCCGACTAGCTTGTACCGGATCGACGATCTTCATTGGGTGGGACGTCAGCTTGATAGAACGGTAATTGTCACTGCTTCGTGTATCACCTTTTCCTTTGAACAAAGAAAGAAAATAACTTTCCCTCGCGTTGGATCTCCTCTTATTAGTTTGGAGATGAAGGTCCTAAGCCATGTGGACCCATGGTCTCCTATGGTTCTGATCCGGTATCTGATCGCTTTTTGTAGTACTTAATCGCCTTCCCAACCTCGTCGACTGTGATGTCTGCTACTTCTTCCCGGCTAGGAGTAGTTTCTTTTGGAAAGTCTTTTCTGGGAAACTGTTCATTCAAAAGTCCCTCACAATACTGCTGCCACCTGTGAAGGATTTTATCGTCATCCACAAGAAGCTGTCCCTGAGCATTGTTGATGAACTTTGGCGAACGAATCTCCTAAGCGTTTCTCCTTCTCTGAGTCGTAATTTTGAAGATTTTAGCCCCCTTATTCAAGGTGCATTGTCGAAGATCCTGTATGGCCAGGTGTGTATCCTCAGTGAAAGTAGAAACTTCCTCCAATTCATGACATGATACAGGCCCTCCATTCTCTTTGCATGAACATTGGCGCACTTCTTCTTAGCGAGACTGCCGAGGTGTCTGTATTCCAACTCCAGGCGAAGCATTTCATCTCTGTTGTTCGAGGAGCACTTCTCAATGCCTTGAATGCCGCTTTCTTTTCACTAATCACTAGTTTCACCTCATCTGACCACCACGATGTTTCTTTATCCTGTTTGCAGTGGTCTTTTAAAGTCCCTAGGAGTGATTTGGCCTACTCTATGCACGTTCGCTGAACGTCATCCCACATATCTTATGCTGTACATTCTACATCTTCTACAAAAGTGGTTTTGCATCGTGTTTAAAAATGCTCGCCTTTTCCTTAAAAAAATTGTACCAGTTGAATCTCCGTGACACCTTTGCTTGTTCAATTTTCTTTTTTAACGGCTCCATAAAAATTACGGTTAGCAGCAGGCGGACCTAAAATCACTTTACATTCTTTGACCCGCGGTTTTTGGTATCAGTAAACCAAATTAAGACATATTTATTGTGATAATACGCCATACATATTTGTATTGCTTAAAACTTCAGTTCCTGTTCTTTTTTTTTTTGCATAGCCTCCAAAAACTACAGACGCCAAAGATGACGATGGGCCGTCCTCCAAAAAGCACGCCGTCGACAAGAAAGTCCAGGACAAGAAGAAAGAAAAGCTTATAAAAGAAAAGAAGCGCATCCTCAAGCGATTATGAGGCGCACACAAGTAAAAACACTGCAGGCGCATCCATTGCCAACATCTGATTTAACGATCTAATAACACATTTTATTTTACTAATTATAAATATTTATTCACGTTCATAATCCGATCTGCAACACCTAACACAGTTTCAACAAAAAAAAAAAGGAAAACCATAAACCGCAAACGTTCAACACTTTGAGGCGCGCGCTGGTTGAGAGAAGGGCCAGGTCGCCAACCGTTGCCACCCAGATCACATCTATAAGTTTTATTATTCCTGTTCGATCAAGTGCTGGTTTCAAGCCTCAAACATACCGCCCGCAAAGAGATAACAACACTTTTTACCAACCAACCAACTACAACAGCTTCGCTTCTGATGCCAGGTGCGTCAAAGCCCACAGCAAGTGTTCGTTTGACTAATTTCATTCTGATTCATGGAAAAGTTACGATTTAAAAGAATAAAAAAAAACAGAAGCAAAAACTTACGGGGTGAGAAAAATCATGTACAAATCTACTTTTAGTATAAACAAATCGACTAATCAACTATTAAATAGAAAAAAATGCAAACGAGAAAATAAAAAAACAAAACGAAGAAAAACTATAGATTGGGAAAAAAATTAAATAAAAAAAAATATAACGAAAGAAATCTTAATTAAGTGACAAAGAATCATAATGCAATAATGAGTTACCTTGATTCCAGAAAATGATGAGTATATGATGAACATAATCGCTCTGGTGTAACACATGTTTTTTTTTTTTTTTTATTTAGGTTTATACATAAAATTAAATATATTTTTCAATTTAGATTTTTCATAAATTTACAAGTCGTGCGTCTGTCTTTCACAGACTAATTTTCAATCACATTTTACACAATTTTCGTTTAAGATTATTCAAAGAATAAATTCATAAGTTTTGTAGTATACATAATTAAAAATAAGTTTCCAATATACGCCCTTTAATTGTGCGGCGAGTGCAAAGGGGGGTGAATAGTAATTGTGTGTGTCATTTTGTCTTTTAAACCGAAATATATGTCATCTCTTTAAAAAAAAAATCGTACCCTTTTTTATCGTTACTTACTCCAGGAGGAAGTATCTATCGTTAAGTACCACCCATTTCGACGATTTCGATCGTGCGTGCGAATAGCAATAGATCTTTCAGTACGACTGTCAAAATCTGACGTTTTTCACATTTTTCGAATGCGCGCTGCCAAGCAAGTCGCATTTTTATATGAAAAAATTCAATAGCCTCTGTAGAAGTCCAAATTATTAATAAACTATACAACTAAGAGTGTGCTGATAGGGAAAGAAGTTGTTGTGCTTATTGCCTTCTTTGAATTGAATCAAAAATAATTGAAAGAAAACATGTGGAAGGTATCGAAAAGGTGATCCGAAGATATGATCTCCTTGAATCCGTTCACACTTTTTTAATCCTTCCCATGTTTTATAATTAAAATATTTTAAACTTTCTCGTTCATCGAAACACACGGTTGCATTTTTTAAAAAGTAATTTGTGTTTATGTTTAATTTTTGCTCGTTTTCCATATAAAAATGAACTTTGCTCGGCATCCCTCACTGAAAATACCAGCAGACGTCAAACTGTAAAAAGGTCTATTTATTTTGACACCTGTGCTACTAGAGCAAAAAAAATTAAAAGCGATACAGAATATGAACTGTGGCTATCGCACAATTCCTTCACTTTTTGAAAAGAAAAGCTTTCATTTCACTTTTTTTAGAATCTGTCTCCTGAAAAATGTATGCCAAACCGTTGAACATTTAGGGTGAAATGTATTTATTATTACCTTTTTGATTTAACATGCATAGCGTACCTAAAACCAGAAGTTATTGGAAGTTATTCGCGCATTTGACATTCCTGAAATGTCATGTAAGAAGTTACTTCACCGATGTCAGATGACCTACTTTTAGGGTCTCTTCTTTACTCAAGACAATAAAATTATTGGCGTATTCTTTTAAACACCGAACTTCCGCACCGAACTGTCAAATAAAACTCGGTGTTTGCGACAATTCGAGCGTGGTGTACACTCGGTTTCATTGTATACAGAACGGCAAATACCGCATCACATTTTGTCAAACTGTTTTGACTTCATTTTGTTTACCTTTTTTTTTCATTTCGCAGAGAGATTTTGTTGCCGTCGTTTTTTTGAACTTTTAATTTAAAATTTATTTTGATAGCTTTGAGTTTGAGATATTATAATATTCCTACGGCATATTTGACATGTGCCAAAATGACATGCAGTCTAATCAGCTTAAACAATTTTTTAAATTTTTGTGACTGCAGCGTACACACTCACTCTAATTCGTAATTTCTTTGTGGAATTTGTGTTGCTTCTTAAAATGCATCCACAATGAGACAAAAAGAAGAAAAAATAAAGTGTCATACCACTATAATGAATTGGACAGAGAGAGGGTCCCCATTTCTGAGTTTTGTTTAGTGGGAAAGGCAAAAAAATTATATGATATCTAAAGACCCATTTTGACTACAAATGTCCATCATTACTGTACCAACACAGGAAATTGATTTGGAATCACTTTTCTTCTCCGGACATCATAATTTGACATCTGTCAAGATTTTATTTAAAAAATGTATGGCTCCCATTCTCATATAAACAAAAAAAAAAATTCCAACGGGCTGATGACTTTCTCCTTGAATTCTTGAAATTAGCCTCACACCCCTAGGCCGTTGAATACATTTTATTGCAATTCCTATACAAATACTTGTGCCATGACCGAACTCAAGGAGATTCAAAATCAAATTGATTTCAAGATCGCTGAGTTGCGCCAGCAGACGCACTTTGCCCTCAACAAATACGATTACCATCACAAGAACGATGAACTCGAAATCCTCGACCAGAACATGCAAATTCTTAACCAAATAGGCGGCGAGTACACCGGATTCCTCAATGAAATGCAAAAGTTCAACCAAACACTGCACGAGGCCAAGCAGTTGAGCGGCCAACTCGAACAGTTGTTAGTGCAATCACAATCGCAGCCAACGACGCAAGATCACCATCAACGAGGACAGCACGAGACTACGACGCCACAGCCGCCATACGCTAAGGACAAATTCAAGGGTGTCACATCAAAAAAGCAGCTCTTCCCACGTCCCAATCGTCTCGGTCCGGAATGAAAAGACGCTCGACTCTGCCTTTATGCTTTCCTCTGGCCAAAGACCGTAGATAAAACATTTATTTAAATCATCCAATGTCTTTTGAGGTGTAGAGTGGGTTTATTTTTTTTTTTCATTTATTTTTAAATAAATACTTTAAATACAATTTTTCTAAGAATAACAAACAAGCAGTAGCGCTTTCGTTCCTCTCTCTATTTTGTACAACGTACACAAATAAAAATCGCTCAAAAATAAAATTAAATCTAAGGCAAAAAAATACAACTAAAAACGAAAAACGTGTTTTTTTTACTCTTTTTTAAAAATTAAGTTTCCACTTTATAGCATAAAAAGACTATCCAATACGATATTCAACAAATCCAAATATAAAGTGAGAAATTATTTGATTTACTGTAGGTTTCTATATGATGTTTCTGTTTGCGCTTCCTTCCCCTGACGTCCGGCCGACTGGTATATAATTATGTACTATGCTCCAAAAAACGAATATGAAAATAACGAGGAGAATACCTCTTCAATGCCGTCATGCAACCGAATTAAGTGTTTGCGGTGCCGAGGCGCATTTTTTATAGTCTCTGTATGTGGTTCTGGCCTCTAATCATCGTCGTCGTGGTCCTCCCGACATGCGACTGCCGCCACCAGGGCGGCACCTCGTCCTGACCCATCCTCGGAGAGCATAAGGTCGAAGTGGATGCCTGGTTTGACGAGCTTCTTGATTTGTTTGACCATGAGATTGTGGAACTTCGGATGGAAACGATATACGGAGCCGTCCACTCCGACGGTGACCGTTGGCTCGTTCATCTTGTTGATGAGGGTGGCGATGCCACAGCTGACCAGTTGGGCAGCGCGCGTGGACACACACTCGCAGATGAAACGCACGTCCTCGCACTCGACGTCGGTGGGGTCGTTGAAGCCCAGCTCTTCGAGCACACTTCGGCAGTTTGTGTAGACTCCCATAGTGTCGGCCTCGATTTCGGACACGTACTTGGTAAAGAAAGTGCCGCGCGTCATCAGAACGTCCGACTCTTGACCTTTGAACAGCAGGCCGGCTTTGACCATCTTGACCAGCACCAGGCGCACCACCTCACCCATATACATGCCAGAAATCATTTTCTCAAAAGTTTGCTTACCCGGATTAATACTGTGCTTGTCTACGTCGTCGTCGTATTCGGTGCGAACAAAGTCCAGCGCCCCGTTGTCGCCGAATGCACCCCACTCGGTGTTGATAAGCACATGTGACTTTTGGTTGTCCTTCACGTCGAACAGCTCTGCTTCTTCGACACGTTCCACGTAGCAGGCGTTGCTGCCTGTGCCGACGATGAGTCCAATCTTGCAGTTGTGATTCTTCCAGGCACATGACATCAGGGTTCCTGTGGTGTCGTTGAGAATGGCGCACACATCGATCTGGACATCGCCGCGCCGGGCGATGGCATCCTTAAGTAATTGCACAACGTCTTCGTCGACTACTCCTTCGCAGTTGAAACCTTTCGTCCAGGTGACCAGTAGACCCTTGGTCAGGCCCAGCTGTCGCAGTGGGAACGAGAACGTGAAACCCAGGGGCAGGCGCTCTTCGTACACATTATGCTCGTTCATGAAGTTTGCCAAACACTCGGCAATGTGGTCGAATAGCTGGCGTCCAGTGCCTATCATAATGTGTTGCGGTATAGCATAGATGCGCGACTCCATTTGGAAGTCATTATCCTCGTTCAGATGAATCAGCAGCACCCGGAAGTTGGTGCCGCCCAAGTCGAGGGCCAGAAACTTACCCCTCTCGTTGCCGTTGGGCAGGTCCTGCACGTACGTTACGAAACACTTCACATTGGCACGGTCGTGGGTGTCCTTAGCGAGGCCGCGTTTGATCTCGTGCAGAATGCGGTAATTCAACTCCGTTATTTGCTCATCGGTTAAGATTAGCTCTTTGCATTGGTCGCGAATCATTTTTGATTTTTCACTAGTGATCGTCGCGGCAGCACCGATTTTTGACTTTTCTTTGCATTTGTATTTCTCTTTGCAAAGTTCGCTATTAATAGAAAACGTTTCTAGTGCGGCACTGATCTCTTTATCCATCTTTTTCGTGTGCTTTTCCTTTGGTTTGCTCAGAATCGCGTTTTTTTCGCCAAACGAAAAGTTTCACCCGCTCTAGCTTTTTGCTTTCGTCGTTTGAAGGAACCTTGAAGGTCAAAAATGACAACTCAGAAGACAGTTTGTTGGTTGTACAGCGAGCTGCTCACAAACGTGTTGGTGTAGCGATGACGGTGGTGGCCCGAGAGAGAGGTGTACACTTCACACGAATGGATATATACGATATACCTACGCAAACTGTTATATACGCAGGTGCATGAATGGCACACGGAATAGGGGTTTTTATTTGCGTAATTTTTTCTAGGTATTTTTCCTGTTTACTTTCTTCCCCCGCTTTTTGTGTTTTTATTTCTGTTTAATCGACTTTCGATTGCAAAACACACCCGTAAGTTGCTCGAGCAGTTATACTCCGACCGAATGGCGATAGCGAAATGTTTTGACTGACGAACGTAACTTGCCGTTGGACTGGAACTGGACGTTGGTTTTCAGTTTTCGCCAATGACACAGCAAAAAGGCGACGGGCCTCTCTCTTATGATGATTATGCCCTACGGTTATTGGCAGGCAGTTGGCACTTAACTGGTATGGTGCGAGTAGGCTGGGTTTTGCAACGCGGCAACACGCGGGACATTCAAATTTGAACCTCGCGTGAGATAAGCCGATCACGTTCTTTGTCTATCTACGAGTCAGAGTTCTTGGCTTCTCCTCTTATCGCTTCTCTGAGGGGTTGTACGTTTTGAGATGGACCAGGCGGTCCTGACCTACTTATCTTAATTGAGCAAGAAACAAAACAAGACCTATAGACGTGTCGTCTCGGTGCAGTGGTTATCTGGTTAAGAGCACTAGTGAATCGTGCTGCGAAAGTAGTTTTAACGAGTTTGTTAACTCTCGTGTCTGGTGAAGTGGATAAAACTGGTTTGCCAATTGCCACATGAAATGGTGAAATGATTAAACGTGACTCAATGTACACACCTCGCAAGTCGTTATTTCTCATTTTTTTTATCAATTTCTTGGAAAATAACTGAAAATAAGTGGGAGTTTAGATTGCACCCATATGCACATGTGGCTGTTTGATTACAAGAGAGAGTTATCACAGGCTGGGTTGTGTTCTTGCGCGTACTTTGTGTGAATGTAGGCGTGAGTCATTGACAGCAGATGGCAGAACATTGTGCTGATAAGAAGGGGGCTCTCCCACGATTTCTGAGAATTTTTGAAGGCCTGTCGCGGTGGTCATGGCATGGCTCGTGCAGATAAGAAGTACGGGTGAACTTGTGTTCATACATACAGCTGCGGGAATACGTCATCACTAGTGATGATGACGCATTCGCTGAGTGTTGCCTAATGTCATGTGATATAACAGATAAAATGCACGTGCGGGGCACAGTAGTTGCCTTAAAAGGTGGCGATCTATAAATATGCATCGACGAGCGGTTTGAAAAGAACGAGAGCGCTACAAAGTGTTTCGTTAAAAGAAAATTTCCTGCAGCTCACCGTCCAACTTTATGACTGGTTTTGTTTGCATCATTGGCAGACCATTAGTCATTTTATTTATCATAAGTCAACTTAAGGTAATTCACATCGAAATAATGAGTGATAATTGGTTAAGTGTTTGTACGTGATTAAATCAGCTTTTAAAATGGAGTGCAAAAGGCAGGGAAAACACTGATAAACTGATGTCTACCCAAAATAAATTGGAAGATTACAAAATATTTCCTTTTTTTTGGGTGTGGGTATGCAGTCATCATTAAATTTAAAAATTACTTGCTGTGAAAAAAGCCTAAATTACTGAATAACTAGATATTCAACTTCGGACATGTAAAAGTTTTGCCCACAAGCTGAAATTGATGAATTTACCCATTCGCCGACATTTGTTTACAAATGTGAGTAAATTCATGAATTCTTCATTTCCATGCAATTTCGTTTTGCAGCTTTTACATCAGCTGATCGCGTAAGGTAAATTGTTGTTGTATCTTTTTACACGTATTCACCGACACGGAAATTTAAAGCTATAAAAAAGCTTTTAAGGCTTTATAAAAAACGTAAACAAATGGGTGTTGGAGGGTAAGAGGGACGCAAGTTGAATACCTAGCTATTCAGTAAATTGTGGTTTCAATGTGCAGCATGTAGTTCGGCGTCCTATCGGGTAGTCGAAAAAATCTATTAATAAAGTACTTGAATAGTATCTCCACCTCTTCATACTGGGTAAAGCCCCAAACTCGAGCGGCGTAACACAGCAGTTGCCTCAAACACTTTAAATTTCAAACTCGAAGGTACCTACGACTTTCTGTTGAATGAAGCTCTTCCAGCTGCTGTTGATGGCCTTTTTCATATCAGTTAGCTTGTTTTTAAAGTGCGATTTAAATGACGTTTGCTGTGTGATTATAACACTAAGATACTTGTATTGCTTAACAATTTCCAGCTCTTCGTTCTCCCATTTTCACTTTTCTCCTCTAGCGTACCGCCCAGAGCCATTTCGAAAGACCATTATCTTTGATTTGCTTATGATCACCGTAAAATTTCACATGCAACAATAACTGATCAGACTATAAAGAGATAGCCAACTTGGCACAGGAATTCTCTTTTTGCCTCCAAGCTTCCACTGACTGGGGACTGCATATGTGTTCTGTGCTTTGCCTGGCACACTACTACACTCTCAGCTGGCGAATGTTTCACACAGACAGGAAATCAAAGGCAAATCCCATGGCAGATTCCACTACGTTCCTTTTCGTTCCCTGTAGGTGTTTTTGCGGGTTTTATCGGGCAGGGGGTTGCAGAGTTGGCTATCTCCTTATAGTCTGATCAGTGGCAGCAATACTCTTGCAGTTTATTGACAATAATTTGTAGCATTGTTGGTGATTCAGCCAAAATGACGATATCTTCTGCGTACAGGAGAATTCTTATAGCAAGCTGGTCAAAAACAACTCCTTTAGGAGGGAACGACGAAAGGTCATCCAGGAAAATCGAAAATAAGAGCGAGCTAAGGAGACAGCCCCTTTACTTCCATCAGCGAGTCAAGCCAATTCGGTAGACTGTTTCCATTCCAAACCGCCGACTTTTTTTTACTATAAAGACCTTGAATAAGACGAACTTAAGTTGATATTCCTAAATTGCTGAGCTTATAAAATAGCGCGTTCCGGTCAATGGTGTCGTAGGCAGCCTTAAAATCAACAAAAAAAGGCATAAAGTTTTTTTCTCTTGTCAAGATAAGTCCGCGAAATGCTCTTTAGGAGAAAAATGTTAACCACAGTGGAGTAACCTTTCCTGAACCCAGCTTGGAATTCGCTTGGTCATTCTCACGTATCTCCTCAAAGCAAAAAGGCGAATCGCTTTATTCTTTACACAAACTTAACGCTTTTGTTGCGCTGAAATATCAGCACGACGTATTAAAACTCAAAGATGATGGGGTGGTTTCAGTTAACAAATACAATCTCAAGTGTAAACGCAGAAGTCTATAGAGTTTTTCGCGTAACTATCTCGCTCGCACCTCTCGTTCTAACCTTTGGCGAAATCCATTCACTTGGTATGAAAACAATGAAATGGTTGCAAAGGGTAGGCATGTGCGCGAACGAGATAAACAAGTTTGTTTTCATACCAAGTGAAGAAAAGTGACATTTTGACGAAAAGCTCTATTGTCTGGTCTGATAGTGCGTGCTATTTTTTCGGTTAAAGCACAGGCGTTCTTCGATGTGGTAGGTAATTTGTTGATTTACGTGAGTCTTAGAACAAGAAAATATTTTCAATGCTATTGTGAAAAGACTCAAAAAAATAAATTTTCTGTTTTTTGAATTTAAAGCATTTTATATGGGAATTACAGAAACGAATGGGTGTTGCGAAAAGATTCTGCACTTTTTCGCTATAGTACTTCGAAAACATTTCGTTCAAACTTTACGCATTCTTTATGCTTTCACGTCAAGAAAGCGCTCTGCTTTGGCGTAAAGAATTCGTTTCGCTTGAGCGTTAAGAATTCATTTCGCTTTGGCGTTGAGAAAGCGGCTCGCATTTGTGTTACGCTGGTGATTCTAATTTTCATATGGCGAAAGAAAGGAAAACGTTGAGATTCTAATTCGCCAAGGCGATACTCAAGCGAAGAGTTGTATGGGCAGATGAGTAATTTTTCGTTTCGCATTCGGTTCGCCTTGCTTAGAGGGTCCACACCGTAGGACGTTCCAGGATAACTGCGGAGAATATCTTCATGATAGAGTTATGCGGCAATTTTAGTTAATAACTAGATATTCAACTTGTGTCCCTCTTGCCCTCCAACACCCATTTGTCTACATTTCTTATAAAGCGTTCGTTTTTATAAAGCTTGTGTCGGTGAATACGTGTGAGCAGATGCAACAACAATTTACCTTACGCGATCAGCTGATGTAAAAGCACCAAAGCGGAAGCGCATGGAACTGATGAATTGATTAATTTACTCAGATTTCTAAGCTAATTTATAGTTTAATTTCTATTTTAATTAATTTCAGCTTGTGTGCAAAGCTTTTACATGCCGAAGTTGAATATCTAGTTATTCAGTAATCTAGCGCTGAAACGTAAGCAAACGTATGCAAGCAAAATTTTACTACAGTAATCATCGATCTACTACAACTAATGTCAATGTGATTGATAACAGAGAGACTGAAATTTGTGCAAACTTGTTGCGATTTCCCTGACGGAATATTTCATTTTTCAGTTTCAATTTCTATTTTAATTAAATGGCGCAAAAGATTCCAATTATATCCAGGCTATCGGCCTCAATAATCCGTGTACTAGGCTGCAATCCTAGTCCAATGACATTGCAGGGAACCAACACGTATTTGCTGGGAACTGGAGAGAAGTGCGTAATGTACCTTGTCATCGTTACAAAGTCCAATGTTTACAAAAATGATTTTGTTTACACAGACGAATTCTTATCGACACTGGCGATGAAAATGTCCCTGAATATGTTGATAGCTTGAAGCAGGTCCTGGCAGAGGAGAAAGCCACAATTGATACTGTAATACTAACACACTGGCACCATGATCATGTTGGTGGCGTAAGGGACATAGTCAATATATCAAATCGAGGTAAATTTCACTTGAGTTGTACAAAATCCTTTGACAGCTTTTCTACCCATTTGTGATTTAAGCCGGCATCTGGAAATACCCAAGGACAGACACCGCCGATATTTGCCCGGAAATACCCGCAGTCATCGAGGTGGCAAAGCTGCGGAACGGCCAGGAATTTGCTGTTGAGGGTGCACACGTAAAAATCGTCCATACTCCTGGACACACCACTGATCATGTAATTCTCACAATGGAAGACGGAGCACTCTTTAGCGGTGACTGCATTCTTGGTAAGTCAAAATGTCAATGCCCATCATTTTGAGGATTTACAAAGATGCGTCTTGTAGGAGAAGGAACAGCTGTGTTTGAGGATCTTTACGACTACATGAAGAGCCTGGACAAAATTTTGAATATCAAGCCATCAATAATCTATCCTGGGCACGGGAATGTAATCAAGGTAACTTTACTCATCCAATACAACGCCGAAAACTTTTCGAAACCTTCTTTTCTAGGACCCTGTTGAGAAAATTCAGTATTACATCAATCACCGCAACCAAAGGGAGGAACAAATCCTCAAATTTTTCGAGGAAAAACCGCAAAGCGACTTCACCAACATGGACGTAGTGCGAGCCGTGTACAAGGAGACTCCAGAAGCGCTCTGGCCAGCAGCCGCCTACAACGTCGGCCACCATACTCAGAAGCTGAAAAAAGAAAGAAAACTCGAAGTAGCCGGTCCTGAAGACGTCGATGAATCCGAGCTTCGTTGGCGTCTAGCCTCCAAGAGGAAGAGCTCTTTGTAAAAGTCGAGCAAGTAAAGTTAAACTTTTTATTAAGCCTTTTCTTCTTCGAACGTTATTGTGGGATCCTTAAAGCAGTGCACATCCTCGTACCAAATATCGTGGGGCAGGGCTTCATTTTCCTCCGTGAAGCTGGTTGGAACAGGTGGACCACTATCAGTGGGCTTCCTAAGCGGTAAAATTGTGTCATAGATATAGACAAGGCCATTGGTAGACCCTGGCACAGCACTTCCTTGCACCCACATGACATTGTATTTGGTGTTGATGCGCCAAATGCGGAGACCTTTTATTTTGCGCCACCGGTTGCCCATGTGGCCGGGTAGTTTTGTTCCTGGCCAGACACGACCCTTCTCACCACCACCACCGATGTTTCCGGGCCGGCGATGAGTCTTCGTAACACCGTGAGAGGCGGGCATGCCCTTGAAGCCATGACGCTTCACCACACCTTGGAAGCCATGGTCTACACTGAAAGTAGAAATGAGAGGTGGACAAGTCCATGCAATGGGTGGTGCCTTACGTTTTTCCCCGAACATCAACGAAGTCACCTATACGGAAGTGTGTTACGTCCAGCCGCGTTCCCGGGTTAATGGCAGCATCAGGGGTAACCAAAAACCTGGCGATGTTCTTTTTTGGCATGACTCCCGAGTCTTTGAAGAGTCCACAATATTCCTTGGTAAGCAGTGAAGGATCTGCACTCTCGGCCCCTACCAACAAACAGCCAAACTTATTTATTCTCTTCACGGCAGGCTGCTGAAGCGGTGTGAACTCCTCTGGTGGTGTGTACTTTATCACATGGTTATCGACTATTTGCAGCAGGGTTGTTCTGATTCGTTCCCCGTTCTTCAGCCAAAGCGGGTATTGGCCGATCTTTCTTGCAAGCACACCGGTACGGCGGGTATGTACCGTCCATGGCCTGGGCTCCTGTTGCTCTCCCTTTAGTAGATTCAATTTTCCCGACTGGTCGTAGGTCTGTACACCTTTGATGATAGCCGGTGGACCGAATGTGTCGTGGACAATTTCCTTCACGAATCCTTTGTTTTCGGGGGTTATGTAGTCCTCATGGATCTGCATTGAAGTTAAAACGGAATAATGAAAATTGGATAGGCTTAAGTTACCTAATACCTACCACGCGCGTCTTCCGAACAAACCAATAGGGATTGCGAATTCTTGGGCGGTTTAGGTGACCTTTTTCTCGAACTTGAATCAGGGCCGGAGAGACTCTGAAAATAAGTGTGTCACACTCATTTTTGGAAAGAATTAAGTGGATTACCTTAACCGTGAGAAATCCAGCACAAGGTTTCTGAATAAGTTTGCATTTCTTGTTATTATAGACATTTATTTACTTTATAAAAATTAACCTCTGCAAAATGAAGAAATTCGGGCAACATCTGCCTGAATGACAGTTGTTGGTTCTGTTTGGTATGACAGCTAGAAAACTATAATATTTTTGCTAGGTTGGTAGAACTATGGACTTCCACATTTTACAGTGAGACCATCGCATATAAAATTACTAGACAAATAACACTAGTAAAAATATGTATTTCGTAAAATTTTACCGTTATGAGTTTCATTTACTTGGTATACTGAGTGTTATACCATGTCCCCACCGGACATTAATCCCGGATTAAAAAAAAATCCTCAACTAATCTGCCTTAAACCTCGAGTTTTACCATACAAATTTATATCCTCTCGGCAAGCGATTAAAAATAGATCCCTATAAGTAAATCCCCTTTTCCTTACTTTTGTTACCTTCTGTAACAAAAGTGAAATTAAAACTATTCACGTATGCCAAATCTTTTATCGCTCTTGGGAAATGCCATCGACACTTTTATTTCTGAGAGCCAGAATGACATAAAATGTTTGTCCGGTGGAGCCACTTCACTTCGGGATTTAACTTTAATCGTGTACCGCGAATCGCAGTTTTATGCTCGGTGAAGATCTAGGGTGCAGTTCTTTATTAGAGGAATACGAGTTTGGAATATTCCGATAATTTGTGACATACGGAATGACGGACATGGCTCATTCGACTCAGAATTCTGTCTCGATCATATGCCCTTTAGTTCTTGCAGCTTGCAGGCCTATCGTTATTATTTTTCTATTATCCCGTTTATTTGACACGTTCATTTTATCGCTTTGAATGATATCGAATTCACGAAAGCCGATAGCATATACACGATTATTCAAACCAATTTAAGTGTTCGAATCACTTTTCCCAAAACCTGTTTTCAAACTAGTATATTTCAAACCACTCGATTATTTTGCACATAAACGTGACATTGAAATTGACGTATATCAAAACGTGTACAATTCAAGTCGATTTATTTTGTCGGATAAAAAAGGTATATGTTACATTTTCACCGGTATCAAACTATTCATGTGGTATAGGGTATAAAAAAGATCCGTTTGCGTTAGGTTATCAATCAAACATTGTTCCGAATAGTTGTTTTTTATGGCTTGTAATGTTAGAAATTTTTTTCTTTAATTATACATGCAGAAATTAGGTAATTTTTGCTTTGAGTTTGAGATATTTGGTAAGTTTTTATCGATTTCATACAATTTCAGTCGCATTGTTAAAAATCCTGAATGAAAATTGAGTCAACACGTCACTTCACATAGAATATGAAAGTTACACCCAGCCTCAACCGTCAAATAAAAATCCACCGTCAAAAATGATCACGATTCCGTTTAGGTGTACGAAATGTAAAAAAATCCAAAAAAGCAAACTGTGGTGACGACATCAATCATCGCGTATGCGTTGGGTGGATGAAGTGGCGGGAAAACTCTATCATTCACGTTAAATATGCCAAAGTGGCATGCAGTCTAATACTAATCTAAGTTGCAAAAAGCGAGATAGAATAAGAAGTACAAAGATCCGAGGAAGTCTCTATGTAAAAGAACCCATTTCCAGGAAAATGGAGTGGAGCACGACCGGCTCAGATGGTATTGCCATGCTCAAAAGAGAGATCCTACGAAGCCTGTCAAAAACGTAATTTCAATCAAGATTACCGCGCGATGGTGAAAGAAAGGACGCCCTTAACATACATGGATCACACAAATATAACAACAGCAGCATTTATTTCACCTCAGTGAGGAAGAGATCCAAGACCGAGTGGCCTGCCGGTATATTCTCTAGGTCAAATCGGCGTACTCCACAACCGAACTATTATGAATGCAGTAGAGTGGGAGGGATGATCCATCACTGTAGATCATATAACCTCGCGCCTAAAAGAAAAGGAAGAGAGAGAACTGACTTTGGGGGTGTACGAATACGAATTTGAGGCACTGTATATGGAGTAGCTAATTAAAACGAACAGTCCTAGTAAAAGTCACGTGAGAACATTCCTACTTTGTTTTGCTCTTGATTTATGTCTGTGCCGCTTTCGCATGCTGCACAAGGAGAATCGCAGTTTTTACTTTGTTTATACTGATTTTTAATTGTTAACGTATTTGTTATTAGAAATGGACACATATATCTGCAGTGCATGTGGCGTAAGTATACCATTTAATGGCTATCCTAGATCGTAGCCTGTCACTAGGTTCGTTGTAGATGCAAACTGCCTCGAATTTTGCTAAATGCCTAGACTGCAATACCTCTTCCGACGAAAACTCAACACCCAGTGAAGACTGGGAAGATGCCTTCCGTTTCATTGAGGAAGCGGAGCTCAGAGGCGACGTCTACAACATAGAAACTATCGCAAAAGCACACAGTTGCACGACGGTTGATAAGGTTGACATAGTCCAACCTGTAGGGGATGAGGTTGAAACTCAGTTCGACGATGATGAAACTCGAGATAGCGATCAAAAGCATGTCTCTGATTTTAAGACAGGTCCAGATCTCTATGGATGCAGTGAATGTACTATCAGGTAAAAAATTTTATACGAAGGTAAAACAATTTGTTTTCTCAATTTTCTTTAGGTTTAAGCGAAAGGCGGCACTTAAAGCGCATTTTAATGCGCAACATCGTCGCGATGAAAGCGATTCGGAGTCACAAAATTCCTTTTCGTCGTCACCTGTAAGCCCTGTGAAAAGAAAGAGCGTTCTTAAAACGAAATTGGAACACGAAGGAGACGACATATCCTTCTTTCAATGCAATTCCTGTAATGGATTACTTTCCAGTGTTAAAAGCCTCGAAAGGCACAAAAGTAGTTTTCATAAAACCGATTCGAAATCAGTAGAAGTTGGAAGCGCTGAACACAAAAAGAGTCTGAGTGTAATTAATAGAATTTTGGCACACAAAGGAAACGATATTTTTTTCTTTGAGTGCGATGAGTGCAAAACGTCCTTCTCAAGCATGAACGAACTTCGAAAACATAAACTGCGGGTTCATAAAACACAATCGCAAAGCGACAAAATTATGCCAAAGGAAGAGGCACAAAAACCGTTTCAATCAAGCATATTATGTAAATTTGAAGAAACATTGCCCGAAGAAAAAGCACAAAAATCATCGCAGTCACTTGCTAATCCTGGGGATGACCCGCTGACTTCTACAGGTGAAATATTTGAACAAAATGGAAACGAAATCAATTACTTTCTTTGCGATGTTTGCGAAACATATGTTGGCAAAATAGGTGACCTGAAACAGCACAAATTCTCTGTTCACAATATTGAAACGGACTCTCCCAAAGTGGCGCCAACATTTTCGAAAGGCAATGAGTTTAGCAATCACATAAAATGTGACGTATGCAAATCAGTTTTGTCCAGTATTTATGCCCTGAAAAGACACAAACGCCTGATCCACACTGGCAAAAAGCGCAACTTAAACCAAACCTTCACGTGTAAGGTCTGCAAGGAAAAGTTGGTGTAATTGACATAAGACAAAAACCGTTTTATCTAATGCATTTTATTCAACAGGTTTTCCCTTCTCATAGCTCTGAAAAACCATAAAAAGGAGCACCACAAAAAGTATGACGAAGAAAGTGAAAAGGAAAGTAAAGTCCAACTAGTGGACCGTCTGCAGCAGATGACATACAAACGCAATGACTCTAGGAAGATATTGGCCAAATACGCAAAATTGGCAGTTCACAAAAAGGAACATCACAGTAAGGCCAGAAAGGAAGTCTTTAAATGTGAAATTTGCAATGCGATTCTTTGCTCTTTTTATGGCCTAAATAAACACAAAAAAAATGTACACACTGTCAGCAATCGACAGGCACTTGAGACAAGAAGCTATAAATGCCGATTCTGTAAAAAGAAGTAAGTTGCCGCATTAAAACAAACGAAATATTTACCCTAGAACAATGTTTGCAGGTTTGCACTCTTTATTCTGTTAACCAATCACCAGAGACAAGATTGTGGCAGGAGTCTGGCAGTTCACCAAAAAGAACGACAAAGCAAGGCCAGAAAGGATGTCTTCAAATGCGAAATTTGCAATGCAAATCTGTGCTCCCTTTATGGCCTAAATAGACACAAAAGAAATGTTCACACTGTCAGCAATCGACAGGCACCTGATACAGACTATAAATGCCGATTCTGTAAGAAAAGGTAAGTTACCGTCTTAAATCAGAAGGAATATTTAACCTAAATCAATGCTCGCAGGTTTGCATTCTTTGTACTGTTAACCAATCACCAGAGACTAGGTTCCTGTAAGAAATTTCGAGGGACGAGGAAGTTTTATGGGTGCGGTATTTGTGGCAAACGCTGCTCTACCAATTATAACCTCATAACGCACCAACAGTCACGACACAAAATGTATTCTAAGGCCATGGCATATAATAAAAAAGAGCTTAGATGCGAAATGTGCCAACGAGAGTTCACCACACGTGCGAACTTCGAAAAGCATAACTTGCTGCATATGCCATCGGATTTAAGACCAAACAAATGTAATATCTGCACAATTTCCTTCCTTCACGAGGCAAACCTATTGAAACACTTGGAGATACACACAGGCGAAAAGCCGTTCCAGTGCGAATACTGTCATGAAACCTTTGGCCTTAAAAAGATGAAAGAGGACCATGATCGTCTATGCAAACATCCAAACAGAAGAACTTCCTTCAGTTGTACCGTTTGCAGACGAAGCTTTCCTAAGGAGCGGTTTCTGAAAATTCATCGGCGATTGAAGCACAATTTAGGACCTTCCTAGACTCAAGGCTTGGTACAAATAAAATCGCCAGCTAGAAAGCGGCTCAGCAAAAATATCAGATTTTAACTTTCCATTATTTTCTCTCCTATTTTACGCGCCTGGAAAATAAAATAAGTAGCTTTCTCGTTAGACGAAACTCATCGAATCCTTTTGGGAAGCTTAAGTAAACAAGCCATTTTGACCTTTTACCTTTAGGACAAAAATGGCGCCCAACTCTAAAAAAGGGTGGAAAAAAACTCCATTTTTTTTATCTTCTTTTCTTAAAATATAAACCTTTATAAGTTTATTTTTTATTTTACTGTTGGATTAACATTCATGTGGCTTATGCTAGAGTCAAATTAGGTTGACATTGTGGCCTAGAAGTTACGATATACTTATCTGCTAGTAGCATCATCAATCATTTACCATTTAAAACCCACTAGAGTTTTCTTTTTATAATTACAAAGGGAGGAAATGCTCGTTGTTCATTTAAAATTTTTACTTATCACGCACCATTTTGGAGATGGTGCGAAGGACATACGTTTTCTTTACTCTTTTTACAATTTTTTTTTTATATCTGATACATAAAACATGGTTCAAATCAATTTTTTCAATTGCCGTTAGACTTTTTTATTTCAATATTACAACCACTTGGCTAGGATCTAGGCTGATGGATCTTTGCGAGAAACGCCCATTGAAATATGAAGTTTTTGAACCATAGTAATGTATTTAGACTTTTTGTGTCTTCAAAAACTTAATTGAGAGAAAATCTTTGAAACTGAGTTCTACTGAACCGCGTAAATTTTTTGTCCTGCAGCTTGCTAATATTTCTAATAAAACTTCACATATAGAAATAAAGAATACATGTATAAAAAGTTACATTGGCCTTCTAAGCTCGCCGTAATAAAAGTGTTTTAGTGTCAATTTTAAGTCAAGTGCTATTCCTAGATTGAAAATTTTTTAATACCGTTTTTCGGTGTCCATTTGGTTTCAAAACTCTGACTCTTTTTTGACATAATTATTCGGTTTAAGTTTGGGTTCATTTATTTGACTCAATTTAGACACCACTTTTTGTGCAGTTTGGTTTCCAAATTCTGACTCAGAATTTTATGAAATGCTCACTCTTTTTTTAGTAGGCTATTGGAAGTACAATGATACACTACACAAAAAAAAAAAAAACGATCTCAACTTTGTGGTACAAGCAATTTAAAGTAATACCATGTCTCCACCGAGCACTAATCCTCGATTAATATAAATCTTTATTAAATCCCCTACAAATCACGCGATTTACCATACAAATTTAAGTCCTCTCGGCAAGCGATTAAAAATAAATCCTCAAATAAATCCCATTCATCCTACTCACAAACGTATTTTCTGCACCTTTGTAAAAGTTTGAGAATCAAAAAGGAAACTAAAACTGTCTCTGTGCGACAGATCTGTCACAAGTACGTTTTCTATTGTGACTTTTTCTGAAGAAAACATTTTTCGCTCCTGGGAAATGACATCGCCACTCTCTTTTGAGAGCCAAAATGACGAAAATATAGTTTTCGTGTCAAATGAATCCTATATTTGTCCGATGGAGCCACTTCAGGATTTATTTTTAATCGTCTCCTCTAATCTTCTTTTAATTGTTGGTGGGGACATAGTGTTTAACACAGTTTATTAACTTTAATGAACTGAAAATGACTAGGTTAAAACCAATGTGTAGATAAGCGATAACGATGAGTGTTCGTAGCATAAATTACTGAAAAACTAGATATTCAACTGCGGACATGTAAAAGCTTTGCCCACAAGCTGAAATTGATGAATTTACCCATCCACCGACATTTGTTTGCAAATGTAAGTAAATTCATCGTTTTGGAGTTTTGACATCAGCTGATCGCGAAAGGTAAATTGTTGTTGTATCTTCTTACACGTATTCACCGACTTGGAAATTTAAAGCTTTAAAAAAGCTTAAAAGGCTTTATAAAAAACGTAAGCAAATGGGTGTTGGAGGGTAAGAGGGACGCAAGTTGAATATCTAGTTATTCAGTAATTTGTGGTTCGTAGTAGGATGTGAGCAATAAATTACTAAATAACTACCCAGCAAATAAAACTGTCGGAAAGGGGGACACTGTGCCAATTCGTCGGACTACGCGGAATTGTTGACTTTTTAAGACGGAAAAGGCTGCACGATGGTAGGATTCGAACCCAGACCTCAGGCGTAGTAAGTCAGTTGAGTATACCACTGCCATAAATTACTGAAAAACTAGCTAAATGTGTGTAAATTCGTCAATTTGCCAGTCCCACGCAGTTCTATTTTGGTGGTTTTACATAAGCTTATCGCGTAAAGTAAATTGTTGCTGTATCTTCAGACAAGTATTCACCGATACGAAAATTTAAAGCTTTATAAAAACTTTGTAGACTTTATAAAAAAAACATAAGCAAATGGGTGTTGGAGGGCAAGGAGGACACAAGTGGAATAATCTAGTAATTGATGGCTTTGGCCCATCGAGTTAGCTTTTCGCTTAATATCATGTTTCCATCGGGCACTAGTTCGCTATTAATATAAATCTTCATTAAAACCTCTACAAATTACGCGATTAACCATATGAATTTAAATCCTCTCGGTAAGCGGTTAAAAATAAATCTCCTCATTGATCTATTTCACACTTTTCACTCTTTTATTCGTCTCCCGCTGATCGTCGTATTATTGCCGGCGGAAACATTATTTAATTGTTTGGGAAAAAAATCTACATTAAATCAGAAGAACGGCGATGGAAAGTACACGAATTGTAGAGAATTATGTATTCTAAGCAGCCCTGAAAATTGTTAACAAACAGAGCCTTAATGTTGATGACATGTTTTGACGTTTCTTTGCTTCTATTTTTCGTGCTTCCGATCGTGAATAAAAACCTGCTGTGATCAATTTATTATTCTTTTTTAGTTTTGTTTACTTCTAAATATTATACTGATAAATGAATACATTATATTAAACGTGACTATGGACATCTTACAATGTAATGCATGTGGCGTAAGTTTTCCATCCGGAATGATTCCCTTAAATCGTTAACCAACTGCATTCCGTTGCAGATGGAAAATGATTCGAATTCTGCAAAGTGTGAGCACTGCAAGTGCTGCATTTCTGACCAGCTCGTATCACCAATCGATGCATGGGAGGATGATTTTCGTTTCATTGAGGAAGCAGAGATGAAGGGAGAAGTCTACAACATAGAAAATTTTGAAGTGACCTGCTGCGAAAACGTACAAATCAAACAGGCTATAAAAGAGGAGCCTGAAGTTCAAATTGGCTACGACGAAGGTGCAGTAAAACAATCAACGGTTTGCCCCAAGGCAGAAACACAGCTGCACCAATGCAATGAGTGTTCCTTGAGGTGAGTTTTGTTAGCGCAAGGAAGATCTTTTCTTTGACAGACGTTCTTTATCCATTACAGCTTTAAGCGAATGGCAGCACTTAAGGCCCATTATAATTCAGAGCATCAAGTTAGTGATTTGGAAACCGAAAACGAAGTGGTCCTCAAGAAAAACTCACCAAAAGCCTTGCCAAAATCGGCAGATGATAAATGTAAAAACTTGTTGAATGAACAGGAGGTCGAGAGCGCGGAAGAGACGCTAGAAAACATTTCAAGTGGCCTTTTTAAGTGTAGCTGTTGTGGCGACACATTTTTAAATAAGTTTGACTTTAAAATTCATCAAAACCAGCACAACGGCAAGAGACTCTTTCAGTGCGACGTGTGTAAGGTATTCCTTTCCAATAATGCGATTCTCCAGAAACACAAAATTCGCCTGCACAGTGGCGATGTCGATGCAATGACTCAGAAGCGCTTTGCGTGCGTATTCTGCAGCGAAACGTGAGTATTTACGCATCCTAGCATACCTTTGCTGAATTTTGCCTTAAACAGCTTTCCCCTGCAAATTCTATTGACCAACCACAAAAAAGAGCACGTAGAAGACTTCAGGCAAATTGAGAAGACAGCTACTATCCAGAAGATAGATAATCGATTGACGTACACCTGTAAACTGTGCGGCAAGCTGTCGAGTAACAAATCGCGCCACACTGACCACCTGAGAGTACACTCCAGGGAAAGACCCTTCAAATGTAACTTATGTGATTCGAAACACTCTACTCGAAGTTCCCTCAATGAGCATATGCGCTTGCATTCTGATGAGAGGCCCTTTAAATGTCACATCTGCATGGCAACCTATCGCCACAAGAAGAACCTAAGGAGACACTTGATAAAACACACTGGCAAGAAACCGTTTAAGTGCGACTACTGCACAAGGACCTTTACTCTTAACACCACCAAAGATGATCACGTGCGCGTTCTGCATACACGTGAGACTCCCTATCAGTGTGAGTACTGCCAAAAAAGCTTTGTCACATCGTACTTCCTGAACGCCCACCTAAGAAAAGACCACGACATAGACACTAACAACAAGCGAAGGGTTCCAATCCTAATAAACAAAGTCGCTTCAAGTGATAGCCAGGCGGCGGATGAAGTGAAGTTGTAGCAACATAGTGACTTTTTTTTATATTTTTTAATGCTGGTAAATAACAAAGGGTAAAAGAGGGAAGCACTTCCCGCAGAGGCATCCCCACTACCACAAGACTTATTGGCTGGATTGCTAATCTAACCCACAAAGTAATACTAAAGGGCAGCTCCGCAGGGTGAATGTTTGAAGTCTGTGCGCAGGGCGAGGCTGGAGTACGTATAAAGATTGAAAACGTTGAAAAATAAGATCCCTCGCACTGTTAATAGTTGGTCGGCCGGTTTTTCAGATCGTACAAGGTGAAACAGCTATCAACTCATTAAACTAATTTTACCACTTTCCATCAAAAGAAATGGTAGCTACGCTTACAGCCATGCCTACTCAAGGATACGACGTTGAACTACATGTTATGTGCTTGTAGGGAGGTCAACTTGGTGTTTATCCCCGCACAGGCACTGGTCATGAAAATATTGGTCCAAAGGAAAAAGCCGACAAACTACCCGGAAAAGGCTTAGAAACCACATTTTAATGACCGACCTCTTTTTTCTTACCCTCGAATCGACAATAAATTAATTTTAAGAAAACTGCGGGATCTCACAGTGGGAGTTTACCTCAGGTCTGGGAAAGGTGAATGAACCTTATACTATGTATAAACCATAAATTACTGAGTAACTTATTCAGTAATTTATGCTATGAAACCTATACTCTGTCTACCTCTATCTCGAGGTTTCTACCGCATGTCTCCACCGGACATAAACCCGCTGTTAACATAAATCCTCAACGAATCTCCTTAAAATCTCGAGATTTACCAAACAAATTTTACTCTATTCGGCGAGCGATTAAAAATATGTCTCCACCGGAAAATAATCAGCGGTTAATATAAATCTTCATTAAATCGTCTACAAGTCAGGCCATTTACAATACAAATTTAAGTCATCTCGCGCAAGCGATTAAAATAAATGGCCCATAAATCTCGTTCTCCCTTTTCCCAAACCACTTTCGAGAAAAATTCTTTAAAAAGTAGGGTAACGATAATCGAATATTCTTTTGTAAATGTTTCTATTAACCTCTGATGCCTTTGCTTTGATTTAAAAAAATCTTAAAAAAAATAGAACAGAAAAACTAGTAAAAAAATTGTCGTAGGCAGGAAGGGGCTTAAGGGGTTTTGGAGAGATGCTGGGTAGGATATGAAGGATGAGGACGGGACTTTAGGATGTGAGCGGGAGTTGACAGGTGAAGGAGTGTTGAATGTGAGGCGCTGGCATGCTTGCTTTTTTGCACAGCTCAGCTCGTCGGATGGGGCGTGGTTCTTGCTCCTCACACTCAACGAAGACTACCTACAAACAAAACATTTATCATGCCGTTGAAAAATCACCACCAATTTTCACCACCACATCTGGGATGCGCTGTTGATGTTAATAGCGCGGCCGATTCCCCCCCTATGCCATGAAGTTTCGTGGCCCTGGTTTGAAACTTCCCCTATGCCGGCATCGTCACAAAATCAGGTCACTCCATCATCACCGAACGTTATTTAAGCTCACCTTTTCATACCCCTAGAAATTTTAAATCTTAGACCATGGTAACGGCTGTTAGCGGACCGAAAAGAAAAGATTTTGAATTTTCCTTAACAGGCAAATCATTATACATTGTTTATTAAACGGTAAGTTTTTATCATTACCTTAATGTACATGGGAACGCAAAATTTAAAAAAAAAGAAAAACTAATTGAATTTGGTTTCCCGCGGTAGTGGTCAAGAGATTATTATATAAATATTGTGTTTTATACTAACATACCTTCCTTCCTACAAGAGCTCTTTAAGGGGGTGATATCTTAATATCCAATTTGAATCGACAAAAAAAAACCAAATACTCAAACGCACGGAAACGAAATTGTACAAATACTATCAAGAAAAACCAACAAAAATCATTTACCCTAAGGGTATACTACAAATTAAATAAGCTGGTACAACATCCAATGGGTACTGACCAGAATAAAATATGATGTCCCGACTAAACGCCTTTGTAGGGTTTGAAAATGAGGGGTTTTTGTTCCCCTTTAAAGCAAAAGCACCTAAACTGTGCTAACTCATTAATTTTTTTTGTGTTACTTAAAGTTTTAATTGTACGTTAATTTTTTTGTTAAAGTTTTCAACTGTGGCTTTTAAATATTAATAAAGTTTTGCTAAATTTTTCTTAAATCTAGGTTACTTGTTATTTGTTTGTTCTTCTCTTCGGGGCGTTCGAAATCCTTTCTTCTTGTCGGTTATTTAACGAGGATCCGTTACCATCCGGTAAGACTGCTTGGCTGATGAAAATGGTCCAGGCCTTTTATAAATCGTTGGTCACAGGACACACATGAATTGGTTTTGTAACCAAAAAAAAATCGAGGGCGACTCCGACCAAAAACGTGCGTCGGTAGTCGCCTTTAAGCACTGTATTAGGTAAAGAAAAATTTTCAATTTTCAAATTGCCGCTCACATAAAATCTTCTTCAATTTGGACACTCACCATTTGCTTTAAAAAAAAATCCTTACTTAGGTGCGGCGCTATCCCTTGTGCCTTAAACAAAAAATCCTTCTGCAAGTTGTTGCCAAAAGTGTCTGATCTCTCGTTTTATTTTTCAATTTTTGTAACGTCCAACTTGGCGTTTACTACACTCACGGTAATTCAAAAAAAAGAGGACTTAATAAACTTAGAATATTTATATTAAATACAAGAAGACACTTCGCCACGTTTCGTAAGCCGGTACTGGAACCGTCCGTCCGGTCTAAAATTCGCACAACGTTTGAACGCAATCTTAGAGTGAACAAGTACGCGGCAAGCAATAGCATTCTTTTGAACCGTAACCTCGCCCCACCATCGAATTCGGTCCTCGCTAATTCTCCGTTTTTTCTGCATCATCCGATTTTCGCCCATTATGCTTGTAAAGGTGTTCTGAGAACAAGCAAATTGCAAAATTACACCCACATTCTAATTTTGTCCCAAACCAATGGAATGATTTACCACACGAACAAAATCCACTCTCAGCCTCTGAATTCGCCTGAACACAGCCCTCTCTCTTTTTAGTACTAGTGACACTGTCGACATCGGTGTTTCACCTTTTTAGTACTTTCCACTGGTTGACAGATGCTGCCACCAGGGAAAAGTCATCATGGGGTGAGTACATTTGTTGTTTTGTCGAATGAAAATATTTATTTATTTTCATTTTGTATTCAATGTGTAATTTTTTTATAATTTCATTTCAGACGTCGCAAGGTTCAATTGTAGCAGAATCGTGCTTGGCCGTAACAAAATGTTTCCATCATTTATGGTTCTTGCGAAGCACGAACCATCTTTTAGCCCATATTTATTTTTAAAGATAAATATGGGCTAAAATTTGACAACTTATGAAAAAAATGAAAAACGAAACAAATTCTAGTCGGCGTTTGGAAAGTGTGAATAGCTAAACGAGTTTTCGAAAACTTTTTGCCCAAAACACAGTTTTTGATTCGGTGTGAAGAGCGTTATACCATGTCTCCACCGGGCTCTAATCCGCGATAAATATAAAACTTTATTAAATCCTCTTCAAATCACGCGATTTACCATACAAATTTAAATCCTCTCGGTAAGCGATTAAAAATAAATCCCTTCATTAATCTCATTCACCCTTTTCACGAACCACTTACAACGTTTTTCGAACACCTTTTTAACAGTTTTGGAATCGAAAAAGGACAATAAGACTGTCCACGTATGACAGATCTGTCAAAATTACGATTTATATTGGGGTGTTTGCAACGGAGATCTTTTTTCGCTCGTGGAAAATGACGTCGACATTCTCTTTTGAGAGCAAAAAAGGAAGATAGAAAAGACAAATTAATCCTATATTTGTCTGGTGGTGGAACTACTTTGGGATTTGTTATTAATCATCTCCCGCTAATCGTCGTATTGTTGCCAATTTATGAGGGGACTTATTTTGAATCTCTTGCCGAGAGAACTAAAATTTGTATGGTTAATCGAGTAACTTGTAGAGGATTCAATAAGGATTTATATTAATCGCGGATAAGTGTCCAGTGGAAGTATGGTATAAGGCTATGTTCCAAAATCACGAACGAACAAAGATCTTGAAAAAATCTCGAAGGCAAAAATGGTTTTCGAGATAATATCAGTTGATATAGATTTTTTCGAACGTTCGAACGTTAAAATGAAATTTTCACCGATTGATTAGAAGTTGAAGAACGTTGAAGAAGTTGATTAGCCAGAAGAACGAAAAACAAATTGTATTATTTTCGAGACATCGTGGTACACGTATATGGCGGTACAGTAAATGAAAGAGTTAAAGAAATTATTTTTGTGAAAAATGACACCAGATAGATTTTCAAATCTAGTTGATACGAAGTAAAATTGGTGTAAAATGAGTTGTAATACCTCAAGCTTAAAATGTCAGGAAATCTGCTTATACCCTTAAGTTTTTAGCAGTTCTTAGTCAAGAACACACTCTGCATAAAAAATCAAACAGTTTTTGTTTCGCACTCCCGTTTTTTTTCTCGACGCCAAGTTGTCAGCTGTCAAAATATACAGCCGCCCGCCGAATAATGCTAACATTTGAACCAAAACACTGCCGCTTCCTTTTCTATTATTTTTCACACCACACGGAAAAGGAAAATTAATTATTTAAATTCGAAGGAAATCAACCATTTCTCAAAATATGAAAAATTCATTCTGTCGCATTTGCCTTGGACGTTTTAATTTAAAGTTTTCCCCAGCTGCTGTTGACAGCAAGAATAAGAAGCCGAGTTCACGCACGATAGCCATACGGGTACGACCTAATTCCGATGAAGAAAAGATGAAAAAGAAAAACCCATTAGGCAAATAAATTATGCGCCTTTGCTGATTTTTTTTTTTTTATTTATTTGCTTCAGATCGAAAGCGGTGAAATTTCGGAAAACATTTGCTGGGACTGTGATGACACGCTGTTGGGCTTCCATAAAAGTGTCGGCGAAGACAACGAAGACGAGGAGGAGCCTGTTATTGTTGATGACGACGAAATCCTCTATAAAAGCCTAGAGAAAACCAGACACATACACCGTTTGCCGCAAAAATTCGAAGTCATTGAAATTGATTCGTCCGATTCGGAGCACGAAGAGCGCGTGACAGTGCCGAGAAAGGACGAATTTATTGATGTGGAATCGGCCAGTACGGTTTTTGGAATCTCAAGAAATAACTACAACGGTGTTGCAATTAGCAATAAAATCGTAATCAAAAAGGTAAGCTTGTTGTTGCAGAAGCCTTGTAAGCTTTAATCGTTATTTTATTCCGACTTGTTGAGTTAAAAAAAAATCCAGTAGGCCATGATCCTTTTTTCTATGCTGCTTGGTTTTTAAAGCTTAAAAGTGTCTTTCAACTAGGGCTTTTCTTTTTTTCAATAAGTTCATCTAGAGATTGAGTGACGGTTTAAAGTTCTTTTATTATTTTGGAAATGAAAATGGTTTTTCTGTTGCAATTCATGTTTTACCGCAAAACTACTTGCATTCCAAAACAAAATCTAATCTAACCGGTAGAATTTCCGTTGCTAAACAAAAATTTCAATACCCTGCTTATGAAATAGTAAAAAGGGCGATACACAAGGGGATATCAGCTGCCGACTAATAGTAATGTATCACCTTATACTTATTAGTTAGTTTAGTTAGTTATTTCGACTTTTATTTCATGAAATGTAGGTTTTTTTCTAGTCTGTAGGACAAAGTTTTCAAGTCTATTTAAGTTTGGTCAATTAACTTATCCTTATAACTTAAACACTTCCTTAAAAGTCTTTAAACATTATGGCTATTTTGGTTTCCGGCTGCGATTTTTCTCTTATTTGCCAAGAATGTCAATCAATTGCAATCTGGCTGTTCAACAGGTGTCCTTGAAATTGATTCGAAGCTCTATTGATTTTTAAAAATGTCATCAAACATTTTTAAACGTTGTTTTGTTACGAGGGATGCAGTGTGTGCTCCCTAGGCGCTTCAGCATCCTCAATCTCGTTGGCCGAAACGTAGCAAATGACTCAGTATGACTCGCAGGAAGTACCTAGAAATGCGCTCTGCTAATGTTAAAATTGTACTGCATAGATCCACGTTCACCCTCATTACAGGATTATAGAACCTTGTCGAATGGCCGCCGAAGTTCAAATTGGTGTGCAGGAAGGATAAAAATGTCAATTGTCAGAAAGAAATTAGTCGAAAACTTACTTGAGTTCATTTCGAGGGAATGAAGCTGGTCATAATCCTTTTCTTTATCTACAAGGCACTTGTGTATTGACTTTTTAAAGGGGTAAAATAGTAATTTTTCGAACTCTGTTGAATATTGAGTTACTCCAAAAAATTCCAGTCTTATCCAGTCGTATTTAGTCTCTGGAGGTGGCTAAATCTTCTGCAAATGAAATCTCATTTGGATCAAAATCATGAACCAATTTATTTTCCAGGAATTATTACATTTACCTCATGCCAGTTTGCAAGCTTCCCTTTTTCAGTGGGAATAAATTTTTAATCTTAATTTCGCTGTTAGCTGCGTTTCTTGTTCTTCGAATGTGTTGCTCAACGTTGTTCTAATTCCACCAACAGCGACAACAACAAATTGGTTCAAGGGGAGTAAAAAAAACACCAAAGCTTGTTCCAAGCTTGGCCAAATGGTAGAAATTTTGAATGCTCTGCTCAAACTCTTAGACATTTTTAGAAGATTGCAACGTAAATAGTTGCTTTTGTGAAGGAAGGAATTAAAAGTGTCCTCACTTCAACATTCGCAGAATATGTGGCCCACAAATCCAAGAATTTTACCACCTATTCGACTTCAGCCAGGACCTCACTATTTGTTTTATAAGATGCTTTGAATGTTGGCATCATATTTTGTAGGCGTTGTTCTTTAATTTTTTTCGATGATCGGAGGAACAAATCCTAATTCCTTCGGGCGGACACAACATTCTTGCTTATTGGCCTTCCTAAAATTTCGGCTTTCCATGATTCGTCTTGACAGTCAGTTGGGGCCGGGGGTATTTAAATTATGGATCTTTGGGCGTTCCACACGAAGAAATTATTGATACTTACGGTGATATTCTGAAGTATTTACGAGCAACACCAGCAATCTGAAATTCGAATCTGGCACCTTGCATCCGCATTCCAGTTCTTGCAGTCAGTAACAAAGTGCAAAGTGCACTTTTCACCAGCATTTTTAGACGTCTACGACACATCACTTGATGGTGTATGCCTGCTGGATTTTTTTACTTAAACATTTAAAAGAAAGCCAACAGATTTTAGGGGCTAATAAGATTAGTCTATGCAAGTTTCCTGAAGTAAAAAATGTTAAAGTACAAAAGTTGTTTGATACAACTATCCCCAAACGTATTCGATTTGTTTGAGGCTGAGACATTGAAATAGGCGGCTATGGTAAAAGTTCCACTTCATCTAAGTGCATCTTGCTTCTGACAACTGTGGAAGTATGGATGGGAGAAATGTTTTATTAAAAAATCCAAGGCAGAGATCCAATAATATTGGTTATCCCTGGGAATAATTGCAGAAAGATTTGTACCTGTTTTCGTTCATTGTTGTAAAAAAAACATCTCGATTTTTCGTTCTTAGTTCGGCGAGGGCTCCGCACAAATGAGAAACAAAATACGCCAAAATACGCTTTTTTTAAACCGTGTAAAGAGAAGTTGAAACTCTTGGACAGTCAAGTTTAACATCCGAAGAGGCAACAAGTTACCTCCAAGTTAGCTCCAACCGACATGCTTACTTGCGAAATTCATTCGAACCTCCTTCGTTTCACCTTCTTCACCTTATTGACACTGCCCCTCCAAAACGTGAAAGCATTTTAAATTTTCCAAAACAAATTTCTGAAATCTTTTAGTATCTTTACGGTAAAAGCAATCTTGTTTAAATGTGTTTAAAGTAAAAAGCTTACAGAAAGAAAGCAAACTGAGTAAAAAAATTAAAACTGTCGTTTCCAACCTGATTTTTTCCTGTCTTATTAAGCAAAGCAAGCAAAAAAAAGATCTTGTTTTACCATTTGAGGCCAAAATTTGTGCTCATAAAATTACCAATGCCAGCGCAGGTAGTTTTACTATTGGAAAAAGAAATTGAAAAAATTATTTTCAATTTTTTTATGGGCTTGAAATATAAAA
Source organism: Neoascia interrupta (assembly GCA_947623515.1). Lineage (NCBI taxonomy): Eukaryota > Metazoa > Arthropoda > Insecta > Diptera > Syrphidae > Neoascia > Neoascia interrupta. The sequence continues at coordinate 3,512,753 of OX392463.1, forward strand.
AATGCTAAAAAAGGTAAAAACAACGTATGCCCTCCCCCCTATATCTTCCAAACGGTGCAAAGTATAATTTTGAAACAATTTTTGAAACAAAACCTGTAGCAAATTTTAAATATTCAAAAACTTCGAAGATTTCACTCAAAATCGTAACAAAACATCGTCGAAAACGATATTTTTAACGTTCCTAGTATAACAGTTTTGGCGATCTTGCTTAAATTTGGTCGAAGTATTTAACGTTCACAAGGCAAGCTCACTGCATGAAAAACGTTTTAAAATTGTCAACCTAAATTCTGTAAGCCGATTGAAACAAATGAAATAAGAAACAGCGTTTATTTACCGTTTTCTCAGAAACCTGTGTTCGCAGAGTTTAAGAAAAGTAGCTAACGCCAGCGCAGGTGGTTGAAATATTAAAAAAGAAGTATAACGACGAGAAAAAAAGGCCAAAAAAAAACGTATGATGTCCCTCCCTCTATCTCTGAATATGTAGGTTAACGTTTAATATAATTAACGGGCTTACGGGAAAATTCCATTTTGTCACAGAATTATGAAAATTTTTCGCAGTTTTAGAATAGTTTCGAGCATGTTTCCGAGGTGTGCTTGAAAACACTTGATTGACGGACGAAAATGACGCTGCAAACATATAATATTTTCCAAACCGAAACTTAAAAATCACCGAATTTAAGAACAGTAGACAACAGAATGTTAAATATATCCTGCAAAAACTAAAATAAAAAAAAAAAGAATTTTAGTCTTATCGCACACATTACACTTTAGTCACGTAACTGTTTGATTGCCCTTTTTTGCGACCTTTGAGCTTGTATGAGATTGCGCTCAGATGCGCAACCAACAGAAAACCTGTTTGAGGCAACTTTTAAATCTGTGTTTTGCCACCGATTTGTTCGCGGTTATTACTGTTCTTTAACACAGGCAGATTTATGTTTCAACGCGCCGCCGCCATTAATCTCTCTTACTACCATGTAATAACCTGGTCTTCCATTGGGGTGTGCCCTCCGTATCTTATATTCAGGCCACAGTCAAAAGATTTGTATAAGATAAACCGAACCCCTCTCTTCTTACCTAACGTATAAGAGAAAAACTTGCTGGGTCGAGCGACAAATTCAATCGAAAAATACCTCGAATCGTTACCAAAGACAAACTTGATCACTCTGCTGATGTGGTCAAATCTTATGCTATCTCTGCCTACAAGAAAACTTTTCAACTATGAAAAATGCAAAGTTGAATGGCAAATCAGCTCCAGCGTTCTCACTACCTACAAAAATCGATGAAAAAAGTATAAAAAGAATATTTCATGTGTTTCTTCAAGATGGGTAATACACAAACCAGATACTTCACGGCTTGATCTGGTCCGGTTGACAGACGCTACTAAGATGGAGACAAGGACTGGATACACTATTCAGTAAGCTTTAGTTAGAACTCGTCCATATTCCAGGCTTAAGACTACGAAGACCATTTCCAGCCATAGACCACAATTTCGCCAGAAGAAATCTGTTTTAATAAAGAGGCAAAACAATATTCAATTTCTCGGCAAGCCAGGGGCAGCTCTTAAAGTCCTTTGACTAAAATTGAAACTGCTCTGCTCAAATCCATGTAACTTAGCCATAGATCGCTGGTTCATACCCGGTTCGAAGGACCAATATTTTATCAATAATCAATTGGTACAGCATTTTAGCAATCGTCTATTCTATATGAGCTGACGGACCACGGTTGCTCGTCATAATATAGTGACCCGTCTAACAATTTGGGGTGCCGTCGCGTAGTGGTTAGTGTGTGTGCTTACTACGCCGGAGGCCTGGGTTCGAATCCTGCCATCGTCACCTGAAAAAAAAGACTTGTTCTTTTTCACGGTCCCCACCTCCGCGAGGGTCTGACAAGCCCTCCGAGAGTATCATTTGTCTTGAAAACTTCTCAAAGTGCCGTTTGGATTCGGCAAAAAATTGTAGGTCCCTTTGTATGTAAAAGAAATTACCACACCAGCATACATTGTTGAGAAGTTGGCCCTGGTTCACCTCGAGCTGTTGCGCCACTCTATTTATTTTTTTTAGTCTAACAATTTATTTTCGGTCCGCGACTATGGTCCCACTCGACTACAGTAAAGGGAAAGTCACGCTCCTTACATGGAACGAAACCTCCTTAGAAATGCATTTGCCGAACAACCTTATCACGGAAAGTTTTTTAAAACCTAAAAAAGTGGTCTCTTGGTTACTATTGCATGGTTTAAGATTTTACTAACCGAAAATATACATAACTTCATCCTTTTCGAATTTACCTTGCAGGAACCTCTCACCACGATGAATGGCTCCAAGCTCAATAACAAGATGATCAACTACACAAAAAACAAAGTATTTGAAAGTATGAAATGTCCAGTATGTCCATACCTGTCGGGCGTCGAGTGCGAGGTGGTAACCCATATCCGTCAAACTCACCCACACTACAAAAGCGATATCTTCCGTTTCGATTATCACAGCGAGGACAACCGTGACCTGACGAGGAGAATAATATTCGTGCATTTGTATACGTTTTTCGAATGCAAAGTTTGTGGCAAAATTCATGACAGAATTGTAACCCACCGAAAGCACCTGGATTCAATGCACAATAGACAGAAGACACATACTTACCATCAAAATGGATTCAACAATCAAGTCGTTGTGACGGACGACAAAGTATTTAACTCCCACTGTACCGTGAATATTGTTCAAACTCCAAAGCGTGCCTTAGATTTTGCGAAAGACAGACCACCGTCGAAAGTTCGCAAAATCGACGAACGTGTCTTACGACTAGCCGCTACCGAAAGTAATACGGTGAAGGTGTCCAAATCTGCTGCCCCTAAAGCCCGCAAAGTAAATAAAAAACCTAACAAAATTGCTGAAAAGAAACCGCCCGCGCCGCCACCAAACAACGGCGAAAGCAAAAAGTCCAAATCCCAGGCAATGGTGCGAAAGCAGCAGCTGTTGCAGGCAAGACGCGAAAGGAGACGACTCAAACGAGCTGAGGAAAAGATGGCAGCGCAGATGAAAACCAAACAAGTGCCGCCAGTAATTCCAAAGCCAACCTTTAAGATGCCCCAACAACCTGCGCCACGCGTTTCCTCTCTTGTCAAACAGTCCTTGCAAAAGCAGCATTTTACGTGCAAGCTGTGCCTGCTGACATTGACTGGCTTTATCAGGTGGAACATGCATATGCTGCGCGTTCACCCCGAAGCGGAGTTGCATAGTCGGCCTCAGAAAGACTCAGTACAAACCCAGTGTAGAAAATGTGATAAAAACTTCACAAGTGCGAGTAACCTACGGACTCACGATCGCTTGTCGCACCGCCGTAAAAACCGCCTTGTTGAAATTAATGGCAATGACAACGAGGAGTACTGTCGTCAGACGCTGACGCCAAAAATCGATCCCAAAGAGAACCAGCAACAGCAGTCGGAGCCATCTGGCAGCGTGTCGCCCAATGAAGAACTGAAATCGGCAGAGCTGGAGCCCCACATATCGGGAAAAGCATCTTTGTGTGAATACTGCGGGTTGCTGTTTGACAGTCTCGATAGTTTGCACGAATCAAATCATGCTGAAAACGGAGACGTTAAACGAATTTTCTTAACAAAAACCCAAGCATAAAATCAAAAGAAAATGTATTTGATGCGGGAAACAAATTAATTAGCCCTTTGACCTTGGCTTCACCTTGAAATGTCAGTCATAGTTGAAGCCGAAGTCGACTCGATTGTTCTTCTCGTATTTATGTGTAGCCGCGGCGAGTAAGCGGGAAGTGCAGTAACCCTCGGGCTTAATCTTCCACTATTGTTTACATAATCAGCTAAATAAATTCCTATAGCCGAATCTGCACACGTCTGGTAAAGTCGAAGCGCTATTGAGTTACCCGCGTAATGAAGTTATTGTTTTACTTTTTATTTTCCAAACATTGTAGTTATTTAACGCTGTTTTTTTTTATGTTTAAGAGAGAGATGGGGGAGCATATAATATGATGGACGCACTCCAAAACGCAAATCTTGCGAGAAATATTCTAAACAAGTAGTTCCTGTGTTCAAATTTAAGATCAAAATTTGCTAGTACACTCTTGGAACCGTCTGTCTGGCAAGGCATGCGCTCTAGCGTGCGTCCAATCATTTACTTAAATCGGTTTTTACGACACAAAGGTCGTATGTTATGAATGTATCTTAAGGACTAGTTCTTAAAGTCAATTAAGACTTATTGTAATAAACACGAAACGAAATGCCTTCATATAAATAAATTCAGTTATGTAATTTTCAAAGTTGTTTGTAATTTAAAGAATAAGAACGAGGGTACATATGATCATGCGATGTACTGCAGACACTAAGGGTTGGGTACGGGTATTTTGAACCTTTAGGTCCCAACAATCTCTAACCAACATCGTACTTCTTTTCACTCAAATCCTATTCTAACTACAAGTACAACTGTTAGTGGCGCCCAACAAGCATTCCTTAAAACTTCATGTCATTATTTCTGACAGTACTTTCCGATACGGTGCTCTTTTAACATCCCCCGATTCACATTGTAAAAAGTTTAATGGAATCACCAGAGTAAGTGAAGTGGCGCCCAGTCAGAAAGCTAAAAGGGCAAAAAGGTTGTCCATTGAGACATAATATCTTAACGGTAATGTAATGTTTGTTTGTTTCGATATTTCTAACTAAATAGATAATTTCTTTCATTAAACTTTACAATTAAATGAGCAGACGCAGAAGAGCGTTTAACTTTGACTTCTTATAAGGTTCATGAATTTAGCTGTACGAATTTAGGGCCTTTTGAACAATCGCAGAACCGTAAGCATCAAAGGGTCAACCGTTAAAAGTGAAAAATTTCAGATAGAACTCTTTTGTCGATTGTATGTAGGGAAGGGCCCCTAGTAATGAAAAAAGCCGGATACAGTATGGGCTACTACTTTGAATGTCATAAATGGTTAGGTTAACACATTCATAGTGCCTCACATTAAAATTAAAAATCTAACTGTCATAATTCTTACGAGAAAATCATAATAGCGTGTTTATATGTGAACTAAGAAACCTGTCTTACGACAAGAAAAAACGCGTTTATTAAAAGTTAAAAAATATCACAAAGCTTCATTGAGTTGACATTTACTTAAAAACTAATACTATGTCTTCACCGGGCACTAATTATCGATTGATATAAATCTTCATTAAATCCCCTACAAATCACGCGACTAACAAAACAATTTAATTCTCTCGCGATGCTACTAAAAATAAATCCACTCATAATTCTCATTCGCCCTACTCACAAACCTGTTTAATACTACGCTCAACCCTTTTCACACACCTATTGTAAAGCTTAGATTAGACAGCTCTTTTCAAATAAACCAATGTTTGTCTGGTGGAGCCACTTTTGGATTTATCATTAGTCGTCTCCCGCAAACATAGTATTGGCGCCATTGATCAGATTGGCGCACTCGGTTCAGAGAACGCTCAGGATGGTCGAGCTCTGTTTAGTGCTCTACTCTGAACTAGAAAAGAAAAACACCCGGTGGTTTACACGCAGAGTTAAAGTGAGCTTTAAGAGGTGAGTTGAGCGAGTCAACTCGATAGACCTAGAAGAGAGTGGTGATGTAGTTTTCCAGGAGCGAAAAAAGATTTCCCTTGTAAACATCCCAATAGAAATCGTAATTCTGACATATTTGTCAGATGTAAACAAATAAAAAAAAACTTAAACATATTTAAAAAAAAAAATTGTTACGTGATGAACATAATGCAAATAAATAATTCCAGAAGACAACAATTATTATAAGTCTCGGCCACCAATTCTATTTATTATAACACATTTTCTATACTTATCTGTCATTCGGCTTCGCTAAGCAATTTACTACGATTGCGTATGCAAAGAGATGTGCAGGGGAGCTGACGATAAGTCATTGTACATTACAGAATGTTATTTAGAAATGTCAAATATTTGAAAGCATGCGGCAACCGGCACGTTAATCTTCTTGTTTTCGGTGGAAATACTTCGGTTTTTTAATTTCTAGTTCTTGTGGTCCCTGTTTTATCTGCGCGTTGTACCGCGGTATACCCTATTCCTATTCCTATTCTCCTTTCCATTTCTATTATGCTTTCCATTCCTATTATCCTTTCCATTCCTATTATCCTTTCCATTCCTATCATCCTTTCCATTCTTATTATCAAAACACGATTTACAGAGCATTATATTCTTTTATGCTTGGGTTAGACTGCAGGCCGTTTTGGCATATTTGACGTAAGAAGAAAAATATTTGCAGCATTTTTACATCATCATCATTTTCGAATGCCGCCTATCCTTTAAAAGGGTCGCGGAGCGAGGGTGGCTAAATGGTCCTTCCATCTTTCTCGATCCTCCGCCACCAACTCAAGAGACTCCGGCGCAATCCCCAGGCGGGACTCAGAGAGGTTCTTTACCTAATCCCACCTGTTTCTTGGCCTACCAGGGGGGCGACGCGCTCGCATCTCGGCTAGCATGACCTGTCTAGGAAGTCTGTCAGGGGGCATGCGAACAACGTGTCCAAACCATCGAAGAATCGATCGCTGTTCGAGAAGTAGCTGCTCAACATTAAGATTCCTACGAATACTGACGTTTCTCACTCTGTCCTTTAGAGTAACACCAGCAACGCACCTCAGGAATCTCATTTCGGCAGCTTGTACCCGCGATCTGATTCTTTCGGTCATTACCCAAATTTCATGACCATAGATGAGGGTCGGAACGAACATTGAATTAAAAATGTAAAAATTAAATTAAAAGTAAAAATTAAAAATTTACGTATGTCAAATATGGCAAAATGGCATGAGTATAATCTAAGCCTCACAATCATATCAGATGGTTTATCGACTGAATTTATTTGCGTGGCAACGGTATAAAAAACTCAAACCTTTATTGTGTCTTAACCTTAATGAGCACCATTTCCTAGTTTCTTGTCTGAACGCCTAAACTCAAGCGGGTGAACTCTTCCGGCAAATCATTCATTATGTCAAAAATATCACTGATATTTGTGACTGTGTTAAATGTTGAAATCTGCAAACCCAATATTTTAAAATATTTGTACTCAAAATAACAAGGCCTATTTTGCTTTTCTATTAAAGCATTCGATTGCCAGACTTAATATCCAAACAGAGAATAAATAGAACATAAATTTTAGCTAAGTGGTAGCTGCCAGGCAGGTCTTTAGGGCAAAACCCCATCCAGCGCGTCATATGAGGAGATTCCAAAGCTAGCTAGGCTAGGATGTCTTTAGATATCTGCCGTATTTGTGGCAGTAACGATAATCTCAAACATGTTTTCAACGAAGGCAGCGAAGAGCTTATTGATCAAATCCGAGTGTGCGCCAATATACAGGTAAGCAGACAGGGAGCCACAGGAAAAAAACATTGTAAAATTTACCTTTCCAGATTGATGCATTCGACAGCTTGCCCAAGTATGTGTGCATCAGCTGTGAGCAAGGACTGGCATTTTCTTACCGTCTTCGAAAGCGTGGAGAAGAAACCGAGAAAAAGCTGCGGGAATCAATGCTTGTCTCGCCTAAGATCGAAGTCGGAACTTGTAGCTTCGATATCGAAAGTCCAACTGAAGAATTGAAGACGTACTCATTGGACGAATCTTGCGGTGATCAGTGGTTGATCAAAGATGAAAGCAATCTGTATTTCAACGAGCCTGAAGAATTGATTTCAAGCGGTGTTGTGGAAGAATCAGAGCAAGAGACTTTCGCTGTTGATCAAGAGGATTTGTACGAGCAAGAGTGGGCCCTAGCTGACGACGATGATGATGATCATGTCAGCCATGTGGATGAAATAAATGATACAAGGAATAGCGAGGAGTTTATTGGAGCCGACGATCTTATTGAAGAAAATGTAGAAACGTTTAGTTCTGATGATGCTGCTGCTAAGATAGAAAGAGTTGAGGAGGATTTTATAGAGTTGATTGACGACAGCAACGCGGTGTGGGAAGAACCAGTTGCACCAGTGTCAGACGTGAGTAGCTTGAAATTTATATTCCAATATTTTTGAGCTTTCAGCATGGGTCTTATTTTCATGGTTTAACGTCCCCCATTCTCCAAAAAAAAAACTAGGTCCATTCCATTTGTGTAGACCATTTGTAACGCCCGCAGAATGTTTGGTTGTGGAAGAGTCAGGTCGTGGATCCTCTGAGATGTAAGCTTTTTGTTTCTTCAAGTTTCTGACCAAATCGTATCTGTGCCAGCCAACTTCATTTGAGATGGGACTTCACTTTTGACCAGCTGTTTGAGTATTATGAGTTTGTTGGAGAAAATAATGCTGAACATAAAAATGAGGTTATGAATACGGTTCTAATTAACTTGATTGGAACTGCTTTCACAGGGAACTAAAGCCGCGTTGTCACAAGGAACTGAAACAAAAACAGAAACCGAAAGACAACTGAAAACGGCGCCGTTTCTGTTTCAGTTGCTGGTGCTGCAACAAAATCTTAGGATGAGAAACAGCAAAACAGAGTGAGATGTACAGAGAACTCAGTATGAACAAGCATCATTATCTCTATACCGTCGAATTGGCGCATACCTACTTACGCATCGATATTGTCTACCATGTTCCTAACAACCAAGCTCATGTTTCAACCGGGAATCGCATTTCGTGTGCTTACATTTTGCGCTCTGTAGAAGCACCACTCATTTCTGTTTTCTTTACAGAAGCCAGTCCAAAGCTGGGCAGTGCATTATCTTGTAATGAGTCTGATAAACAGTCTGTTTCCTTCCTAAGAATAGTCTACCTGAATCCTAATAATGAACTCGTGATTACAGCTTGAACATTCTGATGAGATATTTGCTTCTTTGAATAATCTGACCCATTTTGTAGGCGCACCCACACGAGTACCCGACATTGACAATAAAACTGCTAACTGACTATTCCTATTCTCCTCTTGTCTCGTCAGATCATTGTGCAATATCGACAAATTTCGTCCAAGCCAAATAATAAAACAAAGAAATTACTGGCGCGAGAGCTGTAAAACTGTATAAAAAACCATATTGGAATGACCTTGACACGATTTTTGAGAGTGCAAACTGTGTGGTATCACTCGAGCTGCTAACAGGTAAACACCAATCATCAAGTCGTACGTTTGGTCTTCCACAGCCAACAAAACAAAAAAAAAAGAGTTTAAGACAACAATCATGCCACTCTTTGAACTTCGTCATACGATATGAAATTTCAAGAAAAAGAAAGCGCCAGACTGTGAATTAATTACTGGGGAAAATTTTAAGGAGCCACCGAAGAAAGCGTTATTCTCATTTCATACTATGTTCCGAAACCGGGGAAATTCCAGAACGACAAAACATATTTCGCTTTTGCCCATAAGATCGAGGGCGTTTAAGAAAGTTGTGCTCAAACGACTACAAGTAATTAATAATTGAAGAAATACGATTAATTCCAGAACCCAAATTCGGGTTTAGGACTAAAAACTCAACAATTGACCAGGTTTATCGAGTAACTAATGAAATTAAGAAACCGTTAGAAGCGGAACCCCTTAGAACCGATATATTCTATCGTTTTTTGACGTATCCCAATCCCAAGCCTTTGGCAAGGTATGGCATGAAGGCTGAAATGAACATTTTTTACGGAAATCTTTGCCGGCGGAAGTGAATGAAGTTTTGAAGTCTAGCGTGACAATCTTTCGCAAATACTCGAAATTTAAGGAAATACACCCCGTTCTTGGTCCTACACTGTTTCCTCTGTAGCAGAAATATTTTAAGATGAGACAGCGATTGTAGCTATTCGTTCGCCGACGACACGGCTGTCCTCAAACTAAAACAGTCGAATTATAAACGGAAAAACTCCAACGCGCCTTGGACAAAGTATGCAAGTAGACGCAGACCTGGCTAATCGTTAAACATTAAACATTATGTAAGTTTTACTTAAAGAAGGTTAAACAACTTACCCTCTTTATTAACTGGGTATAAATCCCGTACGCAAACAAGGCCCAATATCCAGGCATGACACTAGACGCAAAACTTACATAAGTGGAAGCCACACGTTAAAGAACCGCGACGAGCTCGTAATCAGGGCTAGCTTACATAAGGTATTCCATATTAAACTGGAATACAACTCCTTTGTCTGTGTAGGTGCAATAGAAACCGGACTGCCCCGCAAAGGATTGAAAAGCAAGCGTTTGAACTTATTGGTGATAGAATTATGAAAAAGTCGATCTATTTCGTCTCTAGGACATCGACTGTTTGTCTCTTGCCTTCCCCTGGCCTCTGCAAAATGTCCTCCAGCAAAATGAGTCCTCCAGCTTATTGGAATTCAGCCATTAAGATATTTAACCGTACAGCTTGAATATGGAATATTTTTCTGTCAGGCTTTTCATGCCAATTCAACCTAGAATCATTCAAAACAAAGGTCATAGGTACGTCTCAAACTTTTCCACTTCCTCTAATCCTTCCCACTTGTTGAAAGGTTACTCACTAAGGACCAGTTTTTCCTTGCTAAGTAAAGCCCAACTTAATTCAAGATCTGTTAATCCCGGAACAAACCGAATCTGGAGTTAACCCAGCGAGCAGTTTTTCAGTGCAGAGTTCCGTCAGTAAAGTTGTCAATCTTCGACTCTCGAAATTATTGACTTTCCCAACTCTTACGTCACATAGAAAAACATAGGAACAGAAATTCGAGTTTTCTCATTGGTCATTTTCACACAGAAACAAGCAAAGCAACAGTCGTTCGAAGTTCGTTTCCAGAGTTAATCCGAGTTCAATTCAGCAAATTTGGTGAGTGAAGCCGAGATTAATGCCGGATCTAAATTGACTGAAAAACTCATTTCCAAATCCAAACTGAATCCCAGTTTAACTCCGAAACTCGGATGATATCGCAATAAAAAACAGGCCCTAAACTGGTACCTTATTCCCTTGTTCGCGAGCGAAAAAGAAGTAACCGTGATTAAGGAAGTCAAAGATTTTGACATCTAGCTTTGTACTTGTCTTCGACTTACATATTTCCATTTTAGCCGAGACACGCTGTCGACTAAATAAGAATGATCTGCTTGTCAATGAAATTAGGGCATAGTCTGACAGAAAATAAAAGGTTTTTTGAAGAAGGCAAATTTCACACTGCTATGAGCACTCGTAGCCTTTACTCCATAAGTGCCTGTTTGGAAGAAAAGAGTAGTTTGAAGTCTATTCCTCCTATTTTGCTCCTGAAAAAGTAGAATTAATTGGCATATGGGGCATTGTTAAAAGCCGTGTCTAGTTTCGTTATTTCGCCCTAAAAATGTCGACAAGTAATCGACGTTGTGGGGATGTGGATAAGAGAATTTTTATTTTTTTTTCGCATCTTTAAACAGCGACCGGGAAACTCACTTTCTTGTTTGCCTTAAACTGTAACCGCAGTCCCATGAATTCGCCTTTAACCAATCGGGAAAAAATTGTTTTGGTAATCCCGATGGAGGTATATTGCTGTACTCGAAATCAGGTCCATTTAAGTTCTATAAAGTGTGCTAATATGTTTGTCTAGGTAAGTCATCAGTTCCTTAAAGCACAAAACTAAGCTAATCATGTTCTTTTCGTTTCAGGTGGACGTAGATTTGCCGTATTCGAATCACAAAACCTGCAAGGAAAGCCACCCCACGGAAGACTCCAAGAGAAATGTCTGTGATCAATGTGGAAAAACTTTTAAAACCAAATCCCACCTTAATGTTCACAAAAAATCGCACTTCCTCGAGAAGTCCTACTCGTGTGAAATATGCGGGAAAAAAATGAGGTACCAGGGCAACCTACGAGTACACATGCGAACCATACACGGCAACACCAGTCGAGAGGAGCTAGAAAAATTTGCTGAGAAGCTAGACTGTTTGGCTGTTGACCAATGTCTCGGCACGTTGTCTGACGAGTGCAAAAAAATAACAGTCGTTTACCTAAATGGCAGGTGCAAAGTATTTAAGTGCACGATCTGTGGAAAGGTTTCGAATTTTAAAGCATCGCACGTGGCTCACTGCAGGCTGCACTTGAACGAACAACCGTATCAGTGCCAGCATTGTCAGAAGTCTTTTCGAGTACTCGCGACATTGAAGGAGCATGAGGTGATACACACAGGCCAGAGGCCATTTAAGTGCGGCATATGCGGCAGCTGCTTCCGGCAAAAATCTGCCTTGCTAAAGCATGAGTTTTCACACACCGATAAAAGACCTTTCGAGTGCAGCTTGTGTGGAACTGCTTTCAAAAAGCGGTTCGATTTGCAGGTCCACGAACGCATTCACACAGGGGAGAAACCTTACAGTTGTGATGCTTGTGACTTGAAATTCCGCGAGAAACGACAACTAGATGGGCACAAGAAAAAGTTCCATGACATGCTGAAGGAAAGATCGGAACTGGTCGCACCGGCTGTGAGATATTATTGCCCGTGGAAGCGATGCAACAAAATGTTCACGTTCCGCTTGACTCTGATTTCACACTTGTTGCAGCATTTGAACCCGACAGACAATGCCAATGTACTTAAGTGCGGAGATTGTCAGAGGGAGTTCCGAAAGCCGATCTTTATGTGGCATCACCAGAAGACTTTCAGGGGAAGATGTAGCGCGGGACTTCAAGTGTGGCACCTGTCCAAATTTGAACGGGCTTCAAAAGAACATTTAGTCTGTCAGATCTGCGACAAGATATTTGCGGGTCCTGTGGCGCTAGCACGACATTGCCGCATCCACCTTAGCCTGCGCCCGTTTGTATGCAAGAAGTGTCCAATGCAGTTTCGACATCGCTATAGTTTGGCCTTACACATGAGAAGTCATGCAACTTTGAGACTACTAGAGATCGTACCCTTTAGCGAAGAGAACGCAATGGAAGAGTGGCTGGAGGAGGACGGTTAAAAATTGGTTTATTGTTACTTGTTTTGGTTCTTAATAAAATTGTTTCTTAAAAAGGGGTTGTTTGCTTTGTTTACCGTAAAAAGAACCTTCGACCACACCTCGGTGTTGAGCATCTGACCTTAGAAACCTTTGAACTCTGCAACCCCCCAGCAAAAGAATCAAAAACGTTTTTTTTCAATAATTAAGTCATCTGTTTGACGTTGGGCGCCATTTAAAAGAAAAAGATTTTATCGTTGGGCGTCACTTTCAAACAGCATAGAAACTTAACTTTTCTTTCGTTTAAAGAAGGAACAAAAACTTTTAAGCCTCTTTGTCAAAAGCATGACATTTTACTCTATATTTTTTGCAGGATTCGGTCAGAGAAAGTTTACCGGAGCCTCAGGCAAATATCGTGTGCGAGACTTGCGAAGAAGTGCTCGAAACCAAAGCCCAATACTTTGAGCATGTAAAGAGCCATGGAGATCAACGATTTTCCTGTGAACTCTGCAGCAAGTGGTTCAAAGCACGATTCCGCTACGAGCAGCATATGAAAATCCATAGCAGTGAGTCTGGGGCGAACCCATGTCCAGAGTGCGGTAAGTCCTACTCAAATGCCAATAACCTAAGGCGTCACATTCGAATCACACATGAGGGAGAAAAGCGATACCAGTGCGAAGGGTGTGAAGCCAGCTTTGGTCGAGCGGACACTTTGAAGACGCACTTGGCTACGCACTCGTTTGAGAAAAACGTTGAGTGTAATATATGCCAAAAGAGGTGAGAGTTACGGTGTGGATTGTGTGCTTTGGTCAATTTTATGTCCTTTCTAGTGATTTTAAATTGTCCACGACGCCACCCACCATCATGATCAATGGGTAACTTGTGTGAATTTTTCAGATTCAAGACGAACCAGAGCTTACACTACCACAAACGGACGCACTTGGAGAAATACGATCGTCCAAAGAAGCCCAAGCCGGAGTTACGAACGAAAACTAATTCGAAAGTGAAAACTTATCTCTGTGAATATTGTACGAAAATCTCGCACCACAGGACCACGCATCTGAACCACCTGAGGACGCACACCCGCGAAAAACCCTACAAATGCGACAAGTGTGGCAAAAGCTTTCGCACCGTGCACGCCAGGGGCAATCACATGCTTTTGCACACGGATTCGCGTCCTCATCAGTGCAATGTTTGTGGAGTGGCTTTTCGACAGACAGCGCATTTGAAGTCACACATGCTCATCCATAGCGGAATCAAGCGGCATGTGTGCGTTTTCTGTCAGAAGGCTTTCACGATGAAAAGCAATCTGATGGTGCACATGCGGATGCACACCGGGGAGATGCCTTACGCGTGCGACAAATGCCCGCAGCGGTTCTTTAACCTCAATCAATTTAAACGACATAAAGCCAGTCACACGAGTGAAGGAGAACAGAAAAGGTCGGGTTCCCCAGTTGATGAAATAATGACGTCTTGTGGCTTGAATGATTCAAGAATGAGCTCATTGATCGATGAGATAATTGAGGTTAGCCCAGATGATGATGTAAAAGTATCCGAATGTGTGATTGAAGAATGTTAAGATTAGGATAGTAAAACATTTTTTATAGTTTTTGTTTACAAAAAATAGTCACGGAAAACGTCTTGGTATTTGAAGTTTTATTTGTGCCGCAAAAGAGTCGCACCATTCCCGGACAAAAAGGCAGCGATTTACTGCGGAGAAGATGGAGCATTCGAGAATTTCGCTATGAAAGAAAAAGCCTTGGGAGAGGGGCAATTTAAGCTTTAGAGGAACATTTTAATAATACTAGAGTGGCTTAGCTGATTGGGTGTGATGGCACCGAGCATACATTTAACCAGCATGTCCTTTCTGTATGGGGGTGAAGCTCTAAAGACTGTCATTAGAGGAAGGAGTCTCCTACCTTGATGCCTTACAATAAGTGGCGCTACAGGCTCTGGAGTGACATTCTGGGGGACGATTACGATCTGCGAAGCTCATCGCATCCAATCCGCCCTTTCATGTGCGATCCGCTTCGCATTGGGTTATTATGCAATACGATAGGATCGCATCTTGTTGCCTTCCAGTTTCCAGTTGTTTAAGTGACTGAGCCTCCCAAGTTAAACCAAAAATCAGACAAATCATTTCGATTTTCGATTTGGTAAGCTCTTTTATCTTAATTTGATTTATGTACTTAATTGCAATGATTTCGTTTTATTTTGTTATTACTTGTTATGAAATGTGAGAACGAAGGTGCGAATTATGAAAAAAAAGAAGATATTACCACAGCGCGTTTAGCCCTTCCGTTGCAATTTCTTTTTGGAATCTACAAAAACATTATATTGTTGCGCGTTTGCGCTTAATTTGTTCGTTCTGAATTTCTTAACAGGAAAAATCGAATAAAACTATGTAAAATGCCATCAAATATGTTTTAATTTACTTGCGATCGCGTTCGTTTTCAACTCGCCACCAAAATACATATCGCATCGCAATTGACTTGCGCCATGACACTTCGAATTAGCCCCTTCGCATTGCATAATTGGGGGCATCCAGACGGGAAAGCGACAACGCAAATATCGCAACTACATTCGACTTCACTTTGCATAATTGAACCCATTCGCACATCGTAATACCAAAATCGAGATGCGATGACATTTGCGATTCGCTTCGCACATCTTAATCAGCCCCTGTATGGCGAAAGCGAACAAACGTTTTCGTCTGTGCGCAATAGGTACGCTTCATGTAACCTAAAAAATGAAAGATTTTGGTCGTGCGTTAACATTCAAAAACGACAGCATATTTGTTTGACGTTTCTCTTCGCGCGTGGCTGTAATTGCTATAAAGCGTTGAGCTAAGAACAATTTTACAAATAAATAAATAAGTGTTCGGGAATTTTTATTGTTTCTTCGTGATTGTGAAGATAGTAAAAGTGAAAATAATGATTTTCAAAATGTTTATCATGGAAGGTCCATTTACGTTCAGGGTTTCTTCAAAGTTCATCCTTCAAATTTCTTCTGAAAGATGTTATTATTGCCTCCGTCAACAAAAAATTAATCTTGAGAGTGAAGTCAAATAGGTACAAAGTCAAACTTTTGATAGATAGTGATGAGAGTCTTGAATAGTTTTAATCGATAAATTTAATAAAAAATAGTTGATTTTGGTTTTGAATTAAAACACATCGATGAGCCAAAATGCTTTTAAAATAAAGCTTTAGTTATTAATTTAAACTTCAACTTAAAATATGCAACAAAAACTTTATTCATTTTGACATTCATGCAACTCATGAATGAAATGGCCTTTTCGGTTGGTCGTCCGGAAGGGTCCGGGATCATTCTGGAAACTGTTTTCTTGGACTCGTTTGACAGTTCCTATTCTGGATAGAAGGGAAATTTGCTACTGGTTTTGAATCTAGAATCAACGATACATCACGATACAACGCACGTATCAATTTGGATAAATGCCATTTGTTCCCTGTAGAAAATCTTTTTTTCACAAATACAACGCCAGACAAACTAAACTTCAAAATTAAAATAAACGTATCTGGCTGTCCGGATGTATAGCCTCTAACCGGAAGAAGAACAAAAGCAATACAGAATCTGAACTGTGGCTATTCCACGTCGCGTCGGTAAGTATTGAAAACAGGCACAGGCAATCGAATTTGTAAGTTTGAGAGCCTAATCCATAATCAAGCATATAATTTCGAAGGCATAAATTCGGAAACTAAAACTTTCCATCCTTTTTTTAACTTCAATTTTGTAACTGTGTTCAATTTACAAGATTTTAACTCAATTAAGAGCTTTTCAAATTCTTTTGTTGTTTTCCCTACAACAAAGTAAAGATGCGCCTTTTTCTCTTTGCTAGATTTTTTAACAGATTTTTCCCATATAAAAGGAAATTCTCCACGACCTCGCAACACTGCCTCTGTATCTGTGGCAGACACCGTTTCACAGCGAAAGCAGATCGCGAGCAAGCAAGAAATTAACGCAAGAGGGGAACATGGTAAAGGATACCTCCGATGTAACAGAAAGACTCTTCGGCAAGGTAGGATATAGGAAAACAAAAACTTTGGGTAAAAACGCCAAAGCTTCCTCCCGCAAGTGTAATGCCCTTACAGTGAAACGCAATGATATGCCCAGCGGAGTATCTAACCCGACGGCGCTCTAACCCAGATTTCGATATCAGAGGCTGACCGGGACAGGAAGCCATTCATTTTGAGACAGACGTTCGGTTCCTTCTAAAAAAAGGAACACCTGATTGTTCAAAATTTTTCATTCAATATATGCAAGCAGCCAAAGTATACTCTCGGCGCGAATAGTAAGAGCAAAGAAAACACAACAAGAATTAAAGGAAAAACACATTCTATAAAGGGATTTATAGAAGCTTTTTAAAAAACTTTCTACATCATAAAAATTTATTCGTCGCCATAATTAATGTCGTACTTATCTTATCTGCTATGAAAAATCCTTTAACCACAAGGCGCTGTTGCTGTTCTAACAATCACCTCCTTGGGCATACGGAGGATCCTTATTTGTTTCCAAAAAGAAGTTTCCACGTGCTCTGTTTAAAATAAAAAAAAAATAACATTAATTTTTTTTAGAAAGGCACACATAAATTCTAACAAAGCATACTCCCAATCTGTGTTGATACCCATCCTGGCCTCCTTCGGCAATTCCGCGTTCCTTTGAAAAGGGTCTACCTTCTCGCCGCAAAAATAGAGCCCTTCTAGATTCTTTACAGTTTCTGCCCAGTATCGCCATGCAAACTGACGACTGCAAACATCGGGGTCACCTTGTCAAGCCCCACGTAACATTTCAATATTGTTTTTCGAACATAGAATCTTTTTTGACATTTTTACTTACTTTCAGAAGAGCATGCAGGCTGCATTTCTCCGACGTTTGGGTAAAAGTCTACATCTGCTACGCTAAAACCAGTACCATATTCTGCAGTATTTGTGTGAATAGCATCACAAAAATCAGCAACAATATTATCCTTTATCAGAGCCCTTGAATGCTTGGGTGGATCCAAGAATGTTACCCTAGAAAACCAAGGGAACAAAAAAAAAAAAAAGATGCTGGCAACTAAATAATTTAAGTTTTTCCCCACCTTGAGGGAATCAGCTCTCCATCTGACTTTTCCCTAAGACTTTTTAAGACGTGTGCAGTCAATTCAACACCTTTTGCGTAAGCTATAATATTCATGCCCTTCCAATTAATATTGTCGGCCACTTCCATCAACCAATCGGCGAGCAATGGGGTCAACTAAAAACATTTCGGTGATCCTAAAAATGTTAAGGTTAACAGGAAACCTACCTGTTCTACGTCGGGTTCCTTAACATCGTCCATGTTTTGAACTTTAGGCGCATAGTAAACTTCTAACAAGTTAACTTC
Source organism: Neoascia interrupta (assembly GCA_947623515.1). Lineage (NCBI taxonomy): Eukaryota > Metazoa > Arthropoda > Insecta > Diptera > Syrphidae > Neoascia > Neoascia interrupta. Next base: position 3,530,944 of record OX392463.1, read on the forward strand.
GTCCAATGAAATATAGGCATCGGTAAAATTTGTGTCATAAGACCATTGCGACTCAATATAGTCCGGGAAGAAAATGGTTGTGTTCTTATTTCCGTCAAATTTCTCATCATTTACAAGATCGTCGACTTGTTGAAGAGTGAACATCTTGGAATCATCGCTTGTTGGCCTGAATATGGGAACATACTAAAAAGGATTCTAGGAAGCCCACCGGCTACACTCACCCATTTTGTAGAGAGATTTTTGTATCGTTCTTGGCATCAGCGGTTTCAAAACTTCCGGAACCAAAAAACGAAATTAAGCAAACTGGGAAATTTTTAGAAATTAAATACATTTAAATGAAACGCTTCTTACCTAGCAGTAAAGTGTTGCTGACTTCCTGGCAGTACTTCATTTTTCAAATAACTTACTCGGAACTCTTATCTGTGTGGTTTTTATATTCATTTATATTAGGTAATTAGGTAATTATACGCACGCTTTCTGAGTTGATCAGATTGAACTGGCAAAGGGAGACCTCTTATATCAAGCTTTAAAATATCGGGTTAGAGATCACGACATCTAATCTAAATTGCTTTTTATACTCTAGATCTAAGGGTGCATTATTAACTTTAAATTTAGTTGAGCTGTATCAATCATGATTGATTCGATCCTTAAGACCCGTTCTTCTGAAAGTATTGGTGCTGATTGCAAATGCAATCCAGGTTAGGCAAACCAATAGTTCGAAATATCAATCCTATTTTCAATTCAATCGAACGAAACGAATGAAAAAGTCAAATCAATCGATCCAAAAATCAATCCGTTTTTTTTCGTCAAATGAACGAAACGAATAAAATCGGTACAAATCATTACTTTTCTTTCTCCATTATTTTTGGTCAAATGTGCGAAACGAAAGAGAAATAGTTCTAGAAACGAAGAAAACCTCATTACTACCGTAGTACAATGCGGGCACTAATCACCGATTAATATAAATCTTCATCTACAAATTCCGCGATTAACCATACAAATTAAATCCTCTTGTTAAGCGATTAATAATAAATCCCCTCAAAAATCTCATTCACCCTTTCCGCAAAGCACTTTCAACTCTTTTCGAACACATTTAGAACACTTTTTTTTTGCTCCTGGAAAATGGCATCGCCACTCTTTTTCGAGAGCCAAAATTACAGACAAAGAGTGCTCATGACAACTTAATCCTATATTTTTCTGGTGGAACCACTTTGGGATTTATTATTAATCGTCTCCCGGTAATCTTCGTATTATTGCCGGAGGAAATATGGTAATAATATAATTGTATAGTAAAACTGTGATATTTCCAAAAAGGTCTATTTGCTATGCTGGCTGAACGGTGATTGGCTTTGGATCGATGACTGAAAAGGAACGAAATCAGTAGGAACGATCAGACCTTTAAGTATTTAAATTATAGCACAAATTACTCAGTATTCAGTAAATTATGCTTATAGTTCAGGTTCATTCGATGGAACTATCCCCAGTGCATCCTAAAAACATACTCACACTTTTCCGTGCGATCAGCTGATCAAAAATCAGCTGTCAAAAATTCAGCGCAACCCTTAATAATCAATTTTCCATCGAACCAAAAATGGCGCAACGGGCTGCGAAAGTTCAAAATTCCGGCGAAAGCTTGCCATTTTGACTGCATGTCATTTTGACGTAAATTCTTTCTCAAAAATTATCAAGCCGAAAATAATGGACGATTGGAAAAGTTAGAATTCGATACCTGGTGTTCAAATTTAGAATATGTGAAGACGCTGTCAACACAGATGATTGAAGGCTTACTCCTGGCGGTCAATTTTGGAATATGTGAAGACCTATACATGCCAACGGCTGGCTTTTGTCGTTATCCCATTTGTCAAACGGGTAGGTACAAATATTATTTATTAAGGAACCATGTTTTCCTTCTAATTTTCTTTTTGTGAAAGGATAAACTATTTTATTCATAAATCAGGTTATTAAGTTACACGAAAAACGCGAATTCGTTAATCGAAGGCAGGTAAACTTGTCAAATTCGAGTTCTGTGTTGACAGTTATAGGTCTTCACATATTCCAAATTTTACCACCAGGAATCGCATTTTGACTTTTCCAATCGCCCATTAGTCTCAATACCTACATACTTTGCATCAATGAACAACATCAATCAAAATCGCCTTTTCTGCCAAGGGATGAAAATCCTTCCTCCTTAATCACACCCACGATAAAAACATACAAGTTAGGACATAATATTTGCAATCGACGGAGGGTAATCTATTTTGTTTATGATACGAAGTTTGAATACCCTGCAGCTACACACGCAACGAGATATCTCACTCTTTCTGTTTTCAAATAAATCTGAGGCCATAAATCGGGAATTCCCCAGACTCATTCGTGCTACAACTTACAGATGAAGCGTTTTCAGCCTCCATCTACCCGTTAGCGCTACCTATACCAAAAAAGAGAAGTCGTATTCAAGGAAGGGAAGTGGCAATGTGACGCATTGACCAAAAGAAGGTCACACATACAAAAATGTGAATAAATCCTACCTACCAGCTAGTCACGTAACGTTGCAGGACACACTTTCAGTGGCAGGAACACAAAAAGTCATAAAAGTTTATTTCGTGTTGTTTCTACTGCCTGCGGACTGGAGGGTTTGGATTGGAAGGGATATACGGGTCCATATGCAAAGCTCTATATTCCCAGGCGTGAAATGTCCGATTAAACGTGCTTAATGACATGCTCACCGTTTTTGCTTATCTAGACATTGCACAGCTCGTTAAATCTTATGGCAATGTTAACGTCATGTCAAGCCTGGTTGATAGACTTCAAGTTGCACATTTTGTGGGATTTTTCTTTACGAAGTTTCTAGTTCAGTGAGCTTTAAGTGTTGCGATGGGTTCGTTTGACAAGATTATACTTAATTGACAATTTTATGGAGGCACAGAGGTAGCTATTATGTGCAATTGAGTAATACGATAATTTGCTAATGATCCAGTGAGCATTGGTTTATTATTTGGGAGGGTTGGAGTTATAAAGCTATTTGGCTTACATTGGCCAAATAACTTTTCTGAGAGTGACACCTTTTTAGATCAGCTTTAGTTTTCCGTAACCCGGCCCTCATTTTTGTGGGATCATGTCTAATAAACACGTTAAAACACGTTTGTAGACAAGACTACTTGAGATAATTTGGCTCCAGAACTAATATTCAAGCAGGTATGTATTTTGGCTGTATGTTTTGTCCGATGTTGCTATTGGCCCGCGTATATACATTTTCTAAAAATGCTGAAACCATAAGTTATGACGGAGATAGGTAGGCACTAGTTAGGTACATAATGTTGGTAGACTAGTCGATGTTTACAAATAATTTGTGTCCTTAATTGAACGTCATTGATTTAAATTCTAAGTCGTTCAAAGCGACGTGCTGTCATGTGACTTCTTTACAGTTCTTGAAAGATTTGTGCAGAACTCCCGCGCCAATACTAGAAGCACAATCTTTGAAAAGTTCATATAATTAAGCCGCAACCATAATAGACTTAAGTGGGATTAACCTTATGTCAAAACACATAGAAATTTTTGTGTATCTACCCAGCTGTCAAATTTCCGCGTCGAACCACTCACTTAAGTGGGAGTTATATAAGCATAACTAGACGAAACCCGAACGATGCTGAGAAAAAGGCTGTTATTGTCGTGGCATACGAAATGCTTGTAATGGGACATTTATGCAAGCTGACTTAAGCTCACCTCACTCTATTATGGGTAGGCCTTTACTAGCATACGCAGACGACTTTGAAATAATCGGAAAGAAAAAAGCGTGATGTCAGTGAAGCCTTCGTGAGTATTGGGACGGAAGAGGCGATTATGGGCTTAGCAGTCAACTAAAGAAAAATCAATGTTAGCTGTCATCTGGAACAGACACCTAACCCAGACGGCTTGGCAACACATCGCCTTAGCATGCTAGATCTCTGAGGTAGTTAGAACTGTGTTCCGCTATAAATTCGGAAAAAGACACCAGCACTAAAATGAAACGAAGGATAACTCTTGCCAATCGCTGTTTCTTTGGACTACGAAGGCAAAGCCTTCTCTCGAGCAATAAAAGTGTCAAGTTTTAAGACCCTAAGCATCCCAGTCTTGTTTTATGGTGCAGAACTATGGACCCTGTATAAGGCGAATGAAAACGCTTAAAAGTACGTTTACACTGCGTCTAATTTCAGTATTAAAGCTAAATTCAACATTTCACGCTAAATGTTCAGCGTTTCGCCATACAATTTTCAGAATTTTTTAAACGTTGAATTTCAACTAAATGCTGAATTTCGCCTGAGCATTAAGAAGTTTGTCGAATTGAACAAACCTCTCAAGCTTTCGAATTTCTTATTTTTAAGAGAATTCAGAGCACAGTTGACAGAAAATACTCAAAAAATCGTTTGAAATTTGACATAAATCGATAAAAGTGCTCTGGGACGTATTTTAAAATAAAAAATAAGCAAGTAATAATGACAATTTTTGCTGTATGGGGCACTTGATACTTTAGATCTGGACCCCGACTGTCATCTGAAACGCTGAAGCTGCAGTATTTATGCAGCAAAATTGGATTTCGAAATTTCTCACTAAATTCTGAATTAAGTGCTGGTGTACTTCCGACGATTTATGGCCCCGTCTACATAGACAGAGAGTGGAGGAAGAGTTATAACACCTAACTGAACGGGCTGAACAGCGACTTCGACCTAGCCAGAGTAGTCAAAATACAATGGCTGCGATGGTTGGGTCATCTTGCACCGGATGGACAGCAAAGCACCGGACCGAAAAATCTTCGTATTCACCCCGCAGAGACGGCACAAAAGAGGAGCACCGAGACTCAGGTGGCGCACCCAAGTGGATGGTTTCATCATCCAACTTCTCTTGCCAAACTGGAGACGGCTAGCCGAAGACAGAGCTGGGAAGTGACTGAAGCCCAATCAACTTTGCTGAGTTCTTTAATCGCCATAGGTAAAGAGCCTCTATCATGGCACTGTTGAAGCGGGCTGTAATGTCGTAATCATCCGCGTACCTACCCCAGTATTTGTTGGGAGCTTAGGCGGCTTTATTTGATCAGTTTTACCGGGATCTTCAATTTGGTCATTGGGAGATAGAGCTCCTGACGATTCGTTTTTTCCAGGATTTTTCTAAGCGTGAAGATCTGGTCTATAGTCAATCTGGCGGGTTGAAAAATACTCTGATGATACATGCCGGCTAGTGTGTCACAAAAAGGCTTAAGACGCTCAATCATCACGTTTGATCGGACATTTCGCAGGGACATGCCTCGATAGTTCTTGAAAGTCATAGGATCGCTTCTCTTGGAGATGGGGTCATATTGAGCTGATTGTCCAGTCATCGGATATGCTTTCTGTCACCCTACTAAAACATCACCTCCGTATTGAAAAACCTTCACAGGTGAGTCATTAGAGCCAGCAGTCGGTTTTTTTTCTAAAGCCTTTTTTATATCGCAGGGTAAATTAATTTTGATGGATATTGACCATAGTCCCCTAAGACCTTTTAGGGCCAGTTTACCATTGCTGAGGAAAGCCCAGCTCAAACCTAGATCTGTTAATCGTGGAACAAAACGAATCTAGAGTTGACCCAGCGAGCAGTTTTTCAGTGCAGAGCTACTTCCGCCAGTAAAGTTGTGAAAATCTTCGACTCTCGAAATTAGATACTGACTCGCTCTTAGAAAAACACAGGAAAAGAAGTTCGAGTTTTTCTTAAATGTCTCAAAATGCCATTTCCCCGAGAAAAAAAAAGTTCGAAGTGTTTGCCAGAGTTTGATCAGGGACAAGCTCAAAGAATTTTGTGAATTAAGCCGACATTACCCCAGATCGAAATCGTCTGTAAAACTAATTTCTAGGGTTAATCTCAGTTTAACTCAGAAACACCGATAATCTCGCACTGAAAAACTGGCCCTTAAAAATATGATCGAGTCCGACAGATGGAAGGATTAAGCTATGTCCACCCGTCCATCTACATGTGTGAGGGTCTTGGGTCTTCAAAATCAAGCCAGAGGGCTTAAACTTGGGGAACAGCTGGGTTCTTATGTTGCACAGACAAAGTGTGAAAATTGGTTGAAAACGCTTAAGGGCACGCCGGATGATTTTTATTGTTTTTGTAAAGATCTTTTGACCAAGTTCAAGGCGTAGGAACTCAAATTTTTGTGTATAAAGAATCGCGGCTAAAAACCTTAAACAAAACAAAAATTACAGTGTTATATCTTTAAAAACCTGATTTTTCTTAAAATTAGTTTTAAATCGAAAAAAAATTTTATGACAAATATTAAAGTTATAAGCAGTCTCTTAGTTTGTGCTGCTGTTCACACATTATTAGAAAGAACAGACGGAAAGACATCTAAGTGCTGCCATAAAGGCTCCTTTACCACTTTGTCTGGACCGTTTAAAAATCTCTAAAGTCTCTTAGTGCTTAGTTAGTAAATCAGAAAGATTAATTAATACCTAAGGATAATTAATAGCAATAGTATTTACGTAGATCTGCCTTAGTTTCGCGTATATCCGGATTCCGCTAAAATTTCTGCTACAGATAAGATGTCATGATGCAAAACCATGTATGAAACAATGAAATATGGCCTCCATATTTAAAAGATTCAATCTAATTCAGAAAACGTGTGTATAATTTGTTTGATGGTTAATAAAGCTATAAACTTACATCACAAATTTATAATTTGTAAAGAGTAGGTATAAATACCAAATTGTAACCCAAGAGACTCATGTCGAGTATCATACATATTTGCAAAATGAAGTGCTGCCAGGAAGTCAAAAATACTTTGCTCTTAAGTAAGAAACGTATATTCCAACCACATTTCAATTCTGCAATTAATTACATTTCTCAGCTTGCATCATGTCCTTTTTTAGCTTCGGAAGACTTGAAAAGGCTGATCCACAGAATGATACAAGAATCTACCTTCAAAACGGGTAAGTGTAGCCGATCCACCTTAACTATATGACGTTATAAAACTCCCTCGTACAGTCCAACAAGCGCCGATGTCCAGATATTCTCTCTCCATCAAGTCAAGGATCTTGTGAATAATGACAAGTTTGACAAAAATAGGAACACAACTGTTTTTTTCCTGGATTACTACTCATCTCAATTATCGAATACTACCGACTTTGTTGATGGTTACTATTCAAGCAAGATGTTTAACTTGTTGGAAATTTATTATGCACCCAAAGGAGTAAGCAAGGCCGATTTAAAGGATCCTGACGTAGAGCAGGTAGATATCTTAGTGTTTATCTTATTTTTAAATCCCTGAGTATCATCAAGACGATTTTAGTTGACACCATTACTCGCCGATTGGTTGATGGAATTGTCGGAAAATATACCTTGGCAGGATATCAACATATTAGCTTACGCACAAGGTGTTGAATTGACTGCATACGTTTTAAATAACCTCAGAAACAAGTCAAATGGCGAACTGATTCCCTTGAGGTGGGCTAAAGTCTTAACTATTCAGCTACAAGCATCTTTTTGTAAAAAACTTAGTTTTCTATAGAGTAACACTCTTGGATCCGCCCAAGGATTCAAAGGAACTTATAAAGAAAAATATTGTTACTGTTTTTTGTGACGCTATTCATACAAATGCCGCAGAATATGGTACCGGTGACAGCGTAGCAGATGTTGATTTTTACCCAAACACCGGATACGAGCAACCTGCATGCTTGTCTGATAGTAAGTAAAATGTCATAAAAAATGTATTATTTGAAAAACATTGCATATCGTGGGGCTGCTCTACAAGGTGACCCGGACGAGTGCAGTCGCAAGTTTGCCTGGCGATACTGGACTGATACCATACAAAATCGCGAAGGACCCTATTATTGCGGTGTTAAAATAGATACCAATAATTTGGGATCGAGGAGTCCGCAAATCAGAATGGGTATTGATACGGATTGGGGGTATGTTTTGTTAAATCTCATGCGCCGATCCCGAAAATGTTAATGTTTTTGTATGTTTTTCGAACAGAGCAAGAGGAGTCTATTTTGTGGAAACCAATGCGGATTATCCCTTCGCCCAAGGAGGTGATTGTTAGATCAGCATCTGAAGGGTGGAAGAGTTTGGTAGCAGATAATTATTCGAATCTATTTAAGGAAAATTTAATGTAATTAGATAATGTGTAGGTCAATACTTTAGTAAACTGCCAATTAAAATCCATATAAAAAATATTGCTTCGTTTATTATCCTTATTTTAAATCCCCTTTACTTCTGGTTCATTCGATAGAATTAGTCCCAGTGCGCTCACCTAACTGCCATTCCAGTCAGCTGACAGCAAACTGACATTCGAAGTTCGAATTTCGTAATCGATTTTTCGTACAGGGACAGTTTCAGTTTCCTTTTTTTATTCTCAAACTTTTACAAAGGTGCAGGAAATAGGGTGAATTGGATTTATGAGAGGATTTATTTTTAATCGCTTGCCGAGAGGATTTAAATTTGTATGGTAAATCGCGTGATTTGTAGAGGATTTAATAAAGATTTATATTAATCGACGATTAGTGCTCGGTGGAGACATGGTATAAGTTGAAATAAGTGTGATTTGAATTTAAATAAGTTTTGTTAGATAAATGGATTGTGTTTCGTGGCGTAAATATAACAGTAAAATTTAGTTTTATTCGACAAACCCCAAGCAAACCCTAGTTTAAGACTCCTGGAGTTCAAGGAGCGGACTAAGGTAAAGTGGCGCCCTGGGCCGCACATTTTTGCCGCCCTCTGGGAATATATACAAAAAAATATACCTAAAAACGTGACTAAAATTTTGTGGGAGGGGCTATGAATTCATTCTTTGACTTTCTAAGGCCACGTCTACTGGGGGCGCGTTTTGGTTTTATTTTTTGTTTTTCGATGTAATATTTTTGACTTTGCATGCTATTGGCATAGCTTCAACTTTTTGCGACTATTTTTCTGGTGACTTAGTTTCAATTTCAAGGAAGCATGTCAGTGGGAGGATTTCTAAAACCTTACGCTTTTACTATTTACTTCGGGACCTAAAAAATCCAGATATGTAGTTTCAGACTGTCTACCCTACAAGCTATAAGGCCTTTAGAGAGTTAAAATAAAACTCCCGAAAATTTTTTGGGATAATCCAGAAAAAGCAAAAGGTCTTTAAGAAGTTCAAAAATACTGAAAATGTATGGTGTTTACCATGTAGAATGGTATTTTTTCTTGCAAATTAATTTAGCAATTGATTTTTTGCTTTTAATCGTTCTTCTTAATTTGCCTTCCTCCCAAATTTTGCCGCTATGGGCCCGGGTCCCACTGGATCCGAGGGCTAATATGTCCCTGATCAGAGAGAAGAAGAGACTATATATTGTTTGGTTTCAATGTAGAAACTCTGTTCCTCGAGCCCAGTACATTGAGGCGCGAAGAACTCCCAATATGGCGGTCAGAACAGCCAAAGAACAGGTTTGGAAAAAGTTCAGCCAGAGGTAAGAGCACGATTACAGATCTGAAAACAAGATTTTTTGGCAGGCTATTCGCGGTCTAAACGTAAAGAAGTTAATGTGCCCGAACAATTGAAAGGTTTGTCATTGTCAATGCCTTATCCAAATTACAATGAAAGAGACTCATTTTTTTCCTCGCTTGTACACATATTATCTTAACATATTTGATATCAAATGAAAGCTTAAAAGAAGGCATTAAAACTTTATGCCCGACCACTTTAAAGGCACACCAAAATAGCTTTCCAGCGTGTTTCAAACTTTCTTACCAAAATTAAATACTCACCTGACCTTAAACCTTGCCATATTAGATATCAGATGGGAGCCTATAGTTTCCTCTTTCAAAAAAAAAAAAATAAGACTGGCAAAATTAACCTTACCGAAGCTTTGTGCCTGACCACTTTAAAAGCAACCAAAAAGTAGTTGTAGCTCATTTCCACCGGGTAATACTCACCTCACTGTAAACCTTTCCGTATCAGGTCGCAAATGAAAGCCTAAAATGTCTTCTTTTAAAAGTGGTAGGTCAGGCGGTCTATGACATATCGAAACTTTGTGCCCGTTCACTTTAAAGGTGCCTTTGATGTGGATCTCAGCAAGGCAATCAGAATCACTAACCAGCTAGCAGTGAATAAGTTTTGAACTTGTCGGTTCTATACGACAGATCCGCATTCTTAGACCTTTTGTTTTCATCATGCCTGATCCTACCATCGTATCTTTTGGATTGCAGTAATGTGAACTTTATTCTGCAGAAGGACAGACTCAACACTTAAGTTTTTGACTTGCAACTGGCGTCCAGAGTGTTCTTACGTTTCAGACGCAGACTCTCAAATAGTTCAAATGGTTCTTAAACGTTGCAGGTTGTTGCTGTCCGAGGCTAGTTGTTCCCCTATCATAACTAGTCGTTTTTTACGTGACCGGAAAGTTACCACTGCGGCACAACCCTCGCGTTGGGGGCTCACCAGGCCCATGTTTTAATTCTATGTCAGCGGTTCTGATGAACAAGAGTCAGAAAACCCCTTTGGAGATGTGAGAGCTGCCGCTGACCTGCCCTTAGGTTCATCCAGCCACCATCTCTGTTCCAGTACCCTAGCTACTGACCTTAGCCCCATATAAGTCGGGATAGCTCATATAAAGTAGCTGTCGTCCTCACAGCACTGCTGATTTTTGTTTCAGAATTGTGCTTCCCTTCTGGCCTTCTTCTGAGGACTTCAAAATGTTTTTGGACAATTTTAGTGTTGCTTTTTTCTTTTGCTCGACACTCGCACTTATGAGTTCAGCAAGCCAAGTTTAGGGAAGAGCAACAGGCCAGTATCCGGTGGAGGTATCATATTAGACTTGATGTACAGTAACAGTTACACTAGGTTGACGCCGATCAGTGCCCACCCTGTTTCTACAACACCCAACCACAATTTTTAGTCATGCACCTTTTTTTTTAATTAAACGCCTTCTGATGACTCTTTTGTCCCCGGAAAACTGTCTGTCAACTTCTGCCTTTTTTGACGACTAGTATTAAAGCACCTGATTATTATCCACGTACCTTATCCACGTTTTTTAAGTAAAATTTTTTACACCTTTTAATAACGTCCCGTGTACCTTATGCTTTGTAACCAGCTCTCGGTCTATTAAGTCTTTGTCTTCTCTCAACATAAATTCAACTCATACATGTTAACAGAGTTGGTAACCTAGAAGTTTAAACCGTATCAAAACAGCATGAAAGAAAGTTTATGTAGAATTCAAAAAATACCCTACTATTCATCTAGGGTGAGCTCCGAATGCACAACCCATTTGCACCCCTTAAGATTCCCTACCCGCATACCATGAAAATATTATCACACTACACCATTCGCATACGTAATTCTGATTTCTGAACCCTTTTCTTGAGAATCGGTATCCTGTGAAAAGCTGAACAGATTCATAATCAAAACTATCACGTCCTTTGCAAAGTCATACAAATTTTCCAATTATTACTAACAAGATTACTCCACCGGCGGCGGTGGGGAAACTTGATAGTATGGAGCACATTAGGACAATCGAACCGTACAACACTTTGTCCAATCCTATGATATTTTCATGTATGCCTCACAGCATGCACCCCTGAATCCTGAAGTATGATTTATGGGTGTTGTATGCAAATCGAAATCCACCTACAGATAGGAACGAACGTAAAATCAGTTCACGTACACTATTCGAACGGAAATTGCCTTCAAAAGTCCTCGTATTTCGTATTCCGTATGGCATCCCGATAGTTACACATTTAAGTTTCACTTTTTAACTATGAGCTCGCAGGATTTTCGAACCTAATGGCACGTCTGGGTGCTTGGTGGATTCCAGTATTGTGGTTGTCATGCATCATGCTTAGGATCCCACAAAATCCCTTTGAATAAATCTTTCATTGGTATGGCACTTGGCACATCAGAGAGACCCATACACAGACGCACCATAATCCGTTTCACACAAATTCGATGGGAACATCTACTGGGTACTTGCGTCCCTAGTCGTTTAATCGTGCGTTTACGAATGAGAAAAAATTACCACCACCGCGAAATTAAATGAAATTGAATAGAAGAAACAAAGCGACTTTCATTATTTCTGTTCCAAGGATAAAGCGAGATAACATTGAACCATGCGACGGTCTCATTGTGGTTGGGTATAATGGAGGAAACCTCTTTAAGCGGTTTCAGTGGGAGGGAGGCGTAGGGCTTGGCAATGAGATATTGCCTTTGGCAATCGAGAAGAATCCCTTAATGTCCTTGTGGCTTTCCAAAGAAATAGGGAAGACCTTTAATTAACCTCGGAATTCTACGCAAAGTGGAGGGATGCTTAAGGCTTTTCAGGGAATAGAATTGATAAATCATCGAAGCTCATTGAGGGAGCAGCTGTGTCTTTGAGCGGCAAGACTTTCTTTTATGGGTTTTTTTCTTCTTAATTTTAAGGCAAAGATTTCAATGGAGAAAACAGCAGAAAATGATGAACCGATGCAATACTTATTCTGCTGTGTCATACGGAACGTGAGATCCCTGCAAAGAAATACCAAAGATTATCCCTTAAAGTGTTATGCCTTAAAGCAGGACGAAATTCGGCGAAATTCGGAAACATAAGTTAGTTAAGTTACAATATTTTGCATACATTCAAACGTTGTTCATTTTCTTTTAATTTTGGGGGATAGTAAGAGACGAGGATGTTTAACATTCGGCCAACCCTAACCTGGAAAATATAGGCTGGCCAGGAAGCCGCTTACTTTAATCTAGACGCTGCTGGATATTTCTTTTGTTTCTGGGTTTAGCCCATCGAATATTTTTCATGTCGGCACCAGCCATATCTTGTGAGAGTTGCCCTATCTTCCACCCGATAACCAGCCTTTTTAGAGACCACCAGAAGGATTCAAAAAATCAAATATTCACATTTCGATAAATCCTGGAAGAAGACAATAAAGAAGAAAAAGAAGAAGAAGAAAAATATAAAGTCCGCAGATCGTTGCCTATAGACAACCTTTAATCGTTGTCTCGTTTAAGGAATAGATCCCATTGCAGCCTTTTAAAGTGGCGTGCGAGTTTTTTTCATACACTCTAGAAGGGTTGTTCTTAACCCATTCATCGGCTTCGGCTAAAAAAATCTTAATTTTTTAAGAAAGCCAGATGTTGTGGAATATATTAGGAAAACCTCCGATTTACATTAAAATTCTTATTTAGTTCCAGCATTTAAGAACTAAACGATCTAAGATGTATCTCCTTGAATGCTTAACAACAGCACAAAATTTCCCAACGTTTTCTGTGCCACCTGCGAAAACACTTTGACGGCACAGCTGTCGCACCTAGAAAAGAAAATCTTGCACACAATCAAGGTCACCGTCCGCACTGTCAAGAATAGACCCACCCACTGTCTTTATCATCGAAAAAAGTGCTTTCCCGCCAAAAATGAACCAAAACAAAAGCAACGTGTCTACGATGTTTCTGCGACTAACGTCGACATTTCCCCACCCAAGTCTCGTCGTCTTATCAAAACAAAAACCATCTGAGCAGCATACAGCATGCGATATAAGTACGCATGTCCTGTAGCACCATCGAATGTTTACATTTTCCCAAAACTGAATTTTCACTTTCCTCCAAGTGTTCGACAGAGTTTATCTCTCAGTTATCCACGGAACTTCGATGGGTCGCAACGTTGCCGCGGAATGTTAGACGCGCTGTGAACCAGAAACCGATGTTCGGGCGGACTTCCTCACGCATCATCTGAGAACTTGACCATATGTTCCAGAGTTTCCTATTTCTCCCTGAAACCGTGTGCTGTGCATTTAACGACTTCCCTTTCAGGCAACCGACATATCGATTAAATTAAAAATAGCTCCATCAAAGGAGATCACTTAATTTTGTAGGACGCAGTGCGGATGTGTTTTTTTTGTATTGTATTGTGTAGGCACCCTAACGTCTAGCGAGAGGTGAGCGCCCTTCGATAAACTTTCGCCTCACAACCGAACGCGCGCGTTACAATGAATGAAAGTCTGTGGTTGAATTACAATGCAAATACGAGTGTTTTGTCGCCCCCTTCCGTGATCTGTTTCATTTGAGTTGTACCGAATTACTTGACAATTAACACAGGAGCTCGAAGGAAGTTTTCGAGCGTCAACAAGCCTGTTGAATTGAAGGAGAAGTCGCTGTCCCTTGGAGGACAAATAAAAAGGTGAGTTCGGGTGGCGGCTAATTAATTAGATGATAAGGTTAATTAGAAGTCCTGTTCAAGGAGGAAACCCACCCGGGTCGATTGGCACAAACATTTTTTTTTGAGGCGTCCTCTTTTCGGCTAAGACCCGAGTTCAAATCGAATCTATTTCTGGACCATCGGTGCGTGTCGAGGAATTTTCTCGCGCCTGCCAAAGGGTTACGGTTAATGCCTACTGGCACACATTCAGCACATAATGGTCTTGGGGTGTATTTTAAATCCTTCACATATTCCCATAAAACGATAAGGGTGCGCGCAAATATTTGACGAGCAGTTAAGGTACGACGGTATGAGTCCAGCACCTTGAGCCTCTACGAGCGATGGCAAAAGGCAAACTGCCATTTTGGTGGAAATTCTGTCTTGAGTGGAAATTCTGTCAAATAAGCATGTAGTGCAGCGAAATTGCTTTCAATTATAGGGAAAACGAAAATAATTGAATCTGATGTGATTTGTGTGCCAATATGTTGTTGTTGTTGTCAGTGCGTATTGTTGTCACTGATGACGGTGCCAAGATGGATTTGTTTTGTTCGAGGGAATTTGGCAGATTTTTTTGTCGAGACTTTTTTCCTGCTTCTCTGAAATAATTGAATTTGTTTTCAAGAATTTTGTCATTTTGTCAGCCAATAATTTAGGTTACGAAAAGAATTATTTAAGACATGCAAAAGACTCAAAGTTCAAGGGGACCTAGTAAAATTGAAAATATAATTTTCCTATTAACTTGAATATAGGTAAAGTTGTTGGGTACATGCTGTTCGGCTAGAATATTTCGTCAGTGACAAGCCTTAGTCTAACACTAAACTCATCAAATACTGTGAGTAGGTTAATCTAGACTTCTTTTTCTTTAAACTTAATAATAAAGAGTCGATAGCTTTATTGCACTGCCATTCTTCTGTGCAAATTGACATTTGAATGAAGAAAATACAACAATTCGATTGACAAAAATTCACAGTTGAAAGAGCGTAATCGATGATGTCGATAGATTTCGATAACACTACTGCGGAGTAGTATTCGGCGGAGACAGGATATAAATGTCTCCACCGAACACTAATCCGCGATTAACATAAATCTTCAACAAATCTCCTACAAATCTTAAGATTTTCCATGTAAATTTAGCTAATCTTGTAATTAAAAATATGTAAATCTCATAAATTTCATTCACCCCTTCACACGCCTCTTTTATGCTTCCTTTAACACTTTTTGCACATCATTTTAACAGTCTAATACCTGATAAATTAAATTGAAGCTGTCCAGTGTCCACGTGTGATAGATCTGTCACAAATGTTTGCTATTGGGATTTTATGAACGAAATTGTTTTCTCAAATAAATCTTATTTTTATTCGGTGTAGACGGCTGCACATTTTCCCTACGGGCTGGAAACCCGCTTAGACACGTAGAATTAGCAAGCATTGAAATTTAGAGAACGCAGATGTGGAAGTAAGTTAAAAAATTAGGCAAATACCCTACCCTTTACCTAAAAAATAAATTGCCACTCCTCCAAAAAAGAGGCGGGATGTGAAAAATATAATTATACCCTACCCAGGGTATGTTAAGCTTAATGTGTAGTTTGTCACGCAGTGAAATAATCACCGTAAGCAACTGAAACCTTTTTTGGCCTGTTTTTCATTGATCATCAATGATCATCCGAGTTTCCGAGCAAAACTCAGATTAACCCCAGAAATGATTTTTCCGGTTAATATGGATCCGGGATTAATCTCGGCTTAAATCGCCAGATTTGGTAAGTTAATCCCGGATCAACTCTGGGGAACAGTATGAAATTTTTTGAATGTTTTTGAAATGGCAGTGGCTTTGCGTGTTTCTGTGAAAAATTACTCCAACTTCTTTTCCTGTATTTTTCTATGTGAAGTAAGAGCTGAGAGAGTTGAACATTTCGAGAGTCGAAGATTTTAACAACTTTGCTGACGCAGTTAACTCTGCACTGGAAAACTGCTCGCTGAGTTATCTCTAGATTCGTTTAGTTTCGGGATTAACAGTTCTGGTTTAAGCTGGTCTTAACTCGGCATTGAAAACCGTCCCTTAGAGATATGAATGCGACAGAGAGGAAAATCGATTTAACCATGGCTCCAGAAAATAATATTTTTCTTTTAATCTTCATTAATTTAAGCACCTCAACAGATATGTCAGTTGCAATTATTTTGGGCTGTTTTTACAATTCGATGAAAAATCCAATTCATTTACTTTTTGCCGTTGTTTGTTTCTCAAAACTATGCTTATAATGTCGCACAAGTTTGGCCTTGATTTTCTAAGTCACAACCCCCTAAATGTCGAACATTTTAGAGCCAGACATGTCCTTCTGTTCGATTGCAAATTTATTGTAACTAAAGAAAGGTGTTCGATTTCTCATATGAGGAGAGTTGTAGCACCACCACACCACATACCGAGCAAAACAAAATCCCAGATAAAACAGAGAAATTTAAAGCAACTTCTGCACCGAAATCCAAATGCCCAAGGCTACCTTCAGTTTGTCGAATACGTTCAATTCCGTATAAAAAGGGAGAGCAAAGCATTCATCCTCATGAATTGTGTTACTGTGAACCTTTTAGGAATGTCAGAGTAGCTACTCTGTTCACTTTCAAAAGGACAAACTGCCAACTTGAGATCAACATACTGGATCGGGACATGAATAATTAGAAGGACATGTTGCCCCAAAGGTGTTACGTGGGTGGTAAGCCTGAGTAGAAAAAAATTCACAAACATTCCTTTGTAGACGAAGGAGAAAGATGACTTTTGTTTTAGAAGAGTAAAGAAAGTAAAGAAATTTTGTTGCTGTTTGAGGAATTGAATCGATTCAAAAGTGACTATTTTCATGAATTTGATGGGAAGTACTTTCAGTTTTTATACCTAACCTAAAAAATACACATTAAAGACAGCACCAAGTGCTCACCATGCAAGCTTAACATCCTTTAAATAACGCCATAAACTTCGGAAGTAAAATTAAAAGTCAAACAAAGTTTTTTTTAATTCTGCTGTTAAAGTAATTCACTCGTTCGAATCTTTTGATATTCGATAGGTATCAATGTCTTTCCAAAGTTCAATCATCCGAGGCTACGTCTTTAACGATACTTCCGTGTTTTTGGCAGCTGGAGCAATTAATCATGTGCAAACTGCGTAGCCATCTCTGTGTCTACGACCAACAACCTGCACCCGTAGCAGCTTTACTCTCGATACGGAGTTAACGACTCGACAGGGAACCCAAGGGGCACTGAATTTTAATTAAAGGACAATACGGTGGAACTGGCAAAAAAGTACAATTTTTAAGCCCTTTTCGAAAAAGCAAATTCGGATGGGTTCTCTCACGGGAACGTCAGGTGCAAATAAAGGGCACTTAATAAACCCGTCAATGCATGATTGATTGTTTTTGCAGGTGATCCTTGCAGCAGTACCCTTAAAAACATTTTTTATGATTTTTTAAGCACATTGTTTCCTTCAAAGGATTCTTTCCCCTCCCTCTTATAGGTATACACTCAACTTTGATTGACATTGAAAAAAAAGGAAAAATCTGGAAAAGATTTCATCGCGCTTTTCATGCTTAGATCCGTTGCTGTCGTTGCGCTCCTTTGTCTTCTCATACAAATTATGTTAAATAATATTTTTTCTTTGTCTGTCAATGGGGTGCCACAAGGAAGATGGAATTTTTCGGCAGCTAAATCAATCTCAGTCAATCAATCTCGACAGATTCATTAATAAATGCTCCATATAGTATACGTAATCTTTATGGAAGTTCGGTTTTAGCAAAGTCTATACACCATTTAGCTGAACAAACGATTCGATTTATTCGCCGGTAGGTATACCTATAACTTCTAGGTTAATGTGCTAAGTCTGCTCCAATCGATTGGGATATGGATAGACAGATTGTTTACCCATCTAAGATGTTTGACTTTGAGGAGAATGTTTTAAAACGTGTGCTCGGCTATCCATCATTTGGGGTTTGTTTATGTTTTATGCATTTTCCAATAGACACTATGATAGCTTCGACGCCATGATAAGGTTGATAAGGTAGTGCCAAGGCTATGATTGGTTGTTCATTTAAATAAGTCATTCTGCATTGAAATAACAAAACTACCTGAAAGATTTTTAATTCATGTTGCTTCTGCGGCGGTTGATGAACGTATTTGTGGCCTTTTACAAGGCTTATCCCTGGCAGCGAAATTTGGAATATGCAAAGACCATCGTTATCAAATCAGGCAAATAAATTGTTTGTGTCCAAACACTATTCTCTTTAAATAAAAGGACTTAATTATTTTGTTCACTAATCATTTTAATAACTTACAAACAAAAAAACAAATTAATTCATCAGGTCAAATACTTGTAGGTTTGATTTTGATAGTTTGGCAACTTTTTAAAATGTGTTGACAGCTATGGTTCTGCACATATTCTAAATTCGACCGCCAGGTATCGCATCTTAACTTTTCCAATTGTAAATATGGAAACTTAACTACCATACCAAAAGGCGGATTCCTTTTTAAAGGAAATGACAAACACTACTTTGCTGTCATAATTTTTAGTGTTAGTGTCTGAAAACCATATTTTTTGTGGCACACATTTCTCGTGTTTTGTACTGATGTGTGTTGTGAAAATGAAATTGATGCTTTTCTGAACAAGCCACTTATACGCTGCAGCTCGTTGAACAATCAAGCCCGTTTCACAATCAGCGTGCAAGAGCCAAACCTTAGCTAAAGCATCAACGTGAGGCTTGAAAAAATTTTTCTTCACACAAACAATGTATTCAATATTAAATACTGTGATGTGGGGACGAAATGCATCGATTTTCAGAAGATGCATTGTGTTCTCACTCAATGGCGATAAATGACTAAACGCACCCATCGACGGACTTACTGAACACAGCTACCATTCAACTGTCTTCCAGTCAGCAGACATCAAACTGACATTCGAAATTCGAATTTTGATATCGAACTTCCACTCCAGTCTAAAAGTACCAGTGGAAAGTTGCAAAAAAGCGAAATTTCGAGAACTTGATTCATTTTGAAAGAAGGGAAGGCCTAAACACTCATGAATCACACAAATTCAACGCATCAGCATTTATTTGACCCCAGTGACGAAGAGATGCAAAACCAGGTGGCCTGCCGATATAATCTGGGGTAAAAATCGGCGTAGCCCACAAGCGGATCATTAGGAATACAGGAAAGTGGGAGGGTTATAATTGTGATCCATTACTTCAGATCATAACCTCGCAACTGAAGGCAAAAGAAGAAGAAGAAAAATAAAACTGTCAGAAGGTGGCTGACTCTGACAGTTTTATTTTTTTTAAACCTTTGAATCGTGCTTATCGAGAGATTAAGTAAAAAGTGATTGAATTGAAATAGAGTATTGAATTCTATGTGGTGAAGTTGAATAAAACGACTTTTTTGCAGCCAAGTGACAGGACTTAACATATTGTAAAACTTGTCAGCTTTACATGTGTATGTAATACCTCCACAGCAAGTGTTAGCTAAAAAAACATCTGTTCAACAGAGTATCAAAACTCATAACAGCGAATGTCAAAATAGTCATTTGCCTCGGCTAGGTTTTCAAATTATTTTGCAATGACCGACAGGCCCACGTGCGAAGCGACAATGGAGGGGACCTAAAGGTTTTTTGTCTATTCCGAACGGTGCGTGGGTGAATTGAGAGGTTTTTCGTGACAACTGATACTCACGGAGGTGGGACCATGAAAAACACTATGATGCCAGGCTGGGATTCGAACCCGAAACCTCGCGCACTATAGGCGAATACACTAATCACTTATCGCTTATGAAAAGGATTTATACCGTTTTATGTTGACCCAATTAACTAACCCATAATACTGTTTTGCCTGCTCTTCAAATGCCATTAAAGCCTCTATCAAAGGACAGAGGTGTTGTTCTGTTGTTGTTTTCTGCTCTGTGAACCTGTCTGAAGTATGTTTGAAGAAGGCAAATTGTTCTAATATTCCCCCTTTCAATATTAAAGACAACACATGTCTTTTTTTGAAGTCCAGCGTATTTTTACAAGGAGCTGTTCATTGTATCCCGCAGTTTGTAATGCAACACGATATAATCACGTTTTACCCATTTTATTTAACGAGTGCCGCCCTTCTCATTGAGTTGTCTACAGCCAATCTGTTGAGCTCCAAGCAAAATTGGTATGAGCCGCTTAGTTCGCGTTGTGGAACTGTTTTAAACTCCTTCATCTAGAAAACCTTAGTAACGAGTATGCAACTTGAAAAAACTAAAAAAAAAACTAACTGGCGCCTGCAGCTCAGAAGAGCCGTGCGTCGCCTGACATCTCCTACAGCCATGCATTCTGTGTGCGTTACAGGTATTTTTACACAGTTGAAAATGACTTAAAATTTTTTTTTTCGATTTCGAACGGCGAATGGAGAGGTTTCTCGTGCATGCTTCAGCAGTTCACTCGCAGTCGGTCGCTTGGAAGGTTCCTTCTGCAGGCATTCCACTATCATACAACTGATGCTGTCGGAAACAAAAACACCGTGCAAAACAATTTTATTTTCCCGGGCGGGATTCGAACCCGGGACGTTGTGCAGAGTGGTCCTACACACTAACCAGAGTAACACGGCGCCCACTATTCAACTAGAACTGGCAACGAAATCGGTTCATCTTTAGTTTTAAAACTATAACCAAAAATTTTAACAAGCACTTCAAGATATCCTTTGCAATTAAACCAAATGCTCAGGTACTAGAACGAGGACTGTCAGAGTGACAACGACTCTTTATTGAATCAATTTCCACTCAATAAGCTCCCTTCAATTTACAAAAAAAAACTTGAGGGCCTTAAATTGGTATCCAATATTTAATCAACTACTGCAACAATACATAAACACAAGTGGTACCGCGTGCCGCCTTCTCAGTCCTCACCGGCATGTGCTGCGTAAATGTACCCACCAGCAACATCTCACTTCGACATCCCATAATCGACATCTCATTTTCAATAACTCACGAGGCATGTTCACTTACTGGTTAAAGTACTCCTCCTGACAATGGAGTAATCAATACAGGAGATCCCATCCGCACGTTCCGCATCTTGATGTGTATGTTGTGCGAAACATCGGTAGGTATATGAAATGAACCAAAAATGTTATATTTTCGACATGATTAACTAAAAAGGACGCACAGCAGAGCACAGCAGAGCACAGCAACAGAACAGAACTCTCAAGAGCTGTCATCGTTGTCGCCAGCAAAGAAGAGCAAAGAACCGTGAGTTGTTTCATCATGGAACCTATACCCACACGCCTGGCCATACAACCCTCTCGTGACAACCGCCCCTGGTGTAGATGTCAGAAACAGAGTCGTCGTGATTACATTTGTGTTTGTGTGCCATTTTGCCATCAGTCGCTCGTCCTTATGATTATTTCTCGGTGCTTTACTACCCACATGTCTATACGATTGTTGCTGTGTGTCATCTGCCCATAACGGTTTAATTCATTTTAAATGCGTAACATTTATACAGAATTCTAGGACAATAGTACTTGATGGCGTGGCGCCCATAATCTCACAGGGTGGTGATACATTCCCCGAATAGCTCAACCAATGCTGCGATGGGGTCTGGAATGTCTGAACAAGAAGAAGCCTCGACTGTAATTGACATTGACCCCGTGCGAGTGTTTTCCGATTACAAGGCCAGGTTGGATGATGTTTTTATTTTTTCCATGGAAGAGTTTGAAGACTCACATTTTATTTGTTTTTTTTAGAGAGTTTTACAAAACACGAGGTCTGCCGGCAGTAAGCATGTGAGGCATGCTAACATGTGACTGCCGAATCGTGTTTTATTGGGACACGATGATGGGGCTAAGGTAAACCACGTTACTAAATTTTAAAACTAAATGAACCTATGCAAATACGTTTTTGGCGGGTTTTAGAAAACAGAACTTCAAAAATTTAAATATATAAATAGCTTGGCGCAAGAGCTCGACAAGAAAGTAGGATTTCTTCACAACTGAACTGACACTTCTGCACATTTTAAAGTATGAAAAAATCAATTTTGGTCCAAAAGTATAATGTCGAAAAAACCACCTCCAAGAGGGCACTTCTCATGATTGATCGTTGTTGGGCGGTTTTCCTCGTCATATCAATTTAATGGAGCATCAACTGCCTCAGAAACTTTGTTTCTTTCCGATTGTGAAACTTCCGTAATGCGTTGCCAATGAGACAGGACGAACCTATATGTTTTTGGCATTCCGATTTGCCCTGGTGTAATAAACTCCTTCGCCATATCCTGGCTGTAAACAATGATTTATCGAACAATTAAACAGCTGGACTCGCATGAATTTCCATTCGAAAAAAAAAATAGACAAAGCCAGTCGGTGTATACATTTACATTCGCAAAGCATGAGCAGACAGATATCATCTAGATACCCGCCTGAAAATAATTTATTTGTTCCGATTCCGATAAACTTGCCAGCCAGTCCCTTGGACCGAAAAAATGTTTGTGCATATTTTCGCGATGCCATTAGACTTTTCGCATTCAAAGCTACGTGCAATGGGTTTATTTTTGATGGCAAAAATAATGATTGTATCTAGAACGAAGAGTGAAATAAGGCAACGCAGAACAAGGCGCTGAGAGATGTTGGCCAACATGGGTGGTGCGTTTTGTGGTCATAACAAAACTGACCTATAAAATGTGGCGCCCGTTGGTCACGCACGCAACGCATCGTCCACATCATTCATCATGCACAAAGTACGAGGCTGTTTATTTTGTTTATTGAGCTGTATGCTATTTGTGCTAATTATGCGGAGCACTTTGTTTCGGGAGCATAATGGTGGTTCCGAGGATGAGTCCACACAATTTTTTTGTAGATAAACATTTGTAGTTTTAGGTTGATTTATTGCACTGTTGTTTTGTGGTTACTAAATTGAATAAACGCCATGAACAGGATATAAAGCTTTACAAGCAATCAACTGTCATAAAAGAACAACCATAATATTTGGCATGTTTTAAATTTTTAAGGTTGTTGTAAACAAATCAAACTTTCTAATAGAAATTCAAAATCTCACCAAAAAACGAAACAAAATTCGTATAAATTATGCTCGTACATGTAGAGCAGATGGGCTTATGAGTCGAACCGTCGTCTGGAAAGTTCATCATAAAAGAACATTTTCCAAAGTACGTACACACACATAAATTGATTATGGAAAATAGTCTGATAAATCTGAGCGAATTTCACAGAAATTAAAGAGAACAAATAAGGTGACTTCATAATTCTATAAGAATTTGCATGAAATATGAAAATGTCATTAGGGAGTCGTTTTTACTTGTCGAGAATAGCTGAAGTCTGTTTTACAGGCTGTCGAAATCTCTTATGGAAAATATGACGGAATGAAAATTTATGGATCCAAGCTGTTATGGGAAGGAAGGTGTTTAAGGCTTATTGAAGAATGCTTTATTATTCAAGTAGGATGGCATGCGATTTTCTCACTTACACTTTAGCCATTAAAGATGTTTCAAGTAAGTTACCTGATGTTCTTTTTTTTGTAAGATTAACGCTAAAAAAACGTAAACTAATTTTTTCATGGTAGTGGGCGCCGTGGTGCAGTGGTTAGTGTGAAGGACCACTGTGCACGAGGTCCCGGGTTCGAATTCCGTCCGACCGCGGCAACAAAAGTTTTTTTCACGGTATCCCACCTCCGCGAGAGCCTGACAAACCCTTCGAGAGTATCAATTGTTTTGAGAGACCACTCAATTCGCCGTTCGGACTAGGCAAAAATCTGTAGGTCCCTTTCATGTGTGTAAAAACACCTGAAACGCACATAGCATGCATGATTGCAATGGAGGACAGGCGATGGCTCTTCTAAGCTGCAAGTACCAATTAGTTATAACTTTTTCAAAGAGGACGCATGGCTTCTAGAAAAAGTCGATAAGAATGACGCTAAAGTAAGAACTCCACACTAAAAATATAACGCAAGAATAATGCACGGATCAAAACAGAAGAATAGTGCCTAACTTTTACGACTGAACTGGAAAGCCAGTTCTAGATGCTGAATTGAATTTGTCTGCCTTTAAAAAAAGAAATCATACACAGAGCGGTCCGTCAAATTTTTCTGAAGGCTTAGCGTACAATTAATTATTGCTTAATTTGCTTAAAATATGTTGTTTAGTATATTTCCGACTTTACCTATGTTTTCTTTGCATTTAATGACAATTTCTGACTTCATGAAATTTTCCAAAACGCATCTCGATACGAGTGTAGCCAATGCAGTGCAGTAAAAAAGGGTTTTACGGTTTTTAAATTCTTTAAAATCTTCTTTGATTAGTTTTAAATTATTTTTTTTTTTGTAAATCTACAATTATTAGTTAAAGCGAATTTTAAGTAAACACTCAAATATTTATCGAAACGCAGAATGACAAAAACTTTTTGTTGATTTTTTTGTTGAAAAAAAAAAAACTAAAAACCAGTGAGTAAGTGCAACAGTGTGCACGCAGAAGTTACAGTCCATATAACAGTCCGTTGAATACCCCATCCTATCCCACATTGTCAAATACTGATGTTTTTGTTATTTTTTGACATTTTATAAGTAGTGCGAACTTCGAAAAGGGGCGTGTTCTAACCGCCTCTTATTACAAACTATCAATATTAGTACAGATATTTCCAAGTTGCGCTTAAATGTACGTAAAAATGCATTTTTTGGTTCAAGTTCAATATTTTTGATAAATCGACCTCTAAAAGGGGGCGTGGCTAAAAATTTTGTATGAATAAAATCCGAAATGATGTCTCATTTATCTTACCTGCTATTTTTTTGTTTTATGCTTTCCTAAATAAGGCTTAAGCCAGTCAAAATTACGTTTTTCTGGAAAATTTTAGGTTTTTCTTGAATTCTGCCTCCAAATGTGGGCGTGGCTGAAAGTTTTGTATGAACATAATGATGAACGAACTGGTTTCTACATAAAATTTTAAGCTAAATTTTTTCAATTTGGTTTACCAATTAAATTTTTCTTTTCTGTGCCTTACATTCATCAGGAGATGCTAAATGTCAAATTTCAGCCTTTTTAGACGTCCTACAGTTTCAGGAGGTATTTGTCGAAAAACCTTAAGACTTGTATTGCGTTGGATGACAGGGATTTCAGTTTCCTTTTTTGATTCTTAAACTGTTACAAAGGTGCAGAAAATAGGTTTGTGAATAGGGTGAATGGCATTTATCAGAGGATTTACTTTTAATCGCTTGCTGAAAGGATTTGAATTTGTATGGTAAATCGCGTAATTTGTAGAGGATTAAATAAAGATTTATATTAATCGGCGATTAGTGCTCGGCGGAGACATGGTATAGATTGCTTCGTGAATACCGCCCTAAGATTTATATTTTTGAAGTGATTTATTATAGTGGCAACTTAAAATTATTGGAAACGTGAAAAAGAAGTAATTTTTTGGACATTCATTTGTGGACATTTGGGAGTCAAGGATATAAAGCCCTTATTTAGTGCTGATCGTATTCTTTGTCATCCACTTTAGAAGTAATCATTGCAAAAAGCATCTGTCAGTCGTTGACATTATAGAAATTTTTCAAAAGAAATTTTTCATAATAAGGTCCAAAAAAAGTTTTCATAATAAGGTCCATAATATATATTTGTTAAATTTGATCTTTTACATTTTATCTAGACTAGCCTCAAATAAACATCAATCAAGTGATCCCTACAATTTATCCCTACGCATATTCCTTAGGCCATACATGGCCATAGCAACTGAATGGTTATAGCCCAAGAAATAAGTGTGTAACGGAACTAATTTTGCACCCACTAATTTTGTAACCACGCCCACTTTTTTAAAGATTAGACGTTGGTAGAACATTATTCGAGGTCAGTGGTAGCACTTCTAATAAATTGGAAAAAAACTAAATTTCGGTTCACTCGGGCGTATGCGCAACATTTTGTTCTGATATTTGTGAAAGCAATTCCAATCGCGATATGCACGTAAAACTGACGTCTAAAAATGAAAAAAGGAAGGATAAATTATCCCTTAATATTAAAGAACTTTTCATTATAGGTTTTCCTTAAATAAGTCTGGTTAATCAGACTCAACTTTATTTTGTTCGATTCGGTTTCTTCACCCGAAGTTCTGCACCCGCAGTAACAGAGTTGAACAGTTTTGTACTTTATTTCGATGAATTAATGCATTGTAATGCAAAACTCATATTACGACATGACTTTTCCGGCTTAACAAATTTGCTTAAAAAAATTTTCTTCTTATTTTCAACAATAAAACAAAAATTAGACTGTCTGCATAAAGATGGTTTAGGATATTTTCTCATCAGCCTTAGACAAACAGTATTTCCTCCTAATCGGTTTTGAAAATCGAATGTTTTTTGGGAGATTATCATCAACCCAAAAACATAGAAGGATATTTTTAAAAAATAATTTTTTAATATTTCCAAATGCATTGAAAAGGGCATCCTATAAAAATTAATCTCTGGCCAAATGCTAGGTATAAGCTAGGGTCTAGAAATATTAGGACAATACTTAAACATAACTTTGAAAACTCCGTCGTCCTTCAACACATTTAAGTAAAATAGTTTCCGTTTCGATACGTTGTGTGCTATTTCTTAGAACGTCATGTTATATCATGAGAGTTCAAATTAGCACTTTCAGGTAGCAAAACTTAATTTAATTTAGTCCAAATAATCTCTGTCTAAAACACAAACACCAAACGAATTTATCTCTAGGTGGGATATTATCTTAGCTTCATTCCGAAAACCTTTAAGGGAATTTCAATTAATTTAACTTGTTTGACTCCTCATTCATTGAATGTTGTCTTATATCGATTCAATTTTGGTAAACAGTGATCTACCATTGACTTAAGTGGAATCTAGTTTGGTTGGAAACTTATTACTTAACCATCGCTCTTCCCTTTACGTATGCAGATGTACACATGTTATTTCATCAAGAATTCGTATAAAAGCAACCAAAAATCTCCTGTGAAAGGACCGCTAAAGAACAACAGAGAGTGTTTTTTTTACTGACAAATGGTCTTTGCATTGTTTTCATTGGTTGCATTGAAATTGGAAAACCAATAAAACAAAACACACCTCCTGCTTTAATAGAGATTAAATTCAAAACCAATTAAAGGGACGATTTGGATTAAATGGCCGAAAACAGTCAATTTATTTATTTATTTATTTTTGAAATTATTTTTTGAGCTTTCTTTTATGAGTAATTGTCGAAGTAGTTTTGTTAGTCAGTAAACCACATTTTGAGTTGGTGCCGTTGTCGATTTGTAGAGTTTAAATCAGAGGTCACTGATTGATTTCTTTGTTGTACCATCGTGTGTTCAAAGAATGATTTGTGATGTTCGAGTTTTCAGGGGAGCTGAGTTGTCAACTGATCACCACTTAGTGCTGTGTAAATTGTTTTTCAGTGACAGTATTCCTTTGTCACCCAGGCGAAAACCAAGACTAGTGACCCGCATACGGTGGGAAAGGTTGCAGGAAGCTGACTCTGATTTCAGAGAGCATTTTGCACAGCATGTTTCGGAGAAGTTTGAACAAATTCCAACTGACCTTTTGAATGTAGAGGAGGAATGGCAGCTGTTTTTATCGGCAGTCATTGCCTCTGCAGGAAATGTTTGTGGAGTGAAGCGGCTTGGGGTGAGAAAAGAACTGCTTGGTTTAAAACGCCTGGAGTTCAAGAAGCCATCAGAGAGAAGAAGAGAGCCTACATTGCGTGGATCCAATGTAGAAACTCAACTTCTCGAGCCCGGTACAATGAGGCGCGAAGGACTTTTTGTCTGGCAGTCAGAACAGCCAAGGAACAGTCATGGAAAAAGTTCGGCGAGAAGTCTTGCGCAGATGAAGAGAGCACTTTTCGGAGTTGCTTAACCCCCAACAGGGCACTAAAGATGGCATTCCCAATGCTGACGAGATAAGGGCGGAGAATAGTCCCACAGTAGACGAAGTCACTAAAGCGATTAAATCGCTAAAAGTTGGCAAGTCTGCTGGAGTTAATGAAATCCGGCCAGAAATGCTCAAGGCAATGGGTGAAAAGGGTGTTAAATGGCACCTAGCGATTGGCAAACGGGAGTTATAGTACCCATTTTCAAAAAACGGAACTATAGGGGCATATCTCTCTTGAGTCTTGCGGGAAAAGTATTCGCGAAGGTGTTGGAAACGCGTTCCAGAGCTGTAATCGAGCCTTTGTTACGGGAAGAACAGTGCGGCTTTCGGCCTGGCAGAGGCACAACCGACCAGCTTTTTACTCTGAAGGTTATTCTTGAGAAGGCCTGGGAATATGCCAAACTGGTCTATGCGTGTTTTGTAGATCTGAAAAAGGCGTATGACCGAGTCCCTCGGGATACACTGTGGAGGGTTTTGCAGGACTATGCGCTGAGTGGGCCTCTTCTGAGAGCCATCCAGTCTTTGTATGGAAACTGCAGAAGCTGTGTAGGGATTAACGGCGTCAAATCCCGTCCTTTTGATGTGCGCGTTTGACTTCGCCAGGGCTGTGTTCTGTCGCCGCTCCTTTTCATAGCATATATGGACTGGATGGTGAAGCGCAGTTCTGGCGAGCAATGCTTCGAATTGGCTGGCATCAGGATGAGCCATCTGCTTTCGCAGATGATTTGGCCATCCTTGCATCATCCAAAGAGGAACTTTAACGAGCACTGGATAGGTTTGCAGCCGTCTGTGGTGATGCTGGGATGAAAGTAAATGTGAAGAAATCGGAAGTGATGGTTGTTTCCCGAACTCTTGTGCAATGCACCCTGCACATAAATGGAGTTGCATTAAAACAGGTGGAGAAGTTTGAGTATCTCGGGGTCTTTGTCTCGAAAGATGGGAGGAGTGATACTGAGTTGTCCTGTAGAATTAGCCAAGCTGGAGCAATAGTAAAGGAACTGCGCCGGCCGGTCATCAGGAAAGCTGAGCTCGGAGTGAAAGCTAAGATCTCAGTTTTTAATTCAGTGTTCGTTCCAACCCTCATCTATGGTCATGAAATTTGGGTAATGACTGAAAGAATTAGATCGCGGGTACAAGCTGCCGAAATGAGATTCCTGAGGTGCGTTGCTGGTGTTACTCCAAGGGACAAAGTGAGAAACGTCAGTATTCGTAGGAATCTTAATGTTGGGCAGCTACTTCTCCGAGTGGAGCGATCGATTCTTCGATGGTTTGGACACGTTGTTCGCATGCCCCTTGACAGACTTCCTAGACAGGTCATGCTAGCCGAGATGCAAGCGCGTCGCCCCCTGGTAGGCCAAGAAACAGGTGGTGGGATCAGGTAAAGAACTGAGAAAAAAAAATTCTGAGTCCCGCCTGGGGATTGCGCCAGAGTCTCTTGAGTTGGTGGCGGAGGATCGAGAAAGATGGAAGGACAATTTAGCCACCCTCGCTCCGCGACCCTTTTAAAGGATAAGTGGCACTCGAAAATGACGATGATGATGATGATGAGTAAACCACATTGAAAGATAATAACTGTGGATGTCAAAGACGCTTAAATTGCGCTTTATCCATCTTGATTTTCAAAGGAACAAGGAACCCAGTTCAACATCGAGAAATACTATCGCCCACAATATTGCATTTTAATATCCAATAAACCGTAATATTTGAGGCAATAAAACTCACTATAACAACGTGTGAATGTGTTTGACAAAAAGGACGTATCCCCATCAATAGCCTAGGGTATCAGCCTGTTAAATTCCTCCAGTTGGCAGGAAAAAAAAATTACGACGATCAAAACCACCAAGGGTCGTAAAACTCTTATATATTTCGCATCATTCCTCACATTCGAATCAAACTATCCTTGCGAAAGGGGATTGTCTTGTCCTTCAACTCCAGCGACAACATGAAAAACCAATTTGGACATCTGCGAAAAATTATTCTCTACTTTGTATCCCCAGATCCTGTATGCGGTTGGTTGTTGACTCTCCAATTTCGATGATTTACGCCTTTCATGTCCCATGTCAATTTGGAAATATTTTTTCAATAAAGCTTAAACCGAAATATTGCTTCTCATTAGCATACTCGCACCCATTGCCAACACACATTGGCGGGCGAGCAGCCTTGTGCCATTAAAGACCGCGCGAAATCGCTGCCAATAAAAATAAAAAATTAAATTCAAATTGCATTTGAACTGCTTTTCAATATTTTATTTGCTTTTAAATGCAACGATATCAGTCAACACGATGCGTGTTGAATTTTCATTCATAAATATTTACGCGACAATTTTATTTCTGTTGGCTTGAGTCGCAACATTTTTATTCTCCGAGAGTGAGATCGAATTGCACACACAAATAACCTGCGTCAATGGGGGACATCAGGGGGAGCTATAAAAATTCTCTTTATGTGCAAATGATTGAATTTGTTTAATCCTCCCCGGTAGTGTGGGTACTTTGAATAAATCGATTTGATCTAGTGCCTTGAACAAGACATCAATCTATTTTGAGCTATTCTGGGTGCATGCCGAGTCTGGATGTCAAGAGTAATCAGTCGATACTTTGGTGAGTATCCTCGTCAGGGATATCTTCAGGCTTTTGTTTGAGTTTTATGGAGTAAAGTTGGATTGATATCAACAGAGGAGACCTGGAAGTGTATTACGTTCAAAATAAGGCTGTTGTTAAAGTGTTTTAACACCCGCACGTTTCGGGAGGAGGAAAATTAATTTTAAGAAGCTCGAAGTACCTCCAAAAAATACTAAAAACACGCCAATAAAATCCTATAAAAAAATCAGCTACTAAAACGACAACATCGTCCTTCAAATCGCTTCAGGCATCATTTGTAAAAATAAGCATTATCTTTATATTTCATAATTAAATTTCGCTAGCCCCAGATTTCTTATACCCTCTAGTAGGAGTCCTCTGTCCCTAATTAAAGTCCCCCGCCCAACACTCATTCCCAAGTCATCCTTCGTCTAGGGCATAATAATCTTCATATTATGCTTTTGTTTACCGCTCAATTCGGCAAAGGTTCGTCATCCTTATGGAAGAAAAGACTTGGACACGATACAGACACAATACAAAAAAAAATATGAAAAGGAAAAGCCCCAAAACGAATACTAATCTCCTCCTTTCACTGGCAGCATACAATGGAAAAAATAAACCTAAAGTCAAAGGCATCAGAGCTGAAGCGTTCACTTTAGTCCTGCTGGCGGCAACGATGATTCTTCTTTTGCCCGGCATAACCCCTTTTATGGGTCTTGCAGCTCATCCATTGTAATTGTAACCGCCATCATCTTGGCCAATTATTATTCATTCCCTGCTC
This sequence comes from Neoascia interrupta, assembly GCA_947623515.1. Classification (NCBI taxonomy): domain Eukaryota; kingdom Metazoa; phylum Arthropoda; class Insecta; order Diptera; family Syrphidae; genus Neoascia; species Neoascia interrupta. The sequence continues at coordinate 3,562,298 of OX392463.1, forward strand.
TTAGGGAATTTCCTGCAAGAATACCGCACAATAGAAGCGGAAACAAATTCAATGTTTATCTGCACGCCACCCGGTAATTTTCTTTTGGTCTTTTCTTTAAGGAGCCCTTTTTTATGACATCCCTAATGCAGTGCCGATAAAAAAGGATTTTTTAATTGCTTTTCGCCAGGATAAATTCTTGGGATTTGGTTTGCAATAAGAGACGCATTCAAGGAATGAACATTATGACTATGAGAGATGTTTTGTTCTACCAAGTAATTAACCAAAAAGTCCCTCAAGCGAGGGTAGTTAAAAAAAGGCTTTTCGGAATTCTACTGCGATATCTTGTGAGTTGTGTCGGGAATTAAGTGCTTTTTGGGGGGAAGCTTCTTTGGTAGGAAGTAAATTTTTTAATTGTTTCACATAATTCTTAAGTTTTGCACTTAATTTGTGGTTTTTGCGATACGGAAAGAACTCTCGAAATTCAAGCTGTTATCCTTCGTTGTACTTAATTTGTTTTTGATTCATGAGAAAATTCGACGGCGAATTTCAAAACATCAAAAATTTGTTCAAGGATCTGTTGCAAAAAGATAGAGACTCTTTTTTTTTGGTGGGGTGCATATGTCGAGTGCTAAATAACTTGAAGACCATCCTTATTAAAGTACTTGGTGCAGTTGCCCATTGGGAAATTTTTTTGTCCCGTCATCATCATCATCATTTTCGAAATTCCGCTTATCCTTTAAAAGGGTCACGGAGCGAGGGTGGCTAAATGGTCCTTCCATCTTTCAAGAGACTCCGGACGCGGCAATCCGCAGACTGCGGCAATCCGCAGACGGGACTCAGAGAGGTTCTTTACCTGATCCCACCACCTGTTTCTTGGCCTACCAGGGGGGCGACGCGCTCGCATCTCGGCTAGCATGACCTGTCTAGGAAGTCTGTCAAGGGGTATGCGAACAACGTGTCCAAACCATCGAAGAATCGATCGCTTCACTCGGAGAAGTAGCTGCTCAACATTAAGATTCCTACGAATACTGACGTTTCTCACTTTGTCCCTTGGAGTAACACCAGCAACGCACCTCAGGAATCTCATTTCGGTAGCTTGTACCCGCGATCTAATTCTTTCGGTCATTACCCAAATTTCATGACCATAGATGAGGGTCGGAACGAACACTGGATCAAAAACTGAGATCTTTGCTTTCACTCCAAGCTCAGCTTTCCTGATGACCGGCCGGCGCAGTTCCTTTACTATTGCTCCAGCTTGGCCAATTCTACAGGACAACTCAGTATCACTCCTCCCATTTTTCGTGAAAAAGACCCCGAGATACTTAAACTTCTCCACCTATTTTAATGGAACTCCATTTATGTGCAGGGTACATTGCACAGGAGTTCGGGAAACAACCATTACTTCCGATTTGTTCACGTTTACTTTCATCCCAGCATCACCACAGACGGCTGCAAAACTATCCAGTTCCTCCATCCTCAAGTTCCTCTTTGGATGATGCAACGATGGCCAAATCATCTGCGAAAAGCAGATGGCTCATCCTGATGCCAGCCAATTCGAAACATTGCTCGCCAAGACTGCGCTTCACCATCCAGTTTATATATGATATGAAAGGGAGCGGCGACAGAACACAGCCCTGGCGAAGTCCAACGCGCACATCAAAAGGACGGGATTTGACGCCATTTATCCGCACACAGCTTCTGCAGCTTCCATACAAAGACTGAATGGCTCTCAGACTGGATGGCTCTGGCTTTTTTTTGTCCCGTCTGCATAAAACTGTAAGGGCTCTACAGCGACACCGACATGACCAGAAGAGTCCGAATACAGCGACTGCGATGACTGGGTCACCCAGAACATGAGGACCCCAACGCCCAGGCCAGGAAATTTTCAAATTCAAGCCTCAGAGGCAGTTTAGGAGAGGAAAGTCGAGACTCCGGTGGTGAAAGCAGGTAGAATGGGGTTTTACTTAAATTCGCATGCAAGATATTGCTAAGATCTTCGAGCTCGTCAAAGTAATACCTGCCGAGGGTCGTTCGTCTGATTTTTTTTTTTTTTAGAAAAGAGCACTTACATAGCATGTAACGAACAGATTCAATTTCTTGAATGTCCCTGCAGTTTCTGCAATAAGCATTGCCATACTTCCGCAGCCTACAGGTATATATTCCCCCCCGGTATGAGTTCACACCGCTTCGGTTACCGCTACCTCACCCTCCCCCTAGGTCAATTCTGACTTAAGTCGCCTGAGATACGGGTTTAGCGTAGCGTCTCACCTAAGAATCCTCCTACGGTAAGTATCTTTGCTGAATCGGTTACCCCCAGCCATCACTACGCTTTTTGGCTAGTGACCTTTGATTAGTGACCTTTGGCAGAGGTTCATACCGTCACTGGTTGCCTCGATCCTTCTCACCCAAAATAAGATAGTTATCATTTAGATCCTCGGACTGGTAACTCCGGTCTTACACAGTGGTATCACAATGGACCTTCTTTGGTCTAAGTGTGTCCCTGCCTAGCGGGGGCAGCAATCAAACCGTATCTAACCTACTGCAGCCCAGCCGTTCTGCTTGCAAACCCACGGTACAGCGCACTGTTAGGGCTCCATTAAGTAGTTGGAGGTACTTATGGGTTAGTCCGATAATAAAAAGTTGTCGCTTTTTGTTCACTGCCGGCCAATAGCTCTCTTGTTTGTCTAAATATTTACAGTTTTGTTCAACATAGTTCAAAACTTTTGCCTGGGGTTTGTCGAACAAAGCTCAATTTCACTTTAGGAACTCTGTGATGAAACGCTTTATTATATTTATTCAACTTCACTGTTAGGATTCAACACTTTATTTCAATTCAATATCTCGATATTCACAATTAAACGATTCGAAAACAGCTATGTTATTCACGCCTGTCGTCCACGTATTTATATACAAATTCACTTTCAATACAAATTCACTTTCAATATACAAGTTCTTTTAATGCCTGGTATTTGTCCACTGGAGCAATAGAGGGAAATTTCGATACTCTAATGTCAAGTAAACTCAAATAACAGTAAGGCTTGGGGCACACGGCCATATAAAAACGCGCGACAAAAACCAGTGCAATTTTCTGCAGCTCACTCAACACTGAGGGAGAATCATTTTTCGTGCGGTTCCTGTCGGTTTTGATGCAAAAATAAATTTTCATCGATGAAAAAAAAGAGTTTGCAAGGTCTTTGTGGTAAACTCAGCACACAAACATTCGTTTGCTGTGCGATTCCAGTGAATTGTGGTGTAAACCGTAATTTCTATCTTTAGGCCAGAGACACACAGGCCGCGACATAAAAACGCGCGACGAAAAACAGCCCGGTTTCTTGCAGCAAGAATACTCAACACACGAATAATAATTTTCCGTGCGGCTCCTGTCAGTTTTGATAAAATTTTAAAACAAATTGAAAAAAAAACAGTTTGAAAGCTTTTTGTGGTAAACAAAGTACACAAACAATAATGTTCTGTGCGGTTCTTGTGAATTGTGGTGAAAATTGTAATTTTCCTCATTGAAAAAAACAAAAATTAAATTTTTTGTCGCAAATCGAGTCTCGCAAGTAATTGCCGCTGCCGCAGTCGTGCGTCGTCTACAATAAATATAAACGCTTAAGCTTCTATCCGGACTGCAATTAGTCGCGCGTTTTTTTGTCGCCGTGTGTCTCTGGCCTTAAATACAAAAAGTCAATTTTTTGTCGTGCGGCTTGAAAGAGTCGCGAATCGGAAATTCGTCGCAAATCTAGTCTCGTGCCTAATTGTGGTAGCCGTAATCATGTGTTGTCTACTATTTAAACGCTTCAGTTTCTAGTCGGACTGCAATAAGTCGCGCGTTTTTTTCGCCATGTGTCCCTGGCCTTAGGTGTTCGTTTATAGAATCGAGGGGTGAGTTCAGTTAATACTGAATGTCTTTTCACATTTTGTCGCCACATCACAAAGACTCAGTTTCTTTTTAACGTGCTATCAAAAACAACGATGTTCTTATGAATTTGAGGCTGGAACATTTACCTCTGACCCAGATCTTGAAAGTATGTCTTAAGAAGTCACAGTACTGCCAAGTGATATCTCGTTTAGAATTTTTCCTACATAGTTTCACAGCCCTGGACCTTACCGCGTCTGACTCCAAAGCCTTAATGGCCGCTTGGCTATTAGAGTAGATGGTGATAGTCTTGTTTTAGAGCTTGAGCCTCTTAAATTTTGGAAGGAAATTTTTAAATTCTGAAGGATTTTCTTAATCCTAGAGCTTCGCCGAAATTCTCTGCGCCTGCTTAAACGTCACGAGGTGACGTTAATTTTAGAGCCGTCAGTTTATACGTTGGCGATCTCATCTCCTGCGACTGTCGACTATCCTCATTCAGTTCTTTCCGATATTATGGCATCGCATCTCCTCCTAAGTCAAACGTAAGTTTAGTCCGTGACTAGAGTAGCCTTAGTGTCACACCACTGAGACTCCACAGAGCCTTGTCCATTAAGCCTAAGTCTAGAGGACCACAGTCTGCGTTCCCTCAGACGGATAGTCTGCAGCCTTGCTGCTGTGGTGTACTTCCAATGTTTCCGTGGGTGTGGTCCTTAGAGACCCTGTTATTCCCTTGCAGGCCGCCAACTTGACTTTGGTGAGTTTAGAGAGATAATAATTTCTCCCTTTGCCCTTGCACCTTACAACCAACAACAGCTCTATGTTAGGATGGATTTTACAAAAACCGCATTAAGTGTGCTATGTTCGGCATGCTGCCAAACGCTCCTGGGCTGGCAAAAAGAGCCTTGTGTGTCCGCTTGACAGGATCTTCTATGTTCTCCTTTAACTTAAGTTGGAGTTGAATATAACGCGCTGGTATCTAATTGACTTCGATGTTGGTAGCTCGAATCCTCCCATTTCCGTCTTGATGGATAGATCTATTCCCTGTGCTCGGCCAGTGACCTGGTTATCGATGATATCAATGTCAATCAACAATATCGATCCTGGGATCCCGATGTCCACATCGTCAGCGCCTGCGCATAGGGAAGGAAGCTTACAATAAAGCCTTTCTACTCCACGGCCTTTAGAGGTGCATTCATTACCGGAATCCATATGATCTCTTCTTCTTCATATCGTATCATGTTTTCATGCTGTGACTTTAAAAGGCAGTTAGTTCTTCGCCTATTACCTTCATACATGTCCATAAGTCACTCCATTCTTTTGAGCATGAACACAGACAGGCTTGTAGATCTATAGTCCTTTCCACCATCCCTACTTGAGGGGAAAATATTACATTGTTCTCCAATCTCTGCAAATATAGCACAGCCTTAAACAAGACATGTAAACGTTTTTCAATCATGGTTTTTCCATACCTATTCCTTTGAGGGAAGCAACGGAAGTGATCGCCTAGACAAACCTTTTTTGATCAGCTATAGCCCAATCTTTTTCTCCCTCATGCTCCTCCAAGAGCCGTGTGCAAATTTATCGTATTCCCCGGGGCATCAGTGAAACCTGGGAATTGGGGTTTCCGTAAGTACATTCAGCGTTTCGTTCGGCTGCCATCAGTCTTTCTGAGTTGAGATGGCAATATTTTCGTTTTAGAGAGGACTTTCCCAGCCAAGATGCTCCACTTGTAGGATCGTTTGAGTCGCTAACATTGTTCCATGAATTCTTTTTGCAAGATCTGACGTCTTTTTTCATTCTTGTTTTTTTCATTCGAAGGAAACCCTTTTTTCCAATGCTCCATCTAAACCTTGAACTTTTGATGAGCTCCGCGATCTTGGAGTTCCAACAGGGTGGGTGGTTCTTTCCTCGTTTGCCGCTGATTTACGGGCGAGATTTTTCGATTTAGGTAAAGAGCAAGCCGGTAATGTATTCTACTGTATTACCGATCTCTTCAGTGGTGAAATCTCTGTCTAGGCAAGGAGTTACATTTTAACTGTAGTTCAAGACCTTACTCATCGAGCCTTACTCATAGCCTTCCATCCTCCCTGGGCTTGCTGCTTCCAGTTGTCTTGAAGAGCTCGAATGCTTGTGCCAAGTGGGATATTAAATTATGTAAATCTAAAAGGTTGTCGGGAAATAAAAATGGCTTTGACGTAAGATGCTAATATGTGACCTCTTGTATAGATTGTCTTCGAAATTACAACGAAGTAAAAATGGCTTCAGTAGCATCTCAAATGAGAGACTTATAAGCGGTAACACAGTGGATTACTTTTGAGCTCTGCACCATAACCTGACCGCAGTAAAGGTTGGCCATATAAACAGACCTAATCTTTGTGTAACTTGGGCTAACTTAAGGTATTCTATAGTAGTACTACTTTATGGTAGTGCTTTACTATCCTTCGCCCAGTATCTTTCCTTTGAGAGACTTTCATAAACGCTGTTATAAAGTTCCCTCCTCATCCTCCGACAGATTCTATTGAAATCATTGCGGGGGGAAAAAGGCTTGAAAATGTAGCGTCAGGAGTCGTTTATTTTTTTAAATATATGCACGAATAGATCCCAAGACTAATTAAGGGGCCTTCCGGGAAAACCAAAAAGACTCCCTTTTGCCCAGAACTCGCAGTCCTTGATCAAAGAAAAAAAAAGGTCAAACACACCCTTCCCGATAGATGACTCGTGATTGATTTGATTTGTATTCCAAATCAATGTCACTGTCAAAAGGACTCAATAGTCCGGCCAAAACAATCCGTTCCCTCGTCTTTTTGCCATTCATCAGAAAATGGCCATTTTGTGTTATGAATTCGAGATGATTTATAAATCAATTTAGATGTTCCATGTAACGGTTTCGCTTCGAAACATTTTTCCTCTTTATGAGGTCAGCGTATTGTGTTACAAAGCCTCTTGTCATTGTACAAGACCATACTATTGTCCCGCAACCTTTTGAATACCATTAACCATATCAGCTTCTAGAAGGTGGATAAAAAGGCGACTCCACACCCACATCCGATCCTATGCGACCTATGACATGGTGCCTATCGAAGCACAGAAAAAAGGAAAAACGTGCTCCGAGAGCATCCGGCATACCATGACACACACTTGATGGAGTGTGGAAAGTTGCAAATTTAAAAATATGGAAATTCGTATGCCATGTTGCAGGATGTTTGGTTTTTTTTTTGCCCCAAGTAAGCCCTTTTACTGGGGACATAGAGCGATTCTCTCATCAGCTTTGTTTTCGACCCTTGGACGAGGGGCGTTCAAGAATGTGTGGAGATGTTTTTTCGATATTTTTTTTTCGTAATGCGATGCTTGACCCAAAATTGCTGTGACAGGAGTCAATTTAATGGGATTTTTTGAGAGTTTGTAGAGGAGTAACCATAAGCCCTAGAGACAAGGACAATAATTTCAAGGAAGGTTAACTTTGTGACTGGGGGTTGTTTGTGCGTCCAAAGTAGGGCACTATAATCGGGGTATAATTGATGGGGGGATTGTGTATTTTTATGAAGACATCTTATTAAGGACAGACTTCTCTAAGCCCGAAGCACTTGTTATTGCAGTAAAGATAAACCGCCCAATTACAGGAGATATAAATGGAAATATCTTTTCTCACCAACTATGCCAAAATTAGATCCATCCACCTAAATAAAGATAATTTTAGAATCACCCGATTCATAAGCAAAATTAATTTTTATTATGTCTCACAAAGTTTGACTCAGTCAAATACGTTCTTGCTGGAATTATGAGCGCGAAAAATTTATTTTTGCATTCGGAAATTTATTTCCTCCTGAGTAAACATAACCGGCGAGAATGGTTGTTTAATTTTCTTGCTAATTTACTGCCGGCTTTAAATTCCATTTAATGTGATTTTAGAATTTTAATTACGAAGGTGTTCATTGCGGAACACACAAATGGAGCCCCATCATCATTTAGTGCGACTGTGCAGAAGACACACAAATAAAAAGGAGCAAAAGTAGCATGTAGTTTTTTACGAGAGGTTTTCGGTGTTGTTTACGATAGCTGGGAATATCAAGCAACAATCAAATATAAATAAAGGAAAATTATAGCTCGAGCCTTTTTGGTCCCTTTTTTTAGGCAGGGGACGGGACTTATGCCAGGCTAAATTATAATCCATGAATTTTCGATCAACTGCCAACCGACACCCAAAGGCGAGGCAAGTCCCAATCTAAACAGGAAGTTTTCCGACTATTCTGTGGAAGACAATATTGATCTAAACAAAATACCAACAAACAGTCGGTGACTGTTTCATAGATCCAAATGGAATTTAATTAAAAGAAAGATTTATTTTTGGAATCGGAGTTTGTTAAGATTTTTGAAACTTATGAGATATGAGTTTCGGTGGAAGTTGCTTTAATTAACAATTTAAATTCTGACACCTTGTTGCTTATGTCCGCGGTTTAACAGTGCAGTTTTAACTCTGGGTTAAGCCGGACCTGAATTAATTTCTGCTTAAAATTGGTCTTTACTTAAGGCTAAGCATAAGGCTAACGCTAACCTTTACTTTTAATTATCCCTCAGCGTTAGCTCGATGAAAGAGAAAAGAGAAATTTATTATGCCATGTCTTAGACTAAACCAAAGCTAAAATTGACTAAACGCTGGATTAACACTGGGATTAGCCTCAGTTTAACAAATACATTAAACTACTTTTGCTTAGTAAGTAAGAAACTTAAGTAAGTAAGAAGATGGAAGCTACTTTGAACCAGGTAAAGACCCGCCATGGGTAGAGAACCCTATAAGTTTAGTAAGCATGGTAAAATAAAAACGCGAGTTGTCTATTGTCATCATGCAGTATAGCTCGCTTATATAGTTGCTGTAATGCCCGTCCTTGAAATCGATGAAAAGGTGGTGGGTTTCGATTTGAAATTCCTCGATTTTTTCCAATATGTACGACTTTTCCCGATGGTGGACTTTTCTGGCCTTTGGCCACACTGCTTTGAACCTATGAGCCTTTTGACAAACTGCTTAAGGCATTCATCGAGTACAGCACAAAAGCTATGGTAAGGAGACGCAAGTCTCTGTAGTTGAGTTTTGTTAAAACAATGCTGAGGTACATCCCATCGGGAATGCTTTGAAGATAATGCGAGCAAAATCATTGCCAGCCAGTTTAAAAAAATATGGAAAATAAGCCGTCAGGAATCAAAGCTGCTACCAGTTACACTGAGATTTAGACATGACTGCTTTCACTTCATCCAGCTGGGACGGAAGGACAGTTTCGTTGATCTTCTTCGCTCATATGGAATGGTTTACTCTGCTACTCTACCTTACAGCGAAATGTGATTCTTCTTCGCCGTTGTAGAGTTTAATGGCGTATTCTGTTGAACACCGAACTGCCACACCGAACTTTCAAATAATACTCGGTGTTTGCGACAATTCCACCGTAATGTACACTCGGTTTCATTGTGTACAAAACGACAGATACAGCACCGGTGCAGTCATCACGTTAAGTGTCAAATCGCTTTGACTTCATTTTGTGTTTTTCATTTTCATTTCGTAGCGTGATTTTGTCGGTTTTTTGTACTTTTTACTTAAAATGAGTTTTTGTAACTTTGAGTTTGTGATGTTTAGTAACTTTTTATCGATTTTATACAATTTCAGTCGCGTTTTGATTTGTGTAAAAAATAACGAATGAAAATTGAGTCGAAATGTCACTTCACATACACAATCAAACTACACCCGGCCCCCACCGTCATAAGCGACGGTAGCGAAAACTTGAGTTCGGTTTCGACACCGAACTACTTCGGAGTTCAAAAGAACATTTACACGAGCACGACTCCGTTCAGGTGTATGAGAAAAGGACATTTTTTTTGTATTCCACACCAGTTTCACGATTAGGTGTTGAAAAAAGTACGCGATAATTCTCAGCTACTCGACTACCGACTGTTTTCTTGGTCGTTATTGTAGGCCTCGGATCGAAGTTTATACCCTTGACAGTTTTTGATTCCTTGATTCGGACATTTGAACTTCATTCCTATTGTACAATCTCAGCACTAGTCCTTTTGTGAGGAGCCATTTCAAATACTTCTTTTTAAGCTGCATGTTTGCTGGCATTTATCTTCAAACCAGGAGCTTTGCTGATTCCAGAGGCAGCTTTCGGATGGTGATCGTGTCGACGCTGGCTATTAACATTTCATTCTGGCGGCTTAAAACTTTGTAGAAGGTTTTGATTTCGAGGGAGATCGATTCAAAAAGGACTTGGTGGTAGTGTTTCCATCTCCTTTTCGATATTTACAGACATAGTTTGACTACAACGAAGTAGTGATCCGAGCCCTCTAATGACACATTTTTTTTTTTTTTATTACTTGACGCTTGTCCAGTCTGATCGTGTTACGTCGATCGCAATTCGGTCAATCTGGTTGATATTCTATTGATCGAGAGATCTTTATGTCCATTTGTTGATGTTGAGATGTGGCAACTATGTAGTGACTACCTCGGCCCTGCAACAAAATCGATAAGCCGGAATCCATTATCGGAGGTGGTGATCAAAGTAGGAAGATGACTAAAGCTGCTACCTAGATTTGCATCCTCATGGATTGATGTGTTTGTTTTTTAAACAACTCAATGAACACATCTTTGGTGACATTTTAATCAAAGCTCCTACGATTTCGCTCTGAAAAATCGGCCCGCGAAGGCGATCAAATCCATCATTGAGAGATCATCCGAGTGCGCATAGACAGAGAGTGGAGGAGTAGATATTTAGAGTTAGGGCTGTATTTAGCGACACTGATCTTACAAGATCAGTGTCACGACACTGATCTGTCCACCAGGTATCGTTAATTGACAAATGGAATAGTCCAAATGCGATACCTGGTGGACAGCAGAGGAATATGTAGAGACCTGCAACAACGTCAAACAGAAATTTTTGACTGTTTGTTGACTGAGAAATACTTCAATGAAGAAGACATGTTTTTCCCCGTTCTTGCTTATTTTTTCACCAGTTGACAAGTAAATCAAAGCCGGATTACAAATTTGGAAATTTTTTAAAAAGCTGACGTTGTTGCAGGTGTCTACATATTCCTCTATTCTCCATCTGGGGGTTGCCTTCAATCGCGAATGAGAAGTGGCACATAATGAGCGTTCACCTTTTTTCGTTCAGAGCAAAGTTCTGAAATTGTGTTTCGTTTTGTGCTCGGAGTCATCACAGCCTTATGCTATGTCTCCACCGGCAATTAAAAGAGGATTAGTGGGAAACGAATAAAAAGAAGTCCCAAAGTGGCTCCACTGGACAAATATGGGATTAATTTGACACGAACACTCTGTTTCTGTCATTTCGGCTCACTAAAGAGAGTGGCGATGTCATTTTCCAGGAGCGAAAACGATTATCGCTGTAAAATGCACAATAGAAAACGTACTTGTAACAGATCTGTCGTACAGGGACAGTTTTAGTTTCCTTTTTTTCTTTTTCTCAAACTGTAAAATAGGTTCAGAAAATAGGTTTGCGATTAGGGTGATGAATGGGACTTATGAGAGGATTTTTTTAATTGCTTGCCGAGAGGATTTAAATTTGTATGTTTAATCGCGTGATTTGTGGACGATTTAATAGAGATTTATATAAATCGCGGATAATTGCCCAGTGGAGACATGGTATTATATAAATCGCGGATAATTGCCCAGTGGATGTCCACATGGTATTAGATTCGTAGTTCTTTTTTTGCTCAGTGGTTCTCTAGCTCAGAATACTTTGACCGAGCATTTTGAGCTTATTGATGAGCGCAGTGAAATGAGTGTGGTGTAAAAAATACTATAAGAAATAGAAAAGGTGTACGAGACTTGTTGTTCTGACGCTGAAAGTAAAACAATTTGATGAATTTTTGTTATGTGAAGCTATTGTTTGCATTATTTTCACCTCGTAACAAATATCTTGTCAATATGTTCAAGATTTGTTTTATTTTATTTTGCATTCTGACAGATTACTCAGATTTAAGTGTTTTTAAAGGCGAAATCTATTTGCCTATACGGATCGATCTATAAAATATCCGCACAGTGTAGAAACTGCCACGAAGAAAACAGACATTAGACCTAACTTGATGGGGGTAATGTGGAGAATCCTACTCTCAGGGATTACCCCGTATTTCCTCTGAACTTGGGAACTTAATCCTCTGTCTCAACTGTCAGTTGGCATCACGATACTCTATTTACCCGTCATCCCTTATTTATACCATTGTACATATTATCCCCCATCGGGATTGATTTCTTTACCGGCTGCATCAGACCGTACAGACGATTTGTTGGAAGAGATGTTTGCCGCGGAAATGAGCACATCATCACGAATCACACGATAAAATCATCTGGAGTATAATACGAGACAGCCCTATTGATTTACCATCAAACAATTTCCATCTTTGGCCACTTTAACTTATGGATATCGAGTGTAATACGAAAAACTGTTGCCATTTATTATGAATGGGATCCTGGGCAATCACGCTTACGCATTATTTATTCCATCAATCTGGAATAAAGCCTGTATTCGAATGGAATCATCTGGTGGTGGGCCGTGCGGCCATGTGTGTCAAATCCTTAGCATTCCGACCAACAAGGACACTAAATTTGGCTTAGTGAAAATGCCAACGACTATATTACACATACGGAGACGAGAGGTGCGAGGAAGAAAAAATATAATTATCATTTGTCCTCACTCAATTATCCTTGTGGTCATAAGGCCGTATAACAAAAAATTATGATAGGACGTAATTTTCTCCCCACATAAGCATTATTTTATTCCACCATAGATGTTGGGACATTTATAGGACGTTGGTGCGCCCAGCTTGTGTTAATAAGCCATTCGGCGTAATGTGGTTAATAAATCAGGACCTAGAGGTTGAGAGCCACACACACACATGTATCATATCATGGATAATGGATCGTTATGAAAGTTGATTCGTAAAGTGTCCTTGTAAGATAAACATCGGCTTTACTTCCTTGTCATCCTGTGATGAGAGCACGTGGACAAATTAGAAGCGAAAAAAAAACAAACGATTTACTGATGAAATTCCGGGGATAAAGAATCCTTTTTCAATTATGCAACTCGTAGCTTGTTTGTCCTTCAGCTGTCTACTCCGCATAGTGCAAAACTTAATTAAACGAGAATCACAATTACTTTAACACGTTTTCGCATTTAAATCAAGGACACTACAAAGCGTATCCGTTTCGCAATTCGTCCACACAGAAGAAAACACAACAGAAAATACTATGCGCAAAGAAGACACTTCATACAAAGGACCCCAGATGCAGGAGACGGTAAATTCTGAAAACTCCTTGCTTTAATGGAATAGAAAGGAAAGAGACTTGATTGGGGTTTGGTTGGTTGTGCGTCCTTGAAAATGCAGTCGCTCTGTATCACTATGCTTTGGGGGTACCCCCCGCTTTCAAATTGGATTGCACACTCGTTAGAGGGTTATGAGTGCTTCTATTCGATCCAGTGAAACAATAATGAAAATTGCAGAAATTTTTATTGTGCTCGCGGTAAGTGGTTTTCGAAATGGCGGTACTCTATGCAATTACTAAACAAGTTTGCTTGCTTCGAAGAATCCTTTTACCTGGGTAATATGAGGCACCTGTCGTAATTACACACTTTCTTTGGAAGAAGCACATTTTTGAAGCAATAAAATCGCGATAAGCCATCCAGAACACGCTTAAATATATGTTTCCCATTTCCAAGTATGTGTATATACCTGAAAAGTGCACAATTAACATTATTGGGAAACCACCACTTACCTACCTGAGTCTGTACCAGGTAAATTAAAATCCCTAAATATAAGACCTCGTGTAGATGGTCACTGCCAGCTCAGTCTCTCTGTGATTACGCACTGCTTCAGTTCGTGAAAGTGTCCTTGTGCTCGAAAATGGGCTCTACACAAAGTTCCTCATCGAATAAATTCTATCAGAATATCGGTCAAGAGTTCCGAAAAAGGATCAAAAAGTCCTATCGCAAAATAGCTAAGAACAAGGCGCTTTACAATATTACACCAAATGTCAACACTATGCCGAGATGTTCGTCCTTTATCAGCAAAAGTTGCTTACACTGCCAGCACCGGCATATGAAAAAGTGCTGCCGGTACCCAGATGATTCCCGGAAAGATGCCAAGAGCTATGCAAAATGGAAGACGCACTTTGAGAATCCATCCGAGCCGATTAAGCCCAAGTCAATTGCCGGTCTAACAGAAGCCGTGTCTGGACAGTTCAGCCCGAAATTTTTTCCAGCCTTTTCTGAGAGAATTCCTTGGAACACAATTGAGATCCCATCGAAGCCAAAGAAGAAGGCGCCTTCGCGAACAAGGAATCAGAGAGCAGCACAAGATCGACGCAGCCGAGTTCGTGTATGTGGCAGGGGCATCATTATTGTTTAACACAAGAACCTGTGAATGTAAATATGCGTGTGTAAATTTGGGATTTTTAACTAAGTTTAAAAACAGGATTGTACATAATAATTATTAAAGACAATTAAATAAAATTCCTTTAATTTCTTAATATGTGTGTGTTGATCAAAAGAACTTTCTAGAACAATTGAGAGGAACATTTTTGTTCTAAAAGGGTAGCGACATGCTTAAGTAGCTGAAAAACATGATCCCTCGAAATTACGCGTAGGCATAGGCTCTATCAGTTTGGCAATATTTGTCGGCTGAAAATTCGGAAAACTATGATTTTGAAAAAATGTTTGTGGAGTGAAACGGCTTGGTGTGGCAGCTGGTGGTTCAAGAAGCCTTCAGAGAGGAGGAAACACTTTGTGTGGCTAAAGCGTGGAGACTAAGTTGGCGCGATTCCTCAAATCCTAGTTAGTCGTAAGTCTGATCTCCTACAAGTGCTGAAAGCTTAGTTATACTTCTTTCATGGCAGAGTGGCGATTTTTCCATCATGAATTGGGCGGACAACAGTTAAAAGTTAAAAGTTGCTCAAAACGGTCTGTAAGAATTCTGTGTAGATGAAAGTCGGTCAGAAATGCTCGAGGTTGTGGCTAGTGATTGATGATTGCATCAGATTGCGAAAAAAGGGTCATTACAAAAAAAATGTTCTAACCTTGAAGGGTTAGTCCCGCTTAGCTCTTTCGGGAAAAATATTCACTAAGGTTTGGCTAATGCATTCCTGAGTTGCATTCCACTTTTTATAACAGCACTTATATTGAGGCTTTGGGCCTGCCAAAAGTACTACTCTGCAGCTTTCCACTCTTAAATTGGTTCTTGAGAAGGTCTGAAAATATGCTTGTCAAATCCCGACGTTTGTTTTCAGCGTCGAAAAGGATTTATGGTCCCTCGGGATAATCTCTGAGGAATATTTAACAGCTTGAAATTTTTAATTTGTTATTAATTTGCGATCAAGGAATTGATAACTCCTGCTTTGTGGTTTATAATCGTCCTTAAACATATGGAGGCCACCGACCAATTTTTGAGGACGCCAAACGGCGTGTTAAGAAGTCTCTTATGAAAATTCCGAATCCGGGACCTCGTGCATCAGTAGCCCGATATATTGATATTGCACTACGACTCCCACGAAGGGGTTATTTATGGAGGGATTAAAACATTACGAAAAAAAAACTAACCAAAGTAGCAGCCTTTGCAGCAGAATCAGTAACAAAGAACCCCTGCTTAGGCTAAGGTTAAGTTAGGAAGGCTGATGGATTGATGAGTAAAATTTAATCCACGCCTTTTCACACTTAGGAGCGTGAAGACCGTTTGTTTCAGCTCAACGCACCTATAAGAACATTCTGGTGGTTTTGAAAGTTCTTTGATATCCTGGAAGAAGTAAGATCCTAAAATTCTTTCTCTCAAAAGACTTAAGCTGGGTTAGGTTGGGCACAAATCATATGAATCTCGAAATGATCTGCGCGTATTCACTGAACCCTTCTGAGCCATTTATATACGGCGAAGATACGAAGATACGAATAGCGTTGAATCGTGTTACGATTACATAGACCGTAACAGAATAAAACCCCACGACGATGGTTTGTTTTTTAAAAATAGGGAGGCATTTGCACAGAACTCCTTTATGCAGCTTCTACAAAAGTCATTAGTACAAACACCAAATTTTGTTGCATGCTTGCCTAGCAGACTAGTGTCCCGCAATTACACCGACTGTAGGATTAATACGCGATCAGTTTACATGGATCAAAATTTTAGGCTCTAAGATCCGCCTTTTTCTAGTTCATAGATTAACAAAGAGTGATTAAAAGTTCAACCGAAAGTGTTTCCACCGGAATAAAAGAAGATTAACTTGACGCATGCTTTCATTCTTGATAAAACAATTTATTCCGAATCAACTTAACTGAGCAAATTAGCAAACAGCATTTGTTGGTGTGCGAGGCGCAGATTAAGAAATAATAAACTTTATATTAATTGCCTCCGAATTTTTGACTTCCAAACGAAATAACCCAAAAAAGTAAAAATCAAACGACAAATTTTGTTGATGGGATTTCAGTCCACAAAGTCGGGAGAAGACCATCTTGATCAACATGCAACCAGCAGTATCAACATTGACATACACAATTCTGTTGCAGTGTGCACACAGATCAATCTTTTTTGACAGATCCAACCACATTAACCGTTCAGCGCATCCCCTTACACCACATAGCAAGCACAGTTGATTTGATGATATCCACCTTGAGTTAATGATAAGAAAAGGTTTGTTTGATTTGCTTCAGCAGAACACGTAGAATTCTGTAAGGTTTCATTTGAGAATTCATGCGGAAGATGATAATTATGCGATTCATTTTTAATCACTTCTTGAAGAGATTAACATTCGTATGGTTAATCTCGTGGTTTAGAGGAGATTTAAGGATGATTTGTCTTGAACGCGGATTAATGTTCGGTGCAAACACCCTTTTAAGAGTACAGCACATTAAATACAACACCGAAACTCAAAATTTCGTGAAAAAAATGTCGAAATCAAATTATGCTGTACGCTTTAGGAAACTTTGTTGGAATATTTTCTGACAATTGCCTGTAAACTCTCTTAAGAATTAGAGAATAAGAAGTGTGAGAGGTTCTAGTTCGACATACTTCTTAATCCCCGAAATTCAAAACTGAACTGATTTTACGTTAAAAATTTAGGTGAAATGTTGAATTTCGGTGCGGTGCAAATGAACTAAATTTATAATCTCTTCATGAGAAGATTAAAATTCGTATGGAAAACAGGATTATCTTAATCGCTGATTAGTGTCCGGTGGAAACACCATATAAGATTTGTTTTTCTACTGCATCCTTAGTGGAAACAATTATCATAATGAATATCATGAGGATTATCATTTCATTATCAAGGATTATCAAGAAGCCTTTCTCAGGTAAGATTGACAGCGTAGGTTAAAGTTTAGGGAGCTCGTGTCAGCCTTCAAGTTTTCTGAATTGTTGCTATGCCCTGCCACGCATGAATATTGAGTTGCTTCGACATCGCCTTGAGAGATTGTCTCAGGCTAGAGGGCTACTTTTTTTTTATAGTCATCCAAGGGCCGAAAAGATCGTGACATTTTGCTGTCAATGCAATGACGGTATGCAATGGCCGTTGAATTCTACCTTAAAAATGGATCTGAGTATCAAAAGTCCTGCGATGGCACATCGCTTAATAGTTGAATTTAAATGAGTAACCACCGGTTTTGAAGGCCTTAACTTGTATAATTCCAGTCTACAAAACGCCAATATTAAATTCAAATTTTCAATATTAATATTAAAAAAAAATTAACAAGCCCCTTTACTGTGGCCCGCTGCTATAAGCTTCACCCCTTTTGGCAATAAAATAAATAAAAATCGATACAAATATAACCGACATCGATTGCTCGTGCCTCTCGGCCCATTTAGTTCGTCCGCCTGATTGCGAGCATTATTATCATATCACATATCGTACACAACTCGGCATTATTTCTAAAATTATTCGAATCAATATTCACAGATATCCTTGACATTCGAAAACGAGCTCGAAAGAAATGTTTCCATCAGCCAGTCATTTGCCCTTTTCAACTACACATACGCATACATAATTCCAGGCCACATCTGATTAGTTAGTCAATGACAATTAAGGACTCTGGCTTTAATCTCTGTTAAGTGTGTTTGCATGTGTGGCTTATGTTGATTATCCTGCCTACGATACGGCCCGAACAAAGGAGCATTATAATCAGAGAACACAGTTGTAGTTCAAAGAAACAAAAAGACCCCCCCCCAAGCAGACACCATGAAATCGAAACCGTAAAAAGTGCAAATAGATTCAGTCCCGAAAAGAGGTACACAGAACACCTTCTTGACGTCGGTACGTGACGTTGAGACTTTTCAACTTCAAACGGCTCCTCAGCCCGAGCTACAGCAGCAACTAAAAAGGTCCTTGTCTGGGGGAAATTTTGCCACTCGAGAGTGCAGATTGCCCAGAGGTGCACCGAGTTTTATTAAGTGCACCTCTCTGGCAGATGAGAAACTTTTTCCAGTGCTTTCGGAGATTCCTCCATATCCTCAGGCGGGGTTCAATTAGTCCTTGTTAGAGTGTTCTGCATAAAAGTTAACTTTTCATGCCGCAATGAGGTTGAACCAAGAGGCTGTATAGACGAATGAGCAGCCACACCTTGAAAAAGGCTATTAAAATGCGAATACGTGCTTCCGGTCCAGGCTGCCCGGATCATGGGTAATCGATTTGGTGTCCATGCCTAAACTCGTTCATCATCGTCCCTTGGGTGTAGTTCGGGCAGTGTTTTGTCACCCGCTCTCTGTTCAATTAGATCGAGGACGGAATAATCGTCCTTTAGCATGTTGCCTTAAAAATTGTTAAACTTTTATCGTTCTAGGGGATGTGCGATGTCACACCGCAATTTTGGTGATGATGTGTTGAGAGGCAAACGTGGATGTATCCGTATATCTTAAACATGAAAATGAAAATTTCATACACATTTGGGCTCAATTTAGCCCAAATTAGATGTGGGACTGCGGTGGCTCTTGACAAGGGTACGATTATCTGGTGAGTGTTACCACACTGACATGTCGTTTAATTTAATTTGACGAAATTTTTTATTGCCATTAAATGCGGCAGGATGTAGGACACGAGTTCAATTAACGTTAAGCAAATGTCGAGAATATTTTTGTGCGTAAGTATTGACATGTGCAATGGTCCGCTTAATTACTGTCTCGCTGCTGGTGCGGGTTCTTGTTTAAATTAATTCATGCAATTATTTTTTATGGGCCTGTAATTATGTGCAACAACAAGAGATGGAATTAATTTCATTTGGGGTTGATAAAAGCGTGTATTGCTGCGGTTGTTCATATTGCGAATGCAATTAAGAGAAATAATTGAGTGTCCACTTCAAAAGAGATTGTGATAGCTGAGCGTAGTTTAAATTTAAATTGGTTTTCATTAAAAATTCTGAGGCTTCAAATTGCAGCTAAAATATGCAATTATTAGGTGACATTCAGGTATGTGTAAATTGGGTTGCCACAGAAAACTGACGTTACTAAGTTGTAACGTAAGTTTGGATTGCCACAGAAAACTGACGTTATAGCGATTCATAACTATATTCATACGTCAGATAGAGCTCTTTATTTAAAGCATCTTCATTTTCTACCAGACGTAGCGTCTCCATCTCCAAACGTGTATTTACTCGAAGCCTATATGTATTGTTGCATTGTCACACTTGACACCACCAGGCACTTGCCATTAGAGAGTTCACTGAAAGTGGCTCGAATTTAATCCTGAGAGGAACACTTTGAATCCGCGCGAAGTCAAATCACTTAAGACACCTGCCTGAAAGAGCATATTTACTAAATAATTTGTCAATACTTCGAATTTGCGCTAATCTGCGCATTTGACAATGCAGATTGCTTATTCGCTAAATCTTTCAACCTTTTAAGACAGCAACAATAAATTCTCCATCAACTTCACCCAACCGCAGAGGTATATTATTACTTTTCAAAAGATTTTTCAATACGCCCACTGATGGATGAAAACCACAAAATCCCTTTTGTGTATGGTGCTCTTTAATCCTGTCTCGAGATACATTTAAGGATTATGATTATCGAACAACGCCCAACGTGCGCGAGGCCTGCTATTTGGGTTGGCTAAGCCGCTGGGCTATGAAAAATGAAAGTGAAATTCATTCGAAAACCACCACAGTTGATGAATTGATCTGTAATGGGATTGAAGTGATTGATGATTCGAATGCACGGCACACATTCCTTGAGCATTTCTAGAAGCTCGTAAACAATATTGCCTTTATTGGACTAATCGATTTGTCGGGTAATCGATCCACTTTGTGTCACTGTAAATTGCATTACACTTTAATGCCTAACGTGTGACATGATGTAGAAAATTGGAAAAAATTGCTGCTGAATTATTCAAAGTGTATTCGAAATTCTATTGTAAGGATAATACTACTCTGGCAGACGGTTATAAACCAAGGCCACATTTAATATATTAATATTTAAAATATGTATATTTGTATATTTGAACTAAATAAATTACTTACTTACTTACTTACTTACTACTTTGTCGAGGCAAAGAACTCTGCCCGTAGTGTGACAATGTTTGTTTAAAATTAGCTCTCGGTTCGATTGCTTTAGAAATATTATTGTCAACAGTGTCGGCATCAAGGACATTATATCAGCCCCGCAACTGACCAAGGGGAAAATAATTTAACTCGGTCTGAATAAAACATTCATCGGACCTGTTTCCTTTATTTTTACAATAGAACTGCGGGGGCAGTGACTTTAGAACTAAGTCAATTAGGGCTGCCAAAATGGCAGCAGAAAAATCTGAAAAAACAGTCGATTTAAGGTAGCTTCGATAGGATAATAAAAGTGCCGAAATAAGACATATTTACAACACAATTGAATTTTTTTAAGCTCAATACTGTTATAGTTATGCTTTCTAGGTAAAAAAAACAGCATGTTCAGCAGCAAAAACAGGACACATTGGACGCTCTTGCGGATATCCGGTAGCAAAAGCAATGCCTCAAATTCGATCGCTTTTGTTCTCGGTGGCATCAAAACTGATTTTTTTGGCCAAAGACGATTCGATGAAACTATTTAAACATATGCAAGTGTTCTTGAACACAGTATCTGTTTAGGACGACATCTGTGTAAATGACACCTGATTTGAGAGATAAAGATTAAACTTACTGGCCGCAGCTGTCAAAGTTTGGAAGTCGCTATTGATGGAAGTACGTTAATTAAGCTTTGAAGATATTGTTTTGTCAGTTTTGTCGTTCTGCTGATTGTGGCGTTTATTTTGTTTTAAGATTAACCAAGTTGATATGTTGTCCGTTCTCGCCTTAAATTGCCACCGGAGCCGCTTCATAATCGAAACCTGATGAGGATCTTACCTAATCTTGGTCTGGCCAAAGTGCTCACTCAGAGAAAGAGCAAAGGAACAAATACTCGTTCAAGCATTGAACCGTCGATCTGGATTTTCTTACGATCAGGCATCTGTTTGCTCTTCTCCCACCTCTTCAGTTCACTTACCAACACCCTGCTGAATCAGTACCAGACTGGAGTTCTTGGCCGTGATTCTTTCATAAGATGTGTTCTGGTGCATTGCAATAGCTCCTGCCGAGTAAAGCCTGTGGGGCACATTACCAAAAAAAAATAATCATAAACGCCCCACGAGGCTTATTTCCTTTTTCAAATAGAAGCAAAAGCCGTAGCTGGTGAGCCATTGCTTGTGAGACTTTTTTTCTATTCGAGAGTGGCAAACATGAACACGAAAAACTGTTGCACATACCCAAAGTGGCACCTATCCCAAATCCAACAGTAAGGCAACGAGAAAATGAACTTTGTCATAATGTGTAGGATATGTATTGGGGCGCACGCCGCCGTGGCGGTGGTTTGTGCGTTGACAACTTTGCACGGGGTCCCGGGTTCGAATCTCGACATGGAAAATAAAAAGTTTTTTACGATCTCACTTCCACGAGGGTCTGAAAAGATCTCTGAGAATCATTTGTGATAAAAAAGGTGCCCTGAAAAGCACACAGCGTGCATGGTTGTGAGAGGTCAGGCGATGGCATTTCTGAGCAGCAAGGGCCAGTTAGGTTTTTTCTTGGTTAGAAGAATATGTAGGGTACATTCCTCTACAACCCTGCTGTTGGGTTGCACTAAAATGCAGGTTAAGATTTAACAAATGAGGCTTAGAGAAATGAAATGCCTTATCGGAAGATTTTTGAAGCTGAGCATACCTATATAACAAACTGCTTCGGTACAAGCAATGCTAAGACCACCTTGGTCGTAATGTATACAACTTTGGGGTTGTACCAAAGCAAACAGAAACAATGCTCTAAGAGCATGGTACATTAGAAATAGCGATCTACACAGCGAGATCTAGAAATCGCAATCTTAAAGCAGGTTTCACAAAGAAGTGGTTTCGCTCCGTTACGATACGTCGGCTTTGCATCAGCTTTGCATGTCATATCGCTCATGGGTAGAGAGAGCTTTAATGAGTGTAGCGTGTAGTCACTTCACTACGTTCCTCACGTATGCCACGATGAATTACTCTATTTGCCTCTGAAATATAGATTTACTCAGAAATTCTGAGTCATACCTTTTCCTGGCCAACAAACTATAAAGCTGAAGTCAAACTGAAGGCAACTCCCATTCGCTTGCAATCAAATTTTTTTCTCAACTGCTCAGCTGTCAGATGAAGCAAATGTTCAGCAGTCAGCACTTTAGAGCTAGAGCTTCGTTTCGGCGCCTCATTACGTAGCATTATGTTTTCTTTTTACGCTCTCTTTCTCTTTGCCAAGCGAAATGTTGAAGCCAAGGTTTATTGTCTTGGGAAACATTGATTTTATTGCTGAACTCGTAAATGTCATGCCGAGGCGCAGCTGCGGCTGCTTTGTCACCACTTAAAGGCCACTTTGCAGAGAGGCCTTTTCTTCGGCTTCGTCCCCCTACGATACGTCGGCTTAGAATTTGTTTTGCAATGACATTTCCCTCATGGGAGGAAGGAGCTTTTATTAGTGCAGTCACTACGTTCGCTAAGTATGATACGGTGAGTTAAAAAATACGCAAGCACAGCCAAAAGCGTTGGTAGCTAGAGCTGTGTACTTAATTATGTGGAGCATTCATGTCCATGTTCTTCTAACAGCAAAAAAAATAATAAAAATGCCCAGTTTTCCCCTAAAATGTAGACTCATTAGGAAATTCTACATCATGTCCGTGTATGACGATCTTACTAAGGAACAAGAAATAAAAGGTATGCTCTATTTTTCTAATTCTACTTTTTAATAAAAATAGAAAAGAATAATCTCCCGAAGAGCTATTTTAATTTAAAGCCGCATATAGACGGTATTGTAGGTGCTTCCGTTGAAAGAAAACTTGTCATAAGTATTGGAAGTTAGTAAATTTTAGCTCAAATGACAAAGACAGCAGCGAGTATTATTGCAGTCTTATGGTGGGTCTTACTGACATTTCGAAAAGGAAATAAGCTTCACGGGTGGTTTTTCCTTTTTTGAGAAATAAGCCCCACTGAGTGATTCCGCGGGTGTTATTGCACTGCGGCTCAGTACCTACTCAGTCGTGTCCGGTCTACTCTTTTCGCCTACACTACCTTTTATTGCTTAAGCTCCCGCACTTGCATAGGCTAGCGCCATCTCGATTCCAGGTTTTGTAGGTTTAGCAGTGCATAAGTAAAATCTAATTTTTGAATTCCATGCCCTGGAATTCGAGCTCCCTTCATTCACAGCTGTGATTAGACCAATCCTTTTATACGGCGTAGCAGTATGGTGGCCAATACTCAACGTCGGCACACATCTCAACTTTTTAAGAAAGGTACAAAGGCAAGCATGTATCTGTATTAGTGGTGCCCTGAGAACCACTCCTATGGAGGCGCTTGAAATCCTATTGAACCTTACCCCCTTAGACATCTTTGGTAAGCAAACAGCTACCAACTGCGCAATTCGACTTAAAGCATGCTCCCAATGGCGTGATTGCGTTTACGGACATGCCAATATTCTAAACTAACAGCATCTCACCTCCACAAACCTGGATTACACTTCACCTTCATATTTCCCAGAGAAAAACTTCGAAACCCAGCTTCCGAACAGAGACCTGTGGTACGGCGGTAATAAACCTTTTGGTAACGCCATACACTTTTACACAGACGGATCCAAGACGGAAGACGGTGAAGGAAGCGGTGTATTCTCTGAGTGCTCTAACTTAAATAAATCCCTTCGCCTACGCAATTAATGCAGCGTCTTCCAAGCAGAAATAATGGCAATTAGTGAAGCCCTGTCCTGCCTAAAGTGGAACGTGATATCCGCCCGCTATATCTGTATCTTTACGAATAGCCAGGCTGCCATCAAATCCCTGACATCGATCTCTATAAACTCTAAATTAGTTATTAACTGTCGCACATCTCTTGATGAGATGTCCGAACAGTTTCACATCTGCCTGTGCTGGGTGCCAGGTCATAGAGACATCATGGGAAGCTGTGAGGCTGATAAACTCGCTAAGAACGCCACTAGACTGCCAGAAGATGAAATCTCCTGTAATATAGGTATTCCCCTAGCTACCTTCAAATTACAGCTCAAAAATCACAGCATACAAGAAACTAACGCCAGATGGAGGACAGGCACCACATGCTTAACCTCCAAGCAAATCTGGCCTTGCCTCGATCCAAAAAGATCAGATAGCTTGGTCTCCTTAAAGAGATCCAAAATTAGCACTGCACTGGGAATTATCACCGGACACTGCCTATTAGGCCTTCACGCAAAAAGCTAGGTCTATTCTCAAATGACTTCTGTAAAAGCTGCCTAGATTAGGAAGAGGAAGAAAGTGTACAACACTTTCTCTGTTGCTGATGCCCGGCACTCGCGTCGTACAGGAAATCCATACTAGGCTCCTACTTCTACGACTACCTAAGCGACCTTAGTAAGACAACGGTCAAAAAGCTACTAAAATTCATCGAAAAGACTGGCTCCCTACTGACTCCCTACTGACTCCCATCGAACTGACTACTCTTTTGGTAATATACCCACGTGGCGGTATAATGGGCCTACTTTTTGGCCTAAGTGCATGCAATAAGCCACTTTCCTACCTACCTACCTACCTAAGATTTTGCCAAATATGGTCGTTTCCCACACATGACAGCCATTCAGGGCACTTGCGTGGCTTTTTTTATACTGAAACTCCTCTTGAAGGTAGCAAAGATACCAGCGGATATTTGCTCTCCGTAAGAAGGTTGTTTCTCTCTCCTGGTTGTCCATGAGGAGTATTTCTGGACTGATCCCATTCATGTATAATGCCCTGCGTGTTTGTTGAATTTAAAAGAAAGGCTTATGCCACGTGTCCTAAGATTTCTATATTTGAGCTGTTAAGGACGCACAAAAATTTCGCAGCTTGCAAGTATCATACGATCATTATTCAAACCTAGAAACAGAAGCGTCGGGAATATTGGAGCGATATGGATAGGATCTTTATTCTATTCGAGTTAATGTCATCTTTGAACATTATAAAAACTGGTAAATGTAACCTTTTTTCTCACTTGGTGGCTCGTGGTTGATGAATTAGGTGATAAGAGAGCCAATTAAAGCTCCATCGTGTATCACAGCATGTCCGGAAACAAATGCCCGCCCGTTTATTTAAGATCCCGCGTATTTGAGATTAATTGAGTTTTCACAATGGAGAATCCTCGTGACGTAAGTTTAGCAAAAAGGCCACAACGGTCAATCCATTTGAAGGAAATAAGTTAAGCAGAAAGATAAGATTTTCTGTTTATAATTACAATTTAGACAACTTCATTTTTATTTATGCATTCAATTATTATTTATTTTAAAGTCAGACAATCATTTTGAACAAAATTTAAAAGAACAGCACAATCACCCTCAGTCCACTAACTTTTCCAGTTGTTTCCGTTGCCATTTTGTTCAGAATCCGTCTTCTTAGCTTCCGCCTTTGTCGGTAGATATTATAATTGCTGGATTTTTTTGATCTCTTCATCCTTGGCCTTTTGGTCATATTAAGAATGTCAAATAGAGTTGGCTTTTTGAATTTCCTGAATATACTTCTTTTATTACAATCTTTGGCTTTCGATTTAGAGTGGCACTTCTCGGAGATGTTATGATGACAATGGGCACATGATGTTGCGCAAGAACTTCGTGACAGAAAGCTGGCCGATGCCCTTTCATCTTCTGTTTCTGGATAATCAAGTAGTGGTACTGTGTTTCTCCGTTTCGGGTGGCATAGCTTTTTTCCAACAATTCGGCGGTATGCACGCTTCATTCTCTTGTACATGCCTCCAGTGACTTCCTTAGGTTCTTCGACCGACTTATTTGACTGGCTTTGAGTCGAACCCATTCTGATAGATCTTGTTCTTAACAAACTTCTCTGA
This sequence comes from Neoascia interrupta, assembly GCA_947623515.1. Taxonomy (NCBI): domain Eukaryota; kingdom Metazoa; phylum Arthropoda; class Insecta; order Diptera; family Syrphidae; genus Neoascia; species Neoascia interrupta. The sequence goes on from OX392463.1 coordinate 3,588,472, forward strand.
CGCTGAAATAATTTCTTATTCAATAGTTACAGGACCTAAATCACTGTAACACTGACTTGATCCATTCGTACAACCCGTCTTATATCCTGCACATTTGCATAACTACCTGACTGCGAAGAAATACATCTGGTGATAAATTCAAGAACATTTTTTTTATAACAGTTTTACGAATGCACCTGGATATTGTCTTTTTGTGGAATTTTGAAGACTGCAAAGTGTAGGACAGGTACTCTAAATACAATAGGTAAAGCGTGTTTATGGCAATAAGAGGTATAAACTTATACATACAAGACAGGAAACTAAATTACCTGTTAAGAAAAACTTGCGAATTTGGGGTCTCTAAATCAAACAGGTCATTGTCAACTTAAAACACACTCACTAAAGTCATTCTAAAAAAATCTTTAACAAGTAAGTAAGTGCAAGAGTTCGTCTGGAACAAACTTCTAAATACCCGACCCTCTTTACCATTTCATATACTGAATGTCAATTTTTTGTGTTGGCCATGCCCCTAAATAAGCGCGTTGGCTGAAAATTTAAATCAATTAACTCTATTTTCTTTGGAAACACGAGAAAATGCGTTAAAAGCGAATATTTATGCTTAAAAAAAATTGTTTTTCCCAAGAACGCCCCCTAAAAGTGGGCGGAGCTCAATGTTTTGTATGCAATAAACTTAACAAATGGTAATGTCTTTAATATTTCTCATTTAATTTTTTTTCAATTAAGAATGAATTTCCCGAGAAATCAGGTTTTCAAAGATTTCAGATGTTAAAAGTGGGCATGGTCAATAGAGTGGGCGGTCCAATTTTTGCCTAATTAAATGCTTCTGGTTGATATTGCTCACCTGCTGTTTTGTCTATCTTGACCAAAAGGCATTTTGAAATAAATTGTAAATTTAAGGTTGTCTGCCATTCACGCAAATTGTGGGCGAGGCTGTGGGCAGATCTTCTCAATTTTCATACTTTGCCTGTACAAAATGAGAGCCAAGCAACGCTGTAAGTTTCAGCTTCCTAGCTCAATTTTAAAGACCTCAAAACTGCATACACACGGACAGACGGACGGACATGGCTTAATTGACTTACCTGTCGGTCTCGATTATATCTCTAAAAAGTCTTTATCGATCATATCTCTAAAGGGGTCTACGGTCATTATTTCACTGTGTTACAAACTATGCATTAAAATTAATATACCCTCGGTCGGATATAAAAACTCGAACCAATAAATTTAAAGCTTCCCAAGCGTCATAGTCAAATTAACCCAAATTGAGTCACTCCAAGTCGGTATGAAGGAGACGATTTTAAAGTGTTCAAATAATCTGTTTATTGATTCGATGAACAATTTTGTTCATTGTAAGGGAGTTTGCAAAAAATAAGTTTTTCTGGGTTTCCCAAGGCACTAAAGGTGGCGCTTCGTCTTAGGGGTGTGACCGACAATATTTCAGTTATTTTCTTGACGAAATGTGATTCAGTTCGTAAAATTTCGGACCCAAATTCAACATCTGAACGGGATTTTTATAGTTTTACTAATCAATAATCCCACAAAATAAATATCATCATGTGTTATCCGCAACAATGTACAACGAACTTAGACGAGCATTTAGAGACGCCACATCCTTCCGCGGTTTATCCATCAAGTGAGCATGAGATGAACACACGTCATCTTTGGGTTTTTTTTTCCTTCTCCGGGATAATTCGGATTGTGGCAGGAAATTTGGTTACAATTTTCCAATATCTGTTTTAAATTAAAGGCGTCTGAGATATCCCACAATACTCAGTTTAATATTTTATTGTATAGGTTTGAAACGTTTGGGTTTTTGTGTTGCAATAAAATGTTCTCAAACTGATGCCGTTTGTGCATCAGGAAATTCTAAAAAAGGATTAAAAAGGGAAAACGTTTAAAGGATTATTTGGAGTTTTTATGATTGCCATGGTAGTTGATAAGGGGCAGGTTTCCCTTTATGAAAAGGAAAGGGTTAATCACAATCTTACCTGCGATTCTAGTTGCTAATATTCACTTTCAGGTAGCGTACAGTTAATTGTACTTAATTAGACTCTACCTGGAAGATGCTGATGTGAGTATGGTAAGGAGGAACAAGAACCAGAAACTATACATTGATGTATCCTGTAACGATTAAATGCTTTTTAGTTTGACATTTAATGGGTCTTTTGTGATTTATGTTATCATGGATTAGGTAGATACCCATAGCATAAAGTCTTAAGCCCTTGTGGTAGTACGGACATAACGAATGAGTTCATTGGGGTAACTAACACATTTGTTGAGGAGAGCAACTCTTTCCTAAAAATAACTAAACCCTTCGTGGAAAATATGAACTAGTTCGTTGAAGTAATAATCCCAAAAACGTTAATGATGTGAATCACTGTTTCATTGGTCCCGCCATAACTTGAGAGCGCAAAGGGTAATATTAGCCGTTTGGATTGAATATGCTGTCATTTCATCAAATACTTAACAAATGGGGTCATTTTTGTCCATTATTATTTTTTGTATGCCTCATGCTTCTTACCAACGCCCACTGTTTTATAGAAGCGAAAAAAAAAATCATTTCAGCAAAAAGGACTCCAGCGGGCAGGCAACAATGTCATCTAAAAATAAGGCAAATAGTAGTGCGCTTAGAATGCAGCCTTGTTTTACTCCAGGAGGAGGGCCAAACCAATCCCATGCTGCTTGTCGCGTGTGCTTGAGAAGCACTTTCGTTGATAACCCTTTTTGAGAGAGTTTGTAAAACAAGTCATTTCGGTCAATTGTATCGAAAACTGCTTTGAAATCAACAAAGAAAGTTGAAAGTTTCCTTTTTTGACGAAAGAAATAGTTGACGATAGTTTTTAGCGCGAAAGTGTTGTCAACCGTCGAGTAACCTTTACGAAATCCGGCTTGGAATTCACTGATTATTTTCATATCGTTTAACGTTTTTAGCCGATTGAGAAGGATAGAGGAAAATATTTTTGCGATGGTGTTCATATTCCTCTGTAGTTGCAGGCAAAGTTTGGGTCTCCTTTTTTGAAGACTGGATAAACGATAGCATCCTTAAAGGATTGAGGAACACCCCCTGAATAAAAGATATAGTTGATTGCAACAAGTATATTTCCCATGAAGGGCATTGGGGAATTTTTTAAAAACTCATTACCTATACGATCAGGTCCTGGACTTTTCAATTTGGGGCATTTAACAGAGCTAAATGCAAGTCATCCATCGAGATTTCTCTGTCAAGTAGCTCAAACGCCTGGAGTTCAAGAAGCCATCAGAGAGAAGAAGAGAGCCTACATTGCGTGGATCCAATGTAGAAACTCAACTTTTCGAGCCCGGTACAATGAGGCGCGAATGACTTCCAATCTGGCAGTCAGAACAGCCAAGGAACAGTCGTGGAAAAAGTTCGGCGTGAAGTTGGAGCACGATTACAGATCTGCAAACAAGATATTTTGGTAGACCATTCGCCGGCTCAGAGGAAGGAAGTTAAATATCATTCAAGGGTTAAATCCAAGGACGGTACACTTCTTTTAAATGAGAGCGATGTCTTGCGCAGATGGAGAGAGCACTTTTCGGAGTTGAAGATGGCATTCCCACTGCTGACAAGATAAGGTCGGAGAATAGTCCCACAGTCACTGAAGCGATTAAATCGCTAAAAGTTGGCAAGTCTGCTGGAGTTGATGAAATCCGGCCAGAAATGCTCAAGGCAATGGGTGAAGAGGGTGTTAAATGGCTAACACGTGTCATTAAGGTGGCCTGGAATAGGGGGAAGGCACCTAGCGATTGGCAAACGGGAGTTATAGTGCCCATTTTCAAAAAAGGGAACAGGATAGATTGCGCCAACTATAGGGGCATATCTCTCTTGAGTCTTGTGGGAAAAGTATTCGCGAAGGTGTTGGAAACGCGTTCCAGAGCTGTAATCGAGCCTCTGTTACGGGAAGAACAGTGCGGCTTTCGGCCTGGCAGAGGCACATTCGACCAGCTTTTTACTCTGAAGGTTATTCTTGAGAAGGCCTGGGAATAAGCTAAACCGGTCTATGCGTGTTTTGTATATCTGGAAAGGCGTATGACCGAGTCCCTCGGGATACTCTGTGGAGAGTTTTGCAGGACTATGCTCTGAGTGGGCCCCTTCTGAGAGCCATCCAGTCTTTGTATGGAAACTGCAGAAGCTGTGTACGGATAAATGGCGTCATATCCCGTCCTTTTGATGTGCGTGTTGGACTTCGCCAGGGCTGTGTTCTGTCGCCGCTCCTTTTCATAGCATATATGGACTGGATGGTGAAGCTTAGTCTTGGCGAGCAATGTTTTGAATTGGCTGGCATTAGGATGAGCCATCTGCTTTTCGCAGATGATTTGGCCATCCTTGCATCATCCAAAGAGGAACTTCAACGAGCTCTGGATAGGTTTGCAGCTTTCTGTGGTGATGCTGGGATGAAAGTAAACGTGAACAGATCGGAAGTGATGGTTGTTTGCCGAACTCTTGTGCAATGTACCCTGCACATAAATGGAGTTCCATTAAAACAGGTGGAGAAGCTTAAGTATCTCGGGGTCTTTTTCACGAAAGATGGGAGGAGTGATACTGAGTTGTCCTGTAGAATTAGCCAAGCTGGAGCAATAGTTAAGGAACTGCACCGGCCGGTCATAAGGAAAGCTGAGCTTGGAGTGAAAGCAAAGATCTCAGTTTTTAATTCAGTGTTCGTTCCGACCTTCATCTATGGTCATGAAATTTGGGTAATGACCGGAAGAATTAGATCGCGGGTACAAGCTGCCGAAATGAGATTCCTGAGGTGCGTTGCTGGTGTTACTCTAAGGGACAGAGTGAGAAACGTCAGTATTCGTAGGAATCTTAATGTTGAGCAGCTACTTCTCCGAGTGGAGCGATCGATTCTTCGATGGTTTGGACACGTTGTTCGCATTCCCCCTGACAGGCTTCCTAGACAGGTCATGCTAGCCGAGATGCGAGCGCGTCGCCCCCCTGGTAGGCCAAGAAATAGGTGGTGGGATCAGGTAAAGAACCTCTCTGAGTCCCGCCTGGGGATTGCGCCGGAGTCTCTTGAGTTGGTGGCGGAGGATCGAGAAAGGTGGAAGGACCATTTAGCCACCCTCGCTCCGTGACCCTTTTAAAGGATAAGCGGAATTTCGAAAATGATGATGATGATGAAGAAGCTCATTAAGAATAAGTGCTTGAGCCCAATGGATGTCGTACAGCGTAGGCACCGGATTCCACGGGCATAGGGGAAGATATCTTCAAACCAGAAGTAAGTTGTTGCCCTCTGATCTGCTTGATTTTGTCCCAAAAACTCTTTCTATTTCTGCAATATGCAAGTTCGCCCACAATTGACTGATAGTACTCAAATTTTTTACTCTTACATTGCAGTTTGTAAATGTTTTTAAAAAGAATTTAATGGTTGGTAAGAGTTTGATTGAGCGCTTTCGATCGTCTCAACTGTTTGAGCAACTTAAAGCAATTGTTCCGTGTAGTTAAACACTCATTGTCAAACCCCTTTTGTCGAAAATGTAGTTGTTGTGCGGAGGGAATTCCGGTATGATATGTAAAATGATTTTCCTGTTGATGAACTATCGACCTTGTGAACGACCTTCTCTGTAAATTTTACATAAACGACCTAAAGAGGCCGAAGAATATGGCAGAGAAATGGAATTTAAAATGGCATTTCACCACTGTATTTGCGGCTGGCTCTTCAGCGGACTAACGCAAAAACATTCTCCGCATGCGATTTTATTTGACGATTACTGAGGTTTTATGAATCTTTCTGCAATTATGCTGGGTTAGACCATACAAAAACATAGTTTCCAAATATGTATGCGATATGTGTCGCAGAAAGTGAACAAAATGGTCCTGTAGAGATTGTACCTCTGTGCAGGCTTGTGTGTTTTGTATTATTTTTCCCAGGTTCGATATTCCATTTGCTACACGAATGGTAACCGTTATGATTGGCGCAGTCAAAAACACGATGTTTATTGCAGTTTTATAGGTTTGTCTGTTGTTAACCCCTGAAGTATCCGACTCATCCTGCCAAATATTTAATGGCTACAAGCTGTTTCAAAGTACACTTGCACGTTTAGAAGAAAAATAAAATTGTATCATAATTTACACTAAGTCTAGGCATCATAATCTAGACACACAAACGTACACAAACGCATTAATAAAGCAGCAATTTATTGCAAAAATACCTTTAAGAGTACATGATCCACCCAGCTTTATGACGCCTCTCAAAGTTACCTTTCGACATCATCTGAATTTTTATAACCAATTTTCCACAAGAAAATCGAATAGACACCATCAATTTCTGCCTTCTCAGTCGAAGGTAACTTCGTAACATATTCCTGAGTATAATTTCCTCTCTCGGATTCAAATTAAAATCCCAATTTCTGTTGTTATAGCGAATCTTGGCTCGTCCTTGAATGCGAATGCCCCACTGGGCATGTTAATAATTCCAAATCGAATGATGTTCCATTGTGGATTTTCAACTTTTTCCTAAAAAAAAAGTCTTCCAGGGGCCCATTGCCTCTATTCAAACTGCATAAATCCACCTCGCTAACCAACACTAACTTGCATAGTATTTTGCCTACATTATCGTATCCTTTTAAATTGTTAAAGTTTTACTTTCACCCCACAACAAATGACGGTAAAAACTTTTTCTCTTATTTTCTTTACTTTATTTGGACATGGGGGTGCACCAACACAGTCGTGTGTTTTCCTTTTGATTCCACCTTATTGTACTACACCTTGCTTGGCGAGCAAAAGTTTTAACGGGCTTTCCCGTCGGCTGACAAAGGGATCAACAAGTGTTTTTGACGGCGGCGCGTATACCGTTTTGATGTACTTATCCTTGACGAAAAAAGAAACAATCCTTGGATTCGCATGTAATATGCCCGCATGGCAGGTAGTTAAACACATCCCTGGGGGCCTTTTACAGAAATTATGAAAACTAAAATGTTTGCCTGCTCTGTGCGGTACCTGTTGAGTTTTATGACCGCGGCGAAGGATTTGCCGACTAAATATCCCTGATTTGGAAAAAGTACTTTTTATTACACCACCACATGCTCCTAAATACCTTTTATTCTTGGAATCGGGTCTTTACTAAATTTAGAGTGTCCCAAAATTAGAAGAAGCAAATTACCCGTGTCAAGGGATGGTTTATTGCCGTTCTGCCTAAGGAGAGTTACCCCCACTCCAGGCCGAATAAGGACACCCAAGAGACCAATGACACACTGTGATTATATGCCATGTGAACGACGACGTTTTTCGTCCTTCATTAGGCCCAAATTAATCGATACTCTTCTGACCCTGATGTATGGGAAAACGAAGAAAAAGGATTTATGTTTTCTATAGGATTCGTGTCTTTAATAAATTAATTAAAATTATTTAACAATGGTTTTTTTTGTACACAATATACACAGCGTCATTAGGGATTCAATTTTCTGTACAAAGTTTACAATGTTCCACGTCTATCATCTCAGTAATGCACAATAAAAGGACGCCTTTCTGGTGTTCTTGAATAGCTGCCCCTCAAGCATCTCTTTACGTCAGTGTATCCTGGAAACCCTTCGGGTGTAAACTGTCCGGCAATGGCTTCTGGAATTCGTGTCACATTGTTAAGGACGTACGGTGGCGTACGTTGTAAGTGTCTCTTCCATTTGTTGTAGGAACTGCTTGACTGCTCTTCATCCACCACCTCGAATGTTGCGTCCCTTGGGGCGAATCGTCCTCGCACTGGCAAAATGGGCGATGATGTTCTCGGGATAACTCTGCTGATTTTCGTCATCATGTACATTTCCATTTTCAGATCACAATCGTTGGCGTCAAAACTTATCCCCGATGTATTGGCCGTCGATATGGACTCAGAGAAGTATCCATAGCTCTTCTCGTCGTCGGCGTCGCAACCCTCTCCAAAGTCGTCGCAAATCGAAAGGACTTCTGTTGTTCGTGTAGCCACTGGGAGGGTGGATTTGGATCCTTTGATGGGGCTCAACTCGCCGACTATCTTTGGCCGACTGACGTAGAAGCTTTTTTCGAGGCAATCCTCTGTCGATTTATTCGAGCTCGTTATACAACCCATGCTGGAGAGCGATCTTCACTGATTGACAAACTAAGGCTGACTGTGATTAGTCGTGACACGAGTCCTCAATTTATAGCCACGGTCGCGGGTGACGGGCAGGTCAGTTTATCCTCTCCGCGAAAGCAGGATTAGCATGATTCACTTGAAAAATATCGAATCCCAGGTAGATGATGACGACAGCTCACAATCGGTTTTACATTTTCGCAGACAGGCAGATTTTTTTTTGTCCTCGGCCTATTGTGGTTGTATGTAGAGCTGTCGAGTGTTCGTGTGATAAGAGGTAGTGATGACTGGACGTCCAATAAAATATTCACGATAATGTCTGGGATTTGCATAGCGATATGCCTAGTGACGTTGTGCTGACCTCATGTCACGCTTATCAATTATTTATTCCGGGCAACTTGTCAAACATCGACACGAGTGACAATTATTATTTCCTCTTCGTCCTATTTTCGATAAAAGGATTGATGAAAACATGTTTTCGAACAACATCCGGTGTCAGTAACAAAAAACCCGTACACCTTCGGTAGCAAAGATTTCCTGGAATCGGTGGCAGGATCATCCACACCATAATGAAAGTGTTTTTCTGTTTTTGATTTTAATGATGCTGTCTACCACAAGGATGGTAAACACACTTGCCGCCGAGGTGTTGTGTTTTGTAATTTCTTTCGGGTTAGTCCTTTGAAAATATGCGATCGGCGTAATTAAGGGAAATTCAATTTTTGCAATAAACTGCTAGCGCCAGGGGATAATTAAAATCATATGCAGTGGCGAAGACGTTTTATTATGAGCTCATGTCAGAGACTTATACATCCTGGCGTTTGGGATTACAACGAGATTGGCGGTACCAACCAGACTTCCTGGCAATTAAAAAACATTTTATGAGTCTGGTGTTTGATGCAATCGATTTAGATGCCACAAGAATTAATTTATCCCGCAATGAACAAAGTTCTTTGCATTTACAAAATAGCGTCGTGAAAAATGCTACTTTTACTTGGCTTTTCCTTAAGCTTAGAACTAGAACTTAGTGAATTCTAAGTGAGTGTTTGCAAGTGCTTTATAAAATCTTTGATTTCTATTTTCACACAGATTTCCAATAAAAAATTTAGCAAATTTTAATTTTTGGCTTTTGTATGCATGCCGCCCGGCCGATGCGTGCAGCTTTTTTTATGGAATGTTTTGGAAGATATGGGTTAGATATTGATACTAACAATCAAGTAAGAAAGATTTTGTCATAGTTGAGCAGATTTCAGACGAATATACAGAAGAAGCAGCCAAGGGCTAAGAAACCATTTACAGGGGTCAAAGAACGTCACGGTCTCCCTTGACAGAAGCTATGCAACAGCTGCAGAAACAGTAACGCTTGTCGAAAAACATGTCAAGACAGGGGTACGAGTAGGTAGTAGTTCACGCTGTGTATACTTTAATAGCCCTAGGGAGATGCTAAGGCCTGGAGAATGCTCTGTTGGTCTAAGGGGCTAAAGTAGCTGTGGTCGACAACGCCACCTCTAGGCGGACAGTAGATGCAACTTCTGCTGTGAACACATCCTTACTATGAACGCGCGGCCATTTTTGGAAGGTGTGGCACGTAGACGAGTGAAGATCATCACCAACCGCCAAGAGAAAAGGACAAAATTTTTGAGTTTTTTCTACTGACATTTTCAAGTTTAAAGTTAAATCAATCAGTAATCTGCAAAAAGTGTTTAGTTTTTCTTGGTATTTAACAGTAGCCGTTGGAGCATAACTCAAATTCCAGGGCAGACACTTCGCCACTGTTTAAGAAGATATCAACCGTCAATTGAAGAACTACTTTTTTGATTTCCTCAAAAAGATTTCTAAAGCTTGCTCTAAGGAAACTCTCTCTAAGGAAACTCTCTTGTTGTATTTAATCTTCTTCTTTGCTGACCCACATGCACTCACCCAAATCAACGCCGTCCATAAATTTTTCAGTCTGCACTTGATTACTTCCCTGCGTACCTATACTCTCTCCATCAAGCTACATCAGCCACCCATATCCGCAAATGCGAACGAATCCATAATTAAAATGTCTTCCGTCGGAAACCACTTAAGAAGACACAAAGTGCGCCCTAATTCCAAATACCATGGAGTGTAATCCCTTTCATTTTACTCGTGTCGTTATACGACCCTGCGCAACTCCATGCCAAAGGACGAGTGTATCTTTGGAAAATAATTACGTACATCGCAGAGCATAATCATTACCATCGTAACGATTGCGATTCATTTTGTGGTGATTACTCGCATAAAATCCGTACGAATTCTGGATGATTACCCTCGTCGTCGTATGGAATCCCATAAAAGTTTAGCAGAGCGTAAATAACCCCAAGGTGACAGCGCCAAAAATTTCACTTCATTTAGTATTAATGAGCCGCACTCATTATAATCGTCTAATTAATATAGGTATACCCAACACTAGACTGGGATCTTCGAGTTCCACGGGATTATTACAAAAGATCCATTCGCCACTTAACCCTGCTTTTGTCCTCATCACCTGGAGGGAAAAACGTGAAACCACAAACTTCGCCACCCCTTTGTGGTGCGAACTGCGAGCTCATATGTGGTTGAGGGAAACTTTTCCATTACACCTACACACAGGAGCTAATGTGCTCAAGTTCGTCCTTTGTCATTAGATGACAAAAGTGCTAGAATGGCAAATTGTTTGGCAACTAATTTGATTTGATTTGAGGGAGGGGCAATCTGGTTTTCGATAATTTGCATCTTGAACCCCACAGAGTAACAAAACACTACATTGGAGCATTTGCCTCGACAGTTATTTGTTGATTTTTGGTCGGAAATAAGTCTTGAAGTTGCATATGGTTTGTGGACACTCTTAAAGTTCAGAAAGCACGTCACCCCTTGGCAGATGATTCCGAAAGTAATAACTTCTTCCAAAGTACACAGACTTTATGCACTTCTGCAATAGGTACGCGTAGTTTATTTTTATGGCTACAATCAACAAAAAGTTGGACGTTTAAGAGTTTAAGTTTGGAAAATATTGTCCGCAATTTCCTTACATAAAATAAATGCAAAATTAAAAGTATATAAAAACAAACAATTTCATTATTTATGTTTCCTAACATAAAGTTTTTTCATTTGTAACTAAAGAAAGTCCTTTGAAAGTTCAACTATGGATGGGACATTTAAATTGGTTCTTCGTGCAAATTTGTTGCAGGGTAGTAATACTGGCCTGGCTCAAATGAATTTGAAATTTTATATCTTATCTACATAGACTATTTGGGTCCAGAATAAGTACAAGTTCAAGACTATTCCAGATGCACAGACTTTACTTATTAGGGTAATATTTTACCACAGTGGCCGGAGGTTTACAAGATCTTTTCTGCTGTACTGTGTGAACGCCTGAAGCCGTTTGTCAACAATCTGATAGGCACATATCAGTGTGGCTTTAGGCCAGGAAAGTCCACCATCGATCAAATATTCACACTGCGGCAGATCTTGGAGAAAACCCAGGAATTCCAAATCGATACACACCACCTCTTCATCGATTTCAAGGCCGCGTATGACAGCATCTATAGAGACGAGCTATATAGCGCAATGTCTAGTTTTGGCATCCCTGCCAAACTCGTCAGTCTGTGCAGGATGACGATGGAAAACTCACGCTGTTCCGTCAAGGTCGGCAAAGACCTCACCGACCCCTTTGATGTCAAAAAAGGATTTAGACAAGGCGACGCACTGTCATGCGACTTCTTTAACATCATACTTGAGAGAATTGTGCAGAACTCTCGCGCCAACACCAGAGGTACAATCTTTCAAAAGTCCGTTCAACTACTTGCATACGCAGACGACATTGACATAATCGGTAGAACAAAGCGTGATGTCAGTGAAGCCTTCGTGAGTATTGGGACGGAAGCGGCGAATATGGGTTTAGCAGTCAATGAGGGCAAAACCAAGTATATGCTGTCATCAAGAAAAGACACCCAACACCGACGTCTTGGACAAAACATCACCATCGACAGCTATAGCTTTGAGGTAGTTAGGGACTTTGTCTACCTGGGTTCCGCTATAAATTCAGACAATGACAACAGCGCTGAAATCAAACGAAGGATAACTCTTGCCAATCGCTGTTTCTTTGGGCTAAGAAGGCAATTGAGTAGCAAAGCCCTCTCTCGAGCAACTAAAGTGTCCATGTATAAGACCCTCATCATCCCAGTCCTGCTTTACGGTGCAGAAGCATGGACCCTGTCAAAGGCGGATGAAAACACTTTAGGCTGCTTCGAGAGGAAAATTCTTCGGACGATTTACGGTCCCGTCTGCATAGACGGAGAGTGGAGGAGGAGATATAACATCGAACTGTACGGGCTGTACAGCGATACCGACCTAGCCAAAAGAGTCAAAACACAACGTCTACGATGGCTGGGTCATCTAGAGCGGATGGACACCAACGCCCCGGCCCGGAAAATCTTCGAATCCACACCGCAGGGACGACGCGGTAGAGGAGCACCGAGACTCAGGTGGCGCACGCAAGTGGAAGGGGACCTCAGCCAACTTCGCGTGCGAAACTGGAGACGGCTAGCTAGAGACAGAGCTGGCTGGCGAAGCTTGTTGGCTGAGGCCCAGGTCCACCCCGGACTGTAGCGCCACCTTAAGTAAGTTAAGGCCGGAGGTTGACAGCGAACAGAAGGCTCAAAACTTCAAAGCAAAAAAGTCCAAAACGCCACTTTAAAAATTTAATCCGATACCTTTGTCTGATAAGGAGCGAACATTGCTAAGTTCTATGTGTATCTAGAAGACACTCCTAAATGCTGCTGTTCAACATCAAAACTTAGCTACGGGCGCCTGGCTACCAAATTTTAATATCAGTTTTTTACGCCTTTAAAGTTAAATGTCAGAAACAAAACAGATCGAATATAGAATTTAGTAATACTTTGTCTCCACCGGGCAAAAAACTGCGGTTAGCGTTAGACGTTTAAAAATAAACCCTGAAGTGTCTCCACCGGACAAACATAGGATTAATTTGGCACGAGTGCTCTTTTTTGTCACTTTGGCTCTCAAAAGAGAGCTGAGATGACGTTTCCCAGATGCGAGAACACAATTTTGTTGCTAAAACCACAACAGAAAACGTATTTGTGATAGATATGTCATACGTGGACAGTTTCAGTTTATTTTTTCAAGTATCAAACTGTTATAAAGTGTAAATAGGGTTAAAAGTGGCAAAATGAGGTATATCAAAGGGCTTAATGATATTTATGAGTGGAATTATTTTTAATCGCTTGCCAAAAAACCTAAATTTTTTATGGTAAATTTGAAGATTTAAGAGCTACTGGCTCTTATAGGGTGTTTCCGCCGGACACTAGTCCGCGATTAATACAAATCATCCTTAAATCCCCTCTAAATCACAAGATTTACCATACGAATATTAATCTCTTCACGGGGAGATTTAAAATTTATCGCCTAGTTAGTCTCTTCCACGAATTCTTGTTAATCTCCACAACTCTTCTTAAATCAAACCGAACAGAATCCTACATATTCTGTGTGTTTTTTGACGAAACAAAACAAACACATCTTTTACTGACAGCTGTGTATCATCAACTTAGCAGTGTTTCTTGTGTGGTTTAAAGAGATGCGCAGAGCGGCTGATGTTGCTGTTAATGTGGATGTGGATATTCCTATCATAAAAGTTAAACGCAATAAGGTGTGCCGACTGCAAAATAATTATGGATGCTGCTTCTGCTGGTTGATGGTTATCAAGTTGGGTACTATCGACTTTGTGGACCGAAATCTCAATAACATATTTAGATTACATACAAAAAATGCGCAGATGATATAATGTCATTGAGAAATGTCAAAAACAAAGTCATACGTCAAGTTAATCTCCTCTATTCGAGTGGAAACACTTCGAGATTAATTTTTAATCTTTCTCCAGTAATCTCTGTATTATGTTCGGTGGAAACACTCTTTTAAACTGAGGATTTATGTTCATCGAGGACTAGTGTCCAGTGGAGACATGGTATAAAGTGGCTAAATGCCACACCTTCGTGTTTAGAAAAAAAAAACGCTGACGTTGTCGCTTGTGAATACCATATCTCCACCGAACACTAATCCTAACACTTATTTATTTTCAACTAATCTTCAACAAATCGCAGAGTTAACCATACAAATTAAAATTCTCTCGTAAGTAATTCAAAATAAATCTCCACAAAAACACTTGTATGTCACTTTTTACCCTAATCGCACAATGTGTAATGTAATGTAATAAAATCAAAGTTTGAGACTCGAAAAAGTAAACTGAAACTCTTCAGTATCCAAAGATGACAGATCTGTCAAGAGTACGTTTTCTATTGGGATTATTGGGATTTTATCTGGACTATTTTTTCCGTTCCCGGAAAATACGATCGTCCCTCACTTTTGAGAGCAAAAATGACAGAAAATGAGTGCTCACATCAAATTATTTTTAGGTTTGTCCGGTGGAAACACTTCAGGATTTATTTTTAATCGCCTCCTGCACAGTTTCATAGTAACTTGAAGAATTATTATATAGGATAAGAAGTGCAGCTTAGATTGTGGAAGAGGTGAGGGGGGGGCCAATTCAGCGACCCTTTGGGCGGGACATACAGGTACTACTCGAACCTTAGTAGATGCAGTGTCAACGCCAAGCTTGAAGATGCGAATAAAAGCAAGTTTTATCCTCTGAGAATTTGGACGGGGTTATTTATAAAATATGAGAAATACTTTGCCAAGAATGGGGTAAACATTTTCAATGTGCAAAAACGTTCGGAGTGCGCCTTTTTTGTATAACAGTGATGCCGCGTCGGAGAATCTGAGATGAAAGAAACGCCCGGTCTTTCTGTTGGTGTTATTCTGGTACAATTTCTCTTAATGCTGGAGTGTATATGGCATGCGGAACTTCTTCCAGCTACAAAAATCCTGTCAGCTATTCGTTCAGGTGATTATCATGAGGGTTCTCGGTGATTAGACTCACGAACGCTCACAGAATCTAGTTAAATACAGAGCTTTGTGCTGCAAATGTTAAAAAAGTAGTTCGATGCCCAAGATGATGTTAGGATAATAGTCAAGACTAAAAAGGGCATCAACTTGAAAGGCACTGTCATATGAGAGCTCGGAGGGTTCCTTAAATGATTAGGTCAATTTATTAGTTAATTTATTTCAAAAAAATCACTAGGATTTCGAAGGCATTTCCTTCGCTTGCCTTGCCCAGCGTTATTCAATGCACTTCAGTAAAAAAGTCCAGTTCCAGTATTAATTTATGCAACAAAAAAAATTGGCGACTCAAAGTGTGGTATCAGCGCCTAGTTCCGTCCTTTACTCTAAAAAAACCTCTTCATGAGAGACATCATCAAATATAATCATTTTTACAACCCAAAAACATCCTTTCAAACTTTTCTTATTTCCTTTCTCCCCAGTTTTTGTTGACTTTTCCGTTTCGTGTGTGCATGAAAATGACACGAGTTCAAGGACTCAAAGAAAAAGTTTTATTTATTTTTGCAACTTTCTATCAATCAAATCATCCATTTGGGAAAATATTTAATGAAAATAGATTCACCTATCTATCAGTCTGCAGCGCTGTCATACTTTTAGTATTCGTCATGGAAGACGTATCTGGTGCTTCCATAAACTGTTGGCTATTGGCCAAATAAAACCACAAACAATATTAAAAAAATGTTCACTCAGATTCGTAAATCTTGCAATTTTTTCTTTCAGTTGCAAACTGGAGCGTCAATTTCCACAAGTGGATTCAACACCAGGAGTTTCAGAAGGTATAAACACTAAAAATCCAATGTCCGTCTATGGCAACCCCATACTGTGTGCGTGTTTACTTTCCAGAATGGGGCTCCGGGTGGAATGGACCAGAATTCATCGTCGAAGTGCAGGAGACCGAACTGAGCACAGGCCTACGCCACGGGGAGACCGCATTAAATTTAACAAATCTTACAGAAGAAGGTAAGCAATAGCAATCCGGAGATTTATGTGTGCTCCTTCAGGAAAATAGGTCAAAAGAATGAAACGACCGACGCCCACTTTATCGTAACATCCTTGGGGCAATATCTGCTGATGACTTCACTACTGCCAGATGTAATGAGTACTCAAACGGCAATCCAGGCACTAAAAAACGTATCAAGCGACCGGCTTTTACTATTTTGTACCTCATAAACAAGGACGGCGATGTTGCGCATAAAGCTCCATCGAACGAGGAAAAAAGGAATATTTATAAGCCCGTCCAGGAGGACTATGCGAACAAGCAGCTTTTCCATTCAACGACCATACGCGGAGAGGAGCTTAAGACATTTAATCGGTTAAAGGTGTTGTCGGTCATAAACGAGTTAAAGAGGGCTTTTTAAATTTTCGTTTCGTCCTTATGAATTATTCGTTTTGGTTTTTATCCCTTTTGCAGGACCAAAAATCATCGTTCGCACCGAAGAGGTACTAATTGTCGGCCTGGTGCTGGTGCTGTGGGTTGGTGCCATCGTTTTGTTCTTCAACCGCTGGGGTAAAATCCGCATGCTGGAGCCTTATCAGCCAAAGTTCCAGCAGCAGCATAGGTCTTCCTGCCCGCTCGTCGATTTGGACTCGTTACAATCGCATCCGGTGAGTTTGTTTGAAACACGAGACTGTGGTGAAGAATGCCGCGCATGTAATATTTAAATTTCATTTCGCGGAAGTGGTGGAGATTGAGTTGTGAGTTCGCTCCTTGATGCTCGGATTTCATTCATTCATCAGATGTCAGGAGGTCGGGAAAGAGATTATATCCGTAAAATTATTTTTGCTCGTTTGTTTTGTCGCGCATTATGCGATGTGCTGTGCTGCGGTGTGTACGATGTGGGGGCGTGCTAAGGATTCTTCCTTTGAATTTGAATAGGAGTCCCCCGCACCAGGGAGTGGCATAATTAAATACGAGTGTCAAGAGACTTAGGAAACTAATAAAGACGACGACGGGATGGGAGCAAACGAAGAAGTTTCCCGGGAAACTTCAAGGGAATGTTGAAAACTTTAAGGGGGGGCTTTAATTTTTTTTAAGAAGATAATAAGTCAGAGTGTGTGTCATCTGCTTTCAACACAAGTCAATAGGTTATAATGAAAGTTTCCGAACAAACATCAGACTCACAGTGTTCGTGTGGAAGTCGTGACAGAGCACCATTATAAGATGCTTATCATGTAGGTGAAAGGACATCATCACTGCAGTAAAGCCTGCCAGACTTGAGTGAAAGTTTTGATTTTTATGACATTGAGAGGAGGGTGACTATTATTACTGCCTTTGGTATCATTACTGTCGTCGTGGTGAGCAAAGTTTTACTTTTGACGGCGCGCGCTCTATTTTAGCAACGTCATGATTTAGGGAAAAAGTTGGCGAAACTAAGTGTGACTTGAAGGGAACGGCAACTTAGGCCGTTAGCACTAAATTAAGCTGTGAGGCTTAACAAGTTGTCTAAGGCACATCGGATGGGAGTTGATATACTTGGTCGGTTTGCCTTTCAAAAAGCACACAATCTTTGTGCTAGAAACAGATTGTGTCTTTGGCCGAAAACTAGTTGAAAAGTTTTTAATGAGTCTAACGAGTCAGACATTTTTATATCCAGTGACGGGATTTTAAAATAGTTTTCTTGGGAAAAAATTAAATTATGGGAGTTCAAGGCAGTTCATTATTTTTGCGTACAGAATGATTTCATCATACGCCATGAAGTGGTGGCAACCTTGTCACAAGACAAATTTTCTTTTAAAAATGCTTGTCTGGGTGCTGAGAAAATTTCTGAGAGCAAGTTTGAAGCTCTTCCCCATCGCATAAGCAATAAAGCTGCTTCCGAACCAGAAGCATGCATGAACAAAAGAAAGATAAAACTATCTAGACAAATGAATATTCACTGGTATAAAGCAATAATTCTCAAACCTTTTCATATTATCCTTTCAAACCACATAGTCCTTGGTGGTTGGGATCTGCTTCTGAACCCTGAGCACTGCCAAAACCAACAACAAATTGTCAAATGCAGGGGCGTCTTACTCAAAACAGCCTGGCAGCTGGATAAAAAAGCAGCTTCCCTCTTTCACTTTCTTTTCAAGTTTTCCTTAAAGGATAACATTCAAACATAAGGCTGGCTGCATATAAATACTCTGCTGGTTGTATGATTTGCTTTTGCCCGTAAAGGCATAACACTTGCGGGTGGAAGCTTTGGTGTTTCTAAGTCAGCTTTTTGTGTTCCAACGTGTATCATTTTCTCCGGTTTTGTTTATTTCTTGCCGTTCGCCAAATACTTTTGCATTTTGAGGGAACTCATTATCCCTTGAACGCGTGCACATTAAATATATCCTTTAAGTCAGGTTGCTGTCTTAGACACCATCTCTGACGCTTTAGATATCAACGCGAAGCTGGTGAAGTATAAAAGAGCAGCTGACAAAATGGTTTTAATCATTGCTTGCGTTATACCATGTCTCCCCCGAGCACTAATCGTCGATAAATATAAATCTTTATTAAATCCTCTACAAATTAAAATTCTCTCGGCAAGCGATTAAAATTAAATCCTCTCATAAATCCCATTTACCCTATTCACAAACCTATTTTCTACATCTTTGCCACAGTTTGAGCATCAAAAAAGGAAACTGAAACTGTCCCTGTAGGAAAAATCTGTCACAAGTACGTTTTCTATTGTGACTTTTACTGAGGGAATCGTTTTCGCTCTTTGGAAATGACATCGCCACTCTCTTTTGAGAGCCAGAGTTTTCGTGTCAAATTAATCCTAGATTTGTATGATGGAGCTACTTTGGGATTAATTTTAATCGGCTCCCGCTAATCTTCTTTTAATTATCGGTGGAGACATAGTAGTATGCAGGAGCATGAATTTTTCAAGAACTGTCTAGTGCCCAGCACCAGACTTGAGCTCCGTAGAAAAACACTATCCTTAAAGGTTTATGGTTAACAGATTTCTTAATGACTCTTACCAGCGAGTGCATCGCAGTCTTTGCCAATTTCTCATGGCAATATGGAGTCGGAATATGGAGTTGGTGGAGTTGGTGTATGGAGTTGGAATATGGAGTCAAGGATGCTGTTCAAATTTGATGTTAATAAGGCTTTCTATAAAGCCCTTAGAAGAAAGTAGGTGTGAACTAAAGCACAAAAAGGGGGTTCCATGGAAAGAGTTAAAAGAAAGAGCCTCCTTTAGCTATGGCCCTAGATTTGAGTCGGCAAAAGGAATTAGGGTCTAAAGTGTGGATAGAATATGTTTGTCAATCAACATGATTTCGCAGATTCAGCTACTGGCACTTCGAGCTGATGCGCCAAATAGTTGTCTATATAATTTCAACATACAAAAACAATCCAGTCCACGTTATTGGGCGCTCCAAGGTGCGCTCTGTGTTCACTAGGCCCAGGCTCGAATCCCAGATCTGGAAACATAGGTTTTTCACAGCCCAACCATCGCAAGATTCTGAAAAACCCTCAAACACGATCTTCTGTTCAGAGTGCACAGAAGCCTTTAGTTTGACAAAATTTGGACCGCCCAGCCCACGCCATCGACCATGCCCACTTCTAATATGTTAGATATTTAAAAACCTGATTTTTCACAAAATTCTTAGGAAAATTTTTAGATTTAAAAAATAGAGTGGCGCAACAGCTCGATCAGGGCCAACTTCTCAACAATGTATGCTGGTGTGTTAATTTCTTTACATACAAGAGGACCTACAATTTTTTACCGAATCCAAACGGCACTTTGAGAAGTTTTTCAAGACAAATGATACTCTCGGAGGGCTTGTCAGACCCTCGCGGAGGTGGGGACCGTGAAAAAGAACAAATCTTTTTTTTTTTAGTAGGTGACGATGGCACGGTTCGAACCCAGACCTCCGGCGTAGTAGGCACACACACTAACCACTACGCCACGGCACCCCACAAAATTTTTAGATTTAGATATAGAAATTCGTTACAGACAAATTTTTTTTCACTTACCTTAGCCAACATTGTTAAGTTCTCACTGCTTAGTTTACAATGAACAGTTAAAACTTTTTAATAAATATTTTGTTTTCTTCTTTTTTCAGCGGGCCTCAGTGTCTAGAATGTCAATGGGTATGACGGGTCAATTAAATATTCCGGCTTGCAAGTTTGCCACATATAACCCCACAATTTACGCAAAGAGTAAGTATAATTTTCCATAAAATTTTTCAATAAATTCAAAACTTTTAAATGTAATTTTTCTTTCATTTTCCTTGTCTACACAGTTTTCTTTTGTTTTGTTTTTGTGATCTTTTATTTTTTGATATTTTTTTATAGAAATTTAAAATTCACATTACACAAGTGTCCCTCGCAATTTATCTGAAATATAATAAAGAGAACTTTTAACTGACACTTAAAATTACTTAAAACCTGTGTTAATACTATGATTCCACCGGCAATAAAAGAAGGATTCGCGGAAGACGATTAAATATAAATCCCAAAGTGGCTCCACCGGACAAATAAAGGATTAATTTGACAAGGATTAATTTGAAAAAGTGACTTATCCTGTTATTTTGGTTGTCAAAGGCGAGTGGCGATGTCATTTACCAGGAGAAAAATAAATCCCTTGCAAAAAACCCAATAAAAACCCTATTTTTAGGTCTATGAATAGGGTGAATGCGATTTATCAGAGGATTATTTTTTAATCGCTTGCCGAGAGGATTTAAATTTGTATGGTAAATCGCGTAATTTGTAGAGGATTTAATAAAGATTTAAATTAATCTTGGATTAGTGGCCGGTGAAGACATAGTATAACTCAGGACTTGAAAGTCCTATAAAACAAGCGGAAAAGTGCAACAGTGCGTATGCAAAAGCTATCTATCTACGACGGATTGCAAAATACCCGACCATACAAAAAAAAAAAACTGCCACGCCTACAAAAAGTGGGCGGAATACAAAAATATAACTGTTGAATGCTTTATACTAGGTGGTTGCATACATTTAAAAAATCAATCAAATCTTTTTTATGCGCCACGCCCACAAAAGAGGACGGAGGCACATACTACACATACATGAAAGCTAGAAAATGCTTATATCTACAACTTTTGTCATATAATTTTTAGTCAAATTTCATATATATTTATTGAAAAACAGTCATTTTAAGCTAAAATCCCTTAAAAAAGTGGGCGTGGTCAAAGACATTTTTTGGTTCACTTCAAAGACAATCACAAGGCAATGTTACATAACAAAACTGAATGCGCTATCACTATTGTAACATAGCTAAAATTTAGAAAAAGTATTTTTTTAAATTAGAGATGGTCGCACAGGCCTGTAGTGGGCGTGTCTGTTGGCAGATTCAGCTAATTTTCATACTTGATCTGGTCCAATAAACTTCCAGGCAACCCACAAAATTTCAGCTCTCTACCTTAAAATTTGAGGCCTAAAAGTTGTTTACATACGGACGGACGGACGGACATGGCTTAATCGATTCTCCTGTGGGTCCCATTCATATTTCTAAAAGGTCTTAGGGGTCTACGGTGATTACTTCACTGCGTTACATACTATACATCAAACTTAATATACCCTGGGTCGGGTATAAAAAGAAAGTATCAGGGACAACCCAGGGAGCAAGAATTTAGAACAGAGCATATCTTCTGCGTGCTCTTCGACCTCCATTTAATGTTTGCTTCAAACAGAATGCATATACGCTAATGGATGACCAAAATACTTTCTTATCCTTTGAAACCATGGCATTCAACGTTCAGTACTTTGCCCTCCTAAATTATAGCGTAACTACGGTCTTGTAACTTTACCTGTCAGGCCAGAAACGCATTTGACATTCGATAGGAATGCTTGTTTTTTCTTTTGTATGTCGTTCAAAGTTCCAGCACAATCTGAGTTAATAATGCAATTCCACTTCGTGCTTCAGAGCCTTCTCTGTATAGGAACTGCAGAATCCTTATTTGTGTCATGCAATGCTCCGTGCATTGCCGTGAATCCTCGAAGGTGTTATCCTTTTCCCCAGAATCCTCTCCTTTAAATTGCAAATCACCACAGCACACGACACCTTAATAGACGAAGAAAAATCACCTCTTATGGTCACCATACTTGCATGCACCCGGATCCTGCTTTTAGAAACAGAAAAAGTAGTTCAATGTATCATCTTCCTGCGATGTTGGCATGTTGATAAAATCCCGCAAAGGAAATTCGTTGACGGTGAAAAATTTCCCCAAAAGTGTGAACGTAACTAAATGGAGCAAAAAGGACTGGCGTTTATTTTTTTGCTTATTGCTCAAATAGATTCTTTTCCCGGAACCGTGTCCGAATGCAAGCGTACAAACTCCATTATCCTTGCGGAACACAGTTCGTTACTTTGCGTTGCATATTTCAGTTGTTGTTGTTTTTTTTTTTCTTTGTGTTGGAGGATGGAATATCATTGCCGGAATGGTTGACGTAGCACATCCGCATCAAAATTACGCCGGGGATGTACAAACATGAGGCACACAATGTGTGTAGATACAGTAAGTTGCACAGTATGGCTCCATACAACGTAACGTAGTTACTCTGATTTAATGGCTATGATTGAGCTTATACATTCTGTTGAACTGGATGCATTTCAACCATTTTATGTTGAACATAAAATCCGATTTTATGGTTGTCTCTGCTGATGTTTATTTGTAAATAGTTTACGAGCTTCAGTGCTCTTACTTGCTTTTTGTTACAATTAAGGATTTCAAGGAATTTAGCATGTAATCCCTTAAATAAAGAAGATCTCAGGGTGGTTTTTCTTTTCATCTTTTTTTCTTTTCATCAGGTTTTATTATTAAAATTATTCCAATTTAACCCTTCAGTTTCTAAAAAAAAGTGTGCTTCCGTTCTTTTCAAAAATGTTAAACAATGAAAGAAGACTAATATAGACACTAAAGAAGCACCTCGTCTTTTCGAATATCTGCTTAATTATGCCCTGCAGCCAAGATGATTCCTACGAAGCATAAAGGAATGATGACTAAGTTTCGGCAAAGATTTTTAAACTTGAAAGTTTATCTCAACCTCAAGTTGGGTGAAAGTATGCTACTGTCCATTACTTAATTAAATTGCAAATCAAATCCAACGGCGAGTAAGGATAAGATGAAAGCAAAAAATTATTCAAATTTACTCAATCGAAAAAGGTAAGGTCAGGGGGTTTGTTACTTCCAGGAGGAAACTTGACTGATTTCCGGTTTTAGCTTATTACAAAATGTTGAGAATAGATTTAATTAGAAACATTACTTTTAGGTCAGATTTTACAGCTTTGGAACGCGTTTTCTATATTTTTGGTTATTCTAAGTTTTGCATATATAAATAGTGTTCAGACGGTCTTTGAATTGACATATCAATTAGCTTACACTTTGCCAATTGTTCCTTTTGTTGATAGATAAGGGAAAACTTAAGCACTCAGCCCAATGAATCCGTTGCGTCCGTTACTTCGAAGTACACAACTGACAACTGAGTGAAAAGCACACGTTTTTTTTGGACGCATCGTACGTCATGCAATTCTGCATTGGGTTCTGCTCCTATAAGAACGTGTGTATTTAATGGCCTTTTCGGTTGGTCGTCCGGGAGCGTCCGGAAGACTTCTGGACTCTCCTGAAACTATTTTTTTGGACTCGTTTGACAGAAGAGAAATTTGCTTCTGGTTTTGAATCGAGAATCAAAATCAGAAGCACACATACAATTATGCATGTGTCAATGTCAAGTTGGATAAATGTCATTTGTCCCCTGTAGAATACCTTTTGCTTCACAAATATAACGCTAGAGAAACTTCAAAGTCAAGAAAAACGCGTTTGGCTATTCGAAGAGAAGCCCCAATCCGGGAGAAGAACGCCCTGATCCGGGATCGCCAACCGAAAAGGCCATAACTGAATTGTCAGTTGTGCACTGTCACGTATCCGTTGTGATGTGACGGACGTAATGGGTTTATTGTGCGGAAGGTTTTAGCATAAGGATTTCAGAGAAATACGAAGAATCAAAAGTCGGGTTCCGTGTTATGACGGGTTAAGCATGCAATACATGTTTCAGTCCCTCGGCAGTGTATTGTGTATAGTGAGCGCTTTTATACGTGAGCTCAGTTATTTGACTTCCTAATGGCTTATAGGCTTTTTCGAGCCGGGCTTGTGGCGTTAAGGCACCAGCCCATTCGACTGATTCGGATTTGTAAAGTTAACAGACCATCCGTCGGGGTCTAGGTTAAAACGTAAGTTGGGAGCATTCCGATCCCAACCATCCCGACCGTGTGTGAAACAAAAGAGGATTATAAATAGAGGGAGGCCCAAAAGTGAAGGAATATAATGAGATCAACAGGAGATCAACTGTTAGATTCCTTAAGGAGTGTCTTGCACTACTTCCTTATAAGCTTAGAATGGTACACAAATTTTGTTTAATATTTAAGCAGTGTTTGGTGCTCGACAGAATTCCTTACAATGCTGAGCGCTAAGCCTAGTCGAGATTAACAAACAGAAAAATTTTTTGCATATCTCGCGTAAGTACTGTCTACAAAACTCCTCAACAGAACAAATCCCGTAGCCCAGAACGAAGCCTGTTAAACAGGATGAAGGAGCTCGTTGTCTACTGTTTAAATGAAATCGGCCCAGGAACTCAGTAGACGGAAGGCTGCGACCATGGAATCAAAGCCTGTAACTTTTAAGAGTGCCCTAAAGTTGTTGCTTTCCTCACTAAAAAACCTCACTTAAATTAATGACAGTCTTCTGGTGCGTCTAGCTCGGAGCTTCGTTCTTCTTTATAAATCCTACAAGGTTGATTTACTGCGTTGGCCGATCAAAACATAATGCGGAAACCACAAAGCAGCCTGAGCTTGGCCTCGGCTTGACGTTTACAAGTTCAGCCATACGATTTCAGTGTTTGCTAACACAATGAAGCTTTGCTGTGTGAAGCAAATGGGGGTTGATTTCGATCGCTCACGCCAAGTCAATTAGCCTGCCTTTGGCTATATTCGTATAAGTGTGTTGGTGATGCACGGATATGAGCAGAATATCTGAGTGTGTCTACATTTTGGACCGAATTGCGTATTATTTATTTATTAGTTGGACATGAATGGACATTATTATTAACACACTACACAGCACTAGCTACCATGGCTTTCAGCTGTGTGTGCGCATTTTTTAATCAATCGTGGCATGCTTGGAGAACGTAATAACTGCATAATAAAAGCTCTCTCTCTATGAGCGAAATGTCAATGCAAAGCCGGTTCAAAGCCCACGTATCGTAACGGGGCGAAGCCGAAGCCTGAGGCTGCTTTGTGGTCCCCGCTTAAAGTCCACAGCATATTTTGATGTTCGAATTTCACCAAAAGAGTAAGTGAGTTCCTGAAAATAATTTCAGTGGCACGTGGCACAGAAAACACTGATTTGTCATCGTCAGGAAGCTGTATCTTAACAAACATTGCACTCTGCTAGGAAAGCGTCAATCTTCATTGCATTGACATGGTTCCTTTCGTCAGCGTTTGATGAAAAATTATTTCACAAAAGTATCAATGCAATGTTGTTCAATTCAATACTTTGAGATAGCAACGACTCATGCGCTTTTGACTTTGAGTTTTCGGTTTACAATGTCCGTTTGATCGCCTCGTAAATGCATTAGTGAAACAGAAAAATTACTTAATTGGATTGTGTTTGCATGAATAGCGAAAGGTTTGTTTTCGTGATTCAATGGGCTTAGACCAACAGCATTGACAACAACTTTCAGTATCGTCTGATCGCCCTTGCTAAACGCATCGACACATTGACAACGTTTTCGTATTATTTTTTTATAACTTAAAGCTAACAGCTTAAAGCTTACTTAACTAAAACTAAGTTTAAACCAATACACAAACATACATGTCGGTATATTCATTTACTTATCAATATTTTTCTCTTTGCATTGCAGCCTACACAGCATACGCACGACCACGTCAGAACTCGGTCTTTGTGGGTCCACAATTCCTGCTGCCAAAGCCTCCACGCAAAACACGTTCTGCCATGGACCTGCACTCGATGGTGCTGGACGAATCAGCGGAGCATGTGTAAAAGGAAACAACTAATCCAAAGGATAAAAAAAAAAAACAAACAAATCTCTAACACAAAGAAGCCGTCACAAAAATATCTGCCAACAGTCGAAGCAGACACATTTTTTTTAAACCAAAACTTGAGTGGACCTAAAGTTGTAAATAGGATAATATTTAAAGCTTTAAACTGGACCTTCAATTGATAGATGAAACAATTTTGTATCTCTCCCGTAAGTCCTTTATACAAAACTCCCCATAACACAAAGCATATAGACTAAAGGTAAGGTACTCTACAGGCCGATTTGATGCAAAAAAAACAACACAAAAGAATTATTAGAATAAGGTATTCCGAGGATTTCCTTTTTGAAATCCTTTTTTATTGTAAGCGAACAGCATGCCCAAGGAAGGAGAGGAATTTATGGATTCTCATTTCATACCGTTGTATTGAAATTAGGTATTTTAAACACAAGGGGGAACAACAACACTGAATGTCTTTGACTTTTTTTTATTCCCTGAGTTTGACACAAATTCCATTTTTCTATCTGCGAAACTTTTAAAGGACTTCCGCTGTGTTCCTGTCATACCTTAAATTTTTCTTTTCCATCCAATGTGCTTCGGACGTTTTATGCAGGAGTTATATGGTCAGAAATGGTTCATAAAAAATTTAAGCCGGCATTCTCGGGATTCAACAAGGCAAATTGAAAAATAAAGGACTCGAAACGAGGTGAGAAAAATGAGGCTCGTTGCAATGCCAACGGATGAGTGAATCATTTTGGTCTTCATTAAAAAATCTTACGAGCGCTTTCGTGCATTGCATATTGTACAACACAATGGAACTGGCGGTTCATTTCACAGTCCTCCTTCTGGGAAACCTTGGAAATCCCCAAAATTCTAATTAAAATCCTCTCTGAAATGCTGAGAATTCTTAAACGAGTTCCACTGTCTTTGATATAGATGAGAGGAAGAAAAAGTAGTCGTAGTCGCGCTCGGCGTCTCTGTATATTGTGTGGATGATGCTAGGGGCACTTAAAGTCCTTAATGCTTACTAATTGGTTTTCTGGCTGTGGCACTCCCACATTTTTAGATTTATGGCTTTGGCTTGTGAGCGAGCAGCACCCAACAACGCAAAGATCCCAAAATAAAAATGAAAGTCAAGCGAATGTAAGATGAATTGAATCATAGCCATAAGAGGATGCAGATTTTTTTCGCACATTTTTTATGGTTGTGAACATAAAAATCGTCCTTTTTGGGGCGGGATTTTTTTTCGCCAGTATTATTGCGTACAATAATAATTGTGGGATGAAATGTCTTTAATAACACTCGGTTGCGATGTGTTCAAATTGATTATAAAAAAAAGAAAAGAAAAAGGATAACAAAATGAAATTTTTCTTGGGTCTGATATATAGAGTCCTTTGGTAGTCTGGCGGCCATATGACAGATATGGGTTTAGAATAATTCACAAAGCACGTCCATATCTAGTTTCGTTACATTAATAATAGAGTGACATCCTTATGCTCTTTGGTACGTGAGTCAAGGGACACATGCACGAGTGGGAGAAATAAATTGATAAGCGAGTGTCATACGAGAAAGGACCCTTTTTTAATTTATAGACGTAGTTGGCGCAATGGACATTTTGGAGTTGTTTTTTTAAGTTTATTTTCTGGGAATGATTTTTGCTATGATTCCATTATTAGCTCATGATATGAGGTATTCGAATTCGGTCCGTAATCGAGAAGGCCCACGAATTAAAATTGAGTTGAACTTATTTAAAAAGTGAGGAATCAAGAGTTAACCATCCAACCAACAAGTTTAAAGCCCAATTTTTACCGGAAATAAGCTTTGTCTTTTGATTAATCCTGCCCTTGTCCTTAAAAGCGGGAAGAGGTCAATCAGGAAGACAAAGCTCGATTTTGTTTATAATTACTTACTTACTTAAGGTGGCGCTACAGTCCGGGGTGGACCTGGGCCTCAGCCAACAAGCTTCGCCAGCCAGCTCTGTCTCTAGCTAGCCGTCTCCAGTTTCGCACGCGAAGTTGGCTGAGGTCCCCTTCCACTTGCGTGTGCCACCTGTGTCTCGGTGCTCCTCTACCGCGCCGTCCCTGCGGTGTGGATTCGAAGATTTTCCGGGCCGGGGCGTTGGTGTCTAGATGACCCTCTACATGACCCAGCCATCGTAGACGTTGTGTTTTGTCGGTATCGCTGTATAGCCCGTACAGTTCGATGTTATATCTCCTCCTCCACTCTCCGTCTATGCAGACGGGACCGTAAATCGTCCGAAGAATTTTCCTCTCGAAGCAGCCTAAAGTGTTTTCATCCGCCTTTGACAGGGTCAATGCTTCTGCACCGTAAAGCAGGACTGGGATGATGAGGGTCTTATACACGGACACTTTAGTTGCTCGAGAGAGGGCTTTGCTACTCAATTGCCTTCTTAGCCCAAAGAAACAGCGATTGGCAAGAGTTATCCTTCGTTTGATTTCAGCGCTGTTGTCATTGTCTGAATTTATAGCGGAACCCAGGTAGACAAAGTCCCTAACTACCTCAAGACGTCGGTGTTGGTTGTCTTTTCTTGATGACAGCATATACTTGGTTTTGCCCTCATTGACTGCTAAACCCATATTCGCCGCTTCCGTCCCAATACTCACGAAGGCTTCACTGACATCACGCTTTGTTCTACCGATTATGTCAATGTCGTCTGCGTATGCGAGTAGTTGAACGGACTTTTGACAGATTGTACCTCTGGTGTTGGCGCGAGAGTTCTGCACAATTCTCTCAAGTATGATGTTAAACAAGTCGCATGACAGCGCGTCGCCTTGTCTAAATCCTTTTCTGACATCAAAGGGGTCGGTGAGGTCTTTGCCGACCTTGACGGAACAGCGTGAGTTTTCCTGCACAGACTGACGAGTTTGGCAGGGATGCCAAAACTAGACATTGCGCTATATAGCTCGTCTCTATAGATGCTGTCATACGCGGCCTGGAAATCGATGAAGAGGTGGTGTGTATCGATTTGGAATTCCTGGGTTTTCTCCAAGATCTGCCGCAGTGTGAATATTTGATCGATGGTGGACTTTCCTGGCCTAAAGCCACACTGACATGTGCCTATCAGATTGTTGACAAACGGCTTCAGGCGTTCACACAGTACAGCAGAAAAGATCTTGTATGCGATGTTAAGAAGACTTATGCTTCTGTAGTTGGCACAGCTCAGAGGGTCTCCTTTCTTCAGGATCGGGCAAACAATGCTGAGGTTCCATTCGTCGGGCATGCTTTCTTCCGACCATATCTTGCAGATGAGCTGGTGCATGCTCCTAACCAGCTCATCGCCAGCGGATTTAAAAAGTTCGGCAGCTAGGCCGTCTGCTCCGGCTGCTTTGTTGCACTTGAGCTTAGACACAGCTACTTTCACCTCCTCCAGGTCGGGTGGGCGGTATCGTTCGTATGCTTCGTCGGTAACGTCTTCGCCCGGGTTGAATGGTTCGTTCTGCCTGACAGCGGTATTTGGTTCGTCCTCGCCGTTATACAGTCTGCAGAAGTGGTCTTTCCAAATCCTCAGCACCGACTGCGATTCTACAACGATGTTCCCTTGATGGTCCTTACAGGCTTCAGTTCGAAGTTTATACCCTTGGCAGGACCTTTTGATCCTTTGGTAAAACTTTCTTACCTCATTTGTTTATAATAAGCATGCGAAAAAGAAGGCGAATACCCATTAAGGCGAGCACAAGGAGTAACCGATAAGACACAGACAGTTTTTAAGAAGATGGGACCATAAAAACTCTGTCCCTTGGTTCAAGTTTCGAAGAGGCCTCAGAGGCCCTTTTCTGGTCAGAGAGTCGGCATTTCGTTGCTCTCTTGCTCGCCACATTTTGCTATGTATCCAGTAGAGGCTAATTTTGCTCCACATTCTGAAGGAGCCCATAATGACGAGCGCGAATTCTTTGCAAAGTCGAAGAATGACAAGGATTATCCTCCTTAAAAATTTGGTTAAATAGGTAAACGCAAAATTTTCATTGCAAATGATTATTATTATACGACTTTGTAAAAAAACACGTTTCATTGGGACGAGTTGGGCTATATTTTTTTGTTTTTGGGATAAAATGGTTTTAGGATTTAAGTCGTCTTCACTTTTTTCTCATCTTTTTCCTCTTTTTAAATTTACAGCGTGCCTATTTGTTTCCTACGACTCGCTCCTATCATAACCCCTGCCAAGCACTGGTTAATAATTCATGACAAATATTTTAAAATTCCCGCTGACGTAAGAGTCCTTATCGTATGACAAAGGAAACACGTTCCGCGAAGAAAAATATCTTCAGAACAACCTACTCGAACGACAGAAGCAAAGCTCTACGTCAATTCCCCTGTCAATATGTTCAGAATTTACGTATTCCCATTTCCAGGGACAAAGCGTTCCTTATGTTGTCACTTTCAAACAATAACTCATTTCATATCAGAGGGGGAAAAAAAAGTGCGGATACATTCCCCTAAGTACCTGTCACTTGCAAAGGAAAACAAAATTACCGAGGGGTCCTCTCCCCCAGACCTAACTTTTGTGGTGTGTGGTGCTCCCATTAAAAGATTACATCCCTGCCTGGTCTGTTTGTTGGGTATACATTAACTTCACAATATTGCCACCTTCTTGGCCGCATAATTGAACCGGAAAATAAGCCCCATAAGCGAATAAATTCGGCCAATTTAAATTCAATGGCCGTAAGCGTTGCCTGTCACAGCAATTAGAAACCGCGCAGAAAACCTCTTAAACCCGTAAAACACCTCGTCCTGCCACAAACACAAAGGCGAGCCGCACTTGACTCTGAATTTATTAAACGTAATTGCCATAACCCTGAGGAAGCTTCGGCACCCACTTTTCTTCATGCCGAACAAGGAAGATACCTTCAAGCCATAGCGTGACAATGTCAACTCGAAACCAACGACCATGACACAGGTGCCGAAAACAAGTCACAGGGTCGACACCAGCATAGAAGTGTCCCTCGTTTAACAGCTAATTTCTTATACCCATCACATTCTGCTTTTTATGAACAGTCTTCGTCGACCCCAAGGACTTGATCCGGTTAAGTCCTGCCACAAATCAAGTTAATGTCACAAGCAAGTTAGTGTCACAGTGCAAGTGCACGACCAGCTGGTGGCTCCATCAATACATACCCAGGATTCTAAGGATCCAGCCCGCTTGACACCATTATCCCGGGGATAGAGATACAATCCATTCAATCGAACAGTTTATGCGATTGAAAGACGGGACGTGATTAAAATGTGAATAGTGTCGGTGAATCAAAAATATCTACGACATCTCGGTTTGGAACTACGAGAGTGGGGTGGCTCCCACCTCATAAAAAGAACATTTTGTAGAATTTATAGGACCATCCCCTCATGCTCCCAGCAAGTCTCGTACATATGGCCAAAAGTGTCCTGATGGTATATGAGTGTGTGAAGCACTTTATCAGCGCCAGCAATGAAAAGTTATATTCCTCGGATGTTTGCTTCGTAAAAAGGGACAAAGTTTGTTTCATTTTATGACAACCTCCTTGTGTTTGCAAATGGGATTTGCATTGAGTCTGCTCTTCTCGGGCCAGTTGGTTGGGTAAATGGAAGCTGAAAACCATCATAAGTGGATTGTTTGTAATAAAATTTCCGTCAATCGCTTAAGGGCTCAATTTACAAAGCAAAACTTTTAAGGCTACCTCCCTTGGGGGGCTTCACTTAACGAGTGCATCAAGGACTACGCCTTACAGTAGATCCTGCCGAGTGATAAATAATAAACCTACGCAGCGGCCTTGTCCAAATGTTCAGACAATGGTCTGCAATGTTACAACAAATTAGAGTTGCCTTGTCGACTCGCACAATAGAACGTTTATGGGACATTCAACTGCGAGTAGTGTTGGGTGACAGTTTTTATGACTAAACTCCTGGCCGAAAGACTTGCTTTATTAAAGGTACGACATAAGGATGTGGGGTCTACAAAACGTAGCACAACCGATGATGCGATATGGGAAACAAGCTCGCATGTTGATGAATTATTAAGAAGGCAATAAAAAAAGGGACAACCCAATCGATAAGAGACTAACAACGCCTTTATTGTAGATAGGCCGGGAAGGACAATAAGGCAGCTTTGAGGACGAGATGATTGGGGTCGGTTTGAGTTATGTCCTCTAGGCAAAGACTTTGTCTAATTGTTTGTTTGCTTTATATAACCTTTTGCATGGTTCGTTGTTTGCGAGCTGGTGATATGATTGTCCTTGATGACAGACCGGAAGGGGAGTAGATAGGCTCAAGCTTTTTCTAATGAAAACCTATCGACTCAGCAAGAGCGTTGCATTCTGATCGATATTAGTGACACGCTACACTTCACGCTTCAGCTACACCGAAATCACCAGCTTCAGCTTCGCATTCTATTCAGGCTTTTACTATCAGACATTTTTGGCATCTTTGTGTGATGTTGGCGGAAAGTCTAGACAATAAGAGGAGATTAATCGATTCACAAAAAATATAAATTCAATTCTAGTTGCCTCGTTCATAAAATATACAAGTAAAACAATTTTCAAACATTCAAACGGTCTCGAACTTTTTGATGCATCCTGTATGTTCAATGTACTATCAAGACCTAGGTTTCGATCAAAAACCCAAAAACATCAAGTTTTTGGTAGATTATAGTACATTCACACCGCCGCAAAATCCAAGATCTAAGCTTAATTCAACATCTTACTTCATTCAACAAACGTTCACCCTTTTACCTTACACTTTCCAGCCATTCGAAAATATTGTATTTCAGTGGAATGTAAAAATTCTACTCTGCATTTGAAAAAGGTTGAAAAAACCTCTAAACTTATTCAGCCAGTTACGAGTGATAACGAGTTATCACAATATGTATTTCAAAATTAATATAAAAGAAGTTTGTTCTCCGCATAAAATTTGAACGATTCAAAGTGGGGAGCTTTTTTTTGCGGAGCTGTGCAATAGCCTTGTCACACTGGATCATACACTTAGTTTTTGCGTAAGCTTATACTGTGTCTCCACCGGCAATAACATTAGCATTACCGGAAGCGATTAAAAATAAATCCCAAAGTAGCTCCACCGGCCAAATAAAGGATCAATTTCTTAGGAGCGAGCAAAGATTTCCGTTTTAAATAACTTAAATAGAAAACGTATTTGCGACAGATTTGTCTTACAGCGACAGTGTCAGTTTCCGTTTTTGATTCTCAAACTGTTACGAAAGGTACATAAGATAGGTTTGTGAATTGGTTGAATGGGATTTATGAGAAGATTTATTTTTAATCGTTTGTCGCGAAAATTTAAGTTTTTAATGGCAAATCGCGCGATTTATAGAGGAGTCTCCACTGGTAATACCAGTGGAGACATGGTATTACAGAACCTTCGCCAAAATCAGAGAGTATCGGGGGAGCTGTCAAATGAATTTCAATCAATGGGGTGGTTCACAATAACGGCGTTATCGCTGTGCCGCAGACCGACCTTTTCGAAAAATTGAAAAGCCCTCGCCGAGGTCGATGATCATTCTGTCAATCGCCGTTGTGAGTTATGACACGCTGTTAAATAGACGTCTTTTTATATCCCATGGCATAGGATAGGAGGTAAATTAAGTTTGTCACATAGTTTGTATTACGATGAAATAATAACGATAGACCCCCAAGACCTTAAGGGCATATGATCGAGACCGAATTCGGAATCGAATAAGCCATGTTCATCCTTCCGTCCGTCCATCCGTCTGTCTGTATGTGACATGATTTTAGGCCTTAAATTTTAAGCTAGAAAAACTGGGTACATAAGTTCATTGTTATCCGGAGCAGTGCAAGTGTAAAAAATTTTCTAATCCGCCCACAGACACGCCCACAATCGGTGCAATTGTGAAACTACCTCCAGGCCTTTCAAAGATGTAAGACGTTCTAAAAGCCTGAAATTTGGTATTTATTATCGTTTATTGCAAGATATAGAAAATAAAAATTTAATCGCCTTACCGCCCCTAGTGGGCGTGACATCGATTTAAATAATCTTTCAAATGCATATAATTCAATATTTTTGTTAGAAAGCGAAAAAAAAATTCCATAATATATTGTATAGAAAACACTAGGTTCTACATTCTGTTCATACAGATTCATTCTGTTCATACAAGACTTTGGGCCATGCCCACATTTGGAGGCAGAATTGAGGAAAAACCTAAAACTTTCCAGAAAAACGATATTTTAACTGACCTTAGCGTGGTAGATAAACGAGACTTTATTCCAGTTTCATTCATACAAAGTTTTTAACCACGCCCCCTTTTAGGGGTCGATTTTTTATTGAATTTGAACCAAAAAATTGCATTTTTACGTACACTTAAGCTTAATTTGAAACTATTTGTGTTATAATTGATAGTTTGTAATTAGGGGTGGCTCGAATAAATCGTCGCAGTTCTCACTTTCATTGTGTAGTAAAACACGATTTCTCTTTCCTCGCGTTGTTGCTGCCGCTCTTGTTTGACAGTTGACACTCTCGCTCTGAATGGAAAACGGCCACGAATCGGAAAACGATTTCGTGAAAACTTTTTGCCAAAAACTCAGATTATGATTCTATGTGAATAGGGTATAAGCAATTAATTTATATACTAGTAGGTGCTTTTTGCAGTTTTTGGATTAGCTGTCATTTGATTTGATAGTCGAAACTTAGCTTAACCACCCAAAAGTGACTTCAAAACACCAAAAAGCTTTTAGTGAACCTTGAACGGTGTTAATGTATTATTTATGAAGTAAACTCATCAAAAACTCATCATCAGATTTCAAAACCAAAATACATTTGCAACACAGCTGATGACTAGTACCTGTCAAAAACAATTGTGTGGTTTAACTTTTGAGGTTTTCGCGGTGGATAATAGACATTTAAAATGTTTTTTGGATATTACCACGTTTAAATTAAAGTGATTTCTTACCTCTAACGTACTCACCCCGAACGTTTCGTTCAAGTTTCATTGAGCGTGGTCAGCGGGAAACCGAGTTTCGTAGACCGGTAAGAACTCATCTAAATCTAAAAGCTGTAATATCCGAAAACCATTTAAAATGTCAATTGTGTGGTTATTTGTTTCTCGAGAAATAATGGCGAGCACGATAAACCCGAATAAATCGTTTTAATCGAGAGTGGAAATCCGCGGTAAGTGTCAAAGTGACTAAAACGTCACACAAACCAAGGAGGTGTCATTGTGAATGGGTCGATGAGCTTTGAAAGCCTTTATGCCAAAAACTCAGTTTTCTACGCGGTGTGAAAAAGGTACTAATCTTTTTTACACTTTCTTGTGTTCATAAAAGCAAGCTTTTTCTGTATTCAGAATGTTGTTGCTTCACTTTGTTATAATGCTCAACATTAATTATTCATGTAGTCAGATGTTGTTTTCTATTATTATACAAAATATTCATTTAACCTCTAAAATTAAGATGGCAGTTTTGTGTCACCACAACGAAGAAATCTAGTACGCTTCGGTGTACAAAGTGAAGTGCTTTAAAATTGGATGGAATGATGAATACAAATAAGAAAATATTAAGGATCAAAATATGTTAACGTTAACCAACTTTAAAATGTATTCTTATAAAACAAAAAAAGTTTTGTATGTCCTCTCTATGGAGTTCTATAACAATTAATTTTCCACTTAAAACAAATTTCCTACTACGGTTTTATATCTATCTTAACATTTCTTATTAAACATTATCCAAATAACTTTATCATTATTTTAGTCTTGTTAAAGTGTATACTTGTTATAACCCTTATCCTAGAAAGTATTCTAGCTTTAAATATAAAAAATATTGAAAAAAAGTTTAAAAGAAGGAAACATCATTACAATTTTTCAAAATAATACAAAAAAAAAAACCAAAAATATCTTTACACAAACTTTGAACAAACAGAAAAATGGATCAATATTTTAGTAAATACTTTTAAATACGACATAAGATTGCAACTATTTTCTACTGGTACTTAAAACTAGAAGTGTTGTTAAAATTAACGTGTTACTAAATATATTTAAAAGAAAAGCTTTAAAAGCAAAACAAAAAAATAATTAGACTTTAGAAAATGTAAGATATTTTACTGATACAAACCAAATATATTTAAATATATATTTAATATATCATTAGACATTTTAATTTTTATAAATGTATAATAAATAAAGAAGACAAGCGTTCATATATTAAAATAAATAAAACTATCAACTTTACAATAATTTTGAATATTTATAAATATTTTATTTAAGTCTGACATTCAATGGATGGAGATGGAAGAAGCCCTCCTGTTGGCCAACTAGATCAGGGCCAGATTTTCCTCCTTCAGCCAGCAGCTTAGTTTAAGTAAGACTGCTAGTCGTTAGTCCTTTATGACTTTTATACAAACACTTTACCGAAACATATTTAGGCGACACTATTAAAGGCTGGAAAGTAATTCGTGTTTTTATTCTTTGTATGGGAGCTTGTCCTACGGTATACTTTACGATATAATGGTACCATAAAGCCTTCAGCCCAATGAATCCTTTGCGTCCGTCACGTAGAAGTGCACAACTAACAATTAGAAGCGTACTCCATTGGCCACATCAAACAACTTAAAGGCCCAACCATAATAGACTTTAAAGAGCTTAAGTCGGCTTTCCGAACACACGTGATTCGTATGCCACGGTTTCGTAAGGTTTTCGTTAACTTGTGTTGGCTTAGAGTTTTGTTTTTGGTTGTCATAAGTTCACTCATTGTCATATTTAAGTCCATATTTATTATTAAACATTCGTCAGAAAATTCGTGAAAGAAGAGAATAAAAGAGAAAAAATTGTACCCTGAGCTCAAAAGTTTAAACGTATTTTAGATCTGACAATCGGTTTCGTAGATATTAACATCCAAAGTTGAAGAAAAAGTGACGTAATTTTCAAATTTGATTTTTAGTTTTCAAGGCAATGTGATGCTCGTGACGTTCACAGTGAAATCTCATAAGATTTTCAAATCATTCACTTAAGTCTATTATGGGCAACACAATCTTTTGGCAGAACGAAGAAAGATTAATCCCGCTCAAGTCTATTATGTTTGGGCCTTAAGCCTTCAGACCAATGAGTCCCAACGGGCGCAACCGTCACATTGAAGTACACAACTGACAACTCAGTGAAATACACACGTTCTTATGGGAAGCGATGTACGTCACGATGTTCTTCTATGGACCACTTCCCATAAGAACGTGTATATTCAACTCCGTTGTCAGTTGTGTACTTCAACGATTCATTGGGCTGACGGCTTAACTAAGTTGTCAGAGTTGTGTACTTCAACGTGACGGACGCAATGAATTCAGTGGGCTGAAGGCTTAAGTTGTGTAAAGTGGCAATTACAAAACAGTGTTGCCAATGTAGACCTCTCCGAGTAACATCTTTACTTGGTAGCATTATTACTATGTGGGCTTTTGGACTCGAGAGGTTTGTTTCCTAGGCCCTTCAGCTTTTCATCCTCTATTATCCTCGACTCATTCCTGTTACAGTGAAGATTAACATCCTTTACCAGTTTCAACTTTAACCTTTTAACGACTAAGAGCTCAATTCTCTAAACACTTAAGCAACTGTCTGATACACTTGAGTTTAACAAACAAATTATCCCTCCAGGAATCCTTTATCCCTACAAGCTCCTTGTGTAAACAAAAAACAATCAAATGGCTACCACCCAATTTGGCCAATCATGTCAAATTAAGCGAAACACGAGCGAATCAGAGCTCAATTGTGTGTCCATTAGGTCCAGCGGCAACGCACTGAATTCCTAAGTAAACTCCAACCACCGACCGTAGTCCGGTGCCGCCTGCCCACATTACTAAGTCCTCTGTCTCACCTTTTCAACAACCCCAGAAACAGGGATTTCAATTTCGCAAAACAATGTGATGAAATCAGGATACCAAGCTGCTGTTGTAACGTAGCCTGTCAGATGGAAATGATGTGCAATTTTACTTCCCTAGGGTCAGGAGGACTCTGAACCGAACTTTAAATTGAATTCATTGTTATGCGGCAAAATAGAAACCAGCCAAGGACATGTGGGCGCAAGGAATTTTCTCGAGTATATTCCGTACCTACTATTACTACACGTGCTCCGTTCGTCCTGCAGTAAAGCTATAAACAAAGAACATTCCAACGACACGAAACTAAGAAACATTCTGACCGTGGCGGTGGCGTTGTGTGGTTATCACTGCCGCAGGTACGAGTATTCTGCATGCATACCCAAACAGAAGCAAGTTGACTTCCAATGCGGGAACACAAAGGAAAATCAATGAGACCGAAGATATTTGGGTTTTCATAAATTTCCCGACGCTTTCACAAGGACTTTTAATGAAAAGGAAACTTTTCTCAAAGGGTGTCTTCGAAGACGACGATGGGGTAATCTCTTTGGAAGTGAGGCAGCACAGACTGATCGGTTACGCAGACACGAATACAGAGAGAATCCTTATTAGAAATTATAGAAGCGGGGGCGCGGGAAAGCGTATAAAAGTAATCTGCAGAGGGATTTGAATTTGAATGTTTCCTTCGAGAGGATATTCGATGGGAGCAGCCGTATAAATAAATCAACGGTACTTTATTGTTGTATAGTGGCTGGATGCAGACAGGACATTGGTGGATGCTTGGGGAACTTTTAAAATATACACATCCTTCATTCGAAAAGGATTCGTATGTAAATTTTGCAAAATGTGTGCCAGTATTTGCTTTGTTCCTTGGGTGGATAATATTTGACACTTTTAGGATACAACAAGTAATTTACAGAGATAGATAGATATGCTTACGGATATGCTGCGGAAGGATATGAAACCGATTTTTTACACTTGAATTATGACTAACGTACCTATCCTGTGGGTTTTGTTAGGTACCTTATACCTAACCACCTACAAACGATAGAGAAAGAACAACGGATGTTAAGATTTGCAACAAGATAGAGGAAGGTTTCGTGCAAATACAAAGAGATAATGGCTGAGGATTAGGAAGCATGCCGGAAGGAAAAGGAATAATATGTCCTGGTTGGTGTATTTGGGTGGGATGGCAAATGGGATTACCTTAACTAAAATCCGCGTCGGTATGGTTTCTGCGTCAAACTAATAGTACCAGTTGTCTAAGTGCGATAGATGGAATAAGTACATAATTGGAACAAGTGGATATGGAGTGACGTGTTTGGTAGCTAACCACAAAGAGTCAACCCCTACATGTAAAATGACAGCTCTGAGGGGAAAAAAGTCCACGTTTGAATATAAGTCGCAAACAATTTGTGAGGGGGGCTTAGGAGGTCCATCTGACATCGGACTTCCCGATCGGGCGAAAAAGGCGAGACAACCAGTTTCAAAGAGACCCACTACAAAATTGATACAAAAAAACTTCTGCATAATAATCCGGAATCAGTGAGGCTTCTTTCTAAGGCATTTGAGAACGCTCTAGGTTTAGGCTCTAGGCTGCTGGAAGAGTAAAATAATTTGGGTGGTTTTTTCCTATTATCAAAGACGAAGATGTGAGTATGGTGTATAACCTAAAACCGTATTGGCTGTACAGAGGCAGCACCGAGCCAGGAGAGTCAGAATACAATGGCTCAGATGGCTGGGCCATCTACAGCGGATAGACACCAACGATCTGAGCTCGCAGACACCCTGCTGTAGAATGGCACTAAGACTTAGGTGCAGTGAGAAAATATAGGGGCACCTTAGCCAACTTCGCGTGCAAGAAATCGAATTGGCTAGAATTATATCTTGCTGGCAAAGCTTATCAGTAGAGCCCCAAGTCCATCCTTTAGCACCACCTAAAGTAAACTTAGAAGCGATGGACTTTCTTAAATAAGAAGAAAGTGGGAAGGAGGTTAGGAGGTTGTTGTCATCTATTTACCTTAGAACTCCCCAGTGATATAAAGAAAATGAAGTGACAAGACTCGGTGTAAACTCATATCTACCGACTATATGTGTGGTATCCCATTTATGCATTTAACAAACTTGAGCCCAAGAAGATAAAAATGTTTATCTTTTATGCCAAGACAAGCTTGTCCAGATTTTTACGGTTCTAGAATTTCACCTAGGGTTCTCCTCTACATGGCTGACAGGACAGGACAGGTGCACAGAATATGAACCCTAGTTTCTTCCTCGTCTTTACAACTTCTACAGAAATGGTTGAAGATGTGGTACCAAGTTTTCTGCCCCCAGGTGATTGCACATATTGCTCCACCAATTATTTGCAATTGTGGCAGCTTCGGTATCTAGATCATTGTTGCTGGCCGTTCCGCAACATTTTCGAAGGACTCTAATCTTAGCACCTTTTCTAGCTAGCTCGTCAGCTTTGCAGCTTCCTTAAATATGGCAACACAGGAATATTCGGCAACTGACAACAATTTGGTTAAGAGACCCGCGACGTTGCCTTTCTTCGAATGTAGGTATTGCTGGCGTCTCTCTCGAATGATGGTCTTTAAACACATTGGCTACTTCAGGGGTTTTATTTAAAGCTATTTCGCGTCATCTCGAACAGCTGTGCATTGTGGAATGAAATGTCTAAACTTCAGAGATCCGGGATATTCGTTTGGAGAAGTACAAGTAAAGTGCACTATTTTTTTTATAGAACATATTTTTACTCTACAAATTAAACTTGTCCAAACCCTGTTTTAGATCCGCCTGTCTAGCTTTTCCTTGCAGATTTATACTTGGAATCTTTGTGTTGCATTTGACCTTATAGTCTAGAAAGGGGGCAACGCAATAAAAGTTACCTACTAGTTACCTGCCCTAATTGTCACGAGTCAGTTGAAGTAATTCTCTAGGCCTTTCCTTCTTAGGCGATACGAGTGCGATACGGAAAAGTACTCAGCTGTTTATTCTTCGTTTGCGTATTGCTTTCTCGAGCTTTCGTTTCCTTGGAAGACGTATGAAAATTATAGCTGTTTCAGAAGAAGCTTGTCAGCGGCAAACCAACGCGTCAACGTGAGGCTAGAAAAATTGTTTGCTAATACAATAATGAGAGCGAGAAACAACGATGACTGCTTTGATTCCAAAGTGACAAGACATAAAGGCCTAATCATAATAGGCTTAGATGAGCTTAAGTCAGCTTTCACAAATCGCCCACTAGAAGCAATTCGTATGCCACGACCTTAGTAGCCTTAATTTCTCGGTTTCGTTAGGTCTTCGTTAACTTTTGCTCTCCTAAGTTTAGGCCCAAACATAATAGACTTGAGCGGGATTAATCTTATGTCGAAATACAACGAAAATCCCATTCAAGTTCTGCCAAAAGATTGTGTTGCCCATAAAAGACTTAAGCAAACGATTTGAAAATCTTATAAGATTTCACTGTGAACGTCTCGAGTTGCCTTGAAAATAAAAAATCAAATTTGAAAATTATGTCACTTTTTCTTCAACTTTGGATGTTAATATCTACGAAACCTATTGTCAGATCTAAAATGTGTTTATACTTTTGAGGTCAGCGTACAATTCTGGGTATATTCCCCTCTTTTACCCATTTTTTGAGGCACGTTTAAAAATAAATATGGGCTTAAAAGATGACAATGAGTGCATGAACTAATGACAAGCAGAAACAAATTTTGAGCCAACACAAGTTAACGAAAACCTTACGAAATCCAGCATAATATGGTTTTCACACCGAGCCAGAATCTAGATTCAGAGTAAAAAAGTCCCAAATCTAATTAAAATCGATTAGATTTCCCATATGTACATTTGTAGAATTCAGAATCTAGATCAGAATCTAGATTCCCACAAAATCGGATATAAATGTAATAGATTGCATTCGATTTTGTGGGAATCGTAGGAAAATAAAAGCAAACATACGTTTTTAATTCAATCAAAAGAAGAAATGACAGCCGATGAAGTTTGTTTATAAAATAAAAAGAAGAAATATTTTTGTTTTTTTTTTTAAAATTTTTAATCGTGCGGGGATTTTTATGTATTTTCCAGTGCTTCTTTAGTTATATACAATTGTTTTTTTGTTTTTAACTTGTGACAACTGTGAAAAGTCGGACAGTTAGTGTTCAACTGATCGAAAAGTCAACAAAATCTAGATTATTTTCGCAGTGTGAAAAGGTCAATTCGATTTTGAAATCGAATTGCTCAGAATCTAGATTCTGGCTTCGGTGTGAAAACGGTATAAGGCTATTTTGGTAGTGGCATACGAATCGCGTGTAATGGGACATTTCGGAAAGCCGACTTGAGCTCATC
The DNA here is from genome assembly GCA_947623515.1 of Neoascia interrupta. NCBI lineage: Eukaryota > Metazoa > Arthropoda > Insecta > Diptera > Syrphidae > Neoascia > Neoascia interrupta. Next base: position 3,630,644 of record OX392463.1, read on the forward strand.
AAAGCCCTATTATGGTTGAGCCTTTAGTCCCACTCAAGTGAGAAGTTCGGGGCGGAAATTTGACAGCTGAGTAGATCCTAGATACACACAAATTTCAAACGTTTTTCGCAATTGGTACTCAAGTCTATTATGGGCACTGTGAGCCTTTGGCAGAACTTGAGTGCGGGACTCTCGATGCATTTTGACATTAGGCTAATTCCACTTAAGTCAATTTTGGTTGGGGCTTTACAAATTTGTAAAATGTGCCGACTTTATTACACAGATATAAACGTATGTTTTATTCTTCACAACAAGTATTGGCTCAAAAAAGTCGCCAAATGTTTGTGTAACATCGAGTAACATCTCTAGCATCATCTCTTTTTTCGTTTGCTTCTTTTCGGTCGCGATATGCTTTCGCATTTTAAGGATATGGTAGGGAAACCCCTTGATCACAAGATTTTAAAAGTAAAAATGGTACAGCGTCGGGCAGACCCTTACCGGGAAAACAGATGCAGACAATGATGCTCTTGGATTTTTCTTCTTGTTGCTGGTTTTGGTTCACCCGGATTATTTTCATGTCGGGATTCACCCTATAAGGTGAGCGTTCCCCTATCCGCCACCTGGGGAGGCGCACAAGTCGTTTGGATAACAAGTCCCCATAATAAGGTTAGAACAATGTCGCAAAGTTTTTTCCATTTTCTAGTAAAGCCGCGGTGTCACAAGGAACAGAAACAGTAACAGAAATAGAATTTCATACATTAGCAACGCAAAAAGCATTCAACGAATTTTGGTTTCAGTTGCTAATGTATGAGTTTCTGTTTCTGTTCCTGTTTTACGTTGCTTGTGACAACGCGGCTTAAGTACGCGTTTTGAAATATCCTTTATGCCTTTAAAGTTGTGCTTAATTTCGTACATTCGGTGAAATAATTTATTTCTCGCAGATAGGAATGAGTTTCATTATCTATTAAAGTTCATTATCTGCCTGAGAAGGATCTCTAAATTTTTCCTTAAAGCCTTGATCGCAGAACTCTTCCACTTTGCCGCAGCTCTATTCTAATAAAGTTTCTCCCCATCTTCAACTTAAGCGCCGTATAAAACCCCAATAACGTATATATTATAAAGTAAGTTTCACGGTCACTGTCAATCTCACAAAAAGAACGATGGGAAAGTCCTTGCCTACGCAATTTACGCTCCCTAACTACACGATTGTTCTGATTCATTTGAAATCTGAGACCGCACATTAGACTAGTCCATTTTCGCATTCAACTTTGCAACTCATCAGATAAATTGATTCCTTCAGGAACAATGTGTTTTCCTGACACATAATACATCGCCACACATGCGGCAAACCACACAACTTTATACATACACTGACCTAATGATCATCAGAAGGACACAGGAAACTATCCATCAACCGCACCGTAATTGGCATGTAAAAGCGTCTCAAAACTGCGCCACATTCTCAAACGACTTTCTAGAAGTTGTTCCCCCACATACATCAGTGGCATATCTATGAAGCCCTATAGAATCGTTTATGCAGTGTCCTTGGCCCCATTTTGCGATCACACATATTCAATCACGTTGCCACCTTACACTTGTTCACCCGCACACACCATCTTGATTAATGTCCTCGCTCTACCAGAGTCGCACACCCCCAGCGACACATATCTATGTTGTGTCCTCGCCAAAAAAAAAGTGGCAGCCAGCGGCGCGCAGAGATAAACGTGAGTTTTATATCCTTTCCCACCTCTTGAGGCGGTTATTTCTGGTTTTATGGCGGTCCTTAAACCCGCCCAGTCATCATCTTGCCTCGGTTTTTATTGTGCTCATCCGTAGAAAATTAGATTCCAACCGAATAGAGAACGTAAAATGTGTATTTCGTCTTTTCCTTCTTTCACTGTCTCCTGTCAATGGTATTGGCTATTGGATGTCATTAAAGGAAACATGGAACCTTCCAGCAGATACACAAATCGGTTTTCATTGTCTCCTCGATGTCAGATGGTAAGAACGCCGCTCTAATGAAGTTCATTGTGCGGTTTGGCAAACGGCACGAAGTATTCGCATTAATTTCACATTTGCTTAGCAATATCACAAGGGCAAGGATTGCCTTTATTGGTGCCCAGGCAGAGATTGTAGACTGTCGCAGGATATTGGTACTGGGCGACCGACACATTAAGCCATGAGTTCAAGTTCAAGGCGCTCTGTTTCAATTTTGAAAATTATCCTAATGTGTTGGGATTTGGCAGCACTTGCGGGTTGGAGAACTTGTTGAAATAATTCGGTTTGGATGCAAATGGCGCTCAAGGGACTGGAAAGGAGTCGACTCTTTTTCAATATCATGGACTAACGGAGGACATTAGGTTAAGCTGTTTTCAGATAATTTCCCTCCAAGGCAGGATTGAAACTCGATGATTTCTTCAAATTCAACGGGGAACTCGCCCTCTAAATGACTGTCACGTCGAGGATTGTCAATTTCGTTGCCAAAATCTCATTTGAGCGGCAGGAAACTCATTGTGGTAGTGCGTGGCGGAGGTTTAAACATTCCAAACACGGATCCTGATTGATTAACACACATTTGCATGCGAATGACTTTCACTCGATTCGCATCAAATTTCAATCAAACCGACTCAAACTCTGTCAACGTCAACACAGAGCGGGCGTTGTGGGAGGACATCCTTAATCGGTATGTTCACTGTAGTACAGGCTCCTCATCATTAGATGCATTAATTTGTCTGTGATGTGGCTTCGGCCTTTGTTTGGATAGAGGCTACCTGGGTAGTTCCTGAACAGTGATTTCAATGCTCGGTTTCATTGTTGCCATGACGTCCTTTGCTGGAGTAGTTGATGTGTGTTGGTTCACGTAAATGTAAGAGGAGCTCGAGTTCTTGGGCAGTAATTAATCAGGAATGAAGCACACGGAGAATTTAATCTGATATTCTCCCTTCGCAGGATGTTAATGAATGCTAAGCATGCCCTTACCTAATATAATGCGGTTGACCTTAAATACATCATTGAGGAATAAGCTGGGAGAGGATGTGCCCATGAACAGATTCTTGTTGGCCTTTGCGTAGTCAATCCTAATTAGCTGTAACGATATTTTTATATGCTTGGTTGTGGGAGTTTTGTGCACTATCACCCATGAAATAGAGAGCGTTATCCACTTGTGAAAGATTTATCGTATGAAGTCGCCTACCAGACGACACACTCATTTATCAGGAGTAAGCTACAACTCCTGTGAGCGGTGGTCAGGTCCTTTGCGCCATAAAAATTAACAGAAAAACTCTCATTATACCAAGCTAAAATAAAAACCAGGGATAGTCGAATTATGTGAATGACAATTGGCTCCTGTTCCACTCTCGGATGTAATCATTCCTCCCACCCACGGGCTGTGACGACAAACCTCGGGAAAGACAAAAAGGAAAAATCATAATTTCAAGCCAAATGGAACGTAATGAGAACAAAGCCTACATCCTTCCGTTTCCTCGTTGGTTCATGCCCAAAAGCTGCCTGGTACACACAAGCATGTGCACGAAACGTGTCCATACACGAGGCAAGCAATCCTTGCTTAATCCTCTACCCGTCTAGTGTCAATATAGTGCGATGACTTCAAAAATGTGCTCCACGGATGATCCTTGTTCTATGTAGATGGCTGGCTGGGTACAGGACGTGTGTGTGTGGGATGTAAATATGAATCAAAACGTTAGATTCCTTCGGGGTTTGGCAAGACATCTTTCTCCTTGTCCTGAGTTACATCCGGCTTCCTTTCGAAGCTACCACATCGCACACGCTCTTACATCCCAGAACAATTGGGACGAAACAAAAAGTAAACACCCGACTCCCAAGGAGTATTCATTTTACAGAGTCCTCAGGCGAATGTTTGGATTGTCCTTTTTTAAAAAAACAATTTTCGCTCTCACAGTTGGATACGTGGGATAAGGTGCCGCACGAGAAGGGTTCACAGGATGGTATTGCAATCTTTCAGGTCAATGTCAAGGCATTTGCAATCGATTGACGCCAGAGTCTATAGATTTTTTGTTTTGTTGACTCAACTAAAACCGTTATAGGTTATGTAGGTTACAGGAATCCTTCTTTGTTAGGTGTTACGGGAAGAAGGTAACATTTATTTTGTCACCCTTTATCTTGTCGAAGGGTGACAAAATAAAAGCATCCTCGTTAACTGTTATGTTGATTCTCTTTTAGAATGCAAATATTTTGCCAGGACATTTTATCTTCCAGTTTTTTCTGAAGGATAAGAGAGTTATCTCTACTTCTTAAAAATATTTGAAAAAAAACCCTTGATGGAAGTGTCTCATTTTAAAGGAACTCAAAAATAATTGAAGCGACCCCTGCAGCTCCAACCAACATCCTCGATTTAGCAATGAAATCGAGGCAGAGGACACGATTGCAGAAGACACATGGACAAATCTAAAGAAATAAAAGTCGCCCCTGTAGACAAAGTCATTGCTTCCATTGAACGTCGACTATAAAGGCTCAAAATTTTAAGTCTAAACGCTTTAGCCATCATCATTACACGATTACATGGCAGGGGGCTCGACACAAACAAGGACATTCTTGCGGTCAAATTGATGGCACGCAGAATTTTCAATGGCACACTCCGCCCCACATCCAGGACATGAGGATTCTGTTTTGTGCTCCACATTTTATTGTTTAGAAATGAGTATTTTTCCGCGCCGTCATTGCAGAAGAATGTCCTTTTTAGCCCCGCAACAACAAAAGCCACGAGACGCAACATTTACCACAATGGTGATGGTGTTTGTCTTTTTCCTTTTTTTTTTTGTGCTAAAAAAGGACACTGCCTTGGGGGGTGTCCTATTAAAAGAAAAAAAAAACACCCTAATTTCTGGATCGTCGTTGTTGTGGGTGAATGAACATTCCGCGCACTTTGATTAAATCAGCGAGGCAAACAAAAGAATTGAATAAGGCTATACGCGCGGCGTAATTTGAAATCATTTCCATGTACAAGGATTGCAGCTTTCGCCGGAAAATTAAATGGAAAAGAGTGTCAAAGCTAATGACATTGCGCGCGGGCTTAGGAGGGGCTTATTGTTACGTATACAAGGGATTAGCTATGGCCTCTATTTACATTTTGTGGTTGGCAGAAGCATTCCTTCTTTGAATGGTTATGGGGGGTCTTCTTTCTCAGTGTCTGTGCAAGGAGTAATGTAATACTCTTTCACATTCTTAGAGGCTAAAAAAGATCATCCTATGAATTTGGGGCTGTGCGAACAATCACCCATCCATAACTTTCATGTTTCTACAAGCTCAAACGTAATCGCCTAAGAAAACTTTCGGCGTGCTGCATTCTTTACACCGGGCAACTTCACACCTACCCCAATGAGTGCTCCCATTCCTAGGAGTATGTAGAGCCCTTTACCGGGGGCTTGCGGGTTGTTAGCGTATGCAAAGATTTTGGATCTTCAATTTTGTGGTAAATGTTTTCGATTTTTTGAGTGTACCTAGACTATAAAGGCCACTTTTTTAGCTAAGCCGCGAGCTAGACTAAGATTTCAGAATAAAACTATTCCTGGGTTAATCTGAGGTTAACACAGGTTATAAATGTTCAGTAGAGAGTTAACTCCGTTAATTAAGACTACGATTTTTAAGACGTCAATTAGACTAAAAAAATCTACGGTTCTCGAAAGCGTTGACGTTCTTAGCTGTCAGTTCTGGTTCTGTTGTCATACAAAAAACAGGCCAAGAAGTTCGAGTTGTTTTCCAGCCTCTACTCAAATGTATGAGATTAACTCTGGATCGAAATTAAGAGTAAATCCCATTTCTGGGGTTAAGCCGCGTTGTCACAAGCAACGTAAAACAGGAACAGAAACAGAATCCCATATATTAGCAACTGAAATCTAAATTCGCTGAATGCTTTTTACGTTGCTGATGTATGAAATTCTGTTTCTGTTTCTGTTCCTGTTCCTTGTGACACCGCGTCTTTAACCTCAGTTTAGCTCCGCAACACGGATAATTCTCCAATAAATAGAATATACGCGTCATTGCACAGGTTCCGGTTTGAGAAATCCTTATGTTTGTTGCGTCCGTTTCGAACCGAAGCGATTCAAACTCAATGTGAATCCATATAGAATTCGAGAAAAAAGCCGATCCTACAAAGCACCAGGGACTGACGAAATCATACCTGCTATACTGCAATAGTCTCAATGATATGTTGCAAAAGTGACTCCCGCAACTACCAAATTTTGGTATGTGGCACCAAAATGTGATAATTTTTAGAGGATGCAGTGTGTCAGAGTCTGTAGGCGAGAAAATTACATACAAGAGGCACTAAACTTACGCAACCAGCCTTAAGGCACAACGATAATAGACTTAAGTGGGACTAATCTCATGTCAAATTACATCGAAAACCTTACTCAAGTTCTGCCGCACATCCAAGTCTATTTTGGTTGGGCCTTGAGACTAGGTCTCCACCAGTCATAAAACTGCGATTAGCGGAAGACGATTAAAAGTAAAACTTGAAGTGGCTCCACCGAACAAACATTGGGGTAATTTGACACGACCACTCTTTTCCTGCACTTGGGCTCTCAAAAGAGATTTTAAATGACATTGCCCAAGAGCGAAAAATGATGTACGTTGTAAAAAAAAAAATCCCAATAGAAAACGTATTTATGACAGATCTGTCATACGTGGACAGTTTCAGTTTCCTTTTTCGATGCTCAAACTGGTTTACAATGGTCTTTGTTAATAGGGAAAATGAGATATATGAAGGTTGTTATTTTAATCGCTTGCCAAGAGGACTTTAATTTGTATGGTAAATCTCGAAAATTAAGCGAGATTAGTTGAGGATTTATGTTAATCGCGGATTAGTGTCTAGTGGAAACATCGTTCTTAGGACAGCCGCTCAACCAAAGTCAACTATCATTGTCAAAAGACTTACATCGTTTATTAACAATGGCCCTCTAAGGCCCAATTTTTCAGTGCTGAGTTAAGCCAAGCCAAAAGGAATCTGGAGTTAACCCAGAGAGCAGTTTTAAGAGCAGATTTTGTGAATTAGAATCTAAACCGTAACACCAATGCGAGCTGCTTTCCTTACGCCAAAGCAAAATGAATTCTTAACGCTTCAGCGTAAAGATTTCGTAACGCTTGAATGAAATGCTTTCGAAATACCAATGCGCAGTATTTTCCTAACACCCACATATATCCATTTGCCAATTAAATTATTGCTGATTTTAACCATTATTTAAGAAACAGAATAATTATTTTTCCTAGCATTTTAAATGATATGTTGAAACAAAGAAACAAAATGAATAATTCATTTTTTAAAAATTTAAATTTTTATGCAAATATAAAATTACCTGAACAAAGAACGCGTCCGCTATAGCCGAAAGATAACATGCACTACCAGCAAGAAGACTTATACTATGTGAAAATCGATAAGGTACACTGAAACTGTTCCCGTATCACAGATGTGTCAGAATAACGATTTCTTTACAATGGAAACCTTTTTTCGCTCCTAAAAAATGACATCGTCACTCTGTTTTGAGAGTCACCACGCCAGAAAAAGAGAGCTCATGTCAAATAGATCCTATTTTTTGTGGATCACCACTGTCACTTTGGGATTTATTATTAATCGTCTCCCTCTAATCCTTATATTATTGCCGGTGGAAACATAGTATAGAAATAAGGAGAATAGAAATGCCAAATGAAACCTTTTTACTATTCCTTGCAAATGGATCAACGCGATTCGGTAAATCTTTTGTTGTAAATTCTATTCTATTCTTATGTGGAAAACTTTCTACAAATGCTGGTTTATCATCTTGCTTCAAAATAAAACTGAGTTTTGTGTTAAATTTCATTCGAATACCTCTGATATCGAATTGTTGCACAAATATTTCTTTAACTCACACTCCGAAAAGTTATGTTATCCAAGACTCGCATCATTTCTTCCTAGTTCATGTCCCGCCATCTGTTGGGGTTTCCATTGGCAGTAGAAATGTATCTGTGTCCATGCTAACCAAACTGTCAAACAGAACAAAATTTAATTAATAACCAATAATAAACTAACAAAACAGATAAAATATGGTTGAAAATAAAAAAAACAAAAGTAATTCTAAGCATATTCTCGTTACATTCATCCATTTTCAGCTAATTCTCTTTTTCAGAACCACACGAACACACCCCAATTTTCGATACCTTCCGATAACAACAAACTGAAGGAGAGTTGACATGTGCGTTGCGCATTTATCGAAACCAACAACGAGCACACAACTCGAATTTTGACTTTTGCCAGTGCAAGGTGTCGTTGTCGCTGTCTCGTCGAAGAAATTTTGAAATACTTTGCCGATTTGCTGCCAGCAAAAGCCAGCCATCTGTCGCAGACACACGAAATAGTTTTTGCACGCCGAAATGCCGAACGAAACCCTGAAAAAAGTAAGTAAAACCCAAGCCGCAACAATTGCACTTGGCCATCCATTTTGGTTTGGTTATGTTTTCCCGCACAAATAGCCCCTCTCCCCCGCAAGTTATTCCAAATAAATAAAAATTCATGTTTCGCGGGTCCGCACTGAATCACACTCCGGCTGCGTCTCGATTTCATTTTCAGGTGCAAGACTACAAAGATAGCCTCGTCAGCAAGGCCGAACAGCTCATCTTCCAAGGCTTCCCCGAGAAAATCGTCGAACTCAACGAATTGCTGGCCACCCCCCTCTTCAGCGAGCGCAACTTCGAAGAGGTCCACCAAGATTTGAACATTCCAGTTCCTGATCCGATTGTCGTCAATCATGTGGAGGAGCCGACAGGAGAGCCCACCGCCAAGCGTCCCCGAAACGACTACTGCGTTCCCGGCACAAAGGTAATGGTGCTGTCCACGGGCACGGTCCCTTGCAACGCGCCCCTGTGCGAGATGATAAAGCTGGTCAAGCCCATCATCAGGAAACTTGTTGAGGATTGTAAGTGGGCTCGACTCCAGTAAATTGTTTTGCGCTTAACCGATCTGTCTCTTAGCGAATCTCCTGAAAATGTGGATCTCCTTCCTGATACCGAAGATCGAGGACGGCAACAACTTTGGCGTGTCCATCCAGGAGGACACCCTGGCCGAGATCCAGGCGGTCGAGTCGGAAGCAGCCGCATTCTTCGACCAGATTTCCAGATATTTCCTTTCGCGTGCGAAAGTCGTCTCCAAAGTAGCCAAGTACCCACACATCGAGGACTACAGGCGAGCCGTTGTCGAGCTGGACGAGAAGGAGTACCTCAGTCTGTGGCTGGTCGTGTGCGAGGTGAGGAATCGCTACTCCTCGCTGCACGACATCGTCATCAAGAACTTGGAGAAACTCAAGAAGCCTCGCTCGTCCAACGCCGAGAGCTTATACTAGGTGGACGAGCGTCCGAACATCTGCAACAATAAGACACGCGCCCGCGGACAGCGTGCTGGCTACCGCAAAAATCCTCATTTCCTCCGAGTTAACAACACCCAAACAACTTTTGTTTTCCTCTCTAACAACTTACACGCCTACTTGTGCATAGTTTTACCGCCCCCCAGGGGAGCTTCAGTATACAAATCAATAAAGTTATGATAAAACACTCACAAGGCGGTGTGTTGTGTCTGGGAAGACTGCTTGTATTTTTGTATGGCTGCTGTGCAACAATTTGTGATCTTGGGATGTTTTCTGATGACGTCATGGGACTCCTAGAAAAATTCCATTTGGGACTCGGTTCAACCTGTCTATGACTGGGACGTTGTTCCAAAAACAAAACTTGTGGACGCCGCACAACCTGGCAGATTGCTTGTGTTGCACTTAAAGGACGATCAAGGCCGTGGCGCCCATTTCAAGGCTGGTCAGAGCCGCATGTCCCTTTCAGAACGGAAGAGCTTACCTAGTTATCTGTGTGAGGGCCTATGAAGAGTCTTATGCAAAGATCAAAGCCAACTAGCGCAGCAATCCGCGGCTGCCAGTCTAGGTCGACGGTACGTTGGAGAAATTGGTCTTGATTAAAAGCTGTACCTAACCTCTAGAGTTGGTAAGCTTCAATAATTATGTTTAAATCCGCTTCAAATTAGGAGTCAATGGTCCAGAATTTTCTCCGATTTGCAGCTGTTTTCTTACTTCTGGCATTTTAGTCACTTGTGACAGGTGCTGCACCCATACAACAGCACAAATTAAAAATTAAAATGATACCGTTTAGATGCTCCTTTGTTTTGCATATCAGTTTCACCAGAAAATGAGCTTTGCCAGTAGGTGCTGCGCTGGCAATACTCCTCTCGGTTCAAAAAACGTTGGAGATCGTAGTTCCAAAATACTCAAAAGGATTTTCAAACAAAGAACAAAAAAGAATCGTCTTGAACCTTGTTACTTGGCGATGTGTTATGCCTTCAGCCCAATGAATGCGTAACGTCAAAGTACACAACTGGCCACTCAGCGAAATACACACGTTCTTATGGGAAGCGACGGACGTCACGCACTTTTTCTATTCTTCTATTCAACGCAACTGAAGTTTAGATTAGACTGTATGCCATTTTGGCATATTTGACGTAAAAAGAAAAATATTTGCTGCATTTTTCTTTTTTCGTACGTCAAATATGGCAAAATGACATGCAGTCTAATCTAAGCTCATGTAACTCAACTGGTCATTTAAAAGCTTTGCCGAAAAGCTGAAATTGATAAATTTACGCATACTCTGGTATTTGTTTACAAATGTGTGTAAACGCGTCAATTCGTCAGATCCATGGTCCTCCCCGCTGGCAGAACAGGTAGTTTTACTCAAGCCGTTTACACATTCAAGGGTTTAGCAAAAGTTTGGTGGCCCGAAAGAATGTCTACAGCGTGGCTGGGAAAACTCCATCTGGACCAAGTGGCTTGAAACTCTCAAAAAATGCAATTGCACATTAGAGAGCGTGAATGAAATATGCCACTTAAGCCGCGCGGTGTTCGTTGGTGCTAGAGTAGCCCTGTCATCCGAGCTTCGCAGTTAAAGTGAGATTAGCCCCAGAAATTATTTTTTTAGTCAATTTCGAAGTGAGGTCAATCGCAGCTCAACTCAATCCCGGATCAAACTTTGGAGAATAGTTTGAACTTCTATGACTTTTTTTATGAGCGACCCAGGGTTTATCAATTTTAACACAGTGAAATTATCACCGTGGCCCCTAGTTTTTCAGTGCGAGATCATCCGAGTTTCCGAGTTTAACTGAGATTAATCCCAGAAATAAGTTTTTCAGTAAATATTGATCCGAGATTTATCTCGGCTTAACTCGACAAATTTGGTGAGTTAATCTCGGATCAACTCTGGTGAACAGTGTGAACTTCTGGAGTGTTTTTTCTGTGTGACATGGCTTTACGTCAAAATGTGTGCAAAATGACATCTGAAAATGACTCGAACTTCTTTTTCTTTGTTTTTCTATGTGAAGTGAGAGCAGGCAGAGCCAATAATTTCGAGGGTCGAAAGTTTGGAGAACTTTACTGATGGAGTTAACTCTGCATTGAAAAACTGTCTGCTGGGTTAACTCCAGATTCGCTTTGCTCCGGGATTAACAGACCTCAGCTTTAGCTGGGCTTAACTGAAGACTGAAAAACCGGCCCTAAGACCTTAAAGAGGTATAATTGATACCGACAGATGAATTTATCAAGCCACGTCCGTTCGTCCGTATGTGTGAAGGTTTAAGGTTTTCAAAATCATGCTTTAGTGTTGAAACTTGGGGCACGGCTTGGGTCTTATGTTGCGTTCACAAAATGTTATCATTGGTCAAATGCGCCGAAGCACGGCCAGGTCCTTTGTCCCATTGTCTTGGCGTCAATGTGAGACAACCTCAAATTCACATTTTATGAAAGACTTTTTGACAAAATTAAACAAGGCATAGGAACCAACATTTTGGTATATAGAAAGCGCGTCTAAAAACCTTTAGCAAGACTTAAATTTAACCGTCCACACCAAAAGAATAGGTGACAGAACACAGCCCTGGCGAGGTCCTAATCAAGCATTTAAAGGATAACATCCTTTATCCGAGCACTAGCTTCCGCGATTCCTAAAGACTGAACGGCTAGAGGTTCCCCGCACTCTGTGTGTAATCCTGAAAGACTTTCCCGAGTTTATCCGGAGGAACCCGGTCATAAGTCTGTTTTTTTTTTTTTAATACAAAGATTTACATTAGTAAAAACAAAGCATGCGTACACTGGTTTACGTATTCTCGGGCCTTTTTCAGGAATGACCTTAAGAGTGACCAGTGAGTAACTGCAACACTGCGTATGTAATAGTTTCAGTAGGGTGGCATACCCTATTCCTATTCTTAATATTCTTTCTATTCCCCTTCTCCTTCCCATTCCCCAATTTTTTTTTGGTTTTGCATCCCATTACTGCTGCCATTATAAAGTAACTAAAAAACTATTTTATTACTTATAAGATTTTTTTTAATTTATTTTTTATTAGGGGTGTAGTGGCATGTCCAGCTCAGCTCCTATAACCAACAAAAATTAATATTTTCATAGATATATCCAAGTTTGCGGCTAAAATGTACGCAAAATTTTACAAAATTTTTTTTTGTTCAAATTCAATAACTGTGTAAAGACGCGTTGTCACAAGGAACAGGAACAGAAACAGAATTTCATGCAATAGCAACGCAAAAAGCATACAGCGAATTTAGGTTTCAGTAGTTGCTAATGTAGGAGATTCTGTTTCTGTTTCTGTTTTACGTTGCTTGTGACAACGCGGCTTAAGACGGACCCCTAAGGATGCGCGTGATGTCTGCATGCGAGATGTCCGAGGCACAAAATTTTATTTCTTATTCTTCACTTAGTAAGGCTTAAAAGCAGTCGAGATCCATGCTTTTTTTGGAAAATTAAAGCTTTTTCTTAAATTCTGCCTCTAAAAAGAGGCGTGGCCCTAAAATTTTTATAAACCAAATGTAGAACCGATTGTTCTCTACATATATATATATATTGAGAAAAAATTTTTCGGTTTCTAACAAAAATATTGAATTAATTACATTTGAAGAAGTGGGGTGCCGTGGCGTAGTGGTTAGTGTGTGTGCTTACTACGCCGGAGGTCTGGGTTCGAATCCTGCCATCGTCACCTAAAAAAAAGACTTGTTCTTTTTCGCGGTCCCCACCTCCGCGAGGGTTTGACAAGCCCTCCGAGAGTATTAATTGTCTTGAAAAGCTTCTCAAAGTGCCGTTCGGATTTGGCAAAAAATTGTAGGTACCCTTGTATGTAAAGAAATCAACACACCAGCATACATTGTTGAGAAGTTGGCCCTGGTTCACCTCGAGCTGTTGCGCCACTCTATTTATTTATTTATTTACATTTGAAGATTTACTCTTTTCAATTGATACCACGCCCACAAGGCGTTGTCTGCCCACCTTTATTTTTTTATGTTTTATCATCATTCGGAGATGCTTAATGTTAGATTACAGCTTTTAACGACATTTTACAGTTTTAAAAGTTCTGGGGGTGGGTTTAAAAAATTTTTACGCTTGTATTGAAAATATAAGTCTTAAAAATTGGTGACATACGGACGGACGGACATGGCTCCATTCGACTCGGAATTCGGTCTCGATCATATGCCCTACCGTTAATTTTATCTACGTTACATTTTCTATTCTATCAAAATTCATATACTCCATTCCAGTGGAATGGGGTAAAAAAGGTGGTCAGTTGTGCCACTGCCAGGTCGAAATCCGCGTTGCTCTACCCATAACCAATGGCTCGGTTACAGCTCTGGAACGCATTTTCAACACCTTCGTGAATAGCCAGTATTCACAAACCACTGACCAACTTCGGCGATCTGAGGTTTGCACTTGGCCCACTCATGGATTGACTTCATAACATTAGAACGGCTAATAAAGCAAATTGCCGATTGAACAATTGGCAGCACCAATCGAGATCCTGTTCTTAGAACTGATTGACTGCATGTCTTTCGACTAACCTATCGATTTGATTAGTCGCGATTTTATTAACATCATAATCTTAAAAATGCAGACAGCCCATCTTTTTTGGGTCAAGTTACCCAAAGGGGAAAGTGTGTGCTAAAATATCTACTCTCCACTTGAACTAGAAACTTTAACACCTCTTAAATAAACGAGGAGTTAAACAAGGAACTCGTCTATTTAATCACCTCCATCCCAAAATGGCTAATTTTTCTCGACAATCTGGCACCGACAACAAATTGGCATCGATTGCCGGAAAACCACACATAATTTCGGTTGATTCAGTCCTTCAACTAAAGTCTAGTCAGCAAGTGTATTTCGAGCCCAATCGAACATCAAACACTTTACAGTCGCTGCCACAAAAATGTTCACATCTAGCTTGCAACATCCAACTTCTGCGTGTTCGGTCAAACACCGCCACCATCCATGAGAATTTGTATCTTGCATTTAGTTGAGGACTTTTCGTTGTCGGGGTTGGTCGTTATCGGTTTGCGTTAAGAAACTTTCTATCTATCTGCCGAAGTTTCGCTTCGTTGTTGTCAAATCTTGCCTAGTTGCCCAACGTGTCCGCTGTCAAAGCGATTTGACCTATTTTAATTGCTTAATTGCGCGAAACGCACGCTCTCAACCGCTAAACAGCTGACGGTATTTATTATTTTTCTGTTAAGAAGTGCCAACGTCACTTTCCAGTTTACCTTAACCGCGGCGCTGTTATACTCACTCGTTTCTGAAGTTGAATTGGAATAGAATATCTGTTGTGTATCTGCATAGCGGTGACAGTGAATGTGTCGTGGTTTTGTGTGATCAGCAAAACGAGCTAAAAAGCTGGGTCGTTGTATTTTATAACGTGCTAAGGTGGGCCCTATAGCTCTGGCCCTCCGCATACCGCTAGCGAACGTGTAAAATCATCCCTGGAATTCTCGATAACCGATAGCGCATTAGCATAGGTGGTGTTCTTGTTTTGGTTGTTTTTGTGTGTTCGAATTTGCTTGGGAATCTTCGCGCTCCGTCCGTTTATTAGTATCTGCTGTCAAGTTAGAAAAAATTCGCATGCCTGCGGGGGAGGGAAGATATGTTTTTGTATTCTCTTGCCGCGCGATGATGTAATTGGTGATAGAGCAGCGAGATTGTGTTGTTTGTTGTTTGGGCGGGAACGGGAGTAGAACAAAGTTTTTTTTTTTCTATTTTACAACATCGTATCGATTTTTGTGTTGAAAATTTGTTATGGTTATCAGAGCGTATCTGTTAGATTAAGTGATATCGAAACTATTCCCAAACTGTGCGACACGACATCACTGATTTGCAGGTGAATACCTACCTACCGTTAAAGCAAAAATGTTCGCCTTGTTGCAATGGGAATGCTGATGCTTTGCAGTTAGAAGTTCGAAATTTAAACGGAAACTCAACCCACTGGGTAGTGTATTAATCACTCAAGTGCCATGTCGTCGTTAAGCAGCTATTGCTTAGTGTTAAGTGTTGTAGTGTTAATTTTAAGCAGAAATTATAATAATTGTGCCCATGCCTTTAACCTGGAGAACCGACTGCCGATCGTAAAATACGGCGACAGTTCAACCTACTTTGGATATTCGATAGCGACGCATGTAGTTGGCGAGTACAGCATCGTGAACAACACAAAATGGTAAGTCATTGCACCTTTCAAAGAGTTTGTTGAAATAAAGTAACATTAGGGTCATAACGCAATCTTAAGGCTTATTTTAAAGCTGTCTCTGGAATCATCAATTTTCGCTGGTGTGGTGTTACTACCTACTAAAAAACCGTCTCGATTTCTGAATAGATAAAACACTCACTTCTAGCAGGGCTTAAATTTCATCAACATGACATGTAAAAATTTGATTTTTAATGTCAATTTCAAGTACATAGCTATATTTTTGCTTATTTGAAACAAATATTCTCAATCAAAAACGGTGAAATTTAAACGCCCCCTTAAACACTAAAGAGCTAGCGCTGTGTGGTTATTATCACTTTTACTTCGAGTATTGTGTGACATCAGTTTTTATAGTAGATATATACATAGTTAATATATATAGTTAACTACTGTCAAAAAAAAACAGTTTCAGGAGAGTCCAGAAGTCTCCCGGACGACCAACCGAAAACGCCATTAGATTAAAGTGCATGTCATATTGTCGTATTAGGGGCAGGTACCGATTGATGTCTCATACGTAAAAAAAAAATGTAAGACTGAATTCGGTTCTTATTGGCATCTACCTATCAACAAGTCCTGTCAGCAAGTCAGCTGTTCTAGTATCTGTTCTAGTTCTAGTTCTAATATCTACGTAGAATACCTAAAGAATATCCTAGAGTAAAAGGAGGATTTCTTGTAATATGTCGAAACAAGTTGCATTTTCTTACATTTTGACAGATTGGCATTTGCAAGCGTGCATTAAAAAAATTTCTGTATACCAGTAAGATCATGTCTCTGGCGTGCACATTGATAAAACATCGTTTTCGTAAATAAAAACTTTATCTTACTTTATTCGTCACAACTAACTGTCAGATATTTATGTGGAATTAATAAATATCGATACTTCTGTTCATTTATAGTTAACCAAAACTGAATCACTGGATGATAAGAACTAATAATTCTTCCTTTACTAATTTCACAACATTACGCGTTTTCTACGTATAGATACTTACTAACGAGTCAGTAATATTTAAACACACCTTCAGACTCTAAACAATTATTTAGTGACTGAAAGTGACTGAACTTATCGATTTTTAGATCTACTACCTATCTTATCTACTACAAAACCTTCACCTTGGTAGACCCTTCGTAACCCCTTCGTAGACTCTTTCGCAGGCGAAATGACGGAAGAAAAAACATTGTTTTTGGCTTACCGCTAGGGCACAAGTCTGCCTAGTTCACTTATCGCGGGTACGACATAACTCCACTCTACAACTAAACGTCAGAGTAGAGGCGCCTGTAAAAGGTATATTCAGCTTACTTCTTGGCATCATAATTGTTATGTACATAAGCATTATACTTTTACTTAACAATACAAGTTGGCAAAAACAAAAAGAAGAAGTTTGGCCTGGCATTTAACCCAGAACCTTCCGATTGTCAGTCCTATGTGTTAGCATTTGTAGCAAAGTCTGAAGCTTAGATTAGACTGCGTGCCATTTTGGCATATTTGACGTACCTAAGAAGAAAAATGCTGCAAATATTTTTCTTCTTATGTGAAAGAAGCCAAAATGGCATGCAGTCTATTCCAAGCTTGACTTCCATACCGGGAGTCTAAATCCTTTTTGTTCTCATTGCATAATTAAAGCACAAAAAGCAACAACAAATGGTTGGTTTGGCGAGTTTGAAATAATCTATTAAAACTCAAAGAGGCGCCACATCGAGTAAATTTTACGAAATAGTAAGAACAGCAACCTCCGACAAATGAAGAACAGAAATAGTGGCATTGATTATGAAAAAATGGCGCAGTCGCAAAGTGTTAACGTGGAGGCTTGAAAGGCCAATTATGACTTTTTTTTTCAATAATAAATAATAATAAAGAATAAAATAATGTCTATGCTTAATATAACTCTTATTTAATTTTCAGGCATTTGTGCGTTTGACCTAAACTTAAAAAGTGGCGCAGTCGTTAGATTATCATAATGGCAAAAGCAATCTAAAGCATGATATAAGTTTCTTTAAGTTTAGGAAAATAGTCTGAACACTGAAAAAATTAATTATTTATGAGCCATTAGTTCCACCTTAAACGTTGATTGATTGTGGCAGTCAACTTCTAGGAGTGTTTAAAAGTTCTTTTTAGGTCGGTTGCGTAAAAATAGTTCATGCTTTTATCTCTTCATTAGCATAATATGAAATTACGTTTTCTTATCAGTTTTTTCCTGTTCAGTTGAAATGTTGTGCAAATGCATATTCAAACACATGATAGGGTTATCGCTTCAAGGACTTATAACAAACGTATTTAAGGTGTCTGAAGCATAGTTTTTCTGGATGTGCGTTAGCTTGGCAAGGAGGGAAAAAAAATGGCTGACTAAGCTAAGTTCACTCTCTGACATTTAACTCTGTCAAAGAATAACATTCTTTTTCAGCTTGTACTGTTTTTTCTAGAACCAGGTCAAAATAATAGCAACCTCGGTGAGGCTGTTCCAATTTTTCGAAGTGGTTGGCGTGTGATAACGTTGACAGCAATAACGCCGACAAATTCATTTTACTCGCCTGATGGCTGTTTCACATTCGAGAAAAAAAAAACTCACAAAAAGAGAAAAATCGTTTGTTACTACTCACTTATGAAAGCGAGAAACCGCAACGACTGTTTTGACTGCACAGTGACAAAACATAACAAATTTCTAAAATTTGTCGACTTTATTGCACATATGTGGTTTATATTTTACAACAAGTATCAGCTTCGAGAAAAAAGAACGAAGTTGTCGCTGTTGTCAAGAATCGCTGTTGTCAACAGCGATTGACAAAATAATCGTCGACCTCGGCGAGGGTTTTTCAAGTTTTCGAAAAGGTCGTTTACGACACAGCGATAACGCCGGTATTGTGAGCTACCCCATACATTGCCATTGAAGTTAATTTGACAGCTCGCCCGAGAAGACTCTCGCTCGCTCTCTCGCTCTTGATGTGAAGCAGCCATGAGAGATGAGACTCTTGCTCGGTCTCTTGCACTTGTTGTGAAATAGCCATAAACCGAAAACTTCAGGGTAGTGGGAAGCCTTTTAACATTTGTAGCTACGCTTAGCATGAAGAAAAGGTGTCCTATGCAGACTTCAAGCAACCTGAGGAAATAAGCAGGTCGTCCAAGATAATTTTTTTTATAATGAGGTCGCGATCAAGGGGTTATGCATAGCACACCGCGAGCGGAAAGAATTTGAGGATAGGAAGATAGAAGAGAAAAGTTATTCTCGGCCCAACAAGCAAACGCTGATGAGCCAGAACGGAATAATTAACGATAATAAATGTGAGTAGCCGTTACAATTAAGGTGACGGATTAGAAATTCTCTCCCAAAAGGCCATGTGATCCTTTTCCAAGATTTTGGAGACTAATCCGCTTAATAAGGTGATGAAAGGCAACCTGAGCATAGTAGATACATATTATGCCCACGATTCGAACGTTCTAGATAGAAAATAAGCGGATTCCAAACAGATGATCGCTATGATCAGATCTGTTCAGTTGATCTTTTTCTACCTCATTGAGGGCTGCAATAAGCAAAGTGGTATCGCCTGTCTGTTAAGAGCTGCAGATGTTTGCTAAAAAAGAAATATCTGAAAGTCACTTATTTGCAACCTATACTTGTCCTCTTGACCCTCTTGATCTTTTAACTTCAACTTTTTATGGCGCTACAGTTTGGTCTGAATTTGGCTTCCGATCACTAAAACACCAGACTGACATCTCGAGCACAAAAACCTTTCCGTGCATTCTATTTATATATTTAGAAAAGCCTAATGCCTTCGGCCCAATGAATCCGTGGCGTCCGTCACGTCGAGGTACACAACTGACAGCTCAGTTAAATACACACGTTCTTATGGGAAGCGACGTACGTCACGAAGTTCTTCTATTAGCCGCCTTCCATAAGAACGTGTTTATTGAACTTGGTTGTCAGTTGCGTACTTCAACGTGACGGATGCAATGGATTCACTGGGTTGCAGGCTTAAATACGTCAAAATTAGCCCGTAAAGCCTTTTGTTTTTCTTCCAGATAATTTGTTGATGCTAACTCGCCGGTTTTCCTGTTTTTCACAGCTTCCTTATTGCACTATCCCAACTCATATTATTGCATTCCACAAGCACATCATTATTAATTTCGGTATACCTATTAACAAAACCTGTGCCGTGAAAAGACTAACTTGAAGACCCATCGTTAACAGCGTTGCCATAGCTGCTAAAAAAAAATGCAATTTAAGCCTTTTCCTGTTTTGGAGTTCTTAGAAATATCTCCATAAAACCTATAGGTAACCACTCGTCCAATGTCCTTAATCCGGGATGAAAAACCTTACGTTGGGTCATAAAATCAGCTCAACTGCTAGGAAACAAATCCCCATTTTCCCCTCAGATTAATGACGAAACTAGTTTAAAATGCATGTGAGGAAAACACTAAATAACCAGATACAATCCACATTCTGTTTTATACGATCGTGCTGTCAGCAACACCTTTTTAGACCGATTAAATGGGATTACATCTGCTTTCAATAGTTTAAACAAACCAGATCTTCATTGATCATCACGTCATTTCTTCGGTCCCATTTCCTAATGTCGGTTGCACATCTATCCGCGCAGCAACTGTTCAAATATGTAACGAATCTTTGTTTGACCTGCTCATTGGAGCGGATCGAATCAATTGAATTTTGGTACTACCTTCCTAAACCAATCATGTCAACATGGGTTCGAGCTGAATAATAATTTGGCTCGTTGTGCTTCATTTCCATATACGCAATGACAACCGAAGATAATTCAAAATTAATATTTCCCAAGAGTGTTTGAAGAGCCTTGCGAGCTCGAAAATATTATTCACCTGTTCAAAGCGACTGACTAAGAAGGTTGTTTGCTTTTGCCTGTGATTAATGCCAACCATTCGAGAGATGATGGGCACAGCTCTTATCTCTATCTGTTGGCAAATGCACTTCCAAGAAAGATGATTCGTTATTCCCACCTATTCAAATGGCCAAGTCCAAGGTGATTCACTAATCATAAACAAATGAAGTGGATACACCACCTTTCCGGCGAGTTCAAGTTCCCTAGAACTTCAACGCAAACGTCGCGTCGGCATACATTCTTGGTTACAAACTAAATTTCTTGTGCGAATATCTCTGAAATGAATTCCCAAGAATGTTTAAGAAGGAAAAAAAAATCGCTGAGTCTTTGAAACCGGTATCCACGATCACATTTCCATAATCGAAACTTATACAAAGGCAGACAGACAATCCGCCAGAAAACCATGAACGGCAACAATAACAAAATTTCCAGATTATGAACGTTCCAGTGCGACACACGTTCAAATATCCGATATCTGCGAAGTCTGCTTTATTTGCTATCCAAGGCTTTAAAAGATGAGCTAATTTCTGCTGATTTGTATCGAAACGAATTGGTAAATATTGATCGAGGCGGCCGGCGGCGTGTATCCATTGGTGCCGGACTTTCCCTCCAAAGTCAATAAGCTGTTTGCTATATATAAAACTTTAACTTTAAAGACCACAAAACCTCGACTGTTTTCTTAAAAAACAGTTGATAACGATAAACGTATCTTATCAAAATGGAATATTGATCGCGGCGGGTCGTTGATCGAACATTTTTATATGACAGACTTGCGTTTGCGTTAGAACGTTCACAAACAGGTTTTGACCTGTTTGTCGCACGTCGCGAGCGTAGAGAATTTGAGGATAGAAGAGACGGAAGCGAAAATGAGTTCTCGATCCAACACAAACGTTGATGAGCTAGTA
Source organism: Neoascia interrupta (assembly GCA_947623515.1). Lineage (NCBI taxonomy): Eukaryota > Metazoa > Arthropoda > Insecta > Diptera > Syrphidae > Neoascia > Neoascia interrupta. The sequence continues at coordinate 3,651,928 of OX392463.1, forward strand.
CCGTGTACAGAACATGAAGACACTGCATAAAAACACCAAAGCTTACTAACGCAAGAGTTACATAATGACTTTACGAAAAAAGCAATGATATAACCGGCAGAGTATTTAATTAACATATGTCAGGAATATACCTAATTGCTGTCCATTCTATTTGCGTATTGGAAGAGAAAAAGGTGTTTAATATCCGGCCAGCCCTCCCTAACCTGAATAACAGACGCCGGTCCAGAAGCCGCTCATTTTGAGACAGACGTGTAAACGAAGCTAGATTGTCTATGGAAACATTGAATGGCTGAGCTCGTAAACTTCAGTCTGAGGCGGAGCCAAGCTTTTTATCCCGCTTCAGCCCGCCGTCAGCCAAATGAATCCGTCGAAGTACACAACTGACAACTCAGTGAAATACACATGTTCTTATGGGAAGCGATGTACGTCACGAAGTTCTTCTATGGGCCGCTTCTCATAAGAACGCGTAAATTTAACTCAGTTGTCAGTTGTGTACTTTAACGTGTCGGGCGCAACGGATTTATTGGGCCCCCAAAAACGGGCGTGGACTAACAAAACTTTTTGGCTTATTTCGTTAGAACCGTGATGAAATGTGCTTAAAGCGAAAACTTAAACTAAAAAAAAAACGCCCCCTAAAAGTGGGCGGAGCTCAAAACTTTGTATAAAATAAACTTAGAGAATGGTGAAATATTTAATATTTGTCATACAATATTTTTTCGATTTAGAGCAAATTTACAGTGAAATCAAGTTTTTAAAGATTTAACACTGTAAAAAAGGGCATGGTCGATAGTGTGGGCGGTTAAATATTTTTCGTGTTAAAGGTTTTAAGCCTCAATTTTTATACCCAAAAATTTTAGTTTCTATGCCTTGCTTAACTTCGTCAACTTTTGAAATAAAATGTGAATTATAGGTGCCACGCCAATAGTAGACGTGGCCATCGACAGATTTAACCTCGATATAACCTCGACATTCGCGTGCTAAGTTTTGATTGGATTTTGATCGGATTTTGAGTGTTTTACTCGATATCTAGATTCTGATTCGGTACGAAAAGTGTGTTGGCTTAATTAACTTAATTTTAGCTCGCCTCGATTTTATGCAATGGAAGAGTATCTATATTGTTTCTAGTTGAGCTGTACATAGGTTTAAATATAAATTTTATACGAGTAAGTATAGCAATAACAAACAATGAATCAACTTCCGAAAAATATCTAAGCATTGCTTCCAATATTTTATCAAACAATTTGTCTTATTCATAAAAGTCTTCACAAAAAAATAGCTCATATTTGAACAGTTATCAGTGTTTGTAAAAGATATGAGTTTTTCAAGGGGGAATCGTTTGCGAAATCCACAAGCATAGATACCATACGAGCGACAGAGCTGTTCTGTCTTCGGCACCGGATCTATGTGGTGGGCACCGCATCACACTTACATAATGTGAAATTTTTTTCGAAAGTCCCAAAAAGTTTTTATTATTCTATCATACACAATGTCTCCACCGGCTATAAAACTGCGATTAAAGTGGCTCTGCCGGACATAAATAGAATTAATTTGACACGAGTAAGAGCGCTCTTTTTCTGTCATTTTGGTTCTCAGTAGACGCTGACATTTCCTTAGAGCGAAAAAGATTTACGTTGTAAAAATCCCCGGACAGATCTGTCATAAGTGGACAGCCTCATGGCCTTTTCGGTTGGTCGTCCGAGAGCGTCCGGGAGACTTCTGGGACTCTCCTGAAACTGTTTTCTTCGACTCGTTTGACAGTTGCTCTTCTGGATAGAAGAGAAATTTGCTTCGGGTTTTGAATCCAGAATCAAAACCAGAAGCACGCACACAATCAGAAACGTTTAGGAACGTGTCGTAAATGTCATTTGTCCCCTGTAGCTAGACAAGCTTCAAAATCAAGAAAAACGTGTTTGGCTGTTCGGAGAGAAGCCCCCATCCGGGAGAAGAACGCCCTGATCCGGGATCGGATCAACCGAAAAGGCCATCAGTTTCCTTTTCCGATTCTCGAACTGTTTTACACAAAGGCGTGCGCAAAGGGTTGAATGGCACATAGAAAGGGTTTGTGAAAAGGGTGAATGACATTTATGAGGGGATTTATTATTTATCGGCTTAAATCTCGAGATTTAAGAAAGATTAGATAGAATTTTAAGAACTTTTCGGGACTTACTGCGATTTTAAATGAAAAACGATTACTCGACGAAACGTTTCGAATAATGACCCCCTTTCATGGTCACGGGCAAACGTCTATCTGTGCATGTCGCTCTCAAAGTAATTTTGATGATGGCACTTTTGTCGCTCATAGATATAGACCCTAATGTGTTGCCCTTACATTGTGAAATATCGCTGAAGTTACCCCTAAACCATCCATTATTGTTTCCGATAAGATAACACACATTTTTCCAGCAGGAAAAATAAATTGGCTGTTTTTTAAACACATTCGGTTAGGTAATTTTGTAAAAAAAAATCCTGATAAATTTAGTAAATTTTATTTTAGAGCATCTTTAATTTAATTTTTACCTGTGCAGTGAAATCGTCCTTACCTCTTCAGACTCTTATTGATGTCCTTCTCTTCCGGCAAAAGCAAATTGATGTTAGTTTGTTCATCCCAATAGAACAAGGTCGTTGTGTACCACTTGTCCTTTTCATCTTCTCTTTCATCTGAAAATCTTACTAATTACACATGTTCCTGTTTATCCGAGGGATTAGGGTTTTTTTTTTCGTTGTCCTTTAACAGGTACAACGAAATTCGGAGAAGTCAAAATCATGGCATTGGCTCTGTCGTATTCGGGTCCAGAACAAGAAAGGAGCTACGAATTTCGAATATTGTTTTCGTGTGCACCTTTTCCTTGTATTGAGTTTAATGGCTTGAGGCATGCAAAGGCGAACGTGCTCCTTCTACGAATTTCTCTTTATTCATTCAAATTGCAAGGTTGCAAATAGTTTTTTTTTATGAGCGAATCGTGCTTCGTTTCTAATAAAAATTTGATGAGCGAGCTCTGGGAAATATTGTGCATTTTGGTGGCTGGAAGCCTCGGTGTCGAAAATTAAATAGGAACTGTGTAGCTGTCTCTTCTGCTAAGACTTAACTTGTCGATTTTTTATTGAAAAACGACGTATGTATTCGGGCTATTTTGAAAAACTACCAAGTATAAGAGTGTATTTTTGAAGTTACATATGAATTGGCTTACGCTTTTTCAATTACTTCTTGATTATCAAAATTTGTGATGAAGTGACAAGTTGAAATAAAAACGTCATATTCCTAGTGTTGAAAATGGAAACAGGTCACAGCTCCGTAGAGTGATAGAAATACTAAGAGAACTAGATGAGCATTTTTGTCTTAACTATAGAATTTCAGTTTAACCTAATCTGAAATTAGTAATTAATTAGTAGAAATTAGTACTAAATCCAAATATCTATGACAGTTTTGACATTTTTAACCTCAACGATTGGCGCAGTCAATATCTACATACCAAAGAACCGAGAGATTTTTACCAACTTTCAATAGTTTGCAAAAACTTGAATATGGTTTGTCTATAGGTAGATAATAATAGTTTAGCTCAGGCTCACCTGGCGGCAAATAGGATTTCAATTCAATATCTTCTATAAGAAACAACTTAACTCGTCCGAAAACCAGTGACAGATCTGACAGCCATTATCTTTTTGGAAAGTTGGCGCAGTCGATGTTTAAAGTCAAGAGATATAACCTTCAATAGTTTTTAAAGAAGAAAAATATTTTGACAACTTTAAGTTTTTTTACACAAAATATAGTTGGCAGAATCTTTTGAATTAATTTTGTGCCTAAAAATGTCTTTCCCAGATATTTGTCTTTCAACTCGTTTCTGTCAATCTTTCCTTACGTCAGAAGGTAGTCTTACTTCTTTCGACAGTCAAAGCTTAACTTATTTAATAAATCTGACCATCTCTTAAGCCGACCGACTGCATCGAATTTCTTCCACCGGGAAAAAATTCCAGTAGCAGCATTTAAAAGAATTATCCACTTAAAAGCCTCTGTCCCAGTCACTGTTCGTTAGCTTCAAAGTTCATTAGGGAACCGAAGAGCATTGTTTACCTTTAAAGGTCAAGCCTCTTTCCCTCTTCTAATTTTTCTTCAGATTGTTATACTGAAATTCTTAGTTTATAATTTTATTTGAATTTCAGCATTATCAAGTCATTATCTAGATTTGTTGTCTTGATTACAGTGTCGAGATACATTTTTTTTTTACAGATATTTACAACTTTCACTCATTTGTCGTGGATGGGTCTGTAGAGCTGTGGGTCTTCTTTGTTGTCTGGGTTTTTTTTTCTTGTGATATATTATGGCGAGATGACTTTGAGTTGGTTCTCAGTGTGGTGTTTAAAATATTTCAGATTTATGATAATAAAATGTGACTGATCTTGGCCTGGAAATATTTGTCATCGTAATTTGTGAGGCGCTGTGAGTATTCTTAGACAAATATTTGAGAAGAAAACCATGTGGCAATCAATTTTAAGAGGATTGTGTGCAATTTGGCTGCATTTGAATTGGAAGCAGAGCTGGGAGCTGGAAAGAATGTGTGGAATTCTATCGCAAATGAGGCCAATGACAGTGGTTATGAAACGCAATGACTTAACCAAATAAGCCAGGTCAGACAATGGAATTAAGGTATTTTTAGTTTCAGGTTGATCAATATTTCACGAGCAGTCAACTCGGCCAAGTTAAGAAAGTTCATAAACTCTTTTCTATAGTCAATTCTATAGAATACAACATGCAAAATACATTTACATGCGTAGGTGATAATTGCGGCTCGGCCGCATGTGTGCAAACTGAATGCAACCACTGCATTCGCTGAAAACGTGTGGCTCTTAAGAACAAATCCACTTGTTGTTCTCTGCAATATTTTAACTTAACACGAAATATAACCACAAGTTTCCAGTAGTCAAAGTTTAACACAAAAAACAGGACTTCTCCATGATGCCAAAACTGCATGTATATGCAACCTTTTTTTTGGGACTGCACTACCTAAATACAAATCCTTAAAATCCAACTTCCTTTATCATATCAATAATCTTTATGCGACGATCATAACGCTTACTTTGAATACACATCAAAAGACCCTTTTGCTGAGGTTGTTAAATAATTTAATACGAAATCGTCTCTAAGCAGCATCTATTTACATAAACAATAAAAATTCGGAAGTTTGCCAAAAAGCCTGGTCATCAAACCACCACCAGTAATCTTATAAGTGTGGGGATTTCGAATGAAACGTCTGTGAACTTTTCACCACCCTCCCGTCGAGACACTTTTCTGGCTGACTCAGCCCTAAGAGCCAGTCAGTTCACAGCATTATTTTTGAGAAAAAGGACCATTCACATCCTCTCCACATGGACTCATTCGCTGGTGCTTCAGCAATTCAAACAATATTCCGTACATTGATCCGGAAGCACAATAAACTCCTTCATACGCGGCGCCATCAAAATTTATAGTTGCCATCCTGGCGGGAGGGTTTTTATCGATTTCGCTGTGTTTTTCGAAATAAAAATAAAATCTTTATTTACAATTTTTTATCGACCTTAATTATGCAGTTTTTCGGGTTGTTATGAGTTATTTATTCTAGTTCTGAGATGCTGGTAGGACCGGGCAGTTGGTATACAAATTTGTCGTTTAGATCGACGGTTAAACGAATTATCGTTGCCATAAGGCCTGCGGGTTGTCATTCAAATTTGGTGTTTAAAATGGCTTGACTGTAGGTATTTTATTAAATCGATTTTTAACCAGCTAAAGTGAGTCTTTTTCATGTCGAAGCAGTTGATGTGTTTGCCTTCGATATGTTGCAATAACCTGACCACTGGATAGTTTTTCGTTCCTTTGTTTGATTCTTTTGTGTGGGAAAAAGTGCATAAGAAAATGTGCTTCCATTGGTGCTTCCATGAGAGTGAATAAAAAGGGGCATGAAAATGTGCGATTCAGTAAAGAATATCGGTGATATCGCTGCTATCGTGTAATGGGCTATTCTAGCCCCCCGTACTAAAATTTTTCTATGATGGCAACGCTCTTACCTTGAATAATTCAATTTTCTGCAAATTCAAGCAGCACTTAAAGCCCTGGATCCCAACCTTGTGTAGTCCAAGTGCGTCAAAGACTGCCTAACGGCACTTGGAGAAATAAGCTTTCACAGTTTTCTTAATTTATCTCCCTAATCTCAGGATTTACCAAACTTACAAATTGAAATCTTCTCGGCCAGCGTTAAAAAAATAAATAAACTCATAAATCCTATTAATCCTTGTCATTTTTATGCCAAATTCAACCATTTTCGCGCATCTTTGTTTGAGAACAGTTTTAGAATCGAAAAAATAAAAAATTAAACTGTCCACGTATGACAGATCCGTCACAAAAGATTTCTCTTGGAATTTTTACAGCGGAAGTATTTTTTCGCTCTTGGGAGATGACATCGCGTCATTTTTTTCTGAAAGACAAAATGACACAAAAAGAATGCTCGTGTCAAATGAATCCTATATGTGTCCGGTGGAGCCACTTTGGGATTTGTTTTTAATCGACTCCCGCTAATCGTAGTTTTATGGCTGGCGGAGTTATAGTATTAAGACCTTTAAAAATGTTTATAATCACCAGAGAAAATACTTTTACGTTACATTTCAGAGCCAGATTTACAGTGCAGAGCTATCAACGCGCGGGCTTAACTTAATTTTTTTTATCGCGGAATAAAATAAACTTGGGGTCCAAACAGGGAGCAGTTTTCGAATAACTACAGGGTTATTTCGTCAATAAATTTTTCGAAATCTTTGGCTCTCGCAATAATCGATTTTTTCAATTTTCAGAAAACAGAAAAAGAAGTTTGAGTGGCCTTTCTCTGCCAGTCAAATGGCTTTTGAATTATTTTACATTAATCGGAGATTAACTCAAAAAATTGAATAAAAACTCGAATTACCTTGTTTTTGAATTGCTGGGTGCTTGCTTGTGTTTCCGGGCCATCTTAATGACATAATTCATCCTTCTTTATCGGTTGCCTGGTACATTCTGCTTAAATTTCATTATCTACTCCAGATTTGCTAACCTTATCCACTTCAATCCGCAGTAACTTAAGTAACCTGCAATGAATACACAACACACACTGCCTAGGCTTGCTGATTTTCTTTGAAAGCCTCCTAAACTACAGGTGTTTTAAACTAAGCAAATTATTTTTCATATCATTTTGGTACCACTAAATTGCTTCATCCTTCCAACATCTTTTGCAAAAGAAACTACTGATGTTTTTTAAAAAAAGGTCGCCACGCAACTCATCCTTTTCATTTGGCTGAACAGTTGGTGGCTTACTGATCTACTCGTCTTTTGAACTAAGCAGATCATTGTTGCGCTACTAAGCCGCTTCACCAGTCAAACTTCTTCAGAAGTAATTAGCGCATTTCAAACTAACTTCCTGGGCCAGTCTTAGTTCGCGTCTCAAATCGCAAAGAAAAGCCACGCTCGAGCTACAACCTTCTTGTTCATAAGGCCCTAGTTTTCAAGGCTTCAACCCTGAAAACTGCGTTGAGTCGGTGATGGTAAATAGACTAAGATTAACATGCACAAGAGCAGCTGGAAAAAAAATTAAATTTGCCTCGACTGCTCCAGATTCAACTGCGCCAAAATCAAATACATAAAACTATAATTACGACACTACCCTAACTAGGAAGCTGTAGTATGATTGAGTTCTTTGTAAAAGTAAAATGTTTGATAACCAGCCCGACTGCGCCAAATCAAAGTGGACAAATCATTAGCGCACTTTTATAAAAGAAAATTGCATAACTTTGATTAGATCTTATTTAGTCCGAGATTATAAGCAAAATTTATACAATTATCCAATTGCGCCTTGTTCAACTGTCAATGTTTAATTTTTGACTTCTTTCTTCCTATTAAGAACAGTGTGGAGAGGACTCCCTATTAAGGAAAACAGTTTGACTTTTTTTAAAAGATTAATTACCAAAAAAAAAGAATTACGATGTGCAAGTAAAAATAGACTCGACTGCTCCAGATTAAACTGCGCCAAAATAAGAATGGGCTATTATTTACACGTAGTTTCAGCACTTACCTTAAGTACTAAATACATTTAGCGTGTACTCTAGTATACTACTGCTTGCATGCTAGGGTACCCACTTGCTGCATTTGAGAGATTTGTTTGACAACCCGCCCGACTGCGCCAAGTCCATTCGCAAAAGTCACCGGTTGGCTATTTAGGCAGAATATTCATTCTCAAATAAGTAAGAAAATGTAAGTATTTGTAACATTTAGAGCTTATTTAACGGGAAAAGTTATAAATTGAGCCGACTGCGCCATTTTCAAATGGGGAATGTAAGCGTTCGACTACTTTATTTTGAATTTCAGAATACATGGAGAATAACTTTGTTCTGATTCCTTTAAAAGAATAGAAATGAAACTAGAAGAAACCGCGTTGTCACAAGGAACAGAAACAGAATTTCATACATTAGCAACGAAAAAAACATTCAGCGAATTTGGATTTCAGTTACTTATGTATGGGATTCTGTTTCTGTTTTACGTTGCTTGTGACAATGCGACTTAAGTTGTATACTAATCTTGTCATTCGATTTAAAGCTTCTTGACGATGACGACATGATTGTCGTAGTTCAGTAGTTCATGTGACAAAAAACTCTCACCCAATAAATGACGGATTGCAAACCTGTTAAGTTAATTATTTCTATTAGATAAGCATTAGCTTATTTCACCACACCCCTCGTGGTAATCGGGTACATGAATGTCGTTATACAATGTTAAGCCCAGTCACAAAGTTATTTGTCACGATGCAAAAATGTCAATGCAATAAGAATTGCAATTAATATATTTTTTTTAATTCCTTAACATAGTCACGGCCGCGTAATTATCGTTAAGTCTTTCAAATGCTTAAAGCGCGAACAGAATTTCTTGAAACCTATTAAAAATTATCCCAGATCATGTCTCAGTTTTATAGTCAAGTTCTTAAACAAAACCCGCTCGCTGACATACATATTCGGAACACAGAACAGACCTTTCACGCCTAATTTGCTCGCTGGTTTTACATAATCGGGCGTGCTTCCAGCAATCCCTTACGGGCGGCTGTTTACGCTCTATTTCAAACCGGAGCACAATATTCATCATGTCCACGTTTGTAGTTTTTATAACGTCATTGCCAGCATGTGTAAGTTGTAAAAATACCAGCTCGACCAGCATCTGTGCGTGCGAGTCCGACGAGTCATTAAAAAATATGTTTTTTGTACGAGTTTTATATTTTTATAGAATCAGCGTCAATTCGAAAATCAATTACACCGCTTGAATTGTGGACCGAAATAACTTGAAAGTCGAGAGAAATGATGTCAGAAAGCTGACACTTCCGAATCGATCCGGAAAAGAGTGCTATTTCCCCGCTCAATACAGCGAGTACAAACTGACCCTGATCTAAATCCGAAATCAATTCATTCCGTGAAGTCGTTTTTCTTTCTCCTTTCGTAATTATTTACTTTAAGTGCTTAGTGCTCGGAGCATGCTGTGTGCACATTTTGGTACTCGCAGTAATCTGTCAAACTGATGGCCCTAGACTAGACCCTTGTGTGTCTGTTTGGAAATCGTATTCACATCGATTCGATGAAAGTGAAATCTCACAGATTGGGGAACGAATTTTCGACGAGTCGAGGTCGTGGCGGTGGCAGGCCGCCCAACAAGCCCACTTTCAACAACGCACATCGGCAACATTACAACATGTGCGCGTTCATAAATCTGATTGATAACAGCGAACCGACCGACACGCGGGAAGACTATAGGCCGATCCCAGATTACACGACTATAGAGCTCTAGCTTTGGGGCATCATCACCCATTTGGTGGGGAATTAGTTCCGCATTTCGTGTCGAGAATTCAAATCACGCGGGGGACAATGTGTTTGCGTCTTAGAAACGCCGAGTGCAGGCAAATGGGTGCTGATGGTCGCGTTACGCCTGCCTATTTGTGCCTACTGCACGCGCAGTAAACACAAATTTGTGCTGCATATGGGTGTGCTATTGGAATTTATCGCCCACGGACAGGGCTGCGGCTGTCGCTGTGTCCAGTTCGACCATAGTGGACATGACATGATGTAGTGGAAATTTGCGCACGGGTACCTACCAATCTTCATTGGCCATAATTTAGCTTGTCGTGTTCCGTCACTGGTGTACATAGGTCCGCGGTCGTTTCCTTCTTCTGCATTGTGTTGCCTAGCCGCGATTTTGAATTTATGGCCTACAAGACGCGTGCATAGATGGTTCCCTGGTATAACAACACCTTGGCGGTTGCGACTCGCCGAGTGATTGACACATGTTCAACATTCAACTGGTTGCGATTCTCTTTTTGTCTGTCCGGACTTGGCAATACCGTCTGAACATCTGCTGACAGCCCCACCACGGTAGCGGTGCGGTGCCAGGTGAAATATGTTGCAGGAATCCTGATTAGCAACAAAGCGCGAACGGTGCACTTACTTACCTATTCTAGTGGGAGTACTCTATAGTGAGCTTCGGGCTTGACAGTTGTTGCTGCTCAAAAGGGTAACTTTTTGCATCGAGTGACAGCAGGAAGGAAAACCACTGGGCGAGCAAGTGCTGATTAATTTATATGGGGAGAATGAGACGCTCTGGAATCGAATTATGGTCCCCCAATCAATCAAAGGGGGGATTTCATTTGTTCCCTGATAAACAACCTCGACGTTTTAATTGAATTTTTCTATTTGCTTTGTGTCAACCCCGCCCACACGTTGTTGGTTCACTTTGATCCGATGACGAGTACGACGTGATGAACGTGAGTTTTCAATCACGGGGCGCGATAAACAACAGCAATGGCGACGCGCAGCATAATTCCCGTGGGACTGAGCGGTATAAATGCCTGGCGAGTAAGAATGCACGACGCGACGTGTGCTCTGCACCAGTTAAGACAATAAGCCAAATAATGAGAATGAAAACGTGTGCATAAACGTTTGATTCCGAAGGAGGTTTTGTTTGTTTTTTCTCGCAAAAGGAGTAGGAATCCTTCAGCATGTGGCTCCGCTTTGGCAGATGTTTAGCCAAGGCTTTGTTTTAAGTCTGGGATGGCAAACACAAACAACATGTGGTCGCAGAATGAGGCGATTTTTTTTTCCAGACCGTGTTTTTTTAAGGGTAGTCTTTGTTTATTCCCTTAATTAGGATTGCCTTTTGTTTTCCACTTTGTTTGCTCTAATCGACAGATGGAAAATAATTCTGATAGGCTATCGGAAAAGGAAGTGACGTGTGACTTGCAATTAGGTAGGTGCTATGGGAATCAATTGGGTGCACATTATTACAGGGTCGGGTAATTATTTTGATCACAATGGAAACAAATTGCCAGACCATCACTTGAGTTGGAGCGTGACCCTGCCATGTTGAATAGCTTAGCGGTCGGCTATTTATTACGTAAGGTAAATTTTTTCTCGTACCAACTATACCTACTCTTCTTAAAAGCCTCTTTTGTTGTTATGTGACAACCAAATTTTATATCTCCAATTGAGCTTTTCGCCAAAATGTCACAAGCTTTTCTATCTCGTTCGCGCACATGCCTACCCTTTGCAACTATTTCATTTTTTTTATACCAAGTGAACGGATTTCACTAAAGCTTAGAAAGAGAGGTGCGAGCGAGATAGTTATACGTGAAAAGCTCGATAGGATGCAGTGTTTTCAGGCCTTTAGACAAGTAAATGACATAGAATCGGAACACCCCAAGCGAACTGACTTACCGACAGGCATCTTTACAAAAGTAAACTGATTCTTACATAACTGTCAAACCTTAGAATGAACTAGAAATTCTTCCTCCAATTGCTAAACAGTTGCAACTAGTAGGGAGAATAGGCGATTCTAACCAGGGATTATGTTATGCGTTCATCGAAAGTGATAATAAAAGGGTGGGTGCTATGTGCGAACTTTTTAAATTTATTTCATTTACTTGTCATTTTCAGCTGGGAAGGAATCTTAAGACTGACATATAACACAACAGCGAAAAACGAGTGCTCGTTTTTGCCACTGTTGAAAAACTTTGATTGATTGGGCAAACTTCAGAGCGTTTCAGTTTTGTCATTACTTCACGTTTCGTATTCATGACATTTCTACTCGCGGTGTGCAAACAACGAAACTACCCTTGTATATTTTTAAATTAATTTTCACCGCCTTAAACTTAAGCATAAATTACTGAATAACTAGATATTCATGTTCGGACATGTAAAAGCTTTACCCACAACCTGAAATTGATGAATTTACCCATTCTCCGACATTTGTTTACAAATGTGAGTAAATTCATGAATTCGTCATTTCTATGCAATTTCGTTTTGCAGCTTTTACATCAGCTGATCGGCTAGGGTAAATTGTTGTTGTATCTTCTTACACGTATTCACCGACACGAAAATTTAAAGCTTGGAGGGTGGTTGGAGGGTAAGAGGGACGCAAGTTGAATATCTAGTTATTCAGTAATTTATGACTTAAGGTACGTGAAAACTTGACAACTAATGTCACATTTGATTGAAATGTCAAACAAAATCCCTTCGATGGCCAATGTGAATGCATAAAAGTGGTTTTGAAATCCTGAAGTCAAACGTTGAATTTTGATACAGTGTGGAAACGGTTTGTGTTAGTCAATTGCAGCCATAAAAAACTTATCAGAATGGGAAGCTCAAGCTTTCAGCTCCGGAGAAAGGTGGAACTAAAATTGTTAATTGCATTTCTAACCTAAGAAATCTCAAGCAAACTTGCAAAGAGTAAACTTGCCGGGTAAATTTCCAAATTTTTCTGCATTCAAGTTCATATAGTTTTTCAACATTCATAAAACTCATTTAAGTCGGATGCAGACAATCTGGAAAAACTTTTGCGACGTCAAAACCTACTACGTCACTTCTAAGAACATTTGCCCTGAAGCAATTGGAGTTTCATATCAGAAACTTTACCTAACAATTTCTGAAATTTTTGATGAAATCTGTCATGTTTTTTAATGTTTTGAAGTGTCGGAGCCGAATTCGTTTGCTGCCGCTATACAAAATGCTATTAGTTTCTTGTCGGGCGACGACTACATATTTCCTACATGATGGTAACCACAGTTATGTGTCCCTGATCTAAGGTGTACGGATATGTTCAATAAGTCTGGATTTACTTGTCGTTTATGTACGGAGAATTCTCTCTAAGAGCTTTTAATCGATAATTTACCTGGGGATTAATACAATTCCTTTGGTTTTCAAAAAAAAAAAACTGCGTAGGAACAGAGCGACAAGCAACATCTTCTCTGAACTGATAAACGTAATCACTGTGCGCTGTCACTTTGGCCTTCTCTGTTGTTTTATGTCAAGATGTTTACACGATGCGCTTATTTTTTCATGCAATCAAAAGCTCGTATACCTACTCTATACAACCAAAAGCATGAAGAGATGTGAAAAGCGAAACCTACATTGCTTAAGCTCTAGACACATTCTTCCTCCAAACAAAGCAGCTGTTTGCTGTCATTTTGTGCAGACTCTGGTAAAGCCATAAAACCAAAAAAAATCTTTTCCCTGGGATTAAAGCATAACTGTGTCAATTTCAATGAACTACACGCCGTCATAATGGGCCCCCTGCCCGAACACATAATCTTCTTTAAACTTTTTAAGTTCCTCCATTCAAGACACTTTGTTAAGATACCCAACTGACAGTAAGTACCAGAACCTGTTTGCCCTTCAAACATTCCAAGCAAAGAGTACCTATCATCTATTCGCCCCCCTATCCGGGATGCTTGGCTATCTTGAGAATTTTTATTTTCGGTCTTATAAACATCCACAAACTGATAAGAGATGAGTAGAATAGGTACATAAATAGCTTAGGAGTAAAAAAAATCAAATAAAAACATAAAACAAATCAGGAGTTGAGCTGAGAGACAAGGCAACTTTATTGCCGTTATTAAAGTTCGCTTTTACGACTTCTTGGTGCACAAACACATGCAACCATAATCCGAGGACAGAGAGCATTATTGCCAGCCGGTCTTTGGAAACCAGGGCTAACCTGTGCACGAGTGTCAGTCTACCTGTCTGCAGCTCTGTACAGTACACACTGCTGCGCAAATGGACTCGTTCGAAGGTGCAATGTTTGTTCAGGTTGCTTGTGACGTTTCGGTATGCTTTCAACTGCGGCTGTGTTGCACGCACCCATCTGTGCACGGTGCATCATCTTCTTATGCACAGGTGCACAGGTGATTGACGTGTCCAGGAAAAGACGATGTGGATAAAAATGCGCACATTACTTTGACTCGACTCTGTGTGTCGAAATAAGAGCCGATGAAGAAATTTTGACACGTGACATGTTTTTTGAGTGACATACCCACTCGTACCTTTTGCATATTCATTTGCCCGCGATACACGATGAACATCTCAACCGACCAAACACTTGACATCATTTCCCAATGGACCACCACGACGACCGCGAAGCCGACAGTTAGTGTTTTATTAACCCGGCTACACTAAGTCCGAGTCCGAGGCACTTGTAAGTTGGTTGCACAACCCTGCATTTTGCCGTTCCACACAAGGAGCGATGTATTCATATTTCGCTAGCCCATTGAAATGTCACCTAGCGGAATGGGGAATTTTAATTTAAATATCAACAAAAGTGACGCTAATTGACAGGCGAACATACTCGCGTATGCGGATACGTCAGTTAGTACTCCCTCTTTGGGCAATGACTGTAATGAGTATGTTTCAGTCTTTCGACTGATCGCTGATCCTTCTGTATTTCTAATTAACTCCTTTCTGGAGGCGGAGGAGTTAAAGCACTGACACCATACTACTCACCACGGCAGACATTGCACATTTCAATATTCAAATGTCTGTCAGATTTAGATTGCTTGGGAAAGATCCAACGCAGCAACCTCCATTTGAAGTACCTATACACTCTTTCAAGTATCTGGCTATACAATCACGATTGTGCTGCCAGCGCTGCTGGCCTTCTTTCCCATAACTTCACGGCGAGTCGATATAATAAGCGATTTGTGCAGTTCAATAGACCTTGTATCGGCAAAGGCCATCTCTTGAGAGAGAGAGTGGTAAGCACTTAACAGCAGAGGAAGCCAATAGCTTCGCGCTGAAGCTTGATTGTTTCATGTGTTTTGACAGAGGTGCTTATGGTCTTGTGTGATTGGATCGAGACGGCTTCCTAACCTGGTGTGACATTTAGTGAGGCATCCATTCCAAAGACTTATAATAATCAGATCAATTGACCATGGCGCTGTTCCCTGGAAGAGTAAACTCAAGATAAATGCCATTTCCTGGAAGCAGCTGCGAGTTGGTGCCAATGTTTATACAAGACCAGGGATTATGACAGGGTGAATCACAAAACGTATTACAGACGAACATTGACGTCTTCAAAGAATTCCATTCAGACGTGTATGTACTTAATTTTCATACAATGTCCGGTCTTGTCCCAGTTTATATTGATTCGGGGAATGTACGCACAAGCACGTCGGTCTTCAAAGATTTGATGTATCGCTCCGCTCCGAATGCGAAATAAAATTCTAAATTTAGCGCAAGCAATGTAGTTTGAAAAGTGTTTTTATTTTTTATTTTTAATTTTTATTCAACGATCTGTGTACACCGCATCTTTAAAAATAAATTTGCAAATAATTTCGGACGATTTGTCACTGGATACCCTATAGACCGGGGTGTGTGTCTGCCTCTGCATTCTAAACAAGCCCATAGGGAATTAGTCACACAGTCTCAAATGGCTGACCATCTGGCGGAGGCAGAGTGTTTCTTTTATATATTTATTTTTTGCGAAAGATCAAAAATTGACAGTGGACCGTTTCAAGGATAAATAAGTGTGCCCTATTGTCCTGACGGCGAAAGGTCAGAGGAAATTCTCAAATTGCCACAGTGACAGATGTTGTGGTAGTTTTCAAGAGCACATCACTAATGGCGCGAGCACAAAGGATGCTTCTACTGGAAGGAGAAGTGCCCACTTCCAAGTGATCTAATTGAATTTGGAACTACTGTAAATGGCTTGACAATAGATTTTAAGAGGTTTTTAAAATTGTGTGCAATCAGCCATATAACAGAAGCAGGGTGCGACGGACAATGCAAACTGAAAAATGAGTCGAAATGGTTTCCTCAATTGTTTGGAGGAAAAAAAATGTGAAGGAGTGCCAACGCAATGAAGATGAATAACTAAAGCTTACGTAATTCTTAATTTAAAGGTCGTTTAAGTTTTTGGCGAAATTGTTTTTATCGGAAAGTAATGAAAGAATAATTGAATGTGCGTCCAGCTTTAATGTGTCATAAATGACATGCTGTTGACGTAAGAGACGAGCAGATGTCCGGCATACTATTAATCATCCTGTTAGCCAATCAATCAAAAAACCCATAACTAGTGGTCAACTAAACAAATTATTTAGGAATCATATTAATTTAAATTTACACAACATAAAATCTCTACTGGCACTTAAAATAAATTCAAGAGTCCTCTTTCTTGGTTAATGCAGATTGCAGACTTAGTTTTTAATGATGTCCTTTCTTTTCTTTCAAGCCTGTTTTGTTTAGTTCCTAACAGTTGCTTTTCGTAACAGCACATAAGTCGTATTTTACGAAAATGTGTTATGTAAAAGAGTACGTTTATAAAATAAAGAGATATTTCAAGTAAAGTGATAAAGGTTTTTCCAAACGCAACACTGGTCCATTTAGTAAAAAACATTACAACGTTAAACATTACATTTTGCAAAATATTTATCAAAAGCCAAAACCGGATCCAAGGATTCTTAATCCATCTTGTTTTACGCTCTTGACAAGCTCTTAATGAGCTTGTTGTCTACGAAGCAGAAGAGCACTTGATTTTTTTTGTTTTCACCGCACAAAAAACCCAGATTTAAATGAAACTTTTATAAATCTTGAAATTTTCTGTACAAACTTGAATCTCTTCAGCGCAGGATAATCAATAAATCTTGTTAAAATCAAACTCACCCTGTCTAAAACTAAACTCGCCCTACCCCATGCGGAGTTGTTACCACTTTGACTGACAAAGTTTTTTCACTATTTGAGATGTCAGAAACAAAAAACCAAACACACCAAGTATGATGTAGTCCTACAACATACTGCATGTGTTTTGGGCTCTTAAACGATTAAATTTGGACTTTACTTGTGCCTCTAGTGTTGACGCGGGAGTTCCGAACAATTCTCTTAAGTTTGACAGCGTATCGCCTTGTGTAAATCCTTTTTTTGAAATCAAAGGGATCGGTGAGTTCTTTGCCGACATTGACGGAATAGCGTGACTTTTCCATCGTCATCCTGGACAAACTGACGAATCTGATAGGGATGCCAAAACTAGACATTCCGCGATATAGCTCATCTCTACAAATGCTGTCATACGTAGCCTTGAAATCTATAAAAAGGAGGTTTACTCCAAGATTTGCCGCAGTGTGAATATTAGCTTCATTGTGGACATTCCTGGCCTGAAGCCACACCGGCTGCACAGGACCAACATAGGATTAATTTCACACGCCCGCTCTTTTCCTCCCTCAAAAGAGAGTGACGATGAGATTTCGCCAGAGCGAAAAACGATTTCCGTTGTAAGAATCCCAATAGAAAACGTATTTGTGGCAGATCTGTCGAGCAGGGTCAGTTCGCGTTTCTTTTTTCAAGTCACGAACTGTTATAAAAGTCTAAGAAAGGGGCTAAAGGTGAAATAAAAGAGGTGTGCGCAAACAAAGGGTTAGTGAGATCTATTTGCTGTATTTGTAGAGGATTTAATGAAGATTTATATTAGTCGCGGATAAGTGTACAGTTTAGACATGGAATTGGCGAAACTGCAAGACTTAAGAATGTTTTTTTAAACTGTGCATTAAACTACACAATTACCCTTAAGTTATTTAATTTAATATAATCTAAATGCCTGTTTCATGTACAATGCGAGAGAGTGTTGTCGAGGCTCGCAAGATTAGCTGTTAGATGAATTTTTATTAGTGTAAAATATTTTCGAAAATATTCTCGTGTCTTTTAGTGAAAAATATGTGGAAAGCTGTATTTCAACATGTTTAGGACTTCTGTCAGTGAAAAAAATGCATCAAATGTGTGGCCAAATATATTTCAAGACATTTGACAATCGTGTGTACATACTTTGCTAAAATATACAGTGCAAAGCAACACACAATTATAATGGCTTTTCACAACAAACGCGTCAGCGTCAAACCAGAGCACCAGCATCAACGCGAGAAAACGAGAAACCGCGACGACTGTTTTGACTGCAAAGTGACAAAGCAGGACATATTATTTGTAAAATGTGTCACCTTTATTAGACACTCGTATTGTTTATTGTTCACAACAACTATAACCTATCGTCGACCTCGGCGAGGGTTTTTCATTTTTTCGAAAAGTCCGGCGTGCGAGACATACTATGCCATTAATTGAAATTCATTAGACAACTCTGCCGAGACGAGACTCTAGCTCGATCTCTCGCTCTTGTTGTGAAACAGCCATAACTTTCTCGCCGCGTTGGTCGTCGGCCATCGGGCATTATTTCGAAAAATTGAAAAAACCCGAATTTGACGAATATTCGAATATTATTTTGACGTTTATCTGTAAAATAGTCGATTTGGCGTGCTCCAAAATCTCGTAGAAAATTTCGCCGACAGGAAAAATCTTCAAATTTAGAAATTCCGACACCCAAAATGTCGTTTGTCAACAAAATACTCGACCAATGTTCCTGTTCACATTGTTAAGTCGACGCAAGGCCAACTATACGAAAAGTAGATTTGGACCAAAATTTTGGGGCCTTAATATGTATATATCTAAACATCGCGATTTTAAAAAATCGACTTTTGCCCTTCGGCTCTTTAATAAGTCGATAAACGGAGATTTTTTTCAATCCTTTTAACTATAAAAAAAACTTCATAATTCGAGCTGTCATTTTAAGTCAATACGCATCATTTGTGTTTGTTGAAACAACGGATTCTGATCTCTTTAGTTATAAAAATTTCTAGGTTTTAAAGTTCTCCTGTCCCAAAGATTTGCAATAGTTTCTAAACAGTCACAAGATGGTTTCTTCAATTTCAGTTTAGTGTCAACAAAAGATTAATGACAATTCGATTTTAATAGTTTAACTTTGCTGTTTTGTAACAGCGAATCAAAAAGAAGTCAATTTTTTATTGCAATTTTGCTAATGCAGAGGTCGAAAGCTTGGATACCGGCCTTATCCGAACTTATCCGGAATTATCCGCCTTATCCGAGGAGCTATTTTCTGCTATTTCATGAAAGAAATGTCGAGATGAAAGTTTTTTCTTGTTCTCCATCTTTCGCCACTCACTCCTCGCAACCAATTTAGCAATTTAATTTAAATTCGACTTCGAAACTGTCTAGGATACGAAACTTTCTGTTAGACCGATCGCTGTACATCGAAATTTCATATCAAATGGGAAAATAATCCACCAATGAAAACTTATATGATCAGCAGCACATATTGCTGAAAGGAATCATGCGAGGAATTCCATCAAACACTTATTTTATTATATGCCTCTCTCTCTCTTTACTATTTCATTTCAACTATTTTACTGTAACATTAAATCAAATCTTCGTACAAGTCTTAAGAACCGAGCCGACAGAACACTATAAAAGACACATTGCAAAACACAATCCCATTTCGACATTACAAACGTGCCATTTTAATGCAACATACAAAAGGCCAAATGGAATTAAGAATTGTGTGGACATGTACCTATGCACCAAGTTAATTTCAATGAAGCAAAAGTCTAGTCAAAAATACAGTCTTTATCTAATTTCTCGGCCTTCGTACAGAATCCACCTTAAAGCTGATCCCATCGTTAAAATGTAGCTTGCCTCATAATAAGATATTAGCATGTTCGGCTCCAGTCTAGCATGTAGGCGTTGGTTTATGTCTCATTACATCTTCTCACAGAATACTGCAACTGCACCCCGAAAACAAAAAGCTAAGTAACTTCACCGAACAGCAACCAAAACCATTAATGTGTTCATAGACAAAAACCTTCCATCACGGAACATGACTTCAATAAAACATTCGAAGGAAAAATCCTGAAAAACTCCCGTCAAAATGCATTTTATATTGGAAATTGAAGAAAATAAAACGTCTCGATGCCCCAGACTAAACATTCAACACTTTTAATGGCTGCAACACACGCCACCATCGATGATGATGATGATGATGAGGCATAGATTAAGGCGTACGGCACACCGCCCGCATCACTAGCGTCAATTACCGACTTCAATCTTTTGCCTTCGCTATCTCCTTTACACACGCCTCGTCGAAGCCGAATGTGTGTGACATCTTCGCAGCGTGGAGCTAGGGGGTTAGACGTCAAAACGCGTTTTTGGGTCAATGCTGTCATAAATTTCTCTATTAGCGTGCCGGCAAGGTTTTATAATCTTATCGCCCTGGAGATAGTTTAACCCTCGCGCAACCCAACAACGGTTTGGTTCATTAGACGGAATAGGGGTTCGGCATTCCAAGCATATTCGCAGAGGAATGTGGTGTGAATTTTGACACCTCTCGAAAGGCACTATCCATATCCATTGGTGTACGTAAAGAATTTCATAAATTTCATGCTAATTGCTTCCTTCACCAGCCTGTAGAGTTGCACAGCTGCAATCGCTTGATTACCGCCTGCATGTGTCGGTATTAAGCTTCGAGAACAATGGCAGCGTGCTAGTGGAACTGGTACCTACCAGTTGTCTATGTGCCCCCAATTAAATCCAGATGTTTATCAATGCAACACAGCAGAGACAGGCAGCCAACAAACAAACAAAAGTGGAACAACTTTAATTTAGTAGAGTAATTGTTTCTGAGTTTCGGCCGAAACGCGTGTAGGTAGACACGAAAAAGCTCCAAATGCTGTTGCATAAGTAGGCACCGCGCATACAGCTAACAACTGTAGAACCAGCCGTAGTGAAAATTAAAATTAAATGATGCGTATCCACTTATGTCCTACCTACCAACCTACGTGGCTACCACCCACTCAGTCAAAAACGATCATTTTACCATGACAGACATTGTGCAGACACACCTTTAGAGCGTGTGTTGTGCTGGCTCGCATAGAGAGGGGAGTCCTTTGTAATCCAGTCCTCCCTCTGTGGCAACATACGGATAATTAAATTCGTGAGCGGCAATCCTCTATGGTTTACCAAGAAACCGAGAGAACCTACCTCCGACGACCACTCAGTTCAGTGGTGGTTTACCATAACAAAGACTTGTCCTTTTATTACGACGACCGACGGGTTCCTTTTTTATATAATTTTTTCGTCGTTTATGGACTTTTGAGTTTTGTCTCTCGAAGGTTCCCTTTCATAACAATCAAAATGTATGCACAGGGACAGTGATGCCACACAAGTAGTGGCACTCATCGCCAGGTAAAGAAAATAGTGACCCTGACTCTGATGGTGAAAAGGAGTCTTCGGATAAACGGTCTTAAAGTAAAATTTAAATTCCACGCCAAGCGATATCTCTCACTTGGAAATTAAATTAATCACCGCATCATGCAGCAGCGTTGCCACTTTGTGTCTGGTTTCCATCATCTTTGATGTGGCCCTGTTTGACAGTTCGAGTCGAAAGTGTGAAAACGGGAAGTCAAACATAGGGGTAGGTAGACAAAAGATCGATAAGTTTTCTATTTTGATTTGCCTCTGTGGGTTTTGGAGTTTTCTCACGTTCCGATAATTATTACCGTTCGATGTTGAACCCTCGGTGGAAAACCACCGGAAGTCGAAAACAAACAGAGATTTCCAAATTACACACCGAGGAGTGAGCACTTATGCCTGCTGCCCATCATAATGCAAACAGAAGCTCTTGGGCTTAAGATAAACACATCTAAGTTGAGAGCGTATTTGACCCAAAAGCGGGTTAAGTTCTTGTGGCTGCGCCGAAGCAACATCGCATAACAAAGACATATCGAAACGGATTAAGACATTCAGCCGCGCGATTCAAAGCAAAACCAGTTGAACTGCATCGTTTGACTTTGTCATTCGTCATCCAAAGATGCAGCATGACTTCACATGCGCCATCCTTCACTTGGATCCATGCGAGTTTATCCGTGCGCGGTGTGGATGCACTGCAGTGCATAGTCATCATCATTTGTAAATGTCCAAATGGATGACAGCGGCCGGCATTCGTATATAGACAAGACAGCCTTCTCTCGATACATCAGGCGGCTATGATGTGCATTAATTTGAAAATTGCATTAGTGAGTGCGCGCCGCGCAGCGATTGCTGGGCGGCACGTGTGTAGGTGTTTAAGAAATCGCTAAACAATCAAGTCATACATCATGCTATGCGCGAGGATTCAATGACGGAAGTGAACCCTATTAACCCAGAAAAACGAGGAGTACCTATGTAGTTGCTTGACTGACCGTGGGCGCGATAGATTTTTCTATTTCTACAACTGTAAGTACGCTGGGTAATGAAAGGGTACGGAATGGGTGGGGCTTTGTTGGGAAGGAAGTTGCAAATATGTCTTTGGGACACATGAGGTGATTAATCAATGCCAAAATGTATTCGACTGGCGAACAGCAGTGGGGTGCAACTTTGATTGCATGGAATATTCTCTAATTTGATTTTAGCCCACGTACCGCCTACGGTTGGTCGCCACAAGTGTTTCTCTGAGCAGAAACAGTCCAGCGGAATTACTCTTTCGATGGAACAGGATTAAAATTCAATTATTTTCACACATATTTTACTTGATTGAGGATTGCACTACAAAACATTCAAGCTAGTCCCGATACCCTTTCGGGTTACGGCAACCGAGCATAACTTTTTTTCACAGCTCCATGGTATTCTCTGGCACTAAGAACAGAGTCAGGTACTGTTCTGCCAAATGATATCTTGTCTAAAATGTTCATGCACAGCCTTAGAGCCTTTGATCTCACTACGTCCAACTCATGATGGTCTCATTTTCGAAGATGTGTCCCTTCATTTCCACGACAGCTTAGATTATGGCCCCTTGCTCCACCAGAAAAACACTGCGGACGCAATTAATCCCGACGAGTTTTTTCGAAGAAAAAGCTGCCGTGTCCCTTCATTTCCACGGCAGCTTAGATTATGGCCGCTTGCTCCACCAAAAAAACACTGCAGTCTCAATTAATCCCGACGAGTTTGCCGGGCGTCACTGGAGATGGCTGTTCCCGATTTCGGAACCGCCGGCTTATACGGCAATAGTATGATCTTAAATTTTCTGCTTATTCGACACATTTTTCGTATTCTGGTATTCAATCTCCTGCTGAAAGCGAGAGTCTGTATGCCGTGTCTTGAGGCACACCACTGAGACTCCATAGAGGTGTATCCATAAGTTTTAAAAGCCCACAATACGCCTTTCTGAAATACTTCCAAATATGTGTGGTTAAATAGCTCCTCAAGACACAGAGGTCCTTTGTAATGTTTGAGAGATGATATCTCGTCTGTGAATCAGTACCCCTTCACTGTACAACCAAGCCGAATGTTAGTATAAGTTTTACAACTGATATAGGCAGCCAGAAGGGCACCATACGAGCTGCCGAAAACTCTGCGACAGAGATATGACTGGGATATAGATTCACCCTCGGGTCAGCCTTAGCCCGGTACAACGACCAGGTATCCAAGCTATTTCGGCTATTGCGACAGATCAATTCCTCCAATGTTTGGTACCTTGTAGATAGGAAGGGTCCTTTTGCGCCCTCGTGGCATTTACTCGGAGTTCTCGAATGACGTTTCAGGTACCAGGTTAGTTATTGGAGCATTGACAACATTGACAGCACTTCAGAAGCTGCACATAAGAAGTCTGCCTTGATGTTGTTAAACACTCCTTCTATTTCTAGAACTGTCCCGAAGACAAGTTTATCGGTCAAAAAAGATAATTTCGGCTTGTAACACTAGTTAAGGATCTGCGTGTTTCGCTCAGCAGTCTTCTGAGCTCGTCAGTAGCTATCCACAGGATTATCCTCCCTTACACATCTTTTCTCGACTAATGTGGAGCATTGACTAAATATATGCGCTGTAGAAACGCGAACAATTCAAATCAAAAGCGCATCAGTGGTGTGCTTAGCTTTCTTGCTTTCAAGATGTACCTTGATCACCCGGAACTATCTTCAAGCTCTGGAAACATAGCAAAGGTTAAGCTGGAATAGTAAATGTTTTTATCCGGTGCTGTTGAGCTGCCATCGATCTTCCTTAGCAAGGGTATTCCTCATCTTTCTGACAGAAATTCTACCAGCTCAGCTTGAGAATGCCCTCATTATCGGTCAATGACTGCTTTGATTGCTTTTCCATCTTTAAGGCTGCGGGCGACTTGTCCACAACAATAATGTAGCCCTGGTACCGGTTTTATTTCTTAGCTCTTCCACGTTCACAATCTGCTAATGCTGCATCGAAAACAGAAGATTTTGTACCGTAGAACGCGATTGTTCCTTTCTATTCGCATCTCCGACTGTTAATGCCGCAATAGCTTATAGCTCCAATCCGTCCATAACTGAATTGTTCAATAGTTGTTTGATGCTACTCCTTGCAGTCGTGTAGGTGATACTTTTGGATCGTCTGCTCACGCCGCGCGACTAGCAAAAGCTGCTCCATGTGGTAACTAAATCTTCCTGCCACATTGCACGGTGTACTGTGCCCTCAGTTTCTATTTCTTCCTTTAACCAGTACAGCTACGCCTTCATAGCTTGACAATTGTAAAGCCTGAATTCTCTTACTTTCGACTTTTCGGATTGGCTAATTTTGTTTTATGTTACAAAAGCATGTTTAATTTTTAACTTCTTTACCTCAAATCCAATTTATGAAATTTCTGGACCCGAAGCTTATCAGGAAACGAAGATCAGACCTCAGGGCACTACACAAAATAAATATTGCTTGGCTGTAACATTTCCATGCACCGCCGTAAGAGCTTAGTTCGAAAAAGGTCTCCGGATAAATTCGGATAACTTTCCGGATAAACTTGGATAAGCCCGGATAACTAAATTTAAGCCTCATGCCCACTTGAGCCTTCGACATTCACTTTAATCTTCAAGAATAGCTTATGCCGAATAATCTTAGAATTTTGTCCTGATTTCAAAACGCATCGCTAACCTTTAGTAGTTTAGCAAGTCTTCGGTAGTTTCGGAAACGTGAGTATTGCTATGTTCAGAGTTCATAAAAGAAAATCACTGCTGTCATCACAACGAAAATCGTTGTCGCACACAAACATGTTTGAGTCGGAGTTCGCTTGACTGAATGAAGCGTTTTTTTTTTTCTTTCTTCTCTGTTTGCCTTTCGCATGTTTTAAAAGCCATAACTTGTTTCTTGTTCCCACAACCATTCTGGTCTAAAATTAATTTCGATAATCGAATTTTAAATAGAAATTGTTATGGTTGCGTTCCCGAACTCAACCTTGACAAATTCCCAACTAGAATTGATTATTTATCGACGGATCCGAAATGAATATACCCAACCTATCTTACATCATCCCACAAAGAGCCTACTTTATCGCATACCAAATGGAGCCCCATCACGCATATCCTACTTTTCTCCTTGTGTTCACAATCTTGTTTTGCTTTTGGTGGCTTCCCAGTTCCCACCAATATATTGTGTCGTAAGGAATGCAATATTCCACGCTAATGGCAAAATAAAAACTGGAAAAATTTACAAACTCCAAACTCTAATTAGGAATAACGTCCTAATTAACGAAAACAGAAAACATATGAAATTCCTTTCGATCCTTGTTGGGAATTTCTGAAATCTCATCTTGCGCTCCCCACACTACATTCTGTGACTCTTCTTAATTGAAAATCTGAAATTATTTCGAAAATACCAATACAGTCGGGTTCGGTGGAGAGGGAAATGCCAGAGGATTCCTTATTGTTGGGCCTGTCGCAAGTCCATAAAGAGGAATAAAGATCCCCGGTCCCATCTCAATGACTGGTAATTCTATGGAGCGCTGACACACAAAAACAATATCGAATGGATTTACTGTTTGTGGTTTAATTAATATCTCCCGCCTTGGGCATAAATCACGAAGGAACCCGTGTACAAAATATCGGATCCCATCCCAGCTAGGATCCTTGATTCAGGTAGAGAAAGGTGTGACATTTTGTTTGTTATCCCGCACTTGGGATAATGGTTTCGGGGAAAATGTGCGCTGTTCAACTATCTCAACTTCCCTGGGAAGAGGAAAAGTTTGTAGGAACAGGTACACCGATCTGTTCCATCTGTGTGTTTCCAGCTGCTCACTCGCCGAGGAACAACAATCGGACTATAGATTCGTATCTGTGACGCTTTATTCTTATGTTCGGCATCAGGTTCGGATTTCAATATGTTTATAGATCCAGAGCGGATAACCCTGTGCTCCGCACTGTTTTGTGTTGTGGCAACGCAGCAAGTCCTTCTCTCTTGTAAGAAGTGGCCGCGGGTCTTGTGAGGTGTGTTTGTTCCTTTTTGGAACGACACGACCAACGCAAAAAAATACTATGTTCCCGACACACTCGTTGGCCTCCTGGGCAAACAGGAAAGTATACACAATCAGATAATAATTTAGACATGAAGAAGGTGGATTTTCCACCCGATTAAAGTGACAGCGTGACAGTCGAAGGGATGTAGTGAGTACTCGCTTTAATGGAGTGCGCCACAATGAGCCTACATAAGGAAGTCGACTCGGGGAAGGCTTTGTGCTAAGACGAATGAGATATATACACGCCGAGCCGGGAAGCAAACCGCTGACAGAGATGTGAATGAAAAGCGAATGCACATCAGAAGTTCACTTCGAAAATAGTTGTCGGCTTTTTGATGGCAAGCACTATTGACAACAACAGCTTTGGGTAACTTTTGGCTGAGTGTGCACATGTCAAAATAATTTGGAAACTGGCCTGAATTTCGAGTGACGCAAATAGTTTTTTGAAAGTTTCTTTATTTGAATCGATTCGCCTTTATCGGAACCACCCGACGTTCTGCATCACCCAATCGATCCAGTCGATGTAATTGGAAACCTCAGTGTAGACACCAGGATATGGAGGGACAGTACATGGTTTCATACTCCACGAGGATATTCCAACTTGTCGCCCATTCACGAGCAATGGACCGCCCGAGTCTCCATTACATTGACCCTTGCCACCTCCTTCGATGCCAGCACAAATATTTGTCGGATGAATTGGTAGAATGTGACGCTTGCTGCATTCCTCTCGGGAGAACACTGTTATCTCGACCTTTTGCAGATCTTTCTGCACTGATCCTCCAGACTAAAAAAACGACAAATTAAAAGCCCAAACGAGCATGGATAAAAAATGTCCTTACCTCGTTGAGTCCCCATCCGATGAGCGTAGCCTTTGACTGTTCTGGTGTACGTTGATACATTCTCGGCAAATTCACTGCTTGAACCGAGTGACCCATCTTAAGAGGCTCCTCTAAACGCACCAGTGCAATGTCGTGCAGGACGGTTGGCAAAAAATAGCCATTGTATATTACAGTTTCGGACACACTGGCGATATTTGGTCCTTTTCGGTCAATGCTTGATACTCCGTATTGGATGTTAATTGATTTGGGATCGGATCCGGCCACACAATGAGCTGCGGTAAGAATCCACGACGGGCTGAGAATCGTGCCGCCACACTAATGGCTCGTCTTATTGAAACCATAAATGGAAACTCTCCAGATTCGGCTCTAGTTCCGTTTACCACCCGATATTCAAAGGGAAATGCCCAGGCGAACTCCAAAATGGCCAGTAGTACTAATAAGCTGAAGATTGACATGATACTACTTCACCCAGACGAGTGTCTATTGTTTTTATATAATTCAAATGTCAGTTGGCTGCAATTATGCCACACAAAGGTCACAGACAGGATCGTGTGAGGTCATTTGCCTATATTCGAAGCTAGACATTAAAAATGGGAGACGACAGCTAGTTATTCCTAGAGCTAAGTATTCCCTTGGTATTAAATCGTGATATGGAGATAATTGTTGCGGTAATCACCATTAATTATGCACAACTGCGAAGTCAAGCTAATCATTAGTTAAGCTTAATAACTTGAATTTAAAAACCTTTTAGTGAAAGGACGTTCAAAATTGCCAATTAATTTTCTTCTACTCCTGGCTGATCATCTACAGGAAAAATGGCTTTACTCTGATGAAAAATAATGCAAGGCGTTGGGCTTTTTTTCACTAAACATTTCAATGGCGTCGCATTTGTTACTTGAATCGAAAGCGTTAGAAATAAAATTCTTGTATATATTTTAAGCTTACAAGCTTTGAGCCCATTAAGGCCACTTCTAGACAGTGTTAAACATGATATTTCTTTCGTTAATTCCTTCATAAAAAGCATTGATTATCGACTGCGCCACTTGTAAAATAAATTCTATATTTCACGGCAAGCTTTGAGTGCAACAAGACCGTTGTTGCGCAGGAGTTGCTTAAAAGCTTTACGCAAACTAAGTTAAGGCTTAGATTTGTAGCATAGGCACTTTACTTTCCGCGTGTGATGGCTCTCAAGATATATAACTTTTCGACTGCGCCACCTGAAAAACCAATTTGATATTTGAGAAGCTTAAGGTTAAAAAAAAATTACAATATTTTACCCATCCATAAGACTTGACACAAGCTAACCCTTCTCTCTAATAAGACTTGACACAAGCTAACCCTTTTCTCAGATTTGTAGGATAGGAACATGACTGTTGTTATCATGTATGTTTTCAAACATGATAAATTATCTCTGAAAACATAATTGCTTGCCGACTGTGCCACTTATGAAGAAAATTTTACAATTATTGACAACCTTCAAGAGAGAAAACTCAAAAGATCGTTGCCATACAGGCTCGAATGACTTAACAGAAACTATCTGCCGTCTCAGATTTTTAATTTGCTATGGCTTGTAATTTAACCGATTTTTTATTATTGTTTTCTTGAAAAAAATTTTGATATCAAGTGCAATAGGATTATCGCATATAGAATCGCAGCGTGGAATGCGTCAAATGGGAAGTTTATCATGGAAAAACAGGAAAAAACTCTCAACTCTGGAGTTTATTTCAGAGTTAACCCACTAAATTTGATAAGTTATCCCGTAGATTACCGTAGGCACATCCACCATCGTCACCTTAGAACGTTCTTTTCCACGGTCCCCACCTCCGCAAGAGTTCGAAGAAAATTTAAGCTCACCTTGTATGTGAAGAAATTAACACACACAGCATACATGGTTGAGAAGTTGGCCCTGGTTCACCTCGAGCCACTCTTTTTAGCTTTCATTCCGTAGATTGACAGGTCTTATGCGCTTATGGTAGATCCATCTAGAATCTTTGAAAATTCGTAAAACCAAGCCTTCTGATCAAAAGTTTTAAGGTTCCGCACTCGCCTGCAGAAGATACTCGATTGGATGATCTCATCTCCGCTGATTACATCACCGACGAACGTCTCTACCCAGATCGCCTGTGCTCCTCTTGAATATTTCGCCCCTTCGTCCTCAGTGACCTTGTGGTTTATGCGAATCGCCAAGATAGAGGCGCTTGCTGTTTATTTCTAGCCAGCCGTTTTCAGGCTTGTACACAAAGTTGGCTTACGTCCCCTTCTTCGAGCCTCGGTGCGGTCATGCAAGGTAGATTCGAAGATTTTCCTGGCCGGAGCGTTGGTGCCCCTCCCCTCTCTTGGGCGTAGTCGCTGTACAGCCCGTACAGTCCGGTGTTATACCTCCATTCTCCATCTCTGCAGACCGGCCCAAAAATCATTCGAAGTATATTCCTCCCGAATGAACTTATGCTGTCTCCACCGGCTATAAAACTGAAATTAGCGGGAAAGGATTACAATTAAATCTCGAACTGTCTCCACAGGACAATCATATCAAATCAACTCTATATCAGGAAGTATTGAAAACAAATTATGCAAAATTCCAATGGTGAATAGTATCTAAAAGACAAATAGAACAAGATTCCAGATAAACGTAACTACCTCATAAAATGTACTTTTAATCGCCGAAGAAACTGCAACTATTTTGCTATTACAACACTTCACTATACGATTCCAGTGGCTCGTTCAATTAACTCCAATAATAACTCGTGATTCAATTAGCTGTTTATACGAACTATAACGGCTATCTACCGAATGGATACTTACAAGCGCCTCCATTTACCGGTGCACGGCTGACCAAGTCTATCCGAAATTTATTCCCTTACCCCGGTCAGTAAATAACGAACCTAAATCGGATTAGGCGCGATAGCAAACAGACGCCCACTGACCGTCGCGTCGCCACAAACGTACCTATTCGCCGAACGAATAAAATATGTCCCCAGAGTCTTTGGGGCAGAGATAAGCTCACCATAGTCGTGGCCGCAATGCTTTCAGGTTCCGAGAACACAAAATCCGCCTGGGTGGAACGTGGACTCCCCAAAAAGACAAAGTCTATACACCACACCAGTGTATAGGGTACCTATCTGCGCAACGCCCCCTTAGCTCTTTTGTCTTAGTATCAAACAGGATACCGCATCGCAGAGCAGCGTTCATGATCCGTCATAAATTCTCACATTTTCCAGCACCATCATCGGCGGATTCACAGCGTGTTTTCGGTTTCGATTCGAGATACTTTCTCGGCTTTTACCACACTGCGGATCGAAATCGGTGCGTATACCGGCTAAGTGCGTGTGTGCGTGCGGGGGTATCCAAATGAAACGTAAATGAGTTCCAAGACGAGCTCCACATACCATATACGCGTGCGTGTACTTCAACTCCAGTCCCCGGTGTCAATGGGTCTTGGGTTGCTGCTCTCTTCACGGTGCATTGTTGTGGGACAAGGTTATGAGGCTGTGTGGCAAGAGCCCAGGCCTCAAGCTCGAACCCAACGTTGATCATGATCATTGTTGTTGTGCGGTGTGATGACGACCACGACAACGATGAACAACAAGAGGGAGCGCGCTGAATTTTTAATTAATAATAAATAATTCAGAGCTGTTGGCATTGTTCCGTCAGCGCTTCAGAGGAGATCACTTTACGCGTCGGTTTCGAATGACAACAAGCGTAACGCTTCAGCATAGTCTTGAATTGTGTGTGGCAGTGGCAGTAGAGGTACCGAAAGCCCAGCTCTTAGGTATAAGAATGTATAACTAGCGTGCAACATTTTAATTACTAATTCCATTTATGCTACAATTTTCTGGTGTTTTTCACTTTCGAAACAAATACCATAGGGAAGGGGGTTTCTATTAGCCTAGATACATCCATACGTGTGTAAACGACGACGCATTGTTGATCTTGTTAATTAGAATTAATGTCGGCCATAAATTTATGATTGTCTCCCAAAGGCATGAGGCCTGGCCTGGCCATTTTGTTCGCAGTTTGCGCACTGGTGTAAAAATGCGGTAACCGAAGACTTCTTTCCGGCGACACTTTTGAGTTATGTAGTGTGTGAACAGACTTATGGTTTTTATTGTTGATGTCTGTTTTTTCCTCCCCTCTGTTTTGCGGTTAAATTAAACGCATGATTAGTCATAACAACTTTTATTGCCGTGGTTTTATTTAATGAGGCGGGACACCCGTGGAAGGGGCTCTCTTGTACATTTTTATAAGAACATTTCTCTGCTTTTCGAATTTGAGGTAGGCCACACTCTCGAGATAGGTCCTATCTATACCTGGACTGGAATTTGAATTTGATTGAAAGAATTTCAAGTTATGGCCGACTGAAGGTCGAAAATACTAAACACTGTAGCGCATAGCGTGGTTTTTATGACAAACCGTGAGTAGAATTATGATTTCAATTTTAAGTTGAAGCACGACCAAGTGTTTGTAAAAGATTTTGAAAAATTTCATTGAAATTAAGCTGACTTTGAAAACAGAAAAACCGCATAGACATTTATGTATATTGTTTTGGCACAAGCTGGTTCTCTTGCAGATCGCGGAATTTATGTATTGCTTGATCATTCTGACATCGGTGATCCCTGAGTCATGTCATACCACATCAACGAAAAGGGGGAAAAGGGGGATCTTCAAAAAAAAAACTATACTTTTTCCAGAAGTCAGTGATGTCGTCTAATGGCGTATTCTTTTCAACACCGAATCGTGAAACTGGTGTGGAATACAGAGAAAAATTGTTCTTTTCTCGTACACCTGAACTAAATCATGCTCATGTAAATGTTCTTTTGAACTCCGAAACAGTTCAGTGTCGACACCGAACGCAAATTTTCGCCACCGTCGTATTTGACGGTGGAGGCTGGGTGTAGTTTTGTTGATTGTGAATGTGTGACGTTTCGGCTCTATTTTCGTTCGTTATTTTTTGCAACGCGACTGAAATTGTATAAAATCGATAAAAAGTTACTTAATATCACAAACTCAAAGCTATCAAAACTCATTTTAAGTAAAAAGTACAAAAAACCGACGCCAAGAAAATCACGCTACGAAATGAAAATAAAGTAAACAAATTGAAGTCAAAGCGATTGGACACCTGACAGAACTTAAGGTGATGACTGCACTGGTGCTGTATTTGTCGTTCTATACACAATGAAACCGAGTGTACACCACGTTGGAATTGTTGCTAACACCGAGTAATATTTGACAGCTCGGTGTGGCAGTTCGGTGTTCAAAAGAATACGCCATAACATTAAAGCAAAAGTGTAACACCCAGATATTAGATGGCACTTAAATCGCTTAGACGTTTCAGTAGTTAGTTTTATTGACTATTTATTTGATTCATAAAAAGGTTTTTCTATTGTACATATCTGTTTTCTCACTTAGTCTAATTGGTTTGGCTTAGGGCGTCTACCAGATTGACAAAAACAATGATACAAAATTCTCTTAAAAGTTATGTAGGTTCGTTTAAGGACAACAATTCAAAAATATTCCTCAAATATTTTTTTCTATAATGCAGGGCATACTTTGTAAATAAATATAATACCTCCCAGCCTCGGTCGCCGTTTAATATTTTAATTGTCTCGTCTGACTCTAAAGTGCGGCATCCAAAATACTTGAGCCTGGATTCTTTGAGAATTGGGCACACTGCCAGAAAATGGAAAACATCTTCTCGCTCTTTCAAATTACACAGCTCACATAAAATTGGGAGATCCGGGCGGTGTGGCATATAGTTCAGATTTAATAGCTCTCCTCTTATTTTGAATACTAAGCTCATCTTTTCGGTTGAGTTTCCCTCGAAGAAATAAGATCCGTCTTGAAGAAAGTGGTTAATTTTGCTGTAGTAATTCCGATATAATGATAGATGCGCCTCGTTTTTGAATTTCTCGTAAAATTTCAGTCCGATCTTTTCCAGTAAGATGTCGAATTTGCACTTCAAAGACGCCAGTTGTTCATTCTTTGCTATCTGGATATCTTGGTCGCAGTCGGACGCCAGCCTAATCCATTCTTCGACGCAGCCACCTTTATTGACCAGCATGTGGACTAGCACTATTTTCGGAATCCGCTCCTGCTCCATTTCCATAATTTTTACCACATACTCCAAATGGAGCTTTAGAGTACTTAAAAACAGCGGCGGGACGCCCGTCTCGAGGTGTAGCATGTAATTAGGTGTACTATTTACTTCCTTACTTAAGGTGGCGCTACAGTCCGGGGTGGACCTGGGCCTCAGCCAACAAGCTTCGCCAGCCAGCTCTGTCTCTAGCTAGCCGTCTCCAGTTTCGCACGCGAAGTTGGCTGAGGTCCCCTTCCACTTGCGTGCGCCACCTGTGTCTCGGTGCTCCTCTATCGCGCCGTCCCTGCGATGTGGATTCAAAGATTTTCCGGGCCGGGGCGTCGGTGTCTAGATGACCCTCTACATGACCCAGCCATTGTAGACGTTGTGTTTTGTCGGTATCGCTGTATAGCCCGTACAGTTCGATGTTATATCTCCTCCTCCACTCTCCGTCTATGCAGACGGGACCGTAAATCGTCCGAAGAATTTTCCTCTCGAAGCAGCCTAAAGTGTTTTCATCCGCCTTTGACAGGGTCCATGCTTCTGCACCGTAAAGCAGGACTGGGATGATGAGGGTCTTATACACGGACACTTTAGTTGCTCGAGAGAGGGCTTTGCTACTCAATTGCCTTCTTAGCCCAAAGAAACAGCGATTGGCAAGAGTTATCCTTCGTTTGATTTCAGCGCTGTTGTCATTGTCTGAATTTATAACGGAACCCAGGTAGACAAAGTCCCTAACTACCTCAAAGCTATAGCTGTCGATGGTGATGTTTTGTCCAAGACGTCGGTGTTGGTTGTCTTTTCTTGATGACAGCATATACTTGGTTTTGCCCTCATTGACTGCTAAACCCATATTCGCCGCTTCCGTCCCAATACTCACGAAGGCTTCACTGACATCACGCTTTGTTCTACCGATTATGTCAATGTCGTCTGCGTATGCGAGTAGTTGAACGGACTTTTGAAAGATTGTACCTCTGGTGTTGGCGCGAGAGTT
Organism: Neoascia interrupta; assembly: GCA_947623515.1. Taxonomy (NCBI): domain Eukaryota; kingdom Metazoa; phylum Arthropoda; class Insecta; order Diptera; family Syrphidae; genus Neoascia; species Neoascia interrupta. The sequence continues at coordinate 3,686,238 of OX392463.1, forward strand.
CTGCACAATTCTCTCAAGTATGATGTTAAACAAGTCGCATGACAGCGCGTCGCCTTGTCTAAATCCTTTTCTGACATCAAAGGGGTCGGTGAGGTCTTTGCCGACCTTGACGGAGCAGCGTGAGTTTTCCATCGTCATCCTGCACAGACTGACGAGTTTGGCAGGGATGCCAAAACTAGACATTGCGCTATATAGCTCGTCTCTATAGATGCTGTCATACGCGGCCTTGAAATCGATGAAGAGGTGGTGTGTATCGATTTGGAATTCCTGGGTTTTCTCCTGGGAATATTTGATCGATGGTGGACTTTCCTGGCCTAAAGCCACACTGATATGTGCCTATCAGATTGTTGACAAACGGCTTCAGGCGTTCACACAGTACAGCAGAAAAGATCTTGTATGCGATGTTAAGAAGACTTATGCCTCTGTAGTTGGCACAACTCAGAGGGTCTCATTTCTTCAGGATCGGGCAAACAATGCTGAGGTTCCAGGTGTACTATTTGGCAGTCTAAAAATTCGCTTGATGAAGTATCTGAGGAGTTTTTCCACAAACTCTGAGGAACCATAGCCCCAAACTTGGGTTCCATAAAGTAAAATTGAGGCCACGGTCGCGTTAAACATTTTTTGCTTGGCTGTGTGGGATATATGGTTGTTATTAAATCAGGGACTTCAAATTGAGGAAATGGCACGCTTAGCTTCCGTTAATTTATTTTGTAGATGCTTACTCATGTTTAAGTTGGACGTGATCGTAACTCCCAGATACTTGTATTCGCGTACAACATCAATCACTTCTTCCTGAAAGGTCCATTTCTCTGGAATATTTGCCGCCACCACTTCTCATTATCATCACCTTAGACTTCAATAGGTTCACTGTCAGGTTCCAGGTTTTACAGTACATTTCGAGCCTGTTTATCATTAGCTGTAAGCTTTCAACAGATTTTGCCATAAACACAATGTCGTCTGCAAACATAAGAGCCGAAACTCTTGCTCCTTGACTCCTCCTCCAATAGCTTCCATCATGTCATTTATGTACCTTGTCTAACACCCATTGTTGTTTCGAATTCTTCAGATTTTCTGGAGCCATCCCAGATGCAAGCTCTGTTATTTTTATACAATCCTTTTAAAACATTAATAATTTTTGCTTAGATTCCAAGGTTATAAAGTTTGTAAAAAAGCGCTCCACGTTCTATCGAATCAAAGGCTGCGCGGAAGTCGATGAACAAGGTATACAGCTTTTTCTTCCTTTTCTTAAAGATCTGCGCTATATTGTAAAGACGAAAAATTTGATCTATGGTGGAATAATTCCTCCTAAATCCGGCTTGACATTCGTTTAAAATTTTTTTTAGCAGCAACCCATTTCGTGAGCCTGTTGAAAATTACCGAGCAAAATAATTTTGCCGAAGTGTTCAGAAAAGAAATTCCTCTGTAGTTTGCTGGATCCTTGTGGTCACCCTTTTTGTGCAAAAGGAAAATGATCGACTTCTCAAAGCAAGCAGGTATGTCCGCCGTTTCAGAAATTCGATTAAACTCTCTTACTAGGACTTGCAAGAACTCTGGGGTTGTTGTAGAATTCAAAGGTAATGCGGTCTTCTCCTGGCACTTTGTTCATTTTGGATTTATCAATGGCAATTTGGACTTCTTCTAAGCTAAGGGGTGCATCAAGAAATTCGTCATCGTAGAGAGGCGCTGCATATTGAAAAGTATGCTAGTTCAAAGCTAGACGTGTCAATATTTATTACTGTCAGTATTTATATGTCCTCTGTCCTTAAAATGAACTTTATTAAATTGGGCTTAAATCAGAAGCAAATAATATACTGACACATTTTAATTGGAGTGAAGTCATTGCCAAAAACGCTGTCAAAAATTGGGCCATTAGGCTTATCTTGACTCTGATTTTTTCCTTCAGTCGTTTTGTTTTCTCTCAAATTTTTAAAAGCTTAATTAGGCCGATTCATGCTCAGAAATTGCTTGAAAAGTAGAGTCAGTGCGGTAGATTTAATAATATACGGTAAAAAAGGACATAAAAATCTTATTTTTACCACCCTGTGCCACTGACAAGAAGTACGTGTAAAACGACAGAAAAAGCAGTGCTCCTCTGACATTATGGAAATTCGAAATTATCATTTTCGCTTTCGTATGATTCCAATCCTTGAGAAGCAATTTGAATATTGTGCTTCCAGTATAAACAAATCATAGATGAATCCTTTTTATTATCTCTTCGTGGCCTCCTACGCTGTGCCTCCCCATTCACCATCCATCATTGCTTGCATTCCTCGTGACTTTATGATTTATTCAATTACCCGGCAAACATTCAAATTACCCATTCATTCCAAGCAGATCAAATAAATCGTTTTTCCATTACGGTTTCTCTCTCCTCACCCCATATCGTCTTGGTGTGGTAGTATGAGGGGTTCCGATTCCCCGATAGATGGTTGTGGTTAGCCCCTAGGGGCCATCACGAATCACCGCATCACACAGCGAAGAGGAAAGAGAAAATTTTAAATTCAAAGTCGTCGAAATGAGCCCAGTTAGCACACCAAGACTGCCCAAAAGCAGGCGAATTCTTTTTGAAAATAAAAATCATCAAAGATAATGATCCGCAACTCCAAAAATATCACCGCAGTCCACGATTGTCCGCACGTCTATCGCCTCCTTGCAACTTGCAACTCTCCTGCGCATCCATCGAATACAAAACATTTTCGGACTGTCCGGTCCGTCCGTGATGCACCGCTAACGAGCTCGGGACTCGCATAAAAGGCAAACCGTCTGCCAAACATCGTCTGCCGGAATCCACATTAAGGATGCTGCTGGGGCTTAGAGAGAGCCTCTAAAGCGGAAAAAAGGATATACGTTTCGAAATTCGTTTCATAGCTGCGCGCACCTCGTTAGTGTTGCTCTGTAAGTTTTCTGTTTGCAGTGCAGCGCACAAAAAGAGGAAACGCATTCATTTCAGGAGAAGAGTATCGCATTGTGGAATGGAATGCGAGTGGCTGGCAGTTTTCTGTTAATTGGAATCGAATTGTAAATCCAACTCCTTAATGATTATTCTTCCTTTTAACTGCGTGGCGTTGTGCTGTGTGTTCGGTGTGTTGCTCCCACTCAGGCTCTGTATTCGCGGAGGCAAATCAAAAATGCACTTCTAGGCAAAAGTTGACGTCAACGTCATAGAAACTTGTTCTTAGAATTGAGGAGAGACAGTAGTTGACTGCCAAGAGTAGTTTAGTGAGTTGGCTTTCTGCCTCGCCTCTTACCAAGTTTTTTTTTCTTCTTCTTTTTGGCCTTTGTTTTGTTGCTCTTAGCCTTCGTCTTTTGTCCGTCTTCTCTATGCACCGATACCGACTGTGTGCTGTTTGGAGTACACAAACAAGTGCTCGAGTGCAAAGACAATCAAAAGTCTGTCTCTGCGGCATATAAGTGCATATGGCCAGGGACGACCGACGACGAGACGTCGCGCGGGCTCTGCCGTTCTTAGGACTGCAAACGATGCGATATCATCCATCCACTTGAACCGTTGCACTATATAAACAATCAATTTGATGGCCACGGAATGTACAGAAGGAAGATAAACAGAGTTGCGTCGGTGCCCATTGCCCGATTCGTATACCAGGCAGAGGTGTATACGTGCTGGACGGACTTGATTCAGATGTTATCAGATGTCAGATCTCTTCATTGCCAGAAAGGATTTTTTCACATTTGAGTGGTTGTCATATACCTATAGGATCTGGCGGCAGGGCCTTATCAATTTGGGAGTGTCTGGATGTGTTCTCTTTGTGAAGTGCAACAGGAAATTAGCTCTCAATCTTACTTTGTTTGCTGTTGAATTGATACTATAAGCCCCTGTCCATACGGAATGGTATACCTGAGCTCTGATACCGATCTTAAGGCGGTAACCCATCAGACTCGGATATCCATTTGGGAACCCACGTAGGTACCTTCTGTAGAACTCATCAGAATCAAAATTATCTCATAAGTGGGTGCATGGGTTGTCAATAAGGATTTGATAAGTCTTCGATGCACCCATAACTCATTGAATTTGATAAGAAACGCCTTGTCATTACTCTACGAGGAGAACTGAATTGTTAAGTTGTCTCGTTGGGAGCGGCCCAACAGAGAAAGCCCAAAAAAGTATACTTGTATAGGTACAAATGACGACTAAACATTCCTTCAAAGGGTTCAGAACTCTGGAACAAAAGTATTTTCTCTGTTGCCAAAATTAGTTCTGCACCTCAGATCTGACGATAGAACATTTCTGTCTAGAATCCTACACCAAAAATGTCATTTATGTTACCAAAAATAGCAAAAAAGAAACCATTGCGGGTAAATTCTAAATGTTAATTGAAGTTCTTTAAGAGTCCTTAGCATTACTTTCAAGAGCCTTGTTGCCAGAAACAACAGAAAATGAAAATAGAAACAAAATCGCGAGGTTCTTAGGGCGACCTTTCTTTAAAAGCAAATTTTTGTCTGACTAGAAGCTCAAGCTTTTGTAGCACTGCAACTCTTTCAAACCGCACGACAAAAAGTTTGAAAACTTTCTCTTTTAACAATGAAAGTGACATCCTTTTTTTAATTGACAGCGATAACACGGTAAATTTTATTTGTGTGCTTGCGGCAGAAAAACGTGCGGTTATTCGCCACACGTTTTTCGTCGCCGTTTGCCCCGGCCTTAGCGGACAAAGAGAAAGACGGATTGTAGCAGATATTTCCACCTTCGCGGTGTTCGGCTGATGGAAGGATCTCAAAACCTCTTACGATCCTTGGCGTGCAAAAGGGTTGAATATCTTAAGGGCTGAATTGCATTTGCCTTTTTCGCTGAAACACTGTTTGTAGAAAAAGCGATAAAACAGTGACAGTCAAGAGGCCAGTGAGTCAATTGACACTTCTATTTTATGCTGCCACCAATAAGTTTAAACATCCCTTTTCAAAACCTGTCCGCCTGTCAGCTATAAGGCAAAGTATGCCTGGTATAAAATAGACAGATCAAAAGCGGTAAAACATTTCTTGAGCCCCTTGAGGAAACCTAGGTGTTCTTGTAGTCGTAAATAAAAAATAAAAAATAAAAAAATTGTCATTCTAACCTAAGTTTAAGCTGGGTTGGCAGTTTTCACCCATTAAAAAAAGGCAGCATAAAGCTTAAGTTTAAGCTTTAAGCGTCGTAAGGTCTAATACATTGCTGCTGCTGTACGATCGGTGGAAGACGAATCCTTGCGAGAAAAGCTCAAAGCTGTTTTTACTCGCTTAAGCAATGGGAGCATTTTGACGCACCAGTGCAGCACTGAATATGCCCTGAGGATTTCTCTAGGTGGAAATTGCAGTGTTGTAAGAGTTTGACGTTTGAATTGTTTATCAACTGTGCAGTGTTATTAGACGGTTTCACATTCTGGTGCACAGTATTTTTGACAATCACCTGATCGGCTGGGAAATGCGAATGTATTTTCGGGGCACAATGCTGTAAAAATTTGACGTTCCAATTGTTGTCAGCTGGGCGGTGTTATTTGACGGTCTCACATTCCGGTGCACTGAGTCTTTGACTATCAAATGATCGCACTACTAGAATGTACGATTGCATTTTTGGGGCGAACTCGGGGTTAATCAAATTATGTGAACCGAAACGGCTAGAGATAATGGGCGTAGGCTGGATAAACCTTATACCAAAATGCAACAAAAATCCCACTCAAGATCTGAAAACCGGTTGCTGCATTTAAGGACTTGGAGTGAATGATTAAGAAAACGCATGAGATAATTAAAAAGCGTACAACTTAAAAAAAAGTACAAACCTACTCTGTTCATGTAGGGTTGAACCTGGCTTCAAATTATTTTGAAATGCATGGAAGCGCGGTTTGGATCTATCCAACAACACTTTGCGAGTGGAGTCGACTTGAAATTATGTGTAAAAACGCCTGTTGAGGAAACGAGTAGACGGCGTCGAGGAGTTGAATTTTCGAATCTCTGAAGAAGGAAAACAGTTTCGTTTGAGTGCTCGTAGAGGTTCGCGATCTGTGGTTGATTCGTCTGTCAATTGAACTACGCTGTCGAATATCTGCGTGAACTCAAGCCAACAAAAGTTAACGAAACAAACTATTGACATACTATTTTTCTGTAATGGGACTTTTGTAAAAGTTGACTTGAGCTCATTAAAGTCTATTATGATTAGTTGTAAAGGTATTTGGAGCTCCTATATTCTGACATCAGCGAGCTGATTGTGAATGTAGGTTTTCACCTTCATACTTCACGCTCAACAAACTTGTCCCGCTTGACACAAGAAGTTGTCAAGTCGTCAATCCTCAGACCAGCTTCTTTTCCGCAAGAATTTTTTAGTTTTTTTTGACTGACGAGCTGCAAACTTTGGGAAAGATTTTCTTTATAAATTATAGTTTATAGCTCTAAAGCTACACATTTGAGGTATTTGTAGCTAGCAGGTATCTGCTGAAAAATTTGAGCGGAACAAGATGCGCTTGGCCCATAGAACTAAGTAATAGTTGGATTGAGAATCGTCTAAAGTAATCCAGGCTTACCAGGCTTTAAACACCAAATAGCATGACGTAAGGTACAAAAGCTACAGGGGACGTAGGGTTAATCTACAGGGGACGTAGGGTAGTTCCTAGCTCTTAAGCTAGGAACGTTGGTGGGTGGTGCTAAAATTTTAAGCCGAATCCAAGGGTCTGCGTTGGATGCAGTCTAACGTCTGTGTAATAAAAAGTCTGTGTAATAAAAAAGTTCGGCTAACGCTCTAATTTCCAGAACTATTCCACAATGAGCATGATTCATTCTTTAAGCTCGTTAGATGACTTTTACGACCACAATTCACTGGAAAACATTTAACTTTTCTTAAGACCATGAAACAGAATTGCGACGCACAACATACTCTTCCGGCGATGATCGTTGCAAAACAAATTAATTGACTCCAAGGTTAAGTAAGCGAAGCATGCAGATAAATTCTGCGACCATTCTGCAGGACCACTCAATCAGTAGAATTAAAAAGTGTGGGGAAGCAATTCGCATTCCCATTGAATCGCGCGATAGCAGCACTTAAAGTTGTAGTTGCCCGCGCATTCGATAGTCGTTGGCCTAACTCAGTTACCTAGATCCAAAACAACTGGTGACGGCGGTCTAAGCCGCCATATCTCACCCAGTCTACTAATTTGAAAGACACACACTCTTATAGCGCTCAACTGGCTGTCTGGTTATGCTTTTATGGCCCTGTACGGCGATGATTGTTCAGCATGAAGACAGGCAGAGTATACGCAACCGGACTCGGATGGTGTCTATGAACTGTCATTGCACGAGCTCACCGCCACCTCGTGCGTCCAGTGCGCCATATAAACTCTACAACAACTCGCCACCTGTTTGACATGGCATCCTCAGTCGTAATCTGTTGGTCACATTGCTGGGGAGATGGCATAATATGCTAATTGCGCGAACACCCAGGATGGTCGGCCCTGATTCAAGGGCAAACGTTATGGTCAGCCCGAGGCTAAGGTTTCTGGTCTGATCCTCGTCGAGCGTGTAATTGCAATTTACGATTTTAGTTGGCAAGTAAATTGTGCAGTAATCAGTTTTGCTAGCGCAAATTGCTCGCGGGTACATAAATCCCATTTGCATGATCATCGATCGGACCCTTGAGGTCGTTCTGAGATGCGGTCGTCGCATTTTCTTGCGCGGGTTCGCTTTCCCAGCTCGCAACATGCAAATGGAACGTGCATTCCAGTGTAGCCTTGGGACAACGACCGAGAGAGTCAGAGTCAAGATCACTGATCAAGTCGCATCTCTTGGCTGCTTTTTCAGATAATTGGACTTGTAGCTCGAGGGTGTACTTCTGGTATAATTTGTACCGATGAGGTAGGTGGCGCTCGTCTAGCATAGTCCCATGTGCGTGTGGGCACACAACAACTAACAACTAACGATCCATTCAATTATTTAACTCATCATTCTGCGTTGACAGATTGCATATGTGCCTGGTTCGCCCTGTCTATATATGCGCGATTGGTGCGCGCCCGTTCAGACAAATCAGACGCGATCAGACAATCCGATCACGTTTGCGTTATGACTGAGACAACTTCATCAATTCACTGGACGAAATTACATTTGTTTACTTGATTGCTTTGTGCCGAAAAAAAGATGAACAAGGAATTTACTAATTTGCATATTTTTTCTCGTTTCAGGTGAGTAACACGAATTTTAACGCGCTGCCGCAGAGTGTTTATGGTGCTTCGGTCGGGGTAAGTTGTAAGTGCATCTTGGAGCGTTTCTGTCACCAGAAAGGCTAATTTGCATCTTGTTAGCTACGTTACGACACCGTAAGACGGAGATGTGTGTTGTCATTGGCCGCAGCACTCTCAAGACAAGAGCTCTGGGTGTCTGTCAGACACTGAAGACAGCATTCCATGGGCTCATGGATGAGCTGCGGTTGCGGGACGAGCATGACACGGACAACGTTTCAACACTGTGAAAGATCTTGTAATTATTTCGAAGAATTCTCATTTCAATGCTAATTTTCCGCCAGCGAATCGAGTATTCATGATGCATTTATGATAATTTTAAACGGTGTGTGAAGAAGAGCTGCTTTTCAGAATATTGACTTGCGATAGTAGGTACCGGGCTCTCTTGAGCGTCCTTGTCGATGAGATATGAGGTGGGCTACTTTCTTGGGGATGAACATAAATTTTTAAATTAAAGGTACCTACCCTATAGGGCAAACGACTTTGACAAGGGACATTAAAAGCTTACCATCTTATTTTCATAATCAGAGTCATAGCCTAAAGCTCCTTTGAATCATCCATTCCGTATGGGGACCTACATTTCTTAACCCATTCTGGGTATATAAATAAAATAAAAATAATAAAAATAAAAATAGCTAAAAATAAAAATAGGTAAAAAAAATAAAAATAGCTTGAGGATTGGCTCAACCTGAGCTCGAATCTTTGATCCATGAACCTTAAACCTACAAGAATGATAATCTACGAAAAAATTATGATAGGCCCAGGTAGATCTTCTTCATTGTTGATTTCTCAAACTGACTACGTTACGCTTTATGCGTTCTTAGATGAACAAAGGTCAAGTCCTAGCCTCGATCATGCTACAGCGGAAGGTCAGTCCAAATCAACCAAAAGAGACAGCTTACTTTAACTATTTTGTAAGCTCCATGTGATCCAAAGAACAAAAAGTGAAAGTGTGAAGTTAGGAAGTAATGCAAGCTTTCATGTGCTTTCTATACATAAGAAGTGAGATCACTGTGCAAAATTCTTTAAATTTTAAAAGCCCTATTATCAAAATTTTTTGCCTAGTATCTACTCTTGGGCCACAAATCAGTTCCACAAGATCTGAATCTTAAGGCTGGGACAAACAACCCATAGGGAACAATTGGATTGACTTTAGGCAGTTCTATTTTTAATAAGCTCGCAATCACAGGGTTCTGACTACCCTTTAAAGGCATAAACGTTTAGCGAAAGGCAAGATCTAGAGAAAAAGAGGAAAAAAGGAGTTTTCGATGCAACATATATGTTGTTAAGCTAGTACTGAGCCTTAGAAGCTTTTAATATTTAACCAACCCTAACTTGGATAATAATAGGGCCGTTGCTAGTTTGGAGGCAAATGCTTCTATATGATAATTTTGTTGAAAGTTTTGCAAATAAACGTATAAAAAAGTAAAAACAATTATAGAAAATGCGTGGTAACTCCTAGTCTAATAGTTCCAGGTCCTTGGCAACACTACCACTAGCCGAATTCTGCGCTGGACGTGCCCCACCGCTAACCCTTTCTGCATTATGCCTGTTTCACATTCAGCGCGCCAGCGTAAACGTGGAACTAGAAAATTGTCGCTTTTTCGTGTTACACATTCAAAAGCGACAAACTTCGACGACTTTTTTGACTGCAAAGTGACAGGACATGACGTTCCTATATAAAAGTAATATTTGTGGGCTTTATTATATGTTCATGGTTTATTCTTCACAGCAAGTATTAGCATTCTAGCTAACTAGCTAGAATGTCAACGTAATCGTCGAGGGTTTTTAAATTTTTCGAAACGGCCAGCGAGTGAGACGCTGAAAGTCCCTCATTATAAATCGCCCAAAACATTACCGTTGATTAAAATTTATTGGATAAGGCACCGGAAAAAAGCAGCCATTACTCCCAAGCTTTTTAATTTTTTTCAATATGGTCTGAATTGTTCCCAAAGAACGTCGCTTTAAACGACTGTTGTTTTCCTTAAAATTCAAAATATGTATTTGCTAATTTTTTTTTATTTTAAAAGAAGAATTGAACCATTTTAAACGCCCTGAGCCGAGCCGTAATTACCCATCACGTTCGGTAAACGATTACTTCAGACCTTATTTTTTTTACCGCTTGAAACACGTATCATTACTAGCAGATGTCAAATTGACAGTGTTGTCAAAACAGAAAGCTGAAGGTGGATTAGCTTTTACATGTCAACAAATTCTGATTTGATGGGGTAATTAAAGGAAGAATTTTTCGCTCGAGGCGGAGGTTCAGGCCTCAGGGAAGGGCAAGAGAAGGCTGGACTGTAGATGTGCCCCAAGGGTCTATGAATCTTGAAGCCATGCCGAGGAGCTAACGAGATTATACAGTGTTTTTGTTATCTTCCAGTTTTTTGCAAAAATGTCATGTCTTATCAATTTGTCTTTCATTTCCCGAAATACACTTTTTGTGTCCTCAGACAATTTTCCTCACACGGGGCTTCCAGCATTCATTTTGACATAATCGAAGAGCACTGGAGGTTACAAAAAAATTTCCCGGTGTTTATGGTGACGTGTATAGCTTCTGTATAGCTTAATCTCAGGCTTTTTATTAGAGATGTTGCGGATATTCGGTTAGTATCCGTTATCCGGCTATTTTTTGGATATCCGGCCAAGACGTCGCCGCTCATTGCAGCAAACTTAATCACCATGCGTCAGTGTCATGGCTAACTACTCGCTAGTTGAAGGTTAAACACGTACGGCGATTGTTCAGGTTGAGATTTCGACATTCTATAGGGTCAAAACGGACAAAGGACATTTCTTGAAATTTTTATATGCGCAGTTAAAACCTAAGCAGTCGTTGAATTGCATCGGTCGTTGAATTGCATCGGATTAAATCCTGGAGAAACCTTTCAACCTTTTTCTCTTAAAAATTCACTCAGCTCACAAAAATAAAACCAGTAGGTAGTACGTACGCCATATGAAAACGAAAGCTCTAGTTCGCATAAGCCATCAGGCTAGACCATGCAGACGGCTGGAGCGGTAATTAAATTTTTATTGTTCGCAGTTCGCGGGGTTCAATGGAACACCCGTAATGAATATTTAACTTGCCGGCGATTGTGGTAATTGGATTTGGGGGGAAGTACGGAGTACCGGACCGCAAACTCGCTATATACAGGCCCACAAGCTATGTATATATAGGAACAGAGCGAATTGAAAATAATTAACCAACATCCAAACGAACTTGAATGCCATTGAACTTGGTCTTGCTTCACTACATTATACTTAACTTGCGGTCTCGCGTACTCCGCATTCAATGACATTGATGTATCTCGTCGATCTGTGGGATCGTATAGATTGTCAATTTCTCGTATAGGTTGGCCTCTCTAATTGGACTCCTCCAATGATGATGACGACGATGATGACGACGACGCACGATGGAAAAAGGCTCTTTTTTCTGGACGATGGACCATCCGTCAATTAAGTGCGCGCACAACTTGGGGAAATAAGAGTAGCACAAGTGCAGCAGCCTGCTACACCACGGAGCGCTTATCGAAATGGAATTGCGCGCTGCAACATGTGCCCAACCTAATGCACTTCCCCACAGTTTTATCAGATGCATGCATAATTAAACCCAAACGCACGCTTGTTTCCCTTTGGTTATCTCTCCCCGCAGGCGTATGCACTCACTCCATGCACACTAAATCCTAATTGCGCAAGAGCCTCTTGTTGCATTATCGGACCACATGCGCGTTCCAGATTCCCTCTCGGCTTGTTCTTGTTATTCAAGGCTCGTACACCGGATGCAATTGAATTAGGGTTCCTGCGCGGAGTCTAATCCGGACTATGACGACGCGACGCGTTCTTGATTGAGGCACACAGCACTGTGTCAAGTGCGGAACTCCAATTGAACAGGGAACTCTGATCGGACTGTGAAATGAGTTTGCGTCCGCAATCAAATCAAAGCTAATTGTCATCCATGCTGATGACCAGACCCAGCCAGCGAGTCTCAAAACAAACCGTCACGCGACTAAATTTAAAAATTTGCCTCCTTTTCCCTCTGCACATACAAAGTGATGTTGCTTCGGTGAAAAAGTACGGAAGACTTGCCTCGTCTGGGCTGCAGAGATTGCCTCGTACATTCGGGATTGCTTCTTGGCAATTGTCGTGCCTGGCTGTCGGTTATTGCTCTAATCGCATGCAGTTCACAAATTCTTTGCTTTTAACATATGGTTTTATTTTTCCTTGCCTCTTGCTCGTCGCGTGCAGCAGTTGCTGTGACTAAGTCGCGGCTAGGTAGACATCTCGGTGCCCCCGGTCCATATATAGGATTGGTCACATTCCTGGTTTTAGTCTGATTCATCTGGCAGCGAATTGATTTCGACTAATGTCGTTCCACCACACAGTGTCATGGCCATGCCAAGGGGGGAGTGCTCGAGCGAGTAAGTCATGTGTTCACGGAGGTGGAGGAGTTCTTTGCTCTTCTGATGTGGTCTTTGAAGTGGATAATGGGCATAAACGTTATGGACAAGAGTGATTTGAATTTTATCGAGGCATTTGTCTTCGCGAGGAATGTTAAGTATTCGTAGAGGAGGGGTGGATGAGTGCAGGTGTGACAAATATATTTTAAATATCAATCTTTCGATTTAGCAAACCCGAGGGCTTTAATGACCTATGGAACTACCTGTGAAATCATAATTAATTCAGCAAACAATAGTTCTTGATAATGGACAAGGCGGTCTCTTACGCGAGTAGAATTTGTTCGTTGGGTTGGAAAATAAATATTCCAAGCCCCGTAGATGGCGAAAAGTACAATGAGACATTAGAGGTTCATAAGTTCAGGGCCTTCGTGGAGATTTCCGATTTCGTAATCGAGCGCTGGACAGTATTCCAAAACGTGGTCCCTAACACTCTTTCTCGAGTCCATGTGAAGGAAAGAGCAAATGAGTGATGCAAGAAGTCAATTAGAGCTTCTCGGCCCCGCGCTTTTTGTCTGAAGACTACGTGGAGTTGAAAACGACGATAGAGGAATGAAGCACACATTCGCCCTAAGTTGGAATATAGGTATCACGTTCGGGCAGGTGCCCCGAAAACTGCACTGCGTATGCTGGATATGTTTCACAAGCGAGCGCTAAAACTTTCTGATGCAAGAAAAAGCGAAGTCTAATCACTCACTTGATCACCGACGTAATGTCCCTTTTCTGTCAATGTTTTATCGCTTTTTTACGAACAGTGTTCCAGTGTAATAGCCAATTGTGTTCCGCCCTCAAGATGTTTAACCGTAATACTCGTCAAAGGTCTCGGACCCAATTTTGGGCGCACAGTGAAGTTCGTAGGTTCTTTTGTAAGCCGTACAACGTGAATGTTGAGTGTACTGCCTCAAACAGTCTTTCCTACTCATATAAACTTGCAGTTATTCAAAACAAGGGTGCACCGGTACCTCTCCTCTTCTTAATATCCTTTTTGCTCGTGTGATGTGAATCATTAAAAGGGTATCACCGAACCCCTAATTCGCCAGTTTATTATATATAAAAAAATGAGAGTCTTGGTACCAACAATGGAAGCTGTTTGTATACCGGCAGGATTGTGGAATGGGTTGCTCAAAGCTGCATATGACAGCTCAGCCTCAGGACACGGTGAAATTAAAGAGGCTCTTGCCAAGCCTAGACAAAAATCTTTTGGTGTGGTTAGGTTGTCAATGTTCAGGGCTGGATTTTGTTTGTTGACACATGCAAGGCGGGCAAACTTGGCCTAACGTCGTAGAACGACTGCCGATGAGGCAATAAACTATTACGTAGCGACCTTTTCAGCATCTCCATATGGACTTTCTACAACTCTATCCTAGGACAAAGTCAGGCAACACTCCTTTTCTTTTCTGTCTTTATAGAGCCGGACCATTTCAACAAATACGTTTTCTTAAATGCGTTATGAAGCCAACGGCAACTGAGGTAGTTAGGTATTCCCGAGCACATACACTCGACTCAGACAATTGCAAACCATTCGTTTTTGGATTGTATCGGATAAACAGGTTCGCTGCGCGTTTTACTCTCCTCAGGCGAATGCTTAAAATGAGTGAACCAGTCAATTCTGTCCGAAGATCAGGTCATATACCTGAATCAGAAAAAGTCGGATCTTCACCTTAGCATTTCTGCATTCTCGTTGAGGAGTGTGACTCACAACGCAACTCTGCTTACGCTCCGTTCGGGACACTAATAGTACAACATGTGAAAACTTATGAGCTACTACGCAAGCTAGATCTCCTCAAAATTTTAGAGACGGGTGTGATTGACCAATCTAACTAACTAAACTAAGTCTTTTGTAAGAGACAAATTTTCATGAAATCTAGGAAAAGCGGACGAGAAAGCTTCCCGAACGTACAACTTAAGAAGCCGAGAAGTTCGCTACAAGGTCAGGAGAAACTGTGTTTCGAAAGAATTTTAAACAAAGTAAGGCCTTTGAAAATTATGCCGCGAAACTTTAGCCAAGGGTCATTAAAAGTTCATAGTTCCACGAATCTAAGGGAGCACCCTTGTATAAACTAAAAAATCTACGTGGAAATTACCATCTTATGACCATGACCATCTTATTATGGGCAGTAACTCCTCCTTCCTTCCAAGAAACTACTTAGCGGCAGTGAGTTTCGGAAACGCGTGGTCATGAAATGTCGTATTTCACGGCTTAGAACACGAAGAGAGGACACGGAACATCAGCTCTAAGACTGAAAAGCCCTTCAAAAAGTCCAATGCTAAGAAAAGCTGGGAACCAAGTTTTAATTTGCAAAAAATCCCTAGATTGTTCTCCTCTTAATTCTATATTGTCGATCTTCATCTTGTCCTTATGGTCTTAGTGGTTCCAAAAGGTATTTGGGCTAAGGATTCAAAAGGCTGGGTAGACCTTATTTCGCCTAGATATAACTACACCCTTTTATGGGTTTTGGCTACAGCAAGTAAAGTTATTCTTTTGGTCTTCTTAACTTGACGTTAAGGTTAAAAGGATGGAAAATACCGGTGCTGGGAGGCTTTTGAAGAAAATCAATTATTCCAATCTTATAACATGAGAGTATTCATATGGCTTGCTCCCTAGTTCTGAAGGACAGATATTTGCACTTGTACAGACATGAGGTGTTTCATTTTGAATTTGAACCTCTAAAATGTAAACATCCTGTCTGGACGAACGCTTGAGTTTATTCGCTGCTCTCGCTCAGCAGCATACACCTGCACTTACCCAGAGTATGGAGTGGCGTAGAGTGGCGTAACAGTCGACAGGAACCAGGCCGAACTTCTTGATACTTTTCCGAATCCGAACGGCACATTCAGTAGTTTTTTCACGACAAATGTTACTCTCGAAGGGTTCGTCAGAACCTCGCGTAGGTGAGGACCCTGAAAAAAAACTAGTCTTTTGTTTTGGGTGGCAGAGGTAAAATTTGAATCCAGACCTCACAAAAAGGCACAAATGCTTCACCACTTGCCCAGACATGAACTTAATATTTCAGGTTTGCTTTTTTGTATGCCAAAATATCAAGTGCATTCCTGGATTAAAACAAAGATAAAGAGATTAAGATACACTTGCACTTGCTCAGACATGGGTTAGTCCTTTCTTAATCACACACGATACACCTGCATTTAACTGCATTCATCAGTCTGTTAATTCTATTTCACATGAAAGAGAAACTAACACGATGAGTAGACCCTCATTTCTTACACCCAAATCGTAGCATAATTTTCTGGTGTTGACGTTTTCAGGGTGGGCAGTCCTCCGTCTACCGCTTGAACGACATGGCACATGCAGAGTGTCGCATTTATTAGCGCTGCGAATAATCACATGCAGCAGTACATGTTAAGTTTTCATATGGCTTTCACGTTCGCAAGGAAAGATGCGGCTTTTCGGTATGAAATCCAGGCAATATTCAAAGCGTGCAATGATACTCGATCACAAGACGTCTACAGCCAGTGTTGAGTTTTTCCATGTCGTTAAAGCCGTATTTACATGCAACAATTTATATTTATATGCCACGGATCATAAAGAGTTCACAACTGCTTCATGTTCCGTAAACTAAATTGTACCGAATTATTCAAAGACTGCTTTCAGCCAAAGCAGAATCCACGACTGACACAGATTCCATCGGAAAAATTGTAAATAGCTTGCAGGAAGGCGCAATCCCCAAGCATAGATTTTCTCTTTGAAAATGTTAATCATCTCGAAACTTACAACCAGTCGAGAAACAACCCTCCCACGTGGTGATGCCAAACTGTGTGTACAGTAATTAAAAACCAAGCTCGAAAGTATACACCACAAAACCACTTTACCCAATGCTGTTGCCCCGTGTACACGGCAGTACTCCCAAGTCCAACCGCGATCGAAGTCTACAAAAAGCAAATTGAAATTCAGGTCATTAAACTGCATGCGTGAAATAAAAGCAGACGTAAACACTGGTTCCGGCCCCGGGTAGCCTCTGCCACATGCATCATAGGAGCGTTCGCACTTTTCCCATCGAAACGTAAACAAAACTCTGGACCACCTATGCCAGGCGCAAGTGTAGTAAACAATATTCTCCCTAGCGAACAATCGACGAGATTTCCGATGTTTACTCGTCGATTGATGCGGTTCTTTTCCGCCAAATGGTTCTTGTCGCCCCACCAGTGGGTGGCATCGACCCATAATTACGATTGTTTGCATATCAAGGAACGCAATTCTCCCGGTCTGTATGCTATCGAAAAGGATCATGCAGACAAGACGCGGAATCGATATCTTTGATCGATGCGATAGGTGTTCGGGTACAACATACGAAATGATAGAGCAAACGCTCGAAGGACACACTCTACGATTGCGTGATAAATCATTTTGGCTATGACTGAGGCGCACTCTCTCCCTCTTACCGGGCTCAGCCTCGCAGCTGCAATGACAAATTGCCCGCGGTGCAAAAATTATTTTCCACGACCATGGGAAGAGGAACGAAGCTGGCAACTCGCTTAGCTGCAGAGGTGAGATTTATAGATCGCGAGGAGCCAGCATGCAGAAGGCGTTAGACAAACGTTCTGTTTTGCTTTCTGCGGCGGTAACGGCTTTGGCTCTAGGAGACACTCGATCCAACGCAGATTGAAGATCTCCAGCGTTACCTTCCACCCAGTGTGCAAAACCAATCCGCCACAATTATCGCGTAGGCAGACGAGATGCATTCGCTCTGTTCATCTGATATAAGGCCGATCAGAGCATTATGCTTGATTGGATTTGGTTTGGTTTCGTTCGCCTGCCCAAGGGATCTGGCAAATCTGGAAACGATCACACTTCTTGCTCTCTCGCTACGATTTGCATTTCGATTTTGGACAGCGATCGGGCGCCATTTCTCATGGACTAACGTTCGCCTAATGGGAACAGCAAGTAAAATATTTACTTTACATCCCAGCCATGTTGAGCACTGCTGCTGTGTTGCATTGCGAAAGCCATCGTGTTCTGGATACACCAACATCCACCGAAACAGGAATATCGACTCTCCTCGATATTAGTGTTGCAGTGGCAGCAAGTTGATCGTGATTTTTGTCATTAAATTTTATGTCATGCGCCTCTACTGACTGGGCGCGCTCTTTGCCATCGTCTTCGTCGTCGAGAGTGCGCGCGCAGCCAACGCGAAGGTGAGATGTCAGTGAACGGTTCTGACGCCCACCATATACATGCCGCATAATTTATGACAGACGCAAATTACACGTTGCACTGCCGTGCGGTGTCGCTAACCGAATGTCGTTGCTTTCTTCCTCCACAGATGCAATATTGAGGTGACAAGATGTAGCCGCTCAGATATGACGAGCACAGAAATCGACGCTGGCCGATAAGTGCACTCCAAAGCATGAGTGACGATTGACTTTTATGACAGCGCGTTGCAAATGACGTTGCAACGGTTTCACGGTTAAAATTGTGGTCGTTCGTCATAAATATTCCGGGCTGTCAAAGAGATGGAATGGCAATTACCAAGTCCCGCGCAGATCGCGGGGGATATCTGGAGTTGCTGGCGAGCTTTCGGTAAGATGCGGTATTTGCATTTTTATGTTTCGGCAGAGGCGTATCAGCTGGATTTTTCTTGTCTGAAAACTCAAGCGTGTAAATTCATGTGAATTATTGTTGAGTGTCACCCGCCACTTGCGATGAAAGAGGTTTTGGGTGGGTACATCGAGCCTTATCAAAGGCCTTCCACGAGCGACAGTTCCACATCTCAACTGATGTCTATCTCATGGAAAAAGACCCTTAGACTGAATGTCTGTCTTCAAAGATGGGCCATAAAAGTTGTGTACGTTTAGGGTTGCACCAACCGATAATAAGAAGTTATTTAAGCAGAGTTAAGTCGCTTAAGAATCAGCATTTCTCGAGGAAATTATATTTGAGTATGACAGACTGCTGAAAAAGATAGACAGACTGCTGCCACTGTTGAGCAGCTTCGAGCGACCGGCTTACTTTTAAAAGGTCTTAAAAGGTTAAGTCCGATACGTTGTCAATAATTTAAAATTACTTCAATTGACTGCTTTTTCAAACACGACACTAATTCTTATTTTCCTTCTTCCACCCGAAGTGATCCTGTCCAAAGTAATGATCACACAACTGCATGACTGTCAACGCTATTCCGCATTAATCCAATGCAGTCACGTTCACATCTCCATCGGCCAACAACTAAGTGCGTCCACGATTAAGGTCCGCACTTAAGCAGACGCCAAATCAGTAGCCATAGATTGGGTCCAGGCGACACTAAAAATGTTTAATCGGCCCAACTCTAATCACAGACTCGCAAGGCTTTGTGGTAAAACAAGCCACCGCGACACGACGCAACTCCTCGCGCAGTTGCCAATTAAATTTGACATTTCCCTCCCCGCGACAGGCAACATGCACTCCACACACAAGAATATGTGTAGGTACCTACCTACTCCTCCTAGAGCGCACACATTCGGATAGGATGACACAAGTGAGAAAGAAGAAACGCAGCGCTAATAGGACAGTACATTCCTCACTGCGCAGCTATAGCTGATGGATCTGGCGGCGCTAAAGCAAAGCCATTAGCTCTTAAAATACCCCGCATCACCAAGCTCCATAGGGAAGTTGGGTACACAAACGCAGGTCCATTACACATCGAGTTGAGTTAGGTACCAACTATACGTTCGGCTCCAGGTTGGTAGGGGTACCTCTGTGAACGCGGACGCTATGGGCTTTGGCTCTCCGTCATCGGTCTTGTTATCCACCATTTATAGAAGATTTGTTTGCGTTTAATTAAATTTACGAACTGCGCGCTCGGTATGTGCATGTTCGACGTGTCCGACACGAACCGACCCCAACGCTGCTCTGTGCCCGACGCGCCATACTTGGCCATCGATTCGTGACTAATTAAAATAGTTATATACGACTTAGCGCCTTGGTAATTAACAACATACCTTTTGGAACCTGGTCCCGATACAGCACCAAAGTTGTGCTCTTAATTGAACCTAGTTTCGGTGTCGAACATGTCGGGCGTCGTGAGCGCCAGCGAGGGAGGGAATCTGTGTTTGCTGTACCCTAAAAATGGTTTCGACGACGCACGACGCGCTAATCAAATGAGCTCACATTACATGCACGGTCGTTTGGGATGCATGGCATACCTAAAAATGTTGTTGAACCCCTCGTTCCGGGAATATGGGTTGGGCATTTTGTACATCCGCCAGCACCCACACGAAGTGTACTCCTTCCAAATGGCCAAATGGCCAGCGCAGTAGCTGAGCAAATCCCATCAAACTTTATTGCCTTGGCCATTCGTGGGATCAATAGCTTTGATTGTTCCCTTTCGGAACGCACTCGGCGGCGGCCCATTTCATAAATCTGTTTACGAAAGCAATAAAAAAAAATTGGCCTGGTCAAGCGACTGCCTTATCCCTGCACCAGCTAAATGGTGCTTAGTGCCCCCATAATTGAATTGATGTCCTATCTGGCCCTCGTCAAACTGCAGTTTGATTTAATGGTCAATCACGGTTCCGCAAAAAGAACTCGAGGGTGAGCAAGAGGTCAGGCAATCAGTATAAATTGCCTCCGCATAGAGCGGCCAAACAACACAAGTGATGCCCGTAAAAGGAGACAGAGGGTGGGCATGCCATTACACTAGTACATTCCCTGTGCACACTAGGAGTACAGGGAGATTTAACGAGGCAATTCTCACACCCGATATGTGTGTTCCATGGGCTATTGTCTCTGCTCTTAAGGCGAAGGTATCGATTTCCTGTCATCGAACGGAGCGATGATGATGATGGTGTTGGTGCGTTTGCAATGCTAATCTCCTGCACGACTGTTTTTTTTGCAGCAAATAATCCTGGCATCCATCTAGCCGGCCTGTGTATACAGAGGAGAGAATCTAAAGTAGGCGCTCACGGATGGGCTGGCAGTTAGTGAAGTGCAAAACGCTTTTAATGGTTCACGATTTGTGCAGACTCGTTGCGCGCGATCTTGCAAAGGGCCGAGGCCGAGATGTGGGAAAACGATCCTATTAAGGCACGACTATGGCGCAGTAATTTGTTTCGTGTCTGGGGAGATGGAGCTCCCAAAATTTTATTTAATTTTTATGGAAATTTTCACGCGCTGCCTGGAATAAAATGACACGAAGATCGACGAGCGTTGGGTACTTTTTTGAGGTCTTCAAAGTAGGACAGAAAGTCGCGAGCAGATGCTGACTACTTTGCAATGGTGGTTCCCTGTTCCTAGAATAAAGCACGAAATAATGAATTGAAATTTACAGCTACTCTGGAACGTAAGTTCTACATAATTTTATGTTCCTTGATCGTGTGAGCAATGAGATGATTAGCTTAGGCGATTAGCACACTTAATGCGTCCAGTAGGTCTTCAAGATTATTTGTCTAAATCTGTGGAAAATTGTGTCGATCACATTTGTTAAAGTCGTGTGATTGGTGACTGTCACCTATCAAATCAACTTAGATGTTTCCACCCAAATTTTCTTTCGGAGACCTTAGTCAGCACATGGACTTTTTCTTAAAATCTCCAGTAGGCAAATAGCTGCGACTATGGATACTTGCTATACGCTTGAAAGCAACATCACAGTGGACCAGTAGCGATTTAGGCCTCTCTTCCATCCTGAATACATCACAATCCCTCCTAGAAATTCAGACTTCACTATGCCCCAACTTCAGTTTGACAAAGCTTTTAGACCACCAGCGCCTCTAGATCCTCTTGAGATGTTCTAGCCTTTCTGGAAAATGAATCGATCAACCTATATCAATGGATCAAGGACTGGCGAAGGGGCTCATGGGGGCGGGTGTTTTCTCAAATAGTCTAGATTTTTTTTTACACCTTGTGGTGTATTTTTATACCCCATCCCATAGGATAGGAGGTATACTAAGTTTGTCACATAGTTTGTAACATGGTGAAATAATAATGGTAGACCCCCAAGACCTTAAGGGCATATGATCGAGACCGAATTCTGAACCGAATGAGCCATGTCCGTCCGTCCGTCTGTATGTCACATGTTTTTAGGCCTTAAATTTTGAGCTAGAGTGCTGAAACTTCGTACGTGAGGTGCACGTCATGCGAAGCAGTACAAGTTGTAAAAATTTTTGAAATCCGCCCAAAGACACGCCCACAATCGGTCTAAATTGTGCAACTACCTCCAGAGTTTTCAAAACTGTAAGACGTTCTAAAAGGCTGAAATTTGACGTTAAGCATCTCTTAGTGAATGTGGGTGCCGTGGAAAATGTGGGTGCCGTTAGAAAACGTGGGTGCCGTGGCGCAGTGTGTGTGCCTCTGACGTCGGAGGTCTGGGTTCGAATCCTGCCTCTGCCACCTGAAAAAAAGACTTGCTCTTTTTCACGGCTCCCACCTCCGCGAGGGTCTGACAAACCCTCCGAGAGTAACATTTCTCTTGAAAAACTTCTCAAAGTGCCGTTCGGATTCGGCAAAAAATTGTAGGTCCCCTTGTATGTGAAAAAAAGTATAGCACACACAGCATACATGGTTGAGAAGTTGGCCCTGGTTCACCTCGAGCTGTTGCGCTACTCTATTTATTTATTTATTTATCTCTTAGTGCATGTAAGACACAAAAAAGACAAATTTATTTGGTAAACCTCCTCTATTGGGCGTGGCATCTATTTTAAGGGTAAATTTTCAAATGCAGCTTACTCAATATTTTTGCTCGAAATTGAAAAAAATTTGATTAATATTTTATGTAGAAAACGTTCAGTCCTAAATTTTGTTCATACAAGACTTTGGGCCACGCCCACATTTGGAGGCAGAATTGAAGAAAAACCTAAAATTTTCTAGAAAAACTTAATTTCGACTGGCCTTGAGCCTAATTTAGGAAAGCATGAAACAAAAAAGTGGCAGATTAGGTAAACGAGACTTCGTTTCAGATTTCGTTCATACAAAGTTTTAAGCCACGCCCCGTTTTAGGGGTCGATTTTTCAAAAATATTGAATTTGAACTTAAAAATTGCATTTTTACGTACGTTTAAGTGTAACTTGGAAATATCTCTGTGGAAATATCTTATAATTGATAGTTTGTAATTAGGGGCGGTTGGACTACGCCCCTTTTCGAAGCTTGCATTACTCATAAAATGTCAAAAAATAACTATGCCATCAGCATTTTACAATGTGGGATAGGATGGGGTCCGTTTTACGGACTGTAACGGTCCGTTTTACGGACTGTAACTTCTGCGCACACACCATCAAAGCATTGGAATCTGTCACTTTAAAATCGAGAGTAGCCCAAAACTGTTGATCTTCTTTAAGTTAGAGAGATGTTAAAGAATTTCAGCATTCTCCTGTACTGCGTGCCTGGCCTAGCTCGGCAAACTTTTTACACTATACTTGCTCAATCTTGCCTGAAAAATGTTCCTTATACTCAAACTCATGCTAGAACTTAATTTAAATGAAAAAACAACCCTTATAGATGGTCAGTTGGCAACAATTGTCTGGTGACTAAAGAGATTTGGTGAAAGCTTGATAAGAAATGCTCTAAGAGTTTGATTATCCTTTATAGATCACACATTAACAGATCGCAACTTTCCATACATCCACGTGGTATACCACACTGGACTTTTGTAGGTCTAAGCGCGTCGGTTTCTAACATCCGACAGGCACTTCAAATTAACCTAACCCATCTCGGCGTAAGAATTATCCGAGGGGTCAACATTGACTTGCATCACCGATCACTACCCCGTTGAAGCCAAAGCTATATGACTGCTAATAAGGGTTTAAGGGACCTGCCAAAAATTTAAAGTTACCGCCGGAGCCTTTAAGGCCAATCAAGGGAAAATCGTAATGAAATCGCAGTCGGTACCGAGGATTTGAGGGAAAATAATTCCGCAGACTTAGCACCTACCCCCCCAGGTGGCGAATAGGAAAATCCTCTCCAGTTATAGTGGGTACCGGCGTTAAAACAGTCCGGGACCAAAACCACCAAAAAAGGGAAAATCCCGGAGCGTCTGTCTCAAAATGTTAGGCCTCCTGGCTGACGTCTTTTACTTAGGTTAACGTCGGTCTATCGCTAAGCCTGACAGCTAGGCAAAAAATTCAGCTTCCATCTATCACTCCTTTTTTGTTTAGGTAACATTTAAATACTATCGGGGCTGTAACTGAAAACTCTGTTGGTAACTTCATTGCTTTTGAACGTAAAGGCATAACACTTGCGGAAGGAAGCTTTGGCGTTTCTTTATAACGTTCAAATGTTCAGCTCTTGCCGCGCAGTTTTAGTGTAACATCGGGCAGCCTCTTTCATTTTTGAGGCCTTTCACAAAGCTGTCTCACAAAGTAGCAGGAGCCGATGATCAGTAGTTGCCGAACTTTTCAACTCCGCTGGCGATGATCTGGTCATAATGATGCAACAACTCATCTGCAAGATGTGGTCGGAGAAAAGCATGCCAGATGATGGAACCTCAGCATTGTTTGCCCGGTCGTCAAGGCCTTTTAAATTACGGCAACTACAGAGGCAGCAGTTTCCTAAGCACTGCATACAAGATCTTAGCACACTGCATACTGTGATCGCCTAAAGTCGTTTGTTATCAGCTTAATAGGTGTAAAAAGTTCAGATTTACACCATCGATCAAATGTACATCTGTAAATCTTGGAAAAAAAACCACGAGTTCCAAGTCGATATACTCACCACCTATTCGTTGATTTCAAAGCAGTCTTTGACAACATCTATAGAAATGAGCTATGTTGATTCTTGATATTCTTCTAAACCAAAAGGTTGGAGCCATTGACTGGCTTTGGTGGTAGGTAGAAGGACAGCGGCATGCTTCGGTAGGCTCGGCTTAGCTCATTTACAGTAAAGGGAATTTCGCACTTTTAATCGCACCCACCACTCAACGAATAAAAGGGTCGTGCCTGGCTAAAACTAAAGGAGGATGATTAAGGAGCTAATTCCTAAAATTTTAGTACCGTGGAAAGACGCAAACGGCGACACTCGCACTAATACCACCGAACCTAAGCTAAAATAATCGAAAAGCTGACCCTGTTTCCATGGTTCCTACATTAGAATTTCGAAGAGTTAGTTATAAGGCCTGGTGACAAAAACTTGCCATTCGGTTAGACTTTGAAATAGGTAACCTTAGTTTAACTAACAGGTTGATGACTTAAAACTATTTCCGTTTTATGCAATGCTTTTAAGCGTGATAATGCTTGAGATAAGTTTAAAACGAGTCTTTTTCAACGAACTATGGGCCTCTACAACAACGTCACTGATCGGTCTATAAAGAGATAGCCAACTCGGCACAAAAATTCTCCTTTTGCCCCAAGCTTCCCCTAACTGGGGACTTCATATGCATTCTGTGTTTTACCTAGCACCCTACTACATTCTCAGCTGGCGAGTGTTTCACACAGACGGGGAATCAAAGGCGAATCCCACTACGTTCCGTTTCGTTCCCCGTGTGTGTTTTTGCGGGTCTTAGCGGTCGTTGCAGAGTTGGCCATCTTATTATAGTCTGATGCTGATCAGGGACAACGTCTTTGGAATAAAAATTCCGCTGAAAACATTAAAGTTGAATACTAAAAAGTATCTTCTTAGTATTCAAACAGTACATCACTTCTATAATAATAAAAATCATTATTAAAGAGTCTTTAAACTTATCATTATGAATAATTGTTGAATGTTCATTTTAACTAGCTCTAAGTAAATGCAAATAGTTTTATGGAATTCCAAACTCTTATAAGACGAAAACTTAACGACCAATAAAAACTAAAAATTTCAATGCAAAAACAAACTTATATGGGGGAGTTGTATATTTTTTCCTTTGACTTCGAGGCGCTTGCCGAAACAAGCCACCAAAGATTGCTATCTGCATCCAGCTGCGTGCGGCATATTATTTTCGTATGTTTTCTCCTTCGGCAGCAATTAATAATATTTTTTATTATTATTCCTCTACGTAACCAGCTTGTAACGAGGGGAGACTTGTGTTTTTCGAAAATCCCTATTACAAGTACTAGTCGAAAATGCTCTCGAAAATAAAACATAATCTCTCGTCTGGCCATACATCACAGACAAGTGGGGCCTTTCAAGTGGCAATACACTTCAATACACATCCCGAATTGAGACTCTTAAAAATAATAAATTAACGGCTGACTGGACATACAGATGGTGTAGTGGAGTGTAGCGGGGCATGTGCCTTCCCAGAGGCAACCGAAAAGATCGGAAATCCGAAACGCCACCCGACTGAAATTTGATATTTCCAATATTTTTCTCAAGATTTCATTTTTTTTTTTATTGGAGATCTCAACACGATTCTGTTGTGGTTTTGTCGACACGAAATCTTCCCAAATGGATTGCACCCTCTAAGCGCAATTAGTCAAGCTCAAAAACAGTAGCTGGGAAACGTTGAACCGACTAATCGGTTACACGAGTCGTGACACCAATTTCGAACAGTCTATTGGCTGCCGTAAATAAGATTGGATATCGTCTTACTGCCGCGAGTGTCACAATTAATCTGGCGTACAGGTGGTGGCAAGACGATGATAATAATTGCTCAACTCTTTCCTCAGACTTGGATACATTCGTTGAGGGATTTCGGAATTAACATGTGGCTTTTCTTGTATTTTTAGGTTGCTGGTTGGTGCACCGCTGGGGAAGAATCTTCAGCCAAAGACGAATCATTCGGGCGCCTTGTTTAAATGCCCCATCACGCAGAGGTGGGACGATTGCGAACAGATCCTGACAGATGGTCGACGATGTAAGTTTTCAATTTCTAGTTTTTTTTGTTTTATTAATGATTTCTTATCAGATAAATATTTTCATTTGTATTTTTTTTACTGGTGAAGGGATTTCAAAAACTATCGCTAGTGTTTGTAATAGTCCATGTAAATGTCACTGAGAAGACTTAGAATTTCAAAACGATATTCTAAGATTGAAAGAGAATTTTAATTTGCATAGAAAAAATCTTGTATATAATATCTACTTAAACAGTAATATTTTGGTATGATAATTGTAAATTGGACAAAGAATCTTTTATTTTTTTCTGTATATATAAATACTTTGGGATTGCCTTTTTATTTTATTTATAAAATACAAGATACTTATTCGTCGCTGTGTTTAAATTCGCGGTAATGTTTGGACTAAATAAGGCGATAAGATGTTCTTAAAAAAAAAACTTTAAAACTTAGAAATATCAAGATCAGAATCATTCAGAGTTTCGAGTGATGAAGTGGGTATGTGAAGAAGTTTCATAGCTTTTGTGAACCTGTACTGTTTTTTGTGTCGAAACGAAGCTCAAATCCATGAACCAGATTCTTGAATTGTAGACGTAGCTTCTAAACATCAAAGACTCTGGTGAGACCTGATGGCTTTCATTATCTACGAGTAACGCCAGCAATATTCCATAGAAGCCTCGGTTCAGCATTCTTGAACCTTGCAATCTTCACTTGCAACCTTATTTTCTTCGAATTGTGGTGATTTTACTTCATTTAGTCTAGCTTCGACAGATGACACTTACAGATTCAAGGCGAGCTTATCAATAGGCAGTTAACCACAATTCACTACATAAGTCCAGGTACTCCGCAGGGTTGCAGACTGTCCCCTATACTATTTCTGATTTTTATCAAAACTCATTTAAAGAAACGGCTCGAAACACAGCATCAATGGGTCATTCAATTCCCAACACATATTTATCCAAGCATTACCGGAAATATTGTAAATAAAATCGCTTGAACAAAAAACTACAAAATTTAAATTAAACTTATAATTAAAGTAAAACTTAGTAAAATTAAATTTATTCTTTTTTCCTTTTTTTCATTTATCCATTCCCTGTATGTTTCCGGTCTAATGGTGGATTTCTGAAATTACCTACCAAATAAAAAAAACTTTAAATTTTACATAAAAATATAATTATTATAAAAAAAATATATATATACATTATAGCGCCTGGCGGAGCTTATGAACCTTGTAAGTGGTATGGGTGCTTTATTTGTTTATTAACATATTCGTTATTTATTGTTCTTTTTTTTAACCAAAATTTTATTTTTTTTTAATTTTCAACTTAATTTATACAAATATTGGCTAACTTTTATTAACATTGCATTTTTTTCATTTGTTTTGTGACTAAATTTGATTTTAAATTGTTCTTTAAAAAAAAAGCTTAACCACTTCTTGAAATGTTGAATTCTCTTATTTTTAATTTAAAATTTAATTATTCGTTTCATGCAGCCATATCATATACATTCACGTTGCTTTTGCCTATGTAACAATCATTTCGAGGCTTCTTTTGAGGAAATATTTAAAAATATTATATTAATATTTTGAACAAACATTTGAATTAAACTTTCTCAGAAAAAAAATATTTTAAGAATCTTTCATCCCGAGTTAATGTGTCAGTAAGAACTGACATTGACTTAGCCAAGAAGGACAATTTTCGGAACATAAAAATTCGTCTTGCTTAGATTATGTGGTTGTACCTAGCCTTTCTTACCTTAGCATGAAGCATTTAAGCTTCACTTGATGATTTCAATTTAGCGATTTACTCCGTTTGAAAAAGGCAGCCAAAACTTACGACTCTGTTCCCGTTTGTGGGCAGTTTGGGCTACACCCGAAGTATAAAATCTTTTATCTCCCAGAGCTAAAATCGCCAGAAAAGTGGTGTAATGAGGATTCACCATCGAATCGGTACCTATACAAGAAGTTAATAAACTAGTGGGAGGGTTACAATCCGCTACGGCGAATCGTTGGGTACCCCATCCCAATTGACCACTGTCAAGCTCCGAATTGTGTCATAAATCTTGGTTGTTAAATTTCGGTTTCATTTAACTTCGATTGTATTTAGAATTTCTCAGTTAAGAATGTTCTCCCTAAGAAAGGGGCGTGGCACCTTTGGGGTAGACCCTTCTAAATAACATCGTATTTTTGTTTATATTTTTTATCAGAAATGGTATACACGTGGTGAGTGCATTTTTATATTAAAAATTTGGTTTATACTTAAAAACGGCCTGAATAGTGGGCGTGGCGAAAATTTATACACTTGAGTTGATAGCTTACGCACATATATGAACATTTTGTAGTGGAAGTTTTTTGGATTTAAAGCAAATATATCAAATAAAAATCGTTTATTAGAATGCATATTAAGTATGACCACGCCTACAAGGGGGCGGTATTCGCTTTTTTAAAATGCCAATCACAAAACACTTAAGCGAGGATATCGCACACCAAATTTCAGCTTCCTGTGACAACTTTGATTTTTCACGCTGATAAGTAAAGTGGGCGTGTCAGTGGGCGGATTTCAAAAAATTTTACACTTGTACTGCTTCGGGACCTAGAAAGAACAGATATCAAGTTTCAAGTTCCTAGCTCAAAATTTAAGGCCTAAAAACTACCGACAGACGGACGGACGGACATGGCTCATTCGACTAACAATTCGGTCTCGATCATGTGCCCTTAAGGTCTTGGGGGTCTACGGTGATTATTTCTCTAGGTTACAAACTATGAATCAAACTGAATATACCTCCTATCCTATGGGATGGGGTATAAAAAACCCATACACAACACCAAGCCGCTTCATTCCACAAACAGCCTGTGCGGAAGATAATATTTGAAGTCTCTTTTTGGCCAATCGAATTGTGTGACTCAGAGTGGCTTCAAATTATGTGCTGATGGGAACGGGTCGTAATTCGGCTCTTCAAAATTCTAACTTAAGCATTAAAAAAAATCTGCTTATTCTGCTTCTTTAAGATAACTTTTGACTTTTTTAAAAGCAAAGGCAAACCAGAAACGGACAGTTGAGTTATGCTGAGGTTGGCACACTCCGCATACTGTACGTCATATTTCACTGTGTCGCCTTGTCAATGTTTCATTTTTAGAATTTTAACAATCAGGAATTTGGAAACAAAATTTTGTAAAGAGTATTTTGTTCCCAACCCTTTGCTAATATTTACGAAGCTTCACTGTCAATTCAACTGGATGGCGCACTTGGGGCCAGTTTTTCATTGCGCGATCATCCGAGTTTCCGAGTTAAACTGAGATTAACCCAAATTAGTTTTTCAGTCAATATCGATCCGGAATTAATCTCAGTTTAACCGCCTTTGGTTCATTAATCCCAGACTTTCAACGCATTATCTCATAATTTGAACGCCTATTTTTGGGGGTGAGGCCAACTCAAATAAATTATATACAATATATGAGTTTAGGCTAAGAACTTGTAAGTTTGGTGTTACAGGGTAATTAGGGTCGGACATTAAGAAGTTCTATACAGACGAATTGCACTTACTTACTTGCACTTACTCACTTGTTCTATGAAAAGTGAGAGTCAGTACTTTCGACAGTCGAAGATTTTCACAACTTTAGGTACTGACGGAGTAAACTCTGCATTGAACAAGAGAGTAAGTGCAAGATACTTCTATATACGCGACCCTATATACCATGTAATACCAAATCTTAAAGTTTCTTGGCACGTATCCACACATAACTTGTATAGGCCACGCCCCCAAAAGTGGGCATGGACTTGAAATTAAAATCAATTAATTGTAATTTCGTTAGGATCATGAAAAAATACGGTAAAGGCTAAAATTATTTCAGAAAAAAACAGTTTTTTCCTAAAACCGCCCCTTAAAAGTGGGCGTAGCTCAAAATTTTGTATGGAGCAAACTTAGCATATAGAATTATCTTTAATATTTGTCATAGAATTTTTTTTCGA
The DNA here is from genome assembly GCA_947623515.1 of Neoascia interrupta. Lineage (NCBI taxonomy): Eukaryota > Metazoa > Arthropoda > Insecta > Diptera > Syrphidae > Neoascia > Neoascia interrupta. The sequence goes on from OX392463.1 coordinate 3,716,541, forward strand.
TTTGGAGTCAACTTACCTAGAAATCAGGCATTTAAAAATCTAACAAAAGTGGGCATGGTCGATATTGTGGGCAGTCGAATTTTTGCCCTGTTAATGGTCTTGGGCCAATATTGCTCAGTACCAAAATTTAAGTTCCTGTGCCTTGTCTAACTTGACCAAAAGGCATTTTGAATGAAAATGTGAAATAGAGGTTGTCTCACATTGAAGCCAGTAGTGGGCGTGGCCGTTGAAGGATTAAGCCAATTTTCACGCTTTGTCTGTGCAACAAAAGAACCAAGCCGTGCACCAAGTTTCAGCTCTCTAGCTTGATTTTGAAACCCTAAAACCTTCATGCAGACGGACGGATGGACGGACATGGCTTAATCGATTCACATGTTGGTCTCGATCATATCTCTAAAAGGTTTTACGGGTTAAAGATGATTATTTCACTGTGTTACAAACTATGCAAACTATATATTACAAACTACAAACTATATATTAAAATTAATATACCCTCGGTCGGGTATAAAAGGTTGCAGATTTGTTTTGTTCCGGGATTAGGAGATCTTTGTTTAAGTTGGGCTTGGGAAATAACACAAATGTTAAACTCGAAAGGTATACCTAATGACTTTACAATATTGGATTTTTCTGTCTCAAGAAGCATTAAGGCCAGAAAAATAAATGTGACACTGAATTGGCCATATTTTGGACTCATCATCAAGTTAAAAAGATAAATACAAATCCAATAAAATAGCTGATTCATACAAGTTTAGTGGAGTGGTCCTAAGTTCTCAACTCCAAAGTCCATCATTAAGTTCATTTTTGCGACTCAACCTGCGACAAAAACTGATGAAGGCAAAAATAGGTTGAAGGAAATTTAACATCGCCAACATTTGTTAGAAGTTGTCTTAGAATATTCTTAAGCATAATAAATATGAATGTACCTTCTGGCCAAAGCGTATTTCTAATGAACATCTATTTAATAGACCGGGCCTGCAAAAGTAGGCTGTAAGACTACCATTCGACTGGAAGTGCGGTAGCGTGGTCAAATGCTTTAAAAATGTTACAATTATGAGAGCCCTTAACCAGCTTTTAGGGCCGCATTTCATATTATCCCATAAAATCTGCACAAAAACGATGTCTGCAAATCTTCTTGTTATGGCACTGCACTCCGCCAACTACATTGTATTATTTACACTAAACGTCAAGAGAGTGATGGAGCACGCCACATGTTCAGTCGAGCGGCAAAATCTTCCCAAGCCACAGAGAACACGTAAACCCAGTCCAACCAGCAGAGATGAACTCAACCCCGAAACTCGGAAAATGGGCTCCTTCCTCGGGGGATAAACGAACGTACTCAATCGACACTTGCAGGCGATTAACGAAATTCAGCAAAAAAAATCATCCTTTTACTTGGTTGCGCGATTCCAAATGACAAAAACGACGACGCGTCTCTATTTTGTTCTCACTAACTCAAGCCCATCCGCATACTTTTGGCGACCGGCATGATGGCAGCAGTGGAATTCGCCTCCAAGTAATTTATGAATCCCCCCACCCGCATTTCTCGGGATGCTCAAAGAGGCGACTGTTTTGCTGTTCATGGCAATGTTCACCCCATGTATTTATGTCATGTGTTATTTATAGGTCGCGGGTCCTTAGCACTATCCAGTCCCGACTTGGCAGAGCCATTAAAGTGGGACAACATATGGGAATATGTTAGCACTGTGCGGTGTGCCCGTGTGAGTCATTAACATGCATTAGCTTGTGCTTTGCGAATCTCCACATACATCAGCTCCAAATTCTCTAAATGAGCCGAGAAGTGAATTCCGATTCGTCTTAGTCTCATCCGTCGTAGACCTTTGCTGAACCCATCCCACGCATGAAGAGATTATAAGTTTTTCCGTTTGCCAACGTCTCACGCTGGCAACGCAGAAGACGCTTGTTCTTGCAGCATAGATGTTCACACTGTCGGGAATAATTACAGTGCAGCATGCAAAGCGGTAAGACGATCCGCCATGGTAAACTGAACCGAACTGAAAGGTCTGTAATCGTCGTGTAGAAAGCTGGTGCGTGGGCGTCCCAGAAAACACAAATGTCAACCTCTGTGCACAAGCTGCCTCGTGCAATATGGCCAAGCGCAAGACCCATCCAGATGGAGCACTCTTCCATGCTGGCCAACTTTCTGTGAGTATGTAGGTTCGTTTTCCAGGTATAAGCTGAGCTCTATTGAAATCCAATTAAAGTGGAGTAAGATTCCAGTCGTGCGGATTTAATGAACCTTGAGGGACTGTTATGGCTCAGTGCGATTGCGACAGGCCTTTCACTGCCCCATCGGCAACAACTGGGACTGGAAACCTTCGACTGGCGAGGCAATCAATTGCAGAAGTGAATCGGATCTGGCTGTTCGAGTGGATTTATTATTCCGAAGCCGCGTGGACGTATGGACGACAACGACAGCGACAACGAGCACAGTTTGCAGTAGCGATAAGCTAATTCTTTCCCTATCACCCAGTTGCATTCGTAATAAATTCTAGGAAAAGCGTGTAAACACATCTGTGTATAGGTTAGCGAAAAGCACTGGTGTGGCTACTCTCTTGGAGTCCAATGGAGCACGGCAATATGGGATCAATGCACAATTAATGGCCAACAGCTGATACTAGATACTTTAGTTGGCTGCTGTTGGGCGCGTGCGGTATGTTAAGTGTCAGCAGCATTTGTTTATTTCACTGGTTTTCTGAGAAGTGTTTGAGAAGCGTTTCCGGGATAAAGCACAAGTGATTTGTCGATTAGTTTTTTGAATGCATGTTCTCCAGATTTTATTAATCATGTAGCGTTGACAAATTGCCTTTTGAGGGGGATTTATTTAATGCAGCTGGATTTACGATGGGTTATGTGAGAGCTGATTCTACAAGTAGTAGATGGTTAGGAGGACTTTTATGATTAGGTTGGCCGGGTAGTGTCGGAAGCTATGGCGAACCTTCATGTTTTGTTTTAACGTTTGCCAAAGCTAAAAGTAACTACTAAACTAAACAAAATTGAATTAGGTATTTCTTATTGAAATCTAAGCAACGTACTAAGAAGAAAAACTATTGCAAGATACCATATCACCTTAAGGGCGGTAGATATGGTACACCCTAGCGGGTAATATGGCGCTTTAAGGTTTTTTTTATAGTTTTTTTGTTTAACTTGTTGCCAGTGTTTGTAGGCAGTTAACCACTTTTCGCAGTGCAACTTATCACCTTGCTTTTTCTTAATGTTTCAGTCCTTCCCCCATCCTATGCTAGGGAGAGGCTTACTCTCTGGACCCTATTGGTTTCCTTTCGCTTTGAACACTTTAAGTTTTGCCGTTTCCTGTTTTCCGCGAAGTTAAATCTTGAGCCGTTTTTTTGTTTACTTAATGCTGAAGCTGGAAGCTAATATCTTAAATTGACCAAAGCTGTATTGGGTCAATATCTATTTCATTTTTTCAATGAGTTTTGTCACATACGCCCTGTAAGTGATTCCCAAATAAGTAACCCAAAAGCAATAAAACCTTCTCCAAATAAATTCGAAAAACCTAATCCGCTTTTTACCTTCAATGTTTTCTGTTATAAAAAATTCATGCAAACCTACATGAAGGGTGAATAGGTACTCCAGCCACATCACCCTCACAAAAATGCGACTTTTTCTTCTTTCCAACATATTCGTCCCATTCTACTCCACTTGTAAAGCTCCCCTAGTTCTCAGTTCACAAAGAAAGCCACAGAAAAAAAGTTTGACTCGTTTTCAAATGTCATTTTTCATACAGAAAAGCCATTTCACACAGAAAAAACATTCAAAGAAGTTCATACTGTTCGCCAGAGTGGATCCGAGATTAACTCACCAAATTTGGCGAAGTAAACTGAGATTGCTTCCGGATTAATTTTCACCGAAAAATTCATTCGGGAGTTTCGAGAATTTCGAGAATTTCAGTTAAACTCGAATGATCTCGCACTCAAAAACTTGCCCTTAGGGGGTTTAAGTTATAGTTTTGGCCAAATCTCTTTCGTCACTCACTAGAAAGGTACTACCACCTCCCCATCTAAGGTTTGTTCTTTTTTTTTGCATCCAGTTTTAGCATGAGTTATTGCATGTAGAAATTGGAATGCCTAAGGAAAATTTTTCTCTTTGTTGAGTTGAGTTGAAATCAAAAACTGAAACAGAAACAAATTAGGTCCGACTTTTGCATTTTCAAGTTGCCAATTAACACGAAAGGAGCTCAGGCCTATAAGGGGCGGGCTATCCGGCTCTCCGTCCTTAGAGCTAAGCAAAGGATCTGGTCCTCCAGGTTGGGGGTCGTGCCGTCGGGGTGACTTCCCGGCCACGTAAAGAAACACCAGTCACGAAGCGGAAACAAGCCTCGGATTCGGACGGATTTACTGTTGACGACCAATGCAAACGAGAAAAGGACAACGAGCTCCGGATCTGCACGTGGAATGTTAGGTCCCTTAACAGACCACGTGCAGCCGAGCAACTAGCGGAGGCCCTTAACGACTGCAAGGCAGACATTACTGCCATCCAAGAAATGCGGTGGGACGGGCCGGGCAAAAGAAGGATGAAAAACTGCGACATCTACTACGGCGACTGCTATCGGCATCAAAGACAGCGCCTATTTGGATGTGGTTTCGTTGTTGGAGGCAGACTTAGGCAAAAAGTCTTGAGCTTCAACCCTGTAAGCGAGCGCCTCGCGACGATCCGCATCAAGGCTAAATTCGCCAACATTAGCCTGATATGCGCACATGCCCCCACTGAGGAGAAAGATGACGAGACCAAAGATATGTTCTACGAGCTCCTGGACAAAACTTATGAGCAGTGCCCTAGCTACGACATTAAAATTGTCCTAGGCGATTTTAATGCCAAGCTAGGAAGGGAGGGCATCTTTGGTCGTACTGTCGGAAAGTATAGCCTGCACGACACGACCTCCGATAACGGATTCAGGCTGATCGACTTTGCTGCGGGGCGACACGTTGTGGTAGCTAGTACACAGTTCCCGCATCTCAATATCCACAAAGGGACATGGAGATCTCCCGATCAATCAACCGTCAACCAGATTGACCATATTGCGATCGACGCAAGGCACTCCTCCAGTATCATGGATGTCCGAACTTTCCGAGGGGCCAACATTGACTCGGATCACTACCTTGTTGTAGCCAAGGTACGGCTGCGGATATCCCGACCAGCGCCAAGTAATGGAAATACTGTGAGGAAGTTTGACGTCGGCCGACTACAATCGCAAGAGATCGCCAGGTCCTTCTCCAACCGAGTCTCTCAAAACCTTCTACGAAGTCCTATGCAACCAGCATCAAGTATTGATAGCCAGTGGCAACATTGCCAAAATGCCATCAGAGACGCCGCCTCTGAAGTGCTGGGTTTCACACGGCGACCACAACGAAACCCCTGGTTTGACGATGAATGCCGGCAAGCACATGCAGCTAAACAGGAAGCATACAAAGCGGCGCTGCACAGAAGGACTAGAGCTGCTCGCGAGCTCTACGAGCAGAGGAGGAGAGAGGAGCACCGGCTTCTCCGAAGGAAAAAGAGAGAGCACGAGAAGCGCGCGGTTGAAGAGATAGAGAGATGTTACAACAGGAATGAGGTTAGAAAGTTTTACCAAAGGATCAAAAGGTCCTGCCAAGGGTATAAACTTCGAACTGAAGCCTGTAAGGACCATCAAGGGAACATCGTTGTAGAATCGCAGTCGGTGCTGAGGATTTGGAAAGACCACTTCTGCAGACTGTATAACGGCGAGGAAGAACCAAATACCGCTGTCAGGCAGAACGAACCATTCAACCCGGGCGAAGACGTTACCGACGAAGCATACGAACGATACCGCCCACCCGACCTGGAGGAGGTGAAAGTAGCTGTGTCTAAGCTCAAGTGCAACAAAGCAGCCGGAGCAGACGGCCTAGCTGCCGAACTTTTTAAATCCGCTGGCGATGAGCTGGTTAGGAGCATGCACCAGCTCATCTGCAAGATATGGTCGGAAGAAAGCATGCCCGACGAATGGAACCTCAGCATTGTTTGCCCGATCCTGAAGAAAGGAGACCCTCTGAGTTGTGCCAACTACAGAGGCATAAGTCTTCTTAACATCGCATACAAGATCTTTTCTGCTGTACTGTGTGAACGCCTGAAGCCGTTTGTCAACAATCTGATAGGCACATATCAGTGTGGCTTTAGGCCAGGAAAGTCCACCATCGATCAAATATTCACACTGCGGCAGATCTTGGAGAAAACCCAGGAATTCCAAATCAATACACACCACCTCTTCATCGATTTCAAGGCCGCGTATGACAGCATCTATAGAGACGAGCTATATAGCGCAATGTCTAGTTTTGGCATCCCTGCCAAACTCGTCAGTCTGTGCAGGATGACGATGGAAAACTCACGCTGTTCCGTCAAGGTCGGCAAAGACCTCACCGACCCCTTTGATGTCAAAAAAGGATTTAGACAAGGCGACGCGCTGTCATGCGACTTCTTTAACATCATACTTGAGAGAATTGTGCAGAACTCTCGCGCCAACACCAGAGGTACAATCTTTCAAAAGTCCGTTCAACTACTTGCATACGCAGACGACATTGACATAATCGGTAGAACAAAGCGTGATGTCAGTGAAGCCTTCGTGAGTATTGGGACGGAAGCGGCGAATATGGGTTTAGCAGTCAATGAGGGCAAAACCAAGTATATGCTGTCATCAAGAAAAGACACCCAACACCGACGTCTTGGACAAAACATCACCATCGACAGCTATAACTTTGAGGTAGTTAGGGACTTTGTCTACCTTGGTTCCGCTATCAATTCAGACAATGACACCAGCGCTGAAATCAAACGAAGGATAACTCTTGCCAATCGCTGTTTCTTTGGGCTAAGAAGGCAATTGAGTAGCAAAGCCCTCTCTCGAGCAACTAAAGTGTCCATGTATAAGACCCTCATCATCCCAGTCCTGCTTTACGGTGCAGAAGCATGGACTCTGTCAAAGGCGGATGAAAACACTTTAGGCTGCTTCGAGAGGAAAATTCTTCGGACGATTTACGGTCCCGTCTGCATAGACGGAGAGTGGAGGAGGAGATATAACATCGAACTGTACGGGCTGTACAGCGATACCGACCTAGCCAAAAGAGTCAAAACACAACGTCTACGATGGCTGGGTCATTTAGAGCGGATGGACACCAACGCCCCGGCCCGGAAAATCTTCGAATCCACACCGCAGGGACGACGCGGTAGAGGAGCACCGAGACTCAGGTGGCGCACGCAAGTGGAAGGGGACCTCAGCCAACTTCGCGTGCGAAACTGGAGACGGCTAGCTAGAGACAGAGCTGGCTGGCGAAGCTTGTTGGCCGAGGCCCAGGTCCACCCCGGACTGTAGCGCCACCTTAAGTAAGTAATTAACACGAAAAGCCATACAAGTACCCAACAAATGCCCGATTGTGCATATTTAAAGCTAAATGCTCTCTGCGTGTTATTTGAAGCTAGGTATATCAGAAAAATTTCGACTCAACTACTCGGAGCGAGTTCGATCGAGACGACTCGAATCAACTCAACTCAACTCGATCCGCGTTTGTAATAAGGTCGAAGGTGGCTTGAACTCTGCATATAAACGAAGCTAACATTGCCAATAATTGGCTATTGAAGGCTTACCCATGGCGGTCAATTTTGAGATATGTGAAGACCTATACACGTCAACGGCTGGCTGTTGCTGTCATCCCATTTGTCAAGCGAGTACGAAAACTATTTGTTCAGGAAAGATATTTTCTATTTCATTTGCTTTTTGTGAGAGGACAAAATATTTTATTCTCAAATCAGGTTGATAACTCATGGCTGTTCACATAAGGAGCGAGAGCGCGAGCGAGGGTCTCGGGCGAGCTGTCAAATGAATTTCAATCAATGGCAATGTATTGGGTGGTTCACAATACCGGCGTGATCGCTGTCTCGCTCGCTGGGCTTTTCGAAAAATTGGAAAACCCTCGCTGAGGTCGACGATTATTCTGTCATTCGCTGTTGTGAGTTATGACACGCTAATGAATAGACATTTTTTTCCTCGAAACTAATACTTTTTGTGAAATAAAAACTATTCATGTGCAATAAAGTCGACAAATTTTAGAAATATGTTATGTTTTGTCACTGTGCAGTCAAAACAATCGTCGCGGTTTCTCGCTTTCATTGTTTATTAACAAACGATTTCTCTCGTCTCGTGTTGTCGCTGCCGCTCTGGTTTTACGCTCTCGCGCTGAATATGAAACGGCCATCACACGAAAAAAGCGAATTCGTTCATCGAAGGCAGGTCAACTTGTGAACTTCGAGATCTGTGGTGACAGCTAAAGGTCGTCACATATTCCAAATTTGACCACCAGGTATCGCATTCTAACTCGTCCAATCGTCAATTAGGTATACACGATTAATGCATCCAACTTTTTGTGACAATCAATGGTTTACTTTACGTCCTGGGCTATTTCAGAAGATTAGAGATTCTGATTTTGAAAATCTTGAGTTTTTGCATATCCGCACACATCGGGAAACTCTTCGGCTATACTACCACCCTTTTCTCCTTTTCAAAGGATATTAATGGTCCCTTTGTTATAACTGATGATAATGACATCTAAACGAAGAAAAAATTGTAGTCTCGATTCAAAAAACTAGTGAAGGGTGATTTGTGATTTTGTTTTTCAGACCAACTAAATTTGAGGACGTACCGAAACTATTAAGCGGGGACCACAAAGCAGCCTCAGGCTTCGGCTTCGCCCCGTTACGATGCGTGGGCTTTGAACCGACTTTGCAATGACATTTTGCTCATGGAGAGAGAGCTTTTATTATGCAGTCACTACATTCCCCAAGCATGCCATGATAAATTAAAAAATACGCACACACAGCCGAAAACCCTGTGTACATAATTATGTGGAACATGCATGTCCAACTAATAAATAAATGATACACAATTTGGCCCAAAATGTAGACACACTCAGATATTCTGCGTCATATCCTTGCATGACCAACACATTTATACAATTATACAAATATAGCCAAGGGCAGACTGATTGACTTTGTGTGTGCGATCGAAATCAACCCCCATTTGTTTCATACGAAGAAAAAGTTCAGCACATCTGAACTTGTGCGGGGCTTCTGAGCCTCATTACGTAGCATTAAGTTTTCTCTTTGCGCACTCTTTCTCTTTGCAAACAACATTTTGAAGCCGAGCTTCGTTGAGTTAGGAAACACTAAAATCGTATGGCTGAACTTGTAAACGTCAAGCCGAGGCCAAGCGCAGGCTGCTTTGTGGTTCCCGCATTAAGTCCTTCTCTTGAAATTTTACTTGATTGTAGCGTGAGGTGCCTATTGTAGAGTGTAGCCTTTCTACGCACATCTAAAATCTCGGTTCTATGTGGTTAGACTAAAAATCTATCTGAGGATTTCACACTCCGGATCCGAAAGTCGTCTAGACTTCTTTGAAGGTTTGGTTGAATTTTACGCAATGGAAAAATGAATATTGTTTGATTGGTGAAAAAGGTGTTTGGAAAAAAGGGTTTTACATTTTAAATATATGAAGAAATAATGTAAAGAAATGTAAAGAAAAATATCGCGCCACTTGTTTTGGTTGCAACGATTTTCTTAATTGCTGAATTCTTGAAAATCTACACAAGAAACATCCATCATCAACTTGCATGCGACAAAGCGTCACAAAAGAAAGACGCATCCTCATAACTTTTTCGACCTTATTTTGCCTTGGATGTTGCCCTAATATGCCTTTCCACTCATGTGTGCCATCATCACACTCAGCACATTCATCATAGTTAATCGTAATGCTTCCTCCGCCTCTGTCATCAGAGATGAATGAAGATGCGGGATCGAGCCTGCCACAAGATTGTCATTTCTCATGATCGCGCACTGGGGGCGAGTAAAAGTCCTTGTCAGATGCGTATGTGTATGCTTGTGAGTTATCGTTAAGTGGATGTTGTGTTTTTAATCTTTTTTTATTCAATTTATATTTATATTCTTTTTGGGCAAATAGTGTCCATAAATGTAGTCTTAATCTTTTTTGACTAACTTAGCGCTTTTACTAACATCGGTGGCCCTTGATCCGCCGCTAATCTTTCAACTTAAATAGTATCAACTCCTTATTTATTTGTAAATAAACTGCATTAACCGCTTAGTTACTTCTCCTTCAATCATCTCTTTGTCTTCGGATTTTCTTTAATCGTTGTTTCTCTTGTTTTTTATTGGATTTTTTTTTTATTAATTAACATTTCTGCAACGCATTTTAAATACAATCGCTAATGTCTCACTCTGAATACAGCATACGAATCCGAGGACCTTATGCCTCCAGCCGATGACGAGATCAAGGAGGGACAATGGCTTGGAGTGACAGTTCGATCGCAGGGCCTTGGGGGCAAGGTAAGTGTGTAGAAAACTGTACAGACCAAGCGATCGCGTTTCATGGACGTTTATTACGCTTTGATCATCAGATATCCAAAAATTATGCATCCAATGATAAATCTATTGTTTTTCGTTTAAGGTTATGGTCTGTGCCCATCGGTATATCATGAAGAAGGGGGAGAATCAATACGGGCAAGGGTTGTGCTATGTGCTAACGAACGACTTGGACTACGAGGAGGTCTATGAGCCGTGCAAGGGCCGCACCATTGTGAGGTTTGTATCAAATTTCTTTCGTGTGTTGTAGATTCAATATGACGACTTGGCACTTAAGATTGAGATGGATGATTAATTTAGTTCTCGCGCTTTAATCGAATGCGGGGAGCATGGTCAGGCACATCAGCTTCAGAGGTTAATGAACCTTTCATCTAAGAAGCGAAATCGATTAATCGATCAATTTATTGTAATAATTGAGTTGCAATTGATTGTCGTTTTGTTGGATTTTTTTGTGGGTTCATTTGTGCACTTAACACATGACATTTATGTAATTTCAATGATTGAGAAAATTCGATTGTCAGGGGTCAGAGAAAGGCGAGCTATATGTACATCAAAGTCTTGGGATTTACAAGCCGACAGAATGTGATCTCCAGATAAGGAATGATCCAATAATGACGAATTTCGGCTATTATTTCTGGACAAAGACTGGCTTGGTCAATGTGATCTAAGGTGAACCGTCCATCTTACAAGGGACCGTTTTCCCAGTATGCGAAACGAGACCTTTGTAATGAGACTAAATCCAGTAGTTGAGCGAAATGCGGTGGTAACACTGACAACTTTAAATCACACGGAACCAGACGGAAGCATCATGTTTATAGGTTGTTGCGTTCCGGGCAAAAGTACGATCAGTGCTATTCTCTGAGAGGAAAAAATTTTGATTTAATAAATCAGATTAATAATTGATTTATAAGTGGGTAATAATGTGTATTGGTGTAATTGACTTGGCATGCAACATAAAATCCTTCAATTCACATCAAAAATTCGCAACTATTTTCAGAACTCATTTAAACGTCAAACGAAATCCCATCGGATGCTAATGTGAATGCGTTCAAGACATTTTGAAATTTTTATGTAATTTGAGTTTAAATCTTTTATGTCTTGGGTATTATCTTGCTCTTGTCACTGGAGGCCTTAAAGAGATCAGTTCTTTTCTTTTCTCGATGTCTTTAAAGTTCCTTTTTCAAACGGTACTCCCTAGAGCTGCTGACTGATGCAAGCGAAAGCCTAGGTACATGTGTCGGAGGCCATGTTTCAAGCAAATTGGAATGTTTTATGAGGTTTAGGTTATGACTGTTGGCTATCAAAAAAGTTTTTTCCGGGTTACCTCGCCAAATAGGCGAATTGAACCAAGGTTCCAATGAACCGGATCTAAACCTAAGACTTACTCCAAAACTCGGATGAACTCGAAATGAAACGCACTTAGCAGATTCCTCATTTTGACTCATCACTCTAACAAAAAATCCTTGCCTTGCGTGCTTGTATAAAAGACTTTGCTATGGATTAATTAAGGGCTAAAAGCTTCATGATCTCACTTAAAACCAAATGAAACACTGTCCTTAAAGGATTCACTTTTAAAATGCAAATTACTAACTTAACGGCACGTGTCTTATGTCTCATACACCTCATCTAACTCAATATCCTCGAATTCTTTTTAGCGTTTGTAAGAATGTCCCAGGACCTGCGTTGTTTCAACCATATCACATGTCACTACTCTTTCTCAACATTAACCTACGCATAACCATGACCTTGACAAATCAAGCACAATTGCTTCTCTGGCGCACAAACTTTAATTGCTACCCAAGGAGTGGTTCCCAACAAAGGGCGACACTTACCCATTACCGCATTAGAACCACAGCGTTGGTTCTATCCATTTTGCATGTTGTCCTGTGCACAGACCTATTTGGGATAACGATGACAAAATTCGTATAATTACGGTGACCACTTTAATTCTAGCTAAGCCTAAGCGCGCGGGGAGTGCTGGCACACTTTGAACTTTCATGCAAATTAAGGGGGAATTAATGTGCGAACAGGATATAGGTGGGGCTGCACGTCGTCATCGTGTCCTCGAACAAACGCAGAGGACACGACAATATAAAAAAAAAAAAAACAAATAACATTAATACGGCCAAGTGGTAAATAAATTATTCTTGTTTATCTGCAGAAATCACGAGGATTATGGCTTTTGTCAAGCGGGCACATCTGGGGCTTTGTTAGACGATAATACCATGGTCATCGGCACGCCTGGACCATATACGTGGCGAGGAACGATTTACGTCACCAACATCGGAGGCGAGTACCTAGCGCGGGACAAGAACATGTACTATGGCGACCATTCGGAGAGCTCCTCGCCGGTGGATAAGTACAGTTACCTGGGAATGGCCGTCACTGGAGGGAGGTACTTCGGCGAAAGGATGTCCTTTGCTGCAGGCGCTCCACGCAGTAATGGCCACGGCCAGGTTGTGATATTCAATAAGGCCGAATCGAACCCGATTCCGGTGGAGATGATCCTGGAGGGCGAGCAGTTCGCTTCGAGCTTTGGCTATGAGCTGGCCACCGCCGATATCAATGGCGATGGGGAGCCAGACCTGATAGTGTCGGCACCGTTTTATTTTTCGAAAAGCGAGGGTGGTGCAGTCTATGTGTACCAAAACGAGAAGAGTAAAACGAAAAAAAGTACTCTGCCTCAGAAGCCGACGCTCAAGTTGACCGGAACACTTGAGAGTCGCTTCGGATTGGCGTTGGCTAACATTGGCGACATCAACCGAGACAAATGTGAGGACCTGGCGATTGGAGCGCCATACGAGGACGATGGTGTTGTGTACATCTATCTCGGTTCGAGAATGGGGCTTGTGGATAAACCTTCACAGGTTATTCGTGCATCTGAGCTGGGGAACGTCCCAACGCCGATCAACAGCTTTGGCAGTTCCATCACTGGTGGCACTGATTTGGACGACAACTCATATCCAGATGTTGTGGTTGGAGCCTATAATTCGTCGGCTGTAGTGGCGCTGCTGTCGCGACCAATCATAAGCATTCAAACGAAGGTCGACAACTCTGAGGAGCTGGAGAACATTGACCCAGCTAAAAAAGGCTGCCCCTTTGATTTTTCAACGAACCTTACATGGTAAGTCGAGAGGTTTTGTTTCGAAAGGTTTCCCCTTCTATAATTGACTTTTGTTTGGCAGCTTCTCCTTCAAGGCGTGCTGTTCTATCGAACCCTATGAGGGAACAGTCAAACCAACAGTTCTCAAGCTCTTGCTAACAGTTGAAGCTGAGACATTCTCGAGCAGTAAAAAGTTCTCCAGAGTGTTCTTCGCTCCGGACAATAAGCGAAAGAATGTCGTCAAACGAGAGCTCACTGTGCAAACCGATGGAAAGCTTGAATGTCAACTACTGACTGGTTACATCAAGGAGAATACTAGGGACATTCAAAGCCCGCTAAAGTTTAGACTCAATTATACTATTGTCGAACCAGAGCTGCCGGATTCGGGCTTAAAGGCTCTAAACCCTATTTTGGATAAGACACAAGCTGATATTGAGTTTGAAGGAACCTTCCAGAAGGACTGTGGGGAGGACGATGTCTGTGAGTCGAATCTCATGCTGACGGCTGAGATCGACCTGGAAAAGAAGGGTGAGTTCTGTCAGTCTGGGAAAAGGTCTGGAAATTGATTGTTCTTTTTCAGATGGACACTATGCATTGATCCTTGGCGAGCGGGAAGAGCTGAGAGTAAGTGTGAATGTGAGCAATTCGGCGGACTCTGCGTACGAGTCGCAAATGTTCATCGTTCATCAAAAGAGTGTCACATATATTGCAGCTTCAAAGACGGTAAGCTTCAGGGCCGTAGGGGTGTAAAAGAGGTTATTGTGCCTAACGCCATCTCTTTTCTTTGTAGAACACTGCGATTTGCAATCGATTCAATGAAACTGTGGTCGCCTGCAGTCTGGGCAATCCAATGCGTCGAGGATCGGCTTTTCAGGTGTCTATTCGTTTCGATCCCCGTGGCCTGGAAGACGCCGAGACGATGCTTACTTTTGACATTTTCGCCAACACAACGTCGAAACTGCTAGGCGGGATACCGGCTGTCAAGGAATCTGTCAGGGTGGTGAAACGAGCTGATTTGAACTTGAGAGGATGGGCGCGACCCGAACAATCCTTCTATGGTGGCGAGGTCAAGGGAGAAAGTGCTATGGAATACCTTGAGGATATAGGAACTCTAGTCACACATACCTACCAGGTACGACAACGTGGATTGATATACTTTGAGTTTCAATTATTTTAATCCATCTTCTTGCAGATTTACAATGAGGGCCCATGGAAGGCACCCAAAGTAGTACTCACAATCTACTGGCCACATCAAGTGACCAACGACAAGAAACAAGGCAAATGGCTGCTCTATCTGGAGGATCTACCCATCATCGAAGGTATTCATAACGGGGAGAATTTCGTTATTTATTTTGGAAAAGAAACCTTTGAAACTGCTGAGCATTGTCAAAGCACTTAAGTGGCTCATTGGGGAATCGCTCGTGACAGTCAATAAGTTGCTTCCGGGCTTGCATAAAATCATCTGACCACTGAGTCTTCGATGGAATTGGGAACATGGATTCCATTTTCTCAGCGGTGGTTTTGAATTCTGTCTCCATTAGCTCATTTGACTTCTTGTTTAGATCTTCGGCTTCCTTGAGTTGTCGTAGACGATGGTCCAGTTCCTGTGACTTCTCGACCGATGGATCTCCTATCTGGGCAGCAAAGTTATTTAAACGATCAGCAACCTGAGTAGAGATGATTATTACATTCTGGGGTGGATGTGTGTTTTCGATGCTAAGCGATCTTGATTCTGCGGTACCCATTTTCGTTTAGTGTTAAAATATTTGGTTTTTAAAGTATAGAAAATTTGAAAACGAAATTTGGAACTCGTCCGATATATTTTTGACCTTAGTGCCTGAGAGAACGTAATCGATGTTCAAAAACTTTTTTTTGTTTTTTTTTTCACGCCAGATAAACACGTCAGCTGGGTTGCTTTTTTGATTGTTCGGCCCTTCTTGAGCTTTCAAGCACTTTCGCCGAACGTCCATTGTGGCATTGCACCATGCAGAACCACGTGTCATTCATACCATGTAATTTGGGGCGAAAAAAATTGGTAGGACCACTACTTACAGCTGGGGAGTGAGGACCTTCGAACTGAGTTAAGGATTTTGTTGTTTCTTTTTTTAACCCATAAGGTTAAGTTTTGGTCACGATCTCGGGTAATTCATAGACGCGTTCGATAAAACTATCCCCAGTGTGCCTTAAAAAACACTCCCACTTTTCAGGGCGGTTTTCTCCCCGTACTAATCCGCGATTAATATAAATCTTTTTTTAATACTAAATCTTTATTTATTATACAATTTAAATTCCTCTCGGCAAGCGATTAAAAATAAATCCCCTAATAAATCCCATTCACCCTATTCACAAACCTATTTTCCACACCTTTGTAACAGTTTGAGAATCAAAAAAGGAAACTGAAACTGTCCCTTTACGACAGGACTTGCACAAGTTCGCTCGCACTCTACTGTGATTTTCTCAGCGAAAATCGTTTTTCGCTCCTGGGAAATGACATCGCCACTCTCTTCCGAGAGCCAAAATGACAGAAACAGAGTAATCCTGAATTTGTCTGGTGGAACCACTTTGGGATTTTTTTTAATCGTCTCCTGCTAAACCTCTTTTAATTGCCGGTGGAGACATAATATAAGGCTTATCGAAAACAGTGCACTTTTTTAAGCATCAATAGTTTACTCACGATCCACGGCAGTACTCAGCAGCGCACAAATTAGAAACTTTACCAGCTCCCAAGGTACACACAGACAGATAAAATATTTTATGCTTTGCCCTATAATTTTGGCGACTTAGTAAAAAGGAAAGACTCTATTTCGGGCCCAAACAGAAAGTTGCATGTGAATAAACAAAGATTAATTTGTCAAACCAACTAAAAAATCTAACTTCTCAGCTCACCCCGAGCTGTAACGCTAATGATGATGATGAACTATTAAATGTGTGGCAAAACACAAATTTAAAAGTTGCCCTAAACTGGTTGCGTTTCGATCGCATAGCAACTGCACAGCTGATAAAAAATTGAAACCCTCCGAACTGAATTTCTGCCCCGACAAAATCTTAGGGGCACTTCAATGCTACTGCGCCGCAGTGCTGTGGTCGAAAACAGTGCAGGATGTACCGGGCTGTTGTCTGCGCTTCATCAAACGTAAAACCGAGAACAAAGTGTGCTCTGTGGTGCTTTATGATGGCGCGCTTAGCACTAAGGCCTTTATTGAATGAACCCTTTAGTTTGGTGCATGTTCGGTGTCAGATTTGGCACTATTTACAGAGTCTGGTGTCAAAGTTGCCTACTCTAGCCCTTGTTATGTTTTCAATGTTGCAAATTAGGGGGCCTACATTTGGAGATGATCCGGTTGGAGCCTAAGTCAAAGGTTTCACAACTCAGCTTTGTGGTCACCTTGTTGTTAACATGATTTTTATGTCTTTCCGGTTTGTTAAGGTCGTCAATCGTGTCTGATCTAGTGCTCCGCAGTTCATGCATCTACCTAGAAACAGTGCTATTGAGTCCTTTTGCTTTCCCATCGAGGGCGCTCCTGATCGCTCTGCTGGATGTGTTGTCAAATTTCCCTAGGGGGGGGGGGGGGGGGGGGGGGCAGGCGGCTGTCTTTTTTTGAGTTTGTTTTCCCATGAGCTGTCTCTTTCGACTCTGTTAACGTACGGACACTGAAAGTGATGAGAAGCACTTCCTCGCTTTTTCGGAATTAAACTGAGGTAAAGTTTAATAACTCACGCTTACAACTCAGAGTGAGCCGAACAGCGTTATGTGCTATAACGCACATAGGGTGCTTGTAGGCACTCGAGAAGGTATGGCCGTCGAAAAACTTGCATTGCCCCGCTTAGGATTCTAACCCGGGCACAGTATCCTCGTGCACAGCATCCTAACGATAACAACTATGCCACGTCAAATTGGACTCTGTTTTTACCATAAAAATAAGTTTAGTTTAAAAATAAGTCAGTCACGCTCGATCTGGGGTTAGTCTTAAGTTATCTCACAGAACTTTTTGGATTAACCTAGGATTAACTCTGGACAACAGTAAGAACTGCTTTTGCTGTTTTTTCTAAAAAATGACAGCTGCTTCTCGTATTTCTGTGGTAAATGACAACAACTCGAAAATGTTCTCCTGTCTTTGTATAAGTCAGTTTTCGTCAGTTTTGCAAATGATTTTGCCAATGATTATTTGCTTAAGTGGTGGGAGTATGGACTTACCCATGTTGGAAGCTTGTACTACTTTTGTTAAACAATCCTGAGCAGAAGTGACATTAGCTGCACTCTGAACACGCAAGCACTCTCATTTCATCGCATATTTAAGAGTGTTTGACCAGGGTAAGTCAACGTAGAGGATAAATGACAACTCACACGCACGATGTGAAAATGTTCAGGTGTAGTGGGTTTAACTGTATGTCATAATAGAACGAAAATACCACTCGAGGTCTGCCAAATGCTGGCGTTGCCCATTATAGACTTGAGTTAACGATTCTGTCTCATTCAGCCGTCAAATTTCCAGGCCGAGCAAGTCACTTGATTGAAACTAGCTTAAGCCCACAAAAAATACGTAAAACCTTACGAAATCGAGCAAACTGCTTTTAGGTTCTTCGTGCTGTTTTATTGCATTTTACTCTGGGGCAAAAGAAGTTTGGTCTTCTTAGTTTGCTTCTGCTAGGATCCTCCTTCAGCAGCAGCATCTCCATCATTTTTTTTTTTATTGGTTCTAAAGGGTAAATTTAAAGTTATTTGCTGTGTCCGATCTTTCTCTGGTTCTAGTTGTTTAGTATCACCACGATCTTTTGCCCAGTAAGTCATAACTCCGCCATACCAAAACCTTGCAGTCTTTCTGGTGGGAAGCATGGATTGGGTTGAGCTTCCTCCAAAGGCACTTTGCGGGCATTTTTTTCAGAACTGATACAATTGATCAAGCGCTAGATAGGCCCGTATCATTTCTTTTCTTTAGTAAAAAAAAGATCAGTCCACAGATCGGACATAAATGAGCCCGATACTCTTTCCCACCCATTGTACTTGCGTTGTTATAATATTTCTATTTTTATTTATTTCCCAGGAGCTAACCAAGGCGAATGCACCATCGATCAAGAAATGGTCAACCCTCTAAAGCTTTCCCGAAAAGCCAAGGCTGCGGAAGAACTACGTTACATCCCGCAGCCCTATATGCTGAAGCCAACGAATCGATCTCAATACTACAGTCGTCACTCGTACTTTGAAAAGACCGAACCATTGGAAAAACTCCCCATTGATTCTCACCTCAACAGAGTGCGTCGCGACAGGGCCAAGATCATCCGGGCCGAACGTCTGACAGACAAAGACGGAAAGAAGCATGATGTCGTTGTAATGGACTGCGAAAAGGGCACAGCCTTTTGCGTAAAGATCAAATGCGAAATCTTCAACATGCACCAAAAGACCGAGGCCTACGTCCACGTGAGGGCCAGGCTGTGGAACTCGACATTCGTCGGCGACTATCCTCGGGTTGATTTGGTCAAAATAGTCTCCCGGGGACATGTTCGAATTCCAACAGAATATGCGGTCGAACAAGTATTTTCCGATGACAGAGTTGCGGTAAGTCAGAATTCGAAGATCTCCTAAAAGATGGACCAATGCAAGCTTCTCTCTTTTAGGTGGAAACTCGAGCCTATCCAGAGCTACTGGATCAAGCGCACGATACCACCATGCCTTGGTGGGTGATTACACTGGCCGTCATTGGAGGCCTGCTAGTTCTAGCCTTGATCATGTATGGCATGCACAAATGCGGCTTCTTCAAGCGACGAAGACCCGATCCCACACTTAGTGGGAACATTGAGAAAATGGGCGAAGAGAAACCCTTTTTGGGTGCGAAAAACAAAAAGGGGATTTTCTAACGAACACGTTATGACGAGATGCCTTTGTCAAATTACTTTTAAGCCTAGATTACAAGTAACCCGAGGGACTTGCAGCATCTGTGCAAGTCTTAAAAAAAAGAACGACGCTTAAGACTCTTTTATTTGAGTTCTTCTTCTACTATTCCCGATCAAATGACCGTTAGACTTTTAAAAAAAAAAACATTTACTAACTTAAATTGTATATAATATTCGTGTATGATTGTGTTCACAATGGTAAAGACTTGATAAAAAAAAAGTTAAACACTGTCAAAAAAGAAAACTGTGAAACTAAAAAGTAAGGTAATTTTAGGCAAATTTTTCTCTCAGTGTCTTAGTGACTTAAAAATTAAATCAGGGTCTAACCTTGATGCCTCCAGGCTTAGAGTCGCTAAGGCATCATAAGCATACTAGGCATCATAGATTTTTGGAAAAGTTGTTACAAGACCTGCAACGACTTTCCCATAAAAACATTTCTCGCCCTGTACACTTAAAAAAAAAAATACTAATAAAAATTCCTAGAAAGTCGATATTGCGACTAGATCACAATATTTTGTAAAAACTGATACATCAGCACTTCTTTTGCCCATCTGCATGATTTGCACGTTTATGGCGGCATAAAAATCTGTCAGCATTGAGGGATCTCTCATCGAAACATCTGCCAAGTTATTCTTAACCAATAGCCTAAGGACACAAAAAACTTCGAAGGTAGCTACATATTGCTATACGATACCTTTAGAATTTTTAAATTCCTACGAAAATGCCTTTAACTTAACTTTGTGTTGTAAATATTTGCATTTATCTAATAAATTGTTAAATTTAAGTTGTATATTAATGAGATCGAAAGTATTACTATTGTTTTCTTTTAACCTATTCGGAAAGATTTATATTTTATTGTCGGATAAATAAATGTTCATCCGTCCGTTGTTCGGCCGCAGGAGAAAGAATATTCTCGAAGAAAAAAATATGCCCAACAATTCCGATGCCACGCCTACTTTGCACATGTCATATGGGAGGTCCAAGACAATCAGTTTTAAACATATTGCAAGCAGCTTCTTCATATGACATTTTATTTGTTTTCTAATGCATTATTTTAATTGTAAATAATTTATGTTTAAAATTTAGATTTTAAAAATAAATTCGAAAATATTTTTAATACTTTTACTCTTAGGTCTAGTGTATAGGAATTTTGAAATAAGACACGATTAAATCTGTGCTTGTGCGAAAACTATAATCGAATTAATTTTATATTGGTGTTAAATATTTTTTTTTTGTAGGTTAAAAATATGTTAGAAGAATAATGGTAACATTTATGAAAACTATTTGTTTATTTATGAATTTAAAAAGTTGTAAGTTAAAAAATTGGCAAGTTAATATCCAAGAAAATATTTTTTTATAATTGTAAGTAAGCACGGCCATTGTTAATAAATAATAAAATGTAAAATAGAATTCGATAAAGTTTACATAAGCTGCAAAAATAAACGAAACAAAAGAAAATGTGTTTGAATGAAATTGTGTTTTGTTGTTGAAAATTAAAAGAAGCCCGCGGTTAAAAGTAAGAGTAGTGAGCTGATTGCTCTCAAATTTTTTTCGCATCGCCCAGAGTTGCCAATGCTCTGTGGTCTACGTAACCACAGAGAAGATGTTTTTCACTTTATTGCAAAAAGCGCTCCTTCTCTTAGAGAGAGAAGAACTAGGGAATTATTTAATGGAAACTATGGTTGGAGTTCACTTTATGAAAAGACCTCAAAGTCGTTGATATATCGAAGGTGTACAAGAGAGAAATATTTTTTTTTTTAATTTAAATGCCAATATAGCAAACTTTGCAATGTAATGTGCAAATTCAAAACTTGTTTTTAATAATTGTATTTGATTAAACTCATATTTTATGTAGGAAAACCCTAATTGGCGATTTGTTTATCTAAATGTGAATTTTGTGCTTAAAGTTTATATCAGGTAAGTATGATACACGTTTTGGAGCACAGGAAAAAAGATGTTTTAGATGTTTTATGACGCCATTTATAGGGCTTTATTCTCGTTCTTATGAAACAAAGAATCGAAATTCAAATTCTCTTTAACTGGAGATTTTCTTACTCCAAAAAACAGTCATTCGGTAGATGTTTCTTCCTTCTAGAACCAGCGTTTGTGTAGACAGGATAAAAATAAAAATGGCTTTATGGGTTTCCTTCTAAATGGAACCTTTTTTGAGGTTGTCGGCGAGGTCTTTACTCACTTTTATGAAACATCTCAAGAAAATTAACCTTTATAGAACCATAAACGGTAAGCAGTCTTTTGTGTCGACAAAAAGGGCGCGATCTTTAGGCTTTGAAGGCTTTGCATTCCGATTGTGTTTCCTGAAACAAGGTATTCTTTTTTTTGGAGCTTATTTCATACTTCAATTCAAACTGGGTGGTTATTTCATTATGAAATTATGAAAAATTCTGCTATGAAAGAAGTCCTCAAAATTTTTCTGTTCAGGATTCAAACGACACAGTGAGATTTGTATAATGCTGCACTGCAACCACCTGCCTGTTTCGTCTTTCATATCCCATCCCATAGGATAGGTATATAACACGGCGTAACACGGTGAAATAATAATGGTAGACTCCCAACACCTTAAGGGCATATGATCGAGACCGAATTGTGAATCGGATAAGCCATGTACGTCCGTCTGCCTGTATGTCACACCTTTAAGGCCTTAAATTTTAAGTTAGGAAGCTGAAATTTAATGCTAAAGTTTATTATCATCCAAAGGAGTAAAAGTGTAAAACTTTTTGAAATCTGCTTACAGACACGCCCACAATCGGTACAATTGTGCATCTACTACCAGAACTTTCGGGAAGACGAAAGACTTTCTAAGAAGACGTCTTAAAAGTCTAAAATTTAATATTTATTACTCCTGTTTATTGTAAGATACAGAAAAAAAATAACAATTGCCAAAAAAATAATTATTAAAAAAACAAATAATTGTGAAAAAACCAGTCTCAGCAGAGTTCAGAAAGTTCCAGATGATTCGGGACGACAAATCAAAAAGGTTATTTATTGCCGATTGGAAAAATCAAAATGCGATATCTATCAGAGTCGAGCTCAAAATATGAGACGACCTAAAGAAAGCTGCTAACACACTTCTGCAACGTTGATAAAACATCAAACGTTTGTTCGTTGCTTTCGATTATCAAATTAATTTTTTTGTCTATTTAGCTCAGTACTAAATTTATTTGTTAGACAAATTAATAAAGCAATGTAAGTTATCTCTAATCTAAGCAAATAATTCTCTTCTCGTTTGACAAATCGGATGATAGGTAGTTAGGTGGGCAGGTATAGCTTCACATACACACATATAGACAGCCACAGGTAAGCTTTCAGTCGTCAAGGGAATTATATGACACAATATGTCATATTAGATCTGTTCGTTTAGTTTTGTGCGCTAAAATGGGCAGCGTGTCCAATTTTGAAGAGTGGGAATGAAATCCTCTCTTCACAGAGAAAAACTGTGAAAAAGTAAATGAACGCTTTGAGCAACAAAATTTGTACACGACTTAAACGTCAACAAATTAGAAACAAACATTATTTTTGCAACTTAATTGATACTTTAATTTTATTTTAAATTACATAATCTAATTTTTTTTTGGTTTTAGGAAGAAGAATATAGAAACAACACGAAGAACGCACAAAATTACAAAATTCGCAAATCAATATTTTTTATAATTTAATTGTCAAATCTGACTGTTGACAGATCTCACATTCCTGCCCGAAAAAATTTCTTGTGCTGATTTTGTCAAGGAGGGGAAATATTTTTCTCTCTCATCAGCTCTCTCTTCTGTTCAAATGTACTCAATTTTTGAATAGGAATTGGCTTAATTTAGTCAAAATTTGTTGGTTTTGGGAAGTAAACGAACACACCTATTAGTGGATGGTTTGGACAGAAAATGAAAGAGTCCGTTCTTTTTTCAAGATTGCAGTAAACTTGAGTCGATTTTACATTTGCAGAAATCGCTGACACAATAAACGACGATAACGTAAAAATTTTAAAGAATGTGCTATCGTGTAGCTTCGTGCTTCATAGCCCATCACCGACTTACTTCGCCGATTTTCTAAAATCACATTTATGAAAACGAAGAACAAATAATTCTGGCGAAAAAGAACTAAACTCATTCATTTCTTTATAAAATGAAATTATTTTATTACATATTTTCTACGTGACTTTTCAGCGCTCATAACGTTTTTGTTTAAGCTTGTTAAAAGTTGTAAGCTTGTTAAAACTGGTATACCTGATGTCAGGTCTCAGGACAGGAGTCAATTTAGACTCTTAAAAAGGACAAAAACGCGGAGGGAAATATGTTCATGGGAATCACTTGTTGTGAGTATTTTTTAAACTTATAGTAACCATTTAACGGTTTTCATTTGCTAGTTATTTGAAATCGTTCAACACCAACCTTAGCCTTCTTAAGGCCGTAGTCTTAGTCCTACGATGTCCCTAGGAACACGCCAACCTGAAGATCAAATAACAGAAATCACCTGTTAAGGTGAATAAATGCCTACGGGGTCAATGAAAACTTGTTTTCCGATAAGCTAATTGAAAATGTACTCATTCTGTAGGTTAAGATTACCTAATAAAAGTTGTACATTTTTCAAAAAAATAAAAGTTTTAAGTGGCAACACTGAGAAACACAAAAAGCTTTTCAATTTGTAAAGCTTTCCTCTCTCAATTCAATGACGTCGTCGGAATCAGCTGTTAGTTTTATAGATTTTGTTATTTCACTCACTTGACATGACAGTTCTATCGAATCGTATCTCTTTGCAACCAAGCGAGTGTGATGTGATTAATTTCGTGCCAAAGGTTTTCCCGCGTATTCTTATCCGAATAGGAAGAGAAAATGTGTATTAAATAAATTTTAGTAATAATACAAGATGGTTAACTAATATAAGTGCTAGAACCTAGAAAAACAAATAACGTATGTGCCTTAATTCTGTACATATTTGTGCCATAAATACTCAAAATCATTTCCGTCCCCCTGGCCTTGATTGTGTGGGGGTTTTCTGTTTTTCATTTTTCCCGTTTCGTTGTGTAATAATCTAAGCTGCCACTGATTGTGTGATTCTCGTGAAAATTCGTTACGAAAACATTTTTAATAATTCAGTGGAAATAAAATGTGACACGACGAGCTTGAGTGGACTTTGTGTCTGACGGTGACACAATGAAATGTTTTTATTAGAAAATGGTTCGAGTTTTCTTATTCAAAAAATGCAAGGTCACAGCCACGTGCCCGAAAGCTTTTGTTTGGCTGAGTTGTGTATGTGTATCCCTTTTGTTTACATTTTTTGTTGCCATCAGAGACCCATGTTGAACAGGTGCCAGATTTTAGGTGCATCAATGTTAGTGTTGTCGTGGTGAAATAAATGGAAAAGTACTTCTGTACGTCAGATATATTCTGCTGCGGTATGTGTGCTTTTTCAGGTGCTTTGAAATTGTGCTTTTTGAACTTCAATTGACAACTAAGTTTTGTAAAATAAATTGGCATAACTTTACCGTAAGTCCAAGTTGAGTTTGTTGGATATTTGCATGCATCTTGGGCGTCTTGGTTCCGAATAGGCTATTAAAAAGTTCAAAATGAGTGCCCGTAACTTTAACATGCCCCTACTTTGCCACTGGGAGCTTTCAAACAAACATTAGGTGTCTTCCGGTACCTGTCCTAAACTACACAAAACGACCCAAACCTACGAAAAATAGCCAAATCCTGTTCCCGTACACGGTTTTTGTGTAGCTTTGGACAGGAGAGAGAGCAAAAATGAGAGTTTGAAATTTCCCCTCATGATGAAATTGGGCATTTCTTTGGAATGATGAAAAGTGTCAGAGCTGTGTCAATTGAGTTGGACAACAGCGGATGACATTTATGCTAGGTTTCCACTTGTCTATGAATTGACAAACTTTGAAAGTTCTCCTCTTTGTCAATTAAAGACACAATTGGCAAAGCGTAAGCCAATTCATATGTCAATTCAAAGACACTGCATTTCCACGTGTCAATTTTCTATATAACCTAAAAATACGTCGTTTGTCAACTGCAAATCGACAAGTGGAAACTTAGCATTAGGTGGACACTTAGATGTTAGCTATAGTGACTCCTGAAATGTATACTTTTGAACAACTTTTGCTGTTTCTATAATTTGAGTCTCTTTTATGTGACGTTTCGAATGTTAAAAAATGTTCTTATCAACTTTAAACATAAAAAACCTAAAGAGAGTGAATATTATGCTGCAGACAATCATAAAAATATATAAGTACTTTTTATTGGATGCATTTTTATCAATCGCTATAGCTTTGCCTTAACATTAGCTTTGACGTTTATAATGTGGGCTTTTTTTGGTGCACAAAGCGTTCCCTTACTTTTGGTCAGTTTTTCCGCTCACTGTGAGATTTTTACCCCCACCCCTTCAAAAAAGGAAATCTGACCAAAATGCTACAGAAAGTAAGGGAACACACCTATTGTGTACCTATCCTTAGCTAAGTGACGAAGTAGTCCTACTTCTGCTACCTACCCTAAGTAGCGACAAAAAATAAACGCACTGTCTATTCGAAAAGACTAAATAATTTTCAACTTGCCGACACCATAATGCCATCTTATTATTGCGTTGGGGCAAACAATTGACACCGAAATAAAAATACCTATACACATGAGCGCGAACGAACGAATTGCGAAATTGCGAACAAACAACAGTAAATTTAACATTTTTGTATGCAAGTGGCAGGTTAGGTGATTGGTTTACAAACTGGTTCCACAAAAATTCCGTGAAAATGTGTTTAAAAGGCAAAATAATGCATTTCAAACCTTTTGACTCGAACAAAAGGGCTGACGCCGCGAACTGTCAATGTTTTTTCAAAATTCGCAATGACTGTCCATTTTCCACTAACGGTATGAAAGAAAGTATGCAAACTGCTAGGTTGTTTGGTTACCTAAAATTTTGTTTGTTTGGTTACCTATTTCTCTACAAAAATATCCATTCTTCTGTTGTAAATGCCCTAAAATTGGTTTGTTCGCAATTATGGCCTTTTCGGTTGGTCGTCCGGGAGCGTCCGGGACTCTCCTGAAACTGTTTTCTTGGACTCGTTCGACAGTTCCTCTTCTGGATAGAAGAGAAATTTGCTTCTGGTTTTGAATCCAGAATCAAAATCAGAAGCACGCACACAATCATACATGTGTCAATGTCAAGTTGGATAAATGTCATTTGTCCCCTGTAGAATAGCTTTTGCATCACAAATACAACGCCAGACAAACTTCACAATCAAGAAAAACATGTTTGGCTGTTCGGAGAGAAGCTCCAATCCGGGAGAAGAACGCCCTGACCCGGGATCGCCAACCGAAAAGGCCATTAGTCAATTCGTTCGCTCGCGCTTAAGTCGCGGTGTCACAAGGAACAGGAACAGAAACAGAAACAGAATTTCATACATTAGCAACGCAAAAAGCATTCAGCGAATTTAGGTTTCAGTTGCTAATGTATGAAATTCTGTTTCTGTTCCTGTTTTACGTTGCTTGTGACAACGCTGCTTTAGGTGTAAAGACCTCTGAATTGACAAACTTTGACAGTTATTTTCTACGTCATTTACAGACGCGAATGACAAAGCGTTCACCAATTGATTTATTCTAATAT
Source organism: Neoascia interrupta (assembly GCA_947623515.1). NCBI lineage: Eukaryota > Metazoa > Arthropoda > Insecta > Diptera > Syrphidae > Neoascia > Neoascia interrupta. The sequence goes on from OX392463.1 coordinate 3,743,557, forward strand.
TCTCGCCTGGGACTAGCAAAACGCCCCAAGTCTTTTTGCCGCAGCAACGTGAGTTGCTCGAAATGAGCGTAAATCACTTTTGTGATCGAAAGGAAACATGTGAGTAAATGCAAGAGTTCGTCTGTAATGAACTTATAAATACCCGACCTTACCTACCCAGCAACAGCAAATCTTGAAGTTTTTTTGCCCTGAATTTATTTATTGGCCCCCTTAAAAGTGGGCGTAAGAAAATCTTTAAAACTTATTTCGTTAGAACCGTGAGGAAATGTGTTAAAAATAAAAATTTAAGGGGAAAAAAAACAGTTTTTTCATGAAAAAGCCTCCTAGAAGTGTGCGGAGCTCAAAACATTGTACAAAGCAAACCCAGAGAATGTCAATATATTCAATATTTGTCACAGAATATTTTTTCGTTTTGAAATGAATTTTCAGAGATATAAATTTTTTAAAAATATGACGCAGTAAAAATGGGCTTGGTCGATATGGGCGGCTCAATTTTCTTCGTTTTGAAGGCTTTCAGCTTCAATTCCCAAAAAGCAAAATTTGAGTTCCTATATGAGTTGTAGAACTTGGTCAAAAGGTCCTTTGAAATAAAATGTGAAATATAGGTTGTCTCACATTGAAGCCAAGAGTGGGTGTGGCCGTCGACGGATTTGACCAATTTTAACACTAAGTCTGTGCGACATAAGCACCAAATCGCGCTCCGTTTCAGCTCTCTAGCTTGATTTTGAAGACCTAAAACCTTTACATATTCAGACGGACGGACGGACGGAAATGGCATAAACAATTTACTGCCTTATCGTGTAAACCGGCCCTAACAATTAATGAACAAAAACTTTTTTCTCTAATCTTTTAAGGGCTTTTGCTTGGAGTTTCGATATCACGTTTAACAAAGTTTCACGTCCAACTTATTAGCATCAAAATGGTATTATCAAAGCTTTTAGGAAAAGTAAGGGTGATGACTAGTCGGCATCCTATGACACGAGGAATGCTTGCCTACGCAGTACTCTGGCCCACTGGAAGTGTACTACAACAGTTAATCGAAGGAAGAACCTTGGGTAAGACTATGAAGGCAAAATTGATGCATGTTTCTCACTCAACTTACTGTAATTCTAAAGAAACCTTCGACTGGAAACGATGTTTACGCTTCAGTGTATTTGGTGCACTTTTCGTAGCTCCAACACTTTACGGATGGGTTCGACTGAGTAGCGCCATGTGGCCAACTACCAGCCTTAAGGCCGGTTTGACGAAGGTAAGTTCTTAGATCTTTTCCGATCTCTTTCAAAATTAAAATTGTATTAACTAGGCCGCTACAGAGCAATTATCCTATGGGCCTTTTGCGAATTGCTCTTTTTACGTGGGTATGAACTTACTGGAACTACGAAGCTTCAGTGACGGCTTCGCCGAAATGAAGCAGAAATTTATACCCACATGGAAGGTAAGTTGGCTAGTAGTTAGGATGGGCCAGTTTTTCAGTCCAATGTTGCGCCTGGACTTAAGATCTGTTTATTTTTGGGGTAAGCCCCAGTTTAACTCCGTAACTTGGATTATCTAGCACTGAAAAATTGGCCCTAAGAGGGAAAACCGTTAAATACATATAATTCATTGGAATAATTTAAGGTTGGGTTATGCGTTTGGCCTATTGTGCAAACTGTGAACTTCTCCTTGGTGCCTGAATGCAATCGAGTTGTATTTGTAAGTATTGTTAGCGTATTATGGACCACATTTTTAGCATACATGAAGCAGAAGCACCTGGATGAGGAGCGATTGCTGGAGAAAAGCGAGTAGAGCATAAGTGCATATTTCGTCCCACAAGTGAAGAATAACGTTTTTTTTTTTTTTTAATATATTTTGATTTTTTTTTTAAATATATTTCTTTGTTTTCCTGATGTCTTAAAGGAATTTTATTTTATATTTGTATTTCTATTTATTATTTATTATTCATAATTTGCTTCTTCACTTGTACACCTAGAATTGGTCAAAACAAAACGAATCAAATACATGTGCCTAGTTATAGTTATTGACAATAACTAGATATTTGAAATTATGTACAGCTGTCGGTATTTTACCGATTGAGTTAAATTATATAATTGTATAAGTGTTATGTTTTAATAGAAAAATTTTAAAATATATATATCAAAGCATTTATTTTACTGTATCAAGAGTGTTTTTATTTTAAATCATTTAAATTTCTGATATGCAGTTCGGTATTGCAAAAACCTACCTACTGTCCTGTTAAAATCTTTTGTAAAACAACTCCAGACAAAACCTTACAAGCTTTGTTTAAAACGCTAGTAAAGCAATGGTAAGGTAAGCGGCTGTTTCTATACTCCACACATATGAATAATAGAAACGTCATGATAAAGCCGCTTGTCACAGTCTTCTTCTCTATAAGTTTTAAAATATCAAAAGCATTGGCCGCAGGCGCAGCAAGAGGTAATTTGAGGAGTTTGAGCTTGAGAGTAATTTGAAAGCAGTTCGACGGTATTAACGTTCAAACTTCATAAGCTTCGAGCTACAACAGTCAACATGCCTGTGCTATGAGCTGCTTTAACGCGATTAGAGATGCATTCCTAGGAAATGAGCCACATCACTTGACTATGGTATGCTCGATCTTTTCGAGATTTCAAAATTGGTGCCATGACTTAACTACAAACCATATCACTAAAAACGTTTAGAGCTACTATCTAAATGGCAACACAGTTAAGGACTGAGCAGAATATATGGCTGAAGCTAGCAGCGTAGCTGCCACGTATATCGATCAGAACTCGATGATGTGTCTTAGTATATAAGTTTCTCCTTTCACTAGTATCCGTTGAACTTGAACTTATAAGCTGGGAGATTTAAAACAAAAAACGGGCGGGAAATAAAAGCAAATGTTCCTGCATGAAGTTTTTGTCACTTTTGAGAATTTTTCAACGTTTGACAGACGTCATGCTGGAATTAATCGATTTTAGTTATAGCCGCCAGCTTTAGCTACACATTTTGAGTATGCAATTTGTGACATTGCGTTCGTTAAAAAGTAATTAAAGTAAGAAAGAGATAAGATAAGAACGAGACCACCAGGTCGAATTTGGAATATGTGAAGACCTGAAGCTGTTAACGCAGATATCGAAGTTTTTCCGTGTAAGTTATCAACCCGATTTGTGAATAAATTAGTTTGTCTTCGTACTCATTTGACAAATGAGATGACAACAACAGCTAGCCGTTAACGTGTATTAGGTCTTCATATATTCCAAAATTGACTGCGAGGGGTGAGCCTTCAATCGTCAATTGTAAGGATACTTTCATTCAACTTTTGCTCAGCTTCAGCTTTAGTTAGGCATTTTGAACAGTCCTGTAGACACGCTATGAGCTATTCGCTATTAGTCCTTGAGTTACCTCGGCATAACCGGACCAGCTATAGCTATGTATGTAAGAGGCATACGATGTTTAACAACCGTCTGTTTTATGTTTTGCACAATCCCAGCCAAGATTTGAACCCACGTGTATTATGTTTTAAGGCTATGCCACAAAGCCGCGTTGTCGTTTGCGTTGCCATTCGGAAAACGATTCAAAACCATAGCAAATGCCAACAAATCAACAAGAACACAAACCACCGCAGAAGTCAACAATTCCAGTTTGACAGAAACGTCAAAACTCATGCAAAAACCCATCGTGTTGAATTTTGTTGCTTTATCAAAACTTTTTCACGTTAAAACACGTAACGACGGATGGCTGAAGCAACGTTGTAGGAGCTCCCGTTCCAATTAATGTGTTTATATTTAAAATGTCAAATAAACGTTAACGCAACGCAGTTTTGTGCCAAAGCCTTAAGGGCCAACTATAATAGACTGAATGCTACGTGTATGGAGCCTTAAGAAATTGTGCGAATACATTCGGTTCGTTTAACGCGCCCATAATGTCGGTCGGGTCAGTTTCGTCAAGATTTCTTTGACTTTTGTTTCGTACGTATTGAGCGCTCCCGACCGCACATTTCGTACGTAGATTTTGAAATTGGTTTTGGTGTGGCTGATTCTATTGAACTTGAACCAAAAGAAAGCAGAATTGTTTTTAATTGTTGAACGTAAACAAAACAACGCTTCGCAAAACAAATGAAATTGCGACTTGACAGATTTATACTTTTACAAAAGGCAATTGCAGATTGCTTGTCTGTTTCACGAAACTAAAGTTAACTTTTCGTCTAGTAATGACGTTAGCATCAGTTTGCTTCCGACTATTATAGTTGGCCCTTTAACCTTTGCTATAAAGTAGAAATAACGGATCGATCTAGGTACTTTCTAATAAAAGTAGTTTTTGTGCAATTTTTTTTTATTGGTGCATTGTTCGGTTAGTCGCCCCGAAGTGTCCGGAAATAGTCTGAAAGTGTTTTTTTTTCTGCACTCGTTTGAGAGGTCCTGTTTTTAAAAGTAGAGAAAATTATTTCTGTCAGTGACTATAGAATAAAAACCAGATCGTACAGTAAGATCAGGATGGATAAAAACTATTTAATTTTGACCTTGTAGCATTAACTTTTGGTCAGCTGTCAAAATGAAAACATAGGTACAGGTAGGTACACATATTCCGAACTTGACCGTCAGGTCTAAAGCCTTTAGCCCAATGAATCCGTTGCGTCCGTCACGTCGAAAAACTGTCAATTCAGTGAAATACACATGTTTTTTTGGGAAGCAACGTACGTCACGGACTTCTTCGTATGGGGCGCTTTACATAAGAACGTGTATATTTGACTGAGTTGTCAGTTGTACACTTCGACGTGACGGGCGCAATGGGTTCATTGCGCTTAAGGCTTAAAGCCTTCAATTCGAGCTTTTCGTAAGAATGCAGTCTAAGTCGGATTTCCGAAATGTCCCAATACACGCAATTCGTATGCCACGACCATAATAGCCGCTTGTTCGGTTTCGTTAGGTCTTCGTTAACTTTTGCTCTCTTAAGTTTCATCCCACTCAAGAAAGTCGGGGCAGAAATTTGACAGCTGGCTAGATACACACAAATTTCATACGATTTCCGAAACGTTTGCTAAAGTCTATTATGGGCACTGTGAGAATTTGGCAGAACTTGAGTGGGATTTTCGATGCATTTTGACATTGGGTTAATCCCTCTTAAGTCTATTATGGTTGAGGGCTTAACTCTGACAATGGAAATGGATGTCTGACAAAGTTTAAAAATATCCTTATTAAAGTCATTACCTACACCTTGTTTACTGGACTGTAAACCTTTTTGCAACTTAAAATTTTAAATAAAATTTGGAATAAAAAAAATATACAGTTTAGAACCATTCGTAATATTGATAGCAGATTAAAGGGGATATATCATTCATTACGAAAGGCCAACGACTCCTTGATTGTATCTATTTGTTATCCTTTTGACGAAACAAAAACAAGAAAAACACTTCAATCCGTCTGGTAACAATAATCACGACCACAAACTTGATTGCATTGTGCGGATGTCGAAGAGTCCTTTCATTATTTGCAATCAAATAATTCCAAGCGATTGTATGGCTTCCCAAAGATTTCTGATTCTATAGTAAAAGCTAATAACCCGCATAATGTCCACTTTGCCAACATCCTTCGACTAGTATCCTTCAGTCTGCACTTTGCGACACCCACAACACCATCATTTCCGCGGGCTACAAAGCTCCTCGATGTAGCATTATTTGATTTCTGGCACTTGTAAACGCGTGACTAAAACCTAGTCAGGCGATTTATAAATAAAAGTTTACAACAATTTTTTTTAAACAAAAAAAAAACGTTTGCAAGCTCTTCGGATGTAAATAATTCTAATTGAGATAGATTTGTGCAGTAGTGCAGTGCGAGAACGTCCATCGTCGCTCGCGTCAAGTGATTGCATTTTGTTGCAAGTATTTTTTTTTCTCATAACTAGGTATACACGGTATACAAATTTTAAACTTATTACATGCATTGAGTTAAATTATAATCGTTACAGTGCGTGATGTAAAAATAAGCCAACCAAGTCATTCGGTAGATATCACACAGTGCCCGACTTTGTAGATACTTTGGAATACGGCCTTGAGAATTTGCCTTGCACCTGAACAGACTGCATGGCATTGGCAATGTTCTGACGAAGAGCACCCATTAGTTGTGATTTAAAAATAGTTTCGTCAAGTGATAGTGAAATGAGGAATATGCACATTTAAATGCTTCTTTCTCAATTAAAGTCATAAATACAATTATTGTGTAACACCTTGTTGTGTTTTGACAAGTTTCATGGTTTAAAAAGTATTGTGACGATTAGTTACACTTTTTTTTTAATAAAATCAAAATCGGGTGCTTATTGATACCATTTCTCTAGAATGTATAGAAGTGGGGTTAAAGATAGTGTTCAAGGACTGTTTAATTAACAATTTAACAAAGCTTAAAAAAACATTCTGCCAAACCCATGTCATAGCAGCATATAACCAAAATTTTGACGTTAAGCTTCAAAAACTAACTGACGAAAACACGGTCCTGCAAAACAACTGAACTACTGGCTGAGATTTTAAGTCACAATTCAATTGGGCCATCGCACACGAGAATAACTATCCTGCCAAAAGAAAGCTGAATGTTTCGGTGGTAAAAAAAGCTTAAAAAAATCAACTGCCGGCAAAAATCATCCTCCGTATTTTCTAAGCATTGTGGTAGCCTGGTTATCTCCCCAGTCCCCATGAAAAAAACTCTCGCGTGCGATGGTCCACTTTTGTCATTTAAAAGTGCCACATTCTTATGCCTTCAGTCCAATGAATCCGTTGCATCCGTCACGTTGAAGTACATAACTGATAACTGAGTTAAATATACACGATCTTATGGGAAGCGGTCCATAGAAGAACTTCGTGACGTACGTCACTTCCCATACGACCGTGTGTATTTTACTGAGTTGTCAGTTGTGTACTTCGACGTAACTGATGCAACGGATTTATTGGACTGAAGCCATTATGGGAAGTATATCGGGGGCTTCCCATAAGGACGGTGCGCTGTTTTTAACTGTTTTGTCAGTTGTGTACTTCGATAAGACAGACGCAACGTATTCATTAGGTCGGAGACTCAAAGTGCATCCGAACTTAGAATTCTTTAATACTAATAATCTTTTTTAATAAAGATCCTTTTAGATACCCTTTAATAGTGATACAATGAATACCTTCTTCAACAAAATAAAAGTATTAGCCACAAAATACCCCATGGTCAGGGGTATGGTGTCATATAGCCTCATTTGGCCAACAAGCAGTATAATTCAACAGACAATCGAGGGGAAAAAATGGGGTAAGTTAGAGCAAAGTTTTGTTATACCTCTTTTTGGACTAAAGGATTCTTTTTTGCTAGGTACCTACGACTGGTGGCGATGCCTAAGGTTCAGCTTGTATGGTGGACTTTTTGTCGCTCCAACCTTATACGGATGGGTTAAGGTCTCAACGGCAATGTGGCCTCAGACTTGTTTGCGGACGGGCTTGGTTAAGGCTGTTGTCGAACAGGTGTCCTATACTCCTGCGGCGATGTCATGTTTTTTCTTCATCATGAGTTTGCTGGAAATGAAGACGGTGCGCGAAGCCGCTGCAGAAGTTGGAAATAAATTCCTCCCTACTTATAAGGTAAGATTTGAAAAGGTAGATGCGATACACAGAGGGAACTTGGTGCTGTATAGAGTAAGATATTAGGTCCTTCCTTTATTCTGTATTTACATGTTTGAACAAAGAATCTTATGTCATGTTAGCAAATCATATGATTGCCCCTAGCTGATTAAAATTAGAAAAACCCTTTCAAGGATAACATGAGGTCAAGCCGATTGTGCCTTAGCTTTTTTTTTATAATTTACTCACGAGCGGAAAGGATCAGAAAAAGAGGAAAAGGAGGAGAGGTACCGATGCACTCTTGTTTTGAACAGTTGCGGGTTGCAACGTGACGGAAAGACTGAACGTGGGAGAACATTCCACATTCGCGTTGAGCGGCTTATGAAAGAACTTCTAAACTTGACTGTACGTCCGAAAGTGTGCTCGAGGGTAAACTGATGTGCACTCGATCTTTGGTGCTTACTAGGTCATAGACGCAATCGTTTATTTTACTCCGGATGCAGTCAGGATGAAAAGTGTTCTTTGAAGGGATTTCGGTCACGTTGGCCGATTTAAAGATTACTATGCCAGGCATAGCCTTTTAGAGGCAAAATTAAGCCCGAACACTCCATGAATTCGTGAAGAGATGATTTAACACTCTAGACAAAGTCTTGGGGGACCCGTGATACCACCGCGCTGAAGATGTTTATTCCACAGGGAAATGGCCGCTGAATATTTCTGTTAGGACTCACGGGTCCAGGTCCACAAGCTTGTCCAGGCTATCTTTAAAGTGTGGGAAAGAATCAACACTTCGGCCCAGATGATTTAAGCCCGACTTTATTGGATTCGGTTCGAGAGAGATTTCTACTACAAATTCCCATACAATTGGTGCCTTAATTCTGTGGGTTAACAATTATGTAGGTCGTCTACGAAACGCCTCCATTAAAAAGGAAAAATTGCAGTTATCTCAATATGAGTAACAGCAGCCTCTAAATGACGATTGACCATCTCTTAATGAAAGAAAGTGCATACAGCAGCATTTCTGAAACCTTCCTTTCATATCTCCTTCTTAAGCCTTCAGCCCAATGAATCCGTAGCGTCCGCCACGTTGAAGTACACAACTAACAACAGAGTTAAGTATACACGTTGTTATGGTAAGCGCCCCATTGAAAGAACTTCGTGATGTACGTCGCTTCCCATAAGAACGTGTGTATTTCACCGAGTTGTCAGTTGTGTACTTCGACGTAACGAATGCAACGGACTCATTATGGGCTGAAGGCCTTACATTAATGACCTTTTCGGTTGATCGTCCGGCGGAAGCATTCTAGATTATCCTGAAATTGTTTTCTTGGTACTCGTCTGAAAGTTCCTCTCCTAAAAAGAAGAGAAATTTGCTTCTCGCCAAAAATCCAGAATTAAAACCAGAAGTACGCACGCAATCATACAACGCATATGTCAAGTTGGATAAATGTCATTTGTCCGCTGTAGAATAGTTTTTGCTTCACAAATACAACGCCAGACAAACTTCAAAATTAAAAAAAAGGTGTTTTGCTGTTCGTATGTACATCCCCGAATCCGGGAGAAGAACGCCCTGATCCGGGATTGCCAACCGAAAACCCCTAATTAACCCCTAATCAAGAGACCATTGAGAGACCTCACCACAACAAAAGTCCCATTCTAGTTCTACCAAAAGCTTGTGCTTCCCATTACAGACTTTGGCAAACGATTCGAAATTCGTATGAGATTTCTGGTTTTCTCAAATTTCCGCATCAAAGCGCTCACAAGCACTTAAGCCTCAACCATAATAGCCATAATAACCATAATAGCTTAAGTGGGATTTACCTTATGTCAAAATACATCGAAAATTCCACTCAAGTTGTGACAAATGCTCACGGTGCCCATAATAGACTTCGTTTCGCAAACGTTTCGGAAATCATATGAAATTTGTGTGTACCTAGCCAGCTGTAAAATTTCCGCCCCGACCTTCTCACTTGAGTGGGATGAAACTTAAGAGAGCAAAAGTTAACGAAGACCTAACGAAACCGAGCAAACGGTTATTATGGTCGTGACATGCGAATTGCAAGTAATGGGACATTTCGGAAAGCCGACGTAATCCCATCGAAGTCTATTATGGTTAGGCCTTTAAGCCAGCAAAAGTAAACGAAAACCTAACGAAATGCTATTTGGATCGTGGTAATACGAATTGCGTGTAATGGGTCATTTTTATGAAAGCTGACTTAAGCTCGACTAAGGTCTAGAGATTAAGAAGTGAGAGGTCGAGCATCTCCTAAACTAGGTATGGAGACGTTCTGTAACCAAGAACCTGACTGAATCTGATGCTGGAAGATCTTTTTGTCTGGCACATGAATTTCCATATGACAGACGGGATTTGGAAATATTAAAATCAACTGGAGAGTTTTCCATTAGGGGGAGGGCTTGAACAATCGATTTTGGCCTTAGTTCAGCGTGTAAGAAGCCCCACATCGAAGGTCAGAGTATGCGGCCTTCTCAACTTACATAACTGTTGTTCCTCATTCAAAACGTGTCGTCCCGACATACAAAGATCATGGACGGACGTCTTTCTGCTCATGAATGACTTTAATGTGTTTTGTGTTTTGTTTTTACAAGGTTTCAACGTATTTGTAACGAACACCTCCCTACTCCTATTTTGGTATAGTAGCAGAGGAAGCCTTGGTTTTAAAGCTCTGTGTTCCCCTACCACACCCTGACCCACCCATGGAACCGAAAGTTACAGGACAGTTCGGCCCGTCCGGGCAGAGGTGCGATAGAGGTGTCCCGATCTGTAAGCCGCCACAGGCCTGCTTGTGGTTGCGCAAACTAGCTCGTCGTTGGGGTGGGTTCTTGCGACTCAGAAACGGGACGGTGTTACGGTTATTTCAGGCCTAGAAACACAGCAGAATAAAAAGATCAAAAGTCGGATAGGTGTTATAGCCGACAGGAAGAAAACAAAACCAAAAAAAATAAACAAAATGATGGGAACCCGAATGTCTTGCCAGATGCACTGCTCAGAATTATTTAAACGGAGAAAAAAAAGGGACAAAGGTGATCTTGTCCGTGGAGTAACCCTCCCTCCGTATACCAATCGGTATACGCCATGGCTGCAACGTCTCCATTTTGGTTGCAACCCCAAAAGCGATTAGGAAGAGCTAATTTTACTTAGCCTCCCTTCTTATTGGCCACCGTAGACCACGTTGATTAACATACGCTCACATCCTACAAGAACGATATTTCACAGCTCCATATCTCTGAAACTAATCAGCTGAAAAAAAAAAAACTATCTGGAAATCTAAAAATCTCTCTATGACCTCAAAATGCAAAACTACAGACGTGACAGGGTTGGGAAATAACAAATCCCAAAAATAAACTTCATTTATTGATACGCAAGAAAAGGTTATAAAAATCAAAAAAAAACAAAATATCTAAATATGCATCTACTTAACAAACTGGAAAATGTACGGTGTACCATTTACAAGAAAGAATAAAATTACAAAATTAAATATAATTAATCAAATTAAAATCAATTATAAATTTGATTGAAACTGCATTATCTGCATTATATATAATGAACTAAATTAAGTTTTTTTTTTTTTTTTTTTTATCATAGTTCGCGATGAAACTAATATTTTGAAAACTATCCAAAATTTAAATGACAAGCTTTATGCCTCAAAAAAAAATATTTTTAAACCCGAAGAAAATATGGCGAACGTTCAAATTCAATAACTTCAATGTGAAGTAAAGAAAAGATAGTAATTTAAAATGACTCACCAAAATTAAGATCCCAGATGAATGTTGTGCACAGCATCCTCTCGAATATTTGTCGATTTAATCACTGAAAAATTATTGTTGCAAATAAAAAAAATGATTAATTTGAACGGGCCTAACAAAAAAAATTCTTTGCGATTTTCTTTAAACGCACAACTTGTTGCTTTTACTTTTTATTTCTTTGTATCAAAATTTCCTAAATTTTTTCACTTTTATCTAACAAAAAAAAATTGCTTTTCAAAATTATCTGTTCCTTAAATTAAGTAAGTCTTTTAAAATGTCTCTTATAAACGCACTGGGAAAAAGGGAACAGGTAGCAGGTCAATTTATGAATCCAGGCGCTGAGTGTCGGTGGAGAAAGGTGAAATTCCGTTGGAACCATTGGACCGTGTTGCTGGAGGTGGATGAAATGATGATAGCGCAGGTGGATAGCGGCTTGAACGGGCACTCTCTCTTCAACGTGGTGAATACAGGTGTGGGGTGCTTTACCGTATGGCAAAGAGAAAAGGCCAGCAAAGCTCTTTTTTTTTCGGGATAACACGATCGCTGCTGATCAATGATCGATCGGTGAATTATCCGAATCGTGGCAAAAGAAATGCTGGGGATTTGCATATATGGCTCGCTGAGTAGAGTCTTCTCTCTACAGACGGTTCCCTTGTAGGAAAGGGGGTCTTATCGGTCTTCTGTTTCGTGTGGGTATTTTTTTTTCCCAAGGACTGGGGCGTTATGGTCGGGGACGTGGGGACGTGATTAATAAATGATATGAGCGACTTGGTTCGCGTTTTTACTTTTTTTAATTAAAATTATTGTTTTTTTTTATGTATGAACTCTTTCACTAGATTTTGATTTTTCGCTTTATTTATAGGGCACTGTTCATGCACATTTCACTTGAGGTTAATTTTGTTCGTCGATGTTTAGAGTTTTTTTCCTTTGAAATTGTGTAGTTTCTTTAATTAAATTGTTTTCTTATGAAGGCATAAAACTTTCACTTCAGCGATCGAAGTAGCGAAAATCAAGGAAAATTTGCGAATATACTTTGAAAATTGGAGTTCTTGACTGTACATGTACAGTCGGTTCAATAAAAACTTTAAACTTTTCAACGCGATACCCGACACGTCAGCAGACTGTGCTGCTTCCGACTTGCTGCCGATCCAAACACTCACTGACCAAGCTTGTGCATTTGGCTATAGGCTTGGCTCGGTTGGCCTTGAAATTTGGGTTTTTCCAGTTTGTCGCATGATTACCAAAATTTTCCATCGTCCGACCAGAACGGTGTATCTCTCTTCTTCCGTTGCCATGGCACTTGATTCTACAAAAGGACCCCCTTCTACCGACCCCTTGACGAATAGTTCACAGATTTCTTAGCAGCTATGGTCAGAGAGCTGATGGTAAAAGTTAACTGCTCCTGGCTTCGGAGTTGGGGAAAGTTAAGGTTAGGAGAGATTGGGTCTAAATGCTAGTCTGATAGTGTTAAGTGGCAAGGGAATTTTTTTTCGATTTTTAAGTTCTTCTATTATTATAAATTAATAAGTCAAAAAGGGTTTCCTACATATTTCTTCTTTCTTTTTCATTTAAGCCGCGTTGTCCTGTTGCAATGTCCTGTTGCAACGTCAAACAGGAACAGAAACAGAATCTCATACATTAGCAACTGAAACCTAAATTCGCTGAATGCTTTTTGCGTTGCTAATGTATGAAATTCTGTTTCTGTTTCTGTTTCTGTTTCTGTTCCTGTTCCTTGTGACAACGCGGCTTTAGGCGCGAGGTTATGATCTGAAGTGATGGATCATAACTCTCCCAATCTGCTGCATTCCTAATGGTCCGCTTGTGGGGTACGCCGATTTGACCTCAGAATATACCGGCAGGCCACCCGGTCTTGGATCTCTTCGTCACTGAGGCCAAATAATGCTGTTGTCGTTGAATATGCCTGGGAATATGCCGAACCGATCTATGAGGGTTTTGTTTGCAGATTTGGAAAAGTCTCCGCCGGCAATTAAAAGAGGATTAGCGGGAGACGATTAAAAATAAATCCCAAAGTGACTCCACCAGACAAATATAGGATTGATTTGACACGAACACTCTGTTTCTTTCATTTTGGCTTTCAAGGCGATGTCATTTCCCAGGAGTGAAAAACGATTTTCGTTGTAAACTGTGTACTGTGTACTCAGAGCTATGGGTCATACAGGCACCGTTTCAGTTTACTTTTTTGACTCTCAAACTGTTACAAAAGTGCAGAAAATAGGTTTGTGAATAGGGCAAATGGGATTTATGAGACGATTTATTTTTAATCGCTTTTTTTAGAGGATTTAAATTTGTATGGTAAATCGCGTGATTTGTAGGGATTAGTAATCGCGGATTAGTGCCCGGTGGAGACATGGTATTTGATCATGAGACACAAGGCAGCAGAGGCAAATTGTCATCCGACTAGAAGCGTTTGTGTAGCAGACAACAAAACGATCGCGGCTACTACACTTTGAAGCACGATTTCATTAGTGACGATTTTTCAGAATGTCACCTTTTTCAGACGCACGACAAAAAGTTTTCAGATTTTTTTCAACCAGAAAAGATTACAGCTTTAAAACTGACAAGAAATGCACGCAAAATTATCGCGCGATTTGTGCTGCCATCTGTCCCAGGCCTAAGCTATACTTTTACATTGCTCGAAGGGGAAGTTTAGGCAGCACGGATGGGTATGTGTGGTGGTCTGTGAACTGTCTGAGATGTTCATGTTGGTGTTACTAATTATTTTGGTGTTGCTACTCATGGGACTAGAATGAGTGTCCAGCTGCCAGTCTTCCGCGTCTCTTTGAATCGGACAATCGGTTATAAAATGATTAATTGAACCTTAAGCCACACATTGACTTTGTCAGTCCGAGCTTTACATTCCAAAATGAGCTTCCGATGATCCCTAAGGCCAGAAGTGTGGTATCTATGATCTGATCTGTTCCGCCACGTGCCTGGAATAGTATAAAAAATCTCACAAGCTATCTTACAGCTGCGGATTTGAACACTCTAGGCGGGTTTCAAAACTGCTACATAGAAGTACCGTCGAGAATATACCTTGAGACATGCTCCTTTTAAGTATGTCAAAGGGAATTTTTAAGCCTTTAGGTAGTTGAGACACGGTTTCATTTTTTTTTTATCTTTCCTTCCAGGTGGCGTTATGCGTTTGGCCCGTTCTGGCAACCATCAACTTCTCGCTGATACCCGAGCGTAATCGCGTCCCCTTCATAAGTGTTTGCAGCCTAATGTGGACGATATTTCTGGCCTACATGAAGCACCTAGAACACGGCAAAGAAAGTCAACCAGAAGCGACGCATTCTTCTTCTTAACTCATGGAATCCCACAATTCATGTCATTTTTTATTATTAAATTGTAAACTAAATACTGAGCTTAATGCTAAACAAAATATAATGTACGCGCGGCTATTTAACGTAGACTAATGTTCTCCTCCTTGCGAACAGGAGGCACACACCTCCTGTTGGTCATCCTTTAAGGTCACTTCACAGGTTTCGTAGTCAAAAACTCCCGGACACAATTTCATCTCGTCGATTTGGGCTATGACATCGGACAGGGATTCCGCCGAATGGATGTCCACCGCAAGGCTGTCCTCATTAAGGAGACGATTGCCCAGGAGCACCTTTGGTCTGCCCTGGCAGTCGATACTTACCATCTTGGTTGTGCGGAGCAAAGTCGGTTCAATGTAGGAGAAGAAAATCGAGGTGCGGTCAGGGCACCGATGGACACCCCACAGCGTGTTGGGTAGCACCACTTCATAGATGTCGTCATAGAGGCTTTCGAAGAACTCACACACCCTCTCGTCCGCAGAGATTTCTATCGACTCATAGTGTCCATTCTCTTGCAGCATGGTGTCCGCATCGGCTTCACTTAGACATTCTTCCGTGACAACTTCCTGGCTTTCGTGCAACTGCTCTACTTCGATGCGCTGTTCTTCATCCGAGTCGGTGACACTCGCCTTGAACACCAAAGGATTTGGACTTGACTTAGACTTAGGAGCTTCTTTGTAGTGTTTCACAATCTTGCTGCATTTTTGTGCTCGTCGCGAGACTGGTGTCTATAAAAGGAGAAGCGTTTAGAATGTGCTAACAGGTTTGTGAATGGTCCTCTTTACCAATCCTGTTTCTAGGTTGAGACTGGGGACTGCTTTTTGTCGCAGACGCGCACGGCCTCGTTCGATTTTATACACCTGCCCATTGATAACATTGTCGTATGTGGTGGAGATGTCTTCGGGTGGGAAATGACGCTCACACACTTTGTCGTGCGCCTTGAGTGTTCGCAACTTGGGAAGAACAGCCAACCAGGCGTCAAAAACTTCTTTGTCCTGTTGGTAGTTGGAAATTACGAGACGAAATAAACATTGAATCGAAGGTTTACCTTTGGAACGCAGAACATAGCTCGTTTAGGATCTCTTTTGCAGAGTTGATCGCAACCCGGTACGAAGCAGTTTCGCATTGTGATTTAATTTATTCTTTTAAAAACAATATTAAACAATTAAAACCGATATTAGTGAACTTTTATGCAAAAAGAAATCGCTCACACAAGAAGTTTGTTGATAGATTCTGAGATCTGTCACTTTTGGCAAAATGGATTTCAAAATGTAACGCAACGGCAGGTCGCCGCTGAAGCTGCTCTCAAACTGTGGATTTCAGTGCAGTTTAGTGATGTCGTGGTGCTAAAAAAAATGGTACCATAATAGTACTAGCATGAAAATGTCGCCGGTATATATACCATTTTTCTCTTACACCGTTTTCACACCGAAGCCAGAATCTAGATTCTGAGCAATTCGATTTCAAAATCGAATTGACCCTTTCAGTGCGAAAATAATCTAGATTTTGTTGACTTTTCGATCAGTTGAACACCAACTGTCCAATTTTTCATTGTTGTCACATGTTAAACAGCTTCAAATAAGTAAAAAACTATTGTGTATAACTATAGAAGCACTGATATACATGAATACATGAAAATGAACGCACAATTAAATTGTTTAAAAAAAAAAAAACACAAATACTTCTCCTTTTTATTTTATAAACAAACTTCATCGGCTGTCAAGTCTTCTTTTGATTGAATTAAAATAGTTAGTTTGCTTATATCTTCCTATGATTCCCACAAAATCGAATACAATCTATTTCATTTGTATTCGACTTTGTGGAAGTCTAGATTCTGATTTTTACAAAGGTATGGGAAACTTAATAGATTTTAATTAGATTTGGGACTTTTTTTTACTCTGAACAAACTATGCGTTTTATCATAATTTAAAGCTCAAATTCGACGAAAACATTAATTACTCTGTAGCTAGATGTTCTGCATAAATAATGCACAGAAGCCAACAACATAAAATTATTTTGTGGGTATCACATTATTTTATCTCTTGTTGTAAATCTGGCTGTCAAAAGAATTCGACTTTAATGGCATATCGATTCTGAATTAGGGCGTTCTTCTCCTGGATTGAATATAACATCCCAAGAGCCAAACACGTTCTTCTTGATTCAGTACTTTATGGCCAAGAGCAAAAGGTTTTGAATTTGTACGGTAAAACTCGAGATTTAAGGCATATTATAGTTGAGGATCTATGCTAATCGCGGATTAGTATCCGGATACATAGTGTTATGAAAAGATTATTCAATCCCGTTAACACCGAGAAGATAGAATCTTGCTTAGTAATACTATGTTTCGACCGGTAATAATACGAGGATAAGTGGGAGACGATTAATAATAAATCCCAAAGTGATTCCACCAGGCAAATATAGGATTTATTTGACATGAGCACTCTTTTTCTGTCAATTTAGCTCTCTAAAGAATGTGACAATGTCATTTTCCATGAACGAAAGGAGATTTCAGTGTCCTTTTCCGATTCTCAAACTATTAAAAAGGTGCTCGAAAAGGTTAGAAAGTGGTTCGCGGATTAGTGCCCGGTGGAAACATGGTATAATGTTACTAAATAGGGATTTATAGAGGATGTATGATATTTGTGGATCATTATCTGTTGAAAACTTGGGATTAAAATGTCAGTTGCTGTGCTTTGTCTGTGTAAATATCAAATAACATCTTTGACGCTTTATTTTTTTTAAGATAAGGAAGAAGCCTCGTATCGTTACGCTCTGTTGTCTGTCAACTACCACTGTAACTTCTAAACGGTGAGTAGAAGAACGACAAAATTTAGCGAGTTAATAAGCTTCGTAAAATGAATTTAAGAGTAAACTAATGCAATTTTTTTATTACATATGACGGCTTAACAACGGATTGACGTTTCTTGTTGAAATGCTTGAAATATTTTTCAGTTTATTGGAAGGAACGGTGTACTGAGTGTGTACTGTGTACTGAGTATGTCTGCACCAGAAGTAGTGCTGTTATTTCCTCCACGTTTTGCTACTGCTATGTCCCAAGCCGAAGAACTTTGCACTTCCCCGAAACTGGCGCCCGTGCAAAGTTTATTTTTTTTCGGCGAATTGAGAAACTTTTGAAAAAATGCAGAACTCTTATTACCAAAAGCACATAAAAATAGTCGTTTATTTGTAAGTTGTTATTAAAAGTTCTTGTTTCTTTAAAAGTATATGAATGTAAAATTAAACTCGATTATAATATATTAATACGTATTGAAAAAGGACTCTTAGAAAATAAAATGAAATTGCAAAATGAAGTGACTTTTGTGGCGCTCTATGATTTACCGCCCACCTTCATCGAGGCGAATTCATTGCTAAGCAACTTCATGATGTCGGCGTGTTTGAGATCGGGTCGTTTATACTCTTTGTACTTGTCCTTGACAAACTTGGCAAAGCCAGTTGGCTCGCGAACTGGTGTTGCTATCGTATTGCCTTCCTTGTCCTTTTTGTTTAGGAACACCTCAATCGGTCCATGGCAATAAGAACATCTGATGTTTTCGACTTTTTTCGATTTGGAATGTGCATGGGACCTTAAAGGAGAAAGAATACATTTTTTGGTTGACCCGACTTGCTTGATGTTTTCTTACTTGGCCGCACACAGCGTACACTTGTACGTATATTTGTATTCGATGTCGTACTGATGGCAGACTCCGATTTTTGGCAGCTCCGGAAAGACTTGATTCGCCTTGCGTGCCCACGCCTTCCACGTAGCACCATGGCCTCCTTCGCCGTTGAAAATCCATGTGGCCGCGTGGCAGAGTTCATGGATAAGTGTGCATCGAAGTCGGTCGGCACTGGTTAGCACTTTCTCACTGAGCTCTATGGCACAAGTTCGTTCACCCAACCTTGAAAGACGAAAAATAAAAAATGTATAGATTGGTGTTAAGCCGCGTTATCACAAGGAACAGTTACAGGAACAGAAACAGAATGTCATACATTAGCAACGCAAAATGCTGCTTGTGACAAATTTACGTTGCTTGTGACAACGGGGCTTTAGGTGCTGTTTATTTGTAGCTTTATCAATGTAGAACACAACGTGTCAGAAAAAGTTTTATTCTGACGTGTTAAATGGCGCCCAACGTTGGGTAGTGCTAACCCATGACGAGGAAATTTAAGAGTTTACGACTAAGAACCGGTTTTCCAGTGCGAAATCATCCGAGATTCAGCGTTGACCTGAGATTAACCCCAGAAATGAGTTTTCCAGTGTATTAGGATCTGGGGTTAATCTCGGCTTAGCTCACCAAATTTGGCGAGTTAATTCCGGATCACGTCTGGAGAAGAGTACGAACTTCTTTGAATGTTTTTTCTGTGTGGAATGACAGTTGCTCTGAGTATTTCTGTGAAAAATTACATCTGAGAACAACTGAAACTTAATTTCCCGTGTTTTTCTATGTGAAGTGAGAGTTGGGAGAGTAATTAGTTTATAGAGTCTTAGATTTTGACAACTTTACTGACGGAGTTAGCTCTGCACTGAAAATCTGCTCGCTGGGTATACTCCAGATCGTATTATGCAGAGGAAACAAGTAGTCTTTTTCAACCTTCTGAGGTGGAAGTAGAACTGTGGGACAGATGGTCGCATCTCGGACTGACAGTCGGAAGATCCTGGGTTCAATGCCAGGTTAAACATTTTTTTTTTTTGCCAACAACATTGTAAACTAAATGGTAATAGTTATGACGACAATTTTCCCGTATAGGAACCTCTGCTGTGACGTTTCGTAATAGAGTTGAAAAGTTTTTTGGTTTACTGGTAGGATGAAAACCCGGAACAAGTGTAAATAAAGTGCATGATTCCGTTAATTTTTTTTTAGCAAAATCGTGCCTTGACGAACAGAATTTTTAAACATTTTTGCGGCTTTTCGTCCGCCAGTATTTCGGATTCAATTTTGGTAACTAATACTATGTCTCAACCGGCCACAAAACTGAGATTAGGGGGAGATAATTAAAAATAAATCCTAAGGTGTTTCCACCAGACGCAAGAATAATAATGTGACAACAGCACTCTTTTATTATAATTTTGGCTGTCAAAAGGGAATGAAGATGAAATTTCTCAGAAGCGAACAAAAAAAAAAAATACCGGGGCAGTTTTTGTTTCCTTTTTCAAAGCCTTAAACTGTTGTAAAAGTGTGCGAATAGGGTTAAAAGTGGCTAAAGAAAGGTTTGTAAAAAGTATCAATGACATATCTCGGACTAATCGTAATAAAATGACGATAAGTGTTCATGGGGAGACATGAGCCGTCTAGAACCGACTTTGTGGATTGTTTCTACCGGAAAACAAAGGAATAACTTCACGCGAAACCATAAATTTTGCTCTCAAAAGAAAGTGATGATGAAATTTGTCAGAAGTGGGACAAAAATGTGCGAATGAGATTTATTTTAAATCTTTTCCCGATACGATTAAAACAAGGTACAGTGGTGTGCAAAATAATAAATGTATTTTTGGTTTGCGAATAATGGGTAAGAAGTCAACTGCTGCCGGCATCTTGACTTCTCAGTAACACTCTCCTGATTGTTGATGTGTCAGACCTTCGTGTAATTCTACTAAAATTTTATTTCGGAAAGGGATTATTATAATAAAATTCAGAGATATTTTGTTTTGTGTGAAACGATTTTTCCAAAAACTACATCTTTTATTTTGCACACCACTGTATGTCTCCACCATAAAACTGCAATTAGCTACATACGATTAAAAGTAAATTTGTAGTAGGAAGTATTTATTTCCACAAAAGATTGATTTGTGCCTCTGACACTTAAAAGAGATTGACAATGTCGTGTCAAATTTCGTTGTAAAAATCCCAATAGAAAACGTATTTGTGACAGAAATGTCATACGTATATAGTTTCAGTTTCCTTTAGGATTAATTAGGATAAATTTTTATGGGGAATGTCGAGATAAAAGGGTGATTAGTTAAGGATTTATGTTATGGCGGTTTAGTGGTCGGTGGAGACATGATATAAGAGAGCAAGGATTTATGTTAATCGCGTATCCGGTGGGGACTAAATGTTGATATTTGTTGTTGACCAGTTGAGGATTTACGTTAATCGAAGATTCATATCCGGTGGAAACATGGTATTTGGCTGTATCTCTTATGTTTTTCAGTTTTTCTATGATATTAAAGATAAAAGACACGAGAATGGTCTTTTTATTGCTTGTAGTGGTAGGTGAGAGCGCAAGGGGGTTTGCTTTGTGTAAAGAGAGTAACAACGGTCTCGAAAAACTTGTAGATCCCCCTGTATTAGAAGAATGAAAAGTTAAGAAGTTGGCCTTGGTTCTTTTGGACAGTTATCCTCAAAGACAGGGATACCAAAGATCACCATATCAGCCGGCAGGTTGAGTTGATCTGTACCAATTCCAAGTGAGTTTAAATTGCTTGTGTGACTTAGTTTCATTTTTAGGAATCGAAAGCAACTCTTTTGTTTGGACGGAAGGTAAGATTAGTGGGAATGGGTTTGTCTAATTCTAATTTTAACCATCAATTAGAGATGAGGTGGTTAAAGGTAGAAATGGATAGCATAAGGTCTAGTTCTTCTCCTCTAATTGTGTTCATAAAAGTCTCTGATGAGTGACCCTTGCCGCACACTCAAAGCTTTCCTTCAAGATTTTGATTCTTGCCAATTTTCGATTCAGTTGGTTTTTCCAAAACTGAATCACCTACTCACCTCTTCTTAGTCATACAACGGCCAGCCGTGTTTGTCAACTTCTTGTTCCACTTGAGGGGAACCTCCACTTCCAATTTAAAGCACTTTTTATTGTAGATCTCATACAGCTTCGTCGCCAGTTCATCCTTTTTCAGTCGGAAATTTTCTCGGTAGTAAAGCGCGTCCGGATGGCAGCGAGTTTTCCCAACACAAACTAAACAGAAAAAAAAAAACAAATTAGAAAGTGGAATCCTCTTCTTCAGCGAAAAATCTTACGATCTAGCGACTTAAGGAATCCGTATTTATCCCTGGGCGTTGCACACAGATCATCGATCACTCTCAACTGCTTCGTACTGGACTTTGGCGTCCTCGGTACCGATAGGATGTCTTCTTCGACTGCCTGCTGTTTGGAGGTCGGCGTCGTCATTGTCTCACTCCGTCCATCTGCAGGTTGTTGTTTTGTTTTTGGTGTCTGAATCTTGAAGATGGGTTTTCCGGTTTTCACCGACTCTAAATACTTGTTGAAGGGTTCAAACTTTGCTGGCAACAATGCACCATTTAGCGAGACCACCTCCTCGTCAGCGTTGCGCAGCAATGCCTTTGGCGAGTCAAAGGGTGCTGCGAGGCTCTCATCATCGTCGTTCAGGTTCACCGTGAACAGTTTGCGCTTTGTGCTGCCACCTGGAGTGCGCGGTATCTTAGGCTTGTCCTCAATTCGGCACGTTTTAAGGATCTCCTCCAGTCGACTGCTGAATTTTTCATCTAAAAATCAAGTTGCAAGAGAAAGGGGCTTGGATAGAAAGTGACCAGGCTTACCATGATTCGCTGGCGGACTCGCCGAGAGATTGTGCTGAACCTCAACCTCATCCTTGCTCAAGTCCAGGTACACAAGTTCGTCACCCTTCTTTGAAGTGGTCAGTTTCGTTTGACGTTTCCCACGTTTTGGCCTCTGCGGCGGCGATCGTGGCTTTTTGTTTTCGATTTCTTCCACGTCGTCGTCATCGTCGGTTTGGCTCCAGGACTTGTCCGAGTCACGGGAGGCGTTCTCGCCTTCTGACTCGGTGTCTGGGTCGACCAGAGCTCGCCATCTCACTTCTCTGCCACTTTTCGTTTTTGTCACTTCGGCTTGCGGTGTTTTTGTCGTCGGATCCGATTTCTTTCTTCGGGCCTTGGAGGTTGAGTCGATGCCTAGTGGGGCTTTGAATAATGATGGCGTCATTGGCAAACGTGTCGAGTCTAGGTCTTGAGGAATATTCCTGCGAACTTCAACCAACTTTTAGAAATAAATTTTAGACAGAAAAGGAGCAAGGAGAACTTACAAATCGAGAAATCGTCTAGTGCGCTTTCGTCTCTTGGCTCCACGTCAGGATCTTTGTGCTGGGCGACTGAAATTTCCACTCTAGGAAGGGAAGCATCCTTGGATTCTTGCTCGGGCTCTACTTGCTTCGGAGAGGGCTTGGGTTTTTTTTGCTTTTGAGTAGGGACTAACGCCTTTCGACTCCTTGGAGTGGTAGTTTTCTTTAGGGAGCGCATAACGTCGGGTGTCTTCCACGTATTTCCGTAGAGCTCGTTGAGTAGGCGCTGCGCCTTATCCATAAAGTCGTCGGGTGATTTCTTTTCAGCTTCAGGTGTCTCGGGGGGAACATCTCTCTCGGGAGGTGAGTGTGGAACCTCCTCTATAGCTCGCGACTGACTCATTGGTTTCTGCGCGCTGTTGTGCGTTCTCTCGGGTGAAGAGTCGTTCGGCTCGGTTGCGCCCGTTGAGTTTGCTGACGCCGAGGAGGAGGATTCTTCTATCTGCTGGGACACTTGAATTTTGATATTTATCTTCGCCGAGATGTTGATTTGGAATTGCATGTCCTGGCCGCTGGATTCAGACGATTCCTTCGACTTTCGCATGGAGAACGAATCGCTGCGCTTTAGAGCACTTTGCGTCTGGGGCAGCGGAGAGTTCTCTTTTTCTGCACTCTCTTGCTCCTCCTCCGAAGTTTCCGCTATTGTGAGCGAGTCCTCCGGTACGGAATCCTTTGATCTGTTTAAACTGTCGTCCAGCATATCGGTTCCCAGTTTCATGACAGGCTGGTAGCCCGGTGAGCTCCTCATGGTTTCACTCGCCCTTGTCATATCTTCTGTGTCGTCCAGGGCAAGCCTTCTTTGTGATGTGTTCTTGGGAGTTGAAGGCTCTTTTACGGTGGTCTCTGGCTCTGGAGTCATTGACTCTGTATCGGCGGACGCTATTCTAGCAGCGGTGCCGACACTCCGTGAGTCGCTGTCCATTGTCATGGGCTCGGTGTCAGCGGTGGCTAGTCGCTTCTGTTTGCTTTCGTAGTCTCGATCTGGAGAGTCTACCGGAAGACCGTAGTTCCTTCGAACATCGCGCAGAAACGCAGCCATTCGTTCGTCCTTGCCATCGTCACTCCTTTCAGGTGGGTTTTTGGTAACTTCGCACGACACATGTGTCTCATAGTCTTGTTCTCCTTCAGACGAGTCCGAGATAGTTATTGGAGACTCACTCTCGTCGCTCGACGATATACAAATTGAGATTTCTGGCTCCGGCTCCTGTTTAGCCCTCCCCATCAACATGTCGGAGAATCTCTGTCCACCACCCATTTTCTGACTTTCTATCGAAATAATTTGACTGACCTCACGTGCAGGCGGGCACATGGCCAGGGAACTCACCCGAGAGGACAACTTCTCGATAGCGTCTTCGATTTCAGTGTTTTCCACTCCACTCACCTGCAGCGGCTCCATTTCTAGGGACTTTTCACACTCTTTCTCGACTTCTGAGCAATGAGTGGTGTCCATACTGGCCCGAGGTGCAGCATTGCTCGATGATGTATCCGTCCGCATTAGGAGATTCTCGACTGGCTTTTGGGTCGTCTCTTCTTCAGACTCATCATCCGTAAGCAGTTCATTGTACAGCTTCCTGCTCACATTGGAGACTCGAGCCTCTTCCAGCATTTGGCTCTGTCGTTCAGCGGCGTCTTCCTGTTTCTTTTTGTTCGATGAGAGCGTCAGCTTGGCAAATTCTAGGGCAGAGGAGCACTGATCAATGGACAAGCTAACCGGGATTTTGATAGTACTTACTCTCCTTTATTTTGGGCTTGCACTTTGTCGGATCGACCGAGTGCACAAACTTGTAAATAGCATCCATCAAAATAAAAAATATTTGAGGATTTTTAAACCAACTTCACAGAAATGTGTTAAAGTTTTTACAAGAAGCTTGTTCTTTTGAAATCAGTCAAAACAAAACGGTCGCCATTTTTAAAGTTTACAGTTTTGGGGCTTCTGATTAGCCAGACACTTCAAAAATGCCTTAAAAATGTAGTAGATTTTTGAACTAAGATCAAAATTATTGCTGGCGGAGATGCTTCAACTTTGTTTTTCAATTATTTCTTAATTTAATTCAAACGGTTTGAAAAATGCTTGAAAATCGCCATTGAGGATTGGAAAATTCAGAATACCTGGTTGTCAAACTTAGAATTATGTGAAGGCATATAGACGAGAGTTCGATTGACCTGCCTTTAACGATCGATTCCGTGTGTTTCCCGTATGACTTATCAAGCTGAAATGAAATAGTTTGGCCTTTATACCATTTCTACCATTTAAATCCACTACAAATCACGCGATATACCATTCAAATTAAAATCCTCTCGGCAAGCGATTAAAAATAAATCCTCTCATAAATCCCATTCACCCCCTTCACCAACCTATTTTCTGCACCTTTGTAACAGTTTGAGAGCCAAAAAACGTAACTTAAACTGTCCCTGTACGACAGATCTGTCACAAGTACATTTCCTATTGTGTTTTTTTTTACATCGGAAATTGTTTCTCGCTCGTGGGAAATGACATCGCTCTTTTCAGAGCCAAAATGACAGAAACAGAGTGTTCGTGTCAAACTAATCCTATATTTGTCCGATGGAGCCACTCTGGGATTTATTTTTAATCGTCTCCCGGTAATCCTCTTTTTGATTGCCGATGGAGACATATTATTGACAACAAACAAAATAAGTGAAAGGAAAATATCTTTTGTAAAATTTTCGTACTCGTGTATAGATAAGGTCTTCACATATTCCCAATTTGAACGCCTCGAGTCAGAATGCATGCCATTCTGGCAGATTTGATGTACATAAGAAAAAAATGCTGCAAATACTTTTCTTCTTACGTCAAATATGCCAAAATGGCATGCAGTCTAATCTAAGCTTAAGCCTTCAATCGCCGAAATGTTTTGAAGGCTTAAGCTTAGATCTGGTTGAATGTAATATCGGGTCCAAGAAACAGTGCGGAGGAAAACTCAATCGAAATATTGAAAAAATTTCGTTAAATTTAATACTTTGTCTCTACCGGCAATACAACGAGGATTATCCGGAGACGATAAAAAATAAAAAAACAAAAAGATGTTCGTTAAAAGAAAAAAAGATTTTCGTTCTAAGAATCCCAATAGACATCGTATTTAGTTCAAATCTGTCACACGTGGATAGATTGAGCTCCCTTTTCCTATTCTCCTATTTTCCTGTTTTCAAGGTTTGCGAAAATATGAGAAGATCTATTTTTAATCGCTTGCCGAGACTATTTCAATTAATCGCGTAAATTGTAGAGGGTTAAACACATATTTATATTAATCGCGTAATATTGCGCGTTGCCTGCGTTTTTTTGTGAAACAAAAGCTATTTAAAATGTCATTTAACCATCTTAATGCTTGTGCTGCATAATTGAGTTCATAGAAGCACACTCGAGTGCCAAAACAATTTCAAGTGAGTTCGTAATGTTATCCCTTGTACATTTTACTAAACGAGGGACGATCAACTAAAAATTATTATAGAAACGTTTAAAATCCTTTAAAGGAAATTATTTTCTCACAAGTACTAGATTGCCTCACAACAACTCTGCAGTTCCAAGGCAAACACCATCCATCTCGCTCTTTCCTAACAAGTCAAATATTTTGACATTTTCCCATTTGACAGCTATAAAAAAACTTGCTCGATTCGGGTTTGTGTTGTTTGCCGACGCGAATTTGTGTTTTTATTAAAATCCCTCGGATAATAAACGTTTCATCAAGATGGGACGTCGCTCAATTAATACCACTAAAAGTGGTAAATACATGAATCCCACAGATCAAGCGAGTAAGTTCCTCAAAACATGCGAAAATCTTGTTGCTCTAGAGTTCACCCCGTCCCTTGTGTAGGAAAGGAAGCCCGCAAGAAGGAGCTGAAGAAAAACAAACGCCAGCGGCAAATGGTTCGTGCCGCTGTGCTCAAGAACAAGGATCCCGGTCAAATTTTAGAGGAGATGGAAAAAATTGATGAGATGGGTAAGTCAGTCAGCAGCACTTCCTTAAGGACTCGCGACCTTTCACCTTGGTTTCTTTAGAGTACAATGTCCTACAGCCGTCGCCTTTGAACGAGAAGGTCCTTCGTGACAAGCGAAAGAAGCTCAAGGAGACTTTTGACCGCGTCATGCGGTTATACGTAAGTAGAGACATGTAAGTGGCTGTTCCCTTACTAAATGTACCCTCCCGAAACAGCACACTGACGACCCCGAGCACTGGGCGGAGCTAAAGCGAAAAGAGGTGGACTACGAGAAGAAGCGCCTGAAAAAGCAGCAGTACTACGAGAGCGTGAAGCACGCCCAGAGCGTGCAAATAGACGAGATCCCTCTTCCAGCGCAGTCAAATGCCGCACCGGGTGTTCTTCCCTTTCCAGGCCCTCCTAATCGCTTGCCTCCACCACCTGCCGCACTGTCCCTACCACCTTTTGCTCCCGGTGCACCGCCAGGGACCCTGCGAAAGCCCATGGAAATGCAACAAAAGCCGGAAGAGAAACCCGCGGAAACAAAGAAGCTGGAGCCACCAGGCGTTCCGCCTGGCCCTCCTCCAGACCTGTTTGAAATGTCAGACCTCGACACCGATGCCGAAGACGACGAACCACTGCAACGGGATCCAGGCAAAAAGCTTAGGCCCGACCCAACCAAAGGCAAAGACGGTGAGGATATTCCTAAGCCCAACGCCCTGCAGCAGCGCATGCTGGCCATTTCTGGCCAAAACATTGATGAGTTCATGAAGGAGATGGAGAACGTACACAAAAAGAAGGAGAAGGAACGTGCCGCTGGCCGCAAGGGAAGCGAAAGTGACACCAAAGACGACTCGGATGAATCTGACGACAGCTCCGACGAGGACAGCGACACTACCCTTTCGAAATCAGACGATGAAGCGCCTGACAGCACTCACGTGGCTATACCCTTGCCACCAACGATGCCTGCAGCCGTTGTACCAGCTCCCCCAATGGCGCTGCCCAGTGGGCCACCACTGCCTCCGCCCGGTGGCCTGCCACCACCAATGATGTTCCGCCCGCCGCCACTGCGGCCGGGCATACCACCCAACTTCGGTATTCGCATG
This sequence comes from Neoascia interrupta, assembly GCA_947623515.1. Lineage (NCBI taxonomy): Eukaryota > Metazoa > Arthropoda > Insecta > Diptera > Syrphidae > Neoascia > Neoascia interrupta. The sequence goes on from OX392463.1 coordinate 3,771,301, forward strand.
CCGCCTGGACCGCCCCCGCCAGGCCGTCCGCTTGGCGGTATGCCTCCCCGCATGAACATCCGCATGCCTCCCGGGCCACCACCAGGCATGCCGCCCCGCATGATGCACTCGAAGAACCTGCAGCACAAAGACACGAAGGGAGTGACGACAATCACAGCCAAGCCCCAAATCAGGTAAGGAAGTGAGTTTTCAAACTAGTCCACCGGCTAATCGGTTGCTTTTGCAGGAATCTGAGTGCGGATGTAACGCGTTTCGTCCCGTCGGCGCTGCGAGTGAAGCGTGAAGACAAACAGAGGCCCAGCAGCCACCGAACCAAGCAATACACACAGGAACCCAAGCCAGCGGCTGAGATTAACAAGGGTGCCACCAAGGACGACGCATACATGCAGTTTATGAATGAGATGCAGGGACTGCTGTAGGACACCTTGCAGGCGGCGGAAGCTAGTTGATATAAAATAAATTGAAAACTAAGTCTTAAGCTAGACTGGATAGTGACCTGGGACTGTTTTATTGAATCCACCGAATGGTCAAAGCAAAGCGAAGGCCACCACTCGGGCTTCCTTGCTATGAAAAACGCTGATGGTAGTTTCTTTTAAGCGAAGTCTCGATACTCTTGGACCAACCCACCATAGATCGATCTTAGTCCAGTTCCATTCATTCAAAGCAGTAACAATGACTTCACTCCAGACAAATGCCTCTGACGAACCATTTAATTGCTTGAGTCCATCATGCTTTGGTTTCGAATCACGTATGCCTTTTAGGTTGTAAGAGTTCATTTTCATAATTTTCTTAAGAAGAAAGCTCATATTTCTGGTCCAAGGACCGAGTTCATTTACAATGAGGGGGAACCCTGAAACATGTAGGCTGCAATGGGAGAGCAGGAAGCTCTTTAATCAAAGAAAACGTTTTAAGGACCTTGTTCATTGGACTTCAAATGGCCCTTCTCACCAACAACAGTCCTAGCAAAGCAACCCCAGTCGGTGCGAGCGAGAAAGGGGCCAGGAATGTTGAATTAACCGATGCAATAGAAAACGTCGAAAAAGGTAACAATCTTGACGACGTGGTAGATGGCCCACCCCCAAAACCAAAATCTCCGGCCGCTGACGCTCCCACCCGGGCCCCAAAAAGTAAGTAACTCAACTTCATGGAGTACAACCATCTCCGCCTTCTGCTGCTCGCGCTCCACCATCCACAACAATATCAGAAAGGATCCCGTTGTATGGACACTATCTGATTGGGAACGGAGAATTAATAAACTAAAACTGATGGACAATGACACTTATTCTACCTTCATCCTATGGAATGCCCCACGTGATTTCAGCGACCGTTAGGTGCGCAAGCTCTTCCTCTGAAGGTTCTTTATCACACTTGGAAAGTGCACGATGTTTATATCAGTCAAATCGAACACGCGCAACTGCTTTAAGGTCTGTATCCCTTCGAAATATCAATGGCTATTCCGATGCTGTCCTGAAAATAATGGCTGTTCCGAGGATTACTTGTTGGCATCATGATCAAGTTAATATGTTTCCACCGGCAATTAAAAGAGGATTAGCGCGAGACGATTAAAAATAAATCCCAAAATGGCTCCACCGGAAAAATATAGGATTAATTTGACACGAACACTTTGTTTCTGTCATTTTGGCTCTCAAAAGCGAGTGGCGATGTCATTTCCCAGGAGCGAAAAACGATTTCCGCTGTAAAAATTACAATAGAAAACGTACTTGTGACAAATCTGTCGTACAAGGACAGTTTCAGTTTCCTTTTTTGATTATCAAACTGTTACAAAGCTGCACAAAATAGGTTTATATATAGGGTGAATATGGGATTTATGAGAGGATTCATTTTTAATCGCTTGCAGAGAGGATTTAAATTTGTATGGTTAATCTTGTGATTTGTAGATATAATATAAATTGCAGATGTAATATAAATTGCAGATTAGTGCCCAGTGGAGACATGGTATAAATCTAAAAAGTCTAATAAATATATTCCCAAACCCACAGCCTCATCAACGGCCTCAAAATTCAGGTACTAACTGGGCGTTAAAAACTGGTTCCCCATTTTTCTCGATTAACTACTTCCCTCCCTCTTCAACAGCACCAATAGTATGGCACCAAACCGGGAACGGACCGAAACAAACCCAGTCCAGCGTAATCTGTCTCCTTTGTCCTTTCGTCCATCTCACAGCGACTGACGTTCACATCAAACCCACTACCCACACAGTTGAAGCTCAATTGAGTCACACGTATCCTAACTTTATATTTTTTCGCACTCTCAACCCAACCCCTTCTACATCCTCTGCTTAGAGAGCACCTGTGCTCCTTCTTAGAGCACCTGACGCCGTGGGAAGAATCACTAAACACCTGACAGAACTTAATATCGAAAACCGCTACGTCTTGTCACGGCTCGGAGAAACAAGAATTTATGAAAATGTACGATTCTATCTGCATCGATTGTAAAACGAAAACCAACGTTATGGTTTCTATCCATCATGGGGCCTCCCAACCGAAAAAGATTTTCATTCGTTTTCACCGGCCCCTTGACATCTCATCCATTGACGTTGCTAACGATCTACCTACTTTCACTGCCCATGCCAGCTCTAAACGCCTCTCACACCTACAACTCGCTCTAGCTTCAAAAATTATTTTTAATCCTAACGTTACCCAAGCACAGTCACATCTACCCAACCTTCGCACTAGTTTCCCTGAAGTCTTCTCCCTGTACTACCAAAACGTTGGACGACTACGCACTAAGACCTCCGCGGTTCTTTTAACTCGCAAAACTGCCCTTTGGTCTCAAGAAAAGGAATCTTTGCTCCAAACTTGACGACAGAGAGTTGTTTACCACAGATTTTTTCTCTTTCGAGCGGATGCCCATGAAAAAATCTCAAAAATCCTGATGGCCGCGGAATTCTATTAACAATAAACACCCGCTTCAACTCCTTACCATTCCAATCGTCTATCTCCACTGACTTTTTTTTCACTATCGTTTTTAGAACTTTCCAGAAACGAAAGCTTTATATTGGCTGCTGTTTCATTCGTCCATCCCAAGCCCAAACCATTCAGTGTTAAGGTCTTTTTCACGAAAGATGGGAGGAGTGATACTGAGTTGTCCTGTAGAATTGGCCAAGCTGGAACAATAGTAAAGGAACTGCGCCGGCCGGTCATCAGGAAAGCAGAGCTTGGAGTGAAAGCCAAGATTTCAGTTTTTAATTCAGTGTTCGTTCCGACCCTCATCTATGGTCATGAAATTTTGGTAATGACCGAAAGAATAAGATCGCGGGTACAAGCTGCCGAAATGAGATTCCTGAGGTGCGTTGCTGGTGTTACTCTAAGGGATAGAGTGAGAAACGTCAGTATTCGCGTGGCCGGAAATGAATTGGCGGACGAACTGGCAAGGAAAGGTTCTGATATGGACATAACGATGGCTGACCGACGGGTTTATCTCTCAAACTAGCCGGTGAACGTTGGCAACAGTCTAAAGATTGTATCATAGCTCACAGCTTATGGCCAGTACTCGACCTAAAAAGAAAAACGGCCCTTCTATCTCTCAGTAGAAATTTCATAAGAACACTCGTTGGTGTAGTCACGGGACACTGCACCATTGGTGTCATGGCTACAGGAATGGGAATCTTTGCCAACGACTTCTGCAGAAGCTGTAGGGATGAAGAAGAAATAGAGTCTACAGAAAACTTTCTCTGCCACTGCCCAGCTCTCCAAGAACGACGACTAACCTTTTTAGGAGTCAGGTTCTTTGATAGCCTGGACGACCTGGCAGGAATATCACTACTTGACCTAAAAAGATTTATCAAAAGATCAGGCTGGTTCAGTTAGTAAGACACATTTCCAACCATGTTTGCATGCCCCCTGACAGACTTCCTAGCCGAGATGCGAGCGCGTCGCGCCCCTGGCAGGCCAAGAAACAGGTGGTGGGATCAGGTAAAGAACCTCTCTGAGTCCCGCCTGGGGATTGCGCCGGAGTCTCTTGAGTTGGTGGCGGAGGATCGAGAACGATGGAAAGACCATTTAGCCCACCCTCGCTCCGCGACCCTTTTAAAGGATAAGCGGCCCTCGAAATTGATGATGGTGATGAGATTTAACATAATGAAGATAATTCGGGTTCTGACATCAGGCGGCACTCACTGCAGGAAGACATACCAAAAGACTCGATTTCTTAAGAAGTTTCAGATACGAAAACAAAGACGAAACCATGGTTCAACACCAACCCTAACAAAAGTTCGCGCCGACAAAGCTATCGGCTGGTGATGCTTTTTGAATTAACGTCACACCACCAGCTCCTAATAATTTAGCTTCAGTGAAGCCCCTGATCAGTTTCTTCCTAACCCTTTGCTGCTGGCCCTTCGAAATCTCCAATAATTGTTTCGCTCGTTTTCCCCGTCCTGTTCATATAGCTTTTCAAACTCGTATAGTCCTTATCTGGATTGCAGCAAAGAGCTTCTTCTTAGCGAAGGTCCCTAGCTCACACTCATTAGTTGTCAAACACTTGATTTACGAGAAGCAGGCAATATAACAGAGGTCAGCCTGGAAACATGTTCTGCCAAATTAATTGCCATCAGCCCTAAGCCCAGCAAAACGAAGTGGGAAGTAGACAAAGGATACCCGCCATAAAAATACTTCATTACACGCTCTCCATAAAGCCATTCCCATTCGCTGCCACTACATCCAGATAGCAATCACCCAGTAAATCGAAAGCTATCAAAAATCATGCCGCCTGTGACATTTAACAATGTAGTTATTATAAGCGATGTGCTTATCCTTAATAGTTGCTCATCCCCGCGGAGCGCGCAAAAGGACCAGAAATAGCGCCAAAAATAGAATCCCTTCTCTGGCGAAATCCTCTCAAATTCCAGCGGATTTCGAGTATAAATATCCCCTTGCCACGGACGACGCACGTCCGATATCAATCTAAATGGTTGCCAATTTATCACGGGTTAACCATACTCCTGGTGGAGGAGCTTTTATGCCTTGAACGCCGTTGCTTTTTGATGGGAATTCCTTTGAAGGAATTACATTGTTTGCGTTGGTGTGTGTGTGTGTGCGAGTGTATTTGAAGAAGGGCCTCTCAAAAGTGCGTGAGAATGAAGCATTAAAGTTACGACCCGGTCAGCGATAAATCCTGGTCGGATGTTACACACTAAACTGAAGGTATTGATGAAGGTCACAACACCAGGGGGCGGTGGGGGCCATAAAACAAGACATTCACTTTGAATGGTGTTAATTTAGAAGTTTTTCACTCGTTCCTCCATTGTGTGCTTAAGTTAAGGGAAGCATTACTCAAGGGAGAATGGCTGCCGCTTCATGAATAAATTTACAATCCCGTATTGTTCTATTTTCATTCCGGATCAGCTTGGCGCCGCCGGCAACAGGGGCTCACATTTCACATCGCACTACTACGCCGATATGCCCTCAGCTATAAGGACTAATTGCACAGCCAAAAGAGTTGAACGATAAGATTGTGTCCCCTTCAAAGGGAATCCGTTAATTTAAGTTCGATGCCCGTAGACGAGGCCGGCAAAAGAGATCCCAACGTCACGTACACGCAGAGTATTCACGTCCTTTCAATGGCTGAAGAAGTCTAAAGTTGGAAGGGCTTAAGCGCCTCGGTATTGTCCGTGCGCCATCGAGTGGAAAATGAATGGCCTGTTCGGGAAGGGAATATGAATTGTGAAATCAAAGTCAAAACCGAGAGTGGTGGTTCCTACAAAATTTCTACTTAGGCAGGATAATGAAACTCTTTGTTGGGTAGCTGATGGTTTGGGCGCGTAGCCATTGTACACCGATTAGTTCATCGGACAAAGGTATAACTCAAAGCACAAATGATTGCTTTATCGTAAATCATTGCTCGTGAACGTCATGTCCTTGGTGAGTTTTGTAGCACGTGGCCACTATAAATTATTTTCAAGACGTTTCCAAAAAGGTCCTTAAGCAGTCACGTTCAAAATTCCTTCTTTATAGACTTTGACTTAAAAAAGTTTAAACTTATTTCATACAAGACCATAAATGGCAAAAAAAAACTTTTGTTTGCAAATCGACTGCAAAAAATCTGGACGGAGTTCCTTTGAGATTAGCGAAGTTGTGTTAACATGCTTCTTCCTGGGTGGTGGATTTAATTGAAATTTCTAAGTCAGAGAAAAACTGGCAGCAATCAGTCAACCTTCAACTGGGCATGAATGTGCAGTCAAGCAAAGTTTTTAAACATGCGTCCAACATGAGTCTACAGACCACTCATAAGGACTAAAAACAATTTCGAGATTCACGTTTTAAAGAGAGAAATACTATTGTCCTTTTGCTGGTGCCAGTTTGTCGGTGGTTCACTGGCCTGACTGACCACACTTAAGGGGCTTGCTTTGTGTTGTGTATACTAATACCAACACTGGGAGGATACCCATAGGATGAAGGAACTAAAGTGAAAATGAGATAAACTTGTTTGACGTTCGCAACCGACGCACGTTTCTGTGTGGTTATACCATAGAAAAAGAACGTTGCACCTAACCAATAAGATGCAGAAACAGGTGTCCTTTTAGGATAACCGAAGCGAAACAAGGCTAAAATAACTAATTCCTCTTTTCTGTTACGAAATAAAAGCAGAAGTCTTCCTTTGAGGGAAACGTTTACGTTTTAAACCATTTGCTCGGCAAACTAATTAGAAAGAAGAAAACGTTTCCGGCGAGATGAAAGACGCTATGGGGGGAAATAAGGATCTATCAAGAAGGGCAGCCATAAGAAACCGCCATTCATATGCAAATACAGTGCTTTTCCATTTCCAATGCATTCTTAATGCGGAGGACGCTAAGTAAACGCCATGAATTTGAATTATCCTATTCCGCAGATTTAGAAACTCGAGAGGTAGAGTGATAAAAAAAAATAAAGTAAATAAAAAAGAAAAGATTGTTTACCATAGTTTATCGAGGTAAGCATTTACCATTGCGAAGGGTGAGCTTTCTAGGGGCTGCTTGCCTTGCCAATGGAAAAGGGTATTTTATAGTCCATCTGAGCCATCGTTTTCTTTTAGACAACAAAGACGCAGTGAGGTGTGCAAGAATCGGTTTTCCAATATTTGCATCTTTAAAACGTCTGAAATAATGCTTCTTGGTAGTGAATTTCGAGGAGTCCTTATCCCAAAGATTTGGGTAAAATGGGTGGGTCGTAGTTTTCGTGATCATGAAACGAATTTTATGGTGTTTTTATGGTATTTTTTTCCTTAAAGTCTGTGACACATACGAGGTGACGGTTAAGTTCTTTATTCATATTAAGAAAGACATAAGCCTATAAGGAATCTAGGTTGCGGTTGTGACAGTCTAGAAGATTTAATTTTAACTCATAGCAATTAATTAGAAAAATAAAAATTTCTTGGGCAGAATCAGGAATCAAACCAACCACCCATGCAGTAACAAGATTCCCTAGAAGTAGAAGCCATTATACTTTTCTAGACTTTCTATTTTTATATAAGAAAAAACTTGGAATTTCTCACAAGGATAACTTTACCCAGCAAATTACCAGTTTTGATTATTCAAAGAAATTCCTTGTGTAAGACGCACCGGAGGACCTTACAAAGCATGCTTGACATTTCGAAAGGTGAATTTTTTTGCCCTGACAAATCGATGAAACTTCAGTAGAATTTCCTGCATATGTATGTACCGCGTTGCTGTACCTGAAATAGCCAGAGTTTAGGGAGTGTATTTCTTATTTTTGCTTTAGTCTAATACGAACTTATGCTAATGGGAAATGAGCTAAGAACAGGAACACAATTCACAAGTAACTGAGATCATACATAGGTTAGGCACTTCAAAATTTGTTTGTATCAGGATCGGGATGCCCGAAGACTCTTACAGAGCCACTAATGAGACAAGAGAAGAAAGTACTGCCTTAAAGTAAGGCACTACGCAGTGTCTTTGTAGACAAGCTCAAAAAGTAAAACTTGGCTCAAGTAAATGTTGACTTTTTGTAACAACTTTTAGCTTTTTGTAACTTTTTGTAATTTTTGTTTTCCGAAAATAATGTTTTCCGAAAATATTGTAAAGTTTTTGACAAATGAAGGGTAAAAAAAATATGTCGTTTTTAAGGTTTCTTATACCTTGGCTTTTCAACGACTTGCTACACAATACTGACTTTGAACAGACTTATTAGGCAACTGGAGTTTAAATAAGTGCTAACGCCGAATTTTTCTGAAAGAAACCGGATACTGTTTTTTTTTTTTAACGCATTGCGACAAAAATCGCAAAAATTTATAAAAAAACGGACAGATCCTTTGAAAAAAATCTCACGTATCATAAAGTGTCCAAAAATTTAAAGAAAATTGTAGCGATTTTAATATACTAAAAGCTTCTAAGATTTGACTCGAAAACATAAAAGTATTTAAAAAAACGTATACGTTTCCGAACATTAGCGAGAATCTTAAATGGTGTAAGTATAAAGTAATCGATTAGTCCAAGCTTTCCAACCTAAGTTTTCTAGAGCCTTTTTAAAATACTTAACAAAAAAACAGGATATTTTACCGTTTTGTCAAAAATCGGTTATCACATATTTATGAAAATCAGCCATAGCTAGAGCTATACCTTAAATGATGAAAAAACTTCACGCGACATTTAAAAAAAAATTTAAATAGTCAGCCATTTTATAGATTTGAAAATTAAAAAACGAGTGAAAAAAGTAAAAAAAAATAAGTGGGAAAGTGCAACAAAGCGTAGGCAAAAGCTTTAGTCCATTTACGACGGATTGAAAAATATCCGATCATACCAAAAAAAAAACTGCCACACCTCCAAAAAGTGGGCGGGATATAAAAATATTTCTGTTGAATGCTTTATACTAGGTGGTTGCATACATTTCCACCCAAAACTCGGCCTTTTTAACTAAAAGCATCACTTTTTTTAATGCCACGCCCACAAAAGTGGGCGGAGGCACATACAATACATACATAAAGGTAAGAAAATGCTAATATCTACAACTTTTGTCATAGAATTTTAAGTCAAATTTCATATATATTTATTAAAAGACAGTCATTTTTAGCATAAATCCCTTAAAAAAGTGGGCGTGGTCAAAACAAAAGGCCAAACTTTTTTAGCTACTTCAAAGACAATTACAAGGCAATATTACATACTAAAAATGAATGCGCTAGAGCCTTTGTAACATAGCTAAAATTTGGATATAGTATTTTTTTTTAATAAGAGATGGTCACACCCACAGGCCTGTAGTGGGCGTGTCCGTGAGCAGATTCAGCTAATTTTCAAACTTGATCTGAAGGACTGGACTTCTAGCCATCCCAAAAAAGCTGGGTTCTACCTTAATCAGCTCTATACCTTAAAATTTAAGGCCTAAAAGTTGCTTAAGCCCCAAACAAAACAGACTTGAGCGGGATTAATCTTAGTCACTCGAGTTCTGCCAAAAGATTGTGTTGAATAGCCAAGCAAACGATTTGAAAATCTTATGAGATTTCACTGTGAACGTCTCGAGTATCACATTGCCTTGAAAATTTAAAATCAAATTTGAAAATTACGTCACTTTTTGTTCAACTTTGGATGTTAATATCTCCGAAACGGATTGTCGGATCTAAAATACGTTTAAACTTTTGAGGCCAGCGTATAAGTCTTGGTATATTCCCTTCTTTCACGGATTTTGTGAAGCACTTTTAAAAATAATTATGGGCTTTATGACAATAAGTGAAATAATGACAAGCAAAAACAAATCTTTAAGTCAACACAAACTAACGAAAATCTTACGAAACCCAGGATAAGGCTATTATGGTCGTGGCATACGAATCGCGTGTAATGGGACATTCTGCTTTCTTTTGGTTCAAGTTCAATAGAATCAGCCACACCAAAACCAATTTCAAAATCTATGTACGAAATGTGCGGTCGTGAGCGCTCAATACGTACGAAACAAAAGTTAAAGAAATCTTGACGAAACTGACCCGACCGATATTATGAGCGCGTTATTTGAATCGAATGTGTTCGCTCAATTTCTTAAGGCTCCGTACGTAGCATTCAGTCTACTATAGTTGGCTCTTTATACCATGTCTCCACCAAGCACTTACCCTCGATTAATATAAATTTTTATTAAATCCTCTACAAATTGCGCGATTTACCATACAAATTTAAATCCTCTCGGCAAGCGATTAAAAATAAATCACCTCATATATCCCGTTCACCCTATTCACAAACCTATTTTCTGCGCCTTTGTAACAGTTTGAGAATCAAACCAGTGAGTAAGTGATAGAGTGTGTACGCAGAAGTTACAGTCCGTAAAACGGACCGTTGAATACTCCATCCTATCCCACATTGTAAAATGCTGATGGCATAGTTATTTTTTGACATTTTATAAGTAATGCAAACTTCGAAAAGGGGCGTGGTTTAACCGCCCCTAATTACAAACTATTAATTATAAGATATTTCCACAGAGATATTTCCAAGTTACACTTAAATGTACGTAAAAATGCAATTTTTTGGCTCAAATTCAATATTTTTGAAAAATCGACCCTTAAAAGGGGTCGTGGCTAAAACCTTTACATGAACGAAATCTGGACTGAAGTCTTTTTTACCAAACCTGCTACTTTTTTTTTCATGCTTTCCTAAATTAGGCTCAAGGCCAGTCGAAAATAAGTTTTTCTGGAAAATTCTAGGTTTTTCTTCAATTCTGCCTCCAAATGTGGGCATGGCCCAAAGTCTTGTATCAACGAAATTTAGAACTAAGCGTTTTCTTAATAAAATATTAAGCAAATTTTTGTCAATTTCGAGCAAAAATATTGAGTAAACTGCATTTGAAAATTTATCCTTAAAATATTAAAATAGATGCCACGCCCACTGGAGGAGGTTTACAAATTAAATTTATCTTTTTTGTGTCTTACATTCATTAGTTGATCTTATCAAATTTTTACACTTGTACTGCTTCGCATGACGTGGACCTTACGAAGTAAGGAAGTTTCAGCACCCTAGCTCAAAATTTAAGGCCTAAAAACATGTGACATACAGACGGACGGACGGACGGACATGGCTCATTCGATTCAGAACTCGGTCTCGATCATATGCCCTTAAGGTTTTGGGGGTCTACCATTATTATTTCAACGTGTTACAAACTATGTGACAAACTTCATATACCTCCTGTCCTATGGGATGGGGTATAAAAAACGGGCACAGTCCATTCCCCTCCGCATATGTCTTTATTTTTGACGGTATTTTTCTTATAAGATTTTCAATTGACTGATTTTCTTACATTTCAAGCTCTTCTCTATTCTATTATATAAAATGATTTACTCCTAAAACGAGTTTAAAGCAAGACCAAAGAAGGTGTGCTTTGAGACCAACTTAACAAAAAAAGTTCGGTTAAAGTTTAAAAGTTTCAAAAATGACTGTATACGAATCGACATATCTGGCGTATTGAACTTTTCTATGATTAAAAGTGCCGCGACAAAAGGCTTCAAATTCACCAAGGATAGTTATTAGGCAAAATAGAAACTGTGCCTCGTCTACCATCCAATACTCATTTTCGAAGTCATACCTGCTACAGTACCAGAGGTCCTTTAAAATCTCAACATGGTAACCAACTCAGCTGACAAATTACAGAAGTTACAGATAATTCCTACTAATTTAAGGTATATTTAGACAGCAAAAGGTTCACTGATTTCTTAGCCTTAACTCGCCGAAGGTACACCCTTTCATTTCATTTTCTAGATGAAAAGATAGTTTAAGTACTTAAAATTTTTTAAGTAATCGACAGAGTTTGGCGTTAAGTTTTTTCATTGCAAATATGAGCAGGTATATTTGCAATCGATGAGCATTGGAGAAATGTTATTAACGGTCATAAATCGAGTTTTTTGATATTTAAGGCTAAAAATGTACCTGTGCTTAAGATGTGTCCTCCGTGGCAAAAAGTCGTCAGGTAAAACGTCACTCTTTTTTCAAGTCCTGTCAACATCTTCTTAAATCTGGACAAAATAGTGTCGTATCAGAAATTCTGTTGTGAAAAAACTACCTCTTGAGAATTTTTTGTGAAAAGTGAAAATATCAGATTCGACTATACCTCTTAGGGCCAGTTTTTCAGTACGAGATCATCCGTGTTTCGTAGTTAAACTTTGATTGACCCCAAAAATGAGTTTTTCCTTGAATATTGATCCGTGATTAATCTCAGCTTAACTCGTCAAATTTGGTGAGTTAATCTCGGATCAACTCTCGCGAACAGTTTGAATTTCTTTGAATGTTTTTTCTGTGTGAAATGGCAGTCGCTTTGCGTGTTTCTGTGAACAATGACATCTGAAAATGACTTTAACTTCTTTTTCTGTGTTTTTCTATGTGAAGTCGGAGCTGAGAATATCAAATAATTTCGAGAGTCGAAAATTTCGACAACATTGTTGACGGAGTTAACTCTGCACTGAAAAACTGCTCGCTGGGTTAAGTCCAGATTCGTTTTGTTACGGGATTAGCAGGTTTTGGTTTAAGCTGAGCTTAACTCGGCACTGAAAAACTGGCCCTTACGGATATATACGTCAGTCTGTGGAGATCAAGTGGAGATTATTGCTATCTTTATGGCAATACGCTATATTGTGACCAATATTCAGAGGGCAGGAGCATAAGCCGCACTTAAAGCACTGCTTAAGCCTCCTAAATCGTCCAATGTTGTGTTTGAACCCAAGGTTTCTGTGACCTTAATCGGAAGGCTAAATACACTGAATCTTTGCTTATGTCCCAAGTGACGCGGATATGGGAATAAGATCTCTAATAAGCTCATCAAGCAAGGTACAGAGTAGGTTTTTTTTCATGTGTGTAAAAACGAATGTAACGCACACAGCATGCATGATTGTAAGAGAGGTCAGGCGATGTCTCTAGTTGCAGGTACCAATTAGTTAGTTAATTAGAGGGCTTGCTAGGGTCTATCCTTCTTTCTCTCCGACTGCCGAATTCTTGAAGGCATCCCTTCGGCCCAACAAGCCAAAATCTTGAATTTTATAATCTTAAGAGAAACAAGCCGCAGAACACTCTTATCCTCTGTAGTTTTCCGCTTGTGTCGCATCACGTAACGGATCTTTGGGACTGACTGTGTGACTGTCGAACATTCGACACAAGATCACTGTCGGTGAGCTGAATTAAACTTCCTGGTGCCAACAGCTAGCTGTAAAGGTGATTTCTTGGACGAAAATTTTCGACGGAAGTCCGTTTCCCTAGAGTAAACGCTCTCTTTCAGTAAACGCTTAGAGTTCCGATGATCCGCCAGATGCCTATTAGTGTCAGTTCAAGGCCATATTGCGATCTCTGTATGTTTTCATATTAATACTATGACCTCTTGGTTGCATATCAAAAATTAAGTAATAAGAGCTATTCATGCTCGTGGGTCAGGTAATAGATGGCCTTTCCGCTTTGTCCTTTTCTTTGCTCCAATATTATCATCCTTGGTCCGTATTGTCTTAGAAAGAAATCCTAGAATAACACGCAAAAATACTTTAAGGTTGTCCCAAAATATTGACCCAAAAGTTCAATATTCATAACAGGCGCAAGCCCTCCTTCAAACAAGTTGAAGTGTGCTATTTGCTCACAACAATGATCTCGTATGCATATATCCATACTCTTAAGAGTATGGTAACCGATTGAACAGAATTTCCCCACTATAAATTATTAATCCCCAACGGAACAGTATCATGAGTCTGAAATCCTGAAACCTACCCCAGTTGAGGGGCTCTCCATGACCTATATAAGATTATCCTCATGTATGTTATAACCCCAACTGATCTTAGAAATGCAGATGGAGTAACATTGCACAAAATCAAAGAAAAAGGGTAAGCCCCAATGGGAAAAACTTCACGACCGACGGATAAGATCAAAATTAAGACATTCCCCAATAGAAATCGCTAAAAGCAGAGCGCGAAGGACTATTCACGGAAAGAATCCTGGCATATCTTATTGCGTAAATAGAGGATCTAAATTTAATACCTTTGATGAAGGCATTGTGTAGCGTGAGCCAGATTCGAACTTCCACCAGGAGGTTTAAGATTATTTCCATAATGTTTATCGTGTTCAAGGTTTAATCAAAAGTCAAAAACTTGACAAATTCTTAACGGCAAAATAAAAGGTTGGGGCCATTCGAATACTCTCAACTTTAATTGCAAGTAAATAAAAATGTTCTCTTTTAAAGCCTGTTTCAGTTGAACGTTGTCCTTGAACCTGTGCCTGATAAGCACTGTTTAACATCATGAATGTTCATTCTTTCAACGCTCTGACGTCTTCCATATAATTTCGATTAAACTCAAGTCGGTTTAAGAACCACACAATTAAAAGGTGGACTAACCTCCATTTCCACAAACGATTGTAACCGCCTATTCCACAAAAGCATTCCTCGAACACCTCCACAAAGTGGTTTTTTTTGGCCTCCCGCCTATCATCCCGAGACACACAAAGCAGTTCATACTAATCACAGAGCCCCTTAAAGGTGTCAAGCAATTTCAAGGATAAAATCTGTAATTTAAATTTAAATTGAAACCAACACCAAGTAAAAACGAAAAAAAAACCGTACTTAATACGTTTTCAACAATCACCCAGAGCAAAGAAAAGAACAGAACCGCATTTCCATATACTTCAAAAACAGATGGCGGTCCTTGATACACTTTACTCCCTTTAATGGATTCTTTTTATGTCGCATTTTGTACTGGTTCCCGTTGCGAGCCTGCCTTGGGATACGCACGCCAAACCGAAAGTCATTTTGATGGAGTGACGACTACACGCCGCGCCACCGCCGCCATCTCATTACCTCTCGACGCACCTTGGTTTTTGCAAAATTAAATTTACATAAGGCTCGAAACCAAGGATAACTCAAGTAAAAGAATAAAGGCCCTCATGGTTATCCTCATCCAAATGAAATAACACCAAGATTTTCCTTGAAATTGTCAAAGTTCCTACACGAAGAAAAAAGAAAGTAATTCATAAACACGGTATGACAATAATACAAGCTTCCTTGAGAGTCCTTTATCAGAAGCGCACACGTCACATGTCGAAAGGGGGACTTTTTCACATGAACCCTTTCACGGCAATTGGATGCGGCAACTTTTCAGATAAATCAATTATGCAAAGTATCCTCCTGCAGTAGACAATGTAAATACAGCAGGATGTTCGGGCGAGTGTCAAGCTGCCACCCGTATAAAGCGTCCCGTGTCCCGTGTCCCCAAACAGGTGCCCAAAGGGCTTCAATGTCGCTGAGAAAAAAATCCAAGATGCTTGATTGCGTCCACAGGCCATAAAAACCATATAGTTTCCATGCAAGTCCTTGGAGAAATTTATCGTAAATTTTTTTTCCGGGCCCCCAAAAGTTCATCATAGATTTGAATCAGATGGGTAATAAACGAATCGTATACGTGACCTCAAAGAAGGGATCAAATTATGAGATTGCCCAGGGTTTCAGGTTGTTGGGTACAGTATCAGTAACTACGCCCGAGGCGAGCACATGATTAATGCTTCTGAAAAGAAAGTTTTCATACAAATTTAACAGGGATTTGAGGCAGTTTATGTGAGAGGCTTTTTTTTCAAAGGACGTTTTATGGGTGTTTCTAAGGAAACACTTTGGAACGCAAATGTAACCGGGGCGACGCATCGATTTAAATTTCATGGTAATTGGGCGCCATTCAGTTAGGTGTGTAACAGCCTTATAATAAAAGTAGAATTTAATGCCTTGCGGTTTATGGCATAGACCTGAAAATGGGTTTTAACATATTTCTTTCCACCCTCACGAACTCTAGTTTATATCGACTTATGGGATACTATATTAGGGGCTCAAGGATGTTAATGTTCGCCACCGGATTTTAGTGGTTTTCTCACTGGCAAACCCCTTTGACTTTAAAGAACAAACCCATATTTAAAACTTAAAGGATGTGTATTAAAGTGCAGGCAGAAAATGTTGCGTATACGCCACCGAATAGAAATTCTCAACCGTAAGGGGTTTTGTATTTCAGCCGACGAGGACAAAGGACTTAAAGTAAGCCCCAGACAGGAGTCTATTGATGTGGAAAAATCCACAATGCATGTAGGCTTTAGGTTTTTCTTGTCAATATCAAATGTTGCCTATATCCTTTTGGGTTTAAAGTTTCTTTTTCTCGGGTTTTAAAGACATACCCATGTCTTGCGTATCCTATAGTGTGGGTGAGTGCTTATTTTTCGAAAACAATTCGACATCTAATGTATCAATTCCTTGTAAGAAGGAAGAAATATGTGCTTACATCGCACAATCACAGTAAATCCTTCAACAATCGATTCCCTGTTGACCTCCACTTGGTGAGCACTAAATCTTTTACGCAACGAAGCGCACACCACATCGAATCTGAAATGAAAATCTTTTCCATTTTCTTTTAATGTTATTGGAAATCACATGGAATGTCTGAGATGGAATTCTTGATCTGAAGCGTACGCACTTGAATAGAAACATGCAGATAATCCTGAAATGAATATCGTGATTTTTTATTCTTTATTTTTATGCAAGAATAAAAAATCTTTTCGCCTCAAAGTGCCTCGTCTAAGCGGCAGAGAGGGGGAAGATGCAAGCGTACAATGAAAATTAACAAAGTTTGAAGATGTAGGACTTGAGTTGTAAAACAAAGATTGCAAAATTTCATTAGAAAAAACGGCGCAGCAGTTTTATCGTAGTTCATTTTAGAACAGTATTTGTCCATGATTTGCTTCTGCAATACACTTTTCGTATAGTCGCCAAAATGTTCGATGTCCTGGTAACAGCTCATAGTGTTAGCTGGGCGCTCGACCCATAAAAAGAAAATAAATTTGTAATATTTCGCAATGGAAACACCAATATGGATTTCGCTTGGAATATGCCAATTCATGTAAATGAGTATCCAGGCTTGCACATGACTTCTTTTTGTTTCGGAGTAAGGACCATATGAGGTACAACGGCTTAGTCAAATTTCTTGGTGGATATATTGCTGGAATGTCAGAAGCATAGTTTTGTTTTTCAAAATCTGGATCTTTTTGTTTCAAACCCTAGATATTGGCTCGGCATGAAAAAGTTATCAAAACATTCCCTCTTATCCGTTTCCATTTAGAACAATACATTATGTCTTCATCGGCAAGAGAGCAGTGGTCAAAAATAAATCCCGAAGTGTCTCCACCGGAAAAACATATGGCCTTTTCGATTGGTCTTCCGGGAGCGTCCGAGAGACTTCTGGACTCTCCTTAAACGGTTTTCTTGGACTCGTTTGACAATTCCCGTTCTGTATAGAAGAGAAATTTGCTTTTGGTTTTGAATTCAGAATCAAAACCAGAAGCACTCACACAATCATACATGTGTCAATGTCAAGTTGGATAAATGTCAACGCTAGACAAACTTCATAATCAAGAAAAACGTGTTTGGTTGTTCGGAGATAAGCCCCAATCCGAGAGAAGAACCCTCTGATCCGGGATCGCCAACCGAAAAGGCCAATAATATCTGTTTGACACCAGCACACGACACGTATCATGATGACATTTCCCAGGAA
Source organism: Neoascia interrupta (assembly GCA_947623515.1). Taxonomy (NCBI): domain Eukaryota; kingdom Metazoa; phylum Arthropoda; class Insecta; order Diptera; family Syrphidae; genus Neoascia; species Neoascia interrupta. Next base: position 3,788,770 of record OX392463.1, read on the forward strand.
CGGGAAAACAATTGTGTTTTTAAAATCCCAAGAGTAAACATAATTGTGAAATATCTGTCATACGTGGAAACCCAGCCAACAAACGTCTCTCTCTTCATCCAATTCGTCGGGTGTACGCAAAATCTTCGACTATTCCAAAAGTGCACTGGCGTTAGTAGAGCATACCACTGCTGCGCACAGTTTTCTCCCAGTTTTCTGCCCAATCCTTACTGATTTCGCGGCTCATTTATTCCTCTTGTGGGTCGTGTTTTCCATTATTTGTCTTGACTCAGCTACGGAAAAGAGAAAAAGTCAATGTCAAAAAATTTAAATTAAGCATTTTTAGCAAGTTGTTTTTGTTTTTTGTTTTAATGTATTTATTTTTAAACTTTTTCTTAACCCACAGAATATTGGAGTCCATGGAAGGAGAATTTTGTTGCTCCTTTATCCAAATCTGCTTTTTCTGGACAAATCGCGTGGTTTAGTATTGTTAAAAAGCGTTTGCTAATGAAGAGAAAATGTATTCTGTTATTACTACTCCTAAATAAAGTGCAGTTTATTTTGTTATATAAATGTTCAGAATCAAAAACAAATTACACACGGTGATAAAAACAACTCCTGAAATGAATTTGTTTCGCTCTAAGGACTTCGTTGCATTGCACCACTTCTTCTAGGTATCGATAGTGAAATTTTTGCGCCACAAAAACACTCCCAAATGCACGCTCACTAATCACTCAGCATTTACTGTACACTCTTTCGCAAAGTGTCCGTACTATTTAAAAAAAAAAACTAAAAATAAAATGGCTAAAAAAGGGAACGGAACCGGTTAGGAAATCTGCTTTTGCTTGTGAGACGACCCAAAATTGTTTGTTAAGAAGTTTCATTTTCGTTTTTCGAGTCTCAAAATGTAATAAAGACGTGGGAAAAGAGTTAAGAGTGGCATTGCAGAGGTTTGTGAACGAGAAGGGTGAACGAGATTTATGTCGAGATTTTATACTAATGTGTCCACCGGCCATAAAACTGTGATTAACGGGTGACGATTAAAAATAAATCCCGAAGTTTCCCTCTACCGGACAAACATAAGAAAGGACTAGTTTCCGACGAGCACTCTTTTTCCGCATTTTTTACTCCCAAAAGAGTGTGACGATGACATTTCCAAAGCCAAAAAAAAAAGATTTTCGTTTAAAAAATACAGTAGAAAACGATTTTGTGATCAATCTGTCATACAAGGACAGTTTGCGTTTCATATTTCAAGTCCCAAACAGTTAGAAAGACGATTCAAAACGGTTAAAAGAAGCTCATATACCTCTTGTGCATAATGTGAATGAGATTTATGTGGAGATTTATCTTTAATTAATTGCCGCCAGAGGATTTAAATATGTTCGGTTAATCCCTCAATTTGTTGAGGATTAGCTAAAGATTATGGGCGGTTTTCTTTTTTCGTTCAGAGCAGAACTCGAACTGTCAAACAAAAATTTGTGTTTTTTTTTGTGCTCAGAGTAATCAGAGCCCGAGATTTGTATTTCTTTTTTCGCTCAGAGCACGCTCAATGTGCTCGAAATAATTTGACCGAGCATTCTGAGCTAATGGCTAAGCACAGCGAAATGACAACTGAATTAAAAAAAAAATTAAAAGGGGAAGTTTGTTGTTTTAAGACTGAGTAAAAGCGTTTAATGAACTTTTGTTCGGTGAAATAATACTTATTTTGCATCATTTTCGGCTCGTAACAATATTTTGCCAATTTCTTCAAGTTTTCTTTTCTTTCATATTGCATTCTGACAGATAACCAAAATATCTGCTCAAGTGCATTACAAAATCAGAACAGAGTACACTGAGCGCACTCGGTTCAGAGCACGCTCAGAGTGTTCGAGCTCTGTTCAGTGCTCAACTCTGAACTAAAAAAGAAAAACGCGCTATGTCTTAATCTCGGATAAGTGTCCGGCACAGATATGGTAGAAGGGCAAAAAATTAATCCTAGTGAATTTGTTTGTTTTACATTTGTTTAAAACTTTAATTGTCTCATCAACATTTTTTTAGAGATTCTCCAGAGTTATGTAGAGTGACAGAGTTAAGTCATCCTTGAGATTATAGAGTTCCGAAAGAAATTCCTTTAAGGTACGCAAGTATAGTAAGCTCTATACCTAAATACCTAGATGTTGTCCCTAAATCGTTTCTATCGTGCCTCATGCATTGAGCGTTATTCAAGGTTGTTGCCACATTTTCCCTCTCATATTTCCTGAAGTTTTCTTTCGTGTTGGTATTCTCCTTTTAAAAAAATTTTAAGGCATCATCAGATGAGATAGTACCATTCTTGGGAATATTTTTTTCTGGCAATTTCAACTTGGTGTGTATTTAAAGATTTTACTAAGCTTTATAAGACATTTCCGAAAAAATTCATTTAAGCGGCTTCATTGCCTGACAGTAGAGCTATATGTCACATTTAGTATGGGTTCTCTCAAGATCAAAGCTAGAATCGCAACGCTGCGTTGCTGCGTGCATACGTTAATTTGCTTCGCCATACTTTTCCAAAACTTTACGATACCTTACGTCAAAGTTTCTACTCTGCTTGTCATCGAACGCACGCAGCAACGCAATATTGCGATTTAAGCTTTATTGGGACACATGAATCAATGGCAAAGATTTCGGGCTGAAAGCTTCTTGTACTTTTCCAAAGGGTTATCCAACTTGTGCTTTGATTTTACTAAATTCAAAGACTGCAATAGAAATTAAAACATTAATGTCTAGCCTGTCAGAGTCGAGAAACAATCGTAAAGGTTATCGCTTTCATTAATTTGCCCTGGTTTGACGCTGAAGCGTTCATTATAAAACAGGTATCAGACGAGGAGCATCGAGCTGATTGTCACGCTTCAAAATCATTTGGTATTACATAATGGAAACGTTAAGCGACGACGATTCTTTACCAGCAATGTGACATTACAAACACCATACTGATTTGCCTCTTTGATTTCGGACGGCGGAAAAGGTAACAATGTACCCTTTTGCGGTGAGCAAGGTAAAAATTTAACATTTTTGGCGGAATAGGTTACAATTTAGCATTTTCGGTGAAAAAGATTACAATTTAAAAGTTCTTTAATATACGTTTGTGATTTGGAATATGAGGGCTGTCCAAACAATTGCTGATATGATATGCGTACTTGTACATGAAATTTGCACTATGCTGTGTTTCCACCGCATCTTTTACGCAGCATGAATATACATTTTCAATAAATCTTAGTAATTTCCAGATTTTTCATATTTAACTTTTCGAGAAACCATAAATTTATCTCTTTCTTAATCTCAGAATGCACCATTCAGAACTGTACATGCTTTTGACACTTTTACAATTTAGATGTCAATAATGAAAAAAAAAACAGTTATCGAATTATGACGTTCAAATGACGGTCAACTGAAACCAGTGAGTAAGTGATACAGTGTGTACCCCATCCTGAATCCCACATTGTAAATTACTGCTATTTATGTTATTTTCCGACGATTTGTGGTTATCTTATACTTTGAAAAGGGGCGTGGTCCAACCGACCTTATTGCAAACTATCAATAAGAGCATAGATATCTCCAAGTTTCGCTTGAATATTAGCAAAAATGTAGTTCTTAGGTTCAAATTCACTATTTTTGTGAATTCAACCCCTTAATGAGGCGTGGCTAAACATTTTAAAAGAGTAGAGTCTGGATCGGAATCTTGTTTACCAAAAATATGTACTTATTTTTGTTTCTTATCCTCTCATAAATTAGGCTTAGGTCCTGTGAAAATTGCGTTTTTATGGGAAATTTAAGGTTTTTCATCAATTTTGCTTCCAAAAATAGGCGTGGCCCAAGCACTTCTATTAATAATGTAGAACTAAAAATTATCTACTTAAAAAATTAAGTAAAATTATTGAATAAAATGCATTTGAAAATTTACCTTTAGATTCATGAGGAGATGCTGAATGCCAAGTTTCAGCCTTTTAAGACGTCTTAAAGTTTTGAAAGCTCTGGAAGTAGTTGCACATTTAGGCCGATATTGGGCGTGACTGCGGTCGGATTTCAAAACTTTTAACACTTGTACTGCTTCGTATGACATGCAGCTTGCACACAGCTTCCTAGCTCAAAATTTAAGGCCTAAAAACATGTGACATAAAGACGGACGGACATGGCTTTTTCGATTCAGAATTCGGTCTCAATCATATGCCCTTAAGGGGTTGATCTTGGGGGTCTACCTTTTTTTTTATTTCACCCTGTTACAAGCTATGTGACAACAAGTCTAGCGCACGTCTCACTTTTCAATGTGTTTCGTCTGCTATAAATATACCCGTGTGATGTTGGGTACACAATACACCTTCAAACACGTGTCGCCTATTGTATAAGCCCATCTGGCACACAATAAGTTCCAGACTTAAATCAATTACCTACGCCTCATAAACAAATTATCCCTCTTACACAAGTGATTATGCAACGCAATTAAATTCTTTCCAAATTCTTTGGCACCAAAATCTGTGCTCCTGAACCCACCCCTATAATCTCATACACGTCCCTGTAATAAAATACGTGCTGCTACCCCCAAAGCCGCCTGGTGTTGTCGTCTATGGTCGATATTTCACCAGTAATTGCCTTTCCCCCGACAAGCGACGCAGACATCAGATTCTCCTAAGATAAATCGCTTTAATTCATATTTTAATTAGCCACGTAAATCTCCTATCAAAACGCTGATTCAATCACTTAAGGACAAAGTATTATGTAGACAGTTCAAACAAAATTGGATTCCTGTTAATCTTTCCATTAATGTGTCGTCTTTCCGGCCAATTTATTGGCTCTTATCGCAGCGCTTTAAGTGAACGACAATCTTTTGTTTGATTTATTTTAATTCTGTTCGAACACTCGAGTTTCTATGGAAATTTCACCGAGGGTATGCGGTTACTCAAGGCAGAACCTGAAGGATCTCCAAATCTGTGTGCATATGTGTGGAAGGAATCTGCATTTGTATATTACGGATTCCACGAAATTGTGCATAGAGGGCTTGGGCTGATGGAAGATTATTTGTTAAGGAGCCGATGACCGGATTGTCTCTTGAGTTCTCGGAAACTGTTTGTGGTTCCATGGAATACAGGTGTTGAAGTGTCATAATTTGCGAAGCTACCAATTTCTCAGAATAATGAGCTTTTAAATTTAAGCCTGAAAAAGCTATCGCTTTGGTGGTTTTTCCATGTATAAATGAAAACAAGCAAATGTTCCTGTTGGTTTTCGAAGAACCCAGATTTCCTTTAAGATAAAAGCAGGCAAATCAATTCCTGGTACTATTTAAATTTGTTCATGTGAATTCAAATAGAATTATATAGTCTTGCAGGTGATTATTTTAAGCAAGCAGGATTGACTTCTGAGCTTTCCAAAATCTTATACCTAACTTGGTTTTCTTTCCTACCCTGGCAAACTATTGTGGTTCATGTGGCAATCATCTGACTGGAAATGCCACATGCAAAATAGACGTTACTTTTGCATAAATCCCTAAGCAGTGAACATACAGTGTTATTCAAAATACTATAGAATTTATTTGTATTCTTCGAGTCCTCTTTAATGTGCTAATTTTGAAGTTGAATATTGCTTTCGTCGTTGCATTATTGCTCACGAGGTGCCGGGTTCGAATCCCGACCGGGCAATGAAAGATTTTCCACAGTGTACCACCTCCGCGAGAGTGTGACAAACCCTTCAAGAGTATCATTTGTTATGAGAAACCTCTCACTTCGCCGTTAGGAATCGGCAAAAAATTGTAGGGGTGTGTAGAAACACCTGTAATGCACAAAGCACGTAAGGGAGGTCAGACTTTCTGAGCAAGTCCTAGTTAGTTTTTATTTTATGCAAAAAGACACTGACCTGATAATATGGCTGTATCAAGACACGAGCTGAAATACAAGCCAGCACCAAATACATAACTTGATGTGTCCCCAGCTGCAGAGGTTAACATCCAGGGAACTTTAAATGTCACAAAACTAAAAAAAGACAACCGACAACAGACAACCTTTTATTGGCAGTCGAAGAGTAAGTAAGTACCGTACTGTTGTGAGTATTGGAACCACTACATGAAAGCATGTCCAATAAACGGATCCTTAGCATTGATTGCCAGATGCTCCATAAATGCGACGCTCTGTGACAGTTCCATTGCTGAGAGAATCTTTTTTGCTTTAAAAAGGCAAACTTAAATCTAGTTTTGGCATCTGTGTCAAACTCCAAAAATAGGCCTTCCTATAGGATGACGTTTGACAACTAACTCTCTTCTATTTACATTTTACAGAAGGTGTCTTTGCCTTCTTCTTCCTTTATGTGCCGCTGCAATTTGTTGTAAACCTGAGATTCAATCAATCATTAGTTTAGCTTAAACTTGTACGTGACAGCTTTTCCAAGATTTTCATATTGGGTGATGTTCCTTTCGGATAGATTTAAGGACTCCGTAGGCGAGATAATTGATGACCCTATAGAGCGACTTTGTAGGTAGGACTTAAAAAATAAATAAATAGAGTGGCGCAACAGCTCGATGTGAACCAGGGCCAACTTCTCAACAATGTATGCTGTGTGTGTTCATTTCTTCACATACAAGGGGACCTACAATTTTTTGACGAATCCGAACGGCAATTTGAGAAGTTTTTCAAGACAAATGATACTCTCGGAGGGCTTGTCAGACCCTCGTGTTCTTTGTTGGATCTCTGCGTGAGGCGTAGTTAACGAAGCAATAGCTGCACCGAGGCAGGCCAAAGCCCTTAACTAACTCAAAGTCAAAGCGATGCAGTCAAAAGTTGCATCAGAGTTTAGTGTCTCTTTCATGAGAGAACATACCATGCAACGAATAGTGTGTTGGACACGGGGCCAATAATTTTTTTTTATGCTCCCACATTTCCGAGGCTATGATAAACACTTCGAGTGTATAAATTGCTTCAATTTTATTCTCTTTCCCATTCTCTTGCCCATCCTGTCAAATACCCATATTTTTCAAGGACATTTAAAAAAGAGCAGCTAAATATGAGATTATACCCAGATCATAATTTTGTGACACTACCCCGCTGCGCGGCAATAAAAACAAAATCCTCGCACAATGCAAACCCCAACCAACTAAACATCCTTGCTAATCACTTTTACCGCTTTTTTTCTGCTTGACTTCGGATAAAAGTTCTTCGCATTATAAAACATAAACAATTCATTTGACTACGAAGGGTATACTACAGGATTGTGGCACACACAAAAAAAAGGATTAATGAGCATCAGGTTAGATTTACGGCTGCTGCTGTCCCTGTTGTGGTATGCGTTTATTGCTCAAACGAAATCCCTAAAGTCTCATTACAACCCCAGCACTCCGTCAGGATTATAATAGAAATTCCTGTGAAAGGATAATCCAGTGAAGTGATGTAACAGGCAGATCGTCCTCGATTCAACATTAGGTCAAGAGTGCGATCTGCTGCCGGCGTATATTTCCGAGAAGCGGTGACACTCTATACCCGTCCTTTAAATGGGTCTCGGTCTTGGTCTCAGGGTATTTTTTTTTTGCGCCCTTAATTACAACAGTTATTTTGTAAAAGTAAATTTTATTTGGCATCATTTAATTTTGCCAAACACTCTGAGTAGGCCGAGCTGGAAATAAACAGGACATTTTAAGGTCGCATAAACACACAGGATAAAGTTAATTAAATTTGTAAAATGTGCGTATCATCGTTTAAGGCAAATGTTGCGAGGATAAGTTATGATTGAGGCGGTTCCCTATTGCCGACCCAGATGGGTATTGGATTGGTCCTTGTGGGCAGAGACTTGGTGAAGGATTAGAAATACTTGTCTGCCATCTGTTGTAAATTATTAAATTATTTGCTGGTTTTATACTAATTACGGTGTGGGTGTAGGTATTTACACAAATGCTTATAAATAGATGTTTGGTCATGAGTATCGTTTTGTACGAACAAATGTGGACATTGAGCTAGTTGCAGGGACCACCCCATTCTCTTAAAAGGATATTGGAACTATTCGTAATTACTTTTTTTTGGCAAAAATTAAAAGTTTTGGTAAGGTCTCTCCATTGTAACAAATTTCGGCACCAACATGCTTTTGATCGCTTATTCACGACTAAATATGTCAAAATGCGACACCTGGTGGATGTTAGAAAATATTTGGCTGTCATTCAAAATTTCTTCTATTAAAGACAAAGTGTTCTTTTCGACAGTTTGTCACTCGATTGTGATGAGAGGGGAGGTAATATCAAGATAGGAAAAGTACCACCAGAATTTTTTGAAGGATAAGTTGAAAGGTGTTAGCACTTTCGACAAAAAGCATGGCCCCACTTCAAGAAAACTCATACAGCCACCGCAAAAGCAAACGTCCTGAGTACGGGGTGTTAAAATCAATAAAACCCGATAAATATCTCATTAAACTTCCTAAGCACTTATCATTCCTTTTATTTACTACCACGCTTACCCAACACAATTTTTGTGTGTTGAAATTTCTGTGCAATCATCGATTGCGAATCATTAATCTGCCATCAAACAATAACATCGGCTCAAAGATACTTTACGATAAACGCTCTCAAATTTGTTCCCTTTCAACGCATTGCAGGAATCTTTCCGCAAAATCCTTTTTTATTGTGTTATTTTACGACCCGTTTGAAGTGTTTATAAAACGAAATTCATCATTCCAAACGTTTTTCTTCCCCCCCCCCCCAACCCTCCAATGCTGACAGATTTTAAATTCTCTCTGCCACCTTGGTAGTGGGCGACTGGCGGGGCGTGATTTCTAACGCCCCGGAACAAGTCGTACATTTGCCATTATTTGTGTGCTGCGGTAAGGCCTAAAGGACATTTTCCTCGACTATAGTATATGCCACGGCTCCATTTCAGTTCACCATCACCTTGGCGTATCCTGCTGACTAGCACGTTCGATCTATCTTCACATCATTGAATTTGAAAAATGTAACACGAGTCCTGATTCAAATACGCGCTGATGCTGAGACGTGTCCTTAATTATTTTCGCCTTCTCTCCCGTATTGGGTGCCGCCCCCTGTGGGGGGCTAATAAATCATTTTCCAAACGAATGCTTACTTCGCAACTTTAGGGGTTGCGTTGGTATCCTGGCCGCCGAGGTGTTTGTGGATGTTTTGATTTCTTTAAAAGTGTGCGCCCCGATGTCTTTCAACGGTGTATTATGGTGCGTGTGTTGTGTGTTGGTAGAAAATCTCAATTTCATGGGATGTCATGGTTAAAAGATATCGATACATCAGCTTTAGGTTGGGCTCTTTTGATATGACTTTCACCAAGTTTGGAAAGGTGCATGAGGAGTGCCGGTTCGCATTCATAATTCTATTCAGAAAGGTCTTTGACACCAGAATTGTGATAACTTTCATTTTGGTTCCTAAGGTCTATTGATCCCTGTCGAGTATTTTTCGCAAAATAATGGCACGCCGCTCTGGAAGCAATGATTAAGGCCCGCCCTTAAAGTCTCTTGCATGTTCATGATGTTTTGCTTATGCAGCAATTCTTATACAACAGAGCTCAAGAGAAAATTCAGATGTAAGCCAAAGAGTTCTCCTTAATTCACCGAAAAGCTACACTGGTGGTCCGTGCTTTTAAGCGTAAAATCAAATCACTGTCGGGGTATAACCGTGCCTTGAAGACAACTTCGCATTCATGATGTTTTCCCTGTAAATGAACTAGACTACAACGAGAGAATCAAAAGTTGTAGTTAGTCCTCAGTTAAAAAAAAAAACGCTCCTTAATTAAGCAAAATCACGCCTAGACGTCTGTTCCACATTCATTATGTTCTGCTTTTGAACAAGCTCAAACATAATGAGTAAAAGGGAAATTTATCTCAATCCTTAGTCGCAAAGTTATGGTTAATTTTCTGGTTCTTTCCTGATTCTTAGCACCTGACCATTACCGGGCGATGTCCCGCTGCTCCTAGAAGCTTGTTTCACATTCATGATATTCGACTTGTGAACGTGCTCAAAAACAGCTAAAGATTTATGTCTTTGATAAAAATTCGAAATTCAACCGAGGAGCCACTGAAATTTTTGGGGAATTTAAATCCGTCTATCTGTTAAGAGTAACGGTTTCCCATAATATTGTTGCCACAAAAAAGGATACATTTGTTACTTAAAGAAAATTGTCATATAGTGGCACGAAACTTGTTCGCAAGATGAATAGGTACCATCGTTTCCAATATACACTCCCACACCCCAATGTGGAAAGGTTCCTCATTATAATTTTATACACCCACCCTTCTTACATTTTGAGTCTGTGCTGTCGAATACAACCTCAGAGAAAGATCCTATCCTTATGAGAAGCATCATAAGGGAAATGAGGTCTCACTTAATTTTAAAAGCAAAACATCTTCAAAGCCCCCTGAAAATCCCTCTACGCTATGACGTCACGTCAAATACCCGCGTTTAGGACTACGCACACAGCCAAACACACCCATACAACGGTGATGTAAATAAATCCCAATATAAATTTGCACAGATTAGGATATCTCAGTAAGTCCTCGGTTTATCATTTTCATCGGTTGTTTATTCCGGGCGGCAAATCGAAGTGTTAGTGTAATGACGAAAAAGAATTAAATGCCATAAAATCAGAGATATTTTTAGGCTTGCCTAGAAGAGAAAAAAAAAGGGAAAAACCCAACCCAAAGGATTGTTGGGATCCTTTTTATGGGGTGCGTTTTGCGCCGTCCTTCGTTGGGGTTTCGTTAGCACAAATCAGCAAATGAAACGTGCTTTCAGCTTTTCGTTTCAGCAAAAGCAATGAAATAATTAAATTTCGGGAAATAACTGAGAGTAGGACGGACATGAATTTAAGGCCTGAAGTGATTTTCTACCCCAGATACGAGCGATCCTTCCTTGTGGAATAAAGTTGTTGTTACATTGCGTCCATAACAATGGCGTAAATTACTCTAGATTTTTGATGCAGAAAATTTAAATACACAGAAAAATTTTAAAGCAGGAAAGTATAAGCTACAGTCATTATGAGTCTTTGAGTATCTTCCCTGTTTACGAGGTATTTTTTTTGTCTTTCTCGATGCATTTGCGTGTTGGTTTGAAAAACGGTGGGTTTCTTGGAATAGTTGGTTATGCTGTTTTGGTGGTATATGTGGGTTCATAGAAATACCGGATGTTTGGGATTGTGGAACTCTTTTGCCAACTTTACACAGAATGTAGGTATGATGAATTTCTTCGTATGTTAAAGTACTGTGAAATGAATGCTTGAAGGACTTTAGTTTCTCTTTAAATGAAACTATGGCTGGGTTTCTAAGTATTCTTAAGGTTTAAAACTCAAGAACAAATGCTACAGGCCTTAATGGCATGTTTTAGCAAAGTATAGTGCAACATGTGAAAGAAGCCGTCAAACACCATCGACTTCCCCCATGCTACCATCTTAAAGTGATTTGCATAACGATTTTTTTTTTTCAATATTGCCGCTTATTAGAAAACGTTCCCTTTAACTTCATAAAGCTGAAAGTACGTAGTCTACCCCCTAACCTTAAAGGCTGATGAAATCGATAAACTTGGAGCTTTTCCTCAACCTTTCCTAAAAAGTTAGAGCCCTTTAAGAACAGTACAAATTTCTACGCGCAGACTTATCTCAAAAGTGAATGCGACAGAGAGAATACTTAGAGAGCAATACTTATCTATTGATGAAACAGATTGGGTCTGCACTTAATATTAAACGTTCCAGAAGTAATATCGCCCTTAGTTGAGTCCCTTTGTTGACAATAAAAGAGTTTTGTATCAGCTGCAAATATGAGGAGAAGGAGGAGACCACTCGCTCCATCTTCTAAGCCCATACACCGCTCGTTTTTGGAAACAAAGTCCTTTCCTCTCAGCTTCGCTTTATAAGGATCAAGCTATTTAGCATGGCTGTCCGTTGGCCCCCCCCCCTCCCCGCCCGCTTTTTCAAAAGCTCAAAATGTTTCAAAGAGAAAATGTATTCTTGTTCTAAATCCACTTGGGGCGACATATGGTCCACAATCCGATTGCCACACTGACCCTTAAGTTGGCGTTCACGTTGGCGGATCAAAAAACATTTGACACTTCTACTGACTCGTGTCAAATCTATTTAGAAAGCGTAGATAACTGAGAAAAAAGAGCAGGGCGTTACAGACCGACATTTGAATGGCAGGATGTAGCTTAATCGACTCACTCAGGATTATGAAATGAGTCAGGATTATATGCACTTTTGGGTCTTCCGTGCTTTAAGATGTTTTAAACTGTCAAGATATTTTATATATTATTATATAAACTGTGTATTATATAAACGTTATAAACTGTGACGCAGCAATATGTGATTTTTTCAAAAGAAGAATTGTATTTCCCCGTCAAAGAGAGAAAAATCTAAACTCACCCTTTGCATCCTTCATTGATCACGTTTGTATTTCAAGTCCGATGACAGCAAACTGACATTCGACATTTCCCCTGCAGTAGAAAAATACCCGTCGAGAATCACATAAAGCGAAATTTTGAGAACTTGATTCATTCTGTATGAATATGTGTTACAGTTTGGTACTTTGAATTGTGAACATCGGAAGCGAAAATAAAAAAGCAGTTGCATTGAAACAAACTTCCGGAAAGTAATTATAAATACAATGTCAAAAAAATGTCAAAAAATTCATTTGAAAAGCTAGTAAGGCTGAGTAGAAAACCTCTCTTCATGTAAATCTTAGCCAAGACTATAAGTCTTCAACCTTTTTTACTTACTTACTTAGTTATAGGGCTCCTGATCGATGGTGGTTCTCTATCTGGTTCACATTAAACTTTCCTCTCTGCGGTCTGGGGCACGCTGCTTCCAATAGTCCAGACCAAGCGCTCTGGCATTAGCGATGGCTTCGTCCTTAAAACGCGTCGGTCTTTTCGGTCTTCCCGATGCAACTGAGCTTTTTGAACTACCACATTTTGGTACAGCACATAGAATTAACAGTTATCTCTTTTCCTTCATTCACCTTCCTTCCGTAGGATTTTTCTCTCGAAAGAGCCAAGTTAACTTTCTCCTTCTCTATTTATCGCCCGGCACTTAGCGCCATGAAGCACAACTGGCCGAATAATAAGTGTTTTGTAGAACTTAAACTTTGTGCTTCGTGAGAGGAGTTTCGAACCCTTGAAGTTCGCATGGCAGCGCGCTTTTGAAGTGATCATATTTTCAGCCTTTATTATAATTTTTGAAGGATTGGAAATTGCTACTTACTTACTTACCTAAGGTGGCGCTACAGTCCGGGGTGGACCTGGGCCTCAGGCAACAAGCTTCGCCAGCCAGCTTTGTCTCCAGCCAGCCGTCTCCAGTTTCGCGCGCGAAGTTGCCTGAGGTCCCCTTCCACTTGCGTGCGCCACCTGAGTCTCGGTGCTCCTTTACTGTGCCGTCCCTGCGGTGTGAATTCGAAGATTTTCCGGGCCGGGGCGTTGGTGTCCATCCGCTCTAGATGACCCAGCCATCGTAGACGTTGTGTTTTGACTCTTTTGGCTAGGTCGGTATCGCTGTACAGTCCGCACAGTTCGATGTTATCTCTCCTCCTCCGCTCTCCGTCTATGCAAACGGGACCGTAAATCGTCCGAATAATTTTCCCCTCGAAGCAGCCTAAAGTATTTTCATCCGCTTTTGACAGGGTCCATGCTTCTGCTCCATAAACAGGACCCTGGACGCATGGACACTTTAGTTGCCCGTGAGAGGGCTTTGCTACTCAATTGCCTTCTTTTGCTAAGTTTCCAATTGTCGACTTGTAATTGACAAACGACGTATTTTTAGGTTATATTAAGAAATTGGCAAGTAGAAATAGAGTGTCTTTGAATTGACATATGAATTGGCTTACGCTTTGCCAATTGTGTCTTTGATTGACAAAGGGGAGAACTGTCAAGGTTTGTCAATAAATCGACAAGTGGAAACCTAGCATTAGCCCAAAGAAACAGCGATTGGCACGAGTTATCCTTCGTTTGATTTCAGCGCTGGTTTTATTGTCTGAATTGATAGCGGAACCCAGGTAGACAAAGTCCCTAACTACCTCAAAGTTTTAGCAAGACGTCGGGGTAGGGTGTCTTTTCTTGATGACAGCATATAGCTACTATGTTTTGCCCTCGTTGATTGAATAAATAAATAGAGTAGCGCAACAGCTCGAGGTGAACAGGGCCAACTTCTCAACAATGAATGCTGGTGTGTTAATTGCTTTACATACAAGAGGACCTACAATTTTTTGCCGAATCCGAACGGCACTTTGAGAAGTTTTTTAAGACAAATGATACTCTCGGAGGGCTTGTCAGACCCTCGCGGAGGTGGGGACCGTGAAAAAGAACAATTTTTTTTTCAGGTGACGATGGCAGGATTTAGACGCAGACCTCCGGCGTAGTAAGCAAACACACTAACCACTACGCCACGGCACCCCGTTGATTGGCGTAGTGGCCCTCGTTGATTGCTAAACCCATATTCGCCGCTTCCGTCCCAATACTCACGAAGGCTTCGCTGACATTACGCTTTGTTCTACCGATTATGTCAATGTCATCTGCGTATGCGAGTAGTTGAACGGACTTTTGAAAGATTGTACCTCTGGTGTTGGCGCGAGAGTTCTGCACAATTCTCTTAAGCATTATGTTAAAGAAGTCACTTTGGAAATTTTTGCAATTCTTCAATTTTCAATACTAAATAAAATTTTGTATGGCTTTGCCATAGAGCCCGCTTCCCAATGTAAGCAACGATACGTTCGGTTGGCTTTTTAATTACCCTTGGAGTTTTGTTTCCTTGCTTGTTGATAGCATATATTTTGCCCTATCCGCATTACTTCTAGATCAACCAACTCCGCCTGTTCTTCAATCGCCGTAAAAGTTATCACGGTACAGCTGGAGCGGGTCGCCGATGATGTCGAATTGTCCTCGGAGCCCACTTTTTGCAGGGACCTGTTGAAGATAGTGTCTTCAAGTAAACAAGATTAAAGAATGCACCTAGGAACGCATCTCCTTGTCGAAATCCGGTGGTGCACATTTAGAACAGTTCCGAGGATTGCTCTAAGGTTACATGTTTAGCCTCGTATTTTTTTAACGTTACATGGCACAGTTCGATCCGTTTTGGCGCGATCTTAAATTCGGCCATAGCAAGGCAGAAGCTCATTGTCAGATGCTGCCATATGCGACTCTGAGATCGATGAATAAATGGTGTGTCTCGACTTGAAATTCATTGGTCTTTTTTAGGATTTGACTTAGTTTAAAGATTTGGTTTATGGTCGATCTGCCGGTTTGGAGTCCCCCTAGCATGACTTGAAAAAAATCTAGTTTAAGTCAAGCTTGCAACAGCATACGGCTTATAAATGGGACCGTCAATGTTTATCAAAAGCCTGTGAAATTCTTCGAAACCCAATCAGGAGTGTGTTTTCCGATGCCTGGTGTTGAGCACCAGGTAGAGTGTTGGACTGTTTCTTTTAACCGTCTTAACTTTTTATAGCTCCTATTTGGTTGATTTTGTTCAATCGATTTTGTTCATGACTGTTTTGAGAAAAATTAATTAGCATTAAAATTTTTATAGAATTTGGGAATACAAAAGTTAAATATTCATTGAATACGTACGAAACAGTTTTTGTTAAAGTTGAAATTCTTAAACGCTGTCCAAAAATTCCTCACCTTAAAAAGAATCAAATCCCTGTCGAATTATTCCAGTCTCCAGTTTATTGCTTTTCTTCATAATAAATTGCCCCCCTTCAGTGTCCTTCACATGCACAAAACACCCTAATCAAGTCCTATAATGGGTCCTGGAAATTCAAGGAAACACTCCTGTTGTGCCTTTTGTTATTTGCTATTCATCTTTTGGAAAAGTTAATGGAAAATATAAATTGCACTCGGTCCTGTCAGGGCTTTCATTATTTTATTTTTCTAGTGAACTAGTGATTAATACCGTACCGACACGATGCCATTATACAATGTACCAACACTAGTTAACCTTACTGCAATTGCGGACCGAAAAAAAGACCCCAAACAGGCTTCACGACTGGGCTTTCTTTCAATGTTTTCAAACCTTTTAAGTTCGTTACACACAGCTTCAACACAACAATTCAATTACGCCTTAAGTGCCAGTAATTAACAAGTTGCTGCAAAGTTTAAACAAAGAGCCCCCACTGGGGCTACACATAATACACGAGTGTTGGTGGACTTAATACCATAAGTATACTGGCACAAATGCAGCAAGCAATCAGGCAATTCATTTGCAGCAGATGTCCCCAGAGTGTGTAATTTTAAATTAGGTTTACATTTAGAGTTTGTCGTATAATGACGATTCTGCAATCAGCACACATATTGTCCAGTGGTTCTGGGCCACTCCTAAAATTGCTCCTTAATTTTGTATGGAACTGCTGGAGATATTAGATATGTAGGAATAGATTATTCAATAATTTCGAATGAATTATAAATGAATTTCAGTCTCCTGGGATCATTGTTTTTGGGAATGCCTTTTGTCAAAAGTTTTGTCTAAATGCCATAATTTATCGGCCATTTTTGAAAAACTTGCGAGTTTGGCAATTGCATGTGCCAAACCTACACAAGAATGGCCGGCAGGGACCCCCCAATACCGAAAGCTTAGATTTTGTCATAGAACAAGTGAGGCAACGAGCTAGCCAGGCTGAGTCCTCTTCTTCTAAGTTAAATGATTGCTTTTCTATCCGCTTTTAGACGATGTTCCAAGAACAATAAATGTTTTTTAGGTCCTCCGAGATTTGTTAAAATGCTCATATAAATTTTTTTTATTACATGTTTTCCAATTTAAGTATTTTAAGAAAAAGTTGATACTGATAAGACGCTATGTCGCCTTATTTTAGGGAATCACCCGTACCTACATTTATTTAAAAGCATTTCATCCTTTCCGTTTGTTCGCCTATTTCGTGAATTTCACGACCGCACCGCACAGTGCGAGCACCAACACTCAAGATACTCAATAATATTACTCCTCTTGATAACAGTATTCAATGATGTTTGCAGCGCTAAAAGAACACCAATAAAATGGCTGATCCATCACGATTCGTGCGATAAAATTTGTCGCACTTTGGGCTGAATTCATTTGAGTCTTTCTCGCTATAAAAGCAAATGTGGCAGATTAGATGTAATTGGATGTGCTGTGTTGAGGCGAGTACCACGCAATTTATGCATTTATTCATTATGACAAGTGGGTGAGATGGTCTTTATCCAAGCCACCCACCAGTTTCCCGAGAGCATAAAATATGTGTTTCCTCAATCAACCACGAAGTGTGGACCTCTAATACTGCTGTAATCGTAACTTTGGTACGATTCTCACGCAAACAGGATTCGGAAATGAAAGAGTGCCCTTGGCAGAATCTGTGTATATCCAAGACAATGTTCGACGGCTTTTGAATTGGGATAAGATGGGCTGTATTGGATTTCATTTGAGCCTGATGTTGGTAATAAATAGCCGCAAGCAGACACTCCTGTGCATCCTACTCGAGGATATTAATGGAGTGCCAACAGTTGATCATAAGAACTGGAAGCTCCTTAGCGGAGAACGGCATTATTCGATGTTTTGCAATGAGTCGGCGCTGGAATGTTACTCCTTGCTAGTTCCAACATTCTACCTTTATTCGTTTAAACTTGACCTGGAATGTGCATTCCTCAATGAACATTTGGGTCAGTCAGGGAGGGCGGATTTCAATGAAATTTTCCATCTATCCCTTGTAATTACGTTCAACAAACTGAGAACATTTTGTTGGTAAATTCTGGACTTTAGAATTCACTGAGAACAAATTAGACGTAGATCCTTGATGACGGACGTGGGAAATAGTTTCCGTGCTTCGTTTGATAGGTAGTTTGGTTGTCCTTTAAATGGCAAAGTGCATTTTTTTTTTGTTTCCGTTTCGTGCCATTTTAGTATCTGGTGGAAGAATATAAAATTCATGTTTCATTCAGAAGATGATTTTCCATGCATGCCTTGAACGGGGTGTATGCAAGTGGAAATGAATGTTCGTTAAACTGCCACAAACAGATACAAAATTTCCGTGTAGAATGACATGAGTCATGGCATGGTGTAGTATTGCGGCAAAGACTTTGCTGTGTCAAAAACATAAAAATTTAGAATTATTCATTGAACCAAGAAATGCAGATCTTTTTATGGAACCCACGTATACTCCCCGTTTAAGGACAAAAGAGGATTAAAGGAGATGCATACTGATAATCTTTGATTTAAGCCTGATGAGATTTCCAGAAATTTACACCATCTGAAAGTCTGTCATACACTTATGACGTTCTGCTAAAGCGATAATGCCGATCGCAGTGTGAGGGAAAAGGTCTCAAAGGTAATTTGCGCAGCATTCTCCTGAAGCGGGCTTTTATTAACAATTTAACATTCTTAACGGTCAACATTTTAGCGATCAGTCAAAAAATGGAGAAAGGACTTCTTATGGTATCACTTCGTTGTTCATCTGTCCGTCCACACTCGTTAAAACTTTTTAACCGTCATTCGTACGAAGATGAAACTTGGTGCTTAAAAAATTCACAGAAAAACTGAGCACGGATACAAGTAAATTTTTTTTATATACACACTAAAGGTTTAATTACTATTTGGAATTTGATCTATAATTTATTTTAATGTTATTTGGTTCTTAATTTTAAAAGTTTTACAGCTAGGAATTTCATAAAAGAATTCTAAGTCAAACTAATATTGAGATTTTGAAAAAAAAAAAAACATTTTATTGAAAATTTTGAACCTTTTGAGTTTTGCTTGGGACCTGAGAGGCCAAGGTCGTTGAGCGAAACACACGTCGACCTACAAACTGGAGTAAAGACCATAATGATCTACTTGATTAAGGGTTAGGTTAGGCAGGGTTGCCACCAAAGCCACCATAAGGGCGTCACCCCTTTGGGGACAACCTGTAAGGAATGAAAAAAGAAGTCTTAGTATATATAAGATACTTACTTAGTTGAAGTATCCTGAGCTTCGAAGAGAAAATTGGCCCAGCCGGAGTCCTTGCTGAACTTCACGATATTTGCCATATTTGGTATTTTTGCAAGTTCGTCCAGCTCCTCAAAGAAGAATTGTGCTAGAAGTTTAAAACGTTGCCTCCTGCCACTTGGACATTGGCAGAGGAGGTGTTTCACATCTTCTTCCGCTTCGGGATCATGACAGCCCCTGCAAGTGTAGTTGGTGTTAATGATTCTTAATTTTGCTGAGTGCTTTCCCAACAGGTTGTGGCCTGTTATCACTCTTGTGGCTATGGCCAGTGATGGCCTTTTTGGTGCTATAAGCTTTTTTGACTTGTTGCTGTGTATGGATGGCCATAACGCCTTTGTATGGCTTAGATTATTCCACCTGTTTTGGGTTATATTTTCAATAGTTGTAGATATTTTGTCTGTTTCATAAGAGAGTGGAGGGTGAGCCCTTTTGTCCGCTGTAGTGATACATAGGTGTGAGCCATGCTCGCTAGCTCGTCAGCCTTTTCATTTCCGATGAAGTGACTAGGGCCTGGTACGCAAACATTGCGGACATTATTCTGTCTGCTTAGAGCCCTTAGTTCTGAGTGACAGAGTCCTGCTAAACGAGATTTTACTGTTGGTTTTGCCAGGGCCTTAATGGCTGTTTGGCTGTCTACGTAAATGGAAATATACTTCTGTGATAGTTCCAATACTCTGGCCTTTTTGGCGGCTATAAGTATTGCCAAAATTTCTGCTTGGAAGATACTGCAGGAGCTCAGCAGTCTTCTGCTTGTTAGGATACCGAATTTCGTAGAGCATGCACCTGCTCCAGTACCCTCACTTGATTTAGAGCCATCTGCAACGTTATCCAGCCTCCAGTCTTCTCTGCTCGGCATGTGAATGGAAAAAAAATAATGTCTAAAAATATTTGAAAAAAGACAAAAAGCGTATCCCTACAATAAGAAATAATTTAGCCTAATTTCATAGCTAATTTCTGATGAAAAAGCTAAAAAAAAATTTCTTGCCATTCTGTAAATTCTTCTTCTTCTTTGCATTTAGGCTCGAAGTTTTGATCTTAATTGAGTGATCTCATAAGAGCCCGCGTTGTCCTACTGCATTCCTCATAGTCCGCAGAGCAGCTGGTTGTGGTTTCAATTATCACCGACCACCGAGTCCAATTAAATTTTTTTTTTCGTTGCATTTGTGCGATCCGTGTTTGTTAAGGCCTTCATATCTTTCGCGATTGTGTTGGAATGTTGATTGCCTGCTGTCATGCGTATATCTCATCTTCGTCTCAGCTGTCGTCGATTTGCTCTCATATTACCTCTACGCTGTCCAACTTTGTGAACGATATGTGAGCGCCGGACATACTGTAAAGTTTTACTTTCACCTTAGGAGACATTTTTTGGTCACAGAAGATAGCGTAGTTTTCTCGGCACTTCATCCACCCTACCCTGACGTAGGGTGAATGAAGTGGCCTCGTGATCTTGGTTTGCTCCGCTATTGATCATAGATCCCAGGTACTCAGGATGGTACTTTTCAGACTTACGAAGCACATTTCCATTCAGCTAACGGCTCACAGACACCTTGCCTTCTTTTGGCTAATACGATACTCATTCCCCTCCAGAAAATCCACACATATTATCAAGTGCTCGCTGCATGAGTGTATGATCTTTAGTAAGAATGACCCATTCGCCAGCGAGGAACAACTACTCTGCTTTTGGGTTCGCCAGTTCTCCTTCACGCAGACTGTCAGGGACAACAATGAAAAGCAAAGGCCTTAGGACGCTTCCCTGGGTGTACACCAACTTTAATTGGGAGCTCTGCAGTGCTCTCTTGCCTTAACTCTATGATAAACTCTATGCGCATATGATCCTTCGTACGTATGCGCATATGATCCTTCGTAGGTTTCAGGCACAACTCGTTCGTATTTGCACTTCTGAATTAACAATTTGGCTATAATTTGGCCGGGACTAGAGCCACTAGTCGAGCACTACCTCTGGATCAAAATCGCTTATTTTGAGGAGGATATTGGAAAGTCCCTTATCTTCGAGCATTGATCAGTGTATTATAGTGTCGGACGCCATAAGTCATTATCAGCTTCGATGCATCTATTATTTGACGATAGTTTTGTGACACCGGCCTATTCTTGATCAGCAAGATCACCTTGCTCATACGTTGTCGGCCATTTATACAGTTTGTGTCAAATGGCTCTTTTTGGACGCATCTGGGTTTTATTGCCTGTTCACCAGGGATAAGTCTCGCCGTCTTGTTTCTTTTGGCCCACCTATATGTGGCGATTTTTTAGCTCTAGAAGTTGTTTACGACCAATAATGTTCCTCGGGCTATACGTATGAAAGCATGTTGTAAACAGCTTTGCCCTTTCTTCTCGTTGGCTATTTGTCTGTGCACTCAAAAATAATTCCCTAGCTTATCCCATCTTCCTATCTTCTCCTATCTTCATCCCATCTTCCTTCTTAGATCTGGGGCTTCTTTTCTGGGGTCGCTGGTCTCCGATTGGGCGCCAGCCAGATTTGGGTGGTATATGATATCGTCGGTACCTCAGATATGGTGGGTACCGGCATAGAATTCATCCGGGCGGACCAAAACCAGCATCAAATGAAAATTGAGAAGCGTCTGTCTGAAAATGAGTGATCGGCGTCTGTTACCCAGGTTAGGGTCGGCCGAATACAAAACACTTTTTTCTCTTCCAATATGCAAATAGAATGAACAACAATGAGATGCATGCCAGATGTTTTTATGAAATATTCTACTGGTCATACTATTGCTTTTCTCCGTAAAGGCATAACACATGCGGGGGTAAGCTTTGGTGTTTCTGTGCAGAGGTTTCATATTTGGTTCATCAGCGTTTGTTTTGGATCGAGAATTACTTTCTTCTTCTATCTTTTCTATACCCAAATCCTTTCTGCTCGCGATTTTAAGGCTACGCATTTTAAGGGTAATCATATTCGCTTGCTCACGAGCTATGTGAACACCTTTTTGTTTATTGTCTAAAAGGCGCAAGATATTGCCGGTGCACGGTGTCGAATGGAAAATGTTGTGGAGTTCAGATGCAGTTCGTGATAACCTTCAAATATGCCAGTAGATACAACCTGACGCAGCTCCATAGCGCCAAGACTTCTAGTTCATATCAGTGGACTTTTTCTTTTAACTGTACACAGATTAAGGCTATAAAATATCTATACCATGAATCGTATGGAGTAATCGTCATTTCCTCCTTGCTAAGGAATGTCGTCATCCTTATGCAATGCACTTCACGTACAGACTCCATAGCTTGAATAGCGTAATGAAGGGAGGACTAACAATCCGCGAGGGTCTGACAAACCTGTCGAGAGTAACATTTGTTTCGAAAGAACTTTTAAATGACCATTCGTATTCGGAAAAAACCTAAAAAAGACAACATACGTGGTTGGGAAGTTGGCCCTGGTTCATCTCGAGCTGTTGAGCTTATGTCCACAAGCTTCTACCTAGAAAGTCCCCTTTCGCCCATTCCAATGGGTAGTCTGCTTTATTGAGACCCTTAAATGGTGTTACCCAGTATGACTAGTCTTTGCGAAACACGCTTGCAAAAGAACTTTGTGAGAACCCAGAAACTTTCGAATGCCGCCCATGAATATCCCTTGGCGTTCGGTAGTTTCTAGTTTCTTTGGCAGTTTCTAATTAGCTACAGAATCGGTATTCATGTTCAAACCAAGAACCTTAGCCAATTCTATTGGGTTTCCTTAACGTCTTAGAACACCAAATATTTGCAAATTATATTTGAAGCTAAAATATGGCAGGCACATCCTTTATATAAAAATATTTATTAATTTTTTGTATATCTTAAATGTCCATTGAAAAATAGATATTTTGATGTTTATTTAAGAATTTTATTTATGAAAAGGTTGCAAATGAATTTTCATTTCACTGATTCTCCAATCTTTTTTCGATTTCATCTCTTGAACTATTTTTGTAAAATATCACATCAATCAGGTCCTCGCGCTCCTTCCTGTTATACTTGTTAATATTATCCAGCGTGTAGGTCAATAAATCATTTATGAGGTTATACTTCACCTCAAATAATTTCATAGATTTTGTGTTTCGTCGATGTAGTCCTGCGCGGTAAACGAACAAGTGATATGCAACGGAGACTTTGTCACCTTCGATCATTGCAAATGTGTTTTTGTCCTTTAAATGATAATTTTAAAGTGATGTTAACGAGGTAGTAAGTGGTGGGTTTTATACCCTAGAGCCTTACGCAGGTATCCTCAATGTATGTCTATGTACTATGCACATAAAAATTCCAAGAACGAAAATTTGTGTACTAAGGTTAAGTCAAAGGTTAATTACCTAATTATTGCTGCCGAAAAAAAAGAGACACAAACAAATTATTCAACCATGACTTGTTCAAAATTTTCAAGGATTATTTCAGGCACTTGATGGACGTTGCTGAAGCAAAAAATCGTTTAAATAATATTTAAATTATGTGATTGGCTGACAGATCGAAAAACATGACATCTGTTTACTTTTAGAAGGCAACGAACACACAGGATCTTATGTTTTCTTTCTAATAGCAGAATTGACGAAGTAAATTAATATCCAAAACATTCTATTTCGAAATGGCCCCAGAGTACTATGCAAATTATTTCCTTCCTAATTCATTATTCATCTGCGTTCGTCGAAAGAGCTGGGAAATTTATTCAAAAAGTTCCCCGTTTGGGTCCTGTATACAAAGGCCACTTTTGCAAACGAAAACATGCAAAAAATACCTCTGTAACGTCGAAAAATGTCTGCTATTGAATGTTCCTTTCGGCTACATTTTTTTCCATCGTATCGCTTCCTAAACGAGTATGTGTTCCAAACACACACACACACACATACATATCAGTCGAATTCAGTTGAGGAAACTTTTTGATATGCTCCCTTCGTTGAACAAGGACTTTTTTTTTATATTTGCCAGAAAGTTTAGCAAAACCATCAAGTACCCCCCGAAATTTCAGTATTTAATTGCTTTATAAATAAATTCTCAGAATAATTCTTGGATGCATTTCAGTTCGCATACAAGACGATACAATGCCAAAGGATTTTCTCGAAAAGTCTCCATTTCTATGTAGGTATACGGGGAAAAATCATTATGCTCGGGAACCTTTGAATCATGGTTTTTATACATCAAAGGATATTTTGTGTATTTTTTGCACATAGGTTGAAAACAAAATTGTGGCGTACCTAACCATTAGCTGAACTCCTACGAAACAGTCCTTAGTTGTTTGCGAAAAATGCGTAGGCAATACACGTACGCTGTATTGTAAACTCTGTCCCGTTAGAGGTAATGCGATGTTGGAATTTCGTAATCCTTTTCAAAGCAATTAAATCGACTAATAGCGAACCCAATTAAGATTAAACCCTGTTGTATAAAAAATTATTACCCAACCCACCACACGGATAAATGTGTTTACCCAAATTTTTAAGGACATCTACCTGCAACAAGTAGGTGGGTCGCCTTCCTAGGTGATTATGACTTCGGTATAAATATCCGTGAAGTATGGAGTTTCAAATCAGTTTTCCATAACATTTTGACACGCAAGGATCGTCAAGGATAGCCACGTGATTTGCCTAGATTTTATACAATGGCCGAAGGAGATAAAAAGCAATCAAAACGCACAAGGCTATCTGTTGCGTACCACTTGTTTCGCTATCAGGAAGAGTTACGCAGTCGAAAGGCACGAGCTTTGAATTTTTCGAAAATGAAATACAATCTGCTCAATGGTTTGGTGGCTACCACATGGAACAACATGACCTGCTACAATAAGGAGGAACGTGAACACCTAATCAACAGTATTGTCTACAAGAACAAGCTGAAAAAGAAAATCGACAAAAAATCCAAGAAACGAGGGGAGCCAAAGGCTGATTAGTAACGAAATTTAAATATTTTGTAAATAAGTTTTAGTGTATAAAATTAGGAAAATATAGTTTAACAATTTTTTGTACAATTACTGAGCTGTGTTAATAAAATTTGATTTATAAACAAAAAGAGAAGAAAAATCTGGTAATTTTTGAATGAGGCCTAGCTTGAGACGAGAACAGAAACATTTTGGCGTATTTAGAAAGTTGCTGATTATTTTGCCAGTTAGAACAATTTAAATCTGAACTGGGAATGCGCCACAATGACACAGTGGCAAACTTCTGTCTATTCGAGAGCACGGCATATTATCGTACGACTTTTTGCCGCAAGTATTCTAGAACAAAAAATCACAACTAAAGCAGAATGTTGTCTACTCTTGGTACAAGGACTGGGATAGTTTTTGGGATTTAATTTTAAATAACGGAAAATTTTATTAGTGACCTCGCACTTTTGTAAGTAAAAACTACGAAGGTCTGTGCGTTTCAGCATATCTGCGACGAAAAGCCGCATAAAGTTGACTGTCGTGCTGCGAAATAGATAATAATTTTTGTCAGTGGTGCTTTTGAAAAGAAAAAGCATTCTTGGCCTTGTCTATCATAGCCTGGGTGTTGTCGATGAGTGCTGCAAGACCTTTTGTGACTTGTTAGACTCTTTGCAAGAGATCCCCAATAGGCAGTCAATTAGGGCAACAACAGAAGTGAGTCTTCAAAAGCCTTACTAAAATCTAATTTCAGAAATTTTAATTTTTTTCCTTAGAAACAAACAAGTAGATCGTAGATTGAAGCATGTGCTGTGAGGTCTCAGCTACCTAAACGCATCGAAATTTACTTTCGTTTCATAAAATCGTCTTTGTTATTCGTTCAGGTGCCGATGCCTGTCTTCTCCTTACAGTTCGAAGAGGAAGAAATTTAATGTTTATTATCAATCGTATTTTATACAAGAGCAGCCTTGGCTGTCTCATGGCATTTGTAGATTATTTCATACGTCATATCCATAGGTAAGGTAAGGATGGGTGGATGTCCTCGCTCAGCAAGTACACCCTGAGACTATAGGAGGTCAATTGTGATGACTTTATTTTTTGTTGTTGGAAACATTAGTATAACAGCACCGGGGACCTCTATGACGACTTCCTTATTTGGTCGAAAATTTTGAGGCAACATCCAGGTGTAAGCCTTTATCGAAGGTGGATTAGAGACTAACCCAAGATCTTAATCTGTACCCGATTGAATAAACTGAGGGCGGCGGCAATCGCTTTCGATGTAAACCCATGCTAGCAATAGAAACAAGGCCAGTAAGAAGCATTCTTCAATAAATGGATGCTTGACTTGACTGGTGTTGTGGGTGCTCTACACGGGAGTTCCGGAGTTGGATAAGGGGGCGAGGGTAAACGAATCCGGTGAAAACTTATGTCGACAATGTGCTTGGCGTGGTGTGTGGGGGGGATATGGCTTTATGCTGTAGGTAGGTATTCTATTTATTTGCTCCGGGTTGTATGAGGGACAGATTGTGCTAGGCGCTTAACTTTATTTAACCGGAGATAAGGTAATTATCCCTTTTAAGTCGAGTCTAACTAGATATTTAGATTTTCTTAGTCTGCCTCCTTAGCAGACAGTGGCTTGTACGTCCCCAACTATCTTCAAGCTTCTAAAAAACCTACTAAAACTAAATTAAAATTACTAGAGAAATAGAGTTTCCTTGCTTAAAATACACGACATGGATCTTCCAGTAGTTTATGGAGATGCACAGGAGTCAAAGACTCTTGTCTCTTTTTTTTTAAACGCTGTTTTTCAAGTTTTGTATCAATTTTAATATCAGATTCGTTAAGGCAGCTTTTGCCTTGCCTTGTCCTTACTGACTTACTTACTGAAGGAGGTGCTACAATTGGGGGTGGACTTGGGCCTTAACGAACAACCTTCGCAGACCAGCTCTTTTTCTAGGTAGCCTTTTTCAGTTTTGCACACGTAGTTGACAGAGATCTTCCACTTGCAAGAACCACCTGAGTCCCGGTGGGTCTCTACTGCATTGTACCTGGGGGAGTGTAGGGTGGATTCAAAGATTTTCCAGGCCGGAAATGTTGGTGTCTATCGGCTGTAGATAACTCAGCTTCGTAGCCAGTTTATTTTGACTCTTTTGACTCGGT
Organism: Neoascia interrupta; assembly: GCA_947623515.1. NCBI lineage: Eukaryota > Metazoa > Arthropoda > Insecta > Diptera > Syrphidae > Neoascia > Neoascia interrupta. Next base: position 3,815,680 of record OX392463.1, read on the forward strand.
CGGTGTCACAGCCCATACATGACCAAAAATCACCCGAAGAAAGGAGCACGGGCAAATTTGTATGAAGTCTGGGCGTAAGACCAACAGAAATTACCTAAATGTATACCAACTGAAAGGCTGCTTTGTGCACATATTCATTGGCAAGGCAAGCCATCAAACATTAGAGCTCTTGTGGCTCTATCTCTGTTCTCCGTGGTTTTTGAGTTTGTCCTCATAAAAATGACGTATGTACATAAAACAAGCATTCATTTGGTAAAATTTTTATTTCTGTTCGTCTTACGCTCAATTTGCCCATCCTCTTTTTCTCTAGATTAGCAGCCTTAAGCCTTTTAATCTCCCTTTGCGAGGATTATCATGCTTCTACACCATTTTACAGAACTGGGTTGGTAAGAGCCTCTAAGTGGACGCTTTGATTATTCAAGAGAAGGCTTCAATCACCTCTTATAAGGTGGACATTAAACCGCGTCTCTTATAAGGTTGGGGCTTGCGTGCCCTTCGGCGGTATTATTTTTGTGTATTAATCTTCCTCCTTGTCAGCGTTACCTGTCCTGAGTTCTGGGGCCTTACTGGTCTTTCTGAGTGATAACTACTTTTCGCCTTGAGCATATCCTACTTTTAATTGTGGAAAATCGCAAACACATGTTCCTTTTGTTAGCCCTTAGGTCTGTATTTTGTGCCAGAATCTTTCAGATTCAGAGGACAGATCCTGAGTTCGCCTGTAACGAACTTATACCCGCCCTATTTGACCTATAAAACAAAATTTAAAATTTTTGTTTTGGCCTGAATTCATATACAGTGTGTCGATTATTTGTATTAGCCGTTCCTAAAAAATTAACGAGGGCTGAAAATTAAAATAAATTATTTCTATTTCGTTAAAATCATAAGAAAATGCGTTAAAAGCTAAAACGAAAGTTTGAAAAAGGTTTTTTTTTTTATCTGGAAAGGCTCCCTAAAAGTTGGCGGAGCGCAAAACTTTGTGTCTAGCAAATCTTGTAAATAGTTAAATCTTTAATATTTGATATGATAGCACCAAAGTGCAATATACTTAGTTTTTAATTTCACTGAAACGTCAAAGTTTTTCGTTAACAATTGTGAGTGTTTTATTTTTACTAAAATATACGATTTGGAAATTGGGGAAGTTGCCCACGTGGAAAATTGCCCTTAAGCGCCCTTGCCTTATGAAAATTCGTATCTCTGAAGGTGCTGTAAGGAGTCCTCAAGAAAAATTATGTAAGTACACACAAATTTAACAGTTTCATAGATATATTTCCAAGGAGTAAAAGTTAACCATGGGTTCAAATAGTCTTGGAATATTCCGCAAAGCCCTCTGGCCCAACGATTCTTATTTTAAGCGTTTTTTTAAACCAGTCTAGTTCGGTTAATTTTAAGATACAAAAATTCCTGTTGCACACAAAGTTGACATCCTTAAACCCAAATTTCTACAGAACATCTATTGCATAGTTGGAATAAATCTCAAAAGCTCTTTCGTAACCCATTTTAACAAATCCACATGAGTGTGTAACCTGCAATTATTCTTACACAGAATAACATCAGCGGAGACAATGAACCTCTGGCACAGCAGCTCACTATGAACAGCATCCATAACAATAAAAAAAGGCACACATAACGAGCATTCGGTACATAGAAAGGATTCGACATTTGGCAAGGATTTCAGAGCTCACCTATATACGACAAGCCCCTAACAATCAATTGCTGCTGGCTGCCGGTAAATGTTGTTTCTCCAGCATAAAAGTCAGCAAGGCAAGGAAACGAATAATTTAATATACAACAGATCATAACGAGTACATCCTGTGTAACCCGTCTCGTAAGCTGTAAGCACCTGCAGAGAAAATGGATTAAGTAAATGTCAAAGGAAATGGGGCTTGCTCCTGAACTGTGAGACGACGACGACGACAAGCACGAAAATTGATTTTGTCGAAAACATTTTAGCTGTTGTTCCAAGCCATTGGGTTTAACGGCGGGGTAATAATGTAATGAAAATAATAAATTAGCACATACTGGTAGAAGAGCAAAGGTATTCGTGGAATATGTTATAGTGTCTGGGGCTGGGATAAGTAAACGTAATTTCGAAATTCTTGGAGGCGGTTACAGTTCGATTTGAATTGGTTATTTGAATGATAAACTAATTAGATTGGTTTTGTTGGAATGCTGTAATAAATGCATTGAAGCTGAATGTTCTAAAATTTCTATTAACTTTAACCTGGTCGCGAAAAAAAAGTCAGGCATATTACGTTTGCGTGACCAACAAAAATATTAATCATAATCACCCTTGAGCCTCTTTTCTGATGTAGGCCAGTCATTCTCCACTTGAATAAACTCATTTCATACCTCTTTTCACAAATACTGGCAAAATGTAACATAGATAAAAAGTTATGATATACCCCAAGACCTTGAGAGCGAGTCTGAATTCTGAGTTGAAAAAGCCATATACGCCCGCCCGCCCGTCTGTATGTCACCAATTTTAAAGCCTTACGTTCTTACCGAGGTATAGCTGAAGTCTCACATATAAAAGCTCTTTGACATTCTAAACAATACAAATGCCCAATTTTTCAGCCACAGTCACGTCCTCAATCGGTGTAAATGTGCAACTATCTCTGGTGTTTTGAAGCATGACAGACTTCGTTAGAAGCAAATAAATAAATAAAGTTTTACGAATTATTTTGTGTCAAAACACCTTATTATAACTTTTTTTCATACCAGGTTGGGCCACGCCCTCATTGATTGAAGGCAAGATTTAATAAAACCCTCACCTTTTTCCGAAAAACTTTGCTGTTGACGGCCCTTTTACTAGATTTAAAGTAGAATAATAAATAAAATTTACTAAATTTCCTATTTTAGGGGCCGTTACGATATATTACATACGGACGAGCTTATGCCACGCATATTTTTTAAAATAAATGAAAAAACCTTAAAATGAAACAAGGGCAAACAAATTTTTATGAAAAAGCTAACCGAACGCATCGTTACAGTGATTATGGAACTGCCCCTACCCCATGACAAAGTCATACAAATTAAACTTTTATTTAACATTGAAAGGTGAAGAATTACAACACTTCTACAAGCTTTACAATTATGGCTGGAGCTTTGATTATTTCAAACGCTGCAAAGCTTTTTAGTTAATTAATGATTCGTGAATGGCACGGGAAAGAGTATAAAAAAAAAGAAATCCGAGATAAAATCCGAAAATATGGGAATAGGAAGAAGTATAATTGGAGTAGGGTATGCCGCACTCCGTTTCAGACGTACCGGAACTATTACATACGCACTGTTACACTTACTAACTTTTTTTTTATACCCGACCGAGGGTGTATTAATTTTAATGCACAGTTCATAACGTAGAAATGAAATAATCACCGTAGGATCATAAGACATTTTAGAGATATGATCGAGACCCACAGGGGAATTGATTAATCCATGTCCGTCCGTCCGTCCATCCGTCTGTATGTGTGCAGACTTTAGGTCTTCAAAATCAAGCTAGAGAGTTGAAACTTAAGACCCAACTTAGCTCTTATATTGCACAGACAAAGTGTAAAAATTGGTTAAATCCGGCGACGGCCACGCCTACTACTGGCTTCAATGTGAGACAACCTATTTTTCATATTTTCTTTCAAAATGCCTTTTAGTCAAGTTAGACAAGGCGTAGGGGCTCAACTTTTGGTACAAGGCAATTATGGCCCAAAACCTTTAAGAAGGCGAAAATTGGACCGCCCTTAATATCGACCATGCCCACTTTTGGCATGTGAGATCTTTAAAACCTCGATTACTCGGAAAGTTTACTCCAAATCGAAAAAAATGACAACTATTAAAGATATTACTATTTGCTAAGTTTGTTCCATACTTGGTTTTGAGCTCCGCCCACTTTAAGGGGGCGTTTTTTAGGAAAAAAAACTGTTTCCTAAACAATTTTCGGTTTTAACGCTTTGTCATGACTCTAACGGAATTATAATTAGTTGAGTTTAATTTGTAGCCCAGACCCACTTTTGGGGGCGCGGCCTTTACAAATAATATGTAAATTCGGGACTAAAAATTTTAAGATTCGGTGTTACATGGTACCTATGTAGGTTCAGGTAAATAGAAGTTTGTCACAGACAAACTCTTGTATTTACTCACTTGTTTTCATTTCGAGATTGGTATTTCTTATCAAGCTAAACTTGGATTATAAGCCACCGATTGCAACCTAGCAACCTTTTGGCACTGATCAGACTATAAAAAGATAACTCTGCAACCCCCGGCCCTCTAAAACCTGCAAAACACACACAGGGATCGAAACGCAACATCTGCCATAGGATTTGCCTTTGATTTCCCGTCGTATGAAACACTGGCCAACTGAGAATGCAGTAGTGTGCTTGGTAAAGCACTCCCCAGTCAGAGAAAGCTTGGGGGCAAGAAGAGAATTTATGTGCCGAGTTGCCTACCTCTTTATGGTTTGATCAGTGCTTTTGGTTAACCCAACTGAAAATCTCCAAGCACTGAGGAGTTAATTCAACAATAAGTGGTAGAGGCTCAGCATTCGCCATCATTTTTATACCCGACCGGAGTATATTAATTTTAATGCATAGTTTGTAACACAGTGAAATAATCACCGTAGACCCCTAAGACCTTTAAGAGATATGATCGAGACTGACAGGTGAGTCGATTAAGCCATGTCCGGCCGTCCGTCTATCCGTCTGACCGTCTGTCGGTCTGTCCGTCTGTCCGTCTGTCCGTCTGTCCGTCTGTCCATCTGTCCGTCTGTCCGTCTGTCCGTCTGTCCGTCTGTCCGTCTGTCCGTCTGTCCGTCTGTCCGTCTGTCCGTCTGTCCGTCTGTCCGTCTGTCCGTCTGTCCGTCTGTCCGTCTGTCCGTCTGTCCGTCTGTCCGTCTGTCCGTCTGTCCGTCTGTCCGTCTGTCCGTCTGTCCGTCTGTCCGTCTGTCCGTCTGTCCGTCTGTCCGTCTGTCCGTCTGTCCGTCTGTCCGTCTGTCCGTCCGTCCGTCTGTCCGTCTGTCCGTCTGTCCGTCTGTCCGTCTGTCCGTCTGTCCGTCTGTCCGTCTGTCCGTCTGTCCGTCTGTCCGTCTGTCCGTCTGTCCGTCTGTCCGTCTGTCCGTCTGTCCGTCTGTCCGTCTGTCCGTCTGTCCGTCTGTCCGTCTGTCCGTCTGTCCGTCTGTCCGTCTGTCCGTCTGTCCGTCTGTCCGTCTGTCCGTCTGTCCGTCTGTCCGTCTGTCCGTCTGTCCGTCTGTCCGTCTGTCCGTCTGTCCGTCTGTCCGTCTGTCCGTCTGTCCGTCTGTCCGTCTGTCCGTCTGTCTGTCTGTCTGTCTGTCCGTATGTGTGAAGTTTTTAGGTCTTTAAAATTGAGCTAGGACGCTCAAACTTGCAGTATATCTTGGTTCTTACTTTGTACAGAGAAAGTGTAAAAATTAGTTAAATCCGTTGACAGCCACGCCCACTACTGGCTTTAATGTAAGACAACCTCTATTTTAAACTTTCTTTCAAAATGCCTTTTGGTCAAGTTAAACAAGGCGTAGGAGCTCAAATTTTGGTATAGAGCAACAATGGCCCGAAACCTCTAAAAGGGCAAACTGGACCGTCCACAATATCGACCATGCCCACTTTTACCATGTTAGAATTTTAAAAACCCGATTTCTCGGAAAGTTTACTTCAAATTGAAAAAAAAAAATTATATACAAAGTTTTGAGCTCCGCCCACTTTTAAGGGGCGTGTTTAGGAAAAAAACTGGGTTTTTTGCAATAATTTTCGGGTTCAGTGCATTTCGTCATGATTCTAACGAAATTACAATTAATTGATTTTAATTTTTAGCCCAGACCCACTTTTGGGGGCGTGGCCTATACAAATAATATATGAATTCCGGACAAAAAAATTTAAGATTTGGTGTTACACCGTATATAGTAGGGTCGGGTATATAGAAGTTTGTCACAGACGAACTCTTGCACTTACTCACTTGTTAGAGCTAAAGCAGACTTCTACCTCTTAACTACATACCGTATCGACCTGATCTCCCCTTATTGTGCAACCAATGCAACCTCAATAAGCGGGAGGATGTTTTTCATTTATATCAGATTGCCCCATACTCAAGGATATACGCGTAAATTTCCTTGGAGTTCGTGCACTTGGGTTGGAGGAAGGCTATGGAATACTCAACGGCAACAGAGGCTGCATATGGAAGCTTAAAGCAGCTGCATAATAAATGTCCTAATAAGGGTGCCGAAGTACCAACTTTTTTTCGGTTAAGCTTTAATTTTCGATTTTGCGAGGTACTTGCCAATGGTTTGCCAATAACTTCCGAGCTTAAAATGTCACACGAAATTTGCATATGATTCAAAAAAAGCTACAGCGAGGCTCTGTAGAGGGATAGAATGCTGTTATTCTCCTTTGTTACTTTGCAGGAAGTCTTCTACTTGTATAACGTCTTATAGCAGCTTTGGGTTTTCAGTTCAGAATGTGAACTACCTCTATAAGGTAAGGCCGTATGAAATAGGTAGCACTATACCTGCAGCAGGCATTACGTTGCAAGCTTTTCCGAAGCTTCTACTTATATCAGTTTTCCTTCTGCAAGGCTTTACAGAAACTGTTGTTTGGATATACGACTTCCAGTACTACAGAAAGTGATACTTTTTCTAAAGCTTCCTGTTACAGACCTTATAGAGGCCAATATTTCAATAAGGCTTTTCCTTGCAGGATTTATAGAGGCTTTATAGAGGCTTATAAACAATTTACATCTGCAGTGATCTCTGTTCCTCGTTCTCAGTACGACTTACTGATTTTCTTGAAGGACACTGGCAAGGGCCTTTTGTATCCTTGGCGCCCAGGGCATCTTTGGCGCAGTTTATTTTGCCCCAAAAATGTTGTTGAAGCTATTTCAGGTAGATTAACTGATTTCTTTGTTGTTTATTTGGTAAGGGTCACTTCTTAGCTCTTTTTCTGTTCAGCTTCTGCATCTCGAATCTTGGGTTCGCCCGGAGTGTGATCTGAAGACAACGTTTTTGCAATACAGTTTCTTATTAATCTACCAATGCTGGGGCTACATAGCGTTTGATCAAGTACCTGTTTTCGTCTTACCCTTTGCCAAAAAAGTAGTTATGTTACCCATATTGAAGAGTGAAGAACTGAGTGTAAATTCTAGACAGCACTTACTACGATGGGTGGTGTTCGTCTTAACCCAGGCAGTTTTATTATTAGCTCTTTCCGGATCCATGCCCTAACCAGGAACTTGAACTAAGATTTATGTTCAATTTTAGGCTTTGAACATTCTTGAAGCAGCAACAGCCTAATTTTATTAGCACCATCCATCGGGCTTATGTATGACCATTAGAATCTTCTTTCCCTTTCTCTGCCAATGTATTTTCGCCGTGTCATCAGATCATCGTCATCTGATGCCAGCAGCCTCACAATTTTATAACGAAATCGTTAGGAAGAAAATACTGTTTCAACCCGAAAAATTTCCCATAGATTGGGCAAAGGTTTTATTAGATTTTGCGGAGTCCAGCAAAAAGCTTTCACTGTTTATACTGTCGTGTTAAGGCATACGACAGGTTTGAAAAACGTAGAAAATTAATTAAACCAAAGCAAAATTCTTCATTCCCGCACTTTTACCTTTTGAATCTGTTTGTGAAAAAGGTCCAAATGTTTTCGATGTTCAATTTATCAACTCCCTATCAAGTCGGTTCCATTTCGATTTATTTCAATTTTTATTTTTGTTCTAGAAATCGAGTGAGTTTTCTTTAAAACTGTTTGTTCAGGCTTCGTCGAATGAAAATTAATCTGGAAATCTAATATTGCATTTCAATTTATTTTTTGGCTTAGGATTGCCTCCAGGATATGTTTTGAAAATATTTCATTCGAATTCTTTGAATCAAAAACAACGTAATACCTGAGTGTTGCAGGTAGATGCGGCTTATATTTTGTGTGAAATAATTGAATATTTTTTCCGAGTGGAACAGGGATTCTGGGTGTGGATTTAGGTTATCCAATTGCCACTGTTTCGACCTCCATATTTATATGAAATTCCATTCAGAGTCGACAAGTTGAAATTCTTCCTCTTTGATGAAAAGTGAAGCCACGATGTAATAGTGCGCGCCTACCTCTACAGATTGTCCAGGCTGCACACCGAACCTCCTGGGATTGGAAATACAACGTCTACGAAATAAGAACTCTTCTCACATAACCTTCAAGAGCTTTTTCTTACGTAAACAACAGACTAGTTAAAGTGTTTATTTGTAGTTCAATCAACCGCCTTATTGACGCTAAAGCTTCCACTGCAGATGCAAGGCAATGATGATCATTTATAGACAATAGCGTATCTGTATCTAAATGTGTTATCGCAGCCATAAATTGCATTCGCAACATGTCTCTAGTTAAGTGCAATGCGATGGGAGAGTCAATAAAAGACGACCGCGCTAGATTTCACTTGATCACTCAAGTTTAGTAGGCGACATCATAGGGAACTTATCGTCAAAGCATGGCCTCGAAAGTAGTCGAAAGTCGGACGGTGTTCAGCGCCAAAGAAAAGATATGGAGAGGGCCAAAGAGTGGCATTGAACGCGGCCCAGGTGTGTCTTTGGGTGCTTTGATGTTAGAAACTCTAGTGAAGAACCCCAGTCACATATCGCAGGTAAACTTGGCCTTAATTATTCGCAATTGACCGTAATCGACTTAATTTTCCACCAGATATGTGACAGTACTGGTCGCCAATACAGCAATGAAGACATCGCGGTGATGAGTATACGTGTGGCACAATATCTCCAAGAGATGGGGCTGCAGCAGGAGGACATAATCGGCATATGTGCGGCCAATACGGATTTCTTGGCCCCACTTGTCCTGGGTGCTTTTCTGTGTGGGATAGTCCTTAGTACACTCGATTCATCGTTCGATAAGGGTGAGTTGTTGCGGTCATAACAAAGTGCCGAACTGATCATATCCCCCCATAGATGGCATAAAACACATTTTCGCCATAACCAGGCCAAAGGCGATGTTTTGCGATGGAAAGGTGTACGCGACAGTCAAATCAGCTTTGACAGAAATCAGCTTAGATATTCCAGTTCTCACAATGAAGGACCACATCGAGGGTGTTGGCGAAATAGTAGAACTCATCGCTCAAACTGGCAGGGAGAAGCACTTTAATGTGGAACCGCTTAAGCTGGGTGCCAGTCAAACTGCAGCTATACTATGTTCTTCCGGGACCACAGGTCTACCAAAAGGAGTTTGCATGTCTCACGAAAGTCTGCTGAATGCGAACTTTTTGTGAGTAAAACAGGGGTTGACTAAATAGCATGGGATTTAAAAATACATCTTCCAGCAACCTAACACTTGATGACAAGCTGCTCTGCTTTAGCACCTTGTATTGGGCGTCAGGCCTTCTAACATTGGTGCATGGAACGCTGTGTGGAGCTACGAGAGTCATAACGGACGAAAAATTTACACCCGAACTCCTCTTACGAATCGTAGAGCAGTACAAAGTTACCTGCTTGTTCGGTCCGCCATCACAATTGGCCATGGCCATTCAGTCCCCGGATATTGGGAAGAGGGACTTGTCGTCGTTGGAGCTATACATTGTCGGAGGAAGTGCTGTCCCATTTGCGTTGATTCAGAACTTTCAAGACTGCGTCAAGGGTTGCCACCTAGTTGTTGGCTATGGGATGAGTGAGGTCTCGGGCCCATGCTGCATAGGAAAGCCGACAAAGCCGGGAGCAAATGGTTACCTGATGCCGAATGTGGAACTGAAGATTATCGATGACTCCGGAAGAATGATGGGAATCAACGAAAAGGGGGAAGTGTGCATCAGGACCCCATTTAAATGGGCTGGTTATTATGGAAACCAACAAGCTACCGATGATATATACGATCAGGAACATTGGATTCGCTCGGGTGATATTGGGTATTTTGACGAGGAGGGATCTCTCATCATAGTCGATCGCAAGAAGGACATCTTCAAGTACAATAATTTTCATTTTTCTCCAACCGAAATCGAGGAAGTCATTATGGAGATTCCTGACGTTGTAGAAGCATGTGTTTGCGGGATCCCAGATATTATTTCGGGGTTTCTACCAGCGGCAGCTATTGTTAAGTTGCCAACTAGTAAGCTGACAGAGGATTACGTGAGTCGTTATGTTGCGGAGAGGATGGCAAACTTCAAGCACCTTCGGGGTGGGGTTTACTTTTTGGATGCTTTGCCTAAAACGGTTTCGGGGAAAAATGTTCGTTCGAAAGCAACTGCCATTATGGAGGCACTAAGAAACAAAATAAAGGCAGGTGGTGGAAAAGGTTTAGGCAATTAATTTCAGTATAACATAATAAAATGAATGTCCCAAGTTTTAAGTCTTTGATGATGTCAAAAAGTAATTACTCTGGAGATGTGTCAAAAGAGGTTAAAAGCTAGTAGGTTAAGGGTAGTGCGTTAAGGTGGCGCTACAGTCCGGGGTGGACCTGGGCCTCAGCCAACAAGCTTCGCCAGCCAGCTCTGTCTCTAGCTAGCCGTCTCCAGTTTCGCACGCGAAGTTGGCTGAGGTCCCCTTCCACTTGCGTGCGCCACCTGAGTCTCGGTGCTCCTCTACCGCGTCGTCCCTGCGGTGTGGATTCGAAGATTTTCCGGGCCGGGGCGTTGGTGTCCATCCGCTCTAGATGACCCAGCCATCGTAGACGTTGTGTTTTGACTCTTTTGGCTAGGTCGGTATCGCTGTACAGCCCGTACAGTTCGATGTTATATCTCCTCCTCCACTCTCCGTCTATGCAGACGGGACCGTAAGTCGTCCGAAGAATTTTCCTCTCGAAGCAGCATGAAGTGTTTTCATCCGCCTTTGACAGGGTCCATGCTTCTGCACCGTAAAGCAGGACTGGGATGATGAGGGTCTTATACATGGACACTTTAGTTGCTCGAGAGAGGGCTTTGCTACTCAATTGCCTTCTTAGCCCAAAGAAACAGCGATTGGCAAGAGTTATCCTTCGTTCGATTAGAGCGCTGGTGTCATTGTCTGAATTGATAGCGGAACCCAGGTAGACAAAGTCCCTAACTACCTCAAAGTTATAGCTGTCGATGGTGATGTTTTGTCCAAGACGTCGGTGTTGGGTGTCTTTTCTTGATGACAGCATATACTTGGTTTTGCCCTCATTGACTGCTAAACCCGTATTCGCCGCTTCCGTCCCAATACTCACGAAGGCTTCACTGACATCACGCTTTGTTCTACCGATTATGTCAATGTCGTCTGCGTATGCAAGTAGTTGAACGGACTTTTGAAAGATTGTACCTCTGGTGTTGGCGCGAGAGTTCTGCACAATTCTCTCAAGTATGATGTTAAAGAAGTCGTATGACAGCGCGTCGCCTTGTCTAAATCCTTTTTTTAGTAGGTTAAGGGTAGTGTCTGACTAAAATGGCAAACCAAGCCTATTACAAAATTTGGTGAAAGAGGCCTACTTGATCGTTCTATTAGTTTCGCCGGGAAACGATGTTAAACGGTTCGGTCTATAGTACCTCGGTCATACTTCCCCATTTTCGGAATGAAAACTTGTAGCAGCTCCAGTGCCAGACCCCTTTATAAAATTTTCGACAGATGTGGAAGTTATCTTTCCATTAGCCTATTTGTAAGCCGATTCGGGCAATTCCATCCACACCCGGTGACCTGAAAGCCTGTAAGGAGCAGATTACCCATTTTATAGCGTGTTCCATAGATTTCTGTCGCTACATTTGAGTCAACTTTCTGATTTTATTGCATACTGGGTCCGCAAACTCCTGTACTTGTTATCCGAAGACCATTATGGAAATGTTTGAGTTATTCCGCTTCTTGTCAGCACCTTGTATTATGGCAGCCAGGGTAGGGTATAAGTATTCATAACTAATATTTACTAAAATTTGTGCTTTTTATTGAAAACGTGGCCAAAACCTTTTAGAGAGAAGGAGTACGTGCTGGGCGTTTTCGCTTGATAGCATGTGTTACTCATCCAGACAACAAAGTGTAGTTGAAACATTAGTTCAATGCGTTAGGGCAATGCTAATGCGCAAAACGCTGATAACCAAAGCAGATTGTGGTAAGTGCTTCATAACTGGGATAATCAGAGGCAGCCCGGTGTTCTGTCTCACCTTTCATGGTTCATGGTTGTAGAATCTCTGCTGTCGACTTTCAAGCTTCCTGGAACCTACACACAAGCAGATGATAATGCCGTTCTTTCTGTCGGCTTAAGCCTAGGGACTGTGTGCTCTCAGCCGCAGAGATCCCTAGACTTGATCGACAATTGGTACACTAGGAATAGGCTTTCAGTGAATCCTCTTAAAGCAACGATTGATCTATTTACGAGAAGGGCGAGGAAGGTCACTTGTCTGTGCTTAAAGGTGTCACTATCCCGATATCCGATGAAGTCAAATATTTGGGAGTTATCCTTGATAGAAAACTTCTATGGTAAAAACACATCGAATCCAAAACCGAAAAAGCATTGTCCACTTATCGGCTTATCTCCAAAAACGGTCCTCTGGGTCTATACGACCATAGTTAAACCACTCCTCTCATACGCATCAATTGTTTGGTGGAACAGGCTTTCGCGGAAACGTGTTACTGCCTCGTTTGCCAAACTTCAAAGAACGGCTTGTCTTGGCTGCCCTTTTTTAACACGCCGGGCTCTGCTCTAGATGCTCTGATGAACGTCCATCCTTGATATTTATCATGGGGTGTACGCTGAAAACAACGTTTTGCTTAAAGAGAAGCGGTTTTTGGTACCACATGCTTTGGAATTTTGAAGAACTTTTGCGAGAATTGTCCTTCGACCTCTGTCTTCTGAGCATCCCCTTTGACGCAATTACCCCAGAAATCCTTTTGTGACAGAACTATTAAGTCGACTTTCCTCAGGTAATGGAATGTTATCGGTCAGACTCTGAGCCCAGGGAAATAGTGCCATCATATTTTCACAAATGGCTACAAAACCGGACGGGGGTATGGTGCTTGAGTCTTTGTTGAAAGCGAGAACATTAGATTAGGTCCAGGTCTACCCCGGACTGTAGCGCCACCTTAAGTAAGTAAGAGAACATCAGACTCCACTACCCTTAGGTAAATATGCGTCTGTCTTCGAAGCAGAGATTTTCGATATCCCATTGGTTATGCGCTATATTGTGACTAACAGGTGGAGGACAAGAAGCATATGCGGTTGCAGTGACAGCCAAGCCGCTCTAAATACGTTGCTTAATCCTCTTACCTCGTCCAAGATAGTGCTCGAACTCAAACATTCGTTGAGTCGGAAGGATAAATGCAGTGAAAGAGTCGGAAGGATAAATGCAGTGAATCTCGTTTGGGTCCCAGGTCAGCTGGTATCCAGAGAAATGAGATATCTGATGAGCTTACCAGACTAGGCTCAGAAGAGGTTTTCTCAGCACCTGCGTTATGCTTGGCTGTATCTGTTGTTACATCTGCCATTAATACTTGGATTTCTCGTGAGCACAGGGCTCGTTCGCCTGACTGTTTTGGGTGCAGACATCGGATAGTAGCAACCTCCAACAAAAACCTAAAAAAAAACGTAAGTCGCAAAATATTACTTACCCCCAAAATTGGGCGTGGCAAAAATTTATTGATTTCAGTTGATAGCTTTCACACATATCTGAACATTTTATGGCGCGAGTTTTTTGGATTCAAAGAAAATATATCGAATAAAAACCGTTTATTAAAGTGCAAATGAAATATGACCACGCCCAAAAGGGGGTGGATTTTGCTTTTTTTGAAATGCCAATCACAATTCACTTAAGCGAGCATAATTTCAGCATCCTACGACAACTTTGAATTTTCATGCTTATAAGTACAGTGGGCGCGTCAGTGGGCGGATTTTAAAAATTTTAACAATTGTACTCTTTCGGTAGCTAGAAAGAACAGATATTAAGTTTCAAGTTTCTAGCTCAAAATGTAAGGCCTAAAAACTACCGACACACGGACGGACGGACGGACATGGCTTAATCGATTCTCCTGTCGGTTCCGTTCATATCTCAAAAGGTCTTAGTGAAATGGTGATTATTTCACTCCGTTACAAAGTTTACATGAAACTTATTATACCCTAGGTCGGGTATAGAAAAGGGTTGCAGGGCACGCTCTCCGTGCAATTTTCACTGCGTCGCTTTGTAAAAGTTGCATTTCCAGAATTTTGTAAAGCAGAGTTAGGAAAAAATAGAATTTTGAATCACATGCTTCGATGGTTTGGACACGTTGTTCGCATGCCCCCCAAATGGACTTCCTAGACAGGTTATGTTAGCCGAGATGCGTCGCTCGCTTGGTAGGCCAAGAAACAGGTAGTGTGATCAGGTAAAGAACATCTTTAAGAACCGTCTGGGGATCGTGCCTGTGTCTCTTGAGTTGGTGGCGGAGGATCGGGAACGATGGAAGGACCATTTACTCACCCTTCAAGGATAAGCGGTCACCGGAAATGATTGTTTGATTGATTGAGAATCTTGAAAGCAGAATTTTTTATAAAGAGTTTCTACCCATCTGGAATTTTGACTCCAACCAAATTATTTTATGTTTTTGTATAAATCAGTCCAATTTTCCACATTAGTAAGCCTGTTCGCAATCTCGGAGGAAAAAAAAGCTTGCTCCTAGATGGAGTCGCCGCAAATCTAGTAGAAAATGACATCTCGTGACAATTTGGATGGTGTCTGCAGCAGCAGCAGTATTTTCCCGTTAAGCGGCAAGATCAGAAAATATTGAAGATATCATATCCGTGTTGTTTTTTTCGGGTAAAAATAGTTTGAACGACAAGTTCAAGTTGTGTACGCGCTTTAGGTAATGTGTCAATACATTTTTTTGTTCCTTAATGTTCAACGTTGGTTTATTGTTTTTCTTGACAAACGCAACTCAAAGAACTTAGACAACAATGACTCCGAGCCTAAAAGTCTAGCCTCATTTATAACCTCCTGCCTACTTCAAGTTACTTAAATTTATGTGTTATCTTGAATGTTTTATCTTTTCGTTATTTATCTTTTTATCTTATTGTTACTATCATTACAGTATTTTATCTACCATCTTATCTTACATCTTATGCACTATTTATAGTATTATAATATTTATTAACAAAAAAAAGACCGTCAAGTATGAAGACATACGAGGAGCGGTCCGTCGGCTTTTGTGCGCAGTTTGTGTAACATTCTATTTATTTAATAAAATTATTTCTGGATATATTTTACAGTCTGTAATATACTTTTTTCGTAGTGCTGTCTACTGTTCTTGGGTGATTTTATATCGGGTTTCGTTACTCTAAAAATATGTCATCCTATTTCCAGAGTAACGAAACCCAAAAAGCTTTACCGTTTCCAAAATAGAGGGAGGGACATACTCTTTCTTTAAGCTTTTTTAAGATTTTTATAATTTAAAACCCATAAAACAGCAATTTCGATTATTTTTAATTACCGTTAGACTTTTTGATCAATTTTACAACCACCTGTGCTAGCATTTGTCACTTTTCTCAAATTCTGCGGATATGGATTTCTGAGAAAACGGTAAAAATATGCTGTTTTTTATTTCGCTTGTTTGAATGGGCTTAAGAACTTAGGGTCGAAAACGGAAATTTAGAAACGTTTTTGATCCAGTTCGCTTGCCTTTTAAACATTACATACTTCAGCCAAATTTAAACAAGGTGGTCATAACCGTTAAGGAGCTAGACGTCTTTAAAAATAGTTTTCGAAAATGTTTTCACGTTTTTCAGTTAAATCTTCGAAGTTTTTGAATATTCCAAGTCTGCTATAGTTTTAATGCTTAGGTGTTTAGGTGTTAATTTAAAAATTATACTTTATACCGTTTGGGAGATAGGGGGGGAGACATGCGTTCTTTTGACCTTTTTTATAATTTTTTAAATTTCAAATCCATAAAACAAATATTTTGAAGTTTTTTCCAGTTCCCGTTAGACTTTTTTCCAATAGCACAAGCACTAGCCTTGGATGTTTTTTTCTTAATTCTATGGCCACCAGTTTATGCGTAAACGGTAAAACAAGCTCCTTTTTTATTTCATTTTTTTAATAGGCTTCTAAAAACTTAGGTTAAAAACGGCAATATAAAAAAATTTTAACGCCGCCTTCCTTCTTTTTGTAAGCTTTGTACTTTAACCGAATCTGAAAAAGATCGCCTATACCGTTAAGCTACTAGAAGACTTAAAAAAATTGTTTTCGAAAATGCTTTTATGTTTTTAAGTTAAATCTCAGAAGATTTTGAAATTTCAAAATCCCCTATAATTTTCCTTCAAATTTTGAATTATTTCTGATACGTGTGATTTTTTTCATAGAATTTTTGCGATTTTTTTTTTCGAAAATGCGTCAAAACTGCAGTACTCAAACTTTTTTTTGAAAAATATGATCTAAGCACTTGGTTTACTTTAAGTTGTTTTATACGTGTGTTCAATATTGATTTTGAGCAATAAGCCTTTCAAAAGTTATGGCCTCCAACACTTTGAAAAACGTCATGCATTTTCGAATCTTCATTTCTCACAAATGTTTTGATATTTTCGAAAAGTTTTATTTTTTAATTAAAGCTTAGTTCTTGAAAAAAAACGCTAAAAAACATTAAGTCCATTTTCACATGAAATTTCAAACTGTAATTAAACCGTTATTTGTGTAAAAAAAATTGCCCTCTTTGGATTCTCTGACTATTTCCGCAGTTTATACGCACACCAAATTTTGTCTTTCTACGACTTACCGTTCAGAAGTTATAAAGCGATTGGACGGGCGGACCGATGGACAACGTAGCGATACCATAAGAGGTGCTTTTGCCATTTTTGGACGGACCGCTAAAAATATGAAGATAAGAACTTAAAGCAAATACAAGTGAGTAGCTACTCACAAATGATATTGTCAGGTCGGTGCTAGCCCAAGTTTTGTTGGCGTTATACCATTGCAGCCTATAAGCAACGTCAGTTTTTTTTTTGCTGTACCTTACAAGAGAGCTGGACACTAATCTACTTTGTCTCTACAACAATAAATCGATGTGATGATGATGGCGAGGTAAGCTCCTGCGCGCTCTAAGCTATTACCAAGCTTGGAAGAATGCTGGCTTTAAGTTATTTATTCAGGTCTCCCAACTTACTTTCAGTTACCAGCTTAGTTTCGTGGCTCTTTAATCAGTACCTGTAATGTCGAAGTCTATTCTTGTACTATAACCTACAGGAGATAAATACCACTTTTGCATGATGAATGCTCCCCTGAGCCATCGTAAATCTAGCAGAAGAGGTCAAAAAGCTATTCTTCATGGTGCTGACCCACCAAATTCCTTAAGAAACACTTCCTTCCCAAGAGATAGGGACCATTAATAAACACAAAAAAAAGGATTTGAACGCACTCAATTGTGAAGTCAACCATAAATTCCATCGGCTTAAGGCGTGAAGCAAAATCAACGTCGACGTGTTAATTTTTTTTTCTCCATTTTTCAAATAAATTATTTTTTTTAAATTTTGCTCTTTAAATCACGTTTTACAACTAAATATTCGCTTTCTGAAGGGCGTGGAATTAATGAAAATAACAAAAAATTGTAATCGATAAGAATTAAACTTAAAACACATTCTGACAATTTATGATATTGTGGCTTTTGGTTTAAAACAGACGAAACAAAATATTTTTTAAATGAATTAGGCAGCTCAGTGGTATGTTATTGTAATATTTTCGGCCTGGGGTTCGTCGAATAAAACTCAATTTCACTTTTATAATTACACAATGAAACACTTTATTTATCTAACAAAACTTATTTAAATTCAAATCACACTGTTTTTCCATTTTACTACTTAGAATTCAACACTTTATTTCAATTAAATTAATTTTTACTTTATAACCGATTTTCACAAGCCAACGTTTAAAATATAACTGCCTCGTACGAGCCTGTCACCCGTGTATTTATACAAAATTAAGCACCTTCTAGTACGTTCCATACTTCCCCTTTGGTAATTTTCCATTGGTACTCTCCCGCTGAATTCCAAGGAGGGGAAATCGAGATGCGAACTTCGAATATGACAGCTGCTGTCAGATGACTGGAATGACAGTTGTGTATGTTCGTTTAGTGAATCGATGGGTGCATTCAGCGACTCCTGCGTGTTGTTTTATTTCTTGTCGCCACATAACATTATGTACTTTACATACATACATGCTTGAAAAAAAAAAATTAACCAATTATAATTAATTGCATATTCCATTCGATTTCAATTCGAATCGCAAGCACAAACATCAATTAATTTGAGTTTGATATAATTTGCAGTGGGATCACGGTGAAACTTTAATTCAATTTCTTTTTTATGTCTTTTTTATATGAATTCGTATTGAGCTTCAATTCGTATCACAGTTGAAGAATATTTTAGTGCTGCATTATTGGCAAGGACCGGCTTGAATATATTCAATTTCGTTCTCAAAATATCAACTTCAGTAAATTTTATTATTTCGTAGAGGTTAACCTCTTAGGGTTGCAAAATTTAATGGAAAAGTAAAAATGGATATAAAATAGATTTTTCAATAAAGACGACAAATGTAGATGCTCTTTGTATGACCTGGTTGTTTTAAGAGGTTGAATAAATATTCATTAAACTGCAGACGTGATGTGAGGGGTTTCTTGTATGTATATGTTTGTAAAAACGTTCCTTCAGAGTCCTTTCGGCAGAGATAATTAAGGTAATTTAATTATTTCTTCTGATGGTGTGATTCTTGTCTCCAACAAGAATAGTCTCTTGAGAAAGTAAGACAAATATGGGTTAAGGGGGTTTCTATGTAAAGTCTAAGTGCGGTTCATGGCTAACTTAATGTTATTCAGTTTTACTTGTTCTTAAACATGATCTTAAACGCAAAGATACTCTTAGCGTACAAAAAAAAATTATCTTAGTCGCAGTTAAGTTAAAAAAAGACTTCTCATCCCTTCACTACTACAATATATCAATTATCAAGCTTAAGAGTTCACAGCAGGAAAAGGCACAACTATTCTGTGCCGAACTATGATGAACACTTCCCAGTTCCGAGGCTGGTTTCTTGCACACATGCGAGCAAATAAGTTCAAATGGAATTAAAATATATTTTAATGGACTAACATCCTTGATTGTCCATTTTTTATAAAGAAGAGGATCCTTTCGCATAACTAATACGAATTTATAAATGACGAAAGGATGCAAAAAAGCAGCAAACACTCGTTGGTGCAGAGCAGTAGGTACTCCTCTCTTGTTGCGGTCGAAATTGATTTCACTTTGCTGAGGTACTCGACGTCTTTCTACATAAGTAGGGAACCCGCATTGAGGTTGAATTGCAAACGAATTTCGCACTCTACAATCTTTGTGAAATTCCAAGTTGTGGCAAATCGCTGACGCGGTCATTAATGTAAAAAGAGAGCTCAACGGAAAAGCAAATGAACCAGAAATGAGAAAAGCGATGTGCCTGTAATTAAGATAATTGTGGTCAGCGCTCTTTTCGCGTCAAAGTGCGGTCAGTCCGAGAAATCAAAAGAGCCGACCAGACTTCAAGCACCAATTTATTATGTGGTGAACTGGTGCACTCGAAAGCCAATTTCGCCTTGTCAACCAACTGATTAAATCAACTGACACATGGCGCCTGACCAAGGTAAGCCACCAAAATGGCATATGGGTCCTTGACTCCCGAAATTTCATTCGAAACCGAAGCCCACCGTCGCCACTGCCTCCCTGATAGCACTCAGCACAAATATTGGTTGCGGGTTTATGGACTTCTCAAACATGAGCTGACCGGGATTTGTCAATTACAGCAATTTCATGCACAATTCTCTCAAAGTCTACGCAGGCACAACATCCTCTATCGCAAAGGATACGATTGATTGAATCCAGTTCCTTTATTTAAATCTCATCTATTCCAAGTATTCTCCTATAATGCGTCCATTGTTCGTATTTAATTCCATTTTTCGCCTCGTTCGTCCTTCGATTAGTTTCATCCTTTGTCCTGGTATATTAGTGGTAATAGCGCCCCAAGTGTGTAACCATAATCGAATTATCATATCGACGTTATAGCCGAAGCGTAAACCACAGGATGTTGAAATGCATTCAAATTGCAATAAGTTGATAACTGCCAGCATCAATGCATGTGGTCGAGGGTGACACGAGAAAGAACCGCACATCAGATTGTTTGCCCATGACAGCTGTTAGTAGATTATTGGTGCCAGGATTAATTGCCCCCCGGAAGGATTAACGCTGTCAGTTTACCTTATCTTTCATGCCCGATGGCTTATTGAAGCTCTGCGTGTGTTGACAGTTATCATCAACGTGCTTATTTATCGTTGTTTAAGTAGGTGCCATCTCTATGACAAAATAAAAGTTACACGCAAGCCGCGTTTTCATAACAATCCTTTCTTAAGACCATTAAATTGCTTTTAATTCTGGGAAAGTAAGTAAGTTGCGAATCACTGCGTTTTTATTGGGCGTAAGGATGTTAAAAGAAATCAATAGTCCTCGCCCCCATTAAACTTTTTGCCGTCCTTAAAATTTCGCTTCCCCATTAGAAATGGTATCGCACTCTGCGTTGCATGGTCGTCAAAGTTTTTTTTAATGAGCTTTATGCCATCAAGTAGGGTTGGGAACTAATTTAACAGCTCTAGACTCAAAGTAAGTTTACGACATTACCGTTTAATTTTCTAACGCAAACAAGTGAGGAGGAACCAACTTTGCTGCAGACTTAGTATAGGTCCTGAGACATTGTATTCAAATTACATTTAAGTTAAAAATTGAATAATTTTAAGAAGGGGTTCATGTGGGGGCAGTGTTACCCAAGGTAACCTTACTATCACGGGCACCTCATTAACGACACGGCTTAAAAATTGCAGCACTAAATATGAAGACTGAATTTTGAGGTGAGGTTTACAAGCCGGGCACAATGTGTGTCTGTGTCTGTGTCTGTCGCTGTGTCTCGCCACATTTTTCACCTAAAATCAGAGACACAGCGAGATACGCATTCCCGTAAGCTGCGTGTGTTCCCGTAAGCTGAACTGCGAGACCCAGACACAGAAACAGAGACACAGATACTCATTGTGTCCCAGCTATTAAGTGGTTTTCGAATATGAAAAAACTAAAACACTTTATATAGATTCATAGTTGGTACCATGAGGCTCGCAAATGCCAACAATCTTCTGCACTGCGAGGATAGAAGAACTTAAAACGGGTTCGGCGGAGGCGGAGGCGGAGGCGAACGCCGAACTGAGTGACAGTTTTACGCTAAGAACAGAATCGACGAATAACGAAGTTGGCGTAAATATTAGTCGTGTGAGATGACTAAAAATTTCATTAAATTATTGTTGGGTGCTTGATCCACCTTAAGTAAGAGTTGGTTGGCGCCGTGCTGCAGTGGCAAGTGCAGGGCCATACTGTTTACGAATTCCCGGGTTTGCATTCCGACGGGACAACGAAAGCTTTTCCACGGTTTCCTTCCTCCGCGAGGGCCTGACAAACCCTCCGGGAGTATCATTTGTCATGAGAGACCTCTCAAGTCGCGGTTCGGAATCGGCAAAAAATTGTAGGTCCATTTCATGTCTGTAAAAACACCTGTAACGCACACAGCATGCATGATTTAAGAGAGGTCAGGCGATGGCTCTTCTGAGCTGCAGGTGCCAGTTAGTTTTTTTTTCTAGGTTAACTAAGAGTTGAGAAGACGTACAACGAAGTTAAAATTCGTGACTTTACTTCGAGTGACAGTGGCAAAGCTTGGGCGAGCAGGTGCATGGAAGAATACAGTTCGATGAGATGGATTATACAGACTGCCTTAGACTGCCGTTCGTCTCTAAAGGAGATGTCAGAGCAGTTCAACATTATCCTGTGCTGGGTGCCAGGGCATAGTGACATTCCAGGCAACTGTAAGGCTAACGAATTCGTCAAACTTAGAACTACTCTCTAAATTTTTTCTTTTTATAATTTACTCGCGAATTAAGGGATTGGCTACCCTTTCAATGTTACACATCTCACGAGCGGAAAGGAATAGAAAAAGAGGAAAAGGAAAAGAGGTACCGATGCACTCTTGTTTTGAACAGTTGCGGGTTGTGACGTGACGGAAAGACTGAACGTGGGAGAACATTCCACATTCGCGTTTAGCGGTTTATGAAGGAACTTCTAAACTTGACTGTACGTCCGAAAGTGGGCTCGAGGGTAAACTGATGTGCATTCGATCTTTGGCGAGTATCACGGTTGAAAGTCTTAAGGGGCGGAATGCAATTGGCTATTTCGATGGAACCTGAATTTCGACATCCAATTTCGATATACAAACTCATGATAAAACTGGATACAATGGAAAAAACAAATCCCAGATGTACAAGTGGTAGTATCTGTCTAGTAATAAAACAGATTTAGCCTAAGCTAGATCTTAAACGCTCTAGGAGTTTGATAGCTCTTAAAAGATCGCACATGAGTGCTAAAATCGGTGTTATTACAGGACACTGTCTGATAGGCAAGAACGCGACAAGGCTTGGTGTCTTTTTTTAACGATTTTTGCTTTTTTTTTGATTTTTTGATTTTTGATTTTTTTAACGATTTTGGAGCTGCATGGATAAGGAGGAAGAAGAGACCACTCTCTACTTTCTCTTCACATGACCCGCTCTCTTCACCTTGGAGCTTTCTTCTATAATGATCTTAGTGATCTTAGCACTCCTGACCCAAAACGTCTCTTACGCTTCATTAGTAGCTCAAAATGGTTCAACGAGTAGGCAATTTTTCCAGATCCATGTGGTATTACAATGGAACTTAGTTGGTCGAAGTGAGTTGGGTTCTTCGAACCCGACAGCCACTTCAACCTAACCTATTGACCTAACCTGTCATCACACACTTGAAGAAGCGGTTGTTCTGAACACGTACCGAGTGAAGTGTACAAGTCCCGAGATTACTTCGCCTTAGACGCTGGCTAACTTGGAAAGTATAATTTTTGTAAGTGCACAATCCACTTAAATACAACGCAGCCAGTATTTGTATAACTTTACAGATTAACCTTCGCCAAATGAAAGACAGTTGAAGAGAAGATTGTTAAAATGCTGCAGCAGGGAGGTATATGGCCTTCGACGTCCAATTTTCGTGCACCGATAGTTTTAACGAAGAAAATAAAGGTGCATCACTAAAAGGACACTAAAGAGACAATAAAGCAGAGGTTTCCGATACCGACTGTGGAAGAACCGACGGTGAACTTTTTTGCGGGTTCTATCGGAGGGTGCCTTGAGCAAATTCTCAGGGCGCTGGAGTTTCCAATATCTGCGCAAAGTTGGATTCTAAAATTTCCTTTGATTTTTGCTTGCTTCAATTAATGCTTGCTTCCTTCTTAGGCCTGGTGGGGCTATCTTACAGAGCTTGGAAGGCCATTCAACTGGTTTTGGTCTTGGGGTGCCAGATAGTGGTGTTCAGTTGGGTGTCAATCTTGTTTGGGAGACAGTGGAGCAGTAGGCAGTTTGCAGAGGCACCTCAGGATGTGCCTAACAGTTTTTAAATCAGGTTGTTCTTAGTCTTTATGTTATAAGAAGCTTTGGTTAGGTGCGCCTTATATGTAATCGCTCGGTCTATGATGATACCAAGAAGTTGTGTCTTAAGTATACACCAGCAAGCTTAACTCGCAATTTTTTTCGTGCCGTCCTGTGATTGAGGCGGAAAGAACAGATCTCGTGTTGAAGGCACCATTTCTTGCAATGCAAACAGATGGTTCAGGTCTAAAGCTGCTATTCCTTCCAACTGTCCAAAGGACTTGCGTTGGAAGGCAAGCGCAATGTCATCGGCGTAGTTGAATTTTCGAGAGGACGTGGCTGGGAAGCCACAGATATAAAGTGTTGCGCACGTTGAAAAGTGTATTATCGAGCACTGTCCCTTGGGGCCTTCCCCGTTTTTGAGTTTTCTCTTAATACTGCGGCTAAAAGAAAAATCGTTGAGGAAGATATTAAAAATCGCATTCAATGTCCTTTCATTGAGCATCGCACATATTAGGTTGCAGAGTTTTGTGCAAGGGATGATCTCGAGAAGCTTGTACAGGGGGCTCTTTTTCCGCACAGTGTCGCAGGCTGCTGTTATAGCCATTTGTCTTTGAAAGCCGTTTTCTGTGATGTTTCTGAGGGCAAAAATTTGGTCGTTGCAACTTTTGAACTTCCTAAAACTTCATTTTTCGTCCGGAATAACTTTTTTGAGGTCACTGCCAAAAGACAAAATACGTTAAATTTTTAGGTAGCCCTGTAGCATCTGCAACTTTGTTTGGCTTGAGTTTTTTTGATTTTTGATTTCTTGAAGGCCTAAGGTAACTCAGTGAAGGTGAATGACAGCATCCAGGAAAAGGCTCGGGCAAGCCATTTTCCTTCCTTTGAACCAATGTGGTTACGGATTTTTGGGTATATTCTATCTGTGCCGACTGCAGTTCCAGTGTATTTATTAAGGAGCGGGCAGTATCAACTCAAGATATAGAAAATGGGTTTGAGTTAGGCTTTGAACTATTTGTTAATGTTTTTTGTAAATTCTTGATCTTGTTCTACTTTCGACAATTTGACTATATGGTCACCTACTCTATTCGGATCGATGTTTGGTTTTTACCGGGTGACGGATTTGACAAACCAAGTTCTCGAAGTAAACTCCACGCCTTTCGGCTTGAATGTTTCCAGTCGACGCTGCTGAGTGTGTTTATCCCCTTTGTCTTCGACAAGGCCTTTCAAGGGGACCTGCCGGCATACTGATGCAGCTAGGGAAGAGCCACCAAGCAAAACACCACATCTTATGTATCGAAGTTTAAAACTGTGGTTGAGAGACTCGAACATTCCGGACTGACATATTGGTTAACGCATTTAACGTTGTAACTGATAGTGTTACAGCAAAAAGCGGTACCATTAAATAAGTTCAGAGAAACATATGCTTAAAGGTTACAATTTTGCAAATCACGCTTTCTTTCTCGACCCTCATCTATAGCCAAGAAATTTGGGTAATGACCGAAAGACTTATATCGCGGGTACAAGCTGCCGAAATGAGATTCCTGAGGTGCGTTGCTGGTGTTACTCTAAGGGATAGAGTGAGAAACGTCAGTATTCGTGAGAATTTTAATTTTGAGCAGTTACTTCTCCGAGTGGAGCGATCGATTCTTCGATGGTTTGGACACGTTGCTCGCACGCCTCCTGACAGACTTCCTAGACAGGTCATGCTGGCCGAGATGCGAGCGCGTTGCCCCCCTGGTAGGCCAAGAAACAGGTGGTGGGATCAGGTAAAGAACCTCTCTGAGTCCAACCTGGGGATTGCGCCGGAGTCTCTTGAGTTGGTGGCGGAGGATCGAGAAAGATGGAAGGACCATTTAGCCATCCTCGCTCTGCGAACCTTTTAATGGATAAGCGGCATTCGAAAATGATGATGATGATGACGCTTTCTTTCCAAAATTGTGAGCCAAAGAGAATTTTCAAAATAGCATTTAACATCTCCAAACTCATTGTGTTCCTAAGTTTACAAAGTTTACTTAAAATATGGTCCAACCACTTAAATAACATTTTAAGCACTGAAATCATTTTTGAGCACTAAAATGAACGCTGAAAGAACTAAATTGCCAACGCTGGTGCCGAGTCTAACGAATAAAGCATCCATCACCATGACAAAGCTGCTCATATGAGCTATGACATACAGAGGCAGAGACTGGGTTTTAGCTATGTTGTTTTTTATACCCGACCGAGGGTATATCCGTCCATGTCCGTCCGTCCGTCCATCCGTCTGTATGTGTGAAGGTCTTAGGTCTTCAAAATCAAGCTAGAGAGCTGAAACTTGGCACACGGCTTGGATCTTCTGCTGCACAGACAAAGTGTGAAATTTGGCTTAATCCGTCAAAGGTCACGCCCACGTCAATGTGAGACAACCTCTATTTCACATTTTCTTTCAAAATGCCTCTTGTTCGAGTTAAAAAGTCGTAGGAACTTACATTTTCGTACTGAGCAATATTGGCCCAAGACCTTTAACAAGCCAAAAATTGTAACGCCCACAATATCGACCAAGCCCACTTTTAACATGTTTGATTCTTAAAAGCCCGATTTCTCGGAAAGTTGACTCCAAATCGAAAAAAAAATTTATGACAAATATTAAAGATATTACTAGTTGCAAAGTTTGCTTCATACAAAGTTTTGAGCTGCGGCTACGTTTAGGGGGCGTTTTTAGGGAAAAACTGTTTTTTTCCGAAATAATTTTCGGTTTTAACGCATTTTGTCATGAGTCTAACGAAATAAAAATTAATTGATTTTAATTTTTAGGCCGGACCCACTTTTGGGGGCGTGGCCTATACAAATTATATATGAATTCGGGACAAAAAATTTTAAGATTTGGCGTTACACGGTTTATAGGATCGGGTATATAGAAGTTTGTCACAGACGAACTCTTGCACTTACTCACTTGTTTTATTTGATTTTTGTTGATCTTACGGAAAGCAAGAAATCCAAAATTCTGTTTTAAGACTTGCAATTGTACAAAGCTTCGATTGGGACAAAATCACGAATGCAGAATGCTAAGTTTTTTTTCCAGATTTTTTATTTAAGCAAAGAAATACATTCATATGAAAAAGATAAGGGATAATGTCCTCTCATCCATGGTGTATGTTACAACAACATTGATGAGAGGACACAGAGCCCCGTGAACAAGATCACGGAACACATCACCATATACTCTGACAACTAAGCGACAATTAAAGCCATGGAATCAGACGTGAAGTCAAGGGCTGTGAAACTATGCAGGGAAATTCTGGGCGAGAAACGAAGAAGCCGACAAGCTCGCTGATGATGAATGCATCTCCAGCTATGAATGCATCATAGCTCATAGCGCATAGCTATGGCCAGCGGTAAGCAAAAAGTGATCACTAGTTTTGATCAGACTAGCCCGCAGGAATATCCGAGTACTTAAGGGAGTCCTCACGGGGCACTGCGCTGTGGCTGCGCGGCTAGGAATACTGCACAACGGTTACTGCAGAAGCTGCAGAGACCTTGAAGAAATTGAATCTGTTCGTCACCTGCTTTCGAATGCCTAGCCCTAAACAGCATCAGGCGTGGTACCCTCGGCAGTTACTTCTTCAACGAGCTCGAAGCAACGGGTCCAAGAGGGCGGAACACTGAGCTTCTACCAGCGGTTTATTTCTGTTTTCGTTCCAGGTGTTAAGAAGGTTCCCAAAATAGACCCAATTGCTGGTCTAAATGATCCGTGACTATTGTCAAATGGGCATCCATCAACCCAAACTTACCTAACCTACAACAACATTGAATTTCTTATTGCTACAAGTCATAAAATAGGCTTCTAGGCACCCCCCTAAGTATAACATGCAGTACATCTACGACGAGAGATTAATGCTCCTGTACTGTCGACTACACCTAAACTATACTACTAAGCCCTGCAAATGAAAAAGAAAAAAAAAATCATATTTTTCTCTTCTACCAATGAGACCCTTATGCTCGATTTCTCGTAAAAATGCACGATTTTTTAAGAACCCACAAACCCGTTTGCTAGCGCAACACAATTAGGGTAATTTAAAACTTTTCCCAAGAAGTAACAACAAACAGAATCCTACGTGCGAAAAAGGAAAACCACCTCAATTATTAATTAACTTAATTATTATTTAATTAGGTTTGGGACTTTCGAGGGCGATAAATGGGATTTATTCTCATTAAACTCTTAATGAATATAGATTACTCACCAAGGACTTTCTTTAAGGAGTTCAAAATGAAAAGAAAAAATTATTCACAATCAGAATATTGGCAGAGTTAATTTTGTAGGAAAATTGTTATTTAAATACGTTTCGTCCTTTACACGTTTTGATAACTCGTACAAGGCACTTACAGCATTTTATAATTTAATGGCACCCAAGGACTATTTTTGCTTAGAGGCATTTATGACCCCCTTAGGGGTTGCATTGAAATTAAATTCTCTCTAGGGTAGGCTTTGCATTTTAAATAGATCGACTGACCAATTCACACAACCATCATTATACAGGCTCGGCCTAAAGATAAATGAGTTTCAATTAAGCTTTGTGCACATAGCCTCAGGTACTAAGTATAGTACCCGTCCCTTTTTTATTTGACGTAACACTTAGGTGCTTAAATACAAATTCTCTTTACACTTAAAAGGATTAAAGGATTAGAATACACCACAAGATAGTTTTAGGTGCCTTTCTTCAAACATTGTTTTTACCTGTTTTACCTTGCCCTATGTTGGTATAAAAACTCTACTCGTTGTCAGTGTTATTGTCAGTTTTCGATAATACTCAATACAGTGAGCAACTTCCCAGGATATGGAACCGTCTGTTGGATATTATTTATTTCTCTACCGAGGACAAGTACACCGACGAAGGGTGCCATCTTTGAGACTATCCAAAGTTAAGCACCGTCTTACGAACGAAATTGTTGCGATAACTTGGAACAACATCACCAGTTACGACAAGGATGAGCTGAACAACCTCATGGACACTATCATGTACAATGAGGAGCTAAAGCAGTGCATTGAAGACGCAGTCATAAGAAAGCATTGTCGGGGAAGACAAGTGACTGAATTGTGAATGTTTGTGTAATAGTTGTAGTTGTTAAGAGAAAAAAATAAAAAAGCAATATTAAGTTCTAAACTGAAATATTAATTTTTTATTCACGAGTTTAAACAAGGATTTAGCAAGGTTTGTTGAAACCTTTCTATTCTGACAGCAACTTTGATTTACACACTGTAGAATCATAACATCGATTTGCTCAAAGAAATGTGTAAAAGATTCGGGGCTTCGCAATACTTCCCAGAGTAAAAGCTTAACCTTTTTGGTTAAGATAAACGTCAATCACCTTCAGTAAAAAGACCCTTGGAAAAAAAACTAATTCCTCAGAAAGAAATATCCTGAAACAAAATGTTGCTCTTTCGTTTCAGGATTTTGATTTCCAAAAACTCAAATCTCATCGAAACTCTTCTTACCCTTACTTAATTTCATAGGAAAAGGCTGCAGTACTTAAGAAAAAAGTGCATTCCATGGAGCTTACTCTTTTAGAAGGTATCTTCAACCACGAAGGTTTCATTCCAATTATGATGAAAATTTAACTATTGCATCGAAAAGTGTATAACAAAATGTGGTTTTACTTTTAAATTTCCAACTTGATTCCAAGAAAAATATTCTCATAAGGAAAACATGCAACAGAATCAGACAGGAGCGTATGTCTAGGTATAACCGTAAAATGATTTATGCTTGTGTGCTCAGAATGCTCCAGGTTGAATATACTGATGGTTTTTCTGAGAACCATTATTTCACTTGTATTTCTAATTACGAAAAGGCAAACACATTTCTGGTGTTAGCCAACAGAATAACAATCCTTCAGGGGAATTGACGGACATTTTGTGAGAGGCTGTATTGAGGGCGCGACAATATTTGATTAATAGGAGTCATTCATTATTTATTGGTTTGCAGAACGGGTGTAAGTGATACTCAAATATTTTCTTAGGCCCCTGCCAGCAGGTAAACATATCCTGGGAGTAGATAAACAAGCATAAGACTTGACCTGAACTAATTTACAGCTCAGCAGGTTGATTGAGTAGTACCCAGGATTTTAAGAGAAGGAGTGGACTAATTTAAGGGGTTGTTTGAAAACTGACAATTATTCACGCAGGCGACGACATTTGTGACCACCTGAGAAGCAAAAGCGGGTCCTCATTCATCATTATGATCATTTTCTGTCGCCGTTTATCCTTAAAAGGGTGGTGGAGTGAGTTCTTAATCCTCCGCCACGAACACAAGAGATATCGACTGTTTTTTTAAATAATCCCACCACCTTTTTCTTAGTTTACCAGGTCGGTTTTGGCAAGCACGACCTGTTTAGGAAATCTGTCGTGGGACAGGCCAATAACGTGTCGTGTCCAAACCATCGCAGAATTGATCGCTCCACTCGGACAAGAAGCTGCTCAACAATGAGATTCCTGGAAATACTGACGTTTCTCGCTCTCTAAGAGTAACCGGAAACGGATGCACCTCAGGAATCTTATTTCGGCAGCTTGCATCTGCGATCTAATTCTTTCGGCCATTACCCAAATTTCTTGACCGTAGATGAGGGTTGCAACGAACATTGAAGAAGAACTGAGATCTTTGCTTCACACCAAGCTCAGCTTTCCCGATGACCGGATTCCTCCAGCTTTGCCAATGCTCAGTTTCACTCCTCAGTTTCACTCCTCCCAACTTTCGTAAAAAAGACCCCGAGGTACTTCAACATCTCTACCTGTTTTAATTGGACTCTATTTATGTGCATGCGATGGTACACTATGCACAGAAGTTCGGGAAACAACTTCCGACTTGTTCGCGTCTACCATCATCCCAGCATCACCATACAGACGGCTGCAAATCCATCCAGTAGTCGCTGAGGTTCCTACTCGGTCAATGCAAGTACAGCTAAATTATTTGTGAAAAGCTGATGGCTTATTCTGGCGCCAGTCATTTCATTCTTCACCAAGATTGCGCTCCATTACCCAGTCCATACATAATATGATGCGAAGAGGAAATAGAACACAGCTCTTGCGAAGTAAAACGCAGACATCACAAGGACGGGATTTGACGCGATTTATCCGCGCATGGCTTCTGCAGTTCCAATTCCTGCACTGGGAAGAGACCTGCTTAGCGCAGAGTAATGTAAGACTCTATTGAGTCTATCGCGTGGAGAAGCTTTTTCAAATCTTCGAAGCACTCGCAAGACTGTCTGTTTCCGTAGGAAAGGCTCGACTACAGCTAAAGAACGCTTCCAACACCCGGAAGGATCTGGAGAGATATATACTTAGAGCAATATTTCTAGTACCCCTTTTTGAAAATGGGCCCTATAACTCCTACTTGCCATTTGCTTGGTGCTGTCCATGTTAGACATTAACCACCTTCTTCACCCATTGACTTGAGCGTTTCTGGCCGGATTTCATCAACCCTAGAAAACTTGCCAATTTTTTGCGATTTAATTGCAACAGTGACTTTATCTACTGTAGGACTATTCTCCGACCTACTCTCGCTAGCAGTGGATGGGATCTTTAGTGCCCTACCGTAGGCTGAGCAACTCCGAAAAGTGCTTGCTCCGTAAGACATCGTTCTCATTTGAAAGAAGTGCTAGATACGAGACGGCGATTCCTGATTGGAAGTTCTCCGTGCCTCGTTGTGCCGGGCTCGAGAAGTTGAGTTGCTTTAGCTGGACTTTTAGGGCTGAATTAATGAAAGGTTTTCAAAGTCTTCGGCTAGCTAGAGACAGAGCTGGCTGGCGAAGCTTGTTGGCAGAGGTCCAGGTCCACCCCGGACTGTAGCGCCACCCTAAGTAAGTAAGTAAGTTTCAAAGTCTTAATAATACAGACTTTTAGGCCAAAGCGTCACAGTATGCAGCACCAAATTTGAAGTATATTTAGAGGGTCTGTACCCGTAGCTTAGAACGTGTCTCCCAAAGCTTAATGGGCACCTAGAATTTCAACTGGAGACTGGGTGCAAGCTCCTTTGAAAAGTTGTAGCGGGTATGCGGTGCCAGCGGTGCCATTCACAGTTCAAGTTAGATCGACCACCTCCAGTTAGTGAAGACCTTACGGGCTACGACGACGGTTTTGGAGATCAGGGCTAGCGCGTTATCTGGCTCTCCGTCTTTGGAGCTATAAGTCCAGAGGTCAAGAAAGGAGACCGACTAAAGTATCGGGTACCCGACAATAATCCGTCATGCTTTCCTCGGACCTTGTTTAGCAGATGGGTTGTTATAATTCTCTGACTAGAGCAACGCCAGTGAATTCGAAAAGTTCAGCAGGTATTGTTTAAGTTCAGGCCACTTGATGCACTTAAAGTTGGTAATGGCTATTTTCAGTACGTCCAGGTCAGGTTCATATTCTTTCCTTCGTCGGTGTTTTCTATGCACAGCAAGGTTCGTTTTGTCCCGGATTCGGTGCCTATTTGCACAGTCCGCAGATTTCACTACGATGCTTCCTTAAGCTTTCCTAAAGGCTTCAATTCGAAATTTCTGGGCAGGACCTTTAATTACTTTGGTAAAGCTCTTGAAATTCTTTCCTGCTGTTGAAACTATCTTTCTGGAACCTCATATCCATTGCGCGCTTCTCGTGCTTTCTCCCACTCCTAGAAGAAGTTGGCATTTCACACTTCTCCTCTGTTCGTAGAGGAGCAGCCTTAGGCCTTGTGTTCAGAGATGCTTTTTATGCTTGCTGTTAAGCTGCTTACCATGTCAGCATTCTTCGTCAAACCAGGGGTCAAATTTGAGAGGCGGCACCTCTGGAAATGTTTCCACTGTCTATTAACATTTGTTACTGGCTGCATAGGACAACGTAGAGTGTTTATAGAGATCCGATTGGAGATGGTCCTGGCGATCTCTCACGATTGAAGCCTTTCAAAGTTAAACTTCTTTATAGAATTTCCCTTTATTTGAGTGGAAGCGAGAAACTGATCCTAGTCAATGTTGGGTCTTCGAAAAGTTTGGTTTGCCTTGCGTCAATCGCAATGGTCAATCTGATTGACGGTTGATTGATCGGTCATCTAGACGGGGGAGGGATTCCCCTCTAGGGATGCTGAGATGCTGGAACTGTGTACTGGCTAACACAGCAATGCAAAGGAACGCGCAAAGTCAATCAGCCTGAATCCGTCATCGGAGGTCGTTCCGATCGATGCGAACAAAAAATGTCCTCAATTCTGAAATCATCAAGAACAAACTTGATATTTTCCTATTTTACGTCTAAGAGCTCACGAAACATATCCGTGGCGGCATCGGGTTGGAGTCAAAATTCAGCCGGGGTCAAAATTCTTTTTGCAAAATTTTGCTTTCAAGAACCTGCTTTTCAAAATTCTGTTTTTTAATATTCTGGAAATGCAACTTTGTCAAAGCGACATAGTTAAAAATGTATGAAGGGGCATGTTGCTCCTTTAAGCCCCCTGCTTGTTTCTTTTTTACCTTTGCTTTACTTCAAAAAAGTGAAAAATTTTATCGCTTAAGGCAAAATTTCGAAAAAGTAGAATTATAGCCCGCTCCCGTCGCATCTTGAGGGGACATCCTGTGGCGGCTTGCTCGCATACGAGACTGATTTTGGTGAATCTTGCCTTCATGTAGATTGTCGTTACGTGTTCGCTCACAAATTTGAAGACTTTCTGCTGAACGTATGCCAAATCCAAATAAGCGTTTCTTTTGTTGGCGGTAGTAGACGCCCCGTAGTAAAAGTTTCAGAATTCTTTCCTCTTTTCGATTGACCCATCCGACCGTGCTTTTTTGGATGGCTAAGTTATCAGTCTTGCGGTTGTTGAAAGCTCTGCCTTGACATTGTATGAGCAGATCCGAAGCTAGTTGTACCTTTTCATTA
Organism: Neoascia interrupta; assembly: GCA_947623515.1. NCBI lineage: Eukaryota > Metazoa > Arthropoda > Insecta > Diptera > Syrphidae > Neoascia > Neoascia interrupta. The sequence continues at coordinate 3,848,907 of OX392463.1, forward strand.
AATTGGTCGTCAAAATTAAATCCGTCTTAATCTGAGGCTTGCTGATTCGTCAAGTCACCGCTCTACAGCACGATCCCCAACTTGGAGAGCCTGGACGACTACTGAATTGCTACAACTGCAGAGGCTTCAGTCTCCTTAGAACCAAACACAGCATCTTTCCTGCTGTTCTGTGTTAATTGCTTAAACCGGTTTTCAACAGCTCGATAGGTGCATTGTCAACATTAGTGTGGCTTTAGGCGAGGTTAGTACAGCAGCGATCAAATTTTCACCTCAAATCTTAAAAAAAACTAGGAATTCAAAATCAATACGCATTACCTTTACATTGATTTGAGGGCCGACTACGAGAGAATCTTTTGAGACCAGCTATAGGGCAGTGCCTTCTTGTAACATCCCCCAAATTCTTCAGTTTGTGCAGAATGACGGTGGAACCCTCACTCTGTTTCATCAAGATCGGTGAAGACCTCAGGGACCCGTTTGATATAAAAAATATTTAGACAAGGCGATGCTTTTTCATGTGACTTCTTTAACTTCTTTGGCTTGTGACTTCTTTCTCATATTTGAGAAAATTGTGCAGGATTCTCGTGCCAACACCAGAGGTACAGTCTGTCAAAACTCCGTGCAATTACTCGCATACGCAGACGACATTGACATAATTACACGAATACAGCGTGATGTCAGTGTCAACAATGTATGCGTATTGGGATGGAAACGGCAAATATGGGCTTCGCAGTGAATGATGGAAAAACCAAGCTCATGTTGTCACCAAGAGGCGACAGCAAACACAAAAGTCTTAGACTAAAAGTCGTCGTAAGCAGCTACTAGTTTTTAGGTAGTTTGTCTTGGGAACCCAAGTGTTTGGGACTTTGTCTACCTGTGTTCCGCTGTCATCAACAAACATCAGCGCCGACGCTGAGATCAAACGAAGGTTAACTCTTGCCAATCGCTGTTTCTTTGGGCTAAGGAGGCAAGTGAGTAAGTAGCAAAGTCCTGTCCCGAGCAACTGAGGTGTCCATTTATAAGATCCTTAAGGCATGGAGGATGAGATCGCTTTAGGCTGCTTCGAGAGGAAAATTATTCGGGTGGCTTATGGTCCCGCCTGAATAGAAAAAGAGTGAAAGAGGAGATGGTACACCAAGTCGTGTGAGCTATAAAGCAGCACAGACCTAGCAAAAATAGCTTAGATACATCGGCTGAGTTTGCTGGGTCATCTAGAGCGGAGGTGGACACCAAAGCCCTGGCTCGGAAAAACGAATGCACTCCGCAGAAGAGCAGCGTCAAGACTAAAGTGGAGAACGCAAGTGAAAGAGGACCTCAGCAAACTTCACGTGCTAAGCTGGAGATAGAGCTGCCTGGCGAAGCTTGTTGGCTGAGACCCAGGACCAGCGGTCTGTAGCGCCACCTTAAGAACGTAAATAAATTAATGCTTTAAACTAAAACCATTCAGTAATGCTGGGCCGGTTTCCTGAATGCACTTCAATAAGCATGCTACAGTTATATCAGTCATAGCGTTTAGGGGCAACTTACTTTAGAAAAATCAACTTCGAATTTCCTGTGGAGTAAAGCTTTCGTTATTTTAGCGTGAAGAAATGGTTTCAAGTTGCAATTCATTTTCAAAAATGTTTATTTTTTACATATAGCTACTTGGGTTGCACTAAAACAGAGGTCAAAAATAACTCAACATTGAAATTACTCATTGCCTGCCTGTTCACTTGAATAATGTCCACCTCAAAGCATTATATCTTCCTCGTGTATGTCCTTAAAATTCTTTAATCTACTGGAAATTTCTTCTGAAGAAAGAAGATGTCCATCAAGAACTACCATTAAATTTTGCACAATACAATGCAAGAAAACAAAAAGGACAATGAAAGGCTTCGCCTACTTATGGGGGCATAAAATCTGTTATTACTTTTTAGATACCTAAACACTGGTAGACAGTCAAATATTATGATTCTTTTTACGATCCTTGAAGGACAACACACAAGTCTAGCCATAAAGGATTTACAACCCTGTGTGCGAAAATTCCTTTCTTTTCGAATGACGAACCGGTGATATCTTCTTTTTTATTGACCTTTGCTAATTTTAACTTTTTTTTTTTCCGAAAGGCAAATATTGCCTTTGTGAGGGTCGAAAAAATGGAGGTTAAAACGGACGGGTGAGGTGACATCAAAATACCTGAAAGGGTGCTATTTATACAGAAAGATTTCCCGATTTCAACAGCATTTATCAATTGCCTACGCAGTTTGACACATCTCGGTCCTAGTTGAGAAAATATTTGTAAAAGATTGAATCATGCCTGATAAAAAGAAAGAATTATCTCGAAAGTCGTTGGCATTTAATTTGTTTGTATACCGGAACGAGTTGGCTCGACACAAACCCCATCAAGTGCGTTTATCTAAAGTGAAATTAGACCTCACCGAAGGCTTGGTATCCAAGAGTGTCTCGATTGCCAGGCGGTATAGTACAGAAGAGCTCACCTGCCTCACAAGAGGAGTAATTTACAAGCAAAAATTGAAGAAAAACCTCGCCAAATTCGATATTTGGTTTCGGGAGAAGCTAGCGGAGAAGGTGATGGCTGAATACGAGAGGGAATGTCCAAGAATCGTCGAAAATAAGGAAACCACTAAATGTAGTTAAGCTTGATTCAAAAACTCTTTAGAATTTTAACTTTAATTTAATTTATTTGTACAAAGTATTTTAAGTAAATAAAAACAAGAAAATCATTTCAATACTTTCCTTCTTTGGACTTTTTGGCGTAGACTCTTCCAAGTCATTAAGGTGTCGAAATTGCTTGAGCCGAAAATAAATCCGGTTATAAGGTACGGTGGGGTGCCGTGGCGTAGTGGTTAGTGTGTGTGCTTACTACGCCGGGGGCCTGGGTTCGAATCCTGCCATCGTCACCTGAAAAAAAAGACTTGTTCTTTTTCACGGTCCCCACCTCCGCGAGGGTTTGACAAGCCCTCCGAGAGTATTAATTGTCTTGAAAAAACTTCTCAAAGTGCCGTTCGGATTCGGCAAAAAATTGTAGGTCCCCTTGTATGTAAAGAAATTAACACACCAGCATACATTGTTGAGAAGTTGGCCCTGGTTCACCTCGAGCTGTTGCGCCACTCTATTTATTTATTTATTCTTTTTCACGGTCCCCACCTCCGCGAGGGTCTGACAAGCCCTCCGAGAGTATCATTTGTCTTGAAAAACTTCTCAAAGTTCCGTTCGGATTCGGCAAAAAATTGTAGGTCCCCTTGTATGTGAAAAAATTAACACACACAGCATACATTGTTGAGAAGTTGGCCCTGGTTCACCTCGAGCTGTTGCGCCACTCTATTTATTTATTTATTTATAAGGTACGGTAAGCTCAAGTAATTGAAGCTTGAAGTCTCTCTCTCGTTCGGTTGTCTCATGCCATTGGATAGCAAGAGAATTTAACAAGAAGAAGACTGACATAAAATGTTCTGAATTTACCCTCCGTATATGCTCTTCCTGATGCCCTTTACACCCTCTTTATGTGTCCATTGCGTCACTTGGGTGTCCTCAAACTTCTAAGGCATGGAGGATGGTCTGAAAACGAACCTGGTTTACCTTTTTTTCGAATCTTTTTTAACAATGATTACTTATCGTATTCTGTTATGAAGTTCGTTTTTGAACCACCCTTTAATAGTTGTGTTATTATCAACTCTAGACGTCCTCTTTCAATTTTGATATTTGTAACTTGTTTAAACAGTGTCCCCCAAGTTTCCTCTTAATTGTCCTGAATTTAAAAGGTGTTTTTATACTTCCAAGGTTTAATTCTGTAGGTACACACTTTAAGTCTTCTTAAATTAAATTTATACTGAAAAAATCTCTTTTCCTCCCATTCGAAAATTACTTTTGACATCCTTCAGGTATTTGCTCTGTTTGTTGACCTAAATTATATGGCAGATGTGAGTCCCTAGAAGTCTCCCCTTAAATTATCCTCGCGTGCTGGATTGCGGTATGGGAATAGGAAAGATTTACATTTTTCTTATAAATATTCCTTTGCTTACGCAATTTGTATCAAAAAAGTAAGCAGCGAAAAAAAACCTAATTACAGGTGCAGAAGACCCTTAAAGCAATTCATCATTCTCTAGGTTTGTTGAGTTTTTTTTTTCGTTGTTGATTTCATTAAAATCTTTTACGCATTCTCTTATACCACGACCATTCGTATGCTGTACCTGGTATATATTCATCTTTCCTTGCCAGATTTCCTTTAAACCCAATTATTTTCAGGATTATAAATTAACATCTAAGAAGAATGAGGAAAAAAAATAAAACAAAATAAAACAACCCAGGGGATATAACTCACAATTTTGTTTCAAACAAGGAGCAACGTTCATAATAAGGCTATAACTCATGTCTTTAAATGGTGCTCAGATACAAGCCGCCTGTTGGCGATGGCTACTTAAAAAGGAACGTGTGTCCTAGTTTCAGATTATTTCTCTTTCGGGTACGTAACATCGATATTAAGTGGAAGGCTACACGTGAGGCCAATGGCCATAAAAATGAGCTCAAGCATTAGATTCTCGCATGCACAGCGCTGCGAGCATTTTGGTTTTGTTTGCTCGAACTCGAGGTAAAACTGAAATGTGTTTCGGACAAAAACGTGACTGGCTGTGCCAATTGATTTCCTTTGAAGGATAAAATGTTCTCTTTGAGATAAGTTGATGAACATGTGAAAACTATCGAGACAAGATTAAATACCCCCGACGAAAGTATCAGAGCAAGTTGTGTTGACAAAACAGGTGAATGAAGTAGTGGGTACACCAAAGATCCTTTCTCGACTGAGTATTAACGGTTTTATGCCAATGCACGTGTCTTTTCTTATGTACCCAATCAACTATAGCGGAAACAGAGGGCGTTTGAGTTCAGATTAAAAACTCTCAGTCCGAGAGCTAAAAATAGCACATCGACAGAAGATTTCTTCCTTTAAATTTTTTTTATTCTTTTGGTGAAACTTTTTGGTTCTTCTTCCCGCCCGGGTAAGGAAAACAAACAAATACCACTGGTACCAAAGGTCGAATACCTTAAGGAATGTAAATTTGGTTTTTTATGTGTACCATGAACGCTGACTTGAAAAAGTTTAAGAAGTAAAGGGCAGTGGAATTTCGGTTGATTTGTTTACTTAAAACAGATCCTTTAACTTCAAAGTGAGAAAAAAGTAAGGTCTGAAAATGCTTTGGTAAACGGGCGAACTTTTTTTTTGTAGGGTGATTATTACTTAATTTTATGGATGAACCTATCATGCGTGCAGTTATAATTTAGTAAAATAATAAAGTAAAGTCTGAGCTGGAGGCTTAGAAAGATTCTTTTGGGTATTTGAATCGATAATTAATTGTAAAAAGGTGTGGTACCAATGCTTAACAGAGTTCTCACTGTGATCGATTAAGTAGTTCGAATCTTATTGGCAGATGTGAGTCCTTTTTGCGACTATTTTTTCAACAAGAATTCTTTATGAAATATTATAATAGGTACTACTTACTGCAGTTTCATGATGTGTTTTTGCCATTTCTGCGTCATTTTTTGTGTGTTTTGATACTGTTGGCTTTTATACTTGTTCTCTTATGGGAAAGCGTAGAGAGAGTTGTCATTTACTATTTGTTCCACTTTAATTTAAAGGCTCTCGATGATGTTCGCCTGGCAACCTTAGAAATCATTATAGCTCCAGACACTATTATAATGTTTAAGGATTTGTAAATTGTTGTAGTTTTCTACTTTCCAATATAAACTACATGGCTTTGTCATGGAGGGCCACCCGATATGCCGCAGCTACAGAGTGGCACTTACCAACTAAAAAGAAATACACAAACCTAAAAGAAATAGTTTCAAAGAGACAGAATTGGAAGACACTGAAAAGTTCTCCCTGTGCAGCGAGACTTAACAATGCCCTTGAGAAGTCATGCGTAGTGTCAATGCGTCACAAGAAAATGCGGATGGAAGCTTCAGTGAGGATGCGGAACAGAGGAAATTGATTCTCTTAGAAACTGAGAACGAACTTATGGCGTATTCTTTTGGTCACCGCACTGCCACACCGAGCTGTCAAATAATACTCGTTGTTCGCGACAATTCCAGCGTGGTGTACATTCGGTTTCAGAACAAAGCCTGATGTCAGTGAAGCCTTCGTGAGTATTGGGACGGAAGCGGCGAATATTGGCTTAGCAGTCAACGAGAGCAAAACCAAGTTTATGCTGTCATCAAGAAAAGACACCCAACACCGACGTCTTGCACAAAACATCACCATCGACAGCTCCAACTTTGACGTACTTAGGGACTTTGTCTACCTGGGTTCCGCTATCAATTCAGACAATGACACCAGCGCTGAAATCAAACGAAGAGTAACCCTTGCCAATCGCTGTTTCTTTGAACTAAGAAGGCAATTGAGTAGCAAAGCCCTTTCTCGAGCAACTAAAGCGTCCATGCGTCCAGGGTCCTGTTTATGGTGCAGAAGCATGGACCCTGTCATAGGCAGATGAAAACGCTTTAGGCTGCTTCGAGAGGAAAATTCTTCGGACGATTTACGGTCCCGTCTGCATAGACGGAGAGTGGAGGAGAAGATATAACGTCGAAGTGAACGGGCTGTATACAGCGATACCGACCTAGCCAAAAGAGTCAAAACACAACGTCTACGATGGCTGGGTCATCTAGAGCGGATGGACACCAACGCCCCGGCCCGGAAAATCTTCGAATCCACACCGCAGGGACGGGGCGGTAGAGGAGCACCGAGACTTAGGTGGCGCACGCAAGTGGAAGAGGATCTCAGCCAACTTCGCGTGCGAAACCGGAGACGGCTAGCTGGAGACATAGCTGGCTGGCGAAGCTTGTTGGCTGAGGCCCAGGTCCACCCCAGACTATAGCGCCACCTTAAGTAAGTAAGTAAGTAAACTCGGTTTCATTGTGATCAGAACGACAAAATACTGCACCGGTGCAGTCAGTGTCAAACTGCTTTGACTTCATTTTGTTTACTTTTTTTCCATTTCGTAGTGTGATTTTGTTGGCGTCGGTTTTTTGTACTTTTTTCTAAATTTTAGTGGCTTTGAGTTTGAGATATTTGGTAACTTTTCACCGATTTCATACAATTTAAGTAGCGTTGTAAAAAATAACGACTGAAAATTGAGACGAAACGTCACTTCACATACACATTCATCAAAGCTACATCCGTCAAATACGACGATGGCGAATTTTCGAGTTCGGTGTCCACACCGAACTGATTGGGAGCTCAAAAGAACATCTACATGAGCACGATTCCGTTCAGGTGTTTGTGGAAAGAGCTATTTTTCCTATATTCCACACCAGTTTCACGATTCGGTGTTGAAAAGAATGCGCCATTAGTTTCCTACTTGCCAGACACATAAATATGTACCGAGCAGAATCACCATATTTAGACCTTAAAGAGAAGGCTGGAAAATAAACTAATTTAAACATTTTAAGTTACCTGGTGTGTGTTATGCTCTGGAAAACATTTCGAGCTAAATGGACAAACATTTTATTTTCTCTAAGGGTCGAGAAAAAAGATTCAACGGTACCAAAATCATAAAGGCCGATCAGCCTAGCATCATTTCTACTAAAAACAATGCAGGAGTGTGTGAACAACTACCTAAAAGAAATAGTGCTTCACACTTGCCTTTTTATCGCCGCAAGGCCAGAGGGTATCTACCGGGATTGACAGAAATAGCTCAAAATACTCTTGATTCTAACAAGACTATAATCTGTTCCTAGACATACATCTAAGGGGCATTTTACAACACGTCACACGAAGGCATCATACAGGCCCCTGAGCTTTTAGTTAATAGCACAGAAACCGTATAGATGCATTACCTGCTGTTAATGTATTAACAGCGGGTAATGCATCTATACGGTTTCTCTTTATTACACAGTGGAGATACAGAGATACACAAATCACAGCTATTGATCAAGACTAGCTGAACATGAACAACGGGATGTCCACAAGCAGGAGTATTGTCATGGTAAGACGATCCCGTAAGACGATCGCAGCAAAAATGTGGACAACCAAACTATCCATCTGTTCTACCATATAATCTAAGATTCTAAGGCTTAAGTATTTCCAATTTAAAGCTTAAAAGCTTTGTAATTTGTAATTCTTCTTAATTTCTTGTCCGTTTTGGACTTAAAACTAGGCTGGCTAGCCCAAAAGAACTTTCAAATCTTAAATTGTCGCCTAGAATTTTTATTTTGTTTAGTTGTCGTTATTTTCATGTGCCGTAAGTCAAGTGGCCCTTTTAAAAAAAATTTTTCTTATAAACCGAGAAAGAACATTTTTAGCAGTATTTCCAAAAATTAAAAACGGGCCTCTTATTTGATCACTACGTTGTCCGTCCATCCGTCAGTCCAATTGCGTTGTAACTTCTGAAACTTAGCTCTCTAGTAAATACTTAAATGGAAAAAAACTAATTTTTTTTGAAAATATTGAAAAGCTTTTAAGAAATATTAAGAGTTGATATATTGGCGACGATTTAGAGTTGATATATTACGATACGTATAAGAAAATGGATGAAGTTTTTCAAAGTTTTTGAGGCAATAACTTGCACAAAGTCGATATTGCACACACATGGAAAGTAACTCAAGGTCAACCAAAAGCTTGGGTTGTATTTTTCTGAAAAAGTTTTAATATTGCCGTTTTCCAAGAAAAAATCAAAAAAAGTATGAACAAGTGAGTAAGTGCAAGAGTTTGTCTGTTTCAAACTTCTATATACCCGACCCTATATACCATGGAACACCAAATATTAAAGTTTCTTGGCCCGAATTCATATATTATTTGTACAGGCCACTTCCCCAAAAGTGAGAAAATACGGTTAAAGCAAAAATTATTTTAGAAAAAAACTGTTTTTTCCTAAAAACGCCCCCTAAAAGTGGGCGGTGCTCAACATTTAGGAAATAATAATATCTTTAATATTTGTCATTTATTTATTTTTTTCGATTTTTAGTCAACTTTCCGAGAAATCGGGTGGTTTTTAAGGATCTAACATGTTCAAAGTGGGCATGGTCGATATTGTGGGCGGTCCAATTTTTGCCTTGTTGAAGGTCTTGGGCCAGCATTGCTCAGTACTAAAATTTAAGTTTCTATGACTTGTCTAACTTGACAAAAAGGCATTTTGAAAGAAAATGTGAAATAGAGGTTGTCTCACATTGAAGCCAGTAGTAGGCGTGGCGGTTGATGGATTACGCCAAATTTCACACTTTTTCCGTGCAGCAGAAGATCCAAGCCGTGTAGCAGGTTTCAGCTCTCTAGCTTGATTTTGAAGACCTTAAACCTTCTTACATACAGACGGACGGACGGACATGGCTTAATCGATTCACCTGTCGATCTCGATCATGTCTCTAAAAGGTCTTTTGGGTCTACGGTGATTATTTCACTGTGTTACAACCTATGCATTAAAATTAATATACCCTCGGTTGGGTATAAAAACTGCTGATTTTAAATTATAAAAATTGTAAAATAGACCAAGATAACGTCATTTTGAAGCTGCGGAATGAAGGTGCTAAACTCCTTCACGACCGTCAAAAGCCTTCGAATGATTTATTTAAAAGTATTTATTAAAAAAAATTTTTGGGTGGACCAAGTTGTATAATAATTAAATTTATAATTTTAAAGGTTTTGGGATATACTGCGTTAAAAATAAAGTATGAGTGCAAACCGTACTCACCCCGAAAACAAGCGTTTCCCGGTGACCACGCTTAATGTAACTTAAGCGAAACGTTCGGGGTGAGTACGGTTTGCACTCATACTTTATTTTAAACGCGGTATATCCCAAAACCTTTAAAATTATGTCTAACAACCGCCAAAGCCTTAAAAATTAAATTTAACTCAAAAAGAATACAGTTTCGACCTGATTTTTTTTCCTTTTGAATTTTGAGGACTTTTTACACGCTTAATATGCGTGGGAAAAGATAAAACGATAAAACCTTAAACAGTTCCATTTACGTCTTCTAAAAAGAGTAAGAGAAATATTTATAATCCTTCCGTTTGCATGTTAAGATGCAAAAGCCAGCCACAACTCTCGCTACTTTCATTCTTTCCAGACATTTTTTAAGGCTGGATTATTCATGTTTTTGCTTTAGAGTTGCAGTTTCAGTCTCAAAAGCAAAATTCGGAAACTAGATGCCGTACAATCCTCAAGGAAAATAAATTTAAAAAAAATGTTACGTATACGCCACAATTGTGTGTACCCCCCACAAAAGGCACACAAAGTATGAGCAGATAGGGAAGGTGTTTCGAATTCTTGGAAAAAGCCCCAATGCAAACGGGTTAAGCTTAAGTGAATTAAATTCAGAATAATCGGAGTAACTTTTCGCTGTGTGTTTGACAGCGAACAATGCGTTATCTGTGTTCACACACGTGGAAGGTTTGTGCTCTTCGAAAGAAACACATCACCAGTTGAATGCCCTTCCATAATGCCTGACATAAATCCTTTTCAACGCATTCTCACAATGCTTTAAATCAAGCTAAATTCAATCTGAGGCTCTCAATCAAAAACCCCGACTTAAATCAACCCAAAGCATTAATTTTCGATGAGCTGATGCCAGGACGAAAAAACCCATTTGAAGGATACACCATTTTACAAAAGCGAGCATTATGATTAATGTCTATTAAGGGAAAACTCCATGCATATTTCAAATGAATTAGTGGCGGTCCCGGAACGTGTGAACGCTCCTAGACGAAATAGCCTTGTTGTGTGTGTTTTCCCGGCAAGTGCTTACGAGTGAATATTAAATTTTCAACACATAAATTCGAAACGATGCGGCTTATAGCTTGAATATGAATTGATTTTGGGTGCCGCACGGGAATGGGAAAACACTCGGAACACCCTGTGTGTGAACTTGTAAAATACCGGGCGGAATGTGTATTTTATTCATATGGATGGCACGCATTAGGGATATTACTCGGATTTTTGGTGTGTAATTTGAATTGTTTCAATCTTGTGTGGGTGTCTATATTTGAACGCGGCAAACATTCATTATGATTGCATTGCCGATGTGTGTGTGCATGACTGAAAGTGATTGCCAGCGCGTTTGTGTTAATTAAACCTCGTGTATTACTTAGGTGACATTATAATATTAGAGACAATCGAGCGAAACGAGTTGCCACGGGCATTTGGAAAATTGAAATTCCACAGGGCCTTCCTTAAAATTCCTTTAATCTGGCAAAATTTATAATTAATCCTTGTTACAGGAAAATCTTATTTCTCATGGGGAAGTTACGTTGCATATAAAGCGCCACCTAGTTGATGTTGTACATACAAGTAAACTTTCAAAGAATGACATCGTACGTGATCTTGACTTGGGTGAAAGTGTCAAAGATTAACGTGCATGCACAGTTACTAATCCTGACAAGTGCATTGCTCAAATAGTTTCCTGTGCTTGGGGTCAGTACAACGCACAGGAAAATTTATTTTTCCCCAGACCATAGGACATAAGTCAAAGATATCCTTGCTGTTCCATGATTCTGGATTTCTCATGAAAACCACTCTTCTACAAATCCTTTTATTCCATTGATTAAGAATTAATTAGTTACATTTTTCTCATCAGCAAAGCTTTTTTATTACCACAACGGGCACATGAAAGGCCACAAGGAAGAGAACAAGGCTTAGCATTGAGGCTTTGGCCCATCCACCCTTTGTGTGTGCTCTATTGATGCGCAGAAATTCCTTTTTTCCTTTTGTCCATTTTTCCAATTATTAAGGAAAAATAGCCGAGACTAAGCCGCATGTAATGGCTTTTCTGCGCCTTGTTGGTGGAACTTAAGTTGCGGATTAGGTTAAACATCCAAGGACACTAGTTGGGATTTGTTATCGTTAATTGTGATTCCAAAGCGGAAGCCGGGATAATTTGCATGTTATTGCTTAAAACAGGAATTTTCAACCCAGCGGGCTATAGTTATGGTCGCAGAGTCGCCTGAAGGTACTTTCCATTGCAAATTATATCTCTTGGCAGACGGGGATTATTAGGATACAGGAAAATTTAAATGTTGAAGCTTGTAGGATAAATTATGCAAAATCGCTTTTACCTATAAATTTTCTTTAAGTTTGATGCCTTTGGCAAGGAGATTCTATGAAGAATGTTTGGTGAAAGAGGAGTGCAATTCCAATGAACAGGAGTTGATGTGGTCTTCCATAATATGAATGTCCTTCCTCATAAGCTTAGTGATTTTCTACGAACTACAGAATATTGTTAGAGTTTCTAAAGTAAGTTTAACTATTTTCAACAAGTCTTGGTTAGTATCAGTTAATATAAGTCGCTATTAAATATATATCCTGGATTGGATATAATAAGTGGCTTCCAAGCACGTTTTGTAGACTAATTCAATCGAGAAACGGACTCCGAGAAACCATCACTTTAGCTAGAAAGTCAAATGCTGAAATAGGAGTTTGGTGTTGGAGACAGTCGTAGCTATCTGGTAGAAGAAAGAGAATAGTTCTCGTCCTAATCTTTTGACTTCATAACACCAGCTGCAGGAGCACAGGAACTGCAGCTACTGGGGAACTTGCGAAGGTTTCTACCAAGGCCATGCGACTGGCCGGGATGAAGTTATCAAATTTTTGTTTGGTGGCTGAGATCGATTTTATGTTGATATAAGATGGGAACCATCATGCCTCTGTGATGGTTCTTCTTGCAAATAGCAAGAAGAATCAATATTCGAACAATAATATAGAAACTCTTCCCACCATTTCCAACTTGAACTCTGCAAGAAACCTGGTGATTGCAAAGATTGTGCCTACTTAAGATCAAGCAAGCTCGGCAAAGATGAAATGCAGTGAACCTCAGTGCATAGATGCCTTTGCTGAATTAATTCCCTGCTTTGGCATAGGTAAAAGCAAGATTTTTAAGACGTCCCAGACCGGCTGAGACGAGAATAAAATAAGCGGAAAATAGGCAAAAATTAACGCTAAGCGTGACATCGACATGAAAGTTGTGGGTATATGCGTAAACTGCCCTCGATCCCATGAACATAAAGGACTAAAATAAAATTTGTCCCCTGTCGTGTTGACTGCTCTCATCGTTTCCATGGGCGCAAGATTGCATATTATGCCTGTTTGAGTTTGAAGAGGGGAGTAATGTGATGTGGTGATAAAAAGCAAACGATCTTTAATGATTTAATGTTCCGTACTTAAACAGGAAAAAATATTAAACTCTGTGCTTTCACACAAGACCAAGAGACATGTGATGAAATCTCCAGTGGCCTCAAGTAATTTTGTTAAAGTTACGACACCTTGCAGAGCTACATATAGTGCCCAGCTGGCAAAGTTTCATAGTGTCAAATTTTGCACTTGCTTCCTTTTTTTTAGTACAGAAAAGTGATATAGATAGGAGGAATGATTTTCGGTTGCCCTCATCTTTCCGTTCTTGTGGCAACACTGGTACACATTCCCCCTGGTACGGGTTCATACCGCTTCGGTTACCCTTACCTCTCCCATTCCCGGGTTCGGGTTCATACCGCTTTGGTTACCCCAACCACTTCTTCTTCTCCTTTTTCACTTCTTTTATTTTTGACTTGAGTCACCTGAGGTATGGGCTTGCACCAAAACGGTTACCCTACTTTAGCGTCTGAACGAAGAATCATCCTCCGGCAACGGTCTTTACCGAAAACGGTTACCCCGCCTGCACTTTCCAATCCTTTAGGCTATCTCTCACTTAGGGGCAATAGTACACCAAAGATCTAAATCTAGTTAAACTCGACGCAAGGGAAAGATACCCCATTTTTCCCTCACACCACACGGGACGTAATTAGTAGTACTCCTATAGTATTTGCCATTTTCCTCGTCTCTCCCCTCCCCACCATATCCCAGTGTTCTTCCCAGGGCTGGATTGGTATGGGCTTATACCGCTTCGGTTACCCCTACCTTCCCCCAATTCTAACGCGAGCTGCCTGTAGTACGGGTCTACACCGAAGACGGTTACCCTACATCAGCTTCTTGCCTGAGAATTCCCCCCCGCAAGGGTTCACAACGAATCGGTTACCCCTGCACCTTCCCATCCCCGAGGATAATTCTTAGCAGAGAAGCAACAGGTTCGGACTTATACCGAAATCTGTTGCCCTGCTGGGCTCTCCTATAGGAACTATTCCTCACTGACCCACCCACCTCCCCCTCGACCTCAAGCAACCCCCCCCCCAAACCGTATCAACAAGGCAAATTCCCGTCTGGAGTACAACAGTAACAAGACCACCCTGTCTTCAGGAAAGTCTCTCACTGGCCCCCCTCAACTCTGCTGACAATGGTTCACACCGAAACGGTTACCCCCAGCCTTCACTACACTCGGGTATGTCTCAACCAATCAAACTCTGCTTGGGGACCTTCGTTATAGGTTTGTAATGTCAACGATTGCCTAGACCCCTCCTGCCCAAACGGGTAGTCATCATTTAGGTCCCGGGCTGGGAGCTCCGGTCCTACAAGTGGTATCACAATGGACCTCCTTTGGTCTAAGTGTGTCCCTGGCAAGCGGGGACAGCCACCCAACCGAACTTAACCTTACCTAGGGGGAATGTTTGTCCTCCTGCAACCCCTGCCACCGCTCTGCTTGATTTTTCGTGGTCTTACTACAATGTCAAATGGCATAAGTTTATCGTAGGTCTAAGTGGAAATTGTTAATAGGCAAAAAATTCTTTAAAAGATCGCAACTTCAGCATACCCGTACTAAGCCATACCGCCTACCAGGCAACTAGCATGACGAAGCTGCGTGAGCGGCTAAGCCCACGAAAAAAAGATTTTAAAGCCTTTTAACCCGCGTTGTCTTCAGAAATTTTTTTTTTGCAAGGAATGTTTCAATTACATATTCTTAGTCGAAAATTTAAACGGTAAAATGAGGCACTTTATCTGGAGATATTTAGACTTTAAAAAGCTATAATTTTTAAACTAAAAGGGACTTACAGTTTTTAATAACACATTCACAATCAAGACACTCTAGGTTTGATAACATATATAAGTTTAAAAAATGAAAGAAATTCTAGTGGGTGCAACTTGTTTCTGTCAAACGGATTTGGCTTTTTGTCATTCTCTTACAAAGTGACTTAACATCAAATTTAAAATTTGCTTATGTCACGGCGTGCTTTCCATGTTTTCATGCTTTCTAAAATTAAGCTTAAGCTTAATTGAAATTACGTTTTCTTGAAAATTTGAGGTTTTTTTCAATTCTGCCTTCAAATGTGGGCGTTGCCCAAAGTCTTGTATAAAAAAAATGAGGAACTAAGTATTTTCAACATAAAATATCAAGCAAAATTGCCAATTGCTGTCTTTGGATTCTCTAACTATTTCCGCAGTTAAAAAGTTCACAAAACTTTGTCTTTCTACGACGTACCGCTCAGAAGTTAAAACACGATTGGACGGACGAACGGGAAACTTAGTGATACCATAAGAGTTCTTATGAGTCCTTTCCGTTTTCGGACGGACCGCTAAAAACAATAAAAACAAAAAATAAAATACTTATGTGCGCTCTGAAGTTCGTCTGAAAAGAGGGGTTTACGTTTAACGTTACGTTTTTGTTGGAGGTTGCTACTATCCGATGGAGCACTCAGACACAACTTCTGGTTCATCGTACTTCCATGCAGAAACCCGTCTTTCGAAGAAAGATGAGAAGGATGAGAAGGAGGTTTCAGTGATGAAGGGCTTAGGAGTCCGGCATTCACAACGTCAGCCCCAAAGATCTGCCACCTGATGCGAGCAAAGGCAGGGCAACTACAAAGGAATTTCCCCTGTATCGTCGTGCGCTCCACAGGCAAGACAGGTAGTGGTTTCGCTTAAGCCTAAGACATTCAAGTGTCTAGCAAAAGCTTGGTGGCCGGTAAGGACGCCTACAAGAAGTCTTCAATCGATTCTCCTAAGAGATAGAAGAAAAGACGCTGACCCGTCGCAGATGTCCGGGCGTAATCTTTTAGTCTGTCCGCACCCATTGCAGTCACTTCAACGAGCCCTGTGCTCACGAGAAACCCAAGCATCAATGGCAGACGTAACAAAAGATACAGGCAGGTCTATGGCAGGTTCAAGTCAGAGGGGTTCAGAGGGGTTAATAATAAAACTAAGCCTAAGGATTTCTTTCAATTTTGAAGACACCAGAGCTTATTAGCATTATTTGGAGCGATTGTGGGTGTTTCTTTGGGTCTTAGAAAATTTGTGTGATTATTAAGCGTCGTAAGCTCTCTATCGTAATCATTTCTCTATGTTATACTCTGGCCTGCATACAATTCTTGAATCAAAGCCAAAACTATGCATGTGAAAAAACATTGCTTAGACACAAAACGATGAATTATGGACCTCAACTTCGAACAAAAGATGTCGGCCAAAGGACCGTTGTGTTGTTGGTAGGATGGTCCAGGTCCCACAAAGTGTACATTTCTTTCTATGGAATTCGTTATAACCCTTTTATATAATGCAAGTTGATAAAAGAGAAAAAAGGCCAGAGGCGCCCGATTTAAAACAAACACTTTTTGCCCAGACTCGTCCTAAGAACTCTGCATAGAAACCGCAAGCATAAAACAATATTTGGCAAAGTATTAAAAACAAAATTTACCACAACTTTACTAGAGGTTCCTGATTGCTATGCTTAAAAGTTGTTTTTGTTCAATTTAAATCCTTTGCCAAAAAGCACATCGTTCAAAACAGTTAATTTAAAGTTTTGGTCTTAAGATGGTTATGAATTTCTTCAAGCAATATAAATTAAAAGTCTCTCTCCTCACTTAAATAGCTTCAAATAGTTTCAAACATGCTCGCCAGTCATAAAGAATAATTGTCAAAAGTTCTTATTTAAACCAACCATGGTACAAGGTCCTTGGAAGAATTAAAAGAATACTAATTGCTGCACTGAATTTTGGAATCTTGGAGAATGCAATAAAATTGACGGCGTAAAAGGAACTTTTCTCTGCAATGCTGCATGAGCTGCAAGAAATATATTTTTTCCTGTTCCTGTTTTCACCTGTTTCTGTTTCAGAATTTTGAATTGCAAATTGTTAATTTTCACATGGCAAAAAGGTTTGCAACGTAAATGAGTTTTATGTAAAGACATTGCTGCAAGACATAATGTAAGAGACAGAAAAGTTTTAGTCACTCATCCTAAAAATGGCAGGACTACAATAATTCTGTTTATATTTGTTATGCTTCGCCTTGTCCTTGGAGTTGAGAGTTATGGTAAAGGAACTTATAAGAAAGAATTTAACTGGATTGACAGCCTTGTTTAAGATTGCCTTTCAAGTTACCCAAAAGCACTTAAATATTGACGTGATGTTGATTTGTTATAGAAAAACTTTCTCGGAATAAATAAAAGAGGGTTTGGTCACACACGTAAAAGGAATTTAGCGGTTTGTTTCATTTTGAGATATTTTTTTATGGCCCTTTATCGTTAAAGTGGTTTTATAGAAACAGATTTTGAAGTTTGACAATCAGAAAAGGATGTTTTGCTGAAACTCCTTGCATTGGGTAAAGAGTTCTTAATCTAAGAAGTTACGCATTCAAGTTTTTACTACTGAGGTCAGGTCTTAAAAAAAATCAAAATAATCACGAAGCAAGATTAGCTAAATTTTGAAAATTGACGAATATTTAAGGAAGAAAATCAATGCCTTAAAAAATAGACCATTTGATGGAACCGATAGGTCAACTCTTTGAAAACAAGAGTGCAATACAAGGAATAAGAGGCTTTGGCAGCTATGGACTTAGGCCCCAACCCTGTTTTTTTTTTTCGAATACTAGGGTGGACGGAGGCTAAGACTCTAAAATCTTTCAAAGATACCAATACGCTAACTAGAACAGGTATATAATACCGAAGTAGCCGATATTGGTTATGCCCGATTTCCACGGGCTAAAAAACCACCCATTTATGAGAGACACTATGAAACTGCCAGAACGCACTTCATAGTAGTAAATTTTCACTCTCTCATAATACTTCTTGACTACAACTTAGTTGACTTAACAAGTAGTTTCGCATTGGATAAATTTGCTTTCCAGTGAATGGAACCTACTAAGCCGTTAATTCGTGCGGCTTCTACGTCGCTAGATCAAAGGGTCTTGTTCTTTGCAGTCGTCGCTCGTTGTTTACATCGTTAAAACTCTCGTTGAGAGTACGGATCATCGCATTGTTGCAATGAACATAAAGGCGAGCATTTAGCTTTCGAGCAAAATTTTTCTAAATCTCTGTGAATATCACTATTCCTAATATACCATGGATACTTGTTCCCGTTAAGAGCGATTCGCCAAGTCTTCGTCCAGACACAAATTCTGTCCAAAGCTCGTTGGAGATGATGACTCGACTGATTCACCTGTTGCGAGGATGGCCGTATTGTCCGCAAACGTGGCCACGACAGTCTCGTCAAAACAGGGTCGGACCGAGGACGCTTCCCTGGGGTACGCCTGCCCGAATTTGCTTGAAACCCCAGTATTCACTACTACACCTAACACGAAAGAGTCTGCTTTCAAGATAATTTTCCAATATTTTAAACATGTCCTCCGGCAAGTTTTGCCTTAGCTTATATTTCAAGCCTTCGTGCCATACCTTGTCGAAGGCTTGCGATACGTCGAGGAAAGCACTTGAACATATTTGTGTCCCTTCTCAGGCTTTTTCAATTTCATGCGTTATTCTGTTGACTTGATCTATTGTGGGAGGGTTCGGTCTGAAACCGAATTGATGATCCGGGACCAAGCGTCTTTCTGCAATTATTGGTTGTAATCGCTTCAGCAGAAGTTTCTCTAATACTTTCGATATTATCGGCAGAAGCGATATGGGCCTATAAGATTTTTTATCATTTGCGCATTTTCCCGGTTTTGGAATCATAATGACTTCAGCAACTTTCCATTGTCTTGGAACGTATAGAAGTCTAAGAGAAGCGTTTATCATATAAAGTAGCTAGTGCCTTGACTAGTGCCTTTTTTGGTAGTTCTTTCAATATTTCGCCAGTGATCAGGTCGTAACCCGGGGTCTTATTATTTTTAAGTATGCTTATTGTCTGTCGGAGTTCAACTAACGAAACTTTTTTCATTCTAAAGCTATCAGGTTCCGCGTTGTTGTTTAGAACGTCAGCCAACGGCGGACCGTCGAAAGGCTTGAAGGTTTCTTCTAAATGTTCAGCAAACAAATTCGCTTTCTCTTTGTCTTCTCTTGCCCATTCGCCGTTAGCTCTTTTTACTGGTGCCGAGTGGATTATAGGTTTCTTGATAGACTTAACTGCTTTCTACAGCGAGTAGTTTGAGCTCCTATCCGCCGACAAGCCTTCAAGGTATTCAGTGGTCTCACGATTTTTAAGATCTTGCAACATTCCTTTCAGTTTGTTAGAGAGGTGGTTCAAGAGGGTGTTGTCTGGTGGAGCCCTCGTGCCTTGCCATCTCCTACGCGCTCTTCTCTTTTCACGAATCAATTCTTCGATTTCGAGCGGATAACGTATCCGTACGTACTTGCCCGTAGGTGCTAACTGCGTTCTCTTGGGACGAAGTGTTGTTCCAAGCAGCGCTCTGAATAGCTTCAATGAATTTGTCAACTGCGGTTTCTAACTCGACAGGAGTTTTCAATGGCACATTCAAGCCAACACCCCAACAGTCCTTTCTGAAGGCGTCCCAGTTCATGTTTTTGCTAGCTAATCTAGGAGCTCTTTCTATTTTCGCCAGTCTTCCACCCATCTTCAAGATTACTCCTGAGTGGTCTGAGCAAAGATCATAACACTCTTCAATTCGCGTAAGGTATTTGGGGTACCCTTTAGCGATGAAAAAATCGACAAGGTCAGGCTTTATATTCCTATCGGTTGGCCAATATGTTGGCTTACCCGTGGAGAAAAAGTCCACCCCACGCTTCATACTACTTTTGTACAGTAATCTGCCTCTTGTTGAATTGCATCGTGAGCCCCAAAAAGTATGCTTCGCGTTAAAGTCACCCCCAATGATAAAATTGGACCCAATGAAGTCATACATACGATCAAGATCGTCTTCCACCAGTCTATATCCTGGCGGGAAATAACAAGATGCAATGTTATAATCTAAGCAGTCAATTTTTACAGAAACTGAACTGATCTGCATAGAGTCTAGCTCAACTTCTGTGTTCTTGAAGTGCTTTATGCAGTTCTTAATGTAGAGGGGGGAACCTGTTTTATTAGACGGCAGGTATGACGGGGTGCTTTTAAGTATCTCTCGGTTGAATACTAAAAAGCCATGATCAAAAACTTAGTCGTCAGACAAAAAATATTTTTCACCTTACAATATTAAATTTAATTTTGTATGGCTTTGTCATAGGTAAGGGACCGGCTCATTTAGTTTTCTAAATTAAAATATTGTCAGATTATCAAGAAACGCCAGTTGCTTAAAGGATAAATATAGGCAGAAGTCTTTCTTTGAGCTTGAGCCAAACAATAAAACGCCAGGCTCTAAATCAAAAATCATAGCTACGGTTCGAAAATTTTATTGATTTGTTTTTTTTTTTACAATTACGTTTTAATCTATGCTGCTTATAAAAATTTAAAGCATTTTTCTTGAGTTTTACACAAATATTGCACCTACACATTACATACAGCTTGTATCCACTTATTTCTGTATCAATTATTTCGATCGGTCTTTGGCTTCCTGCTCCTTTTTGATTTTCGCAAGAGTCAGCCTCAGTCGCTTCTTGTAGATGACACTATCCTGCATGTGGCCAACTTCAACCGATGTAAATCTTCGTGCGTGGGTGAAATTCGTATGGACCAATTCATCGGTAAGGACATACTTGATCCTGTATCTATATTCGATATCCGGGACAATTGTACGGCGTACTCGAAGTTCCTTTTGGTAGAGAAACACCAAATAAGGAACTGTTGCTGGTTTTTCGGTTTCTTCAGACATAATTGTTGAAATCATAGCGTTGCGGTTTGTGTGCAATCTTCAGAGGATATGTGCGAACTAATTGCGCAACTCGATAAGCAGGTGTATTTATACCTCTTGCGATCTTTTATACCTCCTTGTTGGGTGCGAATTTATAACCCTTTTTTCAGGTGGTGCAAAATCTCTTTTCCAGGTGCGCAAATTCTGGGAAGTATTTAGACTCTGGGTCCTTAGTGATTATGGGTAATAAAAATAAAACAATTTAGAGGACAAGTTGTGGGTCTAGCAAAGAGATAAGTAGCGCACCTAAAAATAGTAATAAAATCTCTGTAATCCAGGTGTTAAGTAAGATAGTGGCAACCCTGGACAATTGGGTAATATAACATAACTTGGCTGAGTATAAACATAAGACCTTCGAGAAAATTTCCAAAGTTTATTGCTTTAGTGAGATATAAGGCGACATTACTTAACATTATGTACGTCGATGACTAATTTTCCCAAACAAAGGGTTTCATTTGGTTTGAATAATTTTTTATATTTATGTTAGGGAGGGTTGCTCGAGCACAAGGAACAGGAAGCCTTTAATATTTACTGCAGAGTGCGCGCTCAATTACTGTAATTTATTTTTGTACCTACTAATGAGCTACGGCAGCGAATGTGGGAAGGAGGTAATGAAGGTTAAAAGGTGGAAGAATATTCATTATAAGGAAAACCTCACTGAAAACCCAAATATTTTTCGAAGCCCCCTGGTATTGGGTCTTAGTTTATGCCAGGCATTGTACTTTCTCAAGTACAGCACTATGCAGCTCAAGAGCCCGTATTAAAATAACCGCGTCTTGGCTTGCGTCTAAAATTTAGTCTTATTTGCCTGATTGGTGAGACAGAGCATAGATATAGGTAAAGAAGGCAGACACGCCCACTACAACCCTGTATGTGCGACCATCTCTAATTTAAAAAAATACTTTTTCCAAATTTTTGCTATGATACAACGGCGCTGGCGCATGCATTTTTGGTATGAAACATTGCCTTGTAATTGCCTTTGAAGTTGCCAACAATTTTTAGCCTTTCCATTAACCACGCCCACTTTTTAAGGGATTTTAGCTTAAAATGACTGTTTTTCAATAAATATATATGAAATTTGACAAGAAATTATATAACAAAAGTTGTAGATATTAGCATTTTCTAACTTAAATGTGTACATTGTATATGCAACCGCCCTTTTTTGTGGGCGTGGCGTTGAAAAAAGTGATTTTTTTTAGTTAAAAATGCAGAGTTTTAGGCCGAAATGCATGCAACCACCTAGTATAAAGCATTCAACAGTTATATTTTTATATGCCGCCCACTTTTTGGAGGTGTGGCAGTTTTTTTTTTTTTTTGGAATGGTCGAATGGAATGGACTTAAGTTTTTCATACGCACTGTAGCACTTTCCCACTTGCTTTTATATTATTTTCTTTAAAAAACTGTTAAAAGTTTAATGGTTTCTTAAATCTATTGGGAAATATTCATAGATGTTTGATACACACTTGCTACGCTCTTGCTAAGCTAGACTGAAGCTTAAGCTTTTCACAGACGTATTAAACTTATTTCTAAATGAAAAACTTGGGTCTAACGTTAGTCACCCGATAGGTGACTGCCAAATACCAAGAAAAAAAAGAAACATTGATAAATATTCAGCATTTTCGGATTCAGAAGTGTTTCGGAAATGTTTGTGACATAAGCACAAAGAAATATTCAGCAATCGCGATATGGGCATACCAAAAATATTTACATGTTTTTTTTTTTAATTCACTCAGCCTCTTGACAATATTTTACTGAAGAAAGGAGGCAAGCATGTGAAAATTTGATTTAAATGTCATTTTGTGACACAATTCTCTTAGAGAATCACGCATTTAATACCATGTCTCCACCGAGCACAAATCCTCGATTAATATAAATCTTTATTGAATCCCCTACAAATCGCACAATTTACCATAAAAATTAAGATCCTCTCGGCAAGCGATTAAAAATAAATCCTCTCATAAATCCCATTCATCCTATTCACAAACCCATTTTCTGCACCTTTTACAGTTTGGGAATCAAAAAAGGAAACTGAAACTGTCTCTGTGCGACAGATCTGTCACAAGTACGTTTTCTATTGTAGTTTTTACAGCGAAAACCGTTTTTCGCTCCTGGGGAAAAGACATCGCCACTCTCTTTTGAGAGCCAAAATGACAGAAACAGAGTTTTCGTGTCAAATTAATCCTATATTTGTCCGATGGAGCCACTTTAGGATTTATTTTTAATCGTCTCCCGCTAATCTTCTTTTAATTGTCGGTAGGGACATAGTATAAGAGTATTTCTATGTACAGAGCTTCCAAAACTATGCTTACACTCGGGTCTAAATAAACACAGCAAGAAAATTGTCTATGAATATGGGCTGTGTCTAAGCTGTATGATAAATTTAGACCTAACTTTCTTAAGACTCGGACTTACATATCAAATCCATAAAACAGCTGTTTTGAAATTTTTCCGGTTTCAGTTAGGTTTTTTTTCCAATAGCGCAAGCATCTGCGCTGGCTTTGGATTTTTTTTCTAAATTCTATGGCCAACGGCTTTTGCGTAAACAAGCTCCTTTTTCATTTTGGTTTTTAAATAGGCTTCGAAAAACTAAGGTTAGAAACGGCAATTTAAAATTTTTTCAACACAGCTTTTTTTGCATTTTTACAAAATCTGAACAAGATCGCTATTGCTGTTGAGATCCTAGAAGATTTAAGAAAAATGGTTTTGTGTTTTTAAGTTTAATCTTAGGGGCTTAAATAAAAATTTAAAATTCGCTATAATTTTCCTTAAAATTTTTGGATAATTTCTTATATGTGCGATTTTTTTCATATGATTCCTTTTAATAACATCGAAAATAGTGGCGGGAGGGGGGTAGGGGTATGGCGTGTTTCAATGCATTTTTGCGATTTTTTATCGAAAATGCGTTAAAATGACCGTGTTAAAAACTTTTCCTGAAAAATATGACTTTAACATTTCGTTAATTCGAGTTGCTTTGCACGTGTGCATACGGCACTAAGGTGTACAAATGTTATGGCCTCAAACACTTTGAAAAACATAGCCTATTTTCAAATCTCTTTTACTAAAGTGCAACTAAAATAGTTTCAAAAACTTGGATTGTGAGTTTACTCACAAGATATGGTGGTTTCCTCAAAACCATTAACAAAAAAAGGAGGCCGGGCCTCCAGGGTGTTTATAGTGCAGTTGACTGTTTGCTGAACCCGCAATTTTTCGAGAGTATCTCAGACACCCCTCATTCTTTCGATGTATAAAATCTCTTAATCCTCCAGACATATTGCAATGCCCCCCTTCTATGGTTTAACCCTGCTAATGTCTGCTTTGTCTTTTGTCATTCTTCGACCCAACGCTTGTTCGTTTTTTTGTCGCCACAACACACTGCTCCCCTCTTAGTTTTATCTGTGACTAAAAAGCACAATTACCACTATTTCTTCCACCAGTACAATGACAGCCGTTTATTTGGAAACATAAAACACTTTGCACATTTCCAAAAATTCAATAAAACAAACCAATTTGCACATTTCCAAAATTTTCGTGGTGATCTACCCCAATTCTTCGCTATTCTTGTTTGAGACTGGTGGCCAAGAACTCTGCATCTTCAAAATCTCGAATTCCCGTTTACCTTCCAGGAGCCCTTTTCAAGGTGCGGCGCTCTTATTTCCTCGGCCTTCTAGGAATGATTTATGGTGAAGCGCTATCTCTTGAGTCTCCTGAGCTACAAGGGATCCTTTTGAGATAGCGCTTAGATAGCTTGGTTAGTCGCTATCTTTTATGGCCTTGAGCTGAAAACTTCTGCGATGCAGTTTTCCTCTTTCTATTGATGTTGGCTGAATTTTGCCCCTTCCACTGGTTTCGCACCCATCCTGGTGTCCAACTTTCCTGATATGAAGGAGGAGACATCCCACCAGGCCTGCACCAATGTATGCTGTTTGCAAGGACATTTTATGCATTGCAGAGGATAGAACTGCTGAGTTTTATACCTGGACCGGTGTTCAAATATAGAATTTTGTTTCCATTCGCCATAGGAATCACATTGGCGTCGCAGATTATGTTGGCCAACAAAAATACATTCAAGAATGTCATAAACTTTTGCTAATACCCGTCAATAGCTCTAGTAGTTGGCGCTCTGAAGCCAAAACGTTCAGACGACAATTTCTTTAATGATGGATGCAGTCCACCGAGGTGCGCCATACTCCATACTACAAAATAATGGCAGCTTTTTTGTCTTTGTTAACGCTTTAGATGCCCTGATGTGTCGCAAAACCAGCACCTAACTGCTGTGCGCTTACAGGAGCGAGCATTCCTTGGTTGGAGTCAATTACTTCATTTGAATTTCTAGACCAGGAAGAACTCTGTACTCTCACTGTAGATGTCCCATAGTCTGTTACCATTTCAGAATCTTAACCCCGCAAGTGTTATGCCTTTACGGAGAAAAGCAATAATATAATTAGCTGAGTATTTCATAAATGCATCAAGCATGCATCTAATTGTTGTCCATTCTATTTCCATATTGGAAGAGAAGGAGTTGTTTTATGTATGGCCGACCCTAACCTGGATAACAGACGCCGACCAGGAAGCCGCTCATTTTGAGGAAAACGCTCCAGAATTATTCGTTTGTTGCTGGTTTTGGTCCGCCCCGGATATATTCCATACCGATGACCACCATATCTGGCGCCCAATTGGGGACCAGTAGGTAACCCCAGAAGAGTATCTCTTCTTCCCGTGGGTTTACATCTCTGCAAGGGCAGAAGAAGTGTCTTGGACTGTTACAATCGCTCAGTTGGGAACGGGGGGAGCGGGAAGGCTCTTTGCCATACTAATGGAAGTCTATGATGTCTTTCAATAAATTGGTTGGAAGTTAAAAAAATTCAGGCCAATTATCTGGACTTAGCACAAGGACAAGATCATACAAGTTTTTGAATTATGACAGTTTTGCTTCTAATTGCAAAAACTTAAAACTGAATTTGTTTATTTTTTGCACAAATAAGTTTTTTCAACACCCAGAAATAGTTTGTTAAAGGTTTTTAACAAAGGCAGTGACTTTCACTACTTCAGCGTGGGGCAACCCATAAACTAACATTAAGTAATTAAACTGGTTTGTGTCCAAGACCAATGACAGTCCGCAGAAAGTTTTATGCGAAACTCTTAAGAAATTACTGTCAAACTTTCTTCGAATACTTATGTACAACATTATGCCGTTAATTTCAAAGACTAAACCCAAATACAATGTTTATTGGTTACGACTTCCAACCAACACACACCAGCTTCACCGAAGCCATAACAACATCAAAACCAAATAAAATCCCGTCAGCAGGAAACTCCTCCGTTTCGGGCTATAAACTCTACGCCAGATAAAGAACTTTTCCTTTTTGGAATGTGGCAGCCGGGCGCGGCGTTACATGTGCTGGGTGTTTATTTCTTTACACACTTATCGCGCGGCTTATGTGAGTATTAAAAAATAAGGATTCAAAAACTTTTCATTTGCACGATTCTACTGTAGGTTTGTGCAGATTAGAATTAAAACAACATTTTAACTAACCATAGCCGTCGTCTTTGTAATGAAATTAAAAAAAAATTCAAGCAGAGACTTGAGCACTTTGAGGCCTCAACAATGACGCGAATAGAAACTGACGGGGAATTTCGCTGGCAATTCGATTATAATCCTTTGGAGAATTTTTCCCAACAAAAATTCCTTTCCAGCCGTTGCGTAAATAAAGCCTTTGTCTCGGGTCTTATGTATCGTAACTAAGCTGGAAAAAGCACACAAATCCCTCGAGAGCGCAACCACTTGGAAACAAAGTTCTGAGGAAAGATTCATCGATTGTGGCCCTGCGAAGTCCTTTATTCTTTTCCCTCAAATTTATTTTGATGAATATTTAATTCGTTCTAAGAAAAACAATTTTCAGATTTTGCAAAACAAGTTGCTGACTCTTCCTACTTTATGACGCCTGATGGTTTGCCGTTTTATGACACAGATCTTCACCGTAAGTAATGGGATTGAATCCTCGTATACACTCTAAATCAGGCCAATTAAGGGATATGACAATAATGTATTTATGAAAACAGGCAGTGCCTACTCACGACTGGTATAAAAATCGTCACGGCTGACATACGTAACTTTAGTTTTCAAATACCCCTTGAGGACTAACAGTCATGGGCACGTCCAATAATATTCAATTGAATCATCATCAGGTATCCGTGCCGTACCTGATGTTTCTCTACCTGGAAGAGTTGCGTATCCGACGTAAGGATCTGCCATACGCAGAATACAAGTTCGAAATCAAGTACTTTCTGACTGACGAATTGGTGCACTCCAACTACAGCTATGTGAGAAAATTTACCCAACAGGAAGTCTGGAATATGCAGGATAGTGTCATCTATAAAAAACGATTAAAACTGAAAATTGCCAAACTTAGAAAGGAACAAGAAGACAACAGAAAAGTGATAATCTTTTAAAGAACTTTAACTAAGCTAAGGACAAATTTTCTAATTGCAATTGCACATTACCGTGATGTATGTTTCCTTATTTGTAATATTTTAAATGTACGAGTAAAGTTCGAAATGCAAAATTTAACTTAATGTTTGAAAAAGTGACGAGCGGGGTGTCGAACACGAAGTTCAGAAACTTTGTTTCAAGCTATGTTCTTCAACGATTTTTCTTACACACCTTTTCGCTGAAGTGTGTGCCTTGGTACAGTAATAAGTGTGCGAGCTATTGTGGTTGAAGTCGCAGGTTCAAATACCGCCCGAGAATATTTGACTAAATTTTATTTTTCTCTCAAAAGTATAGTTTTACGGCTGGGCTTACCAGGGTCCCGATATCATCAATCTCCAAGTTTGTGGCCCTTAGTTTGGCAAAAGCTTGATCTGATTGTACCTAAAACTCTTTTGTAGTACCTACTTTTTTTGGTGAGTCTGACACCTGACACAGGGATATGATATGCTCTTGGGGGTCTTGCTTATATAGTTTGAGGAAAACTTACTAATTTTAACGAAAAAGGTTAGTTTGCTATTTCAACATGTCCATGGTACAAAGTTTGCAGCTTGTTGGTGGAACCGCCCAGTTAGACAGGTAATCATAATCATTGCAAGGACTCTGTTTTAGAGGTGGGCTTTAAGTGGATTGGGTTGCCTCTTAAATACTTACTTAAGGTGGCGCTACAGTCCGGGGTGGACCTGGGCCTCAGCCAATAAGCTTCGCCAGCCAGCAAGCTTCGCCAGCCAGCTCTGTCTCTAGCTAGCCGTCTCCAGTTTCGCACGCGAAGTTGGCTGAGGTCCTCTTTCACTTGCGTGCGCCACCTGAGTCTCGGTGCTCCTCTACCGCGCCGTCCCTGCGGTGTGGATTCGAAGATTTTCCGGGCCGGGGCGTTGGTGTCCATCCGCTCTAGGATGACCCAGCCATCGTAGACGTTGTGTTTTGGCTCTTTTGGCTAGGTCGGTATCGCTGTACAGCCCGTACAGTTCGATGTTATATCTCCTCCTCCACTCTCCGTCTATGCAGACGGGACCGTAAATCGTCCGAAGAATTTTCCTCTCGAAGCAGCCTAAAGTGTTTTCATCCGCCTTTGACAGGGTCCATGCTTTTGCACCGTAAAGCAGGACTGGGATGATGAGGGTCTTATACATGGGCACTTTAGTTGCTCGAGAGAGGGCTTTGCTACTCAATTGCCTTTTTAGCCCAAAGAAACAGCGATTTACAAGAGTTATCCTTCGTTTGATTTCAGTGCTGGTGTCATTGTCTGAATTGATAGCGGAACCCAGGTAGACAATGTCTCTAACTACCTCAAACTTATAGCTGTCGATGGTGATGTTTTGTGCAAGACGTCGTTTGCTCTCATTGACTGCTAAACCCATATTCGCCGATTCCGTCCCAATACTCACGAAGGCTTCACTGACATCACGCTTTGTTCTACCGATTATGTCAATGTCGTCTGCGTATGCGAGTAGTTGAACGGACTTTTGAAAGATTGTACCTCTGATGTTGGTACAATTCTCTCAAGTGTGATGTTAAAGAAGTCGCATGACAGCGCGTCGCCTTGTCTAAATCCTTTTTTGGCATCAAAGGGGTCGGTGAGGTCTTTGCCGACCTTGACGGAACAGCGTGAGTTTTCCATCGTCATCCTGCGATTCAGACTGACGAGTTTGGCAGGGATGCCAAAACTAGACATTGCGCTATATAGCTCGTCTCTATAGATGCTGTCATACGCGACCTTGAAATCGATGAAGAGGTGGTGTGTATCGATTTGGAATTCCTGGGTTTTCTCCAAGATCTGCCGCAGTGTGAATATTTGATCGGTGGTGGACTTTCCTGGCCTAAAGCCACACTGATATGTGCCTATCAGATTGTCGACAAACGGCTTCAGGCCTTCACTCAGTACAGCAGAAAAGATCTTGCATGCGATGGTAAGAAGACTTATGCCTTTGTAGTTGGCACAACTCAGAGGATCTCCTTTCTTCAGGATCGGGCAAACAATGCTGAGGTTCCATTCGTCGGGCATGCTTTCTTCCGCCCATATCTTGCAGATGAGCTGGTGCATGCTCCTAACCAGCTCATCGCCAGCGGATTTAAAAAGTTCGGCAGCTAGGCCGTCTACTCAGGCTGCTTTGTTGCATTTGAGCTTAGACACAGCTACTTTCACCTCCTCCAGGTCGGGTGGGCTGTATCGTTCGTATGTTTCGTCGGTAACGTCTTCGCCCGGGTTGAATGGTTCGTTCTGTCTGACAGCGGTATTTGGTTCGTCCTTGCCGTTAAACTGTCTGCAGAAGTGGTCTTTCCAAATCCTCAGCACCGACTGCGATTCTACAACGATATACCCTTGGTGGTCCTTACAGGCTTCAGTTTGAAGTTTATACCCTTGGCAGGACCTTTTGATCCTTTGGTAAAACTCTCGAACCTCATTCCTGTTGTAACATCTCTCTATATCTTCAACCGCGTGCTTCTCGTGCTCTCTCTTTTTCCTTCGGAGAAGCCGGTGTTCCTCTCTCCTTCTCTGTTCGTAGAGCTCGAGAGCAGCTCTAGTCCTTCTGTGCAGCGCCGCTTTATATGCTTCCTGTTTAGCTGCATGTGCTTGGCATTCATCGTCAAAGCAGGGGTTTCGTAGTGGTGGCCGTTTGAAACCCAGCACTTCAGAGGTGGCGTCTCTGATGGCATTTTGGCAATGTTGCCAGTGGCTATCAATACTTGATGCTGGCTGCATAGGACTTCGTAGAAGGTCTTGAGAGACTCGGTTGGAGAAGGACCTGGCGATCTCTTGCGATTGTAGTCGGCCGACGTCAAACTTCCTCACACTATTTTCATTACTTGGCGCTTGTCGGGATATCCGTTGCCTCTTAAATGGCTTTCTTAAAACGGCTGTACTGGACTAACTTGTTGTTGATGTCTCTTATTCAGGTGCTTGCCAAAGTCACCAAACCAACCAGGGCGCTTAACAACATGAATCTATCCCCAATTACGTAAAATGGATCTCTAAACCCTGTAAAGTTTTCTTAAGAGGTAAGCACGGAACCCACAGGTAAAACGGACCGTAGCCAGAGGCACCAGATTCCGGTGGATCTGCCGTCGAATTCGCGGCAACGATTTGCTTCTAAGGTCCTTGAAAATATATTCAAGCCATAGTGGCTTGTTGGAAGGCCAGCTCGGGCTGTACTGGTATGGCCTGGGGACAAGATCTTCGAAGCTACGACGGGTCTTGCTTCCAAAATTGTACTTTGAAAAAATTTTCTTTTTTGAAAAAAGTTCTGCGTTTAAAATTCTTTTTCCAAAAATTTTGACCAAGCAATAAAATTCCGCTTATTCTGCTTTTTCAAGCAAACTTTTGACTTTTTTCTTAAGTTATATGTAAGCGAAGGTAAAAAGGAAACAGGCAAGGAGGGATGCTCGCGGAGGAAGGATATTTGCTTTACTGTGCCGGTCTTAAAAGCAGGATTTTTAAAAAAGAATTTTGACTAAACCCTCTTACTCAGCCTGAGTCCTACACCTTTTCTTATACATTTTCTTGTGGGAGTAAGGCTAAACTGAGCATCCATCGTGTGTTTCAGTCGAAATACAAAGACTTAAGCATTTATGCGAAGGCTGCCACTTAAATTTGTTTCACGTCATAATATTTGAAAACCCATCCATCATGCCTCTTGGAGTCATATTCTGGTAGCATATCGACCAGAATATGACTCCAAGAAAAAGTTTTCCATCAAAATCGCTCCACGAGAAGAATTGGAAAACTCAAACCAATTCCGTCAAGGTTTGACCTAGTTTGAAATAGAGTGGCGCAACAGCTCGAGATGAACCAGGGCCAACTTCTCAACAATGTATGCTGTGTGTATTAATTTCTTCACATACAAGGGGATCTACAATTTTATGCTATTTTATGAATCCGAACGGCATTTTGAGAAGTTTTTCAAGGCAAATGATACTCTGGGAGGGCTTGTTAGACCCTCGCGGAGGTGGGGGCCGTGAAAAAGAACAAGTCTTTTTTTTAGGTGACGATGATAGGATTCGAACCCAGACCTCCAGCGTAGTAAGCACACACACTAACCACTACGCTAGTTTGACCTAGTTTGGTACACACAACTTTACCAAGTGTTCCAGCGGCTTGGCCCTCTTTTCGGTGACAATAAAAGTCTCTTGGCTCCTTTAAACTTCTTGCAGTGTCTCCTGTCACTTTTTTGTACCTTTTTTGTTTTATTAGAACGTTTAAGTGCAGAAGATTTGTTTAGATAGAGATGAAAACCAAAGCTGCTAGCTCACATAGGCCTGCGAGGGTCCTGTAAGAAAACTTGTAAAGCGATAAAGATTTACTGATTATTTTACAGATCGCCGCTGGTACTTTTTCAAGCTCTCTAAACTTCTCAAAGAAGAATTATGTAAACAGTTAAAAGCTTTGTCAGCTGCCACTTAGAAACTGGCAGGAATAGCGCTTCATATTTTCACTTCGGGATCATGGTATACCCTGCAAGGGTGTTAGTGATTTTCGATCTTGTTTAGTTGCTTTTTCCAAACAGGCTTTTTTCTGTAGTCACTCTTGTAGCTTTGGTCAGTTTTTGTGGTTGCCTTTTGAGTAACATGAGCTTTTTTGACCTACTCTCTATGTGTGGGCGCTGCGACTGTTAGTAACAACAACTTATATTAGACAACAACTGTGCATGAGGTCTAGAGTTCGAGTCCCGACCCGACGGGAACAATAGAGTTTTTTCACGGTCTCAGCTCGACGAGGATCTGACAGACATTCCTGAAAGACCAGCTAATTCGCCGTACGGAAGGGTTGTAACTTACCCTTCCATAAGAACACCGGTAAAGCACACAGCATGCATGGTTGGGTTGTCGTGCGGTTAAAAAACGTGCGGTTGAAAAAAAGTGTATGGAAAATATGATGCTTATTGTTGACCATCACATTTTGTTGGTATTTTATTTCCCCGTTTATTGAATCACATGAATATTTATTAAAGCTTAAGAGAATGTCAACATAAATGCTTCTTCCTTAACCACTTTGTGTCCAAATTAATAACTCTGCCAGTTTTCATAATATCGCATACTCGAACAAGCTTTCGAAAATTAATTTGAATAAGTTCTTGTGACGGAAAATATCTGCTCCACTAAAAAGGACCTCAGGCTCACTCCATTAGCTAACCACATTCACTCACTGGAAAATGTTCAGTGCAGCACGTAATTAAACCAAACTTGTGGCTTCTATCCCAAACTGAATGTTGGGATGCTGGCTGGTCTAATAAACCCTCCAAGGATGGAATACACTATAATGTTATGCACATTAAAATTTGACGAAAATTGCACATAAAATTCAGATTCTACACGGTGCGGTTCATCCTGAGAAGAAAAATATTTAGCATAGCTTCAAGCAAGCATGAAGTTATATTTTTTTCCCCCTTAATAATTGATGCTCTTCCGGGGCGTTCTTTAATGTTTGTGATATAACCAATCGCAGCAAGGGCTTGCTTCGGGCTCTTATTCCCAGGATATTTTTTTCACGTTTTTCCAGGCATTTGAAAAGATCAACAGGGCCACACTTGACTATTGTTATTTCTTAAATTCAAAATTCTGGTTCAAAGGGCTCGGTTCTTTTAAAGAAGCAAAATGCGCACGAAGGATATTTTTTGCTGGCAGGATGAGCGTGCTGCTTTGTGTTTTGATTGAAATTCCCTGAGCCTTATTTTTGTTGTATCCTGGTGGGAAATGAATTTATGTAAGCAGCTTTTGATTGCTGTGGCTGACTGAGGCAGGTATTTGTTCAATCAAAATATTGACAGGTTGTGTTGCCCCTGGCATTTGTTCAATCAGAAAATGATTAAGAGACACTTTTTCTGACACATTCTTTATTTGCTGTCGCAGTGTATATGCCCAGAGGCTTATTGGCGAGATTATTAGGCATCGAAGTGAGCCATAGCAGAAAATACTTTTCGGTGCACACCATGCAAATGTCGATGAGTTCAAAGAAGTTCGTTTAATGTGTCTGTACGGTAAAGGAATTTACTATCCTGAAAAATAAGCTCATTGCGGGGACTTAAAATAGAATTTAAGTAGGGGGGGACATGTATGCTATAAAGTTACGTCCCTGCAAGAGCGATACCGGAAAATTCGTTGGCAGAAATCCACAGGCAAATCTATGAAGGCACATCCTTGACAGATGCTGCACAAAGCAACAGCAGCTCAAGCACACATTTGAATTATTCATGCGGAGTTCCTAGTCCTTATTGTAACAAGGGAGGTCTTGTATTTCGTGCATGCGATGGTTGAGTGGAAGAGGATTTTCGGAACATTAAAGGAAAATAAGGGAATGTTTATTTTATGGGTTACTGAGATGCTATAAAGACTTTTGTTGCATACAAACAGGAAAATACCTTGAAGTTGACGGACTTTTTCAAAAAACCTGCCTTGAATATATGAATTGTAGGTAATGGGAGACCGCAACACCAACTAGTTTACATGGAAGTAATACCAGATTACAAAATAATGTTCCCCACCTAAGTTCAAATTATAAACTTTTCAAGATGGGGGATTAAGCTTCTTTTTTCTTTGAACACTAATATGGATGAAGAAAAAGAGAGTCAAAAACAAGGCATGTCTTAACAGTCAAACTGCTTCACTATGGTTACCACCCTTTAGATTAAATGCTTGTTTTTAGAGCCTGAATTTGAAAGGAAGGTGGTCCTTGTGCATTTACCCAGACATGGGAGTCGTATTCCAGAAGTATTTATGCAGCTTGAACGCAGGCCAGAGCGGAAAATGGGTAAAATCCTCATTATCACTTCCTTGGCAATTTTGATTAATTATTCGTCGTTATTTTGAGGGAAGTTTGTTTTTATAGCACACCGAAGACGGAAAGTTATTCGGTTTCAAGCGCTCCGAAAAAACTTGCAGACGAAGCCCAAAAGGCAGATCAACAGATCTGCTGTCTCATCTGGTCCAAGAAATTTAACTTTTGCTTTACTCATCGCTGTAAGGGACAATTGTCTTCGCTTATCTTGTCTGCTTCAGACCATTTGCTAGATGTAAGAAACCCTTCCCAAGTTCTGAACCTTGATCGCGAGCTGCCATGATCGTAAGCTTATACACAGCACACTATAAAGATAAGACACAAACCGAAGCCAAAGAAGCACTTTTGTTTGAGATATAGGAAATTTTTCTGTGTTTCTCTTTTCCTATAAAGAAGGCGTTTCTAAGCTTAGTAACGCCCATCTAGAAGAGAAACTTGCATGCAAGGTATATTGGAGCGGCTTCAAAGGCTATAAGTGGGGTAAGACGAGGCTTCTAAGCGCACTACCAGCGTATATAAAAAAAAGAGTACCGCCGAATACCGCGAAAAACAACAGCAAAAT
This sequence comes from Neoascia interrupta, assembly GCA_947623515.1. Classification (NCBI taxonomy): domain Eukaryota; kingdom Metazoa; phylum Arthropoda; class Insecta; order Diptera; family Syrphidae; genus Neoascia; species Neoascia interrupta. Next base: position 3,883,575 of record OX392463.1, read on the forward strand.
CGTATGGTTTAACCCGAAAAGCCTTGAAACCAAATCACGCGACGCAGTGGAAAATTACCGGGATAACTCTATCGGTACCATAGATCAAGAGTAAAGCGAACCTTCATGGTGCATCAAACGAGATCAGAGGGCAGTCGGTTCTTGGACCTAAGGTCGTGTGGTCACTTATTTAAATTCGGGCAATGACAGAAAAGTTTCGGACACGCGCGATGTAAGGCATAACAAAAAAAGCCAAAAGTAAAGTTCGTCGCGTTTAAATCTACAATATGGATAGAATTCCGCATATATCGATAGAACTCAAACTCGTGGAACACCTGAATTTCTACCCGAAAAAGACAAATAAAAAACTATTATGTGCCCTAAGAAGTTCTAAAAATAAATTCCAAAACGTGCAACCGTGACCACGAATACAAATAGCTATGTGTGATGTGCCTACAGAAAAAAAGCAATAACTAATAAGACACAATTTGCTCCGGATCCTCTGCTAAAATATTAATTAATCAAAAAAAAAGTGACATAATATTTTCTAAAAGACCCTATAAAGAACCTATAAAGACCCTATCAAGAAAAAAAAATAACTCCATATTAAAGTCCCGACCATCATATCTACCATACCAATATGATGCTAAAAGTGATTGCTCCAATTTAATTGCACAATCAAATTTACGAACTCACGCCTCTTTATCCGCACGCCTCTTCATCCGCTCAGCCTATCAAGCAGCGCCTCGTCAAGCCATCGTCAGCTTAGCAATTCTCAGCGAAGGGAGAGCTCGAAGAGCGACTTGTTACATACATCCCACCAGGAAGCTGCTCAACGATCACCGAAGTCTCCAAACGCCACCCACGGATTTAATTCATGTTTTTTTATTCCATTTTGTGAAGAGATATACTAAAATTTATTAGTTCTCTTAATTATTTCGGTATCTTTTTTTTTTGCGTTAGATTAAAGTACACTTCCTACCGTATATTACCGTATGTAGCCTACCCTAGAAAAAAAAAAGATAATAATAATTAGCCAAAGGAGTTCCGCTAATTTTAATAATATTCAATATTTCCCCCTCCCCCTCCTTCTTCACCTGATCGTTTTGCCCGCAAAGTATCCATTCTTGAAATTGCCGAGCTATTTTTTTTAAAATCTTAAAATTAATCGATGAAAGAGCGATTACCTAAATCTTAAATCTAAAGTCCGCGACTAGAAACTATACATATGCATGTGAAATATTATAAACATTTTGTGTTTGTGATCCTATTTGGGATAAACCGAGGAGAAACTGTGCACAGGATTCGCCGAGGTAATGGTTGTACCTTAAATCAACCGCAATGGTGAGTTTTTTTTTTTTTAATTTCTTTCCTATATTTCATATGTTATAATGTGTATAGTGTTTAATAAGTATGTGCTTAAACCATAATTTTCGGGTGCTTACTAGAGGTTTGAATTTTCAAAATATAAATTATTTTGTTCGGTAAAACATATTTAAAACTTAACATTTAAATCGAACTTATGGTATAAAAAAAAAAATATATACGATAAGGTTATTATTATCTTCTTAAATCTAGCGAATTCATTTAGTCTATCCATCAGGGCTCACATAAGTACGCCATCGGTGCGATTTTGTTTTTTTGGTTTAATTTTCCTACTTAAATATTGCCATGGGACTTGGAACATTTTTTAATGTGCGACCTTTATCTGCGAAACGATTACATCTATTTAGCCCCCTTAATCCCTACTCCCATATCCATGCATTAGATAAATTTGAAGTTTTGGCTACGTTTAACTAGTATTGTTAATAGATTTTTTTTTGGTAATTTACGAATTAATTGTAAAAGATCGATTGAATAACGTGTAAATTTTAAATTCAAAAAGGAACTATTTATTGTTATTAATTAATTAATTAATTTGTACATGATTTCATACTTTAACATAGAATAGTTAGTTGAACGGAATTTTTTTTTCAATAAATATTTTGTTTGTTTTTTTTGGATGATGTTTATCCAACTGCAAAGAACCTGTGTTGTGCATTTCTTTTGGTTTCGGTTTGATGCTTAGATTCTTTTTTGTTATTCTCGATTTGGTTTGCGGTGTTTCTTCTTCCCTGAGATGCTGGTTTTAAAATTGGGATGAAGTAATAAATTTCAGGATGGAATGTGGTGTGTGAGTACGGAAGATTACCGCTATATGTCGCTCTAAGGAGATTCTTATCTTCGTAAAGCAAGCAAGGGGTTACTACGTGAAATGAGACAGTAGTAGCCAAGGTGTATCCTAATGGTAACTTAGGATACAAAGGGGTGGGTACTCTCAGAGAGCTTCTTCATCTGTGCTCTCCTGACAACAAGGTTATTATCGACGGGATCGATTATACGATTCATACATTTCGGGTCCTTAATTTTTTTCAAGATTATAGTTTGACCAGATGTCATCTCGGGTCATGGTTTTTTTTTTCGCTAGTTTTTTTTTTTGTACATTAGGCCTGAAACAACTCGTAACACCGTCCTTTATTTTTGCAGCAAGAACCCCCCCACCGACGAGCTAGGTTGAGCTAAATGCAAGCAGGCCTGCAGCTGCGTAAAATGAAGGACACCCCTAGTGCATGTCTGCCTGGATGGGCTGAAGTATCCTGTCAGCTTCAGTTCTAAAGGTGGACCAAAATGCCTAGGGTGGGAAAGTATAGGAGGTGTTTCTTTGAATTGGTTTCAATGAGCATCTTAAATTTCCAGCTACTCCACCACCATAAAAAAAAAAAAAAGAGTAGAATTCGTTACAGGTGGCGCCCAACGTGGGGCCCGAAATTTGAATCTTATTGCATTTTTTTTCTCTTTTCTATCTTTGGTTTAGTCTCAATTTAGAGCACTGCTATACGCCGTGTTTTTAGCGTTGGCCGGTAGGTATATCCGATCCGCCGCAACGATACAATGCACGGTATGCAGATATACAGATTGACTTTAAAATCGCCTATGACCGGAATTAGGAAGAATTTGTCGCCTGATTCTACAGTGACATAGTGCGATAAATGTCATGCGAACTGAGAATGCACCTAGAGTGTATGAGTGTTAAAAAGGTATCTAAGTCCGGTAGAGCGGTGAACGCATTCCTGTGCTACGTCTGTTGCTTAGATGTGGTTAACATTCTCCTTCGTGTTCCTATCCATTTCCACCATTGGATGAACTCTCCATACCTAAAGCACTGTCCCTATTGTCAGAGCAAGTACTCAGACCTAGGTTAGCTGCAGATGCCTTAGTTGTATGGAATGCCATTGAGACGCAAAATTTCCAACAGAGCCAGCGATACCGTCGTATAACTTTTTGTCAGTATGTTTCAAGCATATATTTGGTATAACCCCTAACTCACACACCACATCCTAATATTTATGAGATACACCCTACACATATATATTATTTTAATTTTTTTTTTCTATTACAACAAAAGTTTTTTATTCTTGAAGTTTAATTTAGATTCCCTTGCTTTGATCTTTTTATTTTTTTTTGTTCGTACTAAATTCTTTAGTGTGAACTCATAAAATCCAAAATTTTTTTTTCCAATCAGTGAGGTCAACTTACTGATTTTTTTTTTGTACAAGGATGCGTGGACGTGGTAAGTCCCAACTCCAGAACGTCCAGAGTACTTATAATTTACGACACCCTCCAAGACATTTTCGTCGATTTTCATTAGGCGGCAATATGTCGGCCTTAGAACCGAATGCGGATGATTCCCTGGGCAACCCTGGACCCTCCGGTTCTAACCGAGCTGGTGTGGCAGCCGTGGTTACGGCTCAGGTGCATTCTTCAGCCCCACAAATCGCAGATGTTACTGCCAATAATAATCAGAACTCTCCAACCAGCAGCGAAGGAGAACAGTTTGAAAATTATGTGCAGGAGGTTGTCATGGCTACGGTTGGATTGAAACGTGCTGATGACATGCGCTTCATTCAACAAGAATTGGAGAGAAACAGACTTACTCTTCGCGAAGAAATGGCTGCAGTTGTACGTGAGTCCATTTCACACTTAATCCCAACAGTACGTCCGGAGCCTGAACCCACTCGTGGGCTATCGGCAGTAACCACCCCGGCACGTGAACAAGAAGACTTTCAAGTCAACCGACCACAAGTGACTAGCCATAGACCGCCGAATTTTCCTTCTCATCCAGAAGCGCCCGCTTTGGATCATGTTTACCCCGTAGACATGGCCCGCGGTTCGAATGTCGACAATTTCTTGGCGCAACTATCTCAGATGAATCTGAATGATCCGTCACCCCGTTCTGATTTGGCTGCGCAACCCCCATCCCCATCAAATTCATCCTCAAGGTACACAAATTACCACAAGTGGGGAATCAAATTCAACAATAAAGAGATCACGGTTGACGATTTCCTCTTTCGGCTCGAGCGAGTAAAGGAGAGCTATAATGTCAGCTGGGACGAGATTTTGTTAAACTTTCATCACTTTGTAGCCGGCCAAGTAGAATGCTGGTACTGGATGTTTCTGAAGAGTAATCCAGCAGCTACTTGGTCCACACTCAAACTTGCCCTGATAGAACAATATAGAAGTCTGGAGACGGACTCAGAACTTTCGCGTAAAATGGCTGAGCGCAAACAATTGCCAAACGAGAGTTTTGACGATTTTTACTCGGATTTGCTCCGAATTAACTCCAGACTACGCGTACCGAAGCCGAACCGTGAGATCATCGAGCTCATAAAGCAGAATGTTCGACGCCGCATAGGGGAGCTGTTGATAACCTTCAACACTCATAGTATTTCCGAGATGGTGTACGTATGCAGAACAGTGGAGAAGTACCTTCAGGGTTCGGATGCAAAAAAAAGACGAGATCCACCACTTCAAGCTGCAAACTGGCAGCGGCGCAATTTGAACGAAATTTCAGCCTCCCTGGACGAACTTCCCACCACAATAGAGGCTATAGAATTGCGAAGAAGAGAATCCAGTAATATTCATTGCTGGAATTGTAAGGTCCTGGGACATGCGTTCCATGATTGCCCCAATCCGCAACGAAACCTCTTCTGCTACCGATGTGGGCGAGAAAACGCTACGACCCCTAAATGCGACCGATGTACGGGAAACCTCCTGAAGAGCAATCCTCGAACCGGGGAGAGTTGCTCGGAGGAAAGGAACCCGGAGCAATAAGTTCTAACACACCTGATATAGGAAAAATTACCCTGCTACGACGCCCTGACTTGACTTCATCTGACGTATCCATAACTGCTAATGCTTCTGATCCTCCACAGCTATTACCTGTTCATAAGACCCTTCACGAGCGGCAAAGGGACTATTTCAAGGCACGTAATAGGATCTTTGGTTCTTCTTTATCCCCGAAATTGAAAAAACTGAGGGAAAAATTTAAAAATAAGAAAAAACAATATTGGGCGATAGCGTCGACTACTCTAAGTGGTTTGACTGAAGACCCTCGCCCATATGTCTCGGTAAACCTGCTTGGCCAAGACTGGCTAGGGTTACTAGATAGTGGGGCATGTATTAGTTGCCTGGGAGAAGGAGCTTTGGAATTCCTAAAGAAGAATAACATCACGTTCAAAAATGTTTCATCTACCGTTTCGACCGCTGATGGCCAACATCAAGCCATAGTGGGTAAAATTACAACACAAGTAACTTACAAAAATCAATCATCCGATATTGACCTTTATATTGTGCCATCTTTGAAGCAGAAATTATATTTGGGTATAGATTTCTGGAAGGCTTTTCAGCTAGCTCCGGAGATTATATCTGAAATAAGTCATGCCCGTCCGCCTGAAAATAGTAAAACCGAAGTCCTCAAGAACGCTCATCCTATGTCACCTGATGAATCCAAGAAACTGAAAGCTGTCATTAAGGAATTTCCTTCCTTCGCACAGCTTGGTCTTGGAAAAACACATTTAATGGAGCATACCATTGACACCGGGGATGCTGAACCCATTAAACAACGTCATTATCCCATTTCTCCAGCGGTACAAACTCTGATGTATGCGGAGGTGGATCGCATGCTAGAAATGGGTGTCATTGAAGAGAGTACTAGTGCATGGAGCTCGCCCGTTGTGCTTGTTCGTAAGCCGGGGAAAAATCGGCTGTGCCTAGACTCTCGGAAGTTGAATAAAGTCACCAAAAAGTTTGCGTATCCTCTTCCGTTTATTGATGGGCTGCTGGGAAGGTTGTCGGATACACATTTCATCTCCAGTGTAGACCTAAAAGACGCCTTCTGGCAGATACCGCTGGAGCAAAGTTCACGGGAAAAGACCGCGTTTACCATTCCCGGTAGACCGCTCTACCACTTCAAAGTGATGCCCTTCGGTCTGTGCAATGCGCCTCAAGCACTGTCCAAATTGATGGATAAAGTGATCCCGCATGAGTTGAGAGAGCAAGTGTTTGTCTACCTTGACGACTTGCTCATAATCTCGCGGACTTTCGAGGAACACCTTCGAATATTGGCGTGCATTGCTAAAAGACTGTCGGAAGCTGGCTTGACCATTAATGTGGAAAAGTCCAAATTCTGCTACCAGGAGCTTCAGTACCTGGGGTACATAGTGGCAAATGGATGTCTTAAGACAGATCAGTCAAAAATAGCTGCCATATCCGATTTTCCCATACCAAAATCTGCACGACAAGTAAGGAGATTCCTTGGTATGGCTGGCTGGTATAGGAGGTTCGTGAAGGATTTCTCAACCTTAGCGTCCCCTATATCAGACACCCTCAAGAAAGGTGTGAAATTCTGCTTTGGTAAAGAAGCTATAGATGCCTTTAACGCTATCAAGACCAAGTTGACTTCAGCTCCCGTTTTAGTCAACCCTGACTTCAACAAAGAATTTATAATTCTGTGTGATGCATCCGCTACCGGAATCGGATGTGTGTTGTGTCAGGAAGATGAGGAGGGAGTTGAACGTCCAATTTATTTCTATTCGCACAAATTAAATCCGGCTCAACGTAACTATACAGTTACTGAACGCGAGTGCTTAGCAGCTGTCAGAGGTGTAAAAAAGTTTAGACCATACGTGGAAGGCCACAAGTTTAGAATCATCACGGACCACGCAAGCCTCAAGTGGCTAATGAGCCTAAAGGATCCTACCGACAGGTTGGCGCGCTGGAGCCTTAGGTTACAGGGATACACCTTTGATATCGAGCACCGTAAGGGCAACCAACACGTAGTACCTGATGCGCTTTCGCGTGTGCATGAAGTTGACGCTTTGGAGCTTGGCAACTCGATATCAAAGGACTCTTCCGACGTCCTTCACATAGATCTTGCCGATTCGAGCTTCCAGTCCGAACAATACCGCAAGATTATTGAACACGTCGTAGAACAACAAGAACAGCTACCTGACCTTCAAGTCTCGAACAATTTCGTGTACAAGAAGGTCAGACACTGTACAGGTAATCCCTTAGACGACGACCTAGCCTGGAAACTGTGGGTTCCAAGCGCGTTGACCGGCCGGCTGATCTTGTTGGCTCATCGCCCTCCGAGAGCTTCGCATGGTGGTATCGCTAAGACATTATATCGCTTACGTCAACAATTTTACTGGCCAAACATGGCTTCGCAGGTAAAGGCATTTGTAAGCAACTGCGAAATCTGTAAAACTACGAAAGCACCAAATTTTACTCTGAGAGGTGAGATGGGTAAGGCCTTTGTTGTGGACCGACCTTTTCAACACCTGTACCTTGATTTCCTTGGTCCGTATCCGCGTTCGAGGTCCGGGAATACACAAATAGTAATTGCACTGGATCAGCTGACAAAATTCACTTTCATCAAACCTCTGAAAAGAGCTACTGCGGATGCGGTGTTAAAATTTCTGCGAGATGACATTTTCTTTGTTTTTGGGGTACCCGAAAGTATCCTGTCCGATAATGGCACCCAATTTGTCAGCAAGGAATTTACTCGAATGGTTGAAGTTTTTGGCACCAAGCACTACCGAACTGCCATTTATTCCCCGCAGGCGAACGCAAGTGAGCGGGTGAATAGATCCATCCTTGCTTCAATTCGAGCTTATGTCAATCCAAAACAGACAAATTGGGATGCTAATTTGTCGTCGATAAATTGCGCCCTTCGAACTGCTGTTCACTCCGCCATTGGAATGTCGCCCTACGAAGCTCTCTTTGGCCAACGCATGATTGAGCACGGGGACGATTACAAACTTTTGAAAGAGCTAAACGCCTTAAATAATTCGGAGTTGCGATGGCTTAGTAAGCCAGAAAAAATGAATATGATACATTCCTATATTAAAGATTCGTTAGAGAAGGCACACAGTCAGTATGAAAAATCCTACAACTTGCGCAGCAGGATAATTTCTTACGAGGCAGGCGAAGACGTATATAAGAGGAATTTTGTTGCGAGCGATGCATCTAAACACATAAACGCAAAGCTGTGTCCCAAATTCGTAAAGGTCAAAGTAACCAAGGCAATAGGTAACAATCTGTATCGTGTTAAAAATGAAAATGGAACAGAAGTGGTTGTTCACTCAAAAGATCTAAAACGATAAATACCCTCTTGACTCTGTCGACAATATAGTGGCTAGCTCAGCGTGTGCATGAGACTAACTACCAACAGAAAAAAAAAAGTTCTATACCTACCTTTCATATTTCCTACGTTTATATTAAGGAAAGAACAAGACAATGGGTTTCGTTCTTATCCATGTCCTTCAGGCAAGTTCAATACATGGATAAGTTTTGTAAGAAACCCTTCCCAAGTTCTGAACCTTGATCGCGAGCTGCCATGATCGTAAGCTTATACACAGCACACTATAAAGATAAGACACAAACCGAAGCCAAAGAAGCACTTTTGTTTGAGATATAGGAAATTTTTCTGTGTTTCTCTTTTCCTATAAAGAAGGCGTTTCTAAGCTTAGTAACGCCCATCTAGAAGAGAAACTTGCATGCAAGGTATATTGGAGCGGCTTCAAAGGCTATAAGTGGGGTAAGACGAGGCTTCTAAGCGCACTACCAGCGTATATAAAAAAAAGAGTACCGCCGAATACCGCGAAAAACAACAGCAAAATCGTATGGTTTAACCCGAAAAGCCTTGAAACCAAATCACGCGACGCAGTGGAAAATTACCGGGATAACTCTATCGGTACCATAGATCAAGAGTAAAGCGAACCTTCATGGTGCATCAAACGAGATCAGAGGGCAGTCGGTTCTTGGACCTAAGGTCGTGTGGTCACTTATTTAAATTCGGGCAATGACAGAAAAGTTTCGGACACGCGCGATGTAAGGCATAACAAAAAAAGCCAAAAGTAAAGTTCGTCGCGTTTAAATCTACAATATGGATAGAATTCCGCATATATCGATAGAACTCAAACTCGTGGAACACCTGAATTTCTACCCGAAAAAGACAAATAAAAAACTATTATGTGCCCTAAGAAGTTCTAAAAATAAATTCCAAAACGTGCAACCGTGACCACGAATACAAATAGCTATGTGTGATGTGCCTACAGAAAAAAAGCAATAACTAATAAGACACAATTTGCTCCGGATCCTCTGCTAAAATATTAATTAATCAAAAAAAAAGTGACATAATATTTTCTAAAAGACCCTATAAAGAACCTATAAAGACCCTATCAAGAAAAAAAAATAACTCCATATTAAAGTCCCGACCATCATATCTACCATACCAATATGATGCTAAAAGTGATTGCTCCAATTTAATTGCACAATCAAATTTACGAACTCACGCCTCTTTATCCGCACGCCTCTTCATCCGCTCAGCCTATCAAGCAGCGCCTCGTCAAGCCATCGTCAGCTTAGCAATTCTCAGCGAAGGGAGAGCTCGAAGAGCGACTTGTTACATACATCCCACCAGGAAGCTGCTCAACGATCACCGAAGTCTCCAAACGCCACCCACGGATTTAATTCATGTTTTTTTATTCCATTTTGTGAAGAGATATACTAAAATTTATTAGTTCTCTTAATTATTTCGGTATCTTTTTTTTTTGCGTTAGATTAAAGTACACTTCCTACCGTATATTACCGTATGTAGCCTACCCTAGAAAAAAAAAGATAATAATAATTAGCCAAAGGAGTTCCGCTAATTTTAATAATATTCAATATTTCCCCCTCCCCCTCCTTCTTCACCTGATCGTTTTGCCCGCAAAGTATCCATTCTTGAAATTGCCGAGCTATTTTTTTTAAAATCTTAAAATTAATCGATGAAAGAGCGATTACCTAAATCTTAAATCTAAAGTCCGCGACTAGAAACTATACATATGCATGTGAAATATTATAAACATTTTGTGTTTGTGATCCTATTTGGGATAAACCGAGGAGAAACTGTGCACAGGATTCGCCGAGGTAATGGTTGTACCTTAAATCAACCGCAATGGTGAGTTTTTTTTTTTTTAATTTCTTTCCTATATTTCATATGTTATAATGTGTATAGTGTTTAATAAGTATGTGCTTAAACCATAATTTTCGGGTGCTTACTAGAGGTTTGAATTTTCAAAATATAAATTATTTTGTTCGGTAAAACATATTTAAAACTTAACATTTAAATCGAACTTATGGTATAAAAAAAAAAATATATACGATAAGGTTATTATTATCTTCTTAAATCTAGCGAATTCATTTAGTCTATCCATCAGGGCTCACATAAGTACGCCATCGGTGCGATTTTGTTTTTTTGGTTTAATTTTCCTACTTAAATATTGCCATGGGACTTGGAACATTTTTTAATGTGCGACCTTTATCTGCGAAACGATTACATCTATTTAGCCCCCTTAATCCCTACTCCCATATCCATGCATTAGATAAATTTGAAGTTTTGGCTACGTTTAACTAGTATTGTTAATAGATTTTTTTTTGGTAATTTACGAATTAATTGTAAAAGATCGATTGAATAACGTGTAAATTTTAAATTCAAAAAGGAACTATTTATTGTTATTAATTAATTAATTAATTTGTACATGATTTCATACTTTAACATAGAATAGTTAGTTGAACGGAATTTTTTTTTCAATAAATATTTTGTTTGTTTTTTTTGGATGATGTTTATCCAACTGCAAAGAACCTGTGTTGTGCATTTCTTTTGGTTTCGGTTTGATGCTTAGATTCTTTTTTGTTATTCTCGATTTGGTTTGCGGTGTTTCTTCTTCCCTGAGATGCTGGTTTTAAAATTGGGATGAAGTAATAAATTTCAGGATGGAATGTGGTGTGTGAGTACGGAAGATTACCGCTATATGTCGCTCTAAGGAGATTCTTATCTTCGTAAAGCAAGCAAGGGGTTACTACGTGAAATGAGACAGTAGTAGCCAAGGTGTATCCTAATGGTAACTTAGGATACAAAGGGGTGGGTACTCTCAGAGAGCTTCTTCATCTGTGCTCTCCTGACAACAAGGTTATTATCGACGGGATCGATTATACGATTCATACATTTCGGGTCCTTAATTTTTTTCAAGATTATAGTTTGACCAGATGTCATCTCGGGTCATGGTTTTTTTTTTCGCTAGTTTTTTTTTTTGTACATTAGGCCTGAAACAACTCGTAACACCGTCCTTTATTTTTGCAGCAAGAACCCCCCCACCGACGAGCTAGGTTGAGCTAAATGCAAGCAGGCCTGCAGCTGCGTAAAATGAAGGACACCCCTAGTGCATGTCTGCCTGGATGGGCTGAAGTATCCTGTCAGCTTCAGTTCTAAAGGTGGACCAAAATGCCTAGGGTGGGAAAGTATAGGAGGTGTTTCTTTGAATTGGTTTCAATGAGCATCTTAAATTTCCAGCTACTCCACCACCATAAAAAAAAAAAAAAAGAGTAGAATTCGTTACATAGACCGTTTTCACCTGCCATAAGGGAAAACTTAAATATCGAAGCTTGGCGGCCTGGCTGCAACTCCGATCTGAAGGAATATTTTTTTTGTATAAATTCTTATATTAGGCAAGCAGTAAGGAGTCATTTTGGCTGTTTATTAGCTGAAAAACCAAAAGGCTTTAGTGTATATATTCCTTCGTCTGGAATTCGGGAAAGCAAAAGCCTATATTAAAGGCTCTGATTGCCGCACATTTACTTTAAGGAAATCATACGACTTGTTTCAACAATCAGGACATACTCCTGCTGCAAGTTGCCTTACAGGTCCCAACCAACACGAAGTTATTTATTTCGTAACCCAGCGTTGTTTTCAGCATGGAAGTTTGACATCAGACCATATCTTCTTCCTACGCCAAACCCTGAAAAAATACAGACTTTAGATTCGATGCGTACCAGTTTTTGATCAACAGTAAGGCCGCATGAGAGAGCGCTAGTGCAAGAAAAAGCTCCACAAGACGGACCATATAAGACGTTTCAAACTTTTACCAGATTTCGCCAAGGTAACGCACTGTCACTATCACGGTGACTTTTTTTAAATTCGTCCTTTAGAAAGTATCGAAAGGCAGATGTTAACACGGAAAATACTTTTTACCAACAGGAGCTTGCTTATAGCCAGATAACGACATCATTGTTTCCTCCCAAAGTGCCTCATATTAGAGGCTTTAGAAAGTTGGAAGTAAAGCTTAAGGCGAAATACTCTGTTTTTATACCCGACCGAGGGTATATTAATTTTAATGCATAATTTGTAACACAGTGAAATAATCACAGTAGACCCCTAAGACCTTTTAGATCGAGACCGACAGGTAAGTTGATTAAGCCATGTCCGTCCGTCTGTCCGTCTGTCCGTATGTATGCAGTTTTGAGGTCTTTAAAATTGAGCGGAAACTTAAACTTGCAGCGTTGCTTGGTTCTCATTTTATACAGACAAAGTATGAAAATTGAGAAGATCCGCCCCTAGCCACGCCCACAATCGGCTTGAATGTCAGACAACCTCAAATTTACATTTTATTTCAAAATGGCTTTTTTGGTGGGGAGCAATATCGACCAGAAGCCTTTATTAAGACAAAAATTGGACCGCCCACTCTATTGACCATGTCCACTTTTAGCATCTGAAATCTTTGAAAACCTTTTGAACCTGAATTGTTCTACAGTATGGGCCTATCTCAAATTTTGATACCACTTATTGGGAATTTAAGAAAACACCTACTTTGAGGTACCTTGACCCATACTAACACAAATATCTCCGCTAACACTTACAACAGGTACTTCATTTAGGACTTACATTTTAGAAGAAATAGTACTCCTTTTAACTGCATTAAAATAAAATTGATGACTTTTTTAACTTTTGAGATATTTGCTTTTAAGTGGGATCCTTTTTCCCTGCCCATGACATTTTTTTGACTTTCAAGACACATTTCTGCGAAAAATGCGTAATAAACATATCGGTAATTTTTTTTTCTGGTGCACCTAACAATACTTAATAAAAATTGCAAAAGACAAGTTACCCGAAAAACCCACAGATTTTATGATACTTGGGAAATTCCATAGCAGGTAAAATTATGAAAAACTCTTTTCACGAAGCCGCGACAGGTATAAGGTGGAAATATGATTTGTTACCTACTTTTATAACCGCGATTGCCAACAAGAACGATTTTTTGACTATGTATTAATAATTAACGTAGGTTTTAGAGCATGCATTTTTATTAGACTACCTGATAAAAAGGTAATTTCCCTATCATTTTTCTGTTAAATCCCAAAAAGGATTAAGTTTGAGGTTGGTCGCCTAGTTGGAAAATTTACCTAATGTAAATTGTATGAAAGGTTAGAAAACAAAATTAAATCCATCAAAGTCATTTTTGAAGCCGAGGTGACACAACAGTTGTTAAGAAACCATACTTGAAATGGCATCTTTTACAAACGAAGAATACGCCGATATTATCTACGTTTATGGGATGTGCAACGGAAGTTCTATTAGAGCACAACAAAGATACCATCAGCTTTATCCTAACCGAAGAGTACCTAATCCCCGCGTATTTACGAATTCGTTTCGAAGACTTCGGGAAACGGGATCTGTTTCAACAAGACGACCTAACGCAGGAGCTTCACCAGGAAGAATTGCAGTTGATGAAAGAATACTGGAAGCGGTTGCAAATGATCCATCAATCAGCATCAGGCGCTTATCCTTCCGATTTAATGTTTCAACACATAAAATTGTTCGTCTGCTGCATACGGAAAACTTGTATCCATACCACCATACACCTGTGCAGGAACTGCTTCCAGTGATTTGGAGCCGAGACTTGAGATTTGCAACTGGTTGTTAGAGCGGAACTTGGATGACAACGGTTTTATAAGCTGAATCCTATGGACGGACGAATCTCAATTTACTAGAGATAGGATTACAAATTTTCACAATGTACACACATGGGCTGCGGAAAACCCACACACAAGGAGAGAGTCATCATTTCAACACAGATTTAGCGTCAATTTGTGGGCAGGTGTTATTGGAAACAACTTAATCGGTCCCTTTATCTGGAATTTTTGCGCAATGATTTAACAGATCTACTGGAGGATGTTCCGGTAACTCAACGAGCTTCGTCATATTTTCAACAGGATGGAGCCCCAGCCCACGTTGGTCGCGAGGTTAAGAATTGGCTGGATGAAAAGTACGCTGGTCGTTGGATAGGAAGAAATAGACCAGTTCACTGGCCTGCAAGATCTCCAGACCTTACAATTATGGATTTTTTTGTATGGGGGAGAATGAAAGAACTTGTTTATTCTACAGAAATATCAACTCTAAATGATTTAGAAGATCGCATTCTCCAAGCCTCGTCACAAGTGAGGCAGGAGTTATCCTCAATAAACGTTGACAGCGCAATCCAAAAACGGGCTCTAGCATGCATACAAAATGGAGGAGGACACTTTGAACACCTTATTTGATTGTAAAGTTAACTTAATGAAATAAAAAAAAAAACATAAACCAAACACAAGCATTTTTATTCAGACTAATAGGAATTGAACACTATGAATCGAGTTTTTCATAATTTTACCTGCTATGGAATTTCCCAAGTATCATAAAATCTGTGGGTTTTTCGGGTAACTTGACTTAGCAATTTTTATTAAGTATTGTTAGGTGCACTAGAAAAAAAAATTACTGATATGTTTATTACGCATTTTTCGCAGAAATGTGTCTTGAAAGTCAAAAAAATGTCACGGGCAGGGAAAAAGGATCCGACTTAAAAGCAAATATCTCGAAAGTTAAAAAAGTCATCAATTTTATTTTAATGCAGTTAAAAGGAGTGCTATTTCTTCTAAAATTTAAGTCCTAAATGAAGTACCTGTTGTTAGTGTTAGCGGAGATATTTGTGTTAGTATGGGTCAAGGTACCTCAAAGTAGGTGTTTTCTTAAATTCCCAATAAGTGGTATCAAAATTTGAGATAGGCCCATACTGTAGAACAATTTTTTTCTTCAAATATACCCAAGAATCTTGTGTCAAAATATTTGCATCGAATTTGGAAACACCCTGTATACTGTAGAACTACAGGCATTGCACGCTCTCGCAGGACACCACCTTGTACGTGAGTAGAGCCCCACACCGTCCACCGACATGGCCTTTAAGGCGGAAATATATCTGGCCTTCTGCTTTATCATGTCTTTATTCATGTCGGGTTCTTCTTTTTGTGCGTTAGGAGTTTCCTCAGTGCTTCCGCAGCCTTTTCCACCTATAGGCTTACTTCATGAGCTCTGAACAGTAATACCTTGATCCCTTTTTACTCTTAGATTTTGAGAAGTTGTAATTCAGAATCGTTTCATAGTCTCTAAATCACCTTTATGGACTGGCTACTTATTTACAGTGTGTGTAGTTTATAGTATACATTTGAAGACTGAAAAAACTAGTGGGAGGGTTACAGTCCGCTTAGGCGAATCGTTGGATACCCCATCCCAATTGACCGCTGTCGAGCTCCGCATTGTGTCATAAATCACCTAAGAAAGGGGCGTGGCATCCAACCCTTCTCAACAACATCGTATTTTTGTTTATATTTTTTATCAGAAGTGGTATACACGTGTTGACTGCATTTTTATAATAAAAATTTGGTTTATACTTAAAAACGCCCCCAAAAGTGGGCGTGGCGAAAATTTTTTCAGTTGAGTTGATATCTTACGCACATATCTGAACATTTTATAGTGCAAGTTTTTTGGATTTAAAGCAAATATATCAAATAAAATCCGTTTATTAGAATGCATATTAAATATGACCATGCCTACAAGGGGGTGGTTTTCGCTTTTTTTTTTAAATGCCCATCACAATACACTTAAGCGAGGATATTGCATACCAAATTTCAGCTTGCTACGACAATTTTGAATTTTCATGCTATTAAGTAAAGCGGGCGTTTTAGTGGGCGGATTTCAAAAAACTTCACACTTGTACTGCTTCGGGACCTAAAAAGAACAAATATCGAGTCTCAAGTTCTTAGCTTAAAATTTAAGGCCTAAAAACAACCGACAGACGGACGGGCGGACGGACAGACGGACAAGGCCCATTCGACTTACAATTCGGTCTCGATCGTATGCCCTTAAGGTCTCGGGGGTCTACGGTGATTATTTCTCTATGTTACAAACTATGAATCATACTTAATATACCTCCTATCCTATGGGATGGGGTATAAAAATTAAGTGTCTTTACCCGGAGAGCTTGTGGTTTAGAATAGCAGTCACTATGGTCGTCATTTGATTCACCGATCTGTCGTTTTTAAGTTTAAACCAACGAACAATCCCGCTCTTTACATGTGATTTTCTTACAGCCTCTCCAGACTGTACCTTTTTCACTTTGTTTACCCTCAATGTGGGGATTAAAGGGCACTGGCGATATTTTGGCCTCATCTTGCATTACCATCTGGATGGATACTTATGTAGGACTCAGCATTGAAATGCTCAAAATACCATTAGGAAGCTCTATCCGGCTTTAGCTTCACGATTTTGAATCGGAAACGTCCAAGGCCACTCATTGGATTTAATCCCGGATAGTTAACATGTAACGACTACTTTTTAAGATTCCGGAAATGGCCCATTTCCAAAACCGACGTGCATTTCCTGCAGAATTTCCCGTATTTTCGACTGTGGAACCACAAGCTGCATGCATCCTCAAGGAACTAATTAATTGGGCATTGTTTATTTTGTCTATTTCAATTTCGTAGTACGATAAATATCCTTTCATATTATATGATATGACACCCGGGGCGACAGGATATTTCTAATGGAAAATCAGTCAATCATTAAATTAAGTTTTTCCCTTTAAAATATTACACAATTACTGCTTTTCGCTTTAATTTTGCAAACTCGATGTTTTAGAGTTAACCCAGCCCATAAACTCAAACCCTTTCTCTATTTTGGAAAATATTTTTCCAATTATTATCTGGAAAAAATACATTTCAATTTAAAATATTTCCGAGAAAGTCGAGCATTATTTATATTCATGCAACACAGGCTCAAAACAGACACAAAATAATGAAATTTTTGAAATTCAATTAAATAATAATTGTAATTAATAATCACACACTTAAATTGTTTTCTTTTCTGTAAGACTTTCCTGGCGTATACATAGGTAACCACCACATAATAACCCCTAAATTGGTGAACACAATTTATACACTGCTGAAACTCTACGAATTAAATTCTTTTTATTAAGGATATCCTTATTTGCATAACTTTTTTCCGTAAAGGACTAAAATGATTATTTCATTCAAGGATAAAACTAGTAAATTTACATATCTAGTTTTTAAAAAACATAATTGAAATGTAAGGGTGATTGCTTCTTTTTGATACCAACGCTGGCGTTTTCACTCATTTTCTATAAGGGACAGGTTGTATAGATAAAACTATAAGGTGGTATTGGCTTTGACCATTTACACAGCCGCTAGAGTTTTGACTCTTCCAAAGATCTCCCATTATTATACGTTTGTATAATCTGACGACTCGACTTGACATTCCAGAAGGATTTTATTTCATATGGCAAAAATATTCTGATATTGCTTCTTTTGCCTCTCAAACCTCATAATATGACGAACTAGTTTACTTTGGTGAATACAAACAAGACAAACAGTGAAGTAACGAATATTTATTAATATTGCTGGGTGCATAGAAATCTGATATAAATGCTCTCAATCATAGAACCCAAAAACATCAGTATAATCATCATCCTATCTATAGAAACAGAACTCAGCCCAAGTAATAAAGGATGTCTTGTACACAAGGCAGCCTACCGAATCTGACAAAAGGATTTTATGGCAATCAATCCCAGTCACTGAAAGCGAGCAGTAAAATATTATTGTATTTATCTTGCGTGACTATATCCAATGCAAGACATGGGAATATTGAAATTTACTTCGATGTTGTGTATTACTCAAGGACAAAATTTTACACAGGCCTTTTTCAATAAATCCAAACTTACAGGAGTGGAAATTCTAATTTAGTGAGTTTTCACATTATTGTTTACATCGAACAAACAAAGTTAAGGTAAATTTAAATAGAAAATTGACTAGATTTACCAGTTGATTTCAATACAGGCGGCTGCACTAAAAATTCATAAATGCAAAAAGGAAAATAAATACATGAAGGATAATTTATCGTCAAGAAATCGATTTCTTAAGGATTGTGGGTGAAGTAATCAAATTAAGGAGTTGTTTGTTTATGCCCATCAATTCATATCTTGATATACGATTACATTTTGCAGGACTTGTGGTTTTATAATGTATAATTTTCATTATTGACCTCATTTCAGTTTCGGGTATATCCGTTCTTTACGGTACAAAATTTCTTAAAATGTTGCCTATATTCGAATGAAGTTTTCCAGCTCTTTCAAATTTATGCAATTGTTGAGTGCTTTCTTATATCTTTTGAGGATTTCTTTTAATTAGTTTTTTTCTAGCTGGTATTATTCTTAAGTCAAGAGACTTCAAGAAATTATCTTTTGAATTTGAGTTTAATTGAAACAAGCTGAGAAGTGTATGTGCTTTTCGATTTGATTCAAGTTGGATACAATAGAAATAATTGTGACGGTGACAAAGATTTTTGCGTCCATGAAAAACATTTTTTTGAAGTTGTTTTTATATGTCGTTGTCAAATTCCCTACTGAAAATTTCACCACCCATTGGAAACTGGAAATATATCTTCGTCTAATATATGAGCCTCTTACCGGACCCCCTACCCTGCACGACTTTGAATAGAGAGCGATGAATCCTCTCTTCACATACTAATGAATATCCCGATACTTCTCGTCTAAGAAAAAACATCCTCTTTAAGCAACCTCCTCCCTAAGACAGAAAATTAAAGTTGTGATAAAACGTTGAGATTTTGTATTCCGCATGCTTGCCGAAATTGATTGTCATTTTTCGTGCCCACCAAAATTAAATAACACAATTCAGAGCTTAACAGGGACTAAACAGTCTATTGCGAGTGTCACAAACTTATTATTCTATTTTGTATTATAGAATAATGAGCAAATGCTTATGTTCTCTGCTCTATGGACAGTGGACACTCTAGGCTGCTTTTGACAGAAAGTGTTCGTATTTGACTCAAGCAAACAATTCTGAGGTTCAATCAATCAAATATTTCTGGACAAACAAGCCATTCTACTGATCAAACTTTGAAGAGCTATGAAGCTTTGACGATGCGCTTTGGCTGAGATAACTTTCTGGTTGTCCATGTCTGATGGGCAATGGGACTGATGGTACGGGAATCGATTATTCTGTCCTACAGTAAAACTACGCTTATTATCCCCATTATACAGTCAGCAGAACCACTATCCTCATACCTATAACACCAATTAAAATTTCCATAAAATATCCCCTCGGTTCAACATTGGTGGTTCAGCATTGTGGTGCTTCCTCGAGCACATTCCTTGTTTCAAAAGCGAAATAACATAATGAATAGAGAACTGCATATAGCCACAAAGTGCCTCTGGGTTTAAATATGCTTTCGAAAAATTTGAAAGGTTTGTTTTTTTATCAGTGACAACACCGAAACTTTCTGAATTGGAAACGTCTGGCTTTGTTCGAGAACCGGCAACACATTGAATTGCAAACATAGCTGTTACCCTATTTCATAGTTGACTGTTTGAATAAATTGAAGTTTTTATTGAATAAATATTTAATTTTCTTTACTGCTTGATTAATTCGGGAATTTATAAAGAATTCAATTTAATCCGATGAATTGGAAAAATACTTTAATACTGTAATAGCGGTGGGAATCACAATGGTCGATTCCAATTGAAAATAAAAGTTTGTTAAATTTTAAAAAGTTATCTGTGGTCGAGAACTATTTGCTTTGGAAGGCACAAAATTTAATTTGCGCGCTAAAATGGAATGTGGAAAAGTATTGAAATACCAAAAAAAGCATTACAAAGTGAAACTATTCGAATAAAAAAATGTAGTAGAATTTATTTGATATTATTCTTTGATAGGGAAAAATCAACGTTTTGGTAGGTATCAAACTTAGAAAGCCTACCTGACTACATCGATGTGCGAAACTTTCTATTTTTAAAAGCTCAAATATGAAATTTAAGTACAAACTAGCGAGGGGTTACATTTCGCAATAGACTGTTTAGTCCCTATTAAGCTCGAAGATATATCTCCAGTTTCCAATGGGTGCTGCAATTTCCAGTAGGGGTTTTTACAACGACAGGTAAAAAACAAGAAAGTAAGTGCAAGAGTTCGTCTGTAACGAATTTCTAAATATCCGACCCTCTTTACCCATCAACACCAAATTTAAAATTTTTTGGTCCGTTTCATATACTGAATGTCAATTATTTGTGCTGGCCACGCCCCTAAATAAGGGCGTAGGCCGAAAATTTAAATCAACTAACTCTAATTTGGTTGAAAACACGAGAAAATGGGTTAAAAGCGAATATTTATACTTAAAAAACAGTTTTATTCCCAAAAACGCCCCCTAAAAGTGGGCGGAGCTCAATGCTTTGTATGCAAAAAACTTAGCAAATGATAATATCTTTAATATTTGTCATAGATTTTTTTCTAATTTAGAATGAATATCCCGAGAAATCAGGTTTTCAAAGATTTCAGATATTAAAAGTGGGCATGGTCAATAGAGTGGGCGGCCCAATTTTAGTCTAATTAAAGGCTTCTGGTCGATATTGCTCTCCACCAAAATTTGAGTTCATATGTTCTGTCTATCTTGACCAAAAGGTATTTTGAAATAAAATATAAATTTGAGGTTGTCTGACATTCACGCCAATTGTGGGCGTGGCTGTGGGCGGGTTTTGTCAATTTTCATATTTTGTCTATACAAAATAAGAACCAAGCAACGCTGCAAGTTTCAGCTTCCTAGCTCAATTTTAAAGACCTCGAAACTGCATACATACGGACAGACGGACGGACGGACGGATGGACGGACGTGGCTTAATCGACTTACCTGTCGGTCTCGATCATATCTCTAAAAAAGTCTTAGGGGTCTACGGTGATTCACTGCGTTACAAACTATACATCAAACTTAATATACCCTGCGTCGGGTATAAAAATATAAAAAAAAATTTTTTCATTGATGCAAAAATTTTTATCACCAGAAAATGTTTTCCATAACCAGTAAGTGCAAGACTGCCTATGTAATAGCTTCGGTCCGTCTGTAACGGACCGCGATATACCCTATTTCTATTCTTATTCTTCTTTTCATTCCTATTCTCCTTTTCATTTCTTTTCTCCTTTCCATTCCTATTCTCCTTTCCCTTCGTCTATTTTTTTGTTTTCCATCCCCGTCCCGTAACCTTTTATATATCATTTTAAATAGAAAAAACAATCCTTTTAAGCTTTTGTTCACTTTTTTTTAAAGAGTCATGGCATGTCGAACCCCTTTTACCGCATATCAATATTAGCATAGAAATATCCAAGTTTGCGGCTAAAATGTACGCAAAACTGTAATTTTTTGGTTCAAATTCAATAATTTTGTGAAATTGACCTCTACAGATGGGCGTGGCCGAAAACTTTGTATGAACGAAATCTGGAATAGTATCCGGTGTTTTCTTTATGTGGTAAATTTTATTTCTTATTCTATACTTAGTAAAGCTAAAAAGCAGTCGAAATCCATGTTTTTCTGGAAGTTTATAGGTTTTTATGGAATTGTGCCTCTAAACATGGGTGTGGCTCAAAAATTTGTATGAATCATATGTAGAACTACATATTTGCTGCATAACATATTAAGTAAAAATTTTTCGAGTTGGAGCCAATATTTTTTTTTATTCGATGCCAAAAATGTAATTGTTTGGGTAGAATTCAACAATTTCGTAATATCAACCTCTAAACATGGGCGTGGCCAAAAACTTTGAAGGAACGAAATCTAGTATAGAACCCGGTGAAACCAATGTGCTAAATTTTATTTCTTATCCTTACTTAGGTTAGGCTAAAAAGTAGTCGAAATCAATGTTTTCTGAAAAAATTTAGGTTTTTCTTAAATTCTGCCTCCAAATGTGGGCGTGGCCCAAAACTTTGTATGAAAAGAATCTTAAAATAAGTGTTTTCTACATAATATATTAATTAAAAGTTTTTCGATTTGCAAGAAAAATATTGAATAAATTGCATTTGAAATTACACTTTCAATCGATGCCACGCCCACAAGGCGCAGTCTGCGGACTTTGTTTTTATTTTTTATGACTTGCAATCATTAGAAAATGCAAAATAATAAATTTCAGCTTTTCAAGACGTCTTACAGTCTTGTAAGCACCGGAGGTTGTTGCACATTCAGACCGATTGTGGGCGTGTCTGAGGGCGGATTTAAAAAATTTTAACACTTGTATTGCTTCGGATAACGGAGGCTTACGTACAAAATTTCAGCTTCCTATCTCATACGGTAACATACGGATGGACGGACGGACCGGCAGACGGACAGACATGGCTCATTCGACTCAGAATTCGGTCTCGATCATATGCCCTTAAGGTCTTGGGGGTCTATCGTCATTATTTCTCTATGTCACATATTCGCCTGTATCAAACTTAATAAACCCCATTCCTGTGAAATAGGGTATAATGACAGAACATATGTTAGATCTCCTGAAAAGTCCGATCATATGGTTAAAAGGGTACACACCAGCTTCTGTGATAGTGTTGTGGGGGCTTGCCTATGACGCTACAACAAAACTCAATTTTTGTGAAAAAGATGGCAAAACAGATGCAATTCAGTGAACCCAGAGAACATTTTAGAAACTTTCGTTTTATCCATGAATAATATAATTTGTTTCACGCTGTGGCTCTACTGTCAATGCCCAATGCAATGGAAATGAACATGGCAATTTCAATGAAAAAATAACTGTCAATTAGATTTTCATTCATTTTCAATGTGGGCATTTTATTGCCTACAAATACAAATTTAAAGCAAAAAGGAAAATCATAAAAGTTTTGAAATTTTCTAAGTCTGCGTTGTTTACGGGTTTGAAGTTTATATTTTTATTTGTAGATTATTAGAAGCCGTCGAAGCCGTTGAAGCCGAAAATATTAAATTTACGTTTCAAATCTTATTTTCAAACTCATTGCCACGTAGATTTATGGCAATGGTTGCTCTTCAAATGGAAATCAACATTGATGGCCATTTAAAAATCAATATTGCAAAGCTAATTTCCAAAGCGTCTACACTTTGGAAATGGACCAGTCAATGGAAATATTTCAATCAATTGATTGCTTTGCCCATTGCAAGTGGGGCTTCTGGGTAATGGATAAGGATAAATAAATAGCGCGGCACAACGTCTTGAGCTGACCAGGGCCAACTTCTGAACCATATATGCTGCGTGTGTAAATTTCTTCACATACAAAGCGACCTGCAATTTTTTGCCAAATCCGAGCGGCACTTTGAGAAGTTTTTCAAGACAAATTACACTCTCGGAAGGCCTGTCAGGCCCTCGCGGTGGTGAGGCGCCCTGGCATAGTGGGTAGTGTGGTGCTTACTACGCTGGAGGTCTGGGTTCGAATCCTACCATTGTCGCCTGAAAAAAAGACTCGTTCTTTTCACGGATTTGCAAATGTCTTTTTAATGGATGTCATTGGATTTTTCAGCGAACTCGACGCTGCCGGCTCATAAAAACAACATGCTTGGCTTAAAGAACACTTTTCGGAATTTAAAAGAGCGTCTGATTGGCGACCTGGAAGCTACTATTTAACCTCTAGGACTAAAAATATTGGTTGTATTGGTAGAGAAGGTTTGCAAGACGTCACACTAAAATTTTAGGTCCTTAAGGAAATCTCGTTGACATGCTTTATCTACGTTTAAAAGTTATTTACTGATTTAGAAAAATGGTTCAGACACAATGACTTGAGCTGGAGCTCTACACTTGAGTCTGCTGATTCGTG
Organism: Neoascia interrupta; assembly: GCA_947623515.1. NCBI lineage: Eukaryota > Metazoa > Arthropoda > Insecta > Diptera > Syrphidae > Neoascia > Neoascia interrupta. Next base: position 3,907,692 of record OX392463.1, read on the forward strand.
AGCCAGACTCGTGATCCAGACTCGTGATCCAGGGAAGCATGATTGTTCGCTTAGCACGCCTTGAGATTCGCGAGGCTGTCCTAAAAGATGTATGTTGTACTTTCCCGTATGTTGGAATACAGATTTATCCTTACACAATATTATTAATGATAAGGGCTTGAGCCAGGAAATTAATAGGCTTTTGCCGATGCTAGCAGAACACTTCACTTGAGACAGTGCTTTTAGAGTTCCAAATCCGGCGCGGGCTTGAAAACCACCAGCGTATCAGAGAAGATCACGGCCTGATGCAATTTGAATTTTCACATACTTTCTTGGGGGGATTATTATGGCGGATTTATCTAGAAGCCATTTCTTGGAAGAATGTTAACAAGACGCATGTTAAATGGACTTTTAGGTTGCATAACGTTAGCCAGAGCCAAGTGGACACCTTTTTGTGAATGGGAGTCCAGAGTGAATAGACGATTTATGCTAATTCTTCCTTCCATTAAAATATTTCATGTCAATCCTGCTCCATGGAGCCAGCCACCGCCAATTGAATCTGAGTTCTTCTCGATCGATTCTTTAGATTAATTCTTCAAGATCAAAGTCGCTGTAAGGCCCGTAAGGTTCACTGTTAAGCTTCTTCCTCTGCATATAACTAATTCTGGTAAAAAAAAAATTATGCAAACAATTTTCTTTTAAAGAAGTCTAAAGTAACGCCCCGTCCATAGAGTTATTGCTTCTACTGAACAATAAAAGTGGGATGATGTGACTCGTTAGCAGCTTACACTTTGTGTAAGAAAGGTTCAAAAAAAGCAAAAAAAGAACAGGGACTGAAAAAAGTAATTTTGTGTTTTGAATTTAGCACTAACAGAGTTGTATGAGACTAAAAGCGAAGTCTAGAAAGGCAAAGACGCTAAGTTCTTCGAAGCTAGGACCACTATAATTAATAATGATGGTTTGTTCTCCAAGGTCTGGTGTGGCTTTTTTGGGTGGTAGCATGTAACTTGCTGAATTCTTCGCACTTTATAACTTCCATATGTTTTGAATATCGGTTCTCGAAACATGCAAATATTTGGACGACAGTTGGTAGGATCCTGCTCTGGATCTGAGCTTAATCCTCTGAAGGCATAAAGCTGAAAAAGTTGGATGGCCGTGCCTCGCCTTGTCTTAATCTTTTCGGCAAAGACCCCTCCCCCTACACTAAGGTTGTCGGTGTGGTCGTTTCCGAGTATCACGCCAAAGTCTGTGTTTTTTGGTCGTCAATCTGCTAGGGCGGAATTGTTTGGTAGGGCCCCCAAAGCATACATTCCTCAGTCTCTATTGTCTTTTCTATGCGTAAAAACGTGGCTTTGAAACAGATGGAATAGTATGAGGCATCAGTTTGAAGCTCCTTGGTTATCACCTAAGGTTACCCGAAGAGAGAATTTCTGATTGGTGGTACTTTCCAGGGTGCCAAACTGATATTACCGATCATCGTGTCTTTGACTAAGACTTAAGGCATGTAGTCGATTCACCAAGGTTAAATGGCATAGTCTACCTGAGATTTGATGATTTTTTAACCCATTCCTAAAATTATTTTTTCATGGTCCTCCTTCTAGGCTTCTCTTCGCGCAACAAGGACGCTTTCTTTTTACCATTTTCCTATACTTCACACTATTATTTGTGGAACAGTCAGAACTGTGTGTAGGGATTCGGGCTAATCGCAGAGACTATCCCTGGCTCATCACTCGACCGAAATATTTATTCCATGACATAAGATGGAGAAGCTTATATAACACCCCCGAGTAAAGTTTAACGTCCTGCGAAGAGGTGTTATTTCGATAGCGTGGAATTTTGAAAAAGTCACGAAACTAAAATTTTCAGGGAACATTTATATTAGAACCTCAAAATCTACACAAAATCCACCAAATCAACGCAAACTAAAAACCATTGCCAAACTTTTCGCTGGCAGAAAGCCACATTGCCATTAACCACGTTTATGGGAAAACATGCACAGGAACAAACGCATACTACTCTGCCCACGTTTAAGCCTCATGAGTTTTCACTGTGCATGTGACCTCCATAACTTAGTTTGGCGAGTTTTAATGTGCAACACTAAATCCTGGCTCGTTCGCAACAATGTCTGTGGGTTAAAACGAGGCAGGACTAACTGCAGCACCTCAAGTCAAAGCGGTGCCATAATTACTCCCCCACTCAAGTGCTTTTTTTATCACTTCATTAACCTAACATTTTCCTTAATCGTGCATAATGTCATTCAACGTCTTTTCAAGTCATCCGCAGTGTAGTTCCTGTGTCATCCTAAGTGGACATCAATTGAAAATTCTCCACTTAAATACCCTAAGCGACACCAGAACACACTTTCCACTAATTGCGAGTGTTGAGCTAATTTTTTCAATTAACCGGCTTTTGAACACCTCTGATGGTATCCGAGAGGCACTTTGCTCAGCTTGCTCCTTTGACTTCGTGCGATCCATTGAAAACAAAGACTTTGGCGAGCGAGAATTAAGTCGTTTTTATGTGAGCCCATTAAAAAAAAAATATCACTCTTTGTCCAATCAATAGAATTTCACTTTACCCTCAGGAAAATATCCTCGCTTTACAGCTTTCACCGGAAATTAGAAATGGGGGGACAAATTGGCTCTTTCAATTTTGTCATCGTTTCCGCCTTTCAGTAATTTTTCACATCGATAAGCAGGAACGGCTATTCTGATGAAAGAGTTTTTTTTTCGCAATCTACAAGAGTACCTACTCAAGGACATGGAAAATTTAAGACACTCACGGTGAGTTATCGGCAATCATGCTGGCAAATAAGAATCGATTATTTCTTCATGAAATTAAACTTTTAAATAATTTTTTAATGAGTGACTTTCTCTTTCGTCAGAGTTATTTCAGGGCCATGACGTTGTGGAAAGAGGAATATTTGGCGATTAATTTTTGCTCTGTAGGGATCAAATGAAAGAGGCTGTTAAACGAAGTTCAACAAAGATGGGTGGAGCTTTTTTGGCTCACAACTGCAACATTATTATCATCACCTGTAGGGCTGCACCAAAGAAAAATCAACTTAAGTGAAACAAAGTTATCTGAGAGGAACTTAAAACCAGCAGAAGAATTTACCCAGGTTCCACATAGTCAAGGATAAAGAGAAGAAAGTATAATCTGAATGAAGACTTTAAGCCACCAGTCCTTCAAGTGTTTTCTCTTTGAGAATCTTGTGTGTGGGTAAAATCCAAGACCTGCTTCCTTATGATATCCCCCTGCCTTAGGATATTGCACATGAAACTTACAGCTTTATCCCACGATTAAATCTGAGCACGTTCCACTCTTTGTGATTTTCCTAGTTTTCTTCCTGTTTCCATTCTTAGACCATGTTCAAAAATGTTAGGACTTTAAGAACCCTATACTGTCGTCACACAGTTAAATCCTTGGAAATAAAACACAAGCACCTTCGCTTGCACGAATTTAGAGACATTCTTGCGTCATGGCCTCAAGGATTGTCTTGCAATGAAGTGTTATGGATTTATAAGCAGTTTAGCGTCATAATGTCGCTAGTTATTGCCTCATTAGTTCGACAGTTGACGAAAAGTTTTTTCCAACAAACAAGAAATCCTTTTCCGCCTTTTTCTTTTTGCTGACGTCAATGGCGTTTGTTTATATACGTCTCATTTCTTGGTGAATTGCCATGGGAGTTGAAACGTGTCACTGTAGACTTTTCGACAGTCAAACCGCCCACCAATAGGCGAGAAGTAGCTACAAAGGATAAAGGAGTTGTGCCTGTGAGAAGCGGAAATTTCTGTTAATTTCGATTAATGGGTAACTGTAGGTGGACAGTTGTCAAAACTCCTTGATTGTTATTAAATACACTTATTAGTTGTTGAAATACGGAAATCATGACTTAAGCTTTGCAACGACATGGCAAAGGCTAATTTGTTGACTTCCTTGGTGTGGTAGCACGCACTCCTATGCATTAAGTCTTTAATGGCTTTGAACTTTAGGTAATTTATAATTTTAAGGAAAATATTTCTTTTATAAGTTTGTTAGGTTTTAATAATCTTGGCTGGCATGAAATATTATGTCAGGCTGTCAACATTGACCAAAAGTCTTAAATACAAATAAAACGTAGCATACCTACATTGCACGCACAAGTGCTTATCTTCAAAAGTTTTGCACCTAGGAGTTCTAAAACTTTCTTTTGGGTCAAGAAAATATTTAATTATGTAATAGAACACTTTTTAAGTACTTTTTGAAAAATTTTTAAAAGACTTAAAAATAACGAAATTTTCAGAACACACTAAAAAAATATTCCCTTTTGCACATGCTTAGAAGCACATTTTTTTAAAGTATTTTCGAAAAAGAATCCCAAAAATTCATTATAAAACGTGCGGAAAATATCTCAAAACACGAGGATCCTACTGTTCAAGCTCACTAAAAAGAAATTTTAATTAACTCAACAAGGATATTCACTCAATATTTATTAAATTTGAAATAAATATTAAAGTATTTTCGTAAAATAATATAATACATTTTCAAACGTTAAAATAGTAACAAATAAAATAAAATAATAACTAAAGTAAAATTATGTTTATTTACTTCATAAAAAGCCAAATATTTGACAATTCCTACGTTCATGAATCACATATGATTCGCATTTGTTTTTAAATAAAGCATAAAGCATAAAGATTCGCATTTTACGTCCTTCTGCAAACTGGTGTAGAAACTTCTCTACGTTTGTACGTGTTTCCCATTTGAAAAATAAAACACGGGATCACAACGTTATCTCGAACGACAAAAATCTCGAAAAAAATTTAAAAAATCTCAAATGCAAAAATCTCTAACAGTACAAAATCTCGAATAAACAAAAATCTCGAAAAAGTCTCTAATGCAAAAAAGTTTTTCGAGATTTTTTAAAGTTTAAAGTTAGTGAAACCGAAGGGGTGGTAAAACTAGTGAGAGGGTTACAATCCGCTTAGGCGAATCATTGGATACTGTCAAGCTCCGAATTGTGTCATTAATCTTGGTTGTTAAACTTTAGCTAAAAATCTTCTCCCTAAGAAAGGGGCGTGGCATCCACCCCTTCTCAACAACATCGTATTTTTGCTTATATTTTTTATCAGAAGTGGTATACACGTGTTGACTTCATTTTCATAATAAAAATTTGGTTTATATTTAAAAACGCCCCCAAAAGTGGGCGTGGCGAAAATTTACTCACTTGAGTTGATAGCTTACTCACATATCTGAACATTTTATAGTGCAAGTTTTTGGATTTATAGCAAATATATCAAATAAAAACCGTTTATTAGAATGCATATTAAATGTGCCTACAAGGGGGCGGTATTCGATTTTTTTTAAATGCCAATCACAATACACTTAAGCGAGGATATCGCATACCAAATTTCAGCTTCCTGCGGCAACCTAGATTTTTCATGCTATTAAGTAAAGTGGGCGTATTTCAAAAATTTTTACACTTGTACTGCTTCGGGACCCAGAAGGAACATATATCAAGTTTCAAGTTCCTAGCTTTAAATTTAAGGCCTAAAAACTACCGTCAGTGGGCGTATTTCAAAAATTTTTACACTTGTACTGCTTCGGGACCCAGAAAGAACATATATCAAGTTTCAAGTTCCTAGCTTTAAATTTAAGGCCTTAAAACTACCGACAGACGGACGAACGGACGGACGGACGACATGGCTCATTCGACTAACAATTCGGTCTCGATCATATGCCCTTAAGATCTTGGGACCCCCAAGTGGTCCCGTACGGTGATTACGGTGATTATTTCTCTATGTTACAAACTATGAATCAAACTTAATATACCTCCCATCCTATGGGATGGGGTATAAAAAGTCAGACAGGGGGGTTGCAGAGAGGCAGCATGCCCCCCCATACGTATTTCACTGTTTGGCACATTAATTCGAGATTTTTGTAATTTTAGGTTTTTCCGTTCGAGATTTTATTTTTCGACATTTTTTGGTATTCGACAGTTTTGTTTTCAAAATTTTTGCTTTCGCGATAATGGGTTCGAGATATTGTGGTAGGTACATTCATAAAACACCGATTTAACGTTATCCCAATTGAATATAAATTTTTTTTTGTGACGTGTTTAGAGCTTCCATGGATCATATTTGATTCAAGAACTTAATGTTTTTAATTAAGTGTATATTGTTCGAAAGAATTACCTTAAAAATAATTTTAATGTACAATTTTGTAGTTTATGTAATGGAAACTACAAAATTTGTATCAACAAGACTTTATAATTTTAAGAAAAAATTGAATAAAAAACCAGTGAGTATATGCAATCGTGCGTATCTAATAGCTTCAGTCCATCTGTAACGGGCTGCGGTATACCCTACTCCTACTCTCCTTTCATTGCCTATCCTTTCAATTCCTATTCTCCTTTTCATTCCTTTTTTCCTTCACATTCCTATTTTTTTTTATTCCTTCCCTTCCCGTTACCATTCATAAATCATTTATTTAATTAACTATAAAATTTTTTTTATTGCTTTAAAGGTTTCTTAATCTATTTTTTAAAAGGGGCGTGGCATTTCCAGCTCCTACCACCTTTGTCGCGAGCCATTCAATCACTGATGCAATCCAAAGTATAACGATCATCGGAGTCTTCAGCCCAATGAATCCGTTGCATCCATTACGTCGAAGTACACACCCGACAACTCAGTGAAATACACACGCTCTAATGGGAAGCGGTGTACGTCACGAAGTTCTTCTATGGACCGCTTTCCATAAGAACGAGTATGTTTTACTCAGTTGTCCGTTGTGTACTTTAACGTGACGGATGCAACGGATTCATTGGGCTGAAGGCTTAAGTTATCCATTTTAATAGTAATAACGCACGTCGAATTTTATTGCAATCGGACTTCATCTTCTGCCTCCAATTCTTAATCCAAAAGAGTATTAGATAATGTATTTTCAATGAATTGTTCCATGTATTAATTTTTTTTTATACCCCATCCCATAGAATAGGAGGTAGGTATATTAAGTCTGATTCATAGTTTGTAACATAGAGAAATAATCACCATAGACCCCCAAGACCTTAAGGGCATATGATCGAGTCCGAATTATTAGTCGAATGAGCCATGTCCGTCCGTCCGTCCATCCGTCCGCGTGTCGGTAGTTTTTAGGCCTTAAATTTCGAGCTAGGAACTTGAAACTAATTATCTGTTCTTTCTTGGTCCCGAAGCAGTACAAGTGTAAAAATCCGCCCACTGACACGCCCACTTTACTTTTTAGTATGAAAAATGAAAAATGTCCTCGGTAAAGTGTGTTGTGATCAGCATTTAAAACAAAATAGCGAAAAACCGCCCCCAGTTGGGCGTGGTGATATTTACTTTGCATTCTAATAAACGGTTTTTATTTGATATATTTTCTTTAAGTGTATACCACTTTTGATAAAAAATATGAACATGAAAAAAAACGACCACTTTTGATAAAAAATATGAACATATATGAAAAAACGATGTTATTGAAAAGGGGTTGATGCCACGCCCTTTTCTTAGGAAAGAAGTTTCTCAACTGACAAATTCTAAATACAATTAAAGTTTATAGAAACTGAAATTTTGCAACAAGCCAACAAACAACCCAATTAATTTTTTTTATTCAAAGAAAAATGTTTCGTTCTAGAGGGCCTTAAGCCTTAAGAGGCAAAAACTGTCTATTAACTCAGTCGACGTGGAAGATCAGACACTTCTACGACATTGATTGTCCTAGGAGACAGTTTTATGCTAAGCTAGGAAAAGAGTGCATCTCTTGCCACCTATCAATTCCTCACCGTACCCAAGTTGTACTTGCCGATTTTCCGACAGGCGCCAAGAGATAGAAATACTGCGAGAATGTTTGATCTCGCGTCTGTCAAAATATTCTACGAGGTCCCACGCCACCAAATGGAAACGTCATTCGATTCTTTTCAACCTGAAAGATAGCGGTGAAAGCGTTTATGATATATGGATAAAATTAGAGAATGTATGAATTTATTGGCAAGCAGCATGCACCAAGTTATGTGCAAGATATGCTCGAAAGAAAACATCCCCAATGGATGCAACCTAACCATTATTTGACAGATCCTGAAGAAATATGAACCAACCAGAATTCTTCGACTTTAAGTTACAAAAGAAAAGCTCCTTCCACTCTGACACTAAGTAACACTCTTATGTTACGACTCGTTTAAGCCCAAAATATTCAAACACAAAACAGAGCTGAAATCAAGCTGCATTGAAATCATATTTTTATTCTTTAAAACAGTACAGCATACTTCCGTGCTTACAATAGAAGCAATTGTAGAGCCAATTTTGAATAACAAAGGATGCTTTGAGGATAAAAATTTCTTTATTTTCTCTCCTCGCTAAATATTTAATCCTTCTTCAAATAGAACGTGCAGGAAACACAGAAACAAAAGATATAAAATTCTTCTCCATTGTTTTTCTAAAAATTTTCTCGACAAAGTAAACTACGGAAGTATGAACATCCTTTTTGGGGAGAACTGTTAGAAACAAAGTAGAACTAAAGTTGCATTCTACGGCAGTTGGTTGTGTGTCGTAGACACCTACTGCGGGAACTCCCTTTAGGAAACTCTACAAAGTGTTCCACTCAAAGTTGTCCACATTTCTTCAAAAAGAGTTTTGTTTTTCTAACAATTGAAAACTATTTGAAACAAACACCGAAAGGAACTAGGATTCTTGTAAATTCAATCGTATTGACAATGAAAATAAGATCAATTTATTTGTCTTTTGCATCGGGAATTGTATTAGAATTTCCCCTAAAGTTATTCTTTAAAGGCTTGGTTGTGTTTCAGGGGGATCGATTCGCAAAGTTGCAGTCGTGATTGCAATTTCAAACTTTCAACTAAGCGTGTGCTTCCGTCTTTCATTCAACAAAGTCTGTCAAAACTTTGCTGTTTTCATGGAGATTCTCTGTTCCACGGGTAGTCATCACTCCAGGATAATGGGTTTCAATTTCTCTTCCATCTTAGCTAACTTTCAAAAGTCCGTATATCGATATGGAAGCTCACCCTTATGGTATTAGCTTAAGAGCCTTGGGTACTTTTCAGCTTGTAACCACCAGTGCCCAAGATTTTCTCCCTCAGTCACGTTACACATACCTAATAGCAGCAGCACCAGCTCAACTTAATTTTCCATGTTTATACAACAAAAAAAACACATTTTCTCCTTGTGCTGAATAGATACCGTGAGTAAATAGCTGACTCTCCTAAGTAGGGTCCTTCGATGGCAAGGAAAAAAAGTGTCGAAATCACTTACGTCCCAAGTTTCTCGATTGTGCAATTACAAATAATTGCTTAATCAAGACAGACCACTACTGCTCGGGGCTGGCACTTAGCTTGTCTGTGGCCTGATAATATCCATATTTTACTACCGTCGTCGTCGGGGGAATCCCCGGGAGGGTGCATACACGAAAAGGGAAAGATTGCTGTTGACCAATATCATAACATAAATCGAAATATAATCTGTATCGCATAAAGTACATATTTTCGGGTGTGTGTACTCAAACTTATCCAGTGAATTATTATTATCGTCTGTTGATGGCGTCTTTGTTGGTCGTACTTTGGTGATAATGTACGAATGGGGGGAAGTATGTCGTTGGATTGTGGTAAAGACATTATTATCGAATACTAAATTTGAAAAGTTTGAAACGATGCGATGATACCAAAATCACAATCCAAGTTGATACAAGGATGGATGGTTAAGTGATTTGAATTGTTGCTTAGTGTTTTTCAAGACTTTAATAAATTTTACGGTTCAGTTACACACGTAATGTGTAAAAGTAATTTTGTACATTCGACATTTTTGAAAAGGATTTTCGAAATTTTGTCTATTCTAGACTATTGTCGTTGTAGTCCTGATATTTGGAAAACCCGCAAATCTAAAAGAACCCAAACCTTATCGAAAGCAAAATTTCGAAAAAATTTCGAGCGCAAGAAATGCGTTTATATGTGACAAACTTCTGTATATCCGACCCTATATACCATGTAACACCAAAACATAAAGTTTTTTGGCCCGATTTCATATATTATTTGTATAGGCCACGCCCCAAAAAGTGGGCATGGGCCTACAATTTAGATCAATTAATTGTATTTTCATTAGACTCATGAGAAACTATGGTGAAAGCGAAAATTATTTCAGAACAAAAACATATTTTTCTTAAAAACGCCCCTTAAAAGTGGGCGGAGCTCAAAACTTTGTATAGACCAAACTTTGCAAATAGTTAGTACTTTAATATTTGTCATATATTTTTTTTTCGATTTCGAGTAATTTTTCCGAAAAATCGGGTTTTTAAAGATCTAACATGTTAAAAGTGGGCATGATCGATATTGTGGGCGGTCCAATTTTGCCTTGTTAAAGGTCTTGGCCTAATATTATTCAGTACCAAAATTCAAGTTCCTATGCCTTCTCTAACTTGACCAAAAGGCATTTTGAAAGAAAATGTGAAATAAAGGTTGTCTCACATTGAGTAGTAGTGGGCGTGGCCGTTGACAGATTGAGCCAATTTTCACATTTGTCTGTGCAACAAAAGAACCAAACCTAAAACCTTCACACATACGGACGGATGGACGGACATGTCTTAATCGATTCACCTGTCGGTCTCGATCATATCTCTAAAAGGTCTTAAGGGTCTACTGTGTTGCAAGCTATGCATTCAAATTAAACACCCTCGGTCGGGTATAAAAAGTCTCCTAAACCTGATTATGTGATACCTAGGCTTTAATTTACCATAGTTATAGGGAGATGCTAACCTCTGGCAACATTTTTTCTTGGGCACACGTAAGAATTCGGGGTATTTGAAAACTCTGTATAAGTACGTACATATGTAGATAAGCTTCAGATTGGCACTTTGAAACGTTGGCATACTAATAGGGTGTTTCCACCGGACACTTATCTGCGATAAGTTAATTGCGTAATTAATCTCTACCACACATGAATTGTCGATTCAAACTCCAGAATTCTACATGTTCTTTGCGTTATCTGTCGAAACAATTAAAACAAAACCTTATTTGACAGCTTGGTTTCATTGACGCAGCATTGTTTGCTGTGTTGTGTTATATTCCTGATGATGTGAATGTGTTTGGACCTGTCGAAATGGTTAAATGCACTGAGAAGTGCCCACGGCAACAGAATGATGGATGCTATTGTCAGTACTGTTGGTTGATGTTGATCAAGTTGGTCTACTATCAAATTTGTGGACCAAATCCTTATTTTGGGTTATTTCGTTTCATAGGTAAAAAAAATCTGTGGCAATTTATATGAATTGAATTTTTTTTGAATTTTAAGTTGGGGGGGAGCCAAAAAAAGACTCCCGTTTTATGCGCAGAGGACGTAACGACCAGACATTGGCTTTTCACACCACATGATGTCATTGAGAAATGTCAGAAATGAAAGCACACGTCAAGTTAGTCTCCTTGTTTCTCCTCTTAGGTCCGGAGAAACTTCCTATGAGGCCAATGACAATTACCATAAAAAGACGTGCGACAAATTGCCGTCCGACAGAAGTCAAGTGTCTGCAAGGCAAACAATAAACGTTTGTGACTATACGACAATAAATTGCCAGGTTTAATTTGCCGCAATATTCTGGATTGACTCTTTAAAGCCACATGACAAAAAGCTTTAGTTTTTCTTTATTTAATGATGAAAATGACGCTTGACAGCATTCTGACTAAAAACTATTGATTGTTTGCTGAGTATGCTTAAAACACAAAATCGTCCGGCATTTTGCGGCACGATTTTTTGTCGTCGACGAGCTAAGGGAGCTTCAAATAACACAGAAGGACTGGTTATGGTCACGGTTACCTTTAAAACTTTACTTGAAGTTCTAAGAGTTGGTGTAATACAAGTAACGAGATCCTCTACAAGCCTTTGTAAGCCTATAAAGACATTTGACACTATACAGCCCTTCCGAAAATGGTTCTACTTCTGACTCTCATAGATCTTTACAGTTGTCAATAGGAAAGAATTTTAAGAGAATCTGTTTGTACATACATACTTTGCAAAATACATGGGAGCAAATTCGTCACCCCGTGAGTCATGGTTGCGATTCCTAGATCTCGATGTAATTCGCTATTTCTAATGTTCCCATTTACGATTGGTCTTAAGGTCTTAGGGTCCAATCATAGCCATCATCGGATTGCATCATTGAAAAATTTGTTTTCATGTTTTTAGACGTTTGAGCAAACAATGTTGGCTGTTATTGGTATCAAAATGAAGCTTATGAGTTGCAGAATTTTTTCCGTAACAAAAATACAAAAATTGCGTTAAAACTTTTATGCAAACTCGCTTTAACTATTTCACTGACAGAAATCGATTTCAAGGAACAGCTGATTTGGATTTGTGTTTTTACAACAAAATCGTTCCACTGAAAAGCATTCCATTCTCTTTCTATTCTCAACTGTAAGTTTTCCTTTCTCTGATCAACTCCAACCTCAAATGCCTGTAAATGTTTGTGCACAGACAGAAATTTTCAATGATTGCTATGAATGACTTGTCAGAAAACCGAAGACATTGTTCCACTGATTTGTTCCAATGATGCTATCCGATGATAGCTATGATTAGACCCTTATTCTGAAAAGCTTTTAAAATACATGTTGCTTAGTTTAGTGCAAGCTTAAAGTTGTTAACCGTATGTTCAAGATGGTTTTAGCACTTGCTTAACAATAACAGTGTGTTAAAAACTTCTAGTTTCGAAAATTGTCCGATAAACCAATTCTTTTCTCGTAGCTTGATTTCGAGCTCGTCGCTTTTCTTTCTAACGAGTTGCTTTCACTTAGGTTTCACGTCTATGGTAATACCTAGATATTTTTCTATGTTTGCGTTAGGGACCTGTGCTGAGTTAATGAAGAATGGAAAGCTGTTAGCCCTTTTGTAAATCAAATTTACGTGATTGTATTTGATTTCATCTAGGACAATGTGTCCCAAAGTCTTGTATAAACAAAATGTAAGCGTTTTCTACATAAAAGATTAAGCAACATTTTTTCAATTTTGAGCAAGAATATTGAGTGAATTTATTTGAAAATTTACCCTTAAAATAGATACCACGCCCACTGGAGGAGGCTTACCAATTTATTTTTTCTTTTTTGTGTCTTACATTTGTAAGGAAATGCTAAATGCCAAATTTCAGCCTTTTAGAACGTCTTACAGTTTTGAAAGCTCTGGATGTAGTTGCACATTTAGACTGATTGTGCGCGTGTCTGTGGGCGGATTCGAAAAAAAAAAATTAACACTTGTACTGCTTCGGGTAACAAGGAGCTCATGCACAAAATTTCAGTTCTCTAGCTCAAAGGTCTAACAACGTGTGACACACAGACAGACGGACGGACGGACGGATGGACGGACATGGTTTATTCGATTCAGAATTCGGTCTCGATCATATGCCCTTAAGGTCTTGGAGGTCTACCATTATTGTTTCCTCGTGTTACAAACTGTATAACCTACCTATCCTATGGGATGGGGTATAAACAGTGTTGGACCGAGTTCGCTTCCTTGCGGAACATCAACGTGTATTTCTTTAAATTCCGAGTATTCGCTCCCGTATCTCAAACGAAAAATTCCTTTGTATAATGCTCGAAGAGCTCATACAATTTTACGCAAAACTTTTCAGAGCTTATATTTCAGGCCTCCGCGCCAAAGTCTTAGGAAATATGTCTATAGGAGTTTTCTGCGTTCAGACCTTTTCCCGGTTTCGGAATCACTATTACTACTGTGACTTTACTTTGTTTTGCAACGTCTGAAATCCTCATTGAGGCGTTTATGACGTACAGAAGCTATCGGCAGTCGAGTTTTAGGCGAAATCGGTAGACTCGCGACTTTAAAAACCTTAAAGTGCTTTATTCCGTTTCCCAATGATATGCACCGTTTATGCTATGATATTCAAAACCAATAACTTTCTGCCGTTACTGACATATAAGTATATTATTCAAGACGGTTCGTATGAAGTGACTTTCACAGAGCTTAAATTATCCTTGTTTGAATTGTTTTACCTTATGAACAACATTTTAAAGCCTTTATTAATTTATCTTTCAACATGTTCTTGTTATTTGAGATAATACTGACAGAAATCTTGGGCAAAAAGTCATCCTTAATTAGATTTTCGGCAGTATACGTTCAAACCTTTTCGAAAAATAGCTTCACATGAAAACCCATAACGAACTTCGCAGACTTAAGTGCGTATTGCGTTCGGCTCACTTAACGTCAATCTAAATAAACATCGAACGAGTTTTTCACACCCGACTTAATCGACCCTCGGTTTTCTATATCTATTGGGGATCAAAAAAAAAATCTTTTCCTTGCTTAGCCAAAGTTATACCCTTGCTGGGCTCTTTTCTCCAGAAAACTTCGAGGAGTCAAATTGAATTAAGGTTAATTACCGCACCGCAATGATAATGGATTGTTGGCAAGGGATACACAGATTTTGTAAATTAATAACCGATTTCAAGGGAGACTCATTAATTTAGGGAACAAGCTCCTGTTTTACAATCCATTAGATGCTCGGCAGCTACATTTTCATCACAGTTCCTCGGGCACCACCGACCGCAACGTCAGTCGTAACTAATTGCGGAGAAGTTTTTTATGTCGTCGGGCCATGCCGCTGGGAGTCCCAAAATAGCACTTTCATCGTTGAGAGCCAAAAAATCCGTCTTTGTTAATGTAACTCGGTGCGGGATAACACTTGTCCAGAGGGTATTTGGAAGTTAAAAGGGACTTTCGGTTAAGGATTTCGTCTGGAAGGGAAATCGGTATTTTATTTGAGTAGGTAACAGGTGCAGATGGGGTTTGTTCTATGGTTAACTATGGGTCTGTGGATGTTTCGAGCGATTTAGTCCTTATGCCTGCTGGCATATGTATGAGGCAGTGATAAAATGTCAGAGGGTGTTAGAGACTGTTGATGCAGATGAGAAATGATTGGACATAACTTAGGCTGGAGGCTGTTGACCGAGAAGCTGTGGCGGTTGATACTAATACAGATTTTGTACCCAGAACAACTATAAGGTTTATTGTACCTACGAAAGGATGCTTTAATATTTCCAATTACTTTTTCTCCACAAACACTCCCTTTTATTTAAAAATCCATTGTTGCCGGTTTTGTCAGACAACTCAACATCTGATGTAAAACTTTGAATTTCTTAGTGTGAACACTACTAAAAAAAGCCCTTTTTGCTTTTTCAATAACTTGACTGCGAGAAGTCAACGAGAATCTTTTCAATTCAAAAAGGAAACTCACCCTTCGGAAATGGGTCTTGCCTAAATCCTAAAATGTATGATATACGGGCAACTAGTTTTCGTGTGTAAAGCGTTCTTTAAAAGACTTCAAATTTGGGGTAAGAACGTTTCGGCCAAGAAAACACTTAAAAACTGCTTGAAAACACTTTTTATTTTAGAGTAACGCAGCTTACAAATCATCCAATATAAGAACTGCGAAGACTTGAAAATACAAAAAAGGTAAACAATAGAATGCGGAATATATATCAGGCAATATAATTCTTATAGAATAGTAAAATTTTACACAAAACAGAAAAATCCTTTAACAAAAGCCGACTGACTGCTTTCTGCGTCATACTTGACGGTCTTTTTTTTAAGAGTTCCTAGTATCTTAACGCCACCGCGATGTAGTTTCAATTAATTAAAGAAGAAAGCGTTATCGGGGCAAGGTAACTTCATAATTAGCAGTCCGTCCAAAAATAGAAAAAGGACCTCTTATGGTATCGCTACGTTGTCCGTCCGTCCGTCCAATCACTTTAAAACTTTTGAACGGTAAGACGTAGAAAAACAAAATTTGGCGTGCGTATAAACTGCGGAAATAGTCAGTGAATCCAAAGAGGGCAATTTTTTTTAAGCACAAATAACGGTTTAATTACAGTTTGAAATTTCATGTGAAAATGGACTTAAGTTTTTTTCAAGAAATTTAGCGGGCAAGAACTAGAAAAACAAAACCTAGGTTAAGGAAATACTAAGCTTTAATTATAAAATAAAACTTTTTGAAAATATCAAAACGTTTTTTAGAAATGAAGAGTCAAAATCGCATGACGTTTTTCAAAGTCTTGGAGGCCATAACTTTTGAACGGCTTATCGCTTAAAATCAATATTGAACACACATATAAGAAAACTCAAAGTAATGCTTGGGTCATATTTTTCAAAAAAAGTTTGAGTACTGCAGTTTTGGCGCATTTTCGAAAAAAATCGCAAAAATGCATGAAAAAACGTGTGCCCCCCCCTTATCTCTGGTGCTGTTTGGTGGAATTCTATGAAAAAAATCACACGAATCAGAAATAATTCAGAATTTTAAGGAAAATTATAGCAGGTTTTGAAATTTCAAAATCTTCTGAGATTTAAATGAAAACCATAAAAGCATTTTCAAAAAATTTTTTTTTTTTAGGTCTTCTCGTAGCTTAACGGTATAAGCGATCTTTTTCAGATTCGGTTACAGTACAAAGCTTACAAAAAGAAGGAAGACGGCGTTAAAATTTTTTTAAATTGCCGTTTTTAACCTAAGTTCTAGAAGCCTATTTAAAAAACGAAATAAGAAAAGAGCCTGTTTTACAGTTTGCGCATAAACCGGTGGCCATAGAATTAAAAAAAACAACATCCAAGGCTAGTTCTGCTGGTAGTGCTATTGGAAAAAAGTCTAACGGGGTAAAAAAAATTCAGAATAATTTAACACTTCTTTTCGGAGGTCCAAATTATCGAACAGCGAAACAATATATCCGCGAGAAATAGAAGAGCTAATATGCGAAAAGAGGAGAGCGCGCAAGAGATGGCAACGTTCGCGAGCACCCCCGGATAAGACGATCTTGAACCACCTTTCTAACAAACTGATGCGCGAACTTCAAGATTTTAAAAGTCGCGAGACAACTGCTTACCTCGAAAGTTTGACTGCCGATAAAGGTTCAAACTACTCTCGTTGGAAAGCAGTCAAGTCCGTTAAGAAGCCTATAGCACACTCTGCGCCATTAAGAAAAGCCAACGGCGAATGGGCAAGCGAAGACAAAGAAAAAGCGGATTTAGTTGCAGATTACCTAGAAGAAACATTCAAACCGTTTGACGGGGAACCGTTGGTCGAGGAGCTCAATCCTTATGCGGTACAAGATAATTGTAGAATAAAAACCGTGTCATTGGCTGAACTTCTTCAAACGATAAATAGTCTGAAAAACAACAAAGCCCCTGGCTACGACTTAATTACTCGCGAAATTCTAAAGGAGCTACCGAAAAAAGCTTTGGTCAAGCTACTCTACATAATTAACGCCTCTATGAGAATTTTATACGTTCCAAGGCAATGGAAAGTGGCCGAGGTCATAATGGTTCCGAAACCAGGAAAATGTCCAAACGACAAAAAGTCATACAGACCTATTTCGCTACTGCCGATAATATCTAAGGTATTCGAGAAACTGTTGCTTAAAAGGTTGCAAACAATCATTGAAGAAAGACGATTGATTCCGGATCACCAATTCGGATTTAGAAAAAAGCATTTAACAATCGACCAGGTCTATCGGATAACAAACGAAATCGAAAAAGCTCTGGAAGCGAAAAAGATATGTACTAGCGCTTTTCTCGACGTATCGCAAGCCTTCGACAAGGTATGGCACAAAGGCCTGAAGTACAAGTTAAGGCTTAACTTCCCAGAAAAACTCTATAGAATCTTAGAGTCTTACCTTGAAGACAGAATCTTTCGCGTAAGGTACGAAAATGAGTACTCGGAATTCAAAGAGATAAATGCCGGTGTCCCGCAAGGAAGCGTTCTCGGCCCAATATTATTTTTGCACAATTTTAGCTACGTTCGCAGACGACACTGCTATTCTCGCTATTGATGCGACAGTTGAATTATCAACAGGGAAACTCCAGCGCGCTTTAGACAAAATATGTGACTGGACGAAGAGCTGGCGAGTCGTCCTTAACGAGACTAAGTCAACGCATGTTAACTTTACTTATAAAAAGATAAACAACAAACCTTTATTCATTATAAATAGAGTGGCGCAACAGCTCGAGGTGAACCAGGGCCAACTTCTCACCAATGTATGCTGTGTCTGTTAATTTCTTCACATACAAGGGGACCTACAATTTTTTGCCGAATCCGAACGGCACTTTGAGAAGTTTTTGAAGACAAATGATACTCTCGGAAGGCTTGTCAGACCCTCGCGGAGTTGGGGACCGTGAAAAAGAACTAGTGTTTTTTTTTCAGGTGACGATGGCAGGATTCGAACCCAGGCCTCCGGCGTAGTAAGCACACACACTAACCACTACGCCACGGCACCCCACCTTTATTCATTAACTCGGTACAAATCCCGTACTCAAATAAAGCGAAATATCTAGGAATGACTCTAGACGCAAAACTTAAATGGAAGCCGCACATTAAAAAGAAACGCGACGAGCTCGTCATCAAGTTAAGAGAAATGAATTGGCTTATCGGAAGATTTTCGAAACTAAGCATATATAACAAACTGCTTTTCTATAAGCAAGTTCTAAAACCATCTTGGACGTACGGTGTACAATTATGGGGTTGTACTAAACCAAGCAATATATCTATTTTAGAAACTTTTCAAAATAAGACACTCAGAGCAATCATTAATGCTCCATGGTACATAAGAAATAGCGATCTACACCGAGATCTAGGAATCGCAACCGTGTCTGACGAGGTAACAAACTTTGCTCGCAAACTTAGTACTCGTCTTCGCGGACACTGCAATAATGAAATTATCCGAACTTTAGATCAGACAAATCTTACGCGCCGACTACAACGAATGAGACCGTTAGATCTAGCAGCATAAGATGAAACCGCATAAATTGACGGTATTGTAGGTGCCTTCGTTGGAAGGCAGCCTGCCACATGCGATTACTACAGAAGCTTGAACTACTTGTTAAGGAAACTTAGTCGTAGTCTGACGGAAAATGGGAGGTTTTTTAGTGAGTAAGAATCTCACACTACTATGAGCACGCGCGGCCAGTCCTCGTAGTGAAGGTTTTTCCTACCCACGTGGGGGAAAAAAAAATCTTCTTAAATTTTATACAAAACTATAGCAGACTTGGAATATTCAAAAACTTCGAAGATTTAACTGAGAAACGTGAAAACATTTTCGAAAACTATTTTTTTAAAGATTTCTCGTTATTTAACGGTTATGACCACCTTGTTTAAATTTGGCTGAAGTATGTAATGTTTAAAAGGCAAGCAAACTGCATCAAAAACGTTTCAAAATTGCTGTTTTCGACCCTAAGTTTTAAAGCCCATTGAAACAAGTGAAATATAAAAAGAGGATATTTTTACCGTTTTCTCAGAAATCTCCGCAGAATTTGAGAAAAGTGGCAAATGCTAGCACAGGTGGTTGTAAAATTGATCAAAAAGTCTAACGGCCATTAAAAATAATCGAAATTGCTGTTTTGTGGGTTTAAAATTATAAAAATCCTAAAACAGGCCAAGAAACAGTATGTCCTTCCCTCTATTTTCGAAACGGTAAAACTTTTTGGGTTTCGTCACTCTGAAAATAGGATGACATATTTTTAGAGTAACGAAACCCGAAATAAAATCACCCAATATAAGAACAGTAGACAGCACTACGAAAAAAGTTTATTACACATTGTAAAATATATCCAGAAATAATTCTAATAAATAAATAGAATGTTACACAAACTGCGCTGATAGATGACCATAACCTTCAACAAAAGCCGACGGACCGCTCCGTGTGTGTCTTCATGCTTGACGGTCCTTTTTTTATAATTCACTTAACCAGCCTTTTTTCACTTAATTGCTTTTTTATAAGAGTTTTTTCTCAAGTACAACAGAACGTATGTTATAGCTTTGGTCCATTAGAAGCAGGCTAAAAAATACCCTTTACCCAGCGATAGAGGGTTCCTCTTTGCCTCTACTCCAGTCCTATTCACCTTTCCATTCGCATTGCTAACTTTTTGTTTTCCATGCACTTCCGTTTCCGCTCATGAATTTTTTACTAATTAACGCATATTTGGTTTTGATCTTTGTTTTATTATTTTAAAAAAAGTGAAAATATTGCTTGTGAGAATTTTATTACAATTTTTTTTTTAGGAAAGCACAATTTTGATGAGCTTCCATTTTAACATTCCCTTAATATTTTTTCAAATTTTTTTAACTTCAAATTGCCCACATTCAAATGAAATGCAACAAAAGGGTTGAAGGATTTTTTGTGCCCCTTTTACCCACTAGCTACAAGTCCCGTCCAACTAACACAATGTGCAAACAACATGCTCCTCTAATGGTTATCATTGTTTGCTCAGCGAACTTTTTTAATTGAATGAATAAAAATTGTGAATTGTTGGATTTTCAAATGACATAGATTTTCAGCACGTTTTGAAACCGTCAACCTAGTTTAGCTGACGCACGTTTTACTAAAGGATTGTTTATTCAGCCGTATTTATTTAACATTCTATGCTTTATTGAATTACAATTTTTTCGTGTTTCCTTCGCAGCATTCGTGTGAATTGAATAAATCAATAAACGCAAATCAAATTCATATCCTCTTGTGCATCCTTCGAATTTGAAAAAAAAAGAGAAAACTTCATCCCATTTATGTATGACTCATGCCTATTTATATGCTTGGATTAAATTTTTAGCAACGTTTAATGAAATTTTGTTCTTCGAACCGTACGAAATATAACCTTTAATTTTTTTTTTCTTCTTAATTATCCTCTTTACTATGCCACGCACATCGCATCCGACACGCTTCGTCCTTATGAGTCTCACAATTTTAATATTCTATGCTGTTTTTCCTCATGGAAATATGATTATAGGTAATAGAACATAACGGTGTAGGATGGTGTGTATTTTTTCTTTCAAAAAAAAAAATATATATTTTCATAAATCAATTTTTGCTTTTCTTCCTATATATTTGCATGAGTGTTTGTTTTCGGCCCCAAGAATATCTTTACTCTTGTCCTGGTTGACTTAATTATGTTTGCGCTGACAATATTTTCCTAGTATCGGAAATGCCACAATCGAGTGGGTGGTGATACTAATTGGTTGTGTAAATTTTCAAGGATGTATGATCCTCATTCGATGTTTCGAGGGAATGTGGGCTGATGCATGCTTTTTGCTGTACTGAGGGGAGGATTTTATTTATGTAACCTCGTTCTTCGAGGATAGAGAAAAGAGGGAGCAGCGTTTTTTTACCCCAACCTGTTAGGATTGAGAAGTGAAGGAAAAATATGGCTTAGGTAGCAGAAAAATTGAGTTCAATGAAAGAAGAGTCATTGCACAAAGGCTAAATATAGTTTGCAACACTAAAATGCAATTTATTCTAGTCCAACGGTTGCCCGTAGACTCCCCAAGGCAAACAGCATCCCTTGGATGCCTTAGAACTAACTAAAATTCATGAGTTCAGAGCTCCTTCTTTGTATTTATGTTCATTTCACACAATAAACCACATCAATCACTCTGAGACATACTCAGGACTAAAATCAATCCTGAGTCCATACACTTAGTTCTTATTGTCATAATGTTGCAATTACTATGACTGGGTACCAAAACTTTGACCAAACCATCGGCAGCTAATACCTAAAGCCAATAAACCCAAGGGTAGAAGCATCAATGAATTATTTTCCCTGGAAATTCAGTCAACTTACTATGAGCCATTGAGCGCCTCCATGTATCTACACACCTACACACGCAGTTTGGCTTCAGTGTTTTTTTCGTCCCTGGAGGGCGCAGCCCTTATCATGGGTTTCATTCAGAAAACCAAACTCAAGGTTAATTTTACGCTAAACTTGGAAATACTGAAAGTAACAGCCAGTAATGTCAACACCAAAATGTCGATATGTACGTGTCGCTCCCTTTCTTCTTTGATGATATTCCAGCGCCGGCGCATTCCAAAACATAGAATGGTAGCCACTTCCTTTGAGGACTCGAGGACAACACAGAAGTCCATGGTTTTCGAAGCATCAGTCCATCGACGCTCTTGACACGGTTAACACGCGTAATCGGAAGGTCTTCTCTCATACTTCGATGAGAAAGTCAACAACGAACTACAAGATACGGCAAGCGGTGAAAATACATTCTTCGTTTTCGGTGCAGTCCTTTGAGAGGATTTTACGTGACAACGAGGTGACGCGTTAAGTGGTTTCTTAACATTTTCTTGGTTGTGCATTGAAAAAGGTTTTTTGTGCGTGCTTTTTTCGTATATTAAATAAAAAGAAAAAATCAAATAAGTAAATATTAATTTAATGATTAAAATAAAAATTTACAAAAATATTTGTGTGAATTAAAAAAAATATTAATAGATAATAAAATCAGAAAAATAAATATTTTGTGCTTCGTGTTGTGAAAGTTCTCTGGCATTAAAATTTGACCACAAACAGTCTACACCTGGATTAAGGCGATTAGTTTAAAAATCGACAAATCAGTTGAGCTTGGATAAAGGGAATATTTTTTAAAACAATTTGCGGTGAGAAATGTGACATTATTAGCTGTTTTTTTTTTTCGACAAAAGTATTAAATTAAGATTTATCGTGAGCTTAAGGTGCGAGATTTCAAAATTTTTTATAGATTTTTGTATAATTTTTGAATTTTTATGTTTTGCGGTTTCTAGAACTGTTTAGTCTTGTAATTTTTAGTCTTCTAGAAAAAATCTTTATTTAAAAAATTAAATTTCCAAATCCTATTGGATCCCCGAATAAGACGTTATTCTTCAAAGTAAGTTTTAAGGGATATCGTGGTTGGTGAGACTTGAATGTTATGATTTAAAAAGTCAAAGTACAGCAGGACAAGCTCGAGAAAATTAAAATATATATTTTTTTAAGTCTCGTACCTGCGCATGAAAAGTATGCTTACAATATTTTGTTCCACTTTTCGAAGAGTGAAGAATCTCTCAAGGTCAAACTTACACATATTGAATATTCCCAGACATTCGATAGACCTGATCGATTATAAAGTGCTGTCGATTGGGCAGATTGGATAGAATGCAGTCTTCTGACTGTCAAATTTCTGTCAGTTGCAAATTGTCCTTACTTTCTTTATTTCGTTTGTGTTGGCAAGGCAAGCGACTTCTGTAGGAAAATATTATTGTGGAGAGTCGTTTAAGCCGCATTTTGACAGAGGGCTGGTTACTTTCTTCGACTTTTATTTGAAAGGGACAAACTTTCATAACGTGAGAAAGTTACAGGTTCGTCAGGAAAGGTTCAAAAAGAAAATGTTGAAGGTATGTGCTAATGGCGATCTTTCTAGAGCTTTCAAATGTCTCTACATCAAGACTTAAGGTTGGAAAAATCAATCGATAATTTTTTCTTGATATTGGCCTGCTAAAAGGGAATACGTCTCCCAATTATAATGGGACCAGTTTCTTGATGCAACCGATTTGCAGTCACATCGATTAAGCAAATTAACGATTTAAGCCTGTTAAAATGTAGTTTTAAGAGTTTTTGAATATTCGAAAAATGCAACAAATTGGACAAATTTGATGTTGATCTCCGGACTTGCGATTGTCTGCCCGAGGGGCCACCATAAGGTCCCACTTTCATACGTGGCGTGGGTTTAGTTTCAGCGTTGTTGCCTTGACATACTTGATACACACAAACTTGGAACAACGTTTAATTTATTATTCTCTGGGCTTCGAATATAATCTGTCAAAGGTCTTTTTATGGTGAATTGTTAAGCAAACCTTGCCTGGGGCATAAGAATATAATAAAAACAAGTGAGTAAGTACAAGAGCTCGTCTGTGACAAACGTCTATATACCCGACCGTGCCGTGTAAGACCAATCTTAAATTTTTTTGTCCCGAATTCTTATATTTTTTGTATCGGCTTCGCCCCTAAGAGTGGGTCTGGGCTAAAAACTAAAATCAACTAATTATAATTCCGTTAGAATCATGACAAAAAGAGTTTAAACCGAAAATTGTTTGCCCCCTTAAGTTGGCGGAGCTCAAAACCTTGTATGGACCAAACTTAGTCAAATCTTTAATATTTTTTTCGATTCCGAGTAACCTTTCCGAGAAATCGGGTTTTTAAAGATCTCACATGTCAAAAGTGGGCATGGTCAATATTGTGGGCGGTCCAATTTTTGCTTTCTCAGAGGTTTTGGGCCATTATTGCTCTATACCAAAATTCGAGCTCCAACGCCTTGTCTAACTTGACCCAAAGGCATTTTGAAAGAAAATTGGAAATAGAGGTTTTCTTACATTAAGGCCAGTAGTGGGCGTGGCCGTCGGCGGATTTAACTAATTTTCACACTTCGTCTGTAAACTTTACACATACGGACATACGGACAGACGGGCGGACGGAAGGACGGGCATAGCTGAACCGACTCACCTGTCGGTCTCGATCATATCTCTTAAAGGTCTTAGGGGTCTACGGTCATTTACGAATTGTTAGACGAGTACCTACCTTACCTTTAAGGCTTTGTGGTAGTTGCTCACGTTA
This sequence comes from Neoascia interrupta, assembly GCA_947623515.1. NCBI lineage: Eukaryota > Metazoa > Arthropoda > Insecta > Diptera > Syrphidae > Neoascia > Neoascia interrupta. Next base: position 3,932,051 of record OX392463.1, read on the forward strand.
ATGAAATACAAATGGCTGGGAGTGAACCATGTTTCCTGTTTTGCTGTCTTTAAATGAATACTTTAGAATCAACCTTAAGGAACTGATGAGGGATTATGGCGATATCATGATGTTTTAAACTGACGTCGCGATTGAAATTTTTGAAGCGTTTTATTTCGATCGTCTCGCCAACAATTCGCGAGATATGCATAGTTGAACTTCTGAGCAAGTTTTTTTTGGCTGGTCAAATCGGATTCAATGATATGATCATCAAGATAGAAATATGCTCAGATATTACTGACTTTGGGTGTAAATACTTTGGTCGGCTTATTAAGTGTGTGTCCTGATGATGAGCAAAAGCTTGTAAGGAGCTCAGGAGCCCAGCTTATCTTTGGGTTATAAAAAGCGACATGGCAGAAATGTAGCGATAAAGGACCGTCAGAATTTATAAGAATATATAGAGTAAGACAACCCTGCAACCCCCTGCCTTCAAACACCAGCAAAAAATATTCATGGGTCTTTGCCTTTGGTCCTTGCCTTCGATGTGACAGAGCTCGATGTGGTGTGTCTCAACCTGAAATTCATTGGTCTTTTACAAGATTTGCCTTTGTGGAAAGGTCTGGTCTTTTGTCGATCTACCGAGCCAGAAGCTACACTGGTAGGTGACGAATAGTATGTCGTCAAAGACCGGCTTAGGACGCTCACACAGTAAGTTTTTATAGGATTTTATATGCGAAAATTAACAGGGATGCCTCGATATTTGTTGCAAGAAATGGAATCATCCTTTTTGAAGATAGGGCGTGGAATTGATTGAACTGAACCAGATTAGCTTCAAAATCAAGAAGATGTGTTTGCCTATTCCGTTGCAATCGCGGATAGGGGCGTTCTTGGTTGCTCTCTCGGATGCCAACCGAAATGCCAATTAATGTTTTTTTTTTTTGGTGGAAAAAGTTTGTTTAAAAGACATTGACGATGCTCACTATTACAGGCATTGTGAGCTCGGCGAATTAGTGTGTAAACGGCTCAGTTCTCAAATTTTCTGGGTGACGGTGGGACGTAGAAAATAGTTATGTGTGTGTTTGTCGGCTTTTCTGTAAACTGTGTGTCCCAATGTCTAAATGGTAAATTTGGCATTCAAGAACAATCGATCCCTGTTGTTAATGATCGTGAACTTTGTTTTAAGACGTTTTGTGCTAAGTGATGCTTTAGAAAACTTTCTACGCTGAAAAGTTTGACATGAACAAAATGTCATTGAGAAATTTTTCACATTCCTTAGCACATTTCACCCGATATTCTCCATCCGCACATCAGCAACTTACGGAGTTTAGGATTACCCACATAGGTAAGATAACTCTAAAAGCTCTTGTTGAGAGAGAAGAAGAAGCCCGGTATGAAAACTCATTACGTCTGCCAGTATATTGGCCCAATATTTTAATTTCTAGTTTTTAGCGGTCCGTCGAAAAATTGAACCAGTGGGGTAAAGTGCTACAGTGTATACGCAGAAGTACGCATCCTATCCTACATTTACTGCTATTTTTGTTATTTTTTGATAGTTTGTGCTTAATGAAAACTTCGAAAAGAGGCGTGGTCCACCCCTTATAAGAAATTATCAATATTTACATAGATATCTCCAAGATTCACTTGGAGTGTAACAAAGTGTAAAGTTTAGTGTTTTCTACATAAGATATTAAGTAAATTTTTTCCATTAGGAGCAAAAAATATTGAATAAAGCGCATTTGAAAGTCTGGTCCCACGCCCACTAGAGGAGGTTGTGTGATTTTATTTCACCTTTTTATACCAAAGCATCACTAGGAGATAATAAATAACTAATTTCAGCCTTTTAAGACGACTTACAGTTTTGAAAGCTCTGGAGGTAGTTGCACGATAACACCGATTGTGGGCGTGTCTGTGGGCGGATTTAAAAATTTTTTACACTTGTACTGCTTCGGGTAACAAAGAGCCTATGCACCGAATTTCTCCTTAAAAAATGAAGACTCAAATTATATGAGACAACCTCTACTTCACATTTTTTTTCAAAATGTCTTTTAGTCACGTTAGATAAGGCACAGAAACTTACATTTTGGTACTGAGCAATATTGGCCTAAGACCTTTAACAAGGCAAAGATTGGACCGCCCTCAATATCGACCATACCCACTCTTAACATGTCAGATCTTTAAAAACCCGATTTCTCAGAAAGTTGACTTCGAAAAAAAATTATACGACAAATATTTAAGGTATTACCATTTGCTAAAATTTGTTCCATACAAAATTTTGAGCACCGCCAACTTTTAAGGGGCGTTCTTAGAAAAAACTCGATTTTCTCATGATTCTAAGGAAATTACAATTAATTTATTTAAATTTTAAGCCCATGCCCGCTTTTGACGGCGTGGACCATACTCGGGCCATGAAACTTTAAGATTTGGTGTAACATGGTATATAGGGTCGGGTATATAGAAGTTTTTCACAGACATAATCTCTTGCACTTACTCACTTGTTTTCTATTGATAACATCAAGCGTTCAATTGAAACTCAAAGGGCTTATGTAGGTTCCTTTCGACGACTTAAAAAGAGTCCGTTCGTCCGTCTGCCCGAATGTGTGAAGCTTTCAAGTTCTTAAAATTGAGCTAGAAAGTTGCAGATTTTTGGTTCACCAAATTGATAAGGTCCAACCACAGCCACGCTCACATTGACCTGGATGTCAGACAACCTCAAATTTAGATCTTATTTAAAAACGTTTTGATTAAGTTAGACATGCCATAGGACCTGAAATTTTAGGCGCAGAGCAAAAGTAAGCAGAAACCTTTAATTAGAAAAAAAAATTATCAAATTTACAGACGAAATCTTGCACTTAGTTGTTATATCATGGAATGGCACACTTGAATATTTCATAATATTAAGTGCAAGAGTTTTTTTTATCCTGTTTTACAAACTTTAATTTGCGAAATTCTATTTTAACAATGCCTGCGCAGAAAAATAAATATACTTTTACAAAATTGCTACTGTCGGTCAATAATATTATTTAAAATCCGAGCTTTATAAATCAATCACATAAATTTAAAGAAAAAGCTTCGCTGTCAAAAATACTCTCCGAAATTACAACCTTCTTGATGTATTTTAGTATTTATTAAGTTTAAATTGCTTAACACATTAAGATAAATCTTATAGTTTAGTGAAAGCTTTAAAATTAAGTTTACAACAAAGTTATAATTATCAAAAAAGAAAAAAGAATAGAACAAAAATAATAAAGATAAAAATAAAAATAACAATTAGAAATAAAGAAAAATTAACATACATTTAACTGAACATGATTCAACAAAAAGTTAAATACAAATATTTGAGGATATATAAAGACATAAGGATAAAACTATTTCCAAATTTAAGCTAAAAATATTACTGTCTGGTCGAGTGTCTCAAGAGTAACGATTTAAATCGTTTATTGTTTCTGATTCTTCTCAGTTCACGGGGTAGGGAGTTCCACAGGCGAGTAGCATTAACAAAGAACTGCCGCTCGGAGGCTAAGGAGAAATGTGCTGTAGGGATCAAATTAAAGGTCCTATCTGATCGAGGAAAAACTAAACGCTTGTAGAGATACCCAGGTTGATGTGTCTGTATGATGTCGTGTTAACATAATAAAGAACGGAGTTTTAATAGGTTATCGAATGTGCAGCCGACGATACTCTTGGCGAAGGCGGATACGTGATCGTACCGACGTAGACCATAAATGTAGCGAGCTATATTGTGCGTTTTTGCTAACATAAGTCTGACAGGTGTAGAAGTAAACATTTGGGTTGACCAGAGCAAACGAAGACTTCCATATATCTTGCCACGTTCAGATGATCCGTCCATGTTTGGGAGTCGTTTAAAATTAACCCAAGATTTCTTGCGGTGGGAACAAAGGGGACGCAAGATAGACAAATTATTTGATTTCCTGCTATTTACAAGAGCCTTTGATTTTGCTGGGTTCAAACACAAGAAGTTACGTCGAGCCCAAAGGGAAATATTTTCCAGCTCTTGGTTTATCAGTTCAACGACTTGAGGTAAGAAATTGATATTCCCGCCTAATGTTTGCTGATCATCATCAGCATACATATGTGTTAAACAGCGCTGGACAATTTGTGGCAGGTCGTTGATATATAGGGTAAAAAGGACAGGTCCAAGAATAGATCCTTGGTGAACTCCACTTGATACTCTAAGGAAGCTTGAAGCTTTGTTGTTGACCACGACGCATTGCTGTCTTTCAACTAAGTAAGAGTGCATAAGCTTACCTGATGCTTTGGAAAAGTTGTACAAGTTTTGAAGTTTTCGGCATAATACAACATGGTCGACGGTATCGAACGCTTTTGAGAAGTCTAAGAGGATAAGAAAGGTAACAAATTTTTTGCCAAGCGACTTTCTTATATCATCAACTACTGATAATAATGCTGTTTTGCAGCTGTGTTTCGGACGGAAACCTGACTGACAATCGCTAAGTAACTTGTTCGTGATCAAATAGGTCTGTAGTCGTCACTTTCTTTTTTCGGGGTAGGAATGACTTTTGATCTTTTCCATACGCTGGGATAGACGGATGTGGTTAAAATGCTAATAAAAATGTGGGTTATGTAGGGTAGAATATAGGGGAGTAGAAGTTTAATGAACCTAGGATCCACATCGTCAATGCTGGTAGCGTTTGATTTAATCGACAGGACTGCTTCGACAACTTCTTCGTCGGTTACACATATGAAACCGAATGAAACATTACAGTCGCCATTGTCTGATGGCTCAAATATATTATCCTCGGGTACGGTGGCGGAAGAAGGTGGTTTCGCAACAAATTTGGCGTTCAGGGATTAGCAGTCGACGTATTCAGCTACTTTTGGAGTCTCTTTTCCAACCCCAAGCTCCTAACAGCTTTCCATTAATTTTTGGTAGAGCTCCTCTGACCTAGCCTTGTGCTGAAGTAAGTTGTTTTTGCAGACCTTATTTCTAGCCCCACTTTGTTACGCAAACGGCAGTACTCACGATGAGAGGGTTCGATTTTAAAGCGTCTCCAAAGATAATAAGCTGCATTTCGTTCGAGCATTAATTTTTTAATGTCTTGACTAAACCAAGGTGGCGCTGTTCTACGGGCTATTTTTGTTTTAAGTGACACGTTCTTATGAAATAAGAGGCGGATATGCTCTTGAAAGACCGCAACTTTGTCGTCAACTGATTGCTTATACCACACGTTGCTCCAGTTAGTACACTGTATGTCATGAAACAAAATTTCTTGGTTGACATTCATTAAGTCGCGAAACTGAAAGCTTATCTCCTTAGGTTTGTTTTCAAAGTCTAATGTTACATGAAGAAGATCATGCCTTGAGAAACAAGAAGCATGTAGCTGACTATACAGTAATACCTTGCTTTTATCACTTACAAAAATGTGATCAATAAGGGTGCTTGAATCACCTTGGAAATGAGTAGGACTACTTTCGTTAACCGGGAATAAGTTAAGCTGATGTGGGAATAAGTTAAGTGAGGTGTTCTCTGATTGAATGCAGAATGTTAACCATGGGCTGGGCAACTACAGTGAGTGTGAACACAATTTTTATAGACATGGATTGAGTAATTTGGATGGAGTAATTTGAATCATACTTTTCAAAATTTATAAAAATTGAATTTTTCTTTTAGAGAAAAAGTATAATTCTTAAAAGTCTTTGAAATTTTTGCGTCATTGTCTATTCGCATTGTCAATCATTAAGAAAGTTTTATTGAAAACTAATTATAAAAAATGATAGAAGAAGAAGAAGAAAATTTTAGGTTGATTGGGACGAGAAAATTTGTATCCTGTCACTTAAAATTCAATATAGAAACCGCGTAAAGAATCCTTCTACAAATCTGCGATAGCGAAGAGGCGAAGAGGAAGATGGCAAATTATATTCCATACAAACAGTTGCATTAATTTGCGTTTTTACCAATCTTTTTTTGACATCTAAGCCGAAATAGTGAAGTTGCTGAATACAAATGACCCACAAATGCTTACAAAAAGCTGCGAATAGATTTGTGTATGCGGATGCGGGTCAGCCACAAACACAAAATACCGAAATGTGTAGATGGTCTGCTAACAATTATCCAATTTTGCCGACGAATCAAATTTAAAGTTCCATGTTGATCGATACATTAGCCCCACCACAGTTGATTTGCTACCTGTGGTGCAACGTGGAATGAATGTGAACGCAATTGCATGCTTATTGCCTCCCCGCTTGGAATCTATGCAAATAAATTTGTTTTAGTTTCAATTCAAAGATTGGATGGTCGACCTCAGCACGCTGTTATTGGGCGAAGCATTTAACCCATTTGCTATGGGTTCGGGAGCAAAATCAATATTATGTTTGCTACCAACAAGCATTTGATTAGAATTGCCACACATACAGCATGCCACAAGTATACCTGTTTCATTCCTAATTAAGTGACATTGAATTACGTCCAGCAATACTCTCCTGGAAGTGTGTTAGTATAAAAAAAATAGTCCCCAAAGTGGCCATACTCGACAAGGATGTTCTGGTTAATTAAATGTCAAAATCTCCCTTTTAGTACACGCTGTGCCTAAATTGCTCTTTGTCGCCATGAAATGAATATCATATTTCCCTAAATTCGTCCTGTCTTTGTATTTTACCATTACTGTACACCCAATTAAATTCAAGGCTCCCTTTGTCCTGCCACAGCAGGAACAATGTCAGGAAGTCAACCATAAATACGGGCATATGTGTGTATAACCACTTATTAGAGTCGTTTTCAATAATACTCTTGTCTCGAACCTTGTGTCAAGAAATACTCGGCTGCATGTCAGCTACATTACATGCCCTAAATCCATTACATTCCAAATTTGCCATATAATACTTTTTTGGTGCGTGCCCTCATATGTGGGGGAGGTCCTTTATTCCATTCCAAATCGTGGCTTTCACATGTCACAGGAAGTAATTAATCATTTCCGTTTGTAATTAGAAGCGATTTTTGGGGAAATCTTTTGGCATGCCAGTAACCGCTCTTGTCATTATCCCCTAATCATAGGGTTCACTGAACACGGAGAAATTGAAAAAAGAAATATGGGAATATTCGGAGATCTACTGTCACAGAGACAATCTGTCGCACGTTAAATAGGTTGAAGTCAGCTAAAACATCGGGTTTTATTCCTCGCATCAAGAATTTAATTACTTTACGTCTCAAACTTTTTTCTTCTGTCGTCATTTGTCACTCACCTTTGGCGCCAATGTGCAATGCTTACTTTTGTGCCTCTACCTTAACACAAGAAATAAGGATACCCCAATTTTCAACTTTTATTCGCATCTGTGCTGTCAGCATTTCTCTGTCTGGAATCAGAAGCTGATTTCCTGGCATCGGAGAAACAAACATATGGAATTTGGGGTAAAGTTCAATTAAATTTTCAAACATTTTTACAATACGTCATGTTTTGTAAAATTGTTTTTATCAGTCCAAAATCGGGATAGACCTGCTTTACTAGCCGGCTCTGTTTCGTGCTGTTTGCATCTATTAATGGATGCGAATTTTTATTATGTCTGCTTTCCCTTTTGCGTCGCAACTAGGTACTTAAGTCTCTGTTTTTTTGGCACCGTCCCTTCATCTGGGTGATGTTGGTAGACAACGGCTCTAATCGACTCAGATAATCGCAGTCGTTGGATTTCGATCACCCCTTCAAATTGGTGACACTGAACAAGCTGAAAGTCCGCTGTTAAGTCTTTTTTTAACAAAGCTTTTAAGACAGGGTCAAAAATCAGAACTTCTTCTAGAAGCAGATTCACAGATTCCGGTCAAAATTTGACGACACAAAAAAATACCTGCGAAACCCAAACACCACACTGAGAGACTTTTCAGAACGGATTTCAACCTCCGAGTCATTTACTTGGCTCCTGTTTAACATTTGCTTGCATGGCAGTTACATCGTGGTCTTAAGGATTTGTTATGTTGCGTTCCACTTAATATAGGTGGTTCACTTATCTAACTCCCTAAAGAAAGCCAAGTTGATGCGATATAGATGAATCTATTTCACAGCTAATTCAAAGGCATCAGTCCCCATTTTGGGGATATTGCTGGCATCTTGGGGCAGTGGTTAGCTTGCCTTGCTTCTATCTGCGGAAGAGATCCAGGGTTCAAATTCCAACTGAGTTTGAAGTTCTACCTTCGCGAGGATCTTTCGATAAGGTTTCATTTCAAGTATCAAGCGACTATGAACCCTCTTAACGACGCATCCATTGGCGTATGATATTGCACCTTGACTTATGGGGTTCATTTAGCCACCCTCGCTCCGCGACCCTTCTAAGGATAAGCGGTCACGGAAAATGATGATGATGATGATGACTTATGGGGTTAATCCACAACCAAGTCCTTTCAAAGGGTCATACCCTGGCGGATATGGAGCTATGAATTTTTTGCTCTCAAGATGACTGAAGTAAATCCTCACACTGGGCCATTACATATGACACGTTTGTCAGTGCCAACAGGCTGTGCCCACAATTCAAAACAAACGAATCGTAAAGAAATATGTCGTAACACAGAATCACACGCATCGATTAAAAAAAAAATTAAAAATGCTCCCAGACTAGGTTCAAACCCGGGCCAACGAGGCATGTGGATTGTCTAGTCGAGGCGAATAATTTGGAAAAAAGGGTCAAAAAACAACGTCTACGATGGCTGGGTCATCTAGAGCGGATGGAAACCAATGCCCCGGCCCGTAAAATCTTCGAATCCACACCGCAGGGACGGCGCGGTAGAGAGAGGAGTACCGAGATTCAGGTGGCGCACGCAAGTGAAAAGGGACCTCGGCCATCTTCGCGTGCGAAACTGGAGACGGTTAGCTTGAGGCAGAGCTGGCTGGCGAAGCTTGTTGGCTGAGGCCCAGGTCCACCTAAAAAAAACCTAGCTTTCAGGGCACGAATCAGCTGGCCTTAATCTTGACAATGACGGAGATTAAATATTTTTATTTTTCTTATTAAATTCCACAGAAAGGTTTCCAGGAACAGGTTTTTGTGTGTCACCAAATAGGCCTAATAATCCACTCCTTAAGACACTGCGTGTAGACAAATTTAGTGATATCCAGTGAGGTTAGAACTACAGTTTTTTTGTTTGAATTAATCCATCACCTTCTTACATCCAGGGGAAGTATTTAAAGTCAACTCTGATGTACCTTTTGGGGGAGCGGTCATAATTTTGTTTTCGAACTTCTGCTTTTTTAAAATTCTGACTAAAGCAATAATATTCGGCTGATTCGACTTATGACATTTTTGAAGTAGATAAATGGTAGAAAAACAGACAGGGGGTTTCAGGGGCCGTAACGCCCTATACATGCTTAACTGTGCCATTTTGTAAAAGTTGCATTTTCAAAATTTCGTAAAACAGAATTTTCCAAAACCAGAATAGTGAAGGAATAATTTTGAAATCGGCAGAGTTTTGACCGCTAGTTGTATTTCAATGCTGTGCAATGCCTTAGAAGAAGAATCTTCCTAGATCTTTTTTCCGCTCCTGGTGTAGAATAGGGCCGTGGTTTAGAAAGTGAAATGCACTCCCTATGCAAGTTGTTACTTGCAACCCTGGAAAATTGAGCAGGGCGTTTGTCTGTTGCCATTCTAGTGCTTTTCTTAACGTTGGTGATAGATTGTTTAAGGGTACATTATAATATGCTTTAGAGATCTGATATACGCAAGTTGATTGGACTTAAGGTTTCATAGACAGAAGATTACTTTCTTGTAGATAGGCCAAGTAATCCTCAAATTCGGTTTTCCTAATAAAATTTTTTAATATCAAATATTTTCAGTATAGGTATGCAACCAAGGCTTCGAACGCCTTTGAGAAACTTTCTTTAAGCGTCTTTTGAAGCTTCTTCGTGGTGAAATAGTTTCTCCCTCATTCAGCCTACCTGAGTAACGCACTATTCCTTACAGGCTACACCCTGTTACTTATTTTCAAGAATGAATCAGATCATTATTGTGTGTTTACTGACAAAGAAGCTCTTTACGTAGGAGAGCCCTCAAAAGAACGTCATTGCTGCTTTCGATTGAGTGAAGCTTAGCTCTTAACATCCACACTCCAGTCTGTATCAGATTTGAACTTGCTAAGGCTTATTTTTAAAACTGTGTCTTGCGCCAATCCTGGAATACTGCTATAAAATAAGAATTAAGGAAATAACAGCCTGACCCCTGACTAAATCGAATTTCTAAAAAAAAATGTTACGTATACGCCACAGTGTACCTCGCACGATTTGTCTTTGTAAAAGACCAATAAAGGATGATCAGGATTCCGGCAGCCTGGGAAGGTGTGACATATCCTTGGAAAAAGTTTTAAATGCAAACGTGTTAGGCTTAAGTGAATTAAATCAAAAATAAACAGACTAACTTTTCGCTGCCATTGTCGACTTGGCGGATGAAAGTTAACAGGGCCATTGTATGTTCTCATACTACATAGGTGAAAGATGTGGTGGAAGGCTGAAAAGTTCCCTGAAGGAAACTTTAGTTCAATGGCTCTTAATATTGGATTAAAACGAACAATTTCCAACATATTGCCACGAAATTCGGATTTTATTCAGACAAAAAATCAATTTTAAGCTCGTCATAAATACCTCGGCTTAAATCAACTCAAAACGTTTATTCTTGGATTAAATGCTGTCATTCTTAATGAGTCATAAGTCCGTTTAGTAATTTAAGCACATTCGCCTGGAATATCAAAAATAATTTTTTTTTCTTTGCATGGCGATTTTTTATTCCATGCGTTTCGGCAGTTTCTAGAAGTGCCTCCGCCGCCGGTGAGAGAAAGAAAGCATCAATAAATAATAAAAAAATAAAATAAATAAAATAAATGAAAAAAAAAATAAAATAACTTAAATAAATTAAATAAGTTAAATAAATAAAATAAATAAAATAAATAAAATAAATAAAATACATAAAATAAATAAAATAAATAAAATAAATAAAATAAATAAAATAAATAAAATAAATAAAATAAATAAAATAAATAAAATAAATAAAATAAATAAAATAAATAAAATAAATAAAATAAATAAAATAAATAAAATAAATAAAATAAATAAAATAAATAAAATAAATAAAATAAATAAAATAAATAAAATAAATAAAATAAATAAAATAAATAAAATAAATAAAATAAATAAAATAAATAAAATAAATAAAATAAGTAAAATAAATAAAATGAATAAAGTAAATAAAATAAATAAGATAAGTATAATAAAATAAAATAAATTAAATAAGTAAAAAATATTTGTTATTCTAACAAACAAATGTTTACATACACAAATAATTTTGGGGACTTTTGTAAGTCTGTCGTGATGAATGGCGAGTAGTTGTTTGTAGCTCTTTCTTAGCTTGGACATGAAGAACACTTTGTTGCTTCTTAGACTCTGCCACACTCCTTTTCATTCCTCGGTTTAAATTTCAAACAACTTAGCAAAAGTTATTATGCTTTACGACAGAGAATCGGAGTGCTGCCACTTTTGTTAGGTCTGAGTGCCCAGCATCCAGTAAATTGGAGAACAGCATTTTATATTTTGTTTCCTGAAGGCAATTAGAACATTTTTTGTTTGATAATTTACTTCAACAGTTTATGACCTTATTTTGTGCACCTTTTATGGAGTTAACATTGTTCTAGATTGCCTTGAGTTGTGTCATTTCAGATCCATGAATAACCAATGAAAGTTTCACCTTCTATCAAAAAGTCACATCACAGTCTTTGAAGTCATGTGCGTTGGGTTACACACTTCTTGTGCTTCAATAGTTGCAAGTCTGCATTCAGTTTCTTTCCTAACACCTAGTCTGCCATGCTTCGATCCCGCTCAGTTTCAATTCAAATTGGTTTGCAGTTGAAGCATGTTATTAATTCTAATCCAACTGAATTGCTCTGCCACTCCATATCACCAGCACGTTGGAATTTCTACAATCATGCCATAAATCGTCCTGTACAGTTTCGTTCCATTGCCAGCTTCTCGGGTTCTATAATATTTCCACTTTGCTAAGAAGTTCACCCATTGTCGAGTGTATCCGTTTTATGCACCAGAGCGCGCATTCTCGTCCAAGTGCTTGGTCTTCAGGCTGGTATAAGGGTTTTATTCTTGCACCCACATACTATGCAAAAATATCCTTGCGTTCTTTTTATTCGTTTTTTCGCTTCAACATAAATTGTTATCGAGGAATGTGCAGCGAGATCCTTAGCTACGGTGACGGGAAAACGATGGACGTTGGGTAAACTTAAAAAAGGATCCTCTTGTGATGGATGCAAGAAGGATTTTTCAACTGTGCAAACGAAGAAAGAGGTACACGCGCGCGACATTGCCAGGGTATGGGTATATTAATGGGGTTCTGCCTTTCGTTGTACACTACAGATGATTGCAAATTTATGTACCCACTGAAGCTACTACTGATGCGAAAAGTAGATTTTGTTTCGTGTGGGCGACTTAAAACATTGTTCAAGTATCCGAGGCTTATGGAAGATTTATTTTGACGACATTCGTGCCCTTGCGAGTGTTTGTCGTAGTTTTTTACTAGAGCATTTGCGTGTGGGAGTGATTGAAGACATTGAGGAAACGTGCGATGTCAATGTGTACTCACAGGAAGTGTTAGTACTCGTTTTCTGGAAAAGTGTCAGAGTTTGTGGAAATTGTTCAAACAGCCATGATTGAAAAACTTTCTATGGAAATTGCTCGTTTGTGCATGTTGTTCAGGAGAATACAAACAATTTTTTTATGGTCAAGGAGTCCATTGTGCACTGATGCTTCACTCTGGACAGCTGGACCAGCTTTCCCTAGGGGGATGTACGAAAAGTTGGTCATCAGCTAGCCGCTTTGTTGACATAGCTCCAAGATGTATAACAAAAATAGTCAAAAAAAAAAAATAAATTCAACACATCCTTGATTAGTGCTAAGAAAATCTTTCAATCATTTTTAGATGAAGAACTCACGTCGGCATTAAAGCTTTTTGATGAAAACACCTAAAAATAGACCCCACCTTGCACGTCTGTCTGTTTAGACTTTATTCATCTTTATGGCCGCAATTTTGCTGCGGAGTTTCTCTCCTTAAACGTGACTTGATTTAGTTGAATTTTCCCTCCGTTTCCATTTCGTCAACTAAAGTCTAATTAGGTCTCACGTTCCAGGAGGAAAAAAAGAGCAAAAAAAATAAAAGAAATAAAGGTTGGTTCGCCGAGGCAGAAATGGTAATGGATCCCTTGCCAGGCATCCCACTCGTTCATTTAAAAAGGTCCTTGAAAAAAGTCTCGCATTCACTGGAATACCTACAACTAGTTAACCTAAATTTCTTTCAATCGTATAAATGAAAAGTGTACGCAATTGAAATGGAACACTTTCAGAATTTCTGTATTTATTTTCGTTGTAGCAAAGTCCCTCAAGTACCACCCTGCCTAGGGAACACGGATACTAGGTTCGTAGGTATAGAGACAGGCACTCACTAATACACACATGTTGGTTGAAGTAAATTTGACACTCTTTTCGAGCCAGGCACACTCTAGGGAGTGTATTTGAATTAATTGGAATATCCGTTGAATAGCACACAAAACGGGGTCAAGTTTGAAGGGGACGATGCGATGGGGTGGTTTTGGGGAATCACTTGATGACGGTATGTGGTCTCGTGTACTAATTCACGATAAACATGGGAAACCTACGCTGACATTCAGATTCGCGAGCTGCTATGCTCAGCGTATTCCGCTGAAATGTCAGCATAGGGATGAAGAAGTCTGGAGGGAAATTTAAATTGGTTGACGACGCTATGCGTGGTTTTAATGCCAGTGTAAACAATACGTTCCCAAGAAGCAACATTCGTTCAATCGAGCATCACCTCTGAGAATTAGTGTTCCAAGGAAACCATGAAACCGTATAAGTGCGTGGGACTAAGAATGGATGTGTTTCTCCGCATATTAGTGGGAATTAAATGCTTAAATATTTAAATTAGGAATTTGGGCGCTGAGACGAACAACGGTGTGTTTTGAGGATACATCATTTGTTTTGTTTTCGGGGAGAGGAACCTATGGGAGGATCTTAGCTAAAGTGTTCATTAGCGACACTTTGCCAGGCAGGATTTTTTTTAGGGTTGATTAGAATTCGGCGATAAAATTAGTAGGTAAAATTATCATATTTTTTACAGACTCGCCTATGGAGCGATTTAGACACTAATTGCAGTCGATTAAGTGGGTCAAACCATGAGCTACAGACAACAGCAAATTTAATTAAAATTACAAATGAGCCAAAATCAGTTTTTTTAATAGACAATTTCTCGTTTGTATCAAATATTGTTTTCTAATTAAGTTAAAATTAATAAACGCGTAGGCTGCAACACGCAAATTATACTCATGCAAATTCCAGTTGACAGAGCCACCCTTTTTCAGTGCCAATGTTTTTCAAAACTATCAGCAACATGAGTTCATTATTCTGGCATACAACATGCAAATACCAAAGGTTATTATTTCAATTCTAACTCAATTTTTACACAGTTTAATGCAGAGATAACAAGCAGCTTTGTGGTTCAACAATTGTTTGAAAAATCAAGTTTTTGTTGTAATCCTTCGGAAGCGACTTTGCCATTAGGGCCCAATTCAATGGGCGTTTCAAAAGATATTTTTAATCTGATAGTTTGGTCGGATTAATGGTGTGTTAAAAAACTTTTAAATGCTTTTCGAAATGTTGCTATGGAAAATATAATTTTAAACTTGTGTAGCCACAGCAGCAAAAAATAATATAAATCCCGTTTTTTAGATTTATGGAAATGATTGAATTTGGTAAATCAACCAAATTCATATTTTGGTTACAGTGAAATAAGTTAATTGTAGGAATTTCATCATAAAAGCAATTGAAGCGTTTATCCAAAATGCCAGGTTACCCTCGAGCCTACTTTGGGATGAAAGGTTTTTTAATTAGCACTATACGGAAGTGTATTATGACACACAGCCGTGCGTATATAAAAGTTTCAGTTCTTCTGCAATGGATTGTTTTAAATGATATTCTAATGCATTTTTTTTAAAAAAAGAGGTGGTCTCAAACGCAGGTCTATAGTGGGCGTGTCTGCCCAAGTAACACAGAACCTCTTAGTATGGCCAACGCTACCTATACAGCACCACATCATGAAACCTAAGGTTCTTGAAGTTGGTTTAGTACAAGTAACGGGGCTCAAAAACCCCTATAAGGGCAACTTGGAACTTATAGAAATTATTTTTGGGTGCGAAAAGGGTCCTACTTCGGGCTCTTATAGATTTTATTTGACTGTCAAAACATTTTAAAAAGAATCGGTAGGTACACACACTTTCGCGGTGTTCACCTTTTACTTTCGTGGTGTGCTTTTTTTAAATATTAAATATTACATAAAAAAAGAATGCAAAGTCCTATGTATGGTCTACATAGGATCATAATAACACTTAAGGTGTTCTCCGTTGCCTTTTAGAAACTTTGGGTTCAGTGTAGGACTTTCCAGCTTCATGTAGAGTTATTTTAAGGTTTTTTCACTTTTTTTTAAAGCATGGCGCTAATTTATTTAGGGTTACCATCACTCTATTTCCTTATATTCTATAAGTTGATTTCTGTTTCCTACCAGGTGGTTTGACTATTTGCAATCATTGATCGGAAGGCGTGAAAAGAAACGTATTTTTTTGCGGGTGTTTGATTCTTATCCATGGATGCAATAAGAGTTTTAAACTCCAACGAGGCCTCCTTTTGAATTTCTTCCTAAAAATTAGGAAAGGAGCTTTAAATACTTTAACTGCTTTAAATACTTCAACTGCTTTAAATACTTCAACTACTTTAAATACTTCAACTGCTTCAAATACTTCAACTTTAAATACTTGAAGACCATACATTACTTGGTTGACCAAAAAGATCATGAAAAAATGGTAACAAGGATGAATATTAACTTAAATTTCCATAAAAACAGTGATGCAATTTTTGTCTGATGTGTTTTTCTAGCCAAAAAATGTAATCTATTAAAAACTCATATAGTTTTGTCCAAGAAAAATATCCAAATGTTCTCACAATAATTTCTGTCAATTACATTATTTTCTATTGTGTGACATCTGGCAACCCCCAAGTGCTATAAAAGAGTGTAAAGAAGTGCTTTGGACATGTAAAACATACAGTGTAATAAAATAGGTGATTAAAGCGTCTAAGGACCCTGTGCTATAGAACCTAATGCCTCAGGAACGTTTAGATCACCAAGTTTACAAAACTAACGGTGCTGACACTTTTATCTTTATAATTACCGTGCCGCTATCGTCTCAATGATTAATTTTATAAGTAAAAAATAATCAGCGCACCAGTGGTATGATAACGAAACCTGGCAAGAGAATTAGTGCTGATGAAGAGCATTTTGAGTCTCTTATAAGTCCAATATTCAAAAGCCGTTGCTTATGGTTCCAGAGTGTGCTACTTTGGGTGTAGATGGATTCGACTAATTTTCAAGTTTTTTATATACGGACGGGCGGACATGGCTTCAAAATGTCTCCTATCGGTCTGGATCGTATATCTTAAAGGTTTCAAACTATCCATTTAACTTAATATGCCCTAGGCTGAGTAGGGTATAAAAATTATTGCAAGCAGGCAGGCTTTCGCTCAAATCAAAGCTGCGAATTTGTTGCTTTGCTTGTCGTAGACCTGATTCAGACCTGATTTTCCTTCAAGAAGAATCCTTCGCTTTTGGATTTTTCAATCAATCACCAAGTTTCCGCTTTGTTTCTAATGGACTGCCACAGGGCTCTGTGCTGGGACTCCTCCTCTTTCTTATGTTCCTCAATGACCTGTCAAACGCCGTAAAATACTCTGAGGTTCACGTGTTCGCCAATGAACTTCAGTTACATCCGTGCAGGCCGATCGGTGACATTAGTAGTTGGTAAAAATGGCCTTGAATTGAATCCCGCTAAATCAAAGGCGATAAACTTTCATAGCTCGAAGCTTAATTAAGCGTTCTTCCGCCCTATCGTAATAGGTCCATCAGTTATCCCATACGTGAGGGTGCCCGAAACTTTGGGCTTACATTTAGCAGGACCCTGACTTGGTCCGATCCCTATTGAAAAATGTTCCGCCCAGCCCATTATGGGGCTAAAGACTTTAAAGACCGAATGAATTCAGGCCAAAAAGCTTTTAGACTCAGAAAATATGTCGCGTGTGTAAAAGTGCGATACAGACGACCTCTTGCACTTACTAACTTGTTAAAAATCACAGAAGATTTTATAAGGTCTAAAATTTGAGCCTTTCAGCAATATGATGAGCTATCAGTAAAAACTTTAACTCCTAAAACTTTCCACACAGCATCTATTCCCAGAAAAAAAGCGCAAACTTTTCAATCACCGATAACTTTTTTTGGTCAAATTTACTTTTATGAAATTTACAAAAGCTTGAATTTCAATTGAAATTCATTATTATGATTCCTATAACTACACCACTATCCCATTATTTGCACAGCATTTTTTGGATTCATCGGGTGAAAGCGAGTTCCGTATAAGCTCAGGAATTAATTAAACACAAAATGTTAGTCAAACACGAGAATAACCCCTCAGAGATGGAAAAAAAAACAAAAACTTCAATTAATTCCAACAACAGCCAAATATGAAATGGACTATCAGCAACGTTTGCAATTCAATATCCTGCTGTTCTCGAACAAAGCAGTGACTTTTCCAATTCAACGGGTTTCGGTGTTAAACCACTGTTCAAAAAAGAGGAAACTTTTCCAATTGTTCGAAAACATATTTCAACCCAAAGGCACTTTGCGGCGATATGCAGCTCTCTATTGATTTCGTTATTTCGCTTTCGAAACAAGGAACGTGCTCGAGGAAGCACCGCCATGATGAACTATGGTCTCTAGACACGCTTAACCCATATTATATAGACGGGGGACAATAAATCAAATCGATTTTTGAAGAACAAAGGTTTGGCGAAAAGATATAACCGAATCCTTTTTGGCGGTGGTATGAATTTTTCGCAGTGAGGAGAATTTCCTTTTTTTTATTGTTGAAATTTGCCATTGGAGGATTTTCTTTTTAGATTTTCTTGTTTCAGAATGAAAACGTTTGAAGCACATTGTTTCATTTAAAAAATCAATCCAAGAACTCTCCCGGATAATTGAATCTTTTGCACATTTTGCGGTTGTTTGTCCTTTTTGGCCACAAATTTGAGTTCGCAAACTTGACCTTATTCCAGAGCTGTAATCGAGCCTTTGTTACGGGAAGAACAGTGCGGCTTTCGGCCTGGCAGAGGCACAACCGACCAGCTTTTTACTCTGAAGGTCATTCTTGAGAAGGCCTGGGAATATGCCAAACCGGTCTACGCGTGTTTTGTAGACCTGGAAAAGGCGTATGACCGAGTCCCTTGGGATACACTGTGGAGAGTTTTGCAGGACTATGTGCTGAGTGGGCCTCTTCTAAGAGCCATTTGTATGGAAACTGCCGAAGCTATGTACGGATATGGACTGGATGGTGAAGCGCAGTCTTGGCGAGCAATGTTTCGAATTGGCTGGCATCAGGATGAGCCATCTGCTTTTCGCAGATGATTTGGTCATCCTTGCATCATCCAAAGAGGAACTTCAATGAGCACTGGATAGGTTTGCAGCCGTCTTCAGTGATGCTGGGATAAAAGTAAACGTGAACAAATCGGAAGTGATGGTTGTTTCCCGAACTCCTGTGCAGTGTACCCTGCACATAAATGGAGTTCCATTAAAACAGGTGGAGAAGTTTAAGTATCTCGGGGTCTTTTTCACGAAAGATGGGAGGAGTGATACTGAGTTGTCCTGCAGAATTGGCCAAGCTGGAGTAATAGTAAAGGATTTGCGCCGACCGGTCATCAGGAAAGCTGAGCTTGGAGTGAAAGCAAAGATCTCAGTTTTTAATTCAGTTTTCGTTCCGACCCTCATCTATGGCCATGAAATTTGGGTAATGACCGAAAGAATTAGATCGCGGGTACAAGCTGCCGAAATGAGATTCCTGAGGTGCGTTGCTGGTGTTACTCTGTCTAAGGGATAGAGTGAGAAACGTCAGTATTCGTGGGAATCTTAATATTGAGCAGCTACTTCTCCGAGTGGAGCGATCGATTCTTCGATGGTTTGGAGACGTTGTTCGCATGCCCCTGACAGACTTGCTAGACAGGTCATGCTAGCCGAGATGCGAGTGCGTCGCCCCCCTGGTAGGCCAAGGAACAGGTGGTGGGATCAGGTAAAGAACCTCTCTGAGTCCCGCCTGGGGATTGCGCCGGAGTCTCTTGAGTTGGTGGCGGAGGATCGAGAAAGATGGAAGGACCATATAGCCACTCTCGCTCCGCGACCCTTTGAAAGGATAAGCGGCATCCGAAAATGATGATGATGATGGTGCGAAGCTACGCATTTTTTATTCGTTAGTCCATGTTTTTTTATAGAATGTAAATATTCTTTGATTTTCTTTAAATCGAAATATTTTCTTAAAGCCCATGGCACGAGTTATTTGTAGCTGGCTTATCCAAATCTTCTTCGGCTGTACAAGTCGTTTTCCATAGTAATTTTAATGGAAATGGAAAAACAATTTTGTGTTTTATATCCACTAGAGTACAGTTTATTTAACTTTGTTATATATCGTTGTAAAAAAGGTACAATTAATTTTTCTGCCTTGTGGGTTTCCGTCCATTGTACCACTTTTTTTTCTTTAAACTTAAGATTTTACCAAACACAAAACCCACTCATCGCTTAGGTAGGAACAGAAGAAGCTGCGCATTTATTTCTACTCTCTCTCTCTCATAGACAAAAAAATCAACGAAACACTTTCTCAGAACACTTTCTCTTTTAAATAAATTGTAAAATAAATTGTGATAAGACACTTTCTCAGAAGATTTTTAAAGTGACAAATAAAAACATGAAATGGGTTACGAAAACTGCGTTTGCTGAGGACGGGACCCAAAATTGATTGGGAATCGCCAAGACAAGACTATTTGGAGAGCCTGAATGAGTTTTAAGGATATCAACTACAATATAAAAAGAGCCTGGCAACCCTGATTATTGTCTTCAATACTTTTTTTTTCTTTTAAGGATATCTTATAAAAGTTTGGACTAAGAGAAATATGGAGAATTTTGGTTCGAATAAGAAACATTCCGGTACTCACATTTCTACATAAAACAATTTGGTCCGATATACGAACTTTATGGCACTAGTATTCACTAAGGCAGAATACTAAGGAAAAGAGCGCTCATTTGAGTGCTACAAGAGTGCAAAAATCTTACTTTGGTTGTATGAAACACAAGGAGTTATAGAATAGGTGCTAAAAATGTCTGAAGACCTTTCCATATAGAATTAAGTTGTTGCAAGAGACGTTTATATAAACTTACTTTAAACGCCAAAAGTGATAGCATTTAAGGTTTTATATCGCTGATTACCGTAGGTCGAAGTGAAATAATTTTTCCTATCCTCCTAATATACGGATTTGGGTGTCTTGCTTTTGAGTAAATTATTGAAAATTGTCGGAATACATTATTTTAAAAGTTGTCGGCAAAAATATTTCAAAAAAAGTGCAGCTTCAATATTCAAGACAGCTAACCTCAATCCTCAGAGTACCGCCCAAGTCGCGTATGAAGCTTTATCTTGCGAAAAAGAGAATGCAAATCCTTAAAACTCTCGAAGCCACCCAAAAACTGTTATATTAAAAACACTGCTAGCAACAGAGAAAGTAAGTAAAATTTGCATTGGATACTTTTATGCAGCGATAGGTAAAGAGTAAAATGAGGCACTAATATAGAAAATTTTAAATGCTCAGTTTTTAATACTTCTAATGTTAATGATAAAAAATAAGAAACTAAATGAGACCGACAATTTTTTGTTAACACATTCGTAATAATAAATAAAATTCGTAACATTGGCATAAAAAATCCAAAACGGTACACCCCGGCCTGAGGTAAACTTATTTTCGAAGCTGTTGATGTTTATTAGACCACTTCTGTAAGCTTATTTACCTCTCACCAAATGGCATATTGCGTGAAACCCTTAGCTTGTCGCTCACCTGATACTTTTAATCATCCAATGGTTTGATCGCCTTTTTCAGACCCATGGGCTTGTATGGGAATTCGCACGCATACGCAACCAACACTAAACCAGTTTTGGGCAACTTTTAAATTTGTATTTTGCATAGATTTTTTAGTTGCTCGTTGTCCGAAATAACTCCTTTAGCACAGGCAACTTTATGTTTTAGCGGACATATAAGGCTCTTTCATTTCTTCCAAGTCGCTGACATTTTAAGAGGAAAGGGTAAAATAATTTAATTCAAGTTTGTCTGAAGGTGGCTTGAGAGGACTTGAAAGTTGCTCATGTGAGCGCTGGCTGCGCGGATCGTGATTAAACTGTTGATGCTTGCAAAAATTGCCAGTGTGCAATAAGAATTATGTTCCAATCTTCAAAAAGGTGTGCTAAGATGTGCTTATTCTGTAGTGCATTTTTCTTGGGTTAAATACACACTTGCCCAAGAAGGTGAATGGCCTGGAAGTGCCCAAAAGCAATCATGGATTTGGAAACAGGGGCAGTAATACCCCTTTCCAAAAAAGCACACAAGGGTAATGGCTGCTCTCGGGAGGGGAATCTTTGTGGGCACTTTGTGGTGCTTGTAGTTAGTGTATCGGACCAGGTCCTAGACTCGAGTCGCGATGGGGGCCATAAAAGTTTTCTCATGGTTCCATATCTGGAAGGTTGTGGCAAATAATCCCAGACTTCTATTTTTACTTGCAGTCCCCTCCATGTCTGAAAAATATAGTACAATTCACATAGCATACTTGGCTTGGTTAGGGTCTGGAGTGGGCCAAGTGAATAAGAGTCAATTAGTTTTTTTTTAAGGGGGAGGAGGAATTACATCCCTCTTAATTTTCAGTGAATGGATATTCGAACTTAATCTGTGAGAATTGACTGAACCAGTCTTAATGATTTTTGTAGATCTGGAAAAGGCTAACGTAGGAGATATATGAATAGGGTGGACGAGAATCGAGAAAGCTGGTTTTAAATAGTTTTACTAATTATTTTGTTTTAAGTCAGCTATCGACCCAAAACAATGTCGGAAAGAAACTTCATTAGATTCCTTCAATAGTTTTTCCATTTCATTGGAATTCTCAGATTTTGTTTATCAATTGCAATCTTTTTTAATTTGCTGAACAAAATAATGTGACACCTGCAAAAGTCCTGCACGTTCCCAGAATTCTCATAATTTAAAGCGAAAACCATCGAAAATGAAGCACAAACAAATTCGATGAATAACGAACCAAAATACCCAATCAGGTTGATGGTGTCCAACGGCATGATTTATGTGCAAACAAATTAAAGTCTATCTATCCTCCCAAAGACAACTAATAAAAGAGCCGTCACCGACCGACCAGCACTATTTTAATACCAAAAACACCCTGCGAAATATGAACTCACAAATGCACACGCACGCAGTCTACCGATTTAGGCTTTATATCAATCCTTTGAGAACTCATCTCTCTATTATAGCGGCAAGAGTGGAAAAGTTGAATATACCCAACCGTTTCTTTGTTGTTCACCAAACAAAAACCAACCCTTTGCAATCATAGTGTATTAGCCTTACACTGAAAACCCTTTTGTGTCCCCATCATTGTCACATGACTTCCAATATACAACAGGAAATGCCCAATCCTCCATCCATAATACAGTGCCAACCACAGTTTGATAAAAAAAAAATATCAATTTTCCATTTTCAGATACGAACCATGAACCCATCAACGCCGGCACCAGAGCCCACACGTAAGGCCTGAGAGGCCTACAACCATTCATCAAGGTGTGGGGGACCAAACGCACCCAACACACACACACACACACCCTCCATCATCCACCAACTATATCCCCAGACCTAATGAATACCACCACAGAGAATTTCGTCCTCGATTATGCGGTATACAATCTTAGTAATATCACGAGCACCGTGTTTACGCTGCTGTCTACAGCGGATGCCGGATCCCGGAACGGTCTTACAGTGTCAGCGCCACCTCCACCCCCGGCCGCCCAGGCAATGGGACAGATACAAATAGCACTGTGCGCCATTATCTTTATGCTGGCCATAGTTGGCAATATCCTTGTGATTTTGACGCTGGTACAAAACCGACGGATGCGTACGATAACGAACCTGTTCCTGCTAAATCTGGCCGTTTCTGATCTATTGCTGGGAATGCTTTGTATACCGTTCACGTTGGTCGGCGCTATGCTGAGGAACTTCATATTTGGCGAGTTCATGTGCAAGATAGTGCCCTATTTACAAGGTAAGTTCGTGCGAACCATCGCATCCATCGATTTGATTTGTATTGTACTTGTATCCTGTTGACTGACATGGCAGGGTGAAATGTTATTGGAAGGTGGGTGCCATAAAAGCCATTATCTCATGTTGGACGTTTTGTCATTATATTGAAAACGAACAACGTACACCGGCAGAGATTCTATCTACCCGTATAACTTGTACCTTGATTTAGCGTCCATTGTTTTGAGAGACAAAGGAAACCGAAATTATGGTGAAAATATCTAAGAATTTGAAACACAAAGGTATAGTTACTTTCGCCTGCTTTGACATGAATTTTATCATTATTTAACCTCAAAAACATTTCCTGGCATATCGTTTCCACAATAAAACGATTTTTTTCCTGACTTCATTTTGTCGGCTACAACCGGGGGAGAAGCCTTTCCCAAGCTTCTAAGTTACAGTCACCGAATAGAGGTTCAAGGCTTAGAGGGTAGGTATAGGTAATTAATATACTGAAGCAGTGAGAGTTTGACCTACTGGCTTTGTTTGAATAAATATTCTACTAACATTATCGAAAGTCCTTTGAAACATAATCGTGGCCAAACGAAAAGGGTGTTTTGCTTTCCGGGGAGCTACCCGTGTTTCTTACTGCGGAAAATGAAGTTTTCAATTTAACAGTTGAAATCAATTCGATTGCTTTTTCATCATATCGGTTTGTAAACTTATTCAGCGAGTTTCGCTGGTGACAATTGCGATTTAGATATCGAGAGTAGAAGTCGTTATGAATATGAACAATGACTTTCCATAAAAATATCCTTTAGAATTTCTCCGAAACTCGGCAACGGCTGTTTGATAGGAAATTGTCTTTAAGGAAGTTTATATTTAAGGAAATTTTCACCATAAAACAGTGGAAACCTTGTTGTTATCTAGGCATGTTCCGCTTACAAATGAGAGACATGATTTCTTTTGGGATTTTTCCTAGGAAACCATAAGAGAGTATGTTGTGGCTCTTTGAAAAATACCTGCGATGAAAAATGAATAAAAGAATGTCCTTCTTTCGGTGGTAATTTACAAATGAAAATTAAGCAGAATCAGAATTTTATCCTTGTTTTACGCAGCAATGGGTCGATTATGTCAGTACAACACTAGTTGCTAGAAAAGGCCAAAATGATCTTTATAACAAGAGATGGTTAAACTTAATTTGACGCAAACCTTAAAGTCAAGGCTACAATAATTTCGTAATTAATTCGCTTGCCGTTGACGGTGATGATCGGTCTTGTCAATTTATTTCTGGGAGAAATATGGATCGATAACTCGTCACCGCTTACACAAAATCCACACCAAAAATTTGTCTGTTTTTGGTACGCATTGGATGCTCTTTGGTTGGCGAAACCCCGATAGGACGATTTTTGGTGGGACAATTACCAGTAGGATAACTCTTAGTGACCTTAAACTGCGCAAAGCCCGAGCTAAACACTCGTTTTGGTCAAATATTATTTTCACTTGTAACGCTAATATGCATCCATAGTGCCTTGGCATTGGCAATGTATACCGCAGATAGAATAGATAATTTGACAAGTGTTGCTTCAGCGATATGGACGGCGCGGTGCTTTTAACTGTCAAAGTTCGGCAGTCACTACGTTTCAAAATTCTAGTGAATTGGTTAAAATCTGTTCGTCTTTCTCTATTTTTAACTAAATTTCATGTGGAAGGTTCTTTCGCGTCATGTGTCAAAGAATTTGTTAACTTCTAGCACAGCTGGTAAAATCTAATCAACGAGTGTGGCCAAAAATTCATTCCTTTACGACAATGCGGCATCCGTCTGAACGTGGATCTCTAACCACGTAAGTTGTTTGGGATTGAATCCCTTTTCTTCATCTGAAAAACGGAACATGTTGTTTTTTACCCATGTCCCCGGAACTCTAAAAAAAAATATTTGCGATTTCTGTCTTACAATAAGTCAGAGCCTGCAAGGAATACAACGAACACACGAAGCCAATATGGCTACGAAATGTTAGCCATGTCCTTTATCAAGCTAGAGCGGTTTTTGTTAATTTTTTTTGTAATGCTTTGACTGTAATGAACTCTATTAAAAAAATCTAGTTTAGCAATTTGTGGCTTCTTCAAGAAGACATCATCCCCATCCCATTTACCTATTCGTAGACTAGTCCATTCGCTCATTCATTCATTCGTCCATTCGTCCATTCGTCCATTTGTCCATTTGTCCATTTGTGCATTAGTCCATTAGTCCATTTGTATTATTTATCTACTCGTCTTCGTTCAGTCATTCATTCAGCTGTTCGTCCTTTATCTCATTCTTTCACTCGTCCATTCAGCCAGTCCGCGTATCCATCCATTCGTCTATTCATCTACTTGTCCTTTCATCTGAAAATGCGTTCTTCTATTCGTTAGTTCGATTCGTTCACTTATCTATTCGTCAATTTGTCTATTCGTTTATTCACTCATTCGTCCATCCGTCACTTTCTCTATTGTTCCATTCGTCCACTTATTGACTAGTCTATTTGCCCACTCAGCACTTCATCTATCCTTGCATCCAACACCAATCCATTCGTTTTTTCGGTTACTCCTTCTCACGTACACTCGTCGACTCGATTATTGAACCACTCAAAGAGTATTTAATTCGCCCTTCGTCTATTTGTTTATTCATCCATTATTTATTTGTCTCTTCGTGTCTTTTTATCTATCCGTTCATTCGTCCATTTATTTGTCTCCGTTCGTCCTTTCGTTTACTCGTTTTTTCGCCCTTTCGTTCAAATCGTGAATAGTGCATTCGTTTTTCGTTCTTGCGTTCTTCCATTCTCCCATTTGTCAATTCCATTTGTCAATTCGCCGCTTTAGCTAAAAAAAACTGCGAATTGGTTCAATTAATACAAAAATATATTCCTTCAAGATCGTTTTATTCGACTTAAGGATCGAATCACTTCGCTAATTAGTCAACCATAATCAGTTTCTTTTTCTCGTTTTTTCGTTTGGTTTTTTTTTTTCGTTTCTTCGTTATTTTTTTCATCCATTTGTCAATTCACTTATTCAACCATTCCTAAATAAGAAGATTAGTTCATTTGATTCTTCGTCCTTTCGTTTGTTCAGTCTTTTGTTCCTGCGTTCATTCGTTCCTCCATTCTACCATTTGTCAATTGACCTTTTCGCCACTTTAGCTAGAAATTCGCGAATTGATTCAATTAATACAAAATATTTTGTTCCCATATCAGTTCAATATTCGACTTAATGGTCAAATCACTTCGCCACTTAGTCAACTGTAATATGGCAACGTAATAAGAATGTTGATGTTTGAGACTAGTTTTGTCGTTTATTCGTTTTTTTTCGTTCATTCGTCAATTCGCTTATTCAACCATTCGTAGACAAGAAGATTAGTTCATTCGTTTATCTGTTCATTAGTTTATCATATATTCGTCTTTTCGTCCTGTCGTTTATTCGTTCTTTCGTACCTGCGTTCATTTGTCCCTCTATTCTCCTTGTTCTCTCTATTGACCTATTTGCCGCTTTAGCTAGGTATCTGCGAATCTATTCAATTAATAAAAAACATTTTCCTCCCAGATCAGTTCATTATTCGACTAAAGGGTCGAATCATTATTCGATGTCGACACTTAGTCAACTGTAATATGGCAATGTAAAAAGAACGTTCTTGTTTGGGACTAGTTTTTTCGTTTAATAGTTTTTTCGTCTCTTCGTCAATTCACTTATTCAACCATTCGTAGATTAGTAAATTAGTCCATTCCTCTATTCGTTAATTCGTTTAGCTTTCGTTTATTCGTTATTTCGTTAATTCTTTCGTTTATTCGTTCTTTCGTACCTGCGTGCATTCATCCCTGTATTCTCCCATTTGTCAATTGACCTATTCGCCGCTTTAGCTAGATATCTGCGAATCTATTCAATTAATACAAAAACATTTTCCTACAAGATCAGGTTATTATTCGACCAAACGGTCGAATTATTATTCGACTTCGCCATTAAGTCAGCTGTAATGACAATGTAATCAGAACATTGACGTTTGAGACTTGTTTTACTATTGAATGCAATCGAGTTCATGATTGCTTAATACCTAAGAAAAGTGGTTTCCAAGCCCTTTTAGAAGAGTTATCATACTTTACCGGCCTTACGATCCGCTAACAGATTTTTTTACCAAGACTGCCTCAAAATGAGAAGTTTTTTGGACTTTAACTGATTAACTCTGGTACTAGCATTTATGCCTCACTTGGCAAAGGTATAACAATTACATGACGAAGCTGTGGTTTTTTTTTGACAGCTTTTAATGGAGCAGTTGTACTCATTTCCATCCCGATCTAAGAGTTTACCTGCAAGGAACATACGACAACAGAAAATCGTGCGGCAGATTTTCGTTAGACTAGAAGCTTAAGCGTTTGCATGTCCTTGGTCTACAAAAATTTGTAGCCAAATTTAAAATTTGTAGCCATCCAACTATGACTCTTTTAAGCCGCACAACAAAAAGGTTGTAAGCTTTTTTCTTCGACCACAAAAACAAACGTTTCCATGAAAATTTACAGGAAACGCAGGAGAAATAATTGTTCGTGTCTTGAATTTAACACAAAATTTAGTATTTTTTCCAGCGATGAAAATAGCAATTTTCATCAAAATTGCGGCAAAAAATCGTACGATTATTTGTTGCATGTCGTGTGTCCCACGCACACCTTTTTTATGCTTTATAGAATTTCTGAATTCTTTTTTAAACTTTCCCTTCCCAGTCAACCCTAAAATACGCTCAAAACACCAGTGAAAGACTTGAACGATAGACTAGTGAAGCGCTGATGATATTTCGTTAAAGTTGGCAAAGAAAATATGGCTGAATATTCTGGACCTTATTCAGAGTGCAGAATAAGGCTTATTTTTAAACATTTAAAAATCCATTTTGGTTTACTTTCGCGTTGAGCGGGTGCATAAATCTTCCACAAAATTAAGTCTATGAACTGCGTCAGGAAACTACATAAACGTGAAAGCATTAAAGAGTATATTAAGGAACAAAAAACTTTGCCTCATAATTTATGTCAACACGCCATTATCCTGGATTTATTCGATATCACACAATTGAATTTTATTGCACAAGATATTAAATTACACGATTAAGCCGCATCAATAAATTTGTTTCGAACTTTTTTCCTTTTTCTTTCTTTCCAGCATGTTCGGTGTCCGTTTCCGCTTGGACGCTGGTGGCAATTTCCTGTGAACGTTACTATGCCATTTGCCATCCACTTCGGTCACGAACGTGGCAGACACTTAAGCACGCCTACAAGCTGATTGCCCTGATATGGGTTTGCAGTTTAACGTTCATGCTGCCAATCGCAGTCCTGAGCAAGCTGATTCCCATAGGAAAGGGTGAGTAGCTAATACTTTTCTACAGTTTTTTCATCATCCTTAATGCGCTGCAATCTGTCATTCGGAAAAGGATGTGGTTGGTTTCCTTTCTGTAGCACCTTTAACTTTGTATTTTGCAAAACAGGATGCGTATCTCGATTTGTATGTGACAGCTTTAGGAGGAAAGTTCTACCATTTCTTCCCGGGACACGTTTGTCTGAAACCTGAGATGTGCGTCATTTATTAGTCTTTTGACAATGACGTTTTCCACGAACAACCAACTTTTGCACGTATGCTATGCGTGAGCACGACCATTTCCAAGGAAGAGCATATCCAACATTTTACCTGGTACTTGGACATTTGTTTGGACAGAGAGAGAGGATTCCCCGAACGCATTTCGTCGTACTTAGTTGTTTCAACAAGAGGCTTTCAGGTAGAGTGCTTTTGTTAATTAGCGAAACAGCCTATACTGCTGAAATCGCGATCTGGTTGCTGTATAGTGCTGCGAAATCTCTTTGTCAAAAGCAAGCATCAAAGCAACCTTAACACACCACGAATGGTGCAATTTTCTGCTCAGACAAAACCATGGAACCATTAAATGTCCTTGTTTGAATGCTTTCAGTACAGCCACAGCTGTACCCTACTCAAGCCAAAAATGGTATATGTAATCTACTAATCCGCCCAGATACCATACCAACCGGAGCCTTCTAATTAAAACACGTCCCCCAGGCGCAAAGTAAACGTTCAGCGTGTACAGAGACCGCACCCCCCACAAATAGACCACCTAAGCCCATTGCAATTATCCTCCTTGCTCGTACTATTACCTACGGCGGATTGCCAGTGATGGTATTGGCAGGAACAGGCAAATGGAAATTACCCTAATAGCCATCAGCGCCGAGGTGGTAACAATTTCCGTCGGAAAAATTTGATAATTTTTATAATACCGTGTGGTGCGGCCATCAAATTAAAAAGTGTCATTAAGTCAAATCGCTGGGCCGGACCAAGTCATTAAAATAAATTGCAGCTATTCACAGTTTATCAAGGCGCAAGTGGCGGTGTTGGGAAAATTCCTTAATAATGGCTTCGAGGAGGATAAGAGTCCCCAACTTTGTACAAAAACAAATCAGCAAAATCTGACCCCAAAGTGAACCTTTTTATTGTAGTTATTTGCCTTTCGAAGGATGTCCCTAAGCCCAGCATAACCATTGCAAGGCGATTCATATCGATTTCATATTCAATGTGGACTCCTTTCGGACTTTTGTCCTTTTGTCAATTTATTAAAATTTCCGACCAAATCACGTACGAGACATTATCATCCCAATTGGGTCAATAAATGAGATCAGACAAGGCGGTTGTCTCTGCGGAATAATTGTGAGAAATGGTGTTAACACACTGATTAATAATCTTCATGGACACCATTAAACTCACTTACCAAGCATCTCGGAAAGGGCGGACAATCGGCCTTGAAACGTTTTGGTCCGAGGATGAAACCACACACCACTAGTGTAATGGTTTTTCTCCACATGACTGAACCAATGTGGAAAAGCCTAAAGGCTGTTGAAACCAGAAGGAACTGGAAAAAATAAAAAGTTCTAGGAAAAAAATTCAAACGATTTGTTCATATACTTTTTCATTTCTTTGTTGTCGATAACATTAGACAGGACGAGAAGGTGTGAGGGAAAGTCCATTGTGAATAGGAAAAAGCAGACCACATCCCACAGGACCAGATGCGATGGATGTTTTTTATTTGTAGCCCCAAAGTAGCAACAAGAAAATGATTGATGTACGAGTAGTAAGAGAGTCTTGTCCTTAGCCAACTCAATAACTCACAAACTTTGTAGGAGCGAGAGGGTATTTAAGCATAATTTGAGATCCTTTTTTGTTTTTAAATTTCAAACTTGACTACCCCTTCTCGGTGCAGATAGTCTTGTTTAGGTAAAATTTCCGTGCCAGAAAGAACCTTGTTAGAATCTGTTGTTTGTGCAGTTCTATTCAACACAAAATTTAACATTGGTTTTGAGAAGATCTGAGAGAAATTAAGTAAAAATCCTTGAATTTTTTTTAAACAAATTTTTGAAAAAAAATAAGAGAATAATTCAAAAAAAAACTTTCTCCGTATGATTGTAGGTGGCGCTCAAAGCAAAAGTGTTTCCACAAGACAAAAAGCGCAGAATGTTTGATGTTAATGTGACCAAACATGTAAATTGCCGACATTTTTGTTTATTTTTGTTGCCTTTTGCGAATACAATTCGTCATAACCCACGAAACGAAATAAAGCAGAAATCAATAAACGAAACGTCAAAAATATGTTTATCATATTTGAAACCACAAAGTGGAAAGTAGACCAACTTCTTCAAAATCAACCAGCAGCATCAACATCAATATCCACCATTCTGTGGCAGAGTGCGTTAATCTCTTTTGACGGATATAACCACATCCACATCAACAGCAACATTTAGCATTCTGCGAATCCCTTTACAAAATACAACAAACTCAGCTGAGTTGAGGAACGCCATGAATAAAAGAATATAAAGATTACGCCACTGGTTTGTTATGAGATCTTGCTAAAAACCTGACGTTATCGGTTGAAACTGTCATTTAGCATGCGTGTAAAAAAAGCCCTTTTGTTTACACAACAATCTGCACTGGCCAGACATATATCAGCAATTTGTTTTGCTTTGAATCCGAGGACGAGCCTGATTTGTGAATGAGCCATGTTTTTTCAGAATTGGCGTAATCTTATGTTCTGTGATTTATGTTACCCAGCTGTCAATGAAAGGTTTGTTTGATTGGATTCGTAAGAAAACGAATAGAATACGTAAAAATTCGTGCGGTTTGATTTAAGAATTTATGCATGGAAGAGATTTCCTACGAGACTAAAGGTCTAGCTGTAACAGGCTTAAGCGGGATTCATCTAATGTTGAAATGCAACGAAAATCCCACTCAAGGTCTGCCCAAAGATTGTGGTGCCCATAATAGACTTAAGCAAACGATTTGAAAATCGTAAGATTTCACTGTAAACGTCTGAAGTATCACGTTACGCCTTGAGAATTTTAAATTAAATTTAAAAATGATGTCACTTTTTCTTTAACTTTGGATGTTAATATTTCCGAAACCGATTGTCCGATCTAAAATGTGCTTAAACTTTTGAGGCGTGCAATTCTCGGTATATTCCCTTCTTTCACGGATCTTATGAAGCACTTTAAAAAATAAATGTGGGCTAAATCACGGCAATTAATAAACTAACGACAAGCAAAAATAAAACTTCAAGCCCACAAAAGTTCACGAACATTTTTCTATTATGGCCGTGGCATACGAATCGCGTGGAATGGGGCATTTCGGAAAGTCGACTTAAGCTTATCAAAGTCTATTATGTTTGGGCCTTAACTTCTAATCTCTTCCTGAAGGTCTAAAATTTGTATGGTAAATCTCAAGATTCAGGCGGGTCTTAAGCAAGATTTATCTAAATCGCCGATTAGTGTCTGGTGGAAACGCCCTATTAGTCTTTAAGTAGAACGTGACCGTGTTGTGTGCGGGTAACAATATCTACTGGAGTAGACTTGTTCAGATGCCGCGGCTCACATCTTTCTAGGTTAATCACTTTTGTTTATTTTCCCGTTGTATGAAATGTGTTTCATTTATCAAATTTAGTGCTTCGATGACTAGGCTTCCTTCCTTATTTCGTAGAGCATGCGTTATCCGCTTCTAAAGCCAGCAGCCAGTTGCTTGTTCGTTACATAGAACTTTCTGGTGGTCTTGTTTCGACAGATAGAATCTTCGAGCTTGTTGTGGCGGGAGATTGCGTAGTACCTCCTTTTTTTCTACGCAGCAGGCTCATCCGAACCTTTTTCCTAGCTCGATTAACTTTTCATACGCTTCTCTCGCTTTTTGGCGGTCGTCTTCGCATATGCAGCTTCTAGCTCACGCAATCATCATCATACCAGGGACTCTCTTTTAGTGGTGGCTGAAAAGCTTTTAATTGCTAAACAGGTTTCTGATATCTGAGAAGATTGAATGTTAGGCGGAGACTCTCTCACACAAGCGCTTTCTGTAGGCTCTGGCTAGTTCAGGTGTGCTGAGAAATGTAATCTTCCAATCTTGAGTTTTTTTCTGAGCGGCTCGCAGCTTCTTCTTGTCGGAAGTCAAGTTCTGAATCTATTGAGACAAAATGCTCACAGTCGGCGTTTGCCCCTCGGAAAGTGGGTCTTACGTTGATGGGCACATAGCCTATTTGGTTACCTTGGTTATTCCGAGCCTTGGCAATGTAGTGTTGTTATAGCAGCGAGCTGATGCAAAATTAATTAAATAGCAGCCAGAATCTGTCGTTGTTTTGTGGAGGCTGTGCTAAGCAATAAGCTTCCACAGCTTTGACATCATACTCTGGACAAGCTCCGAAGCTTATATTTGGGAGGTCATGAAATTATTTTTTGTCAGTGTCCTTAGCATCTTCGGTAGGGGCGTAAGCACAGCTGTTTTTGAAAGTGCCTTTGAAGTGGAGCACAGCAAAATGGTCTCTACCCTGCTTGAAGTTCGTGAATTTTTACCTCGGGTGATTTCTCACGACGAATCCGCATCCTTACATCTTTGTTAGTGTTTTCAAGAATATTTCAACCAGCTGAGCCCTTGCAAACAAATCAATATTAAAACTCAAACTGTCACATCCCTCTCATACGCACAAACTTATTTTCTCCGACTCGATGTGTTTAGCTTTTTCGACTTGAAGCAATCATAAATTTTGCAAATTACCAGTCCTCTGAAAGCCCTTCACACCATTTACAGGTTTAAGTGAGCGCCATAATTTCAAATTTGTTGGCAAATTACCTCGGATGCCAGATGGTACTTACTCGTCGAACATAATTTCAATACTTTCTCGTAGTTTATGGCTGTGCCACATAATCCTGTTGGTGTATAACTTAAGAATTCAAAATCTCATCTTTAGGTTTTTGTAATGCGATTTTCTTTTTATAACACTCGTATGTTTGGTACTTCAAAGTTAAAACAATTTTATGTAAGCATATGACTTATGCCTTAAAGTTTTTTAATGCCTCCGCGTTAAAAGCGCGAAGGCCGTGCTTACCTGAGGTTTAAATGGGTGCAATATGTTTATTACACGTGTACCGTGGAATTACAATGGAAATTAACAAAAGTTCCGGAAAAAGAAAATTCCCAACATCAGTGCTGTGTGTGGGTGAAGGTTGTACGGGAAAGTTTGAAAGCTATTCCAAACTGAGGAAAATTCTTTATCCTTGCTAAGGCATTCTTTTACACTTTGTGCCCGGGAAAACAAATGCCCAGCTCGGTGGTTGCGTGTAAAGTTTTGCTGCTTATGGTAGTATCTGCATTATTTGACGAAACAAAAGCCTTTCTATGAAATAAAATTGTGAAAGAGACAAAAGGTACTTTTTTTTGCTGTGCTTAAATTTAAAATTTATTTCATTCTACGAATCTAGCTTGTGTTATAATTTTTACATAAAGAATTCCTATTATTTCTCCTAAACAATAAACGTATTCTAATTTTTTTTAACAAATTGCTTTAATATCTAACCTCTAAACAGTTTTTTAAAATACTCGCGTAGTTTACTAAGTTTTGTGTTAACTTATACAATATTCCAGTCTGCATTTCTGTGATTTCTTTCTATGGACTTGACTTCATTTAAGCCCCACTTTTCCCTCAATTTCGCACAATGTTCCTCGAGACACTTGATAATAGTCCGCTCGTCCAGCCGACCTTTATTTAGCATCGCAGCATACTTAACCAAGTCGTATTTTATTTGCTGTTTACAAATGGTCCTGTGCAACGTGCGCACCAGGAGTTCATCCTTTTTAAAGGCAGCTACCGATGACACGTTACTTTTCACTAGCTCCTGTGTCAGCTCAAGTTTTGACTTGTTCAATTTCACGTACTGACGTTTTCTCCGCGCCAGCTCTCGACGGTACATCAGTAGCTTGTAGGCCATTGTTTCTTTATAGGAACCTTGTTTCTTATCCTCTTTTAGCATGGTAAAGATGGTTGTCGGCACAGGCTGTGGTGTAAGCGATTGCACAATTTGTCGAGCACTAAATGCTGGATCTGAGGACAGCCTTATTTATACACAAAAATTGCGTAAGAATATTGCGACTACCTGCCCCACTACCTTAGGTCCTTAATCGATCGATTATTGGGTATTTAGCAGGTAGGGGGTTGTAAAATTTTATTATTGGAAAATCCTTTATTAGAAATTTAAATTAGGTTATAAGTGGGTACACCATCTAAATCTAGCAATAAATTTATCTCTTCAAGGAGAAAAAAAAGAAATGGTTCTAGGAAAAACATTTTTACCCGTGAGAGATGTTAAATGAGGGCCTGTTACCGGGCTTATTTAACAGTTGCTTGTGTTCGGAGTTCAAGGGATGTAAACCCTAGATCAAATCCTTATAAAACGCATTTATTTGTTCTCTGAAGACTACCTTCCATCTTATACTGTTAAGGGTCTAAACACTCTAATAAGCAGTTTCGTCAGCAGAGCAAGGAACGTATGCAACTGTTTACGGTTTTTATTTTACAGAAATAATATTTTAACCTGTGCTGCAATGTGAGCGAAGCGGTATTTGACTCATTGCTTTCTAAGATTTAGACACACTGTGAAGTTTTTAAGAAGTTTTTTAAGGTCCGCTTAGCTTGTCTAGGTTAGGTGGATGGGCTGATGGAGCGAGGTGACCCGCGTTTCATCGCACTTAGGTCTATTTAGACCCATTGTGATACCCAATGGGGGATAATCCTAGTTGTGTGGATGTTCCGCTTCCTTCTTACGCCGTGTTAAGTTCCTGGAGCCACCTTGTTGATTTAACATACCTGGAAAGAGATGTTAGTGGTGCGTTTGAAAGTTCTGAGATGTCGTGGAAGAAGTAGCTTCCTAAAGTTCTTTTCCTCAACTGACTTAGACTGGGACAGCGGCACAGAATGTGAGGTGTGTCCTCTGCAGATGTCGTCATTGTCGAGGTTTAGTTTCATAGCATGGTGTCTCAAAAGATTGTGGCCAGTAAGTATACCTACTAGTAACGACAGAGTCTTCCTGTTGCTCTTGATGAGCGCGTTAGTTCGGGACTTATCATATTTAGGCCACATTTGTCTTGAGATTTCACAGGTGGACAAGGATGTCCATCTTGAATTTGCTTTCATCCGAATCTTGTTTTCCACCCGCCTTCTAAGGTCACAGAGTGGAGGTTTGATCCATTGAAGGGCTTGATGAGGATCCAATGTTGATCCATGTCGTGCAAGCTCATCGGCTTTTTCATTGCCACGACAGTTCCTGTGGCCAGGAACCCAGCAGAGTCTTACATTGTGCTGTGAGCCAAGAACCTTTAGCTCTTTGCGACAGCACTTAACAAGTTTGGATTTGATTTCAGTCGCAGCTATTGCCTTTATTGCTGCCTGGCTGTCTATAAATATGGTAATATCATCCTGTGGTATTGCCCTTACTGACAGTTGGCTGGCTGCCTCCTTGACTGCAAGGACCTCCGCTTGGAAGACGCTGCAAGAATCGGGCAATTTTATTGATTTTTCTATAAGTGGGTTCTCAGAGTAGAGACCTGCACCCGTGCCTATGCTCATTTTTGACCCATCTGTATATCGATAAATTTCTTAACGGTTCCCCCGATTCCCACTCATCCCTGCTAGGAAACATGCAGGTAAAAGGCTTTTCGAAGTCAAGGTAGGGGGTAAGGTAGTCGGAGGAAGTGTCGGTTCCTATAACGCTGTGAAGAATCTGCGCATGACCAAATGAGCTTGAGATCCATTCAGGTGACTGACTGAGCCTCAAGGCGCTTTTGGCAGCAGATTCTTGCATAAAGAGGTCGAGGGGTAGCGTATTGAGAATTGCCTCCAGCCCTGAGGTTGGTATCGTTCTGATAGCTTATGTCGTACCAATACATGCAGCTCTCTGTATTATTGTCATGTAGCGTAGGTTCGTGTTTTTTCCAGCTGCTTGCCACCAGACTAAACACCCATACGTCAAAATAGGTCTAACAATTGTAGTGTACATCCAAAGGACAATTTTGGGTCTGGGACCCCAATTTTTCCCGAAAATGCGACTGCAAGTATAGAATGCGGTTGAGGCTTTCCTTACTCTTTCCTCAACATTCAGTTTCCAGCTTAGTTTCCTGTCAAGAATCACCCCTAAGTAGCATGCTCTTTCGGAGAGTTGAAGACAGGTTCCCTCAATCGTCGGTAGAGGGAATTGCGGAATATTTCTTTTGTTTGTGAACAGCACGAGGACGGTTTTTTGTGGGCTAACACCCAAACCGCACTGCTTTGCCCTCGAGCTAAGTTTCTCTAGAGCCTTCTCTAATAGTTCGCTGATGGTGGGTAGGAGTTTTCCTTTGACCATTAACACAAGGTCATCGGCATAAGCCACCACGTGAATCCCTCCCACGCCCATTCTTATAAGTATCTCATTGACTACCAGTACCCATAGAAGTGGTGAGATAACTCCTCCTTGTGGGGTGCCTCTGGAGGCAGTCACCTTAACAAAACTATCGCCTATGGATGCATTGATCACCCTATTTTTAAGCAGATTTATAATCAGATTAATAAGGGCTTGGTCAACGTTTAGATTTTCTAAATTTCGTTTAATTGCACAGTTCTTAACATTATTAAAGGCACCCTCAGTGTCAAGGAAGGCAGCAAGGGTATATTCCTTGTCCTGAAGTGACTTCTCAGTCACGCTGACTACTTTGTGCAGCGCTGTTTCAACGCCCTTACCTCTAATGTAAGCGTGTTGGGCTGCTGATATCAATTAAGGGTCAATTTGAGTGCGAATGTGCTTATCCATTAGTTTTTCTGAAGTTTTTAGCATAAAGGATGAGGTCCTTGGCAGTCGTGTGGCTCGATTGCCCTGCTTTTGGAATGAAGATGACTTTGACCTCTCTCCGTACTTTGGGAATATGTCCAAGCTCCCAAAGTAGCTTGCCTAAGGCCTGAGGCGCGTTCTTCCAATATCAGATATACCGTCAATCATTCCGCTTTGTTTATCGATTAAGGGCTGAGATATCCACATCATGTTCATGTTCTGTTATTTGTCGATCTTGTTCTTGCGGCTGAGAGTTGCTGTGCATAAAGAGTGGCCTTATTGTGCACCAGGAATCGTTAGACTGGCATTCGTAAGACCTATCTCAAGTGTACAGGGTGGATGAGAATAAAAAGGAAAGTTAGAATTCACTAGAAAAAGATGGAAGATCATACGTCCACATAACTCACGCCCTAAGATTAACTTCTAGAGTTGCTCTAAGCGAATTGAGAAGTCTCTGATACTCTCGTAGGATTCATAATGACACCTCCTCATGGACCGTAAAAAAAATTATTGGCCCCGTGATTCGTACCCGGGGTCTCGTTCAAATTAGTCTGATTCACTCACCACTGCTAAGCGGCGCCCAAACAAGCTCGTGATAATTAGACTCTTTATACTAAGGTAAACCTGGGACCTTGTTTTGCTTGGTTTTGAGCTTAAAAATGGAATATTGACATCGAAATCGTATCCGCCCTTCATTAAGTTGTGAATAAAATTGGTGTTAACTACTTAAAAAAAAACAATTTAATGAAGTTTTACTATTCGTTTAGGTTAGGTTTAAATGTCTGTCGAGGTTTTTTTTATCTGTGAAGTTTTACTCTTTGTTTAGGTTAGGTTTAAATGTTTGTCGAGGTTTAAATAAAGGTTTAAATAAATTAGAAAACTGACAGGCTTAGACCTTTCAAGATACATTGTGGCAACGCGTGGATCAATCGAAAGTTACACCTGCTCGCGGAACCATTTCGAGCTACTCATGAAGCTTGAAAAACGAATTGAGACGGGTGTGTACAAAAGGCTTAGAATGTTAAAGAAGTAAGCTTCAAGCTGACGATTTCGTACCTGAGGAATTGAAGTAAGGTCTCTCCATCATGCATGCAGCTACTGCAAAAGAGACAAAAATAAACACCAAGGCATGCCTGTCAATTAGACAGTGACCTGTAAACCGGTTGTTGTGCTTAAGGGCAATCAAACTCTTTGAGGGCTTAAAATCTAGCTTTGGCCAAGTCTGTTTTATCGCTAGATAAGTGTTGCCACCTGTCCATCTAAGGTTTGTTCTCTTGTCCGTTGCATTCAGTTTTAGCAGGAATTTACATGTAATTTAGCACGTCTAAAGAGCCTTCTAGCGATCAGGGAAGATCGGAAGACTTGTATCAAGTTTGCAATGTTGGAATATCGCTATGCTCCGACACCCTAAATAGGTGAATATTGAAATTCTCTGCCATCGCGTTAGGGGCTAATTAGCAGTCAAGGATCCTAATAGAGACTGATTCTAGGCACCTAATGACCACCTGACTATGCGAAAAGATTTGTAGATCTCAGCGGAGATCACATTGCTCTTTAACCTGGACAAGAATTGTTTAATCGCCATGAATCTACGAAGAACATAACAAGCGGTAAAGAGAGATGAAGATTTAGTCGACCTAGAAAACGCCCCGCCAACACCATCAGTAGCTTTTGCTCGATCGGTGTGAAAATGGATCGATTTATTGTCATCAATGAAAAGCAAGGTCATCTCAAAAGGATCTAGAGGCAAAATTTGCGGTATGGTTAAGTCTTTTACGATGGAAGAATGACCTATATTTCGCTACTGGTCCATAGTGTGACGTTGTTTTGTGACAGTTAGTCGTGGCTGCAATTATTCTTGACTGCTGAAGATGTCGAGACTAGGTCCAGTTTAGTAATGCCGCTGTGAGAGCAGTGCGGAGTACTCCGGTCATACAAAGGCCATCCTATAGTCTGTCACCACGGTTTGCTACCTTATTGAAGGCAGTCCATCAGACAACAGTTCCATGTGTTAGTATCGAACTACTGACTGAGACATAGCCTGCAAGTCATTCGGTGTTAAAGCCGCATTTGTTTCCAATGGCTCTTTTGCAAAAAGGAGCTACCGTAGTCTTCCGCGTTCTGTCTTGTAAGTAAGATTTTCAACTATGACCTATTTGGATTATTTCCATCTAAGCTCCTATCTAAATCACCTAAACCGCCACAGTAAATTTTATACTGGTTTGGCTTTAAAATTCTGTCAGGTTCAAAATTCTGTTTACGAAATTCTGCTTTTCTCAATTCTGGAAATGTAACTGTGACAAATCGATGCAGTGTTTCATTTATTGGGGCGGGGGAGGGGATTCTCTAACCAATGCAACCCCGGACATTCTTTTTTCGCCTTTGCTTAACTTCAAAAAAGTCAAGAGTTTCAGAATTGTGAAAGCAGAATTGTGAAAAAGCAGAAGTTTGAAAGGCAGCATTTTTTTGTTCTCAAAAAAGCTGAGTTTGTGGAAAAAAAGCGGAAAATAATTACCCGTTTCCTTTTCTAGTCTACGTTTTAAGTCCGAGATCATTCGTTATTCGGAGTGCTGTGGTCAACCCTAGAAATGAGTCACGTCGAATTTATAGGGTTAACCCCACATCAAAGGGTGTTTACGCTTGAGTTTTTGTCTGCTTTCTTTTATAGTAAGACAGTCGATAATGAAAACTTGAAATAAGATTCCAATAGCCTTATTGACAGAGATCGAGATTAATTTGATTCCTTGATTAACAGATCTTGGATTTGTCATAGCACTAGAAAGCTGACTCTTAGGATTTGATGTCAAATGCAAGACCAGAATTTTTTAGAAGTGCCCATAGAAGTCGGTTGAGCCCTTAACAAAAATGTTACCTACACAGAAGTATCAAAAGAGAGTTTGACACAGATGCAACAAGGGCGTCAGTCACGGCTTTTCGAGAAGCTGCCTGCCTCATTCTATAGTTCGTAAAGGCTAGTTTAATTTTTTTTCGGGAAACTGCAGACAAGCTGCAATAAAAGCATTTGGAATCGCCATTAATACAATTCGAGTTTGGAGGCCGCTGATCTCTAAACGAATTCACTGTTGAGTGCAATAATATATTTTGCTATGTTTCCTCAAACAGTATTTGTGTAGCATGTCAGCAAACCTGGCCAGAGCTAGATTGTATTCAAAAGACTGAGTTTTTAAGCAGGGTGAATCTTTAAAGAATAGTTGAGGCTTCTTTGCTCCAAACCATGGTACTCATGGCTTCCAATTTAAGGATCGACTTGCCTTTGTGAAAGACCCTGGTAACTTTTTCTGTCGGGTATAGTAGAATAAATTTCACATCTACATATATATTAAACTGTACTTTTGTTTTTGGACAACGCATACTTTAGCACTATTTATACTACCTTCAATGTGTCAAGGACATAATTAAGGTGGACTCAGGAACTCTCATTCCGTCACTTATAAGACCACCTCTCAACCTTTGCGTTCTGATTTATCCATTAAGATTACCTTATCGTAATTACTCTCTCACAAGGACCTCTCGTCTCAATTCAAATGTGTCACGATCTAATTTTCTTTATTAACATTATCGTTACATAATGTAATTACATCCTGACACACCAAGATTAGTTTTATTAATGGAGTCCAGCAGCAAGAAAAATCCCCCAACCCGGTTTGGTCTTAAACGCTATGCGTCTTCCTCGGGTACTGGCAAACTTTTCCATGTAATCAACGACACAAGCCCCCAACATAATTCATTCATTTCTGACATGAAACGAACCACACAAAGTACACCACCAGGACATTCCTTCTATGGAAATCAACAATTTATGTACGACATTCCCTTTACTTTTAATGGAAGCCTGATGCCTGAGACTTGGACCGCTATCAAAGAAAAATAGCTGCCACATTAGAATCAGATGCCACAAAAGCCTGCAGGCCTGCCTTAGGTCTCTCACAGAGCCAAGCTCGTTACTTATCTATTAATAAATATAACGAAATGATTACGTTCTTTTTTATGATCCTTTATTGTTGAGTGCGTGTGTTTGTGTTTTTGTATCCTTCCAGGCCACCATAAATGCCGTGAATTCTGGCCGCCCAGCATAAAGCCCTACGAGAAGGCATTCAACATTTTTCTGGATATAATCCTATTAATAATTCCGGTTGTGGTGCTTACAGCAACTTACTCGCTGATATCGAGGACACTCTGGCATGGAATGCGGGCCGAAAAGGGAGCCAAAAGTACACAATCAAGTAAGTTACAATATTTTACTTATTTTTACTTTGCTCTC
Source organism: Neoascia interrupta (assembly GCA_947623515.1). Taxonomy (NCBI): domain Eukaryota; kingdom Metazoa; phylum Arthropoda; class Insecta; order Diptera; family Syrphidae; genus Neoascia; species Neoascia interrupta. Next base: position 3,973,699 of record OX392463.1, read on the forward strand.
TCGCTGTTTAGTCGCAGGGACTCTGCATAAAATTGCTTCAGCCACATAAGTAATCCTTTACACGGATTAAGTGCCCCCTCGAGGACAGCAATAAAATACAAAGTTTGTACATTTCTTTCGGCACACACACACAAAAGGCAACAACTCCCCTCGACTGTGTGTGTAGGTACATAAAAGCAAATCCTTGTGCGGCTCGTAATTTAATTTTGGTGGCCCCCTCCGAAAACTTTTCGCATCAAATCGAAACAGAAAATCACGCATAATTTAGTCGAATTGAAAGGCGGCAGGGTTGTGCCTCAGGACCAGTGTTGTGGATGCCTCTGGTGGGTTAATAAGACGAGTATACCTCATCAAGCATACATAATATGGTTCGGTGTTGTGTGAGCTGCCGTCGAATACAGTTTGAAAACTCTGAAGGATTCGATTTTAACAGCAACGTACCTACGAGTCGAGGTAGTCCCACAGGAGATGAGTAGCATGCATCCTGCGAGGGGATGTGATGTGAATTAGGTTGTTGAATAATTTAGATAAATTTCCTGAGGACGATTTTTCCAGGCATGATACGTTAAATGAATATTTAGCCAATATCTGAGGGAATTTTCGACATAAAGGCTTGAGGGTGGTGCAATAGGGAGATCCCCTTTTGATTTCGATATTTCATTGGAATCAAGGGGGCATCGGCACATTTGAAAAATTACAATTTTATGACCTGGTGACTTGGATTCGAATAGAATTCACGTGTCAGTGACTCCAATTTTCCCCAGGACAACAATTTTCATTTAATTCTGCCTGGCATTGCAAATGTTTCATTCCATTTGTCTGTCTTTTCAAAATGTGCCCTGCAAACCTCTCTTGGTAATCAAACTCAGAGCACCCAAAGAGAATATTGCTTTTCCAAACGTACACCTCATGTTAAAGGATGCGTTTGTGTGCAAAAAGGCAAACAGGACGAGAAACTGTGCGGCCTGACATAAAAGCTGCTCAAGTGCGAATATCATAAATCTTGATAAGACTCACTTTCCTGGAATCCAGCTGTTGCAAAAAGTGTTTTGTTCATCTTGATTGACTTTGAGTTGTCAGATTTCTTAATCTTGCACACCTTGAGAGGAGCTGTTGCTCGCTACTCCTGCGAATGGTAGGATTTTTGACTCTGAGAGAAATGACAAGAAACCTGCTTGCGTGCTTGGATCATAGGAAAATTGTCTTGTCTGGGGTAGTGAAATTGATTTTTTGTTATGAAACTTCTCCTGTGCATCTAAGGACATGCATTTGCGCTAAGCCGAGCAGAAGCACTCTGGCTGGTTGGATTTTAAATAAATGACAGTGACAGGACCTTGAACTGCATATGGCATCTAGCCAAATATTGAAGTGTGCTGCTGACACACATTAGCATACTTCAATAAGACTAAGATTTTATGCATACATTAAAAACAATAATCCTATTCAATAATTGAATACCTTGCTCGATATGTGAGCTCACTCAACCAAAAGTGTGTTAAAATTTAGTTTCGATAATACCTACCTACGCTCAAATAACTAAGGAAATTGGAAAATTTATATCACAGGATATAGAGATAGTCACACCATTTGAACGGAAATAGCTAGTGAAATGAGGTTGCAGTTCAGAGACGATTTGCAAATGCAAATTACCAATATTTCATAATTAAAAATTAATTATTGGAATCCATTTTTAATTGAATGTGTCCAGTCCTCAAAATATCTGTTACTGATTTTTGTAGCCTCTATGAGGGTGAAAATAAATCATACCAACAGAAAATTTTTAATCACACTTTCCTTTCCAAGGACTCTATTAAAGCCGACACAAACGCATTTCTTTATTTTCATTGCAACAGCGGACAATTTAATGGAAGTCTTCATCAACAAGAACGGCTCCCCAAGCAATCGTAGCTTCGTCTCATACCGGGCGACATCTCGTGACAACCTTGCACACTACACACAATACAGCAATAATTGCCTGCAAACACCTGCCACATACAAGGAGTTCTCCTACTCAACCCGAAGAAAACACGGTCTCCGAAGGTGAGTGTGCAAAGAAAATTCAATTTCACAAAAGGACATTATTATGTTCGCGAGGAAAATCTAACATTTCTCTTTGTTTTATTATATCATCCCCAGGACGAACATCGAGAAGAGCCTGCAAAACAAGAAACGAGTGATAAAAATGTTATTTATGGTCGTGCTGGAGTTCTTTATTTGCTGGACACCACTGTATACCATCAATACGATCTCGATGTTTAACCCGTCGTTGGTGTATCAGAATCTAGGATCCGGAGTGATTTTCTTCCAGCTGCTGGCGTACACGTCGAGTTGCTGCAACCCAATTACGTATTGCTTCATGAATCGGGGCTTCCGAAAGGCGTTTTTGAATTTATTTCGGTGTTTCAAGAGATTTCGTTCCCCCAAACGAAAAATCAGTATTGGAGGAGGTGCCACTCAAGAGACTGACCTCGAGATAAGTAAAATGCATTGCCAGCGAATTTGTACCGATTCGACGTTGTCGTACTGATTAAGGCCTTACGACGAAGAGACGCAGTGTACGCAGTTTTAGACTGGTTAGTAGGAAGAACAAGTTTTGTTTTGTGTCAAAGGACATTGGAAGAGAACGTCATGTGAATATAAAAATAATCGATACTTTTTTATGTAATCTTGGAAGTATAACTAAGGGAGCAGACCAATTTAAACGTTTTTACCGAGGCTATTTTGTGACTAAGCTATTTGTTTAGCAATACTGTTTGAAGGACATTTTTTTTATCGTAACTCAATCAAATCTGAGCCATTGATCAGGTCAACAATAGAGGAGCGACCATGGTCACCCGGGAACCTCGATTTGATCTCTATCCTTGGGATAAGTATACAGAAACCTGTGCATCGAGAGGATTCCGTTCTTGTAAGGTTTGTTTTGTCACAGACGTCTTATGTGTTGGCTCCCGTTTAAAAACTTGAACAACCAACCAGATGTAGAAGTTAAGTGTTCTTGATACTCTTGCCAAGTCACTGCGATGTGTTTAAAACGGAATAAAGGAGCGAATTTCTAGCTTTAAAAACTGCTACTATCTACTCGCAGAGCCTTGTATGAAATATTTCGAGTCAATATCAGTGTACTTGCCATGCATTGCAAATATTCTTTGCATACATTTAATTAATTTTTTACAAACAATGAAGCTTAAACAGAAAATATTTGAGAAGAAAAAATTATAGTAAAAATGTATTCATCCCCTGCTGTTAAGTTTAATCCAAACAAATTAAAGATTTCCATGAAAAAGTTGGATTTTATTTCCAACACGGCCATTTTAACCATGAAATAATTTTTATAAGGTGACCCCAACTAATAATATCAAAATTTTACTGAAAACACCGAAATGTTTGTTTGAAAAATATACGCTGTTCCAGAAACCATATTTGTTTTAGAGCAAATACTTCATTTGTGTGCTGAACTTAAAACGACTGCCATAAGCACTTTGGTGTTTGAGAAAAATAAGGAAAACATGTTTTTGCTTCAAGGAAATATTCGATAATCTCGCTTGCAAACACCGAAATTCAGCTTTAATACCTTTTTTGCTGCAAAAATTAGTTTAAACAAGTGGGAAAGTGCAACAGTGCGTATGCAAAAGCTTCAGTCCATCTACGACGGATTGCAAAATACTCGACCATACCAAAAAAAACTGCCACGCCTCCAAAAAGTGGGCGGAATTTAAAAATATAACTGTTGAATGCGTTATACATACATTTCGGCCTAAAGCGCCGCCTTTTTAACTCAAAAACTCACTTTTTTTAACGCCATGCCCACAAAACGGGCGGAAGCACATACTTTATATACACGAAAGTTAGAAAATGCTACTATCTGTAACTTCTGTCATAGAATTTTAAGTCAAACTTCATATATATTTATTGAAACACAGCCATTTTAAGCTGAAATCCCCTAAAAAAGTGGGCGTGGTCAATGAAAAGGCTAAAAAACAAACATTTTGATGCATAGTTTTTAATACAGTGAATAATCGAGGCCGACAGCTGAATTGATTAAGCCATTTCCGTCCGTCGGGGCGTACGTTCGTCTGTTTGAAGTTTTGAAGTCTTAAGAATTGAGTCAGAAAAATGAAACTTGGAGATTCTCAGTTTGCACAGACAAAGTACGAAAATTGATAAGCTCCAACGACAGCCATGCCTATAATTGGCTTAGATGTCAGACAACCTTAAATTTACATTACATTTCAAAAAGATTTTTTGTCAAGTTAGACAGGGCATATGAACTTAAATTTTGGTGCAGAGTAAAAGCGGTGAAAACCCTTTACTTATACAAATATTGGACCACCCACACTAACGACCATGCCCACTTTTAACATGATGGAATTTCAAAAACCTGATTTTTTGAAAAATTTATTCTAAATCGAAAAAAAAATTATGACAAATATCAAAGATGTTACCATTTGCAAAGAGTGTTTTAGATAAAACATTGAGCTCCGCCCACTTTTGGAGGGCGTTTTTAGAAAAAAAACCTATTTCCTTGGATTAATATTTTCTTTTAATTGCAACGAAATTAGAATTGATTTTTATCTGCAGCTCACACCCATTTTTAAGGGCGTGGCCAATACCAATAATTGGCATACAGAAACCAGGCCAAAAAGCTTTTAAATTTTGCGTTAGAGCGTAAAAAGTTTCGGGGTAGCTCTTGCATTTACTGACTTGTTTTTATTGTAAGATGCTTTGCGAAGGTTTTGGGGATGTGACTTAGCTGTGCATTGCTTAAAATGTTTATGTTATTTACAATGTTTATGTTATGTTTACAGACTTTTTTAAACATAAAGTTTTTACTGAAATGAAGTTTTTACTTAATTTAAAATTCTCAATGAAACACATAAAATGAATGTGAATGGTAGAAGCTTTGTAAGTACCAGAAAGTGCAGTGTCTTCACATTGCATTTACTTTCGTCCACACAATTTTATGTGCTTTAAAGCCCTGCTTAGTGTCTGGCTTGTCGACAAAGACTTTTGACTTCACAGAAGTTATGGAGCATATTTTTCTCGACTTTGGGGATATTTCAGTCGATAGCGGAGACGGAATATTGCTGATTTCAAAGTCTAGCTAGCTGAATAATTTAGAAAGATTGTTGAAGTATTTTCACGAGAATTTGCTAAATAATGCCAAATAAGAAAAGCAGTGCGTTATTTGTGAAAAAGTTTTAAATTAATCACCCGTTACTTCATTAAGCTACAACTGAAATGATTTTCCACGCCTCATATTGTTCTAGATTTCTTCATATTGTTCTAGTTCTAGATTTTCCAATCAGCTTCCACAATATGTTCTTGCAGACTTCTCGTGTTCTAGATTGTACCTTTTTCAAGCGGCTTCTACCGTCTTCTCCTTCAGACTTTCGTAAACCACTAACTCGTGTCTAACTTCGATAAACACAATTCACACTTTGAGGTTTACCTGGAAATTGGCTTTAATGTTCGGGTTCAGTGTTGGGTCTAAGCAACTTTGGTCAGACCTTAGCTTAGCCTGTAGCCTCCTTTTTAGCTATCACTGTGTTGATGGTAGCTAAAAAACCACACCGCTCATTCAAAGAGTTTAAAAAAAAGCCCAAATTTCGGAATTACAACTCTCAGTAAATTCGACGAATTTCTAAGCCTTTTTGTCAACTTTTTTTTGTGCATTCGGTTCGAAGGACAACTCATAAGCTTAAGGGAAGTCTACTTAACTTCAACTCTTTAAGCAAGCTTGAATAGACCCTTGCAATCAGCTTATAAATATGACTTTATTGCAGCTTAAGAGTTTCCTTTGTAAGTTTTCTTAATCCTCATCGTGAGGGCCGTTAAGGACTTAACGACTCTGGTCTCGCCGAATTCAGAGCAGGCTCCAAAACTTACAATCAAAAATAGAGTGGCGCAACAGCTCGAGGTGAACCAGGGCCAACTTCTCAACAATGTATGCTGGTGTGTTGATTTCTTTACATACAAGGGGACCTACAATTTTTTGCCGAATCCGAACGGCACTTTGAGAAGTTTTTTTCAAGACAAATAATACTCTCGGAGGGCTTGTCAAACCCTCGCGGAGGTGGGGACCGTGAAAAAGAACAAGTCTTTTTTTTTTTTTTTAGGTGACGATGGCAGGATTCGAACCCAGACCTCCGGCGTAGTAAGCACACACACTAACAACTACGCCACGGCACCCCACAAAACTTACAATCAGAACAATAATATTGTTTTCTGGGACAGTTAAAGGTCCTTCTGGTTCCTCTTACTTACTTACTTACTTACTTACTTAAGGTGGCGCTACAGTCCGGGGTGGACCTGGGCCTCAGCCAACAAGCTTCGCCAGCCAGCTCTGTCTCTAGCTAGCCGTCTCCAGTTTCGCACGCGAAGTTGGCTGAGGTCCCCTTCCACTTGCGTGCGCCACCTGAGTCTCGGTGCTCCTCTACCGTGTCGTCCCTGCGGTGTGGATTCGAAGATTTTCCGGGCCGGGGCGTTGGTGTCCATCCGCTCTAGATGACCCAGCCATCGTAGACGTTGTGTTTTGACTCTTTTGGCTAGGTCGGTATCGCTGTACAGCCCGTACTTACTTACTTACTTACTTCCTTACTGGAGGTGGCGCTACAGTCCGGGTGGACAAGCTGTCTCTAGCTAGCCGTCTCCAGTTTCGTACGCGAAGTCCTCTAGTCCCTCTAACAAGTATGATCCAGCCCTATAAAAAGAAGGTGGCCATGATATGCTGAGCTCATCAAGCTTACCATACTCTCACCGTGCTTATTAGTCGTTAATCTCATATCTGTCATAGGAATTAAGGAATTCATAACTAAGACGTCTGTCACTTGCTAGCTGCTTGACATCCAAATCTTTTGATTTCTCTCTTAAAAAGATATTTTATTTCTTCTTATTCGTTAAACCTTGTTTTTTTTACTTTATTATTATTTAAGGATTCAGATGTTGATTTCAAGTTAGTATTAAGAGCTGCAAAGCAATTTAGAGTAAGGAAACTAGTTGGGGCCCAGAAGACTTTGTGTTCTCTTCAACGATTTTAGCAGAAGTTGCAGAAGATGAAGAGGAGGAAGAAACCATGACTCCTTTTCTGTGTAACTGGCCCGACCTATCGACTTGAGAACTAAAACCCTAAGCGAATCTTCTTCAAAGAGACAAACGATCTAGAAAGGCTTGACTAGAAGAAAATTGTGAGTTTTATCTCTGGTCAAATTAGTTAAACGCCTTAATGGCGAACCACACACTCCATTCCTTAGTACAGCACCTACAACAAAGGATCCGCCAAATTAAATCTAGATCAAATCCTTCGAAAGGTTTTCCCTCACAGGACCGGTCTGCTACTGGTTCATACCAAAAACGACTGTCTCCATCCACTCCTTACGGGAATATCGTTGTCATTTCCCTTGATACGGGTTTATACTGGATCGGTTACTTCGGTTATACCGGATAGCTAAATAAGCTTTTGGGAACCGATCGGTTATACCGGACCGGTTCCCAAAAGCTTATTTAGCTAAGTCGCCTGAAGTACGAGCTTGCACCGACAACGGTAACCCTGCCTCAGATTTTCGCTGAGCATGGAACTCACTGCTCAAAACGTAATATAAGCGGACGATTGTCCCGGCTTTTAAAATATACCCTCCGGCACGGGCTCATACCACAATCCGTTCTCCTGTACCCTCCCGTCCTCGACGTATATTCTTACTCGAGTGACAATAGGTAAGGATTTACAATGAAACCGGATTTGCTTTTGCCATGTCCTCTCATTCATGATGATTCCTCACTGGTCTCCCATCATCTTGTAGACGTGAGTTCATACCGAAAACGGTTACCCCGGCCTCGCGCTTTATTCCCTCTGATTCATATACCAGACCCACCTCTCTCATTCTCAAGGCTACATCCTACAATTGGCTCCAGTAACCTCGAGCTAACACAGATTCGCTTGCCCTAGTTGGCTTTCTCTGTGACGCCCATTATTCTACTGGCGCTGGTTTACATCGAAACGGTTACCTCCTCCCTCAGTACCTTCTTCAGTGATGTGTCTCTAACTAATTGACCTTCGGAAGTGGCTTATACCGTTATTGGTTGCCTTGACCTTTTTGCCTCAAATTGGGAAGTCTTCATATAGGATCACATTTGGGTCTCACCCAAAGTGGTATCACAATGTACCTCCTACTGTCTAAAGCCTTCAGCCCAATGAATCCGTTGCATCCGTCACGTTGAAGTTCACAACTGACAACTAAGATTAATACACAAGTTCTTATGGGATGCGGCCCAAGGAAGAAGTGTGTGAAGTGCGTCGCTTCCCATAAGAACGTGTGTATTTCACTGCGTTGTCTGTTGTGTTCCTCGACGTGACGGACGCAACGGATTCATTGGGCTGAAGGCATAGGAGTGTCCCTGCTGAACGGAGTCAGCCACTTAACCTCACCTAACCTAAGAAACGTGATCTTAACCTTGGATTCTGTTTTAACAATTATCGTAAGTCACGATATGATCAACCCAATTTGTCTCTCACTCTTTATTAGTAGCTTGTGGCTACTAAGTGGCTAAACGAGCGTACTTCACTTTCGAGAGCCTAAACTGGAACGGTTGGTGACTCTATATCGAAGTCGGAACTCTATCATTATTAGAGTTCCAACTTGGATATCATTATCATGGTATGACGTGTTTTGAAAGACAAACAGGAGCATTAGGCTTAGATTTGAGCCTCAATTGAAGGAACAACAACTGCAGAATGCAGAGTCAACACTTCGCTTGCCATCTTCAACGGATCCAATAACATAATTTTTTAGCCGATGATTTTCCGAATAAAACATTTTTCTTTGCATCTTTGATAACCCCTAATGCAAGATCCAATTTCTATCATTTTAAGTCACCTTGTCTCAAACGCGTTATAAGGATCGTTGTGTCTAATATCCTCCTACAGCTCTTATCAAATCTTCTTAGAAGGCAAAGTTTTTTATGCATATTCCTTACTAACATCCAAATAGCTATGTATAAACCTCATTTATAGCAACCTCTTGTCCTTGACAAGAAAAGAACAAAAGAATTGGTTTGCACCCTTAAGTTTAACAGACTAAACTGTTGTAAAACTATCCTCTAAGACATTCAACTCAATCTTAATGGATAAGCTTCTTTTTTAACCCAACTAAAAAACAACTATTAAGCCATCATTAGCAAAAAATTTAATATGAGATAATAATTTTTTTATAAAATTTTAAATATTTAATTAAGTAAAACTAATAAAAACTAAAATTAAACGAAGAAAAACAAAAATTGGTGATATTGAATTAATCCGAGATGAAAGAGAGAGAGAAAAGTAAAATTATATTTTGTATTTAAAAACTAGTAAAAATTTCCAATATTGTTGATTGGGCTTTATTTAAGACTTGAATGGCATTTAAAAAAATAAACAAAACTTACTTGTACTCCGTTTGAATATGTAAATATTTATATAAATATTTCCCTCTCACCACCCTAAAGAATAAATAAAAGAAAACTGTTGAAAAAGTTAAATCAAAATAAAATGAAATCGAAACGAATTTCCTTCGATACAACAAAAACAAAACAAAGAAAATTTAATATTCTAATAAAAACTTCATGTCTGAATATAAAAATTCATTAAAAAGTTTTATTTTTTTTCCGCTTTCATATGCTTGGAATATATTTCATTTCAGCATCGGACCCTAAAAAGTCGAAAAGGTAAATATTTAAATTCTTGGACAGATTGATACATTATTGTTCTTCCATTTGGGTCCTGTGCTACTATACACACGCCTTGCTTGACCATCTGGTGTAGTGTGTAGGATACGACGAGATGAGCCCTTTTTTTTTAGAGTGATTCGAAGGATGCCAAAGTATCGACAAAATTCAACACACACATATCATTCAAAGTGGATTATCCAAGGATGAGGAAAAGATAAAACGAATAGGTATAATATGAGTTTGAGGGAAGACACGTGGTTGAGCAAGGGTTAACCCAAGGCGTTGGCAGCAATCCTTTTGAAGTGTAAATCCTGAAATGGGTTACACAATCTAGAATTCGGTATGGAGATGAAGTTATGTTACACCCAAGAAGACGGCACCAACTGAAGAATGTGATGTGAGCCTTAATCTCCCTAATTTCTTTGTAATGTGCAGGGACCTAACTTAACCTTCGTCGGATTAGAAGGGTGCTTGTTCGAGTTGTGATATGACATACAATTCCGAGTGTGTACTTAGGTCTATATCTATATTAAGTAGAACGCTTTTAACAACTAACTCTTAAGGCGATTAAGCAATATGGATGAATTTTGCACCAATGTGATAAGGACTTAGGAGTTTGGTTTAGTAATTATAGGCCCTCAAACGAGATGGTGCCAGATTTGAAATTGAAAATTATCGGGGTCGATTCCGGTTGATTTGCCTGAGGGTTGTGTTCGCATTAAGGACAAGGAAGAATATGTCGCAATCAATAATGAAAAGGTTGAATTTGAATGCTTTTGAAAAAAGATTGATTGATAAATTGATAAGCACTTGAACGCATTAATGCGTTCTCCAATTAGTACCTAATCGCACTTCCTGTAAGCTTCTAAAGAAGAGTTGTCTGTGCTGCTTACTCAAAGGACATGCTTCATTATGCAGGAATTAAAACGCAATTTACCCTGGAAGTAGGTTCTTCTTTGTTGTGATGTGATTGGTGTCACTAATGTGGTTGCAGCAATTCCATGTGTGGAGACTTTTTCGAATCCGAAAAGGAGTACTTCACGATAATTGTCCCGCGCCAACAATGTTTGATTCTTGTGGTTGATTGGTAGGCTAATCAACATGAACTTTAAGCTCAATTTAGTAATTAAGGTGCTCGTTTAAGACAGACTCATAACTTCTTATATCCAATAGCTTCGATTAAATTAGGCATCGGAAGCAATCGTTTTCGGTAGCCAATGGCTAATATAATCGAGACTAGGTTTCCCATCAAGGCTGGGAGAAGAAGTGTTAACTAGTTAATTTATAAAAGTTTAACTTAAGTAATGACCCATAATTCCTTTTATAAGTCATGGCAAGTTTAAGGAAGATATTCCAAGTAGATCTACCTGACTAGAAGATACATTACATACATACATAAGATTAGTTCAGCGTTCTTAGGCTTTGAATTTGTAATCCGTAAACATTGCACGCAAAAAGTGACGCACTGTAGTACGATGCGAAGATGGAGGAAAATGTATTGGTAAAAAACTATTCAAAGATTCAAAGTGTGGAGACAGCTAGAAAAGATGATACTTAGCAACTCGGGATCCGTGAAGGACCAGTTCTACAAAAATCTGAAGAGCTGCGTCTTAAGAGGGGACGAATAAAAATTCTATATCAAAACTTAGCGACTTATTTTGATGATGCTTAAGAAAATGATTTAGAGGAGTCTGAATCCCAGTTCTATTTGCCTAGAGCGCGCAAAACGGCCGTCAAGATTGCTGTGAATCTAAAAGTGGAATTAGTTTGCAATTATTATGCGACGGTGGAGGATATACCATTGGCAATTCAAACATATGAATGCGAAACGAAGTTGGTAGTGAAATTATCTATCGCCTTCCCGTTTAAGGCGAAGAGAGTTAGACCAATTTAGAACAAAAACTGCAAATGATTAGCTTGCCGTTTCCGAAGGCAATATGCAAGCAGTGGTCGCAGACTTAATAGGGCGGCCACCTGAAAAGATCTTCTTCTTTGAAAACTAAAAAAAAGAATTCTGTTCAGAACAAATTTCAAAAACTGCAAAATGGCCTAGACCAAGACGACACAGCCGAAGTATTAAAAATCTCTAACGACTAAGGGTAATCACTGCCATTTCAAAATCTCGGCTTCAAGTGATCTAATTTTAAGATAAATTAGAAACGTCTGAAACTGACTATTATTTTCCTTGAGCAGATACTCAGGGCAAAGTAAAATTAAGCGGCTAGTTTAAAATTTAATTTGTAATTTAATTCAGGCTATTGACTACGAGCCTTAGTGGATGGTTGTCAAAAACGATCTTCTCTTATTGGATGTTACGAAATCAGTTCTGCTTGTAATAAAGGGAAGATTATTAACTTCTTGACATTGCCTGTCAGTTTTGAGAAGAGCTAAATTGTCAACGGATCTCCACCTCCACCTAGTGTTGTGCAAATTGCGCTTTAGCGACAGCATTCCTTTGCCACCCAGGAGAAATCCAAGAAGGGTGATCCTGGCACTGAAAATGGCAATCTCATTGCTGACGAGATCAGGGCGGCGAATAGTCCTAAGTAGATGAAGTCACTGCCGCAATTAAATCGCTAAAAGTGGGTAAGTCTGCTGCAGTTGATTAAATCCGGCCAGAAATGCTCCAGGCAGTGGGTGGAGCAGGTGTTAAATGGCTAACATGTATCATTAAAGTGGCCTGGGAAAGCGGGAAAGCACCTAGCGATTGGCAAACAGGAGTTATGGTGCCCATTTTAAAAAAAGAGGGGACGTGAGAGATCGCTATATACATCTCTTAAGTCTTCCGGGAAAAGTATTCACGAAGGTGTTAGAAGCGCGTTCCAGAGCTGTAATGGAGCCTTTGCTGCGGGAAGAGCAATGCGGCTTTTGGCCTGGCAGAGGCACAACTAAATAGCTTTTTACTCCTAAGGTTATTCTTGAAAAGGCCTGGGAATATACCAAACCGGCCAACGCGTATTTTGTAGATTTGAAATAGGCGTATGACCGGGTTCCTCGGGATAACCTCTGGAGAGTTCTGCAGAACTATGCACTGAGTGAGGCTCTTTTAAGATTTTCCGTTCTCTCTTCCATTCAGTCTTTGTAAGGGAACTGCAGAAGCTGTTTTCGGATAATTGCGTCAAATCCCAACCTTTTGAAGTGTGCGCTGGACTTCGCCAGGGCTGTGTTCTCTATCCTCTCCTTTTCATAGCATGTATGAACTGGAAGGGTGAACCGCAGTCTTGGTGAGGAATCTTTCGAAATGGCTGGCTTCAGTATAAGCCATCTGCCTTTCGCAGATAATTTGGCTGAACTTACATTAGCCGAGGAGGAACCTAATGGGGTGCGTCAGAAAAGTCAGTATTCGTGGCAATCTACATGTTGAGCAGCTATTTCTCCGAGTGGAACGATCAATTCTTCGACGGTTCGGACACGTTGTTCGCATACCCCCCGACAGAATTCCTAGAGGTTATGTAAGCCGAGATTCGCGCGGGTGGCAGGCCAAGAAACAGGTGGTGGAATCAAGTAAAGAACATCTTCGAGATCCGTCTTATGGGATAGCGCCTCGTTTCTCTTGAGTTGGTGGCGGAGGGTCCTCCGCGACCCATCTAAGTATAAGCGGCCACCGAAAATGATGAAGATGATGATGACATTTGCTTATTTGTTTTAAGACTCTATTTATGGATCGGCATAACCCTAACGAAACGCCAGAAAACAGATACCATTTTTGCAATTGTGGTTTTCCAAGACTTTCTTGGACTGCCAACATTTTGACACCCTTGGTATTTTGTAATAATGAGATCTCCATGAAAAAAAAGGGAATATGGTTTACGTTAATATGGAAACTGACAGAGTATAGAATCCTTGAAAAAAAATATTCATTAGAGCGAAATAAAATCCCGTGTAGGCATGAAACGAATTTTAGTATTATAACAAGTGCACAGTACTTATGCAAAACCTTCAGTCCATTTACGACGGTTTGCAAAATACCCGACCATACCAAAAAAAAAAAAACTGCCACGCCTCCAAAAGGTGGGCGGGATACAAAAATATAACTATTGAATGCTTTATACTGGGTGGTTGCATATAATTCGGCCTAAAACTCCGCCTTTTTAGCTTAAAAAATCTCTTTTTTCAACGCCACGCCTACAAAAGTGGGCGGAGGCACATAGTACGTATACATTAAAGTGAGAAAATGCTAAAATCTACAACTTTTGTCATATAATTTTTAGTCAAATTTCATACATTTGAAAAACAGTAATTTTAAACCAAAATCCCTTAAAAAAGTGGGCGTGGCCAATGAAAAGGCTTAAATTTTTTGGCTATTTCAAAAACAATTCCAAGGCAATGTTACGTACTAACATTGCCTTGGAATACGCTAGCACTATTCTAACATAGCTAAAATTTAGAAAAAGTATTTTTTTAAATTAAGGTAAGATTAAACTGTATGCCAAGTGGTCTTATAAACAAACGCGGAAATATGACTAAAATTTTAATCATAAGCCCATTTGGCGAGCTATAAAAGTCAGATGTATTAAACTATACGGCGCATATCACCAAAACGTTCACTATGCTCTCTGCTGGGAATAAGGGTGATATACTTCTCATCTGTCTAATAACTAAAGTTATTACACTGTATGCCACTGTTATACTTAAATCACTCACAAAAACTTGAAGTTTTTACGCGACTTGACGATAAACACAAATTTAAAAAAGAATTCTTTCGAACGACAAGATAGTTTGCAAATTGCTTTCTGGAAAAATTTCAAATCTAAAAATATTATGTGACATTTATGCATGAACTGAAAACAAATTATGATTTTTTGATATGACCAATTATTCCACAGTGAAAATTTCTAGAATAGCATATGGTCGTATTGGGTTTATGGCGGAATATAATGTTTGTATTCCTATTACACAGTGTGCCCTAAAGGTCATATTTATCTGTCAAAACGAATATGGTCATACCGGAAAATATTGACATATGGTCATATGAAATTATGCTGATTACACTATATGACGACAAGTGACCGAGATATCTGTCAAAAAAGGAATATATATGACCAAATGGCATACAGTCTAATCTTACCTTTAGAGATGGCTGCACATACAGGCCTGTAGTGGGCGTGTCTGTGGGCGGATTCGGCTGATTTTCAAACGTGATCTGATCCAATTTGGGATCAATTTGGCTGGACTTCCAGCCAACGTACAAAATTTTATCTCTCTACCTTAAACTTTAAGGCCCAAAAGTTGTTTGCATACGGACGGACGGACATGGCTTAATCGATTCTCCTGTCGGTCCAATTCATATCTCTTAAAGGTCTTAGGGTCTACAGTGATTATTTCATTGCGTTACAAACTATACGTCAAACTTAATATACTCTGGGTCGGGTATAAAAAGATGGTTGGTTGAAA
Source organism: Neoascia interrupta (assembly GCA_947623515.1). Taxonomy (NCBI): domain Eukaryota; kingdom Metazoa; phylum Arthropoda; class Insecta; order Diptera; family Syrphidae; genus Neoascia; species Neoascia interrupta. Next base: position 3,988,792 of record OX392463.1, read on the forward strand.
CTGGAATCGAACCCAGGACCTTCCAATCGTCGGTCATAGGTGCTACCATCTGCACCACAGCCCACTTTCATCTTCATTCACTCTGCATAAATAATGCACATAAACCAATAGCATGGGGTGCCGTGGTGTAGTGGTTAGTGTGTGTGTCTACTACGCCGGAGGTCTGGGTTCGAATCCTACCATCGTCGCCTGAAAAAAAAAGATTCGTTCTTTTTCACGGCCCCCACATCCGCGAGGGTCTGACAAACCCTTCGAGAGTAACAATTGTCTTGAAAAACTTCTCAAATTGCCCTTCGGATTTGGCAAAAAAATTATAGGTCCCCTTGTATGTGAAGAAATCAACACACACAGCATGCATGGTAGAGAAGTTGGCCCTGGTTCATTTCGAGCTGTTGCGCGACTCTATTTTTTAAACCATTTTTTTTTTGTATTTTTATCCCATTAGTCCATTGTTTATGAGTACCCTGTAATATTTGGTTGGCGGTAGCGACCCCTTAATATTATCCGATCCTTATGAAATTTTCAGATAAAGATTTCAGTAGAAGTACGAAGATCCGAGGAAGCCTCCATGTGAATAAACCTATTTCGACAAAAATGGAGGACGACCGGCTCACGTTAAAAGGAGAGATCCTACGAACCCCGTCAAGCGCAACCTCGAAAGAGAGAAAGGCCTAAACTTGGATCACACAAATGCAACGACGACAGCATTTATGTGGCCTGAATGACCAAGCGATCCGAGACCGGGTGGCCTACCGGTATTCTGAGGTCAAATCGGTCCGCTTACCCCACAAGCGGACCATTAGGAATGAAGCAGAGTGGGAGGGTTATAACCAAAACCTCGCGCCTAAATAAAAAAGAAGAAGAAGATAACGATTTTAGTTTTTTTTTTCATGAAAAGGAACCGAATGGTGGGTTGTGACGATCAAAATTACATTTTTATTGTTTTTTTTTGGTTGCAATAAGGCGCACCCTAATATTTATGTCACACGTTTTGCGACTGTTGAACAAACGTTTTTTTTAGCCCAATCGGTCACATGTCGAATTCTTCTATAAGTCAGTAAGTAGCTCTTTAGCAACGAGTTTGCTACTGAATTTATTCTCATATTAGGCCCGTCTCTTGCGCTTTTTTCTGTTGCCATGAAGTTTAACCACAGTCGTGGCAAATAAAACGGAACAACCCACTTTGCAATCGCCACAACTTGTTTGCGACGTCCTGTGTTGCCTGCGTTAAAGTATTGACGTTTTTTAACTACGGAATATTATACTAAACTGCTGCGTTTTAGACTTGGAGCTGAGCTGTTGGACTCACCTTCCTATTTGTCATATTACTGAATGCACTTTTTTTAAAGCCACATTTAGGAAAAACTTTCAAAATGTTGCAAAACTGGTTGCAAATGCGCTTAACGCTTCAAAAAACTTTTCATTCCAATGTATTGTTTGATTATTTTCTTTTACATACTTTTATGCTTATTTATTTTATGAGTTCGAAAATATCCATTTATATTTTAATATTAAAAAATCTTTCTATATGATCTGGTTGCCCAGAAAAAAAATTAACTCTAATAAGTTATTTCTTTAATTAATTTAATAAGTTTACTTTATTGATAAAGAAATTAAATAAATAAGTTAAATGCACAGTATTGGTTTTCCTATGAACTCTTCACAAAATCTTTAAAAGGATCCAACCTTGTGGATTTCCTTTGAACCACAAGAGCTAAAACTACTGAATTTCTGTACACATATTCACTGGCTATTATTAAAACCGATACTGATCACCATCAGACATTCGCTTTATTTTATACAAATAATTTTGTAGAATGTTTTTTTTTTCTTTTCGTCCTGCACCAGGAGAAATAACTCCTTCGAGAAAATATCAGACAGAAATCCGAGGGTACGCCATTAATTCGTTTTTACTGTCGTAGCCGTCGTATGCATTTTTAACGTCGATGCGAAATTCGATTCAATTAGCATATGCCAAAGGCATCTTGTGGGTCAGGGATTTGGTCAAAATCTACTCAGATTCGCATACGAAGCATTAAGTGTTTTTATGCCAAGCGAAATGTATTTCTGCTGAAATATTTACAGCTCCAAGTAGACCATAAATCGTCTGCAAGATAGAAATATTCTTGACTGTGTGTTGTTGGTCAGTATTTTTACTTATTTCTTAAGGCTTTAAAGGTTGAACAAAGATGGGTCTCCCAATGTTTATTGACATATAGGGAAGGTGATTTCGTCTCACCCCACGAAATGTTCAATTTGAATTTTTATTCACTGACCTTTCATTTATATCAATTATTCATAGTATCCTTGCGCTTTTGAGTACATTCTGGAAAGTATTTTATTTTTTTTTGCCCTGTGATTTGCATGTGACACGCGTTTGTGTATGCCACCCAATAAAATATCTCTCTTCGAAAATGTCAAAGAGAAGCTCAATTGCATTCAGTAAATTTGGTTCGACTGTCGAAACCACTTTTTAACATGAATACGAAATTTAATTCAATCAGCATAATAAAAAAAAAGGCATCCTGGCAGTTCAGAGAAGGTCAACATACACTCAAAGCAGTATTTGAGCCATTTTGTCTTTTAACGCTGTTTCAAATTTATTGGCTTCTCTTTCGAAGCATTCACAGACAAGTTGACAGCAATTATGCTAATAAAACACAGGTCAGCAGGACAAAACTTTCAGCTATGGGTTGGTTTCTGTCTTGTGTGAATTTATTTATTAAGAATCGAGTTTAATGTGTCAATTCTGGTGCAAGTGCATCCTTTAAACGGTGGAGGATAGCCGAACTTAGGGGAGGTTATTGCTATAGAAGGAATTTTTTCAGCGAGAAGCGAAACTTCATTTTTAGGAGACCTTCTACGAAAAGTCAAATGTGTGGTTGCCCAATCGCTAAGAGTCCAATTCATAAGTGTATGAGTTAAAAAGAAGGAATACAGGCTGTTGTGTCCAAATTTGTGACCCGTGGAGAGTCACTGCCTGGCACAAGGCATCCAATCTTTGGAAACGGTTTTCCCAGTCCTCGTGTTAAGCAAAGAAAAGAACTTCTTGAGTTCAAGAAACTCATAGAATCGTTGCCCTTATCTTAGAGCTTCTTTCCACTACTTTCTTTTGCTGTGTGTTCCATTTAAAAAGCTCTCACTCCGAGCTTGATGACTTAGATTCTTTTTACAGCCACCGCAAATGAACAAGACACCACGCTGCGTAACGATTTATTTTTAGCCTTCCCACAGTGCCAGGTTCAATGAATCAAGAAATTCATCATCAGAGATAAGCAACTTGACACCATTACCAAAACCGAGCCTCATATCTCTAAAAGATATTTCAATGGAATGAATTACACCGCATCTTAGGTCGTCCATCTATCCTGTGCGACACAAGGCCTACACCACATTTATTTATATTTACTAATGCTATACTCTTGGTTAACCGACAAGGACAAAGAAAAATGCTGGCAAGCCCTCGCAGTAGGCAACGAAATGCCAAACGTAATGGGTCACTTACATCGGCACGCTTCACGACATCCAGTCATCATTATAATCCCATTCATCTGCAAAGGACTCAGCTTCGCGTCGAGTGTCCACTTACGTTTAGTTTTCACACTGAGTTAACCATAATGAACTGTCTCCAGCTGTGTCTGTCAATATGCGGCAATAAATCAGGAGAAGAAGGAAAAAAAGTACACATACGCCCCCGTGGCCGCATTGAGAAAATTTCTCCACCACCTCGCCGTTATCTGAAGATAATCTGAGGAAATAGGACGTCGTCAGTCAGTTCTTAATTGGGGCTGGTATTTTTGGCAAGTCTTGTGTGGCCACGTGCGACGGAAGCAATGACTAACTGGGATTAGTTGGCGAAAGAAGCAGTAAATTAACCAGCGGGCTACCACCTATACTTCCGGCCCAATCCATCTGACGTAGTCGTAAAAATGATTCTGCTGAATGTTGATTATTTTTGGACAGGACCTACTTGGTATAACAAGTAACGTGGCGATGAAGGCTCATCATGTCGTCCGAAAATAAACTTGAAACTAAATTGGCAATCTGTATCCTTTTCGGTCGTTAAACTAAGCGCACTGGTTCCTTTTAACAAGAGTCGCACTGGTTCCTTTTAACAAAAGTTCCTTTTAACAAGAGCCTTTGGAACAAATGCAGGTAATAAAAGGAAGCTTAAATCTATAAAGTCTCGAAGGACGAAATATGATGGGACCGTGTTTGTTGAGGAGGACTAAGAGTTGAGCTGCAGATGCAACTTATTCAAGAAATTAAGCGAGTTATGGGAATGGTTTGAGCATTCTATACCTGCATCCTTGTTCCATAGAAGGATTAAACGTTGAACAAATAAGGAATGTGATTGCTTGCCCTGGGTCAAATGTGCAGCAATTGACCAACAGGATAATGCACACAAAGTAGAGAAGGAATGTAAAGGACATTCCATAGTGACATGGTAAATACCCGGTTGGTATTTTAGTTGATGCGGTTGGAGTGCAGCCATACAGGATGCAATAAAAGACACCAGTGAATAAAATGTCAGAGGTAAAAACAAAGTTGCTAGTTTAATGTCACATTTGCAAATAAAATTCCTTAATTAAGTTCTTCTCAAAAGCCATCACTTGAAATCCTGCAGGGGTATGTTGGTGAGTTTCTGCTGATGGCATCCTATTTCTTTTAACTACGATATCGCTCAAAAGTTTTACAGCACAACACCTCTCTGATTTATCGAGAAAGTTCAGCTAAAAAGCTAAGAGGAAGGAGAAGATAAAAATTAAAAATACCAATAATCCACGATGACTTTGAATCGAAACAGATGGCGAATCAAATTAAAAGTTTTTATTATCAGCTTATTAAAATTCGAAGAAAAAAATGCAAAAAGCAATGGGAAAAGTTTAACGTAATCACTGGACGGAAGAATTAATCTTGGAAAACATTCATAATTCGTAACAAGACTTTGTTTTGTTGGGCAAATTGGAAAACAGGAAGAGGTTGTTCTTCTACGAACGTGTTTCCGAGCCAGCAAAACAAGAAAGTAAATACACACATTTTAACCAGAATAGTGTGAGGACTTCTTTAAGGATAAAAGTTATCCTAAAAGGAGTCTACGGAGTATTGAAAAAATCAACAAAACAGTTCTCGACGCAGTAATTTTTTTTTAAAAATGTTAAAAACACAACAAAGTAAATAAAATAAATAAATAGAGTGGCCCAACAGCTCGATGTAAGCCAGGGCCAACTTCTCAACAATGTATGCTGTGTGTGTTAGTTTCGTCACATGCCTAAAATTTTTTGCCGAATCCGAACGGCGCTTTGAGAAGTTTTTCAAGACAAATGACACTCTCGGAGGGCTTGTCAGACCCTCGCGGAAGTGGGGGCCGTGAAAAGGAGCAAGTCTTTTTTTTCAGGTTTCCAACCCAGACCTCCGGCGTAGTAAGCACACACACTAACCACTACGCCACGGCACCCCACAACAAAGGCCCTCACATAAAATCGTGATGGAAAAGATTACAGGACGCTGACTCGGACTTAAGACATGGATGGACTGTTTTTTAATCCTTGCTGACTCGGGCTTGAGACAAGGATGGAAATATCACTTGATCCATTCTATACAGAGGAACAATGACAGATTTTTTAACGACAGTGATTGCTTCAGCAAAAGATGCTTGTGAGGTGAAGCAGCGTAGTGCAGCGTGGTGAAAAAATAGTTGAAGAAGCTTTCATCCAGTAGTTAGGAGCACACGTTGCAAAAGTTCGGAAAAGATCTGATGCGCTCCCGGCCCGTCGAAAACACTGCGTTTTTTTGCCGTTGCCAGTACCGCTTAAAGTAAAGAAATCCTTTAGGTTATCCGTCCGCATCTGTAAAGCCTTCAGCCCAATGAAATCGTTGTGCGTCTGTCACGTTGAAGTTTACAAATGACAGCTGAGCTAAATATACACGTTCTTATGGCAAGCGGCCCAAAGAAGAACTTCGTGACGTACGTTGCTTCCCATAAAAACGTGTGTATTCACTGTTCTGTACTTCGACGTAACGGAAGGCTTAACTTCTGAACGATAAGTCGTAAAAAGATGAAATTCGGATCACTTATAAAGACGGGGGAAAAAATGGATACGCTCACATGGGCAATTTTTTTTTGTACACACATAACAGTTCAAGGAAGCAGTTTTAATTTTGATGGTAAGAAAGACAACGCTTTGGCATTTGAAAAGCTTTATCTTGAAAAGTTTTACAGCCGCGAAGAATTAAATATTAATTAAAATATAATATTCTTTATTTTTACTATTATTATTATTATTATATATTATATAATATTATTATGTTACCATTTTTAGGTTTGTTTATTTTTAAACTTATTTGTTTGTGTATTTTATTGTTTAATTATTTATTTAATTTCTTATGTAATAAAGAAAACACAACACGTAGCTGGGTTAGTTTTTAGGATTATATTGTTTATGCTTATAAATTTTCTAAGTGCGAATTTAAATTGTTAATTCTATGTTAACAATTATTCAGTTGGAATATAAATCTCAAAGTGTCTCCACCGGACAAATAGAGGATTAATTTGAAACGAGCACTATTGATACCCCATCCCATAGGATAGGAGGTATATTAAGTTTGTCACATAGTTTGTAACACGGTGAAATAATAATGGTAGACCCCCAAGACCTTAAGGGCATATGATTGAGACCGAATTCTGAATCGAATGAGCCATGTCCGTACGTCCGTCCGTCCGTCCGTCCGTCTGTATGTCACATGTTTTTAGGGCTTAAATTTTGAGCAAGGATGCTGAAACTTCGTATTTTAGGTCCACGTCATGCGAAGCAGTACAAGTGTAAAAAGTTTTGAAATCCACCCAATGACACGCCCACAATCGGTCTATAGGCCTCCAGAGTTTTCAAAAGTGTAAGACGTTCTAAGAGGCTGAAATTTGACATTTACCATCTCTTAAGAAATGTAAGACACAAAAAAGACAAATTTAATTGGTTAACCTCCTCTAGTGGGCGTGGCATCTATTTTAAGGGTAAATTTTTAAACGCAGTTTACTCAATATTTTGCTCGAAATTGAAAAAAATTTGCTAAATATTTTATGTAGAAAACCCTTAGTTCCACATTTTGTTCGTAGAAGAATTTGGGCCACGCCCACATTTAGAGGCAAGATTAAAGAAAAACCTAAAATTTTCCAGAAAAAAATAAATTCGAGTGGCCTTGAGCCTAATTTAGGAAAGCATGAAACAAAAAAACAAGCAGATTAGGTAAACGAGACTTCAGTCCTGATTTCGTCCATATAAATTTTTAAGTTTCATTCATAAAAAATTGCATTTTTAAGTACATTTAAGTGTTTGTAAATATCTGTGGAAATATGTTTTAAATAATAGTTTGTAACTGGGGGCAGTTGGACCATGCCCCTTTCGAAGTTTGCATTACTTATAAAATGTCAAGAAATAACTATGCCATCAGCATTTTACATTTTGGGATAGGATAGGGTATTCAACGGTCCGTTTTACGGACTGTAACTGCTGCGTACACACTGTAGCCCTTACTCACTGGTTTTCTCTCGAATTTAAGGTTTTTGTCAAAGTTTATTAGTATTCTAAGTGCGAATTTAAGCTGTTAATTCTCTGTTAACAGTTATTCAGTTGAAATATAAATCTCATCTTGTCTCCACCGGACAAATATAGGATTAATTTGACACGCGCACTTTATTTCTGTTATATTGGCTCTCAAAAGAAAGGGTCGATGTCTTTTCGCAGGGGCAAAAAAATGATTTCCGCTGTAAAAATTCCAATGGAAATCGTATTTGTGTCCACGATTCTCAAACTATTTCAAAGGTTCGCGAAAAAAGGCAGAAAGTGGTTTGTGAAAAGGGTGAATGAGATTTATGAAGAGGTCCATTTGTAATTGCTTGCCGAAAGGATTTGAATTTGTATGGTAAAATTTATATTTATCGCAGATAAATGCCTGGTGGAGACTTGCAGTGGAGGAGAATATCCTGAGCAGTGGCGACAGGGTCAATATTGCAACTTTTAAGGTTGCTTGTTAAAATTTTTAATAGTCTTTTGCTAAGCCGCGTTTTTAATTTTTAGACGCGGCTTCCCGGTGTTTTCCCAGTGACCACGATCGATCTTATTCGAAGCGAAACGTCCGGGGTGAGTTCAGAATTGTGCTCATAAGAATTTAAAAACGCGGCTTATCCGAAAACTATTAAAAAATAAATAATATTGTTTTTTAACGTTTTTTGAAACTTTTTATTTTGCATGACGCTTTTGCTCTGATTTATCTCACAAATATTTGCCCCAGCGAGGGCATTTTCGTTTGTCAGACCGATAGTCCACCTAAGCCGAGCTTAAATGTTTAAATTTTTTTAAATCAATAATTTTAGAAAAATATCAAATTAACTATGAAAAGGAATAAAATTAAAGAGTTTTTTTATTCACTTTGAATCAACATTGAAACACACCACGAACAAAGTCAAAGCTAAGTATTTTCAAAGTAGGGAAATCTAAGACTTACTTTGAAAGCAGTTAAATCGAAGGACGCCCATAGAAGCTTCAAAGTAGAAAGAATTCGATTTGGTGGTGCATAGTCATTGAATCAAAATTTAAACGAAGACATTTTTACTTTGAAAACTTTGATTCAATGTTTTTTGTAGTCATACCCAAATCATTGCCGAAAATTGTAGAATCAATGTTGGTTTTTTAAGGTTACGTTATTTCATTCCTAGCCCGATGCATGCTTTATGTCTCTTTTTGTTGTACTTCTATACAAGTTTCTGAGTTTGCCTCAGGCCTTGAAGGTTAAGGCAAGGTCTTATCGCGATTTACCTTCTCCGTTTTCCTGAATCCTTCCCTAAGTGTGTGTTTCTATATTTTTCAAAAAAAGCTTCAGATCCCATGCAAGAACTGCTGTCCCTTGTCTTTCACTAGTAGTCCCCTCTCTTTCCTTCAGGAATGGCGTTTCACAATATTTCTGTGTCGCAATTCCTTTAATTTCTGCCAGGACTATGAAGTGTTCACATCTGTCTATTGCGTAGATTTGCGTCTTGGTCTGTAGTGTTTTTTCTTTTGCTCTTTAGTAAATTTTAACCAGGGTAAAAGTACCACTTACACATATTTTTAAGGCGAACCCTTAATAAGCTTAATGGGATAACTGTGAAGTCACATTAAACCCATTTCAAAGCGAGGTACCTATCGAATAATATACCTTTCCTAAACACACAAAAGCCATTTCAATTAACGTTGATCCTTTTCTAAGTAAGACATCAAACCTACCCCTACAGACGAAAGAAAAATATTTAAGAATAAAAGGCATTGCTCAAAAAATAAATAAATAAACGGAGAAATCAAAGTCTAAGGACATTTGTCTGTTAGATTGCTTTTTTGCACCTGGTTCTATTCAGTTGAACTTGTGTTTACCCCCAAGGACGATGTCCGCTCCAGATTAAGTCACATAAAGACATAAAGAGCCAGTTGGGTAACATTTGCAGAGAAGAAATCCTTCAGTGCTTTGACCAACCTTTATAATCAGAGTGATTTCATCAAATAATATACTTTAATTTCAATTGTATCAACTTTCAAGCTTAGGAATGTCCTGCAGAGTTGCGACTGTAAGTATAAATTTAAAAAGAAATATGAAACCAGTAGAGTAGAAAATAATATATTTTTTCTCCGTCTGTATTTTCTCCTCAGTTTAAGACTCAACTTTCGCAATGTAATCTAATTCTATGTTCAAACAAAGGAACTCAAGGGCAGAACTGCAAACTCGTGCTCGAATACGCTCAGCATAGGCAAGGTACAACGCTACAAATGCATGTGAAAGTCCAGCCTCCAGCGTGCTCTGCAGATCCTTTTGTATTCTAACAATACCATGGAAACCACGAGTGCTTACAATTTATGGAATCTATGATTTTCTTCCAACATCCTGTTACCCAAAGGTGTTCCTTTAAAAATTTCAGCGGACTGCACAGGCCGAATAATGAGATCTCTCTCAGGCAGGATTAGCTAAAGCGTAGAACGCTTTCCTTTTATATTTGTAAGTCCTTCAAAAATTAGATAAATCCGATTGAAATCCCTGTTTCTGTTGAAAGTTTATCTGCCAGTCCTGCACACATTTCCATCGTGTTGAAACATTACACCTTCTCCAAATCCTTTTCCGCTGCATCGCATTTTTGAGTAGGTTGAGACATGCGCTTCTCTGCGGGAGTATGCAGGGACATAACGTAGTTTAAAAGCAAACTTAGGAGAAATCCTGTCAGATACTTTGGAATTAATTAACTGTGTCGGAAATGGAAAGCATTTCAAAAAAGATTAACAGCTGCGTGATATCCTTGTGGACATTTTCATGGAAATTACTGGATTTTACTCGTCATTTCCTTTAATTAAGATACAGTGTGTGATGGTAGTATAGTTTCCTGCATCACTCAAAACTTTCGTGGAGAGTTAAAACTTCTAGAAACACTTTTTCAACAGCTTTTCAGAGGTAATTCGTGAAAAGTAAAACTTGTGCATGTTGCAACTTTCGCATTAAATTTTTCATACACGTGTCGTGAAAACTCAAGGATTGGTACACTCGGAAGTGGAAAAAGTTGTGAGAACGTTTCAGTGCTTATATAAAGGTTTTTGTCTGCGAAAGATGGTATACTCAACCCTATCCAATTTTAAAAAATTAATTACTACGGCTTTAAGAAAAAGACGGGAAAAATGTACCCTTAAAAGACTCTTAGTAGAATAGTAACACAGATTTTGGACTAGGAAAACTGCAAAAAATATTAATCAACATAAACAAAACGGGGGGGCACACGCTTTTTCATGCATTTTTCCGATTTTTTTTTCGAAAATGCGTCAAAGTTGCGGTACTCAAACTGTTTTTGAAAAATATGACCTAAGCACTTGATTAACTTTGAATTGCTTTATACGTGTGTTCAATATTGATTTTAAGCAATAAGCCGTTCAAAAGTTATGGCCTCCAATACTTTGAAAAATTTCATGCATTTTCGACTCTTCATTTCTTAAAAACGTTTTGATATTTGCGAAAAGTTTTATTTTTTGATTAAAGCTTAGTATTTCTTAAACCAAAGTTTGCCTACTTAACTTCTTGAAAAAAACACGGAAAAACATTAAGTCCATTTGCACATGAAATTCCAAACTATAATTAAACCAAATAACGGTGCCTAAAAAAAATTGCCCTCTTTGGATTCTCTGACTATTTCCGCAGTTTATACGCACACCAAATTTTGACGACTACGACTACGACTTACCGTTCAGAAGTTATAAAGCGATTGGACAGACGGACGGACGGACGGACAACGTAGTGATACCATAAGAGGTCCTTTTTCCATTTTTGGACGGACCGCTAAAAAACGTTGAACTATAGGTATGCCCGATAGTAGAAAAACTGGCTAGTAGAAAAATATGCCAGACATGTCGCCCATTTAACAACTCTTAGAGAAACTTAAAAGATAAAAAAAAGCAGGAAACCAAAACTCTTCTTCTGTGTACCTTTCATGATCTATAAGTCTTGAGGAGAAAAACCTAACAGGAATACTTTTTCGGAAAACAAAACGTCTTAGCCAAACTCGATCAAAGCAAATTACAAGTTTCCAAATGGCCCCTTTTTGCTTGAAATGAGCGGTGGCAGCCACTTAACCCAATCAAACCGATAACCTTTGCTGCATCTTGCTGCTTTCTGCTTTTAGGCGCTCACTGCTGCTGTTACATGTTTCTTGGTGCCTGTTGCACTCTGCTTGCTGCCTGCTCTTTGCTGCCTGCTGCTCACTCATCGCTGTCATTGCTTATTCTTCTTTCTCGCTGCTTGCTGCTCGCTTAATGAAATAACTACTTGTTCTTGGCTGCTAGCTCCATTGCTTGCTCGTTGCAATGCTGTTGTCGCTTGTTTCTTACTGCCAGCCGCATGTTATGTTCTATGCTCCTCGCCCCTTAATGCTTGATTTATGCTATTATTTATTGTTACTTTCCTTCTGCTGCCTTCTGCTTGCTTCTCGCTGTTCGCTCAACGCTATTGTTGCTTGTTCCTTACTGCTAATTCCTTGCTGCTTTTTAATTGTTGATCTTGCTTGACTTGCTGCTTAAAGTGTTCATTGCTGTTGCTGCTTCTTTTTTTCCTGCTTTCTGTTTAAAGCTCTCTTAACGCTGTTGTTGCTTGCTTATTGCAGATAGCAGCTTGCCGCATACTATCCCCCCATAGCCTTGGTTTTTTGCTGCTTGCTGCATGCTAATCGCTCATTGCTGTCGTTGCTTGTTCTTCTCCGTGCTACTGTCCCTTTTTGCTCGCTCAATTCTGGTGTTGCTTGTTCTTTGCTGCCAGCTGCGTGCTGGTTGTCGCTTGCTTTTTGCCTGACGTTGCTATTTTCTTGCTACCTGCTGCTTTCATCTTACTGTTCGCTAAATGCGGTTGTTGTTAGCGCGTTTTTGCCTGTTTGTTGCTGCTTGCTACCCGCTTGGAGCTGTCCGTCTTTGATATTAGCAGCTTACTGCTCGCTTAATGGAGTTATAGCTTGTTAATTTGCTGCTGCCTGCCGTTGTTTGTTAGTTATTGCTGGTTGCTGCTCCATCATTGCCTGTCGTTGCTAATTTCTTCTTTCTTCGCTCAATGCTGTTGTTGCTTGATGCCTGCTGCTTTCTTCTCGCTCATCGCTGTCGTTTCTTGTGTCCTTCTGCCGGCTTCTTGCTGCTTGTTTGTTGCCTTGTTGCTTGCTTAATTTGCTCGTTCGTTGCTGCTGATCTTTGGTTTGATACTTGGCTCATAGCTGTTGTTATTTGTTCCTCGCTGCCTGTTGATTGCTCCTCCCTCATTGCTGTCGTTGTTTACTGAGCGCTCAATGCTGTTGTGCATTGTTACACTTGCTGCCTGCTGCGAACCTCTTGCTGCTTCCTACCTCATCATACCTCTCTTGTATTTTTTTATGCTTCTTGCTATCCACTCATAACAACAACTGCTCGCTCATTACTATCATTGCTGTTATTGCTGTTTCATGCTGTCGGTTGCTTGCTGCTTACTGCTTACTCTCACTTATTGCTTATGTTGCTTGCTTCTTGCTCCCGGGGTATGCAATTTTCTGTTGTTGCCTGCAGCTCGCTCTTTGTTGCTAGTTCCCTGTTTTGTGCTTTTTGTTGTCAACCGGGTGATCCATCAATATTCAGTCCTCAGCAATGGTTTCCCTGTTTTTCGTTGAATGCTTTCTGCTTGGTCTATTTAGGAGTCAAAATTTTACTGCCATCGTCACCTGAAAAAAAAGACTTGTTCTTTTTCACGGTCCCCACGTCCGCGAGGGTTTGACAAGCCCTCCGAGAGTATTAATTGCCTTGAAAAACTTCTCAAAGTGCCGTTCGGATTCGGCAAAAAATTGTAGGTCCCCTTGTATGTAAAGAAATTAACACACCAGCATACATTGTTGAGAAGTTGGCCCTGGTTCACCTCGAGCTGTTGCGCCGCTCTATTTATTTATTTTAACAAACTAACTGATGCTTGGGGTGCCGTGGCGTAGTGGTTAGTGTGTGTGCTTACTACGCCGGAGGTCTGGGTTCGAATCCTGCTATCGTCATCTGAAAAAAAAAGACTTGTTCTTTTCACGGTCCCCACCTCCGCGAGGGTTTGACAATCCCTCCGAGAGTATTAATTGTCTTGAAAAACTTTTGAAAGTGCCGTTGGGATTCGGCAAAAAATTGTAGGTCCCCTTGTATGTAAAGAAATTAACACACCAGCATACATTGTTGAGAAGTTGGCCCTGGTTCACCTCGAGCTGTTGCGCCCCTCTATTTATTTTTATAACTGATGCTTGAAACTACATTTTTTTAGCATTTTGATTTCTTGTGAACTGAGAAATTTCTACCATGTACGTGACAAAGTGTACTCACTCAAAAATGGTATACTGACCTTCGCCTCCCAGAGGAGACAATTGAAAAAAGCTCGTATTGCCTCGGTTTAGACTTGAACCCGGGGTTTCTTGCTCAGTTGCCCGATACACCTCTCACCGAATTATTGGACCCACAAGGATAATATGAAATTAATAAAAAATAGTGGCCACTAGACATAGAGTTGGCACACCTCTCGAAGATGTCCTAGAGTTATTCTATTTTTCGTTTTAAAGGCATAATTTCTTGTTCGAAAACTCATTTATATTTAATAAAAAAATATTCTTTTAAAACGTATAATCTCAAATAAAGACTTTTGGAAATCCCAGAAGCTATAAAATAAATGCACTCCCACTGGAACGATTGTCAGCCCCGAAAGTTAAACTAGAAGCCCTTTTTAAAGGCAAACATAATGCACGCGCGTTACACCCACACTTAAAAACTCGAAGAAAACAATTTCAGAATTTCAAACGAGAGGGTAAGTGTGCCAGGGTTTGTTCTCCAGGCTATGGAGTCTTCTCCATGAATCCGCCTACACAAGTTGTCAACAATTTTATGTTCAAACGAATGCATCTTTGCACCAATTGGGACGCCTCCGTTTGACACTGCCAGGTGCTCATGCTCCCAAGCAAACAAGTTAACCACAGAGTATTAATGCAAGCACTCAACTGTTTGCCAACTGATGTGTCATGTGTGCAAACAACTGGTGCGCTTTTAATTGAGTACACACATGCAGAACAAAAATGCTTATGAAGTTGTCAGCTATTGATGAAGCGAGAATTTGTATACATATCCTGGGATAAGCTGATTCAGGCAGGATAAAAATTGTCATTATCCTCGTATTTGTGCTCGTTTGATTGGGTTCAGAAGTAATTTTGCAATCCTGAGATGACGCGTCCTTGAAAATTTCTAATAGGTCTCTGCCTAAATTTCTTTAACTTATGCCAAACTCATGAATAATTTACTTCAAACTTCGAGATAATATTTAAACCTTGAAGCCTGTTCTGAGAACCCCCGGGCATTTGACAGGCGAAATATTTCATGGGAAAAGAAAAGAATACAAAAGATTTGGCCTTCTAATACTTGGAACAAGCAGTCGAAATTAGAAATGAATATAATAACGCCATGCAAATGCTGACCTTTAAGCTATCTTGTACTCTTGTATTCATTCAGTTAAATTAGGAAAAAAAGAAATTTGAACTAGGTAAAATGTTATTTCCACTGAAACAGGGATGACAAATCAACAGTAGAACAGATGTTGGTGTAGGTACTTCTCAAATAAGGGTTGACTCTAGTTACACTACAGCGTAATAAAAAGGTGAAAATTGGCAGCCAAATTTAGAATTAATCGAAGGATAAATGAGCATTTGACGCTGGTTTTTATTAAGTTCTCAGAATATTCAATTAAGAAAATATCACATTTATTTCTAATCACAAAATGCAATTAAGGTAAATCCACAGTCAAAAAAAAAAACGTCGACTAAAAATATATTACAAGACAGACACTGATTAGGGTAAAGTAATGAAGTGGTACTAAAATGTCAAGTACAAATAGAATAAAAATAGCCTTCAAGTGGAAAACCGTAAAAGGTTCTGTCAGTCCGTCGTCTTAATTAGTCTTGCGGAAAAGGCTACTTAAGACATGTGTTACTGCTACTATCAGATGTGTGTTAAAAAGTGCTTATAGCAAGCTTTAAAGAGTTCTGCAAAACAAGTTAATGCTTACACAGGTTGATCACAGTGTTGTGTTTTAAAAAGGCATTTAAGTTTCGAAAGAAAATATTTCACTCTTCACATATTAACTGAGAATTGTGGTTCTAGGTAGCTGTTAAAGCTAATCTAAATCACTTTTATCGTAAGCTACAGAACAAAGATAAAAGATTTTTCTCAAGGATCAGAGAATATACAACAGATTTAGAAAAAAAAATGTTTTAACACTTCCAAAAAAACAAAAGCCAGAGTTCTTTGCTTTGACATCTTTGCTTTCACTCCAAGCTCAGATTTCCTGATGACTAGCTGTCGCATTTCCCTTATTATACTACTGCTCCAGCTTGTCCAATCCTAGAGGATAACTCAGCAGATTGCTTATCCTGACGCCAACTATTCGAAAACATTCCTCACCGAGACTGTGCTTCACCATCCACTTCATATAGGTTCTGAAAATAAGAGGCCATAAAACACAGCCCGAGCAAAGTTCAATGAGCACATCAAAAGGACAAGATTTGAAGCGATTTGTCTGCACGCAGCTTCTGCAGTTCCTATACAAAACTGTCTGTACAATCACTCAGCACATATGTAAGCCTGTCCGAGGTTTAACCCGGAGAACCCGGTCATAAACTTTTCCCAAATCTACGCATAGGCTAGCTTGTCATGTTCCCAGGGCTCCTGAAAAATAACCTTAAGAGTAAATAGCTGGTCGGTTGTGCTTCTGCAAGGATCAAAACCGCACTGCTCCTTGCGTAACAAAAGCTCGAGAGATACATATACACCTATAGTAAGAGCCATTTACTTTGCACCTTTTTTTTAAATGGGACCGATAACTCGTGCCTTCCAATCGCTAAGTGTATTCCTGCTATTCAAGGCCACCTTTATGCTATGAAGGTCCGCTTAAAAAAAGTTACCTCGTATGGTATCGCTCCCCATAATTCCAAAACTTACTTAAGGCGCTACAGTCGAGGATAGAACTGGGCCACAGCCAACAAGCTTTGCCAGCCAGCACTCTCTCCAGCTATCCTTCTTCAGTAAGGCGCGTGGAGTTGGCTGAAGTCCCGGTTCACTTTCGCGCGCCCCCAGAATCTCGCGGTGTATTTGAAGATTTCTCGAACCAGGGCATTGGTGTCCATCCGCTTTAGATGACTCAGTCTTTGAAGCCTTTCTATTTTGACTCTTCTGGCTAGGTCGGTGCCGCTGTACAGCCCGTACAGTTCGATGTTATATCTGCTCTTTGTTGGGACTATCCCATAATAAAATCTTCACTTGGCAAAAAGAAAAAGAAAATCGCACAAAAAATCAAACTTAAAAGTTAGGATCACCCTGCAAAGATCATCAGCAAAATGTTTGCGGAATTCAATCGGCTAACAGCTTTAACTTTTCGCCCAATCTTGAGCGGAAATAAAAATTACTAGGTATTGCGCAATAATATTGACCGTGTAAGGGCTTTATTGTGCAATAAATTGCGGCAACAAATTCGGACACAATATTTTTGGGCAATATTTTGCGCAATAATATTGCGTGGTGTAAGGCCCGCATAACTCTTTCAGAGAGAGAAAGTAATTTTCCTGCTTAACCCAGAATTATTGTGAGTAGACAGGGGCACTGGTGTATTTATAGAACTAAAATATCAAATTAATATTATTTTAGACTTTATAAATACGGTCGCCGCCCTGTAATTTACCTATTTGCTGTACCATTGCCTCAACGCAACCGCGACCCGTACGCCCAGCCGCAGGGAAAGCAAGGCACGAAAGAAAATCCCTTTGGGAGAGACCACGCTCGATCGATCACTCGATTAATTGGTAATCAAGCGGTCGAAGGCAACGCAGCGTAAGATCATCTTCACCCACGTTCTCTTGTTTCCACAAGCGATCTTGTCAGCGTACCTTGGCTCGCGCCAAAAAACAAGTATCACCCTCTCGATTATTGATCATCACATTCAGATCATCCCAATCAAATCATTCGGCGTTCACGCATTCCTGCCAGGAAGATCTGATTGAGCGGAGAAAAGGGAAAATTCTACCCAAAGCTGGCAGCACACGGAACGATCAGTGGTAATCAAGCGATCAGCTACCGTTGATCGGCAATCTTCAAGCCACGATAGTATACATACCGCATTGCACCAGCTAAGTCTTGTATGCCTACCATCTTCATACCCAACCGACGACACCATCACGATCATCACGATCACCGGCGATCAAAGCAGTGTACAGCTTATCTTGTACCCAACATATCAGCATCGATCTTTGGTATTCCCTCCCTACGTTTATAATTGATAATCAGAGTAAAAGCTAAGTATTTTGACTGATTGAAATATTGTAATCATTCGGCGCATAATATTGTTATTGTTCCCTTTGGATTTGGTAAAGTTTTGAACTCCACATTTGCAACGAGGATTGTGCACAAACTTCGGAACAAAATTTGGTGAGTGATACAAATAAAAGTTATTTTATTTAGATAGCTACCTACATTATTATATGCCGAACTGAGTAGTTTTCTTATGATTTTTGATAGTGTGATTCATTGTGAAACCTAAATTTTGATTAAAAAGTAAAGTAAAAAGATACAAGTAAAAGAGAGAGAGAATTTAAAGAGTAGATTAAGTAATGAAATCGGGGGCATGATATTGAAGTTGCTCCAACAATCGAATAAGAATAAAGTAATGAATTTTGTAATAATTAAGAGATTTGATCAGTGTGTTTAATTAGTGCGAAGATGATTTGAGATCAGTTTAGTCTAGTGCTAAAGGGGGGAGTGCCAAGTGACGATGTATTTACCGGGGGTTAAATATTATCCCAATCGAAGACGAAATGTCATTTTAGGGGCTGTCGTATATCTAGTGCGCACGATAGCCAATGGAGAGTTCTCACTTTTAAATAGAACAGAACAGAGAGGGACCAACTCCACCAGGTTTCCTCTTTATTTTGTCAGTTGTCGTAATTCTTTTCGTGAGCCCGTTTGACTATTATTTTTATGAAAAGGCATGAATAGAAATGTACGGTAGTCCGGCAGTAAGTGCAAGAACCCACGCCTCCCACGAGCTACAGTCGAGATAACAAAGCAAGCATGCCTGCCCGCACTTCACCGCCAGGACAACCTATCTCCCAACCTACTGAATCATGCGAGGATTCCTTTACCCTTGGTGGATCGTAGGCCTGCAAAACATCGCTTTTTGGTAAATAGGGACAACTTCCTTTACATCCTCCACTTTCCGTCTATGTAAGCGGGGCCATAAATCGTCCACAGAATTTTCTTCTCGAAGCAGAGAAAAGTTTCGAAGTGTCTTCATCCGCCTTTGCCAAGTTCCATGCTTCTGCACCGTAAAGCAGAACTGTAATGATCAGGGTCATATACATAAGTGGTCACTTAAGTGGCTCGAGAGAGGGCTTTTCTACTTAATTGCCTTTTTAGCCCAAAGAAACAGCGATTGGCAAGAGTTATCCTTCATTTCAGCGTTGGTGTCAATGTCTGGATTTATAGCGGAACACAGGTAGACGAAGTCTCTGTGATGTTTTGTCCAAGAAGTCGGTATTCTTGATGACAGCAAAAACTTGGTTTTGTCGTCCTGCCATCATACGTGCCATCATATTCGCCGCTTCTAAAACTCACGAAGACTTCACTGAAATCACGCTTTGTTCTAGCTATTATGTCAATGTCGTCTGTGTATGCAATTGATTGAAGGCACCTATTGTGCCTTTGGTGCGGGATTTCTGCAACATTGTCTCAAGTATGATGTTGAAGAAGTCACACAACAGCGCGTTACCTTTTCTAAATAAATTTTTTTATATCACAGTGGTCGGTGAGGTCTTTACACACCAAGCTTGACGCGTGAGGTTTCCATCGTCATCCTGCACAGACTGACGAGTTTGGCAAGGATGCCAAAACTAGACATATAGCTGGTCTTTATAGATGCTGTAATACGCTGCCTCGAAATCAATGAAAAGGTGGTTGGTATCGATTTGGAGTTCCTGGGTTTTCTCCAAGTGTGAGTATTTGACGAGTCCAAAACACCTAGAACATTGTTTAATGCATTTCTATTTTACCCTTCTTTCTCTTTACGGATTAAAACAGTAACTGCGTACTACCCAGGCTTATAGGCATGCAACCTTCTTTCAGATAGTCACAGAGCATCACCCGTAATCAAGGACACTGCTCCTGCATTACCAAGGAAAATTTATTTGATTTTC
Organism: Neoascia interrupta; assembly: GCA_947623515.1. Taxonomy (NCBI): domain Eukaryota; kingdom Metazoa; phylum Arthropoda; class Insecta; order Diptera; family Syrphidae; genus Neoascia; species Neoascia interrupta. The sequence goes on from OX392463.1 coordinate 4,008,551, forward strand.
TCAAGTGAAAATCAATGTGACGTGAAGTCCTTTTGAAAATGTTGCTGAGGCTCTCGGTTTTATTAAAACGATTTAAGGAATCAACTTCTTGATTGAAAACATTTTCACCTTGATCTCCAGGAAACTGTTTGGAATATTAAAATTCTGCCATCAGTGCAAAGCTTGTGTGTGTGATGATTTATATCCTTTTGCTGGATTCAATATGCCAAATGGGACATCAAATCGAAATTGAGTATGTGTGGCTTGATGGAATTGCGTACGTTAGTAATGCATTCAGCTGTCGAAAAGTGTACCCTTGTAAAGTTGTTTAAGTCTTTCATTAACATAAGATTTTTTAAAGTTTCCAGTGGAGTTCAAAGCGAAGAATGAATACAGTTTGAACATTTTAATTAAAGAGCATATCAGGTGCTGGATTTTTGATTTTGTTACTTTGCTCCTTGTTGTTGAAAAACTTGCGTTTTTCTGCCTTAAATGTTAAACATAAGTTATTGCTGTTGTAAACGATATTTCTGTTGAAATATTTAAGTTTTTCTGCTTAAAATGTTGAGCATAAGATTTCCTACGCAATTTTGCACTTGCAACAAAAAGTCCTCACGTCCAAGAGGCGAGTGTGTGGATGACATAGATTTGCTTCACACTTGCCACAATGGAGTTCATTAAAATGATAAATGGAATTCTGAACTCTGTTCTATGATCTCGATTGTAGATGATCTACTGCTCCTCCTGGTGAAAACTCCAACTACTCCCTAAAGAAAAGTCCAATCAGCACTCATCAATCACGCTTGTCACTACCATTATCCTTGATTTGAATATCGAAAAACCTATTAGCTCTCAAAAAAAAAAAAAACATTTTTTCTATATCTATCATACAAAATGTTCACAATGACTTAAATGTCATCCTAAAGTCAACAGCTCGTGTCCCACTAGGAGGGCTCCGGGTTGACAGAATGCAGCACCTCTCGAGATTGTCTTACATCACAAATAAATTCATAATGTTGATTTATTATGCTCGCCTCTCCATTAGATGACAGGAGACTCCCTAAGGAGCGGAATATTTTAATGGCGTCCTGATTGCTGTAATAAAGCGAGAACCTTTTGTATGCTCAGCTCACCTTGCCTGCAAACAGACATTTTCATTTACCCCAGACTAGTTGAATCATGGTGCCATTCACAGACAATTACGTACGATTACGTATTCATGGCATGAGTCCTTTGTTGGGTTGGTCTTTGTTTCAACAAACACATAAGAAAATTAAGTTTATGGTGGCTCGTGCTTAAATAATTTCGTCACCTTAAGACTCAGCCAGAGGTATCCACTGCAGCTTTTCTTGTCACTTGGGGATTTTTCAATTTGAAAGGACTTTTCCATTCAAAGTGGCTAAGAGAGTAACTAAAAGGTGGTGGATAGGGTTTTGACCTGCGGTCGCAGCCGATTTGAAGGAGATCTAGTTCAATGAACGATAAATTGCAACAGAGAAGTCTATTTGAATATACTTTCTGCATAAAGGACTCTTTGCTGCTTTGATGAAATGCATTCCTTGAGCGTGCCGTTTTATTAAACTTGATTGTGGTCGGTAAGTAACACGTTGGAATTGTATTTTTTTATTAATTTAATATACGTCGTCATACGGAAAAGGACCCTTTTCTTGGAAACAATATCTTTTGGTTTACAGACCATTTTCGATACACATCCATCGCAGTTAGCACTGAGTTTTAAAGCGCATCAGATATATTTTATTTCCATTTTGAATGATAAAAACAATGACGAACGTGATGTAGAGCCACAGTTGAGTATACTTTACTGCACGTGTGTATCCCTTTCATGAAAAAATATTATAGTTTTGCCCTGAGGCAATCGTGTTGGTCCTTGCTGATGGTGATGATACCTTGTGGGTTGAATTATCGCAACAGCAGTTATATTTTCCTCATCATGTATAAAGGATTAACGAGGACAATAGGAAGGTTTGGGATTTAAAATTAAATTTTATTTCATTAATGCGAATTGTAATTGCACTCGTTATTTACTGTTTATTAACTATATAACGACATAATATTCAATCAAGAGATTCTTTTTTTAATTTTTCAGAAACCATTTTAATTATTTCCGCTTCTGAATTCCAATTCGTCATATTTTCGCACGGTTTTAACAGCGAAAACGGGTACCTTCTCTAGAGAACTGAAGGTAATTTTAAGTTTAGGGAGAATTGTGTGGCGGTGGCAAACTGAACACGTACATGGACACAACCATAAAAAACAAAAGAAAATAGAAAGAAATATTAAATTTTTATAGGCAATTTGAATTTTTAAAATATATTGAGAAGTTTTTAAATTATAAAGAAATGTACAAAGTGCTTAGCGTTATAAGTTTTTAAATAAAAATAAATAAATAGAGTGGCGCAACAGCTCGAGGCGAACCAGGGCCAACTTCTCAACCATGTATGCTGTGTGTGCTATATTTTTTTCACATACAAGGGGACCTACAATTTTTTGCCGAATCCGAACGGCACTTTGAGAAGTTTTTCAAGACAAATGTTACTCTCGGAGGGTTTGTCAGACCCTCGCGGAGGTGGGAGCCGTGAAAAAGAACAAGTCTTTTTTTTCAGGTGGCAGAGGCGGGATTCGAACCCAGACCCCCGGCGTCAGAGGCACACACACTAACCACTGCGCCACGGCACCCACATTGTTATAAGTTTTTACTTTATTCAAAAAAGCGATATTCGCCGCCCCATATATATAAGTAAACTATGGCTTGAGCGAAAGTAAAGTCAAAATGGAGGAGCAGTTCTAAAGCTGTGGTTTGACAAATTTTCGAATAAAGTAAACAAGAAATATGAAAAAAGGTATCAAAAATGATTTGATATTTTCGAGAAAACTAAAGACAACAAAATAGTCAACAGATTCTGAGATTCGGCTCGAAAACTTTAAAAACATTTTACTAACATCTTAAAAACAATTTTTTCTTAAATTCGTATCTTAACGGTAATACCAATTGCTTTATTATTTTTTTTATTAAAAAAGTGTAAACAGAGATTGTATTTTTTTTTTATTTTTGAAAAACGGCGGTTCTAACATAAATTTTTCTGAAAGCAGCTTAAAAGGTAAAGCTGAAAATCAATATTTTAAACTATTATCTAAAAATTCCTTGCTCAGAGTTTTAAAATTAATTATAATTATTTAATGGTAGAAATAATAACCTGAGAATCACAGCAAACGGTATACTTGAAAAAAAATTCTTTATAATCGTTTTATGGATGTGAAATCTAAAAAATTATGAAAAAATTGGCACAAAATCGTAACCCGCCCTATCTCAGTAACGATAATATGCACAAGCCACTTAGGTATTGATTCAAAATGTGCCAATTTCCTGAAAACCGAAAACGCGTTTAGTATTTTTTTAAGATTTTTTAACAAACGAAAATGTTTTATAATTTCTGCTGAAGTTCCATCGACTTCTTTTTAACTTTTTGTTGTTTAAGAATGGTTGTCCTCTTCGGCTTTTTCGATCAATGTAAATAATTGAAAAATTTATTTCATTGTTTATTCCTTACCATTCTCGATAACATCCTCACCATTCTCGATTACATCTGCAAACAAGATATTTTGGCAGATCATTCGCCGGCTCAGAGGAAGGAAGTTGAATATCATTCAAGGAGTTAAATCCAAGGACGGCACACTTCTTTCAAATGAGAGCGATGTCTTGCGCAGATGGAGAGAGCACTTTTCGGAGTTGCTCAACACCCAACAGGGCACTGAAGATGGCATTCCCACTGCTGACGAAATAAGGGCGGAGAATAGTCCCACAGTAGACGTAGTCACTAAAGCGATTAAATCGCTAAAAGTTGGCAAGTCTACTGGAGTTGATGAAATCCGGCCAGAAATGCTCAAGGCAATGGGTGAAGAGGGTGTTAAATGGCTAACACGTGTCATTAAGGTGGCCTGGGATAGCGGGAAGGCACCTAGCGATTGGCAAACGGGAGTTATAGTGCCAATTTTCAAAAAAAGGGAACAGGAGAGATTGGGCCAACTTTAGGGGCATATGAGTCTTCCGGGAAAAGTATTCGCGAAGGTGTTGGAAACGCGATCCAGAGCTGTAATCGAGCCTTTGTTATGGGAAGAACAGTGTGGCTTTCGGCCTGGCAGAGGCACAACCGACCAGCTTTTTACTCTGAAGGTTATTCTTGAGAAGGCCTGGGAATATGCCAAACCAGTCTATGCATGTTTTGTAGATCTGGAAAAGGCGTATGACCGAGTCCCTCGGGATACACTGTGGAGAGTTTTGCAGGACTATGCGCTGAGTGGGCCTCTTCTGAGAGCCATCCAGTCTTTGTATGGAAACTGCCGAAGCTGTGTACGGATAAATGGCGTTAAATCCCGTCCTTTTGATGTGCGCGTTGGACTTCGCCAGGGCTGTGTTCTGTCGCCGCTCCTTTTCATAGCATATATGGACTGGATGGTGAAGCACATTCTTGGCGAGCAATGTTTCGAGTTGGCTGGCATCAGGACGAGCCATCTGCTTTTCGCAGATGGTTTTGCCTTCCATGCATCATTTAAAGAGGAACTTCAACGAGCACTGGATAGGTTTGCAGCCGTCTGTGGTGATGCTGGGATGAAAGTAAACGTGAACAAATCGGAAGTGATGGTTGTTTCCCAAACTCCTGTGCAATGTACCCTCCACATAAATGGAGTTCCATTTATCTCCAGGTGGAGAAGTTTAAGTATCTCGGGGTGTTTTTCACGAAAGATGCGAGGAGTGATTCTGAGTTATCCTGTAGAATTGGCCAAGCTGGAGCAATAGTAAAGGAACTGCGCCGGCCGGTCATCAGGAAAGCTGAGCTTGGAGTGAAAGCAAAGATCTCAGTGTTTTATTCAGTGTTCGTTCCGACCCTCATCTATGGTCATGAAATTTGGGTAATGACCGAAAGAATTAGATCGCGGGTACAAGCTGCCGCAATGAGATTCCTGAGGTGCGTTGCTGGTGTTACTCCAAGGTATAGAGTGAGAAACGTCAGTATTCGTGGGAATCTTAATGTTGAGCAGCTACTTCTCCGAGTGGAGCGATCGACGTTCGATGGTTTGGACACGTTGTTCGCATGCCCCTGACAGACTTGCTAGACAGGTCATGCTAACCGAGATGCGAGTGCGTCGCCCCCTGGTAGGCCAAGGAACAGGTGGTGGGATCAGGTAAAGAACCTCTCTGAGTCCCGCCTGGGGATTGCGCCGGAGTCTCTTGAGTTGGTGGCGGAGGATCGAGAAAGATGGAAGGACCATTTAGCCACCCTCGCTCCGCGACCCTTTTAAAGGATAAGCGGCATCCGAAAATGATGATGATGATGATGATTACATCCTTACCTCTGACTAGTGCCAACTAGAGAGGCATTAGTTTTGTAAACATTCCATACGAGATCTTTTTGCAGTACTGTGTAAGCGCCTGAAAACGTTTGTCAACAATCTGATAGGCAAATATCAGTGTAGCTTAAGGCCAGGAGAGTCCACCATCGATAAAATATTCACACTGCGGCAGATCTTGGAGAAAACCCAGGAATTCGAAATCAAAACCCATCAACGCTTTTCGTCGATTTCAAGGCTGCGTATGACAGCCGTCTATAGAGATGAGCTGGTGAAATATATTTTTGGCACTCCTGCTAAAGTTGTCAGTCTGCGCAGGATAACGATGTTCCGTCAATATCACGGTGAAGACCTCGCCGACTCTTTGATGTCAAAAATGTATTTAGACAAGGCGATGCGCTGTTATTTGACTTCTTTAACATCATATACTGGAGAGAATTGTGCTGCGCTAGCACCAAAGTGGCAATCCTTGAAAGATTCGTTCAATTAATTGCATACACAGACGACATTGACATGTTTGGACGAACAAAGCGTGATGTCAGTTAAGCCTTCGTTAGTATTGGGACAGAAGCGGCGAATATGGCTTGAACAGTCAACGAGGGCAAAACCAAGTTCTAGTACAGGCTGTCATCAAGAAAAGATACCCAACGCCAAACGTCTCGGAAAAACATCACTACTTAGGGACGTTGTCTAGCTGGCTTCCGCTATTAACTCAGACAGTGACACAGCGCTGAAATCAAACGAAGGATAACTCTCGCGAATGTATGTTTCCTTGGGCCAAGAAGGCAATTAAGTACCATTTCCGAGACCCTGATCACTCAAGTCCTGCTTTACGGTGCAGAGGCATATGGACTCTGGCAAAGGCAGAAGAAAACACTTACGGCTGTTTTGAGAGAAAAATTCTTCGGACGATTTATGGTCCAGTCTGCATTAACGGAGAGTATAGAAGAGGAGATATAACATCCATCGAACTTTATGGGCTTTACAGCGACAGCGACCTAGCTAAGAGAATCGAAATACAAAGGCTACGATGGCTGGGTCATCTGGAACAGATAAACACCAAAGCCACGGCCTGAAAAATCTTCCACCCCGCAGGGACGTTGCAGTAAAGGAGCACCGAGACTCAGGTAGCCCGCGCAAGTGAAAGGGGACCTCAGCAAAGACGGCCAGCTGGAGACAGAGCTGGCTGCCGAAGATTGTTGGCTGAGGCCCAGGTCCACCCCGGCCTGAAGTACCACCTTCAGTAAGTAAGTAAACATTCGCCTTAACTGGAATATAACTGCTGTGTCTGGGCAGCGTGCCCCAAAAACTGCTCTGCGGGCGTTAAAACTAATTGGCGACAGCTATATTGCGAAGTCCATAGACTGACTTGAACACCGACGCATTGTCTATTGCCTGTTATTGTTTTATCGCTTTTTATACAAGCAGCGTTCCAGCCAAAGTGCCAATTGCATTCCGCCACTCCAAATTTTCAACCGAAATACTCGTCAGAGATCAAATACGCATCAGTTCACCCTCGAGTCATCAATTCCTAAAACCTTATTCATCCCTTCCTACAACCCATATCAATTACAGGACTCCTCTTAAAGCTCCCTTATTGAAGTTTTAAAACCTTCCATCACCAATCACCATGACGATGTCACAGTATTGCAATACAAAAAACTCGTAACAGAGTCAAGACGGCTTTTAAAAATCGACTTCTCATTCTCTTAGAAGAGGTCAAGATAAAACTTACCAGTATATGGTTATGGGTTGTATTCTTATCCCAGAACCTGACCTCCAATGTCCTCTTTTAGCAAGGCTGCCAGTATGACATGGTCTCTTTGGTGCTACCAGCAGTTCTTCATTATTTTCCTGCTTAGAGAAAATAGTAAAACTGTGTTATCCGAAATGAAAAATATACTCGCTTCAAGTAACCATCTTTTTCGCTATATTATAGCCGAGTTAGATATAACTTTTAAGGCTTTGGCGGTTGTTAGACATAATTTTAAAGGTTTTGGGATATACCGCGTTAAAAATAAAGTATGAGTGCAATTTTATTTTTAACGCAGTATATCCCAAAACCTTTAAAATTACGAGTTAGATATGGCAAAAATAAGATTATGTTTCAAGCAGATTAACAAAATTAACGTCCAAAAATCAAAAAAAAAAACTTAAAAACAGAGTTAAATAAGTCTTCAACCTGTTTTTTGACATGCATTGAAAATTTGGCTTTGTCAACTTTTTCTCGCATAATTTCAATTTTACTTTTTAATTTTTCTTTTCGAACTGTGGCGTCATTTCCATGAATCTGATAAATTTCACTCCATTGCCATTTTGCAGATTATATTACACTTTTACATTTATGGCTTATTTTTCAAAAATCTTGCTGTAATTTCAGGGATCCCTGTCGAATCGGACATCGGAGCTCCAAAAATCCTTCAAGCCTCACGAAAGCACACAAATTAAAAAACGGTTTGTTTCAATCATAAAAGAAACTAATATGGACGTGCTTCCTCTTCACTTGTAGTAAGGTAAAATATTGTAAGAATTTGGGGAATGCACCTCACTTGGTTGCGAAAGGCGTGAAAAAAATCCTTTCATTCCTAATTTTCCTTTCACTAGTCTCGGCTTCCTATTTTCCATATCCAATTTTCACACTATTCATCAGTGGTTGCAGTGTTTCTAATAATTTCTGCCTTTCAAGTCTCAAAAGGATTTAAAACTTAAATCCGTTTACCTCAAAATTTCCAACTTGACTTTGCTTAAAAATAGAATAAGTACCCTTTTCTGAAAAACTTTCCGATGAATTTGTTAACTTTAGATATAGTGTCTGACAAAGTTTTCCTCGACCTCTTGGGGTCTTGGGTGGTTGTGATCTAGAAGGCACGTAGAATTTTACTCAGAACGGAAATATGGTGTGGAGGGCAGGACTCAATCAAGAGGTTAGTGCTGTTGTAGATGTCAGCTTCTGTGGTTCTTTCAACAAACCCTTGTTAAGAAATTGGTTTGTGAAATTATTTACCCAGCCTCGCATGTTATGCCAGCAAAATCACTTGCACCACGCTGGGTTTAATGGTGTTGTTTCCGTTTTCAATTTGAAAACTTTTTTTTATGTCTCATTTCACATTTTCTGAGAATGAAAATCCTTTTCTTGTCCTCTCTGTGGAATAGTGGCTATTTTACGGTAAGTTTCAGTGGGATGTGTTTAGGTACATGTTTTGACTTTTACACTTATTGATTTTGGGATATTGCCCTCCCTCAATATCCCTCAGCTACAGATATCGGACTGAGCAGCATGATGCTTCTAACTATTCAGACATTAAAAACTTGTTTCGAATTTTAATAAAAGAAAGTTTTCCAAGTAAACTAATTTTGGACTTTGTTTCGATCCAAACTTCATTTTTGTAGTACCTAAATGTTCATAACTACTTTCTAACAGCAATTTCATAAATGATACTTCTGTCTAAGCTTATCTCACCCAGAATTGAGTGAAACAGTGACAACTTTGGCTGGATATATTACTGTACAGACGCCTCTCATGGATATCTTTGCTCGAGTTGTATCCTTGTGGCGCAGGGTTCACATAATGGTTGTGATGACGTAACTAAGATACTGTGAAATCTTGTTTCACGCTCTGCTTTTGAATTTTTTATGACAAGTTTTACTCAAAAATTAAAAAAGCAACACAATGCTAAACGGTTTCCCTGTTTAACATAAAGTTTGTGGTTAATTATTTTCCTGAAAAGTAGAAAAAAAGACGTCAATGGGACATCCTCTCTTTGAATTTAAAAACATCAGGTGCACAGGAGAAACTTGTTCTTTTTTTTACTTTCTCGAGGTTAGTTGAGTCGTAAACGGAAATAGAGGATCCGTCGAGAAGGAAAAAGTTATGGGATTTGAATTTTATTTAACCTTTCTAAGAGACAGTACTTTTTGTGGAAAAAAAACTGTATTACAGTGTACAACGTATTGAAACAGTTTCCGATGCTAAAACCAACTTAAACAATAAGAAAGAAATAAAAATGCCCGAACGGAATTACTGCCAGTTCCTGGCCAATAGCCTTAATTAATCAAACTTTGTCTGCAATGAAAGTTAAATAAAAAACTTTCCGACGCCGATCTATAGAGCATAGCCAGGAAAAGGAAATGGCAAACTAAAGGGACGTGGATAAGCTTTTGCCTTTAGTTCCGGACCAGAGGCAATCAATAGGAGTTTATGGGCAAGTTGTGGGAAATTAAAGACTATTTTAGGGACTCAGCGAATTCGCAGACACATAAGTCAATAAGTAAATTTACTTTGACTTAGAAAAGAGAGAGACAAACATGTCCTTATTCGTTGCTGAAAAATAATATTTAGGAGAAAGGACTTATCATGTTTTGTAGAATTCATATTTTTTTTTTTTATGGGGGGAGTTACAGCATTGGAGCAAACAACCTCCAGAATGGCAGGTGCATGTCCTGTGACAGGTCAGAGTCCTCTGCTTTGCACCTTTAAATTTTTATCGTAGATTTATTTTCCATTATTCTAAAAACAAAGGAATTTCTTCAAAAGAAATCCAATCGTTATAGTGTGCAATCAATCAACGCTGAACAAGACACACATCCTACAGAAGCATCAATAAAGGTCATTCACACCCCCCGCCATCAGGATTGATAGCATTATATTCCCTCAATAGCGCTCGTCGAGTTCTCCAAGGATACCGACCCACAACATTATCAAGGATCCATTATCCATTCGCACCAAAAACAATTTGCTTTCAGAGCGTGTAATGAGAAATTGAACTCAATTTATTAATTCACCCGACTCATTCGTTTCAATTAATTTATTCGATTTCAGCATCATTTGATTAAAGCCCCTTGCAGGGTCCCACGAAAAATCCAGCCACATTTAAGCGGAACCCCATCAGCATCGCGCCAACGTGAATAGCTGGTAATTATGGATTTGCGTTCTCCGTCAGAAAAGTGGTTTGAATTGTTCTCACATAAAGTCGAAAAAATAAATGATAAAAGCCACATCCTACCATGGGTCCTTTATCGGTCATACATATGAAAATTCACTTCGAGGGTTTTTTTTTAAGTGTAATCTTTATTTAATGAGCGAAACAAAAAGGGATTCGGGCGAAAATTTTGTGAATGAAAAGCGTGGGACTTTTGCAAATTACGGATTCTGTGGTTAAACCAAACCGAGGAGAATAAAGTTTTCTTTGGTTTCTAGGAGACTCGTGAAAAAGTTATTTTTTATTCAAATCTGTTTACTGGAATTGTGAAAATTATTTGTTGCAAATAATAAATTGGGCTACGAGTTGCGCAACGAAGTAAGACCAAAAGAATGTGATTAATGGGCAACAATGGCAAAAATCAACGCGAAGCTTTCGCAATTCAAAAAAGGCTGATGTCCAACAGAAATTACCTCTAATAAATGACATTTGCCAATAAAAAGTTTGTGGATGTTTGAATCATTGTCAAGGGAAACCAACATTACCTACAACGGACTGCCTGATGATAGCAGGAGACATTCGTCAAGAAAGAGTGACTTTTTGGATCGGAATTCGGATTTCGGAATGGGCATAGATTTCTTGTTCCCTCTGCAAGAAATTGGGTATTGTTCGAGCTGTCAGAAAAGAATTCTTAGCGGTTATGTTATGTTATCACTACGTTGTCCGTTTGTCCGTCTGTCCGATCGCTTTATAACTTCTGAACGGTAAGTCGTAGAAAGACAAAATTTGGTGTGCGTATAAACTGCGGGAATAGTCAGAGAATCCAAAGAGGGCAATTTTTTCAGGCACCGTTATTTGGTTTAATTACAGTTTGAAATTTCATGTGAAAATGGACTTAATGTTTTTCAGTGTTTTTTTCAAGAAGTTTCAAGGCAAGAACTAGAAAAACGAAACTCAGGTTTAAGAAATGCTAAGCTTTAATCAATAAATAAAACTTTTCGAAAATATCAAAAAATCGTTTTTGAGAAATGAAGAGTCAAAAATGCATGACGTTTTTGAAAGTGTTGAAGGCCATAACTTTTGAACGGCTTATTGCTTAAAATCAATATTAAACACACGTATAAGGCAACTCAAAGTAAACCAAGTGCTTAGGTCATATTTTTCACAAACAGTTTGAGTACTGCAGTTTTGACGCATTTTCGAAAAAAATCGCTAAAATGCATGAATGAAATCTTTTTCAGATTCGGTTAAAGTACAAAGCTTACAAAAAGAAGGAAGGGTGCGTTAAAATTTTTTTTATATTGCCGTTTTTAACATAAGTTTTTAGAAGCCTATTAAAAAAATGAAATAAAAAAGGAGCTTGTTTTACCGTTTACGCATAAACTGGTGGCCATAGAATTAAGAAAAAAACATCCAAGGCTAGTGCTGGCGGTTGTGCTATTGGAAAAAAGTCTAACGGGAACTGGAAAAAACTTCAAAATATTTGTTTTATGGATTTAAAATTTAAAATATTAAAAACAGGTCAAAAGAACGCATGTCTCCCCTCTATCCCCCAAACGGTATAAAATATAATTTTTAAATTAACACCGGACATAGTCCATTTTCTTTAATTTTATACAAAACTATAGCAGACTTCGAGTATTCAAATACTTCGAAGATTTAACTAAAAAACGTGAAAAAGTTTTCGAAAACTATTTTTTAAGGATTTCTAGTTCCTTAACGGTTATGGCAACCTTGTTTAAATTTGGCTGAAGTATGGAATGTTTAAAAGGCAAGCGAACTGCTTCAAAAACGTTTCAAAATTTTCGTTTTCAACCCTAAGTTCTTAAGCCCATTCAAAAAAACCGTTTTCAGAAATCCATGTCCACAGAATTTGAGAAAAGTGAAGAAGCTACAGCTAGAAATCTTCGTGATTTAGCTATGAGGGCGTACTTAGAGCAGCCTGACCCTCAACGTTGGCAAACTTATACTTATTATCGAAATAAAGTATCTAAAGAGGTTCGGGTGGCAAAACGACGAATTTCGATGGCTGCCTTTACTGGTATAAACACCTCGAAGCAATTTTGGACCAAAATACGATCAATGGGAGTTTCAGCTAGTGAAAATGAAGAACAAGAGCCTATATATTTATAGCCTTATTATTATAAGTGCAGATACGCTAAACTCTTATTTTACATCATTTTCTTCTCATGGTAGTTCTAACCGAAGTGATCTCTCACACCCGGAACATCAGAACTCATTCTCATTTAGGAATGCTTCCGAAACTGAAATGTTTCTCGCCACTTCATCAATTAAATCAAACGCTATTGGCTCTGATGGTATTCCCTTAAGGTTTATTAGGCTAGTTTTACCGGCTGTAGGAGCACATCTCACTTATGTTTTGAATTCCATTTTAACCTACTCATTTTTTCCAACGTGTTGGAAAGTAGCAAGAGTCTGTCCCATAGCAAAATGCCCCAATCCAGTACTGCCAAGCGATTTTCGACCAATCAGTATTCTTCCCGCTTTATCAAAAGTTTGTGAGCGGTTGATAAAGGATCAAATACTTGGTAGCCACCAAGTGACCTCCTTGTTCTACAATGGCCAGTCTGGTTTCCGCAGAGGTTTTAGTACAACGACCTCGGTAATTAACCTGACTGACCAAATCCGAAAAAACATAGACAAGAAGATGATATCTATCTTATTGTTGCTAGATTTTAGCAAAGCGTTTGATAGCGTAGACCATGGCCTGCTTTGCTTGAAGCTTAAAGATAAATTTTGTTTTTCTTCTAGTGCTTGTAATCTTATATTTTCATACTTAAATGGTCGATCTCAGTTTGTCAATTTCAATTCGGCTTCATCTTATTTGTCGCCATTGCACAGAGGAGTGCCACAAGGCTCCATACTTGGTCCGATTCTCTTTACAATGTTTATCAACGATTTACCCTCTGCTGTTCTGCATAGCTCAGTACATATATATGCGGACGATGTCCAACTACTTCTTTCGTCCATGTTTCATGAAAGCGACAAGTGCGTAAGACAACTAAATGAAGATTTTAGTAGGGTTCTTAAGTGGTCAATACGAAATGGCCTTATACTTAATCCGGACAAATCAAAAGCTATTGCATTCAACTCACTTCGCACCAATATATTGAATCGTTTAAATCTTAATGGAACCATTATTCCCTATGAGAAATCTGTAAAAGTTCTTGGTTTTATTTTAGATGAAAAACTTTCTTGGGAAAGTCACATAAACTACGTAATAAGAAAAATTGTGATTGTGCTAAGAAAATTACATTCAATAAATAGCTATCTTCCGCTAAAAATACGCCTCGCACTTTGCAAATCTCTTGTATTGCCAATAATACTGTATGGCTGTGAAGTATATAGTGGATGCAATATAACATTGTTAAACAAACTTAGGACTTGCGTGAACTGCGTTTCCAGATACATTTACAATCGAAGGAGGTATGAGCGAATAAGCTCTTTTACCCAGCGATTTTTAGGATTACCTTTCTTTGAATATGTAAAATTTCGCACCGTATTCCTCTTGTTCAAAACAATAAAAATCAGATCGCCTCCCTATATTTTTAGTAGCATTGAGTTTAGCAGACTTAGCCTGCATCCTACAAATATAAAAATTGTTCCGCACAGAACTAGAATAATGTCGCTTTCCTATGCGATACGCGCAGCTGGTATATGGAATGGTATTGCAGATAACTACCGGGATCTTTCTAAAAGCCTTTCAGCTTTCAAGAAAGGAATTTTTCAATTGTTTTTACGCCCTTAAGAGTTATTTATGTAAATATCGCAAAATATGTTTTCATTACGACAACCTTTTTATTAATATTCTCGGAATCCAAACGTTTGCATCTATATATTTCTTTCGTTGGGTGTGTTTAAGGCTTTGGAGGGACAGATGGATGGATAACATTAAATGTAACATTAGATTTTAACTTCTTTTTTTTATATTTATATGTATGTACATACTTTTATTTTTTTTGCAAAACATGTTAACATAATTACTTAGTGGCCTATATAAATTGATCTGTAAAGGTCCTAGGTTACGTTTATGTAAATAAATAAAAAATAAAAATAAAAGTGGCAAATGCTAGCACAGGTGGTTGTAAAATTGACCTTGCTGTTTTATGGGTCTTTAATTAAAAAAATTCTAAAAAAGGCCAAGAAATAGTATGTCCTTCTATTTTCGTAACGGTAAAGCTTTTTGCCAGCCTTTTTTTAGAGTAACGAAACCCAATATAAAATCACCCAACATAAGAAAAGTAGACAGCACTACGAAAAAAGTATATTACAAACTGTAAAATATATCCAGAAATAATTTTAACAAATAAATAGAATGCTACACAAACTGCGCAATATACATGACCATAACCTTCAACAAAAGCCGACGGACAACTCCGCGTATGTGTTCATACGTGACGGTCTTTTTTATACCCCATCCCATATATTAAGTTGGTCACATAGTTTGTAATACGGTGAAATAATAATGGTAGACCCCCAAGACCTTAAGGGCCTATTATCGAGACGGAATTCTGAAACCAATGAGCCATGTCCGTCCGTCTGTATGTCACATGTTTTTAGGCCTTAAGTTTTGAGATAGGGTGCTGAAACTTCGTACGTAAGGTCCACGTTATGCGAAGCAGTACAAGTGTAAAAATTTTTGAAATCTGCCCAAAGACACGCCACAGATTTAGACCACAATCGGTCTAAATGTGCAATTACCTCCAGAGTTTTCAAAACTGTTAGACGTTCTAAAAGGCTGAAATTTGACATTTAGCATTTCCTAATGAATTTAAGACACAAAAAAGACAAATTTAATTGGTAAACCTCCTCTAGTGGGCGTGGCGTCTATTTTAAGGGTACATTTTCAAATGCATTTTACTCAATATTTTTGCTCGAAATTAAAAAAAAATTCAATATATTTTATATAGAAAACGCTTAGTTCCAGATTTTGTCTATAAAAGTCTTTGGGCCACGCCCACATTTGGACGCAAAATTGAAGAAAAGCCTAAAATTTTCCAGAAAAATTTAATTTCGACTGGCTTTAAGCCTAATTTAGGAAAGCATCAAACAAAAAAAGTAGCAGGTTAGGTAAACAAAACTTCAGTCCAGGTTTCGTTTATATAAAGTTTTTAGCCACGCCCCCTTTTAGGGGTCGAGTTTCAAAAATTTTGAATTTGAGCCAAAAAATTGCATTTTTACGTACATTTAAGTGTAACTTGGATATATCTCTGGTTTCTAATTAGGGGCTGTTGGACCACGCCCCTTTTCGAAGTTTGCATTATTTACAAAATGTCAAAAAATAACTATGCCATCAGCATTTTACAATGTGGTATAGGATGGGGTATGTAACGGTCCGTTTCACGGACTGTAACTTCTGCGTACACACTGCAGCACTTACTCACTGGTTTTTACCAAAGATTTTTTAAGGATATTATCAACCCGCAGGTGAATCGATGGAGCCATGTCCGTGCATCCGTCCATCTGTCCGTATGTGTGAAGAAAGGAAATATTACAAATTTGAGGCAAAACAATTTGAGGCAGAATTTGGTAAAAACTTATAAATTTCCAGAAAAGCATGGATCTCGACTGCTTTTAGGCTTTACAAGTGGAGGGATTAGAAATTAAATTCACCAAACACGAAGTTTTTGGCCACGCCCATCTTAACGGATCGATTTTACATAATTATTGAATTTGAACGAAAAATTAATTTTTTGGGTACATTTTAGCAGCAAATTTGGATCAGTGTATTCTTACAGCTCGCTGATCATTCGATTCTAATCACATGACACCTTATGTTTTTTACAGAATATGAGACAGCGTAATCGAATAATATAGTAAACTAGTTTCATACATTTAGGGCCGGTTTTTCGGTGCCGAGTTAATCCCAGCTTAGACCAAGATCTGTTTATCCCATAACAAAACAAATCTGGAGTTAACCCCGCGAGCAGTTTTTCAGTGCAGAGTTAAGACCGTCAACAAAGTTGTCAAAATATTCGGCTCTCGAAATTATTGCCTCTCCCAACTCTCATAGAAAAAACACAGGAATAGAAGTTCAACTTATTCCCAGATGTAATTTTGCACAGAAACACGCAAATCAACTGTCATTTCACACAAAAAAAAACCATTCAAAGAAGTTCATACTGTTCTCCAGAGTTGATCCGAGATGAACTCACCATATTTGGTGAGTTAAGCCGAGATTAACCCCAGATCCAAGTTCACTGAAAAACAGTAGTGATAACTTAAGAGGTCCTTTTCCATTTAATGATTTAATGAAAGCGTTGTTGGCATTTATAAAGCGCACAATTAACTCTAAAGTTTGCTGCAAACATAATTTTGCTTCGAACTTTAAAGCAATTGTCAATTTCAAGTCCTTTTTGTGAAACACTCTAAAAGGAAAAAAAAAATGTGCTTTTTGTTATCCTTATAAGCAATATATTATTATATATTGCTTATATAATACTATATACTATTATATCCTTTGCTACGGAAAAATTTGACGGCTAGATGAGTTGATATTTGATATTTTCTAATTTTACTACGCTATGTCGGGAAGGCTTGGAACTTTTGCCTTTTTACACATTTTTGCTTCGTTTTTAAGTCCCATTACTTATGTTGCCTGATATGCTTCGGCTTGAAGTAAGGGAGGTTAGTCTAGGCTGAGATTTGTACCTTTTGACTTTCTTTTTGGTTTTAGCGTAGAGCGTTATGTTCTTGCTTAGCATTGGTAAACTCGGCTTTGCGATGTTAGTCCCGCCGAGTGGACTCGTCAAAAGTCCCGGCATATCGATGTACATCCCGCTCGTGCTAGTTGCAGTGGATTTTGAGATGAAGTATAGATTGGACTCACTCACTCTACTGAATACAGGTGATGAGAATGTACACACACTCTATTTAATGGTATTGCGATAATAGTCCCGCTCATCATAATTGGATTTGAGTTTGAAGAGTGGAGTCTTCAATTCAAGGGTGGTGTGTTCCCTATTCTAGGCCAATCACAAGTCAACTAAATTGTCTCTATCGATTAGGCATGTGCTCATAAAAAAGGCTTCGATTAAAAATACATGTGATTCCTTAAATGTTTAAGCTTCCAGTATACATACCCTGGTAAGGGAATAGAGGAACTTATCTAAGAAAAAAACAAATTCAGTCGAATCGTCAACAGCTAAAGGCGAAAAAACAGTCTTGAATACTAAACTTTTTGTTTTCACCTCAAAACAAGCTGTCATAATGCATTATTTTCATTGCCCGCCCAACACCGGCTTTGACAAATAATACTTTGAACGCCTGCCACAATGTTCCATTTCAGCAAAAGTTCTGCCAACTCAAACCACGTCCACCTTGTCCTAGATTTTGAAAGAAAACGATTTCCCTCGTTCATTTTTATTCATTTTTTTTTTTTTTTGTTTATACTATCAAAATAAGTCGTCACAAATAAAATTTCATCCGAGCATTATTAACAGATTTATGTGCTTTGGTCTGCCTCCTTTGCTGGGCACGTACAAAAAGTTACAAAAGGACTCTGGCTCTTCCATTCTTTTCTCGTTGTTGTATTGTGCTCTGGTTTTCTTTTTTTTACTGTCCAATAATGGCATGGAAGAATGTCATAAACAATTCCCGAGATTGAATAAGTGTCATAAAGAATTCGTATTCTTTCGTCGACTGGGTTATAGCCTTTTTAAAGGTAATTCACATAATACCACTGTCTGCGATTTTCCACTGGAATATCCTTTTCAAGCTCTTTAGACTGTTTTGTATGGAATCTGTTATCTCTTATCCAAATATTGATTCACTCATGGTCATAGGCATCAGCACTCACAGCAGGGAAAAACCGATTCGAGGAAGGCTTTTGCGTGGGCTTGGATGTGATTTAGGCTCGCGAACATTAATATACCCTCACCAGTAATTTGGAGTCCTCAAAGAGACTCTCGATATCTGGATGTCCTATCAATTGTTCGATTAGGAGCTCCTTCGGTATGGAATCCATTCATTCCGGGAAAGGTATTCTAGTTGAATCACACCTTAATTTCATTAAGCATAACGTGGGTGAACGTGCCGCATTAGCAAACTGTACAAATTCCCGCCAGGAGCAGATTAGGGCATTTATCCTTCGATTATATCAGAAGAGCGAGGCTCATTATAGTTAATTAGGAATGGAAGTTATTTTTTTTCCTCTTACGCATTAAGGGTAACCTATAGGTAGCGAGTGCGTGTGTGCCAACTGAACCCTAATTAGGCGTCTCCTGGCAATACTCTAAACTCGGCTAATGTATAGAAATTGCGTATAAAGCTGAAAAAGTAATGATTTGCTTTCGATCCTTTGATATTTATTTTGGCGCAAAGTGAGGCGCAATTGCGTATAATTGCGTTCACTTACATAGGCAAGCAATGTGCCATTTTAAATGAGGGGATAGAATTTTTTAGTCGAGTTCTTTTTCTGGAACCTGTGATAATTTTTGGGGGGGAAATCATTGGAGAAAAATGCTCATTTAATTCTGAAGGAACATAAATTAATGCGCACATCCTTGAAGTTCCTCCAATTAAGCTGCGAAACAAAGGCATTGAACTCCTGAAGTATTTTCGCAACTTTTTGGCTTATAGCCCTTATTGACGCACTTCCTTTTTCTATTTAAACGCTGTAGTGGTGGTTCGAGGAGGCATCAATATGATCACATTTTGTACATTATGTAAAGCTTTATCAAAGATATTTTCAAATAAATCAAGAATGTGAGCAAGAAAAGTTAAATTTTTCGCTTGCAACCAATTTTTCTGCTTCTTTTGATAGAGTTAGAAAAACTAGACAAAACCTTGTCAGTCAATTAGACAAAACCTCAACTCAAAAAAACGTAAAAAGTAAAAAGTAAAAAGTAAAAAGTAAAAAGTAAAAAGTAAAAAGTAAAAAGTAAAAAGTAAAAAGTAAAAAGTAAAAAGTAAAAAGTAAAAAGTAAAAAGTAAAAAGTAAAAAGTAAAAAGTAAAAAGTAAAAAGTAAAAAGTAAAAAGTAAAAAGTAAAAAGTAAAAAGTAAAAAGTAAAAAGTAAAAAGTAAAAAGTAAAAAGTAAAAAGTAAAAAGTAAAAAGTAAAAAGTAAAAAGTAAAAAGTAAAAAGTAAAAAGTAAAAAGTAAAAAGTAAAAAGTAAAAAGTAAAAAGTAAAAAGTAAAAAGTAAAAAGTAAAAAGTAAAAAGTAAAAAGTAAAAAGTAAAAAGTAAAAAGTAAAAAGTAAAAAGTAAAAAGTAAAAAGTAAAAAGTAAAAAGTAAAAAGTAAAAAGTAAAAAGTAAAAAGTAAAAAGTAAAAAGTAAAAAGTAAAAAGTAAAAAGTAAAAAGTAAAAAGTAAAAAGTAAAAAGTAAAAAGTAAAAAGTAAAAAGTAAAAAGTAAAAAGTAAAAAGTAAAAAGTAAAAAGTAAAAAGTAAAAAGTAAAAAGTAACCAGTGAGTAAGTGCTACAGTGTGTAAGCAGAAGTTACAGTCCGTAAAACGGACCGTTGAATACCCCATCCTATCCCACATTGTAAAATGTTAATGACATAGTTATTTTTGACATTTTATAAGTAATGCAAACTTTGAAAAGGGGCGTTGTCCAAGCGCCCTTAATTAGAAACCTCAGATATATCCAAGTTACACTTAAATGTACGTAAAAAAGCAATTTTTAGGTTCAAATTCAATATTTTTGGAATATCGACCCCTAAAAGGGGGCGTGGATAAAAACTTTATATGAACAAAATCTGGGCTGAAGTCTCGTTTACATAACCTGCTACTTTTCTTGTTTCATGCTTTCCTAAATTAGGCTCAAGGCGAGTCGAAATTAAGTTTTTCAGGAAAATTTTAGGTTTTTCTTCAATTCTGCCACCAAATGTGAGCATGGCCTAAAGTCTTGTATGAACAAATGTGGAACTAAGTGTTTTCTACATAAAATATTAAGCAAATTTTTTTCCATTTCGAGCAAAAATACTGATTAAACTGCATTTGAAAATTTACCCCTAAAATAGATGCCACGCCCACTAGAGGAGGTTTACCAATTAAATTTGTCTTTTTTGTGTTACATTTATTAGGAGATGCTAAATGTCAAATTTCAGCCCTTTAGAACGTCTTACAGTTTTGAAAACTCTGGAGGTAGTTGCACATTTAGACCGATTGTGGGCGTGTCTTTGGGCGGATTTCCAAAATTTTACACTTTTACTGCTGTGCATGACGTGGACCTTAGGTACAAAGTTTCAGCACCCTAGCTCAAAATTTAAGGCCTAAAAACATGTGACATACAGACGGACGGACATGGCTCATTGGATTCAGAATTCTGTCTCGATCATATGCCCTTAAGGTCTTGGGGGTGTACCATTATTATTTCACCGTGTTACAAACTATGTGACCAACTTAATATACCTGCTATCCTATGGGGTATTAAAACTAAAAGGAACTAAGGAGTAACTGCATCAGTGTGTACGCAGAAGTAAGAGTCCTGTCCCACATTCCCACATTGTAAATTGCTGATATTATTGTTATTTTTGTTATTTGATAAGTTGTGCAAATTTAGAAAAGGGGCGTGGTCGAACCGCCCCAAATTACAAACTATCAAGATTAATGCAGATATTTCCAAGTTTCGCTTAAGTGTACGTAAAAATGCAATTTTTTGGTTCATATTCAATATTTTTGAAAAAAGGGTCGTTGCTGGCTAAAAACTTTGTATGGACGAAATCTGGAATGAAATCTCGTTTACCTTTCGTGTTTGTTTTTTTGTTTGATTCTTTCTTAAATTAGGCATAAGTTAAAAATTTTATTAAAAAATTTTTGGTTTTTCTTCAATTCTGCCCCTAAATGTGGGCATGGCCCAAAGTCTTGTGAAAACAAAAAAGAACTAAGTGTTTTCTACAAAAAATATTTAACGAATTTTTTTCAGTTTGGAAAACAAAAATGAATAAAATGCATT
The DNA here is from genome assembly GCA_947623515.1 of Neoascia interrupta. Classification (NCBI taxonomy): domain Eukaryota; kingdom Metazoa; phylum Arthropoda; class Insecta; order Diptera; family Syrphidae; genus Neoascia; species Neoascia interrupta. The sequence goes on from OX392463.1 coordinate 4,029,735, forward strand.
TGAAAAATTTACTATGTTTGTTCTTACTTTTAACATATCGGATTACCTGGCCGGAGTTGGCAGGCGTTATTAAATTTCATTGTAAGGACTTTGTTAAAATCTTATGCTCGTTTCGAACAGGATTTCTGTATGATAATTCCAATGAATCTTGTTTCTACCTTCAAAAGACGCCTTTCATTTCACAGTAAAACTGATTGAGTTCTTATTCCACGAAGGGAAACACAGTTTCCCTTAGCACAAAACTAGTAATAACCCTTGACATTAAAGCTAAATGTACTCCTTTCGATGAACGAGTAGAAGTTGGTTACACTGAATATAACCAGCAACTCACGGTTGCAGTGTTCAAATTCCGTGTATAGTGTGGGCAATACCAAGAATTTTCGCTAACAGGAATCCTTACCTTCGTACAGCCCTTACATCCGAGGGCACCCACGCTTGCGACATAAAAATGTAGAAAATTCCATACGAGGACGTTAAACGAAACCAAATTGAGCGAACTTTCCTGGAAGCGAGTTGACTGAAATAAAGTGCGACAAGGACACTCATCTAGAGTGGATGTTTGCTTCACTTAACTTTTCTGTTGCAGCATAGCATCATTCATTTTGTCGGTCAATAAAGGCGCATGCATGATGTCCAATGGGATCAATGTTTGACACTTTCTTTCTGTCACATCCTCAAAATATTTCGCATATGTGCACACATTTTGCCTAACCTCGTTATAAGTACCTACTTCAAAGTAGCGTCTTATCACAGCAGCACTCGGCGGATCTAATCCAAATAAATTGTTCTATCGCAATCCACTTGTGACGTACCACATGAATTTAAGGTTAGGTGGGTCATCAAACAGAAAGTAAGTCTAAATCACATTTGAGAACCTATCAAACCAAAAATAACATTAAACTTTAAGGCCACTTTACTTTTGTGTATTGTGTACATCAACCCAGCATTCCATCACAAGGACTGTCGCCAACGTCCCACGTCCCTAATAACATGATTACATTAGAGGGGCACAAAGATAAGGCAAAGGCAGCCAGTCCCTGAAGGATGACAAAGGGACTCCCTAACAATTTGATTGCCGGGATACAACGACTTTGTGCCACACACATATGTCCTGTATTTAATATGAAATTTCGTCCTTCTTTTCTTCTTCCGTTTTGAGGAATTATTGTTTCAACGTGATTCACTGAGTGGCGATGCTTAAGAACATTATGCTGCTCGAAGGACCGTTTGAAATATGAAAACGAAGAGTCCTTTTGGCAGCTCTTGAAATTATGCAAATTTTTGGCATAATACCATCACGCGTTTGATATTAAGGACCAAATAATCCTGGCTATTCATGCGAATGGGAATTTGTTTTATTATTCTATTCATGTTAACGGAATTAAAACTCCGCAAAAAGGGCCGGCAAGGAAGCAATTTAAATGGAAACAGCTTCGCAACCAAAGCAAATCAATAAAGACTTTGCTGGCGCTGGTGCTGGGCGGACTGGGTCGAGAGGAATCAATATTTATTGCTACAGGCGGGTGTTAACTGCCCGTGCGGAAGGCGAATAGGCATTCGCTGGTCCCTTAGAGAATTAATCATTACAAGTATTTAATTAGATTTGCAAGAGCGAAAAAGGATAAAATAGACATTTCACGATGGAAGCGGGTTTCAGCTCAGCTGGTTACTGGACATTTATTTGCGAGAAATTTTAATGTTTGGGTGATGGGAGTGATGGATAGCTTCGAAATGGCGGAACTTGGTTGCAGAAATTAATCTTGTCGGATATTTGAAAATCACCGTTTATAAATTATTTAGGCTCATTAGATGCCCACATGTCGATCAATCAGCACCAACAAGCTTTGGAGAGAGGTGAGTAGTTCTCACTTCTGTACAATAAGCATTATTAGTTTCAATCGTGTCCAGTTGAAAAACCCAGATTAAACGTCATTTGTTAAGGGATTTGTTAAATAACTTCTTTGAAAAAATAGGGCTTGGCTATCAGTCGACTTTTAACACGCTTATTCCTTCTCGTCAAAATTTCCATTCCTTAAGGAAGCATAAGAGCACGAATCGGTCTGCTCAATACGCTTCAGCTTTTGGGCTTGAGTTTAAAAGTTCTCGTTTGGCAAAAAGAAACAGAAACGCTCAGAGTGCTGCTGATTTCGTGACCTTGTTATCCAGTAAGAACCGATCAGGTGGCCAAACAACAGTGGCACCCAACGTGGGGATCTCTAGAGTGGGCCTGACTGAGAAACATTCAACATGATTTTTAATTTGAAAATTTTAAAGCATCTTGTCGCAGTTTTTTGACCGAGTTGCACAGCTTAATCAAATGCAATATTCAAGTATTTCCTATTTGGGATAATGGAGTCATATCATAACTTGGAAAATTGGATTTTTGAACGACAGCAGATAATATTCAGATAACAGCAAGGTATAAACTTGACTTCAAATTATGTTGATGTTTTTGAAGCCCGAGCCCCCTACCTGCCTCTATTAGGAATGCGAAGAGTTCTGGTAATGCATCAACTCGCTCAACGCATCTTGGTTTGCATTCCAAAATCTGATAACTCATTTGATCCAATTGCCTGATTCCCAAATCGATTGATTCAACCCACCAGAAATGAAGGAATGCCTTTCAAAATCTTAATTAGTAGCTTAAGCCAGTTCGTGTGGTATCTATGCAAATTCCTCGTGGCAGCAGGCAACCACAAAACTGTTGCTGGAATCAAGTCGAACCAAAACTCTGCCAGCAAATCATCCAAAAGAGCATAAAACATCCAGAGTCTAGAACGGCATGAACCATACCATCAAATCCAATTACAGCACAGATTTCGATTAAAATGATGTCGGCTCTGACAATTCCGGGACTCTGCTGGATGAACAGGAAACAGATCTATACAAAACACGAGTACAGCCATAATGAAAAATTGCTTATGGTTCGCATGGTTTTTGACTTTCAACGTGCAGTTTGGCATCTCCGGTTTTTAGTGCGTTTTAACTGTCCAAATTACGTTCATTTGTGCTGTATTTGTGAAATAGTAAAGCATACTCTTAAGAATACTTGGAGTTTTTGAAACATGATTTTGAGTCATTCAAAGGATTTTTGTATCAAAAGATTCCATACCTACAAATTGTGTCTTCCACAAATTGTATGGGATTGTCTGGAAGCTAGGAAATGCTCGAAAAAATCATTAATAAAATCTTTCCAAGGTGCCAACTACAACAAAAGTTAAACAACAATAAAAAAAAAACTTAAAAAAAAAACTAATGATATAAAAAATATAATATAATAAATAGATTTATAATAAATATAATATATAATAAATATAATTAATCAATAAATATAATAAATTAAAACACAAATAATTAAAAAAATTAAGAATAAACCATGAATATTAAAGAACAAATAGGTAATAATAGATAATGAAAATCAGATAATTTAAAATAAATAATAAATAATGGGCAAAAAATAGATTTTAATTAAAAACAACTGAGTGAGTGCAAGAGTTTGTCTTTTCTATATACCCGACCCTATATACCATGTAACACCAAATCTTAAACTTTCTTGGCCCGAGTTCATATATTTTTTGTATAGACTACGCCCGCAAAAGTGGGTTTGAACTAAATTTAAATTCAAATCAATTAAAATCAATTAATTGTAATTTCGTTAGAATCATGACAAAATCCGTTTAACCTGAAAATTATTGCAAAAAACCCCGTTTTTTCCTAAACACGCCCCTTAAAAGTAGGCGGAGCTCAAGACTTTGTATGGAGCAAACTTAGCAAATAAAATCTTTAATATTTGTCATAAATTTTTTTTCGATTTGGAGGGCTTATAAAGATCTAACATGTTAAAAGTGGGCATGGTCGATATTGTGGGCGTTCCAATTTTTGCCTCGTTTAAACTCTTAGGCCAATATTGCTCAAGACCAAAATTTAATTTCCTGAGCCTTGTCTAACTTGACCAAGAAGCATTTGGAGAAAAAAAAAATTAAATAGAGGTTGTCTCACACTGTAGACAGTAGTGGGCGTGGCCTTTGACGGATTGAGCCAATTTTCACTCTTTATCTGTGCAACAGAAGAACGTGTACCAAGTTTGACCTAAACCCTCACACATTCGCACGGAAGGACACACGGACATGGCTTCATCGATTTACATGTTGGTCTCGATCATATCTCTAAAAGGTCTTAAGGGTCTACGATGATTATTCCACTGTGTTACAAACTATGCATTAAAATTAATAAACCCTCAGTCGGGTATAAAAAGCCAGTCTTATATGTGTGTTCAATATCGGCTTTGTGCACTAAGCGGTTCAGAAAGTATGACCTTTGCAGACCTTTGAAGGTATGAACTTTGAGAAACGTGATTCATTTTCAACTCTCTTCATTTCTCAAAAACTTTTCAATATTTTCAAAAATTAGATTTATTTATAAAATTTCAGTATTTGTTAGACCTACATTTCGTTTTTCGAATTCTTTTCTGGCAAGTTTCTTAGGAAAAAAGTACTCGAAAATAGTAAATCCATTTTCCCTTGAAACTTAAAACTGTAGTTAAGCTGATTTTTGTACTTAAAAAAATTGCTCTCGCTGGGTTCTGTGACTTTTTCCGTGATTTAAAAGCAAACCAAATTTTGTCTTACTACGACTTATGGTTAAGAAGTTACATCGCGGTTGGACAGACGGACGGTTGGTCGGACGGACGGTTGGACGGACGGACGGTTGGACGCACAACATATAGTGATACCTTTCTGCCTTTTCGTGGGTATTGCTAATAGTGCAAAAAGGACACACTATAAAATCTGCTGGTAAAATTTTGTACACAATCGGGCCCAACCACTGACCTTTGAGGAACACGTGCAGAAATTACTTTTTAGGCTTCTTCCCTTTTATGAAAATAAAAAAGGACAATCCACAATCATATATCATATTTGTATAACTACGGAGTGTCCTTATAAGATTTCATTGGTAGCTAGCTGCTCTTGTATTCTTTTGTGATCAAAAACATAATAAACTAAGAAGTCTTTTTATACCCGACCCAGGGTAATATGTATGTAAACAACTTTTAGGCCTTAAATTTAAAGGTACAGAGCTAAAATTTTGTGGGTTGGCTGGAAGTCCATTGGACCAGATCAAGTTTGAAAATTAGCCGAATCCGCCCACAGACACGCCCACTACAGGCCCGTATCTGCGACCATCTCTAACTTTAAAAAATACTTTTTCTAAATTTTGGCTATGTTACAATCGGGCTAGCGTATTCCATTTTGGTATGCAACATTACCTTGGAACTGTCTTTGAAGTGGCCGAAAATTTTGCCTTTTCATTGACCACGCCCACTTTTTTAAGGGATTTTAGTTTAAAATGGCTGTTTTTCAATAAAAATATATGAAATTTGACTAAAAAATTTATGACAAAAGTTGTTCTATGTGCCTCCGCCCATTTTTGTGGGCGTGGCGTTAAAAAAAGTGATTTTTTAAGTTAAAAAGGCGGAGTCTTAGACCGAAATGTATGCAACCAACTAGTATGAAGCATTCAACAGCTATATTTTTGTATCCCGCCCACTTTTTGGAGGCGTGGCAGTTTTTTTTTGGTATGGTCGGGTATTTCGCAATCCGTCGTAGATGGACTGAAACTTTTGCATCCGCACTGTTGCACTTTCTCACTTGTTTTGACTCAGTTTTTTTTCAAAGGATATTCCGACGCTAACATTCCCAACTAAAATTTTTCCTCCCATAACACTCTACGAGAGTCTTATGAGAGTATTCTTCCAGAGCTTGCCTCTTGGAATTTGTCTCTCATAGAGTACTACGAGAGCGCTTGTCTTACGGGAGTTAAATGGCCCCACTTATGGGAGTTATTTGATCTGATAAAAAGGCTTAAACTCTCCTTGCAAGAGTTATTCTGTCTCATAATAAGACAATAAGTTCTTCTTATGGGACGTGAAGAGTTAGTCTCGTTTGAAAGAGAGGGAAACATATAACAAACAATTTTCGTGCCATCTTTATCATGTTGTGTGCCAAAAATGATTTAATTTTTCATAAGGACATGAAAAGAAAAAGAGAAAACGATATACTTCTAAAAGTAATTGTTATTTTCAGTGCGCTGTTTGATGGTACACCATTGTCATCAATATTATTGAGTTAAATAATATTTTTTCTGAGTGCAACTGAAAATTTATCTGCTAAAGTTAACATTTTACTTCGATAAAAACAAAGCGCCTCAAAAATAATCAATTTAAAAAATAAATTATAAAAGATAGCTGATCGCAGAAGGGTTGCCGCATTTTCTCTGTTTAAAATGTGTTTTTACCTCAATTAACAGGGAAAGGAGTAAAATAGGATGTAAGAGGATATGATCGCGTCCAAAATGTGAGTCGAATGAGCCATGTTCGTCCGTATTTAGGTACATGGTCGATTATGTATTCGGTCTCAATCAATAAAAATGCTAAGTATGCGATTACGCGGTGATAATTTACTGTTACAAACTATACGTTTCAAAATATATCCTAGTTTAAGGGCATAATAAGAACCAAAATATAGCTCTTACCATCCTACAAAAAGAACTAATTTACATTTGTTCGTTCATTCATAAAATCTTTTCGGTATATATTTTTTTTAATTTTATTTATAACAAACGAATGCAAATCAACTAGATGCGTATACCATGACGTTGGTAACTCTAAGAGGTAAGAAATTAAATGGCGGAAAAAATAGTTTTCTAATAAGAGTCATTCACTTTTTGTGAGCGATTAAGCTTTTTTAACAGAGATTAGCTCTCCTCGAGCTTATTGGCTGTTTTCCAGAGTTTTACCATTTTAACCAGAGCAAAATTGGCTTTGTCTTCCCGAATCAGAGTCAATAAACTGTTTTTTAAGAATTAAGAAATGTCGTGGTTTCGTACTATTTAAAGACGCATTTCTGTTTTACATCATTGCCGCGTGCACATGAATGAAGGAATATAAAGATTACGGCATACGCATGTTATGACATTTGCTCGCAAAAGTATATGTAGATCTGACGTCATCGGAGTTGACTGTGAGTTTATTTCCGTGTAGAAAAACCAGTCAATCCATGCTGGCCATGGCCAACCAGACCATGAATATGTTTTCGATGACGATTTGCGCTGCAGAGATAAATACACGTTTTTCTCCATAAAGAAATGCATTAAATTAATTAAAAAACTTCTGTCACCGCAAGCACACTACATACTGACAAAATTACTTTTGACCTATGGTGGGACGTAATTATTTTGAATTCACATGAATAGGTATCAGCCATCCGTTCTAAAAACAAGAGTGTTAGGCTGAAAAGAGCATTTTTATGAGTACTTCGATACTTTGACTCTCATAATGATTCTTCTTATAATACTTTTACTCTTTGAGAGTAACATGAGAGTTGAACACACGTAACAAGAATCAAATATTCTCTCAAAATGGGAGTTTACGTCTTTTTTGACTCTGGTAGTATTTTACCCTTTTAATGAGAATACTATGAGAGTAAAATTCAATTTAATCAAAAAAGATTATGTTCTGAGAGTATTCAAGAGTCTTACGAGAGTTTTATAAGAGGTTTTTTAGATTTGTAGAGCACATCTCTCGAGAGTATGTTTGTTGGGATTATAAATTATTTTTGTTAAATTTTAAGTAAAGAAACAAAATGTTACAATTTTTTTGGTTCTGGTTGGTCACCTAAGTCAAGTTATTTCTGGTTCTCAATTTATCGAGTCCGAAGACCGACTATCAGGAAAGAATCGATTGAATTCATTTAGGGACAAACATCATTGACCCATATGAGAGACGCAATCCATTTTATTTTCCTTGGCTTTAATCAATGGACTTCAACTGTCTTGTTTACAAACAGAATGTAGGGAACTCACAAAAGGACGCCCATCAGCATACGAATGCAAACACCCTTAATATCGGCCAACGCGACCGTACGTATAGCAATAAGGACGAAGATATGTCAAACAGAGGGACATTTTGCAAAGTGATTTGGTCCATCAAACATAGGTAAGTAGTGTCCTCCTCCCATATTTCCAATTAGACGAAATGTTCGGCTCGTCAATGCGTGTGTGACGTCAAATAAAGGAAGAAAAACGGAATAGTTCAATTTAGGTAAAGATCTTTGACATTTTGGAATTGTGACTTTTGCCGACTGTAATGGAAGTGCGGCAACACTCCAGATTGCTGTTGGAGTAGAGACGCATACCATGAACTTTAGCCTATTAGGAGGGGTCCTTTGAAACTTTCTGTTATATCCGTCATAAATATGAAAGGAAGAAAGGTTAAGAATGCTACAAAAACTATCTTACTGCTTTCGCATTTAGGCAATAAAAATTAAATGACTTCATTGCCCTTTTTATCGTCCTTTTTCATAATTCCCAAAAATTCTTTTATAGCGAAGGAAAACCTCTTCAGATGGACCCTTCCTTTAAGTGCCCATCCCTTAACTTAGGCCAATAATTAAACTTTTGCAAACTTCTCAAAAGGTCTTACGAAATTCTTCAAGAGCCTTTGAGTTCCATTTAGTTTCCGTAAGGTTTCCATATTCATTTTAATTGTCCCGTTCGAGATGTGCTACCTCAGGAAAGTTTCAAATTTTACCACAGAGAGGCGCCTCTCACTCATCCTGGTGCTTTGGTTGGCGTCACTACTATATCACGGGCCGGCGGCGATACCTTTCCTCTACTTTTCCAATGAAATTAAGTTTCAGTTATATTGTAGCTGCGAAGTTGACGTTTTTGGGAACACCCTTCTCGGTTTGCTAAACGCGATAAACGAAACCAATTTCGCAAACATATACAACCGTAGGTGCGGGACTAAAGTTGTCGCACTTTGTGGTTATAGGTGGATGTCCTGTGTGCATGCACGAAACTGAAAACTTTTAATAAGGGGGAGGATTGCGTTGGGTGTGTACTGAAGGTAGATGCCCGCTTTTGGACTAAAAAGTTTACTTTAAAACTTAACGTCTTAATGCCACCGCTTCTTTCAACGGGGAGGGTTTAATCATATTGTGAGAAGCGGTAATTTGGCAAGGATTAACTTTGTTGACTTTTCGCGAATGGCCGATGAAAATAAAGATAATATTTAATACGATTTAGACAAGCTTTCATGAATACATTGTCTGGCATTGTTTTAAGCACGTAATCGCTTAGGGCTGTTGTTTTTGTGCGTTGGCCTTGTTGAACGTGTGTTTTGAAGCCATAACGAGTGTGGTTGTTACGTAATGAAAGGCGCTCACACAGTACAGTAGTGCTCCGTAGTTGGATTGTCTCCTTATTTAAGGATCGGGCAAACTAAGCTTAGGTTCTATTCGTCGGGTATGTTGTTTGCTCCTGCTCAGATAATTCGCCAGCGGGCTGGAAAATTTCGGCAGCTAGGCCACGAATTGCGGCAGTTTTGTTGCTCCTGTTTGGGTTGGGTGGGTGGTATCGTTCCCATATAGAACATTTAAGAGACTCGATTTGAGGAGGACCTAGCGACGATTGTAGCCTTCTAACGCACGTCAAATGTCCTCACATTGTTTCCATTATTCTTGTCATTAGTCGGGATATCCGCAGTTGTACCGTGGGTTCAGAAATTTCTATCTCTTGGCGTTTTCAGGATAACAGCAGCTAGCTGAACCTTGGAAACTAGGAGGAAGTTATATGAGTCACTTTTGGCATCTCGGAAGGTTTGTTACTGGATAAATAATAAAGCTGGTTGATTGATCGAGAGATCTGCATGTCCCTTTGTAGATATGTTGAGGTACAAGAACTGGGCAATACTTTTCCTTCTGCGGTTGTTGGTCCCCGATTGGGCGCCTCCAAGGAACAGGTAGGGAAAATACCAATAACCAGCAAGCAACGAAATATCCAGGAGCGTCTGTCTGAAAATGATCGGCTTCCTGGTCGGCGTTTGCTATCCAGGTTGGAGTCAACCGAATATTAAACATACCTTTTTTCAAACAAACAAATAGAAAAGACACCAAATTTATGTATGCCAGATTTTTTATTGAATACCCTGCTAGTTATATCACTCGTTTTCTCCGAAAAGGCATAACACTTGCGGGGCAAGCCTGGCTGTTTCTGTGCAGGGTTTCCATGTTCCATACTGGCTCATCAGAGTTTGTGTTGGATCGAGTACTGTTTTTTTTTACCTCTTCTATCCTCTAATTCTTTTCGCTCGCAATGTGCTTCGTATTCTTAGGGTACCTATGCATGAGCTCTTGACCGCGGGCTAAACTAGAAAGAAAAAATCCTTTCCTTCTTCAGGGGCATGCATGCTTATGAGACTAAGGTTTGCGAATTTAGTTTTGATGCAAAGTGTCTTGAGGCGCTCGTTCATACAGTTGAAGCTCAAGTTTTTTTACAAGTAGCAAACGCAGTTTTTTATCCTTTTAACCTTTCATGTGCAAATTTGAAGCTACTTCCATATCTACTTGTTTCGTTTGCATCAGTCATCAGCAATAAATTCTTCCAATTCCCACAACTTCCCAGCAAAGTTCCCAGCTTAACGTGGCAGGAAGGTCATCCCGACACGCTACAAACTCCAGCTGGAAGGATCAAATCCTTTTTAAAGCTCAAAAGATGAAACTGGATAACCTTTTCCTCATAGGTTTGGGTCTCCGAACACTTCGTAGAAGCAAACTATAAGGTGTTCACCAAGTACTTTGACCTGACTGAAAGAGTGGACACCACTGTTAAAGGCGTCTTCTGTTCCATTGTATGAAGAACTCTTCCGCTACCTTCTGGAAGCAAGGGAAAGCTTAAGGTGCATGCATTCTTAAGGAAAATTAGTTGAAGTCTCACTGGAAACGGGAGGTTTTTTGTGAGTCAGACAATGTCGCACTTCTTTAAGAACGAGCGGTTGATCCTCATACTAGGAAGGGGACCTCAGCCAACTTCGCGTGCGAAACTGGCTGGCAAAGCTTGTTGGCTGAGGCCCAGGTCCACCCCGGACTGTAGCGCCATCTTAAGTAAGTAAGTAAGTAAGGTTGATCCTTATACTGCTTATGAAGGTTTTAACTACGGTGCCAGAAAAAAATCGTTCTGTACAACAAACTCATCGAAACAATCGTACATAAGGTCTAAATGATGACATTTTTTGTCTAACACAGGGCGCTTTTCTAACCTGGCCTCTTGGAAGAGTCCAAAACGATGGAATGTTGGTGTTTCAGAAAAGTATGATCTCCCAAGTTAGTGTGGTTAAAAGGATATTAATAGGACAAGTGAAAAAGTTAGGGGACTTAAACCCCCTTTAGGTTAGGTTAGGTTGGGTGGCTGCTCTCACTGGGCAGGAACACACTTAGACCAAAGGAGGTCCATTGTGATACCACTTGTAGGACTGGAGTTACCAACCCGAGGACCTAAATGATGATTACCCGTTTGGGTGGGAGGGGTCTAGGCAACCAGTGAAGGTATAGACCTGTACCGAGGGTCACTGATCAAGGTTTGATTAGTTGAGACATACCCGAGGGTAATGAAGGCTGGGGGGGTAACCGTTTCGGTGTGACCCGCTGTCAGCAGAGTTGAGGGGGGCCAGTGAGAGACTTCCCTGAAGGAAGGGAGGTCTCGTAACTGTTGGACTCCAAATGGGAATTTGCCTTGTTGATAAGGATTGGGGGAAGGGGGGGTTGCTAGAGGTCGAGGAGGAGGTAGGGGGGTCAGTGAGGGATAGTTCCTATATGAGAGAAAGCCCGGCAGGGACAACCGATTTCGGTATAAGTCCGAACCTGCTGCTTCTCTGCTAAGGATTATCATCGGGGATGGGAAGGTGCGGGGGTAACCGATTCGGTGTGAACCCCTGTAGGGGGGAATTCACACGCCAGAAGTTGATGTAGGGTAACCGTCTTCGGTGTAAACTCGTACTACAGGCGACTCGCGTTAGAATTTGGGGGATCGTAGGGGTAACCGAAGCAGTATAAACCCGTACCAGTGAGAATTATGTGTTGGGGAGAGATGAGGAGAATGGCAATTACTGTAGGAGTACCACTAATTACGTCCCGAGTGGTGTGATCGGCAAATAGGGTATCTTTCCCTTGCGTCTAGATCTATATCTTTAGTTTGCTATTGCCCGTAAGTGAGAGTTAGCCTTAAGGATTTGGGGAGTGCAGGTGGGGGTAACCGCTGCCGAACGATGTGTCTTCATTGAGGACGCTGAGGTAGGGTATCCGTTTCCGTGTAAACCCGTACCTCAGGACACTCAAGAATTAACCTTGGGGGGGGAGGGGGTGGTATAGAGGAGGTAGGGGTAACCGAAGCGGTATGAACCCCTACCAGGGGGAATATGTACCAGTGTTCCCACAAGAGCGGAGAGCTGAGTACAACCGAATCGGTATGAGCCCGATGGTAATGTTGGGGAAAACTTGGGGGATGTGTTAGTGTGGTATATTTGGCGCTCCACTGTAAGGTGTTTCCTCGCGTATAGAGTTTCCGTATGGAGGATTGATGGGTTTTGTGATACATCCTTATGCGTTTAGCCAGTTTGACCCCCGTTACATCTTCAACGGAACGGGAATCTAAGATCGACGAACATTTCTCACTCAAGTTAGTTGTCGTCTTTGATCATAACGCCATTTAGGTTTTGGGGGTCTATGGAAAAACTGCTACAGGCTTGCTAACTTACCCTTTTTCCTCTTAAATGTTTATTAGTTATTTTCAAACTATATTTAAGAGGCAAAGAAACACTTTGACCTTTCCAAAGCTTTTACCTAGGATATATTAGGTACTAGGACATATGCAACCCCTTCAAACCGCCATGTTTAAAGCTTTTATTTAAACACAACCTTTCTACAAACGGGCCAATTTTTGTCCCACCTACACACAGGCTCGAATATAAATTTCCATTACAAAGAAAAGTCTAACCAGTATTTAGGCAGAGTACTGCCTTTTGTAAAACTTTTTTGTGGTGAAGCGTGCGAAGGCTCATTTGTATTTACACTCCTTATTCAGTGGGTTTTAAAAGTTTTTTTTACCCTCAGTCGACCACGCACTGGGAGAAAAATTAAATCGCATTCCTCCCCGAGGGAAGTGGGAATGAGTTCCAATTTACCATCGCTAACATCAATGAAACTAAATATGTTTCACTTTTTCCATCTTTAGTCCCGTGGGCGGCATGTTAATAAAAATTGATTCTCTTACTACTTACTCTTTCCTGGGGGGGGCCATCGCAAGAAGTTCCCGTCTGGGGTGTGTGCACCCACAAAAAGCGGAGGAAATTATCCCCCCCTCATGTAGATCGTATTTTTCATAAAAAGCACACCGACACACACAATCATCGACCTTCTTGCACTCATATCGTTTTATTGAGGTTTTTATTAACCGAGGAATTTATTCATAATCCAATTGAACGGGTGGGGGTCCTTCTAAGTGAATCGTGTTCCTACGTCCCCTACGAGTCTGCATTCCAATTTACTTGAAATTACTTAAATTTACCGAAGCCCCATATTTCTATCCCAGCGGGTGGCTATAGCTACCCCAAGATAGTTCCATGAAACTGCGTTCTTTCGTTTAGTTTTGCAAGCAAACAACTTTGTTTGCTAAAAGGGTCTGGCACGGCACACTCTATATATGGAAAAAGGCCATTGTTCCGACTTTCTACTTTTATGACTTCATATGCGGCCTGGCCCTGTGTAGTGCTTGGCTTGGGCTCTTAGTGAATGTTAAGGGAAATCAGACCGCATGTGGTCCTTGTTGCTGGCAAATGGAAATTTTTGTTATAATTTTGTTCGAATAGTCCAAGTCATCGCCAGCATCGCGTAAGAGTATTTCCGGATGTAGCCCTAAGGATGGCATTTAACCCTAATTTGGCATTGAGTTCTTAGTGAGCTGACTTCAGAGATAAGATTATGTACGTCTAAAGTTTGGAACCGCTTGTAATGCAATTCCATAATCTTACGAAGCTTTGAATGTTCTGCACTCCTTTTGTGCATTGCAAAAGACTAAAGGGACTCGAAGTAAGCTTCTGCAAGTTTTAATACCGTAAAAGGGAATAATGTTTAATTTAGGTAATGGAACTTTGAATGGGGTTAAAGTTGGAAAGTTTTCTCTAAGAAGCAGCAGAATTGCTAAGAAAAATAAACCAGAAATTGAAGGAAACTACAGAGCGGATACTTGTTGTATATGAAGCCAAGTTGGGAGGATAAATTGCTCTGCCTCGTATCCAAATTCATCTTCTACACTTGGCTCATGGTTTATTTATGAACGAGCTTACCAAGGTAGAGGTAAGATATGAGACTGCTAACGAGTTCATGCTGCTGCTCAAAAAGCGTGAAAACTACCGCAGGTAGGTGGTAAAAGATGTGAGTCTATATTGAGAGATATGAAAAATTCATCACAGCCCGATGACAGGTGACGTGACAGAAAGAGAATACACAATAGCAAAAGAGGACCTGGTGGCAGAGTTTGTGGTCGTCTTTTGTCGACGATGTCAAGGTTGATTGGTGCAACTTGGAAAATGTTGCCATAAAAGCTGTTACCTGCTTTATGAAAATGCAATCACCATGCAACTTACACGAACGCTTCTTAAGATCTTAACACGGGCTCTAGATTAGCCTTCTGGGCAGCAAAATTTGGCTCGATAAATGTCCTTTTTAAAGAAAAAACGTTAATGGCTTTATTTCGTCAAAAAAAAATTAAGGAAAACATCTTGCAATGACGTAAGTCGTAACATGCATTAGCAACTTCGCCCTTGATGTCAAAAACCTCTTTTGTACCAAAATGTATCTTTTTTTCTAAAATTCATTTTTTTATGCCAATGCGTTTAAAGGCATTTTATTGTGATTAAACAACATTGACATAGAACGAAATGTGATTGCAATCAAATGGACACTAAATTGATAACAGCGTTACTTGTTGCATTATTCATACGCAAAAGTATTGAATTTTCGAAAAATGGGTTGGAGCTTTTTCAAACGAGTAATTTTATGCAATCAGAGCTGAAATATCAGTTGATCCCCTTTGATAAAACGAAAAATAAATTAGCTCTTAAATAAAAAGCGAGAACTCAAGCGAACATTACGATCCTCCTAGCAAAAGGAGACTTTACAAGGAGAGCTAGGGTCGACTTTACCGTGTCGCGGCGATGCCCAAATGCAATCTGGTAGTGTAACAGCTCAAAGATAAAAAAAATGTTAGCAGAAAGGATTGGAACTGAGGGCCTATTTTATATATGAGTCTGGCCTATTTAACCAATTTCAGGCAGTAACAGAAAAACTTTTGGAAGCATTGAGAAATCGATGTTAGTCGAACAGGCAACCTTCCCGAACTTCTACTTAAAACCAGAAGAAAGAATAAGATGCCAAGAAAGAAAAAGGACCAGGCCTGGTAAGTAAACTGCATTTCAGGCAGGCACCTTGCGATGTCCGTCAAACTAATTGACACCGATATGCATGCTTTATTTGGGATGTCTAAGGGGTTACATCTGAGGCTGAGGTATGATGTGCTTAACTTTGTCGAGCCTGATTCCAGTGGTGCTGTCCGTCACTCACCCAGCGTTAATGAGCTTAGCGACAACCGCTTCATCGACATAACTTGATACCCAGGAAGGTGGAGAAACTACTCTAAGGGATGATGCTTACATCTCCATTTCAGACACACACATGGACTCCAGGGTGTTATCCACTTTGGAGTCTCGACTGAGGACTGACTTAGAGGACAGACAAAAGGTTAGACGCTGACTCAGTACGACAAAATCTAATTCGGAAGTTGTCTTTGACCCACTTTTAGCTTACAGGCAACTTGACCCGAGATTTGCAAACAGCACCCTGAAGCGTTGCCTGGAAACGTAAAAACGAATTGGAATAGGAGCCAAAGACAGTCTGCCAGTCTTGCGAGGGCAAAGAGCAGTCAAGCTGTAGGGTAATCTCGTGAGAGCTCAGTAAATAGGCCTCGAGGGTCAAACTTTGGGGTTACGTTTCCTGCTTAGAGGAAGTGTCTACCTGCTGGTAGGAAAAGTCAGCTCAATTCACGAAGTCACTCATACATCACGAGGCAGGACGTAAACGTGTTTCGGCAGAGCGGAACATCAAACCTGGTAGCTACGAACTCGACGCCCGAGAAACCTAAGTCAGAGGACGGAAGGCTCATTAAGAAAGCCTCGAAAGTCAATTTTTAAGTGTACTTTACCTGCTAAGAGGAGGCGCTTTAGCACCCTGAAGCGTCGCTAGGAAATACAAAAACAGATTGAAATAGGAGTCAAAGACAGTCTGCCAGTCTTACGAGGGCAAAGAGCAGTCAAGCTGTAGGGTAATCTCGTAAGAGCTCAGTAAATAAGCCTCGAATATCAAACTTTAGGGGCTTACCTGCTCAGAGGAAGCGTCCACCTGCTGGTAAGAAAGGTCAGCTCGATTCGCAAAGGCACTCATACAGCAAGAGGCAGGGGAGTTAACTTGCTTTGGCAGAGTGCTCGTCGAACCTTGTAGCTACGAAGTCGGCGCCCGTGAAACCCAGGTCAGAAAAAGCCGTGAAACCCAGGACACAAAATGCTCCGTCAAAAGCTACCCTAGAATAACCTCAACAGTACGGTATCTAGGCCTTTAAGTGAAGCTGCGATGGACCATCTGACATTGAGCAAGCGTGACGAGGAAAATCGGGCAAGTACGGATTACTTGAGGCTTTTTGAAGCTCAGCTATCCTCAGGCCTTATGTAGTACACAGTCTGGACAACAAAAAGGGGATAGGGGTCTTTCCGCTCTGCAGGTCTCATGCTGGGTCTTCGCCCAATTAACGAAAAAAATTAACCGGGTCGAAATTTCATCTGAACCCAGCGGAATCATGTTTTTAGCGGCATCACCGGGTCAAGCTACAAGTTCGTGATTGACGTAACAAAAATACCACTGTAAGACCTTGAGGGTATGCCAGAACCTGGGCCAACCTGTTTCGGTATGAATGCATCCCGGATGGAATATAATTGAGAACAAGAATCTGTTTTTAGTTTGGACACCTGCCAACAAAATAATGTGGGACCAGTTAGCAATTATCCTTAAGGCGAAGCTAAGACTGGCCACCGTTTTCGGTGTACACCCGTACCTTAACTCAAGCAATTGCTTAGCTCGAGGTATAGAAGAGGCAGACATGAAACTTTTCCGGAGGGGATATATTGAGGGGATATGGGGAAGCCATTTTCGGTGTTGAAATCCATACTACAAGAGACTCATGTAATAGTCAACCTCGAGGTATAGGAAAAGCCGGGTTAATCAGTTGTGCTATCAGTAGAGGTAGTCGTTATTGGCGGAAACCAGTACCCTAAAAGACTAAAGTAAAAGTTAACCTCGAGGTATAGGAAAAGCAGGGGTAGTGGTACATAAACCACAATTGATAAGTCTCTTGAGGCACGAGTTACTGTGTTAACTCGTACTTTAAGAGACTTAAGTAGTAGTTTACCCCGACTTATGGAAGAGGCAGGTGTAATCATTTGTGATATCCGGAGGGGATATATTGAGGGCGGGGCAGCTGTTTTCAGTGTAAGACCGTACCTCAGGAGACTCAAGCTATAGTTTTGTTTAAGGTATATAAGAAGCAGGGGTAGTCAGTTGTATTATAAAAAATTTCTCCGTACCTATCTATCACACAGTGGCCCGTAAAAAGCCACAATTATCTTTTACAAGGATCAAACCTGATAAATGATTTGAGCTTCCTAGTTTTCTTGAATGATTTCACCTTTCACCAGGTTTTTTAAAGACATGTTCTAATATTGTTCCACTATCGCTTTCCAAAGTTATGCCCAGGTAAAATCTTTTCGATTTTAGGAGCTGATGATGATTCAGCTTCATTACTAGGAGGACTTCCATTAGCGTCTTCTCTATGCAGATTGTCTACACTGCAGTTTACTGAAATTTTATTGTGACCTGGAACCCCGCTTGCTTATTTCGGTTCTATTGTAACACGGCATTGCAGCTTGGGTGTTTTTATAGATTCTAGAACAAGGAATCTTTAAAAACACCCAAAAATTCGGTGTTTTGCATATTCGAACATGCAAAAATTCGAGTGCAATAGTTTAAACAGCCGAAAAGGTTTTGATTTTTGTGGGCTCTGGATACCGAAAAGCTGAAAAAAAATTCAGAGTTTATTTCTACACCCAGGAAGGCATCGATCCAAGATCGACATTTTTTCATATATTTAAAATAATTTTTTATTTATTTTTCGTTATCGCCCTAGTATCAAGCACACTATCCTATTCGTCCTTAAACCCCCTAGGCCAACTACAAAATATGTACTTAATTTTATCAACACGTGGACAATCTGTGCCTCCCAGAATTGCCAGTTGCCCAACAATATTTGCAACTAAATTAATTTATCAAAACTCAAGTAAACTTTTGCCGCAAATTAGAAATAAAATATTTACCAACTTCTACCCCCAGGCCTGGACGAGCCAAAGAAACACTCAAGAATCGGGTATTTAACTTTGAGTTTCGACCCTTGAAACAGTACTCCCCCCTCCCTTACTTGGTGTTTAATATTCAGTGCCACCGCCAGCATTTAAAATTCCCATTGACGTGAAACATTTCGCGGCGTAAAGCCTTTAAATCCGTAAACCATACCTCGAGATAGAGATTGTTTTACGGTCCTGTCGCAATTGGAAACGATACGACATCAAGAGGCTTCTCCACCGCAATGAGACGTTTTACTTGTGTATCACTCAGAGATGCTGTCACCCCTTAATTCCAGCGCAAAAAATTCAATTCGCAACATAAGACGCGGAGCATGAGTATCACGTCTTGCCTCCAAAGGGGGTATCTAAGAGGAGGAATCGCTTCTATTCCCTCCTTTCAGGTGGAACCAATAAATTAGCTCTGCGCGTCTCCTGTGGCTTTTGTTTTGCTAAGAAAGCCAGATTGCGTGAGGAATATTATTTTATAAGCACTTGCGGTGCAAAAGTCTAAATCCTTCGTCAAGTTAAAGGAGCTTTTGCAAAAAAAAAAAAAAGACAGACACAACATTGCTCGCCTTGTACATCAAAAAGTCATGAGTGCTGAATAATTCAAACTTGAGGTCTGTTTAAAAACAGAGACGTCATTTTTGATGCGGTTTTGGAAACTAATAAATGAGGAGAATATAAGGGTTTACACAGCAGCAAGAATAAGGATCTATATGACACATGAATAAAAGTTTCACGACAGACGCAAACTTTTATGAATTATCCTTACGATCCGCTTTTTTATGAGAAAACACAATCGATAGTTCAGACGAAATAGATGGATCAAGGATATAGGTCGTGTTATGGTGCCAATCTCCTTTTGTGGCATTAGGTTAATTGGATGGACTTGTGGCAATGTATTTTGTTTTTCACACAATCAACCGTGACAACTTTTGTATTGTCTATATGACATTCTATATGCCTGTAACTGAATGACACGACATTAAAGCAGATTGATACCGTTGAGGAGCTTAGAGGTGGCGAATTTCGCCGGTAACCAAAACCTTATTAACTTTGATGTCACTCACATCAGAGCTGATGGTTTTGGAAGGGCAATGGGGTGTTGATGATAAACAAGTTTTTGTCAGGATTTTATCCTTTAATAGCTTTGACCAATTTCGGGTTTATTAAACCTTAAAAATATGACTTATTATGATTTAGGGGATACACTTATGACCGAGTATCTTTAAGAGATCGGGACTTAACACTAACACATTGTTGCAGACCCTGAACTTCAAAACCGGATCTTTAAGTCATTAAAACCTTCTGATTGCTCCTGACTTGCAAATTGACATTATGTCAGTGAAGACTCCTTTTTCTGTAAACGAACAAATTTCTGTGAAATGAAATGTTCGAATGAATTCCTGGATTCGAGAAATTCCAGGCATTGTTTCGGAGAAAATATATAGAAAAGATTTCAGATATGATTCGCCCAACAACGATATCGACAGTAGTTTTGGAGAGTTTTGACAAATTGCATTTGACTTCAATGGAATGAGGAAAAACTAAATTCTTGTTGAGCAAAGATGGTTTTGAATGGTTTTGTGGTGTGTCGAATAACATAATCCTAGTACGAATATTTCTATAATGCAAAAAAGGAAACAAGGTATGAGGCTAAAAGGAATTTCGGCTAAAGGGGATTTTCGAAATCAAAATTGTAGTCAAAATTAGAAAAGGGTAGTTTTCGGTAGAAAACGAAAGCATTGCAAAAGCGTTTCGGAGGCACATTGCTCAGGTTCAAAATTGTGTCATATCTTGTTTGTCATACCATTCATACCCCTTCGGGTAGGGGTTAGAATATACCCGAGGTAAGGCATGCCTGTCGTAAGAGGCGACTAAAATCCACCCTCCGTATGCCGAGCGCGTAGCGCATACAAACTATGCAATGGACAAAACAAAATATATTATTACCCCAGGTGGCAATCCAGTTTCACTGACAAATCCACCATCTTCCTGGATTCTGGGGAGAGCCATTTATTGCTTATAAATCCCTTTTTGAAAAAATCAAGGGTGCCTCGATCTCCACCAGCTGGATCGAAGGTCTCCGGGAAAGGAAGTCCGCCGGCTAATCAGGACTCAGCGAAAATTAAATGCTTTCAAGCGGAAAACAACGAACTCCGTGCTAAGCTTAATGAAATGGAACGTCTCTACCATGAGCTTAAAAGCGAAGTAGATTCGTTACGCAAAGAAAATGAAGCCTTAAGGAACCCCCGTGGTACTATAGTATGCGAGGAAACGCCGAAACGTCAATGTGAATACCTGACGGACGAGGAAGAACTTGCACGCGAAACGAATCCGGTCTTTAGGAAAAGGCTTACCAAGAAACGAAAGGCCGGAACTTCACCCGAAGTATAAGCCGTGGAGCAAAAAGAAGAAACACCAGTCGTATCAAACAAAGCGACAGGAATACCCCAAGAAAAAAACCGCCGACCACCTGCAATAAATGTCGTTGGGATCGCGGACTACGGAAAGTTGCGAAACATCCTTAAATACTCTTGGGACGAAATATAACTTAACATCACTTCGAAACAACGTATGGAAAGTTAACGTCGATAACTCTGAAGCCTATCGGTCACTGTCACAAAAGTTAAATTTAGAGAAAATCCATCGCTGCGGGTTATCGCGAGGGGACTACACCCATCCTGTACCAAGGACGAAATAATACAAGACATTCAAGCCCAAGGCCTTAAAATTCTTGACGCCGTGGACATAATAAAGAAAGAGAAGCAACGTACGGAAGAAGGCAAAGATTCCGCTGTTGTCCGATGTGGCCTGCAAATTTTTATGCTTTCTTTTGATAGAACTGAAAATATTAACGAAATCTACAAAATTAAATCAATCCTTAACATCAAGGTAAAAATCGAGCCCAAGCGGAAGGGCAACAGGCTAGTTCCCCAATGTAAGCGATGCCAGGGTTTCCGACATACGCAAGCGTACTGCCAGAAAAAGCCGAGATGCGTAAAATGCGCCGGCGAACATCTCTCGACGGATTGCAATGTCAGCAGTCAGGCCCCCGCGGTTTGTGCCAATTGCAGGGGAAGTCACCCAGCGAGCTACCGAGGTTGCGAAATTGCCATTGAGTTGCAAAAACGACATGAAGCTCCAAAGAAAAATACTGAAAATAAGGGCCCAAGCCTAAAACCTCCTAAAGTAGATAAGCCAAAAACCCCTAAGTCGACTAGGGATAAGGGTTTGATTAAAGGCAAAATTCAAATAGCGCAAGAAAACGTCGCTGGTCCTAGTTCCCACCGGAGTCAAAAGGGAGAATCCACACTTGTTGGTCCAAGATCGTACGCTCAAGTCGCGTCACGTGAAAGTAAGCCACAATCGGCCGCATCAGATTCGGTCTCTCAAATTCTAGGCATGATTTTAGAAAAGTTTGAGCAACAGGCGAAACTTAATCAAGTAATATTCAACAAATTGAGCGAGCTCGAGTTTAAACCTCGAAAAACATTTAATCAAAAATCATGAATATGGGAAAGTCAATCAAAATAATTACATGGAATGCAAACGGCCTTTTGCAAAAAATTGACGAACTAGAAGTATTCCTACGGAAGAATAATGTAGACATATGCCTGATTTCGGAAACCCACTTTAAAAAGGGTTCAGAACGCAAAATAAAAGGTTACATTGACTATCACGCGCATCATCCTTCAGAAAATTCGAGAGGTGGATCCTCTCTCTACATTAAAGACTGCATAAAGCACTCCAAAAACGAAGAAATAGAACTTGACTCTATGCAAATAACCTCAGTCTCAGTAAAACTAAGTCACATAAATTACAACATCGCGACGAGCTATTTTCCTCCACAGTATCGGCTGGCAGATGAAAATCTTGCTCTGCTCTTTGATTCACTTGGGTCAAACTTTATCATCGGCGGGGACTTTAACGCGAAAAATACTTTTTGGGGCTCACGGTGCAATTCAACAAGAGGCAGAGCCCTCTTTAAAGCAAGTACAAAACGCGGCGTGATCTTCTTATCGACGGGAAAGCCAACATATTGGCCAACCGACAGAAATAAAATACCTGATCTCGTCGACTTCTTTATCGCCAAGGGGGTACCTCGTTACCTTACGAACGTAGAAGAACGCTTTGATCTCTGTTCAGATCACTCGGCAGTTCTTTTGAAAATCGGCGGAAGCCTAGCGAAAAAGAATAGAGCGCCTAGATTAACTAACAACAACACCGACTGGGACGGCTTTAGAAAATACTGCAAAGAAAACATAGCCTTAAATGTACCGCTCAAAACGCCACTTGAAATAGAAGAAGAATTAGATAAACTCGTGAGAGTTATTCAGAGCGCTGCGTGGAATAACACTTCTTTTCGGAGGTCCGAATTATCGAACAGCGGAACAATATATCCGCGAGAAATAGAAGAGCTAATATGCGAAAAGAGGAGAGCGCGCAAGAGATGGCAACGTTCGCGAGCACCCCCGGATAAGACAATCTTGAACCACCTTTCTAACAAACTAAAGCACGAACTTCAAGATTTTAAAAGTCGCGAGACTACTGCTTACCTCGAAAGTTTGACTGCCAATAAAGGTTCGAACTACTCTCTTTGGAAAGCAGTCAAGTCCGTTTAGAAGCCTATAGCACACTCTGCGCCATTAAGAAAAGCCAACGGCGAATGGGCAAGAGAAGACAAAGATAAAGCGGATTTATTTGCAGATTACCTAGAAGAAACATTTAAACCGTTTGACGGGGAACCGTTGGTCGAGGAGCTCAATCCTTATGCGGCACAAGATTATTATAGAATAAAAACCGTGTCTTTGGCTGAGCTTCGTCAAACGATAAATAATCTGAAAAACAACAAAGCCCCTGGCTACGACTTAATTACTAGCGAAATTCTAAAGGAACTACCGAAAAAAGCTTTGGTCAAGCTACTCTATATCATTAACGCTTCCATGAGAGTTTTATACGTTCCAAGGCAATGGAAAGTGGCCGAGGTCATAATGGTTCCGAAACCAGGAAAATGTCCGAACGACAAAAAGTCATACAGACCTATTTCGCTACTGCCGATAATAGCTAAGGTGTTCGAGAAACTATTGCTTAAAAAGTTGCAACCAATCATTGAAGAAAGACGATTGATTCCGGATCACCAATTCGGATTTAGAAAAAAACATTCAACAATCGACCAGGTCTATCGTATAACAAACGAAATCGAAAAAGCTCTGGAAGCGAAAAAGATATGTACTAGCGCTTTTCTCGACGTATCGCAAGCCTTCGACAAGGTATGGCACGAAGGCCTGAAGTACAAATTAAGGCTTTGCTTACCAGAAAAACTCTATAGAATCTTAGAGTCTTACCTTAAAGACAGAATCTTTCGCGTAAGGTACGAAAATGAGTACTCGGAATTCAAAGAGATAAATGCCGGTGTCCCGCAAGGAAGCGTTCTCGGCCCAATATTATTTTTGCTCTATACAAGAGACATACCCCACGATGAGGGAACAATTTTAGCTACGTTCGCAGACGACACTGCTATTCTCGCTATTGATACGACAGTTGAATTATCAACAGGGAAACTCCAGCGCGCTTTAGGCAAAATATGCGACTGGACGAAGAGCTGGCGAGTCGTCCTTAACGAGACTAAGTCAACGCATGATAACTTTTTACTTATAAAAAGATAAACAACAAACCTTTATTCATTAACTCGGTACAAATCCCGTTCTCAAATGAAGCGAAATATCTAGGAATGACTCTAGACGCAAAACTTAAATGGAAGCCGCAAGTTAAAAAGAAACGCGACGAGCTCGAAATCAAGTTAAGAGAAATGAATTGGCTTATCGGAAGATTTTCGAAACTAAGCATATATAACAAACTGCTTTTCTATAAGCAAGTGCTAAAACCATCTTGAACGTACGGTATACAACTCTGGGGTTGTACTAAACCAAGCAATATATCTATTTTAGAAACTTATCAAAATAAGACACTCAGAGCAATCGTTAATGCTCCATGGTACATAAGAAATAGCGATCAACACCGAGATCTAGGAATCGCAACCGTGTCTGACGAGGTAACAAACTTTGCTCGCAAACTTAGTACTCGTCTTCGCGGACACTGCAACAATGAAATTATTCGAACTTTGGATCAGACAAATCTTACGCGCCGACTACAACGAATGAGACCGTTAGATCTAGCAGCATAAGATGAAACCACATAAATTGACGGTATTGTATATTGTAGGTGCCTTCGTTGGAAGGCAGCCTGTCACACGCGATTACTACAGAAGCTTGAACTACTTGTTAAGGAAACTTAGCCTTAGTCTGACGGAAAATAGGAGGTTTTTTAGTGAGTAAGAATCTCACACTGCTATGAGCACGCGCGGCCGGTAGTCCTCGAAGTGCCTATGAAGGTTTTTCCTACCCACGGAAAAAAAAAATATCATTCATAGGACCTGTTTCCTTTGAGCACATCCTTGAACTCGCTCACTCTTAAAAGTAATAAATTTCTTTAGACAACCCTTTTTTCATTCGTCCTCACACAATAATGACAACTGAATGAATGATCTCTTCCTCCGCTCCTTGTATATCAAAACTTGCCAAAACACACATGTTGGACATTCATTATTTGTTATTTCGAAATGTCCCTTAAAAATTATTGCCACAAATCATTCTGTAAGCTAAAGTGATTCCATTATGACTCGAGATGATGGAAAAGGGTTAGCCTTTTCCGAAAAGAAAAAAAACTTTTCAAAATTCAAGCTACCCCAGCTCTCGATAAAAGATTGAAATTTCGTCAACGCAAAGCTATTATCCCATGAGCGCAAAAAAAAGGTTCATCCGCATCCCTTCTTCTATTTGTAGGGCAATTTTTTCGGTCAGCAAATTTCATCATTCGGAATTTGTAGTATATAATCAGTGATGAGGAAAAATGATAACGAAAACATGTGTCTGTAGAATGGATGACATTTCCGAGAGCTCCTACCTACACACATGAACTGGAGGCGTGTGACCATACGACTGTGTTTAAATAGGGAGCTGCAGAGATGAAGGGAAACTTTTTTTTTGCAAGTCAACAAAATAAGTCCTTTGCTACAGGAAAAGGAAATAAAAATTTTCACGTTCTAGGCAGGATCGCATTAATTGGCCCATGTGTCGACGTGTCATTGTAAACAGGATAACTTTGTCAATTATCATCGAAAAATACACAATTTATGTATGAAAATGGAAGCAAGCAGGCTCCTTTATGCAGGCACCTATGAGCCATGGCAGGTATCTATTTTTATCAGTTCAGGGAACAGCAGTAGGTTGCCTCGGATTGCTCGCTTCGGAGGCGGTGAAATGGAAAGAAGTGTGCTTATTTTTGTGCCCGAAATGCTTATCTGTCAATCAGACGAGGCATTGACATTGGCCATGGAAGGATAAGTAAGGCTAGCTAGTTGCTGTTTGTGTGTGTTTTTTACTCGAAGGAAACTTGAACTTTAAGATTGCTGATAGTGCACTGACTCCGAGTGACTTGGAAAATTTTGGAGAAAATAAAAGGTGTATTTTGGGATAATCCTTGTGGAAGAGCAGGGACAGTAGCTTATAGCTTTGATGAAACACTCTTTCTTATGAATCAAACACTGCAACAAAGGAATAGAGTTGAATGACTGGTGAAAAACGGATGACAGTGTGGGCTGTCACGAGTTTTATATTATGTTTTTTCGTGTGTTGGTGCAATTAAAAGGTTAAATTTAATCAAGAATCTGTTCAACCTTTAGCATATCCTCCAACAAGGCGTGATGCGGTTTTCTTTATGTTTTCTTGTAGTAGACAGGTCTGATTTCAAGGCGGGCTGACTAGTGTATAATTATAATCTGTAATCAGACATAGTTGCTGATGTAATCTACAGTCCAGGGCAGAGTCCATGGTCAAAAACACATAGTTAAGAAAAGCCAGACCAATCCATCTACCTGTCAGAAGACTTCCACCAGCAAAACCGTCAGAGGTCGACAAAATGATTTCGTGGCCACAAAAAAAGACGATTCGAACGAGAGCTCAAAGAGTCAATGGATATCATCTCCTAGGATAGCAGTATCCGACTCTCTGCTGCATGAATTTATCGCTGGACGATGATAAAGGGGACAAAGAAGGACCCTTTGAATCGACTGAATGATGTTACACGGAGGGATAAAACTCGAGTTTTTTTTTTCAATTTTATCCTGTTAAAAGACCGGGAAGATAAACTGTGGCTAGTTTATCGTTGTGAAATTTGGCCCGTTAAACGTGAGGGCCATTTACGGGGGAATGTGTCTAATATATTTGGGTGATGTCATGGTTGTGGCGAAAAAAGGAGGAACAACTTGAGAGAAGTTCACAATTTGTGGCGTTTAAACTAGATGACGAAGAGAACGCAACAGGAGAAAAAACCTTTTGTGTAATTTCGCGTCGACTGAAAGCAGGCTAAGCTGTCATCCCTCTTTAGAAATCAGCACTCGAATTTGAAACTTGCGTTTAAGGAGAAGCTTCAAGTGAATATCTGAAAGATAATTACGGAAATTAAGATTTCCGTGGACTCATAGCTTGCCTTTGCACTCATATCCTTAGGGTCTATGTACTTCTTTATACCCCATCCCATAGGATAGGAGGTTGATTCATAGTTTGGAATATAGAGAAATAATCACCGTAGACCCCCAAGACCTTAAGGGCGTATGATCGAGACCGAATTATAGGTCGAATGAGCCATGTCCGTCCGTCCGTCCGTTCGTCCGTCTGTCGGTATTTTTTAGGCCTTAAATTCTGTGTTAGGAACTTGACACTTGATATCTGTTCTTTCTACAGGTCACGAAGCAGTACAAGTGTAAAATTTTTTGAAATCCGCCCACTGACACGCCCACTTTACTTATAAGGTTGCTTAAGTGTATTGTGATTGGCATTTAAAAAAAAGTGAATACCGCCCCCTTGTAGGCGTGGTCATACTTAATATGCATTCTAATAAACGATTTTTATTTGATTTATTTGCTTTAAATCCTAAAAACTTGCCTTGTTAAATCTTCAGATATGTGTATAAGCTATCAACTCAAGTGTATAAATTTTCGCCACGCCCACTTTTGGGGGCGTTTTTAAATAAAAACCAAATTTTTATTGTGAAAATGCAGTCAACACGTGTATACCACTTCTGATAAAAAATATAAACAAAAATACGATGTTATTGAGATGGGGTGGATGACACGCCCCTTTCTTAGGGATGGAGGAGATTTTTAACTGAGAAATTCTAAATACAATTGAAGTTAAATGATGACAACCAAGATGTATGACACAATTCGGAGCTTGACAGTGGTCAACTGGGATGGGGTATCCAACGATTCGCCGAAGGGGATTGTAACCCTCCCACTAGTTTTTGTTGCATTTGGAATGTTCTTGGGCCAATAAGTTTACTTCAGATAGCTCGGTCTGCACCTACCTACCTCCACTTGCATACTTCAAGCTGGCTCAAGTCATTATCTACTTGTGGACATTGCCTAGGTCATTCCAAGACAGATTTGAAGACTATTCGGGCTACAACTTAAGTGTTCACTCGCTTTGTATCAATTATTGGTTTTTCCTATCCCTTTTTGATAACAGCGTTATGCTTAGTTTTGTCGTTAAACCCTTTAAAATCTCTCTACTTGCAGTAGCCGAGCTATGGCCCCTTTCGATTGAGAAGGTAGCCGAAAATAGATTATTAAGGAATCAATCATTTCTTTTCTATGCAACCACAGTTAAGGTGAGATCTATAACCTCATTTTTGGCCAAGCTACTCGGGTTCCTTATAAACCTTTTTTCATGATCTGTCAAGGATGTCTGTTAAAAATCTGCTTAGAGTGTACCCAAGCCATCGAAGCATCGATCGGTTCACTAGGATAAGTAGCAGCAGCTTAACATTGAGCGAGACTCTCACGATTGTTCACATCTCTTACTCTATCTACACGAGGCATAAAATCTTTACAATATCAAAGAGTTTACAGGGGGCAAGTGAAAATCAAAACCGAAAAAAAGTTATCCACCCAGCGAACTGCTCCAGAAAGCATATAAGATGCTTCTCCCGCCTCTGGCTAGGACATACAAACATCACACATGTCCACAAAATAACCAAAACCGATCCACCTCTCTGCCACTTCTGCAACAGGAACGACAGTTTAACAATCCAGCACATATTGTCCTCGACTGCGAAGAAATAAGGACACACGTTAGCCAACTGTCCAACAACAGGCTTACTTGAACTCATAAAGTCTCCATTACACATAAACATAGACACGGTCTTCAAGATTCCAAAATTAGTGAAATTATTCTCTAATTTATATATTTATAATTTCTAATTTATAATTTATATAGCATATAAGAAATTAACTACTAGATTAACACATTACGAATACGATTATCTACCTAGCCGATAACCCTAGTAGCTTGTTGCTAGGCTCCTAATATTAACATTGTAATTTACTTACTTTTTTTATAAATTATAATAAATAAAATAATAATAATAATCAAAACCGATTTTATGTTTAAAACCCCTGATTAAAATTGCTTTATAAATACTTAAATGAATCCAATGCCAATGTTAATTCTTTTTCAAATTACGGGAATTGCTTCTTAATTTTTTAAAAATTGTCATCCATGTTTATTTAATCCATAAATATTATCCATTCAGAGAGATTCCTATTTATTGAACTCAATTCGATTTAATCATCTCGGTGTTCTTATCATTAATTTTATACATAACACAACGAAATATTAGTGAATTCATGTATACAACCTTTGGTCAGCAGTTTAAAATATTTACAACCTGGACTTGTTTGCATTTATAACAAATGTGGTTTTGAAGTAATTTTTGAAATAAATGAAATCTTCCGGTAGAATGCGCCCGAATAATTTTGCAGTAAGTAAAAAGTTTAATAGCTCAAAATTAATTCAAATTTTCAATAGGATTTCAATAGGAGGAAAAAAAGTTGTTAATGGCACCCGGAAACATTAAATTTACTGAATTGTTGGTAACACCACATCATTTTTAACTCCCTCTTAAAGCATAATGGTTTTACGTTTCGGCATTGCAAACAATTATTTTCTATCTTTGGTCAAAAATGTTTCATTAAATTTTGAATAATAAAATATTTTGCGCGACCGTCTTTTTTATACAATTCAATTTATTCACAAACATAATATATTTTTCATATTGTAGGTACGCGCTCAGCTTTTGAAATACATAAATAAAAGCAGAGATATCGGCTAACTCTTACTTACCATAAATATTGAATTGCATATTTCTGAAAAACGGAATTCTCCAATTGTTTTCAAATCAAGCAACAAAAGCTGAAATGACATTAATTCATATTCATGTCAAAAATAAAATATTTTATTTGCGTGCCACAGATTGAAATGATCCAGAAACTAACCTTCTCAGAACAACGGGGACATTGTAATCTTTATACCAGATCCAGGGTATAAAACTTTTAGTACCTAGTTTTTGTAACACAGTGAAACAATCCCCATAGAGTTCAATCCCCTAAGAGATGATCAAGACCGAGAGGTAGATTGATGAATCCATGTCCGTTCGTGGTGGTAGACTCTCTACTTTTGGCTCTCAACCTTCCTGGAACATACACACAAGCCTACGCGGATGATGTCGCCGTTCTTTCTATGGCAGTTCAAACCTA
The DNA here is from genome assembly GCA_947623515.1 of Neoascia interrupta. Taxonomy (NCBI): domain Eukaryota; kingdom Metazoa; phylum Arthropoda; class Insecta; order Diptera; family Syrphidae; genus Neoascia; species Neoascia interrupta. The sequence goes on from OX392463.1 coordinate 4,059,728, forward strand.
CGGACTGTGTGCCCTCAGGTGCAGAAATCGCCAGACTTGATCGATGATTGGTGCACTAGGAAGGGGCTTTGAGTAAATCCTCTTAAAACCACGGTGAATGACTTTACAAGAAGGAGGAATGTCACTGGTCTGACTTACCTCGTGCTTAAAGGTGTCACTATCCCAATATCCGCTGAAGTTAAATATTTGGGAGTGATCCTAGATAGAAAACTTCTTTAATCCTAGCATGTTGAATCTAAAACCGATAAAGCACTGTCCACTTTCCGGCAGTGTAGAGACGCTTTTGGACAAGACATGGTGCCTATCCCCAAAAGGAGTCCTTTGGATCTATTCGGCCATGTTAAGACCACTGCTCTTGTACGCATCGGTTATTTAGTGGAACAGGCTTTTGCGGAAACGTGTTTCTGCCTCTTTTACCAAACTCCAAAGAATGGCTTGTCTTGGCTGCACAGGGGCTTTACCTATCACGCCGTGCTCTAATGAACCTCCCCCCCCCCCCCCCCCCTTTACATATTTATCATGGGGCTGTACGTTAAAAACCATTGTACGCCCAAAGAGAGGTGGTTGTTGGTACCACACTTATTGGAGCTTTGAAGAACTTATGCGAGAATTGTCCTCCGACCCCTGTCTTATGGACATGCCCTCTGACGCAATGGCACCAGAAATGCTTTTGCGACAAAACTACCACGTCGACTTTCCTCCGACTCTGAACCAGGGAAAAAATTCCATCGTATTTTCACATATGGGATGGAGTCTTGGATGGAGTCTTGGTAGAGCGGATGGACACCAACGCCCCGGCCCATAAAATCTTCGAATCCACACCGCAGGGACGACGCGGTAGAGGAGCACCGAGACTCAGGTGGCGCACGCAAGTGGAAGGGGCCCTCAGCCAACTTCGCGTGCGAAACTGGAGCTAGAGACAGAGCTGGCTGGCGAAGCTTGTTGGCTGAGGCCCAGGTCCACCCCGGACTGTAGCGCCACCTTAAGTAAGTAAGTAAGTAAGATGGAGTCTTGGTGTCTTGGGGTCTGGTGCTGGGGTCTTTGTGGAAAGCGAGAACATAACACTCTACTTTCCCTTAGTTTAATATGTGTCTGTCTTCCAAGCGGAGACTGTCGCTATCCTAACACTGTGCGCTAAATTGCGACTACCCGGTGTGTTTGCAGTGAGAGCCAAGCCGTCTAAATGCGTTGTTCAACGCTCTTACGTCGTCCAAGATAATGTTCGAACTCAAGAAAGCATTGAACTTAGTTGGAAGGCTAAGTACAGTAAATCTTGTGTGGGTCCAAGGATGATGAACTTGCTCGACAAGAGGTTTTCTCAGGACCCGAACACACGCTTGGTCCGCCTGCATCGCCACGTCTGCCTTTGGTGATGCTTGCGGGCTTTTCGTGAACATAGGTGTACAGGGTTCGTTGACGTAACTGCGATGGGTGCAAACAGACTAATCGAACACGCCGAGACATCTATAAGGGGTCTGCGTCTTTCCTCCAAGCTCTCAGGATAATCGACTGCAGGCTTCATGAAGGCGTCCATACAGGTAATTTCCGTACGGGTCACGTCCTTACGGGAAATCACCACCTGCCCTGCCTGTGGAAAGGACGACGATAAGTTACAACGGCCTTTAAAAATAAGCTAAGGAGCTGAAACTTAAAAGTTATTTTTCGTCTTAAAGGTTCTTAGCCCCAACTTCTTATCACAAAAATAAGCTCCAATACCTTGTCTTAATAATTATAAGGTCTTTTGAAATAAAATGCAATTTAAGGTTGTCAAGCCAATTGTATGCGCGGGTGTTAGCGGATTTGGCCAATTTTCACATTGTGCAACATAAGAATCAAACTGTGTGCCAAGTTTAAGCTCTATACCTAAAAACATGCTCTATACACACAATGATGCTGTAGAGAAGTATCTCAGTGATCAGGGATAGTATGACAAAAATCCTCTAAAAAGAGCCAAACTCCCCATCAGAAATGTGTTTCTAGTTTAAATTGCTATCGGGACAAGTAGTGCAGTTAAACTCTATCATTAATTCATTAAGTGATTCACGAAAAATGTTGGCCCTTTCCAGGTATTTTCCTAATACCATGAACAGAATAGTGATGTTAACGAGCTTTTTTTTTGAGTTTAAGCCCTTGCAGGTGATTTCCAACCACCATGAACATTTATATTGCTATCAAGCACGTTTTTCTGAATTGCTAAGCAGCACCGACGAAGTATACGAACGTGTCTTAGCTTAAGTGCAACAAAGCAGCGGGAGCAGACGGCGTAGCTTCCGAAATTTTTAAATCCGCTGGCGATGAGCTGGTTAGGAGCATGCACCAGCTCATCTGCAAGATATGGTCGGAAGAAGGCATGCCCGACGAATGGAACATCAACATTGTTTGCCCGATCCTGAAGAAAGGAGACCCTCTGAGTTGTGCCAACTACAGAGGCATCAGTCTTCTTAACATCGCAAACAAGAAGCCGTTTGTCAATAATCTGATAGGCACATATCAGTGTGGTTTTAGGCCAGGAAAGATCCACCATTGATCAAATATTCACACCACGGCTGATCTTGGAGAAAACCCAGGAATTCCAAATCGAAACACAACACCTCTTCATTGATTTCAAGGCCGCGTATGACAGCATCTATAGAGACGAGCTATATAGCGCAATGTCTAGTTTTGGCATCCCTGTCAAACTCGTCAGTCTGTGCAGGATCACGATGGAAATTTCACACTGTTCCGTCAAGGTCGGCAAAGACCTCACCGACCCCTTTGAAGTCTGAAACGGATTTAGAAAGGGCAATGCGCTGTCATGCGACTTCTTTAACATCATACTTGGGAGAGTTGCAATCTTACAAAAGTCCGTTCAACTACTCGCATACGCAGACGACATTGACATAATCGGTAGAACAAAGCGTGATGTCAGTGAAGCCTTCGTGAGTATTTGGACGGAAACGGCGAATATGGGCTTAGCAGTCAATGAGGGCAAAACCAAGTAGCTATATGCTGTCATCAAGAAAAGACACATAACACCGACGGCGACGTCTTGGACAAAACATCACCATTGACAGCTATAACTGTGAGATAGTTAGGGATTTTGTCTACCTGGGCTCCGCTATCAATTCAGGCAATGATACCAGCGCTGACATCAAACGAAGGATAACTCTTGCTAATCGCTGTTTCTTTGGGCTAAGAAAGCAATTGAGAGGCAAGGCCCTCTCTCGAGCAACTAAAGTGTCCATATATAAGACCCTCATCATCCCAGTCCTACCTTGCGGTGCAGAAGCATGGACGCTGTCAGAGGTGGATGAAAACACTTTAGGCTGCTTCGAGAGGAAAATTCTTCGGACGATTTATGGTCCCGTCTGCATAGACAGCGATAGTACAGCGTTACCGACCTAGCCAAAAGAGGCAAAACACAACGTCTACGATGGCTGGGCCATCTAGAGCGGATGGACACTAACGCTCCGGCCCGGAAAATCTTCAAATCCACACCGTAGGGACGGTGCGGTAGAGGAGCACCGAGACTCAGGTGGCGCACGCAAGTGGAAGGGGACCTCAGCCAACTTCGCGTGCGAAACTGGAGACGGCTAGCTAGAGAGAGAGCTGGCTGGCGAAGCTTCTTGGCTTTGGTCCAGGTCCACCCCGGACTGTAGCGCCGCCTTAAGTAAGTAAGTAAGCAGCTTTCGTAAATTTTCTAAGTATTTTGAGAAATAACAGGGTGTTTTTACATTCCTATAATCAAGTTGCCCTTATAACTTGAGCCACAAATTCACTGTCTGATTTTTCAAATTCACCTAAAAAAGGTCTTGTTAAATTGTTGATTTAATAACACCATACCAGGGGATAACCCCACCGCGTTTAAGGGCTGATTTAAGAAAAAAAAAGCTGTTGCTTCAAAGTAAAAGACTGCTTTTGTTCAGAAATTTCCCAGAAACTATCCATTTACGCCTTTTACCACAGTCCTGATAGTGTTCAAATTCAAAAGGATCCACCAGATTTGCCGGCTTTTGAATTCAAAAACGTATTATCTATGTGCTTTAGCGAATCCCATCCTTTTTAAAACATAACACATGTGTACACATCAATAAAGCTATAAAATAAAAGCCATATCCTGGCACAGGTAACTAGGACGTAGACAAGAACTAAAAGCTGTTTTTGCACGTGAAACAAGTACATTATAAAAGCAAAGTGATGCACATAGGATTATGGCTAAAGTGCACTTCAGTACGAGCCGACTATAGGGGGTTTTAGAGTTGTTTCTATTTGTGTTTGATGCTTCCAATAATGTTGAGTGGCAGGTGTTCGTTTCAGTCAACTAAAAAATGTATTTATTTTTTTAAGTTGAGTAGTAGGTAAAAAATATAAGGTAAAAAATCTTCAATTAGCACCGCGAATCAGAAATATTCGCTGCTGCAATGGGTTAAGATTTAATAAATCCTTCCAGGGTGAAAGCTATTGGTCGAATTCAGCAAGGATTTGTTGGTAGCCATAGAAGTGAAGAGGCCCGCCTCATAACATCTAGAGTTGAGCCTCCTCACTTCTTACAGCCTTTGACTTCTTCGACAGCCTTACATGGCATTTTCCTTTTAGTATTACGAAAAGTGACGTCTCTATCTCGCAGGTAATTTTCGAAACATAATCACTCTTTGTGATAAGAGTTGCCTCACCCCTCCACAATTTTCAACCTTATTTGACCAAGCAATAAACCTCATTTCTGCAATCATCTCAGAAGTAACAAAAGCGTGTAAGAGTAAGACCACTTTCAAAACATGTTGCCAATGATTAAAACACCCACCTCATATTTACAACAAAACATACAGCCACTACCAGATGTATTTACTTATTAAACTCACTTCAGTTTCCCGTGCTGACAAGATATTTCTCTTCCGAAATTTCAGAACTCGTGTCGTGTCCTAATCCTCTACCTACTTTAAAAAAAAATCAACAAAAACAAAATTTCGCTCTTTAGGAACACAAGTGCCATTAGCTATCGATAATTGCAGACATCATTATTCCTCGAAGTGCCATTTCAAAGCGAGAAACTTTTCACTTTCCGAAAAATAAATCCAAAAATAAAGTCCTTGACTGGCATATGCAAAATCTTTTCCTACAAGCCAAATAAAAGTATTACTCAAGCTCACATTCAATTTAAAAATTGAATTGAAATAGCTTTTTCCAATTAAGATATAGACTTCATCTTGTCATACAAGGATACCAAAATTCTTTGAACATTACGAGCTTATCTCTGAAATTTAAAACTGTTTTCCGACTGACAGAGGGACTCATTCGAATCCCCTTTTGGGTATCGATTCAATTAGCTCGTTTACAAATTTCACAAAAATCTTTTCGATATGGACAGGGTGAAGGAGAGAAAAAAAGCGGACAGGTCTTGAGTTTTGTGCGGAGCGGTTCGCAATTTTTAGGAAACCGAGGGACATTTATTTTTATAAAAAAAAAAAACCGCATTAATATTGCAATTCGGCTCAAAAGATCTTTTGAGCTTCCAGAAAGTGAAAGATATTAACATTCTTTAAGGTTGTTCCACACAAAGTCTTGTGTTCCAGCCAGTTTTAGGGAGACGCCTTTAGAAAAAAAAATAAAACGGCGATTGCGGCTTAAGTTTCCGCTTTTAACAACCCTGTTTGAATAACCACACTAGAAAATGCCTAAAGTGTGTCAATTTACAAGACTTTGTAATTATGAGGATCTCCAATATTTCGTTCGCAATAAATCAATTGATTGATGTGGGCGATGGCACTAGTCTGCTTTAACCAGATATTGACGCCTTTTCATATATTGGAAGAACCGGTCAACACGGTCCGATTGGCGCTTTCGCTCAAATTGGAATAGGAATAGGAATAGGAATAGGAATAGGAATAGGAATAGGAATAGGAATAGGAATAGGAATAGGAATAGGAATAGGAATAGGAATAGGAATAGGAATAGGAATAGGAATAGGAATAGGAATAGGAATAGGAATAGGAATAGGAATAGGAATAGGAATAGGAATAGGAATAGGAATAGGAATAGGAATAGGAATAGGAATAGGAATAGGAATAGGAATAGGAATAGGAATAGGAATAGGAATAGGAATAGGAATAGGAATAGGAATAGGAATAGGAATAGGAATAGGAATAGGAATATGAATAGGAATAGGAATAGGAATAGGAATAGGAATAGGAAAAGGAATAGGAATAGTGTTACACTTCTTCTTCGCGTAGAGTAAATAAACCGAAGGTGCGACGACGATGCGCTCGCTCCGATAACAGATGACTATTGGGTAATTCTACGCGAGATAAGATGCTTCAATGATTTTGGTACGTAGATTTAAATGGCCGCCAGCTGTTTTATGAGTAAAACAACAAAACTTTGGGTATAGCTGAAAATGATTTGGTCCGATAAGAAGAGTAACACAATCGTCTTAGGTTAAACGGCCAGAGATGAACGAAGGCGGTATATTAACGGTTTATTAACTGAAACTAAAAGAATTGGCCGATGAATCACTCGAAACAAAAGAAACCACGCAAAGAAAAGGAATGGCCGAATGAAAGCACAGTTTAAAAATTGTAGAAATATCGCCGCAAGGGTAGAATGGCTCACTATATATTAACTCGTCCCGAATGCAAAAAAGGTGAAAAGTAAAAGGGTCGCGCGTCCCTTTTGCTACGGATTTTTCCCCAACGAAAGTCTACCAGTCAACTATTTCTTCCTCACAAAACACAAACGCAATCATAAAACACTCTACTTAGCTTTTCCTCTTTCTCCGTTTCGTTCCTTTTCCCTTTTCCTTTCTATTACTCGTACACTGCGTCCTTTCTCCTGGATCTTTTTGCTTCCTTAGTATTTCCTCTGGATCTTTTTCCTAAAATTAAATCTTTTCCTTCAGCTCTCTTTTCCTTTAAAACCTCCTCCAAACTTGCTCGGTCAACCAGAAGTGTTTTACCCTAGTTTGGCTTGGCTTTTTCACAAACAAACAATGTCTCATTCACGCACACATTCATCCAATCCTCTCATTCCGGTACAGTGGTTATCGGTCATGGCGTTTCAAGCCAAGCTTAGCTCTTTGCTGGGCATGCTTGCCTTTATTGAACCCCAGCTGCATTCCTCTCATGCAAAAATTCGTACCAGTTGCCCCCACTGCGAATTCTCGGGTAGAATTCAAGCCGTGCCGAAAAGAGAGCATTCAGTGATCCATATCAATTAATAAAGGAGAATAGTGTTATACATTTTAATAAGGAGAACGAAGAAGAAACTACCATACGCAACACGCGATATACTACATTACCCTAGTGGACTTTCGCGCGGATTTGGGGGAGAGGACTCTATCTATAGTAAGCCATTCTTTACACTGTTATGATCTCTCTTAGGATGGGCCCCCGGCCATTGATGTTCTTCGCTCAAGGTGGATGTATGAATTAGGTCAATCTCTCTTAATAATTTATCCGCAGTGTTTTGTTGGTGGTAGTGGTGCTCAAGTGTTGGACTCTTTGGTGTTTGAGCTCATGGTCGTAACTCATTGTTTCTTCAAATAAACTAGAGTCTCCAGATCCTTCATCTGGATTTAAGCTGACTAGCGCGTTGGGAGCGTCCTGACCGTCCGTCTTGCTCTAAGGAACCTGTATGGAAGAAAAGAGGGAACACAAGTGGAAAAGAAAGACGGGGAAGCCCAAAAAGTGAATAGGAAGGAGGGGACCAAAAGGACGGGCAAAGAGCTTCTTTGTTGCGCGAATTTTGACCGCAACAATAGGAATAGGAATAGGAATAGGAATAGGAATAGGAATAGGAATAGGAATAGTAATAGGAATAGGAATAGGAATAGGAATAGGAATAGGAATAGGAATAGGAATAGGAATAGGAACAGGAATAGGAATAGGAATAGGAATAGGAATAGGAATAGGAATAGGAATAGGAAAAGGAAGAGGAAGAGGAATAGGAACAGGAATAGGAACATGAACAGGAATAGGAATAGGAATGGGAATAGAAATAGGAATACCAATAGGAATAGGAATAACAATAGGAATGGTAAGAGGCATTGGAATAGGAATAAGAAAAGAATACTAGCAGGAGCATGCGTTGGAGTATGCTTTTATAGGAATGCAATGATATTGGATTTTGGACTATTTTTTAAGGCAACAATCCTAGGATGTTATGTTAAAACATGAATTAAACTTCCCCCATCGAAAAAAAGCCTACAAATATTTAAATTCATTAAGTCATCCCTTGAGTTCCACCAAAAAGTCTCCTCTTTTCATAGGAACACGGACTGTTTGAGTCAAAGCATAAATCCCCCGCAAAGGATTTCCTTTCATTGAAAATTTCCCCAATTAATTTTATTTCACCAAATTTATCTTTAAGGAGAATTCCAAAGATTTTTATCATGTAATTGATCAAAGTCCACCAAGGACACTGCAGGACCATCCTCCAAGCTCTATTTTTGTCTAGTCCAAAATCAATAAAAACAAGGTGTTGGTTGGGGGATGGTAAATCGATTCTTTCGTGGAATTTACACACTTTTCGACAGAGTCCCTGAATGATAAATGGGAATTCCTCCATAAGCCTATGTTTTTGTGTTCCTTGACACTCATTAGGTTTATAATCTTCTAACGAATACAAATGCTTAACAAATAAATCAAAGGACCCGGCGTGTTTCTCTTTCGAGATGATTTTTTATTGGAGCGGGTTGTTTTTAAGAGCCTTGACAATGCGTTGCGTTATTATGTGTTATTTTTGGAAGATACAAGGTTTTGTGTTGCGCAAAATTGACCCTTCGAGCGCGGTGAGATTTAAAGAATCTCTCAAATTGCTGTGGAAGCTGTAGACGATTCCTTGAATGGTACTTGTCGCAATGGATAACAATTTTGAATGAAATTCCAGCCGTTTACTTGGGAATGAATTCAATTCGCACAATGGGTTCTTAAATTCTATTAACGCTACGCATTATCGTGCTATTTTAGTCTTCCGTCAGCTAAAAAAAAAACACTTCTGGCTATATTTTGCGGCAGAAGTGGTTTCTGTATGGAACAAATGGTCCACGATTTTTGCTTTAATGAATGCTTCAAAAAAAAAAAACTGAGGACCAATCGAAAGTTCCCTCGCAAAAATTTCCTATAAATAACCGACAAAGTAGATCGGTAAATACTTCAAATATTTCTTTTATTTTGTTTACATTATTGGCTCCGTCGTCGTCCTTTTGATTTAGCTCGCTGAGTGAATCACTTAACATTCGAGGAGATATTACATAACTTACTTCTTGAGAGACTTAAAATAGCGCGAGGCCCCCACTAAAATATTCAAATTTTCAAACTCAATTTGCATTTTTTTCGGGAACGTACCATTTCTTCGAATTGACATCACGAGTGTCTCTTCATTTGAAAACCAAATTGTTGTTTGATGAATCATTATGGCACAATGAATGGGAAGGAGACAGTCCTTCGTTTCTTAATGTTGATAAATGCTGACTACACAGAACTTCGGAAACAAAGGGTGCCTATCTAAATAGGTTTAAACTGTTACAAGGTCCTGGGAATTACTTCATTTGAAACGTGGGAAATTTCGCGATTTCCTTTATTAGTTTTGCGGTTTAAGAGCACGCTTTAACGGTGTCTCGTTAAGTCCTTGCTAATGTAACCCATTAAATTTGTAACAGAAAACGTTTCTCGGCGGTTGGTGGAGCTAGAGGAAACATGGAAATCATCAAAGTGAAATAATTGTTTTTGTTATATTTTTCCAGATAGTTCGACTGTAAAAATGGACATAATGAAAGTTAAACTTTGTTTAATAAAAAAAGGCATCCTTGTTTGAATAAAACTGACTTTGACAGGAATAATATTTGAGTGAGATCGAGTTTTTGGGCGTTTATTGTTGCAGGCAAAAATTATGCAACGCAGATTTCTGATGAAATTTTTAATGGAATTGAGTACAGTTTTCCAACAACCTAAAATGGTGCAGTAGCAATCCAGAGAAGCACTTAATATGCATCAGTCATTTCGTCAGCAGTTGGTTACGTTTCAAAATAAAGAAAGAGTTTGTTTGAATTTGCCTTAACTCTGGGAAACTTTTTTTACTTAGAAACCAAATGGTACCGGCACTTTTCCTCTCTTCCATCTGATAAATATATCTCCAAGCCCTTTCTTCCCAAGTTGATTGTTATTTAATATTCCCTGTTTTCAATTTGAAATGAAAATCAGTTCAATGGGTCCTGTTTTACCTTCTCGTAAAAAGAGTCCTTAATTTCACTCAGGTCCTACCTCTTTGTAACCATGCGGCTTGTATCCACTTGACTTCCAACTGTCACATCAAGAGAATTCAATTTATTTTTAATGAATCAATAAAATGCTAAGTGGCCCTGAGCTCTCGTACCTTTCACTTAGGTTTGTGCCTTTCACCAGAATGTGCCACTTACCATTATCTTTCGAATACAACTTTTAGGCAACACTTACTTGTTTGTGTTGCCACCCGTACATTCCATTCCGACAATCTATAAGATGATTATCTTAAGTTAGGCTCCCACGCTTATTAAGATTCCGACTACATCCTTCCCCTCCTGATGGAATTCGAAGAAAATCGAGCCTAGTTTTGTGCCACAAAATCCCTTACAATATATACGTTTCCCCCCTGCTTAAGTGCCATCATTAAATACACATAAAGAGCATCAGGCTCCTGCAAAACATGCTACATAACATCCTGTGAACGTATTCCGACGGACTCTCCCCACAATATGCTTAGTGCGACATCTCATTACTTCAAATTACTTCTTATTGAATTTCTATTTATATGTAGATCAGCTTTTTCCACACACAAGGACTTGCGACTATTTTATTCCTGACCCATCGCCGTACAAAGGAACTGCTTGCGCTGCATAGTGTGTTTGTGTACCTCGGCTTCGACCCAAAATGAACACGTACAACAATAATAAAGTTTTTTTCCTGTGCCAACTTTCATCGTTCCATTAGGGACGGCGAAAGCATCTGCGGAGTTGGGTCCTTCGTCCTAGATACGCTGTGTTGTGTATCCCCCCTCATCATATGTTAACACATGTGTGAACGCGATATTTTTATGCCAAGCTACCCTTTCGTGCATCAGAAAAAAAAGAGAGAAGAATTATCGACCCAGCCTTTGGGCAGGAATGCCCCAGCTAATGGAACCAATTTCATGTTGGTTTTCAATAAACGACTAGATCGGATGTGTACCGTAATTAAATTTCCCAGGAACTCAATTTGGTTTATATTATTTTCTCGAATCCTTGTTGATATTTATCGAAGATTTTTCAAATTAAAATTTAATAGCTTTTTATGCGTCCGAAACGAGCTGTTGGAAAAGGCAAATTTTCCCACAATCAATGGCTGATGCCAGCATAAAATGGAAAGTTGATGTTCCTTAAGGAGGCAGGCGCCTCATTCGATGGGATATTAGTTGAACCAAAGTCGCTTTCAATGCGATACCTACGTCACACGATACGATCGTACGTAAATTACACCTTTGGTGTATTTTTGTCAAATATACTCGTTAAGGATCTTAAATGGGTATCGATTTAGGGTCCCACCTGACAATTGACTGGAATTGATTGCCATCGATACAGCAGACTCTTGTCGTCATCGAGGTGGGAGGATTCCGATAAAAAGAACAAACGAAGGGAAATATTCATTTTTTTACTGAAAAGCCATTTAGCTGAGAGTCTAAAAGAAGCCTAAGCATCAGTGAGTGGGTACTTAATGTTTAATTAAGGGAAAACGAAAAGCCTACTCGCGAGCCCATTGGAAAACTCATGTGAAGTCTGTCTGCCTTTTCGATTGCCTCTTTTTACTTATTTTAAACATAAGAGTGTCTGTCTTTTTTTTTGTCTTTTCACCAACTCGAGGAATTACGCAAGTCTCCGGCATATAAATCGAGGCAAAGGTGCACGTGCTTCTGCGACTTTCAAACTAGAAAATACAAACTCCTGAAAACTTAAACATTTTAGTGGGTTTTCGAAGGTCGAGAATCCTTAACTGGAAATGAATGGCGCAAAGGATTACATGACAATTTAATGGTAGACACGTGAATGAAATTAGATATTTAGATGGGTTTGTTTAGGCTTTGGTTGAGTTTGAGTAAAGTTATACATTATCAGGACATAGAAATGCTGATAATAAAAATCCAAAAGAGCTTCAAAAGGTCGATGAAAGTAAGAAGCATTTATGGCTACAAAGACAAAAAAAATTATGAAGGAAACTGCACGAAAAAAAAGTTGTCAAAAGGTTGGACATGCCTCCGTTTAATGGGGCACATTTATTGCTCTAGAAATTGCCATATCAATTTACAAAAGCAAGTCTTTGAGGCTTAAAAGGTTTCAGCGTGATTTAAGCGTGTTTCGTTTTTCTCCAGCTCTCAAAAGGAGTTTCCCAAAGCGATAATTTGATACCTAACAGGTGATTGTTATACTCTCATAACGTTTTTTGAACCGACTTGACTTTCGAAGAGAGTCGAATGGATCAAAGACCGAAAAACTGCAGCAGTATTACAATTTTTCATAAAATTTTTTCATCATTGTCTTCCTTGTTTCCTAAATTTGCAGTCGATAGCTCGCGGTATTGGTATCCAGACTTCTTCCTTTTGATAAGAGTCTCTCCCGTGATTTTGCTTTCAATTGTTTTTCTAAGGAATTTGTTCTCTTATAGGAAACCATAGGAAGAGTTGTCACTCAATATAAGCATCATTATAATGTGATGTAGCGACGAGACGTTAAAAGACATGCAGGTGTCGCTGAATGCACCAAATGTTTTAGGAACACATCCGCGCGATTTGCTAAACGAACACACTCAACTGTCATTCCGGTCAGCTGACAGCAAACGGCTGTTCGAAGCTCAAATTTCGATATCGAATTAACCTCCCAGGGAAAAGTACCAATCGAAAATTACCAGAGGGGAAATACAGAAAATGCAACAAACCGCTGAACTTGTATAAATACACGGATAACAGGTTCGTACAGCACGCTTATATTTGACACTTTTACTTTTGAAAATCGAGAGTTAAGTCAAAAGTGATTGAATTGAAACAAATTGTAAAATTCTAAGTAGTTAAGAGCAAAAAGTCTCCGCAGATAGGCTCGTTAATATTAATGTTAACTTGTTATTTTAATTACCTGCTAATAAATAACAATAATAAAAATAAGTAGTGAAGTTGAATTAAGTGTGATTTGAATTGAATTTGAGTTTTATTCAACGAATACCAGACAAAAGAACATTACAATAATGTATCCTGACGATGTTCGCCTGGCAGAGTTCGAAATGACCATGCGGCCAACCACTAAAATTTTTTACTTTTTGCAAAAAATTCTTTTATTTTTTTTTAATATGGGTTTCTATAATTCTGATCTTAATTTGGCATAACAAAATTCTGCTTTCGAAAATCAGCCACACAAAACCACAGTAATGAAAGCAATCATCATCATCATTTTTGAATGCCGCTTACCCTTTAAAAGGTTCGCGGAGCGAGGGTGGCTAAATGGTCCTTCCATCTCGATCCTCCGCCACCAACTTAAGAGACTCCGGCGCAATCCCCAGGTGGGACTCTGAGAGGTTATTTACCTGATCCCACCACCTGTTTCTTGGCCTACCAGGGGCGCGACGCGCTCGCATCTCGGTTGCATGACCTGTCTAGGAAGTCTGTCAGGGGGTATGCGAACAACGTGTCCAAACCATGGAACATCGATCGCTCCACTCGGAGAAGTAGCTGCTCAACATTAAGAGTCCTAGGAATACTGACGTTTCTCACTCTGTCCCTTGGAGTAACACCAGCAACGCACCTCAGGAATCTCATTTCGGCAGCTTGTACCCGCGATCTAATTCTTTCGATTATTACCCAAATTTCATGACCATAGATGAGGGTCGGAACGAACACTGAATTAAGCACTGAGATCTTTGCTTTCACATCAAGCTCAGCTTTCCTGATGACGGGCCGGCGCAGCTCCTTTACTATTGCTCCAGCTTGGCCAATTCTGCAGGACAACTCAGTATCACTCCTCCCATCTTTCGTGAAAAAGACCCCGAGATACTTAAACTTCTCCACCTGTTTTAATGGAACTCCATTTATGTGCAGGGTACACTGCACAGATGTTCGGGAAACAACCATCACTTCCGATTTGTTCACGTTTACTTTCATCCCAGCATCACCACAGATGGCTGCAAACCTATCCAGTGCTCGTTGAAGTTCCTCTTTGGATGATGCAAGGATGACCAAATCATCTGCAAAAAGCAGATGGCTCATCCTGATGCCAGCCAATTCGAAACATTGCTCGCATAGACTGCGCTTCACCATCCAGTCCATATACGCTATGAAAAGAAGCGGCGGCAGAACACAGCCCTGGCGAAGTCCAACGCGCACATCAAAAGGACGGGATTTGACTCCATTTATCCATACACAGCTTCTGCAGTTTTCATACAAAGACTGGATGGCTCTCAGAAGAGGCCCATTCAGCGCATAGTCCTCCAAAACTGTCCAGAGTGTATCCCGAGGGACTCGCTCATACGCCTTTTCCAGATCTACAAAACACGGATAGACCGGTTTGGTATCTTCAGTGCCCTGTTGGAGGTTGAGCAACTCCGAAAAGTGCTCTCTCCATCTGCGCAAGACATCGCTCTCATTTGAAAGAAGTGTACCGTCCTTGGATTTAACCCCTTGAATGATATTTAACTTCCTTTCTCTGAGCCGGCGAATGGTCTGCCAAAATATCTTGTTTGCAGATCTGTAATCGTGCTCCAACTTCTCGCCGAACTTTTTCCATGACTGTTCCTTGGCTGTTCTGACTGCCAGATTGGAAGTCCTTCGCGCCTCATTGTACCGGGCTCGAGAAGTTGAGTTTCTACATTGGATCCACCCAATGTAGGCTCTCTTCTTCTCTCTGATGGCTTCTTGAACTCCAGGCGTTTTAAACCAAGCAGTTCTTTTCTCACCACCAGCCGCTACCCTAAGCCGCTTCACTCCACAAACATTTCCTGCAGAGGCAATGACTGCCGATGAAAACAGCTGCCATTCCTCCTCTACATTCAAAAGGTCAGTTGGAATTTGTGCAAACTTCTCCGAAACATGCTGTGCAAAACGCTCCCTGAAGTCAGAGTCAGCATCCTGCAACCTTTCCCACCGTATGTGGGTCACCAGTCCTGGTTTTCGCCTGGGTGGCAAAGGAATTCTGTCACTGAAAAACAATTTACACAGCACTAAGTGGTGATCAGTTGACAACTCAGGTCTCCTGAAAACTCGAACATCACAAATCATTCTTTGAACAACGATGGTACAAAAAAGAAATCAATCAGTGACTTCTGATTTAAACTGTGCTTGTACCATGTGTATTTTTGAATGTCTTTGTGTGGGAAAAAGGTATTCATGATGGACAAGCCATATGCACAGCAAAAGTCCAACAACTTCCCTCCGTTCCTGTTTTGATCCGGGTCACCGTGCCTCACCCACATGTGCATTAAAGTCACCCATCAGGAGAAAGAAGTCCATTTCTGCCACTCTGTCCAGGGCAGCATCAACTTGCCCTGGCAACATCAACTTGAATTGGTAAATAAACCTGAACTATAGCCAGAGTCGATCGTTCAAGCTTAAGCTTTCAGATCAGAATCCTTCCCCCTGACGGAATGACATCGAATACATTTTCTGTCAACCGGGGGCTTGTGAGTATCCCCACACCCGCCTGTGCAGACATGTGATTTGGGACGCCAGACCAGAAGAGCTTTCACCCATCCTCGAAGTCTTTGGTTCCAGAACCCTTCCACTTAGTTGAGGAGATGCCAGTTGCATCGAGCTGATACTTTTTGGCCTCCTCAACCAGTTCAAGTTCCTTCCTCGATAGCGACGAGACATTCCACGTGCCACTTTTGAGTTGGTGCCGTTGTCGATTTGTAGAGTTTCCACCTAAGCCCTCATCTTTGAGCAAAAGAGAAAGGCGTTACTTAAACCTCCTAGAGCCGGGATACAAGCTGACATACTAACATGGAACACCGGTGAAGAAGCCAACAGTATTACTCCTTCCATGGTCACGCTTTTGTCCTGAATGCATCCAGAAGCCTTACAAAGATATGGAATTCACCATTTCCCAACATATTTTTGAACAAAAATCTTAGACCTCTATCCGCTCGAGCTTCTCGCAAGGAATAATCTTGCCTTTCCGAAAAATTAATCGATCCTTTCTGTACCGATGGATCAAAGACAAGCGGCGTTTTTGACGGGGCGTTTTCTCAGATATTCTTAATCTGAGAACCTCCATCCACCTCTCTTATGTAGTGTTTTTAAAGCTGAAATCCTGTGATAAGACCATTACAGGAGACGACGAGATCGCCGTATATACCGACGGCTCTAAGATGGACGTCGGAACCGGTGCGGGCATTTTCTGTGGAGATTTGGGTCTAGGTAAATCTTTCCGAATCAATGACGACTGCAGCATTTTTCAGGCGGAGCTGGCAGCCATAATCGAAGCTGCCTCCGAGCTGAAGAAATACGGCCCCGCAAACAAGACCATCACCATATACTCTGATAGCCAAGCGGCAATTAAAGCCTTGGTAAAGTCAAGGGCTGTGAAACTATGCAGGGAAATTCCGGACGAGTTATCACTTGGCAACACTGTAACTGTGTGTTGGGTGCCAGGTCACACCGATATATCGGGAAACGAAGAAGCGGACAAGCTTGCGAGATTTGGGTCTGGAATGAATGCATCTCTAGCCCTCAAATCCATAAGAGTCCCGCTGAGTTCGATAGCACGTAGGTTAGAAACTGAATCCTTGAGTAGAACCAATCTACGTTGGACAGAACTTGATACGTGCAGACACACAAGGGAGCTATGGCCAGCGGTAAACAAAAAGAGATCACTATTTTTGATCGGACTAGCCCGCAGGAACATCCGAGTACTCACGGGAATCCTCACGGGGCACTGCGCTGTGGGTCTACACGCTGAGCGGCTAGGCATACCGCATAACGATTACTGCAGAAGCTGCAGGGACGTTGAAGAAATTGAATCTGTTCGTCATCTGCTCTGCGAATGCCCAGCCCTAAACAGCATCAGGCGTAGTATCCTCGGCAGCTACTTCTTCAACGAGCTCGAAGATCTAAATAATGTAGATCTAAAGGACCTCCTAAGATTTGTACACAAATCTGGATGGGTCCAAGAGGGCGGAACTCTGAGCTTCTAACAGCGGTCTATTTCTGTTTTCGTTCCAGGTATTAAGAAGGTTCCCAATGGACACAATGGACCCAACTGCTGGTCTAAGTGAAGCCGTGACTATTGTCAAAAGGGCATCTATCAACCTAACCTAACCTAACCTAAAGCTGAAATCATGGCGATAAAGGAACTATTGTCCTGGCATGAGAATAAACTGATATCATCCAAGGATATATGAATCTTTCCAAACAGTCAGACGGCCATCAAGTGCCTTTTTAGAGTCTCTATAAGCTCGAAAGTTACCCTTGCACTGACGAACAGCTTTGAGCAAGATGTCAGAGCCGTTATAAAATTTTATGCTTTTTGACGGGCTCTTTTTGAGTTCTGGAAAATTTATTTTTTTGGTTTGGTTTCACCTTTCATAACTTTTGAAATTGTCCATCTCCCAGCACTTTAGTACGCCCAGCTTGCGGAGGATTCGTAGGCCGCACCGTGCTGGATCATTTTGGTACCAAACACTGCGTAGATGGCTCAAACGAGTCGCCTCGTTAGTCGTTTATCACACATCCAAGGGAGCACGCAGCCTTGGTTGTATACTGGTTCCAAATTTTTTGGTTTTTTACAGATATATGACGAACTTTGCGTCAGATTGTTCGGCGTGCGAATAATGAAAAGCACCAGGATGAAAAGCAGGATGGACACCAACGCTCTGACCTGGAAACCCTGAAACCAAAATCACTGAACCCGAAACCACCAAGACTCAGGTGGTGCATGCAAGTTGAAGGGGACCTATACCAACTTTGGCTTCGTTAGCTTGTTGAATGAGGCTCAGTATACTTCAGACATTCACAATGGCAAGACAGCTCTTAGTTTTGTTATCTGGAATTTTGTTATCAAAAATTTCGCACTTCTTCCCCTGGAGCCATGATTCCCAAATAAAAGAAATATACTCACAGTCCTTGAACTAAGAACATCGTGTTATCCGATCACTAATAGTTCTCCAACTTCTAGACGTCCGGCTTGTCCTTTTCCAATGATACTTCTTAAGCTTTTCAAATAATCTAGAAAGCTGTCTTATTCAATATTTGCTGATGACAAACACATGCTCTACACGAGCAGACTATGCACCTTCTTACAAATTCTAATTCAAAAACTTTTTCCTGGTTTTCTAGGTTCTTGTGTTTTGAAAAGCGGTCTTAAGGGTTGAAGATTACGAAGGTCCTTAGCTCGTTAAGGTCAAACAACTTAGACTAACCCCAGATTCATTTTATTCCAGTATCAGCAAATTTCTCCTCAACCCAGTGTACCCTATGCAGTGAAAAACTGGCTCCAAGTGAAACGGTCTGAGCTGCAAGAAACTAAATTAATTAAAGGGAAGGGGACAAAACACGCTATAGAACGAAAGAAGTCCACCCAAAAAGTTTCCAAACATTGACATGCTATTTACGAACGTTAACAATTCAGAAAGCATTTTTTACTTGGTCCAATTTTATATCTTCAGACGTTTCATGTTTTGTGAAGGAGTTTCAATGCAAGTTCCTAGAAATCTTAACGTCTTTGAAATGCTATTGTAAAACGATTATTTCTTTGAGACTTGGGAAATCTCGAAAACGTCTTTCATAGCGTGCAATTACCTTGTAATTAGCTTTTTCAATTCCTTAGGAACCTTTTACGCCTATTCGATAGCAAAGAGTCGCTCTGCAAAAGGATTCTCAGAAAAATTCTTCATCACATCTCTATTTTCAGTCTAGTCAAAGAGATGTGCGTTGCGTCATTTTAAAATGCAAAAATATCCTTTTAACCCACACGGAATTATGTCATACCTAAATGCATGAATTGTAAATGTTCAAGGATATACCTTTGGATGGCCCCTCGTCACATCACAGACCCCCTCCCACAGGAGGGTAGGCCGCACACGTGCTCCTCTCCGACACAAGTCCACAAAAACCACAGAGTTTTTAATTATTATCCCGGCCAGAGAAGCCTCTCTGACAACATGGCTCGGTTCATTTTGGACAGCATTGATAAATAAGCTGCGGAGCCAAAGTTTGTGATTAATTTGTGTTTTGTTGCTGTCACCAGTAATCCAAACTATTTCAATCAGAGTGAAATATAAGGGTCCGGCCTAGAGTATCCGGGTCGAATCAATTAGCCAAATGAATAATGATTTTGCGAGAGTTTTTTTTTCTCTCTCACAACAGTCCGACAACGTGACGCTACCTGACTAACTCTTGTGCATACAAAGGACTTGATTAACATGACCATCTATTTTGAAATTGACCCTTAGTCCTTTTTCTCGCCGAAACAAAAAACGTAGTAGCGTTCTGATTTTCCTTTACAGCTCACTTATCACGCCCGAGTCATTAACAAGATTTAAGCAAAGATGTCGTCTCGTTGTGACGCCTTGTTCTACCCCAAAGGCTACATCTTAAGCCCGGAGTTATTTACGAGAAGCAGCTCTCCACAGTCTTATTTGTTCACAGGGCTGTACGGGAACTCAATTAACATGCCAGAAAGGGTGATTGTAAACGTCCCGCTCTACTAAATGCCCATTTACATTCAAAGGACGAAAAAAAAGGAGTCGGTTATCAGCAAGTGAAATTATGCCAGGAATTTTACGATAATATTCGCATAAATTCACCCTCAAACTGGCGTCGTCGTCCTACTTTGGAATGACAACAACGACAACCGACGACGATGAAAACAAAAACAGTGACAAGCATGCCGGCTGCGCGAGTGTAATTAGGAATTTATAAACCCTTTGTCCTTTATTTTGAGTAAATTAAAATAATTTTCTTATTATGGCTACGGGCTAAAAGGAATTTATGATGCAAAGTGGCAACACCAACAACAACAACTGATCCTACTCCCTCCGTTCAAAAGGGGGCCTTGAACGAAATTTATTTGCCCAGGGATTAATCAAGCGACAATTTAATTAGTCCTTCTGCTGGGAGAGCCTTCTTGAGCATTCGTAGTTTTGAATAAATAATATCCCAGTCGACGTAGGCTCCCGCAAGGCATCGGGTGTTCTGGTCCGTATCATGGTATGCCGTTCGGCCATGTTGCATCCGGAGGTTGTTGAAGGTGAAAACGTCTCCCTGTTGAACCTTAAACTCGACCACTTCGTTGCGGGATAGTTGGACAAATTTCGAATATGCTTCATACCAGGGTATGACACGTTCCACATCGATTCGTAGGTGACTGTCACGTCGGGGAGTGTTCTGATTGATTCTTGTGTAGTTTCCCTCCAGGTCTAAGCTGCAAGGGACAATGGAATCCACTTGACAATTAACTGACGTACTTACTTACCATATGACAGGTGCACGGTAGGAGTTGTGGAAGACGAAATCGCCCTCGGCACCAATATCACACCAGTCGACCAGAGTAGTCGATAGAATTTGGAAATAATCCGGATGCTCCAGCTTTAAACGCTCGGCTATGTAGAATCCATCGCAGATGGTGTTCGCACCACCCTCCGAGTTCGACTGGGCAATGTAGTGGAGAATGTTGACTCCCGGCATGTACTCATAGTAAGGCAGGTCTGTGTGCAGAGCCAGTGGTGTCATCTGGTATGCATAGTTCTTTGCTCCGGGCTTCGATTTGACATGGAATTCTTCACTGAAATGGAACCGAAAAAATGGGGCTAAATTAGGAATGATGTGTAGGATTTATTTTGTACCGGCTTGGATGTATGAAGCCTAATGAAAATAAAGCCCTCTACAGGAAGTATTCACACCGATGTTGGGGTTTTATAATCCAAAACAGAATCCAATTCAAAATATTGGTGCATTTCTATGTTTGAAAAAGAGATCTCTGAAGGATTTTACTTTAGTAGTCGTAGTGGGTGGTAATTTCATGTGGTAACAAAGTTGGTGGTTGATAAACTTGATCAATGGTTTTGAGATGTACGAAATAATTTCATTCTCATATGGATTGGACAAAAGGACAGACAAGATACAAGGGAAGGCAGGACAAAAGTAGATGTTGGAAATAATATAAAATATCTTATCTGTCAAGGGGTGGTCAAGAATAAACATTTTATGGCATAGGAACTCTCATCTCTGTGAAAGATGTTTGTAGAGTGAAGCGGTGCTTGACGGCAGATCGGTGACAAAAATGCGTGACTTGAGATATTTGGGTACACAAACTATTATACATGGATCCAAGTTGTCGATCTAACCCAAAAAAAAAATCTGATTGACAAACAACTTACAAATCTACAGGAAAACCAGGTATGAAGCCATCATGACAATTCTTGACAACAATAGATCAGGAAGTATGAGCAGTATACAGCATTAAGGGAATTTCTATATCTTCAAAGGGATAAATTAAACACAAGCTGGTGCTTACAATTTTTATTAGCCAGAGACCTTCTTCTTACAACCATGTAACCCACAAAGATCGAAGGATGCATGTCTTTTGAGTAAAAAAGATGTCGTTTTGAGGTTGTTGATTCCTTAAAAATGCAGAGCAGAAAATCACAGTTGCAATCTTTTCAGAATGGAAAGTTGGTTGCAGTATATGAATTCCGATTAGAAAAGACGTCGAAAATCACTCGATGTCAAGGTTTCAAAATATTTACATTCGCAGATATTTATTAATCTTCTGTGAAGATTTAGCAAATCCTTCAAATTTAACGACAAGTTTCGAGTTTTTCGAATTGAACCAGCAGTTACTGATTGATAGAGGCCACTGATTGGTTAGAAAACTATACCAATACCAAAACAACTAAAGCCTTGAGATTTAAGACAAGATTTCGCTTGGCAATGCAGTTACTCTGTGCCCTTTGAGTACAACTCTTGCAGTAACTGCAGAGATGATGAAAAAGAAAAAGCTGTTTGTCACTTATTGTTTCTCTTTCATACAAAAACCTGCATCATGGGTCAACTCTGGCTCAATTCGAGTTCAGCATTGTTGGGTTGTTAACTTTAATTTAGATTAACATTGGAAAAATCGGCCTTCGAATCAGTTTTGCTGTCAGAGTTCAACCGGATTTTGGATTTATAGTTCAATTGCCGCGGAAAGATTTTTTGTTGTCGATTTGCCGAACTGCGCTGGCCGTCAACGGGAAAGCTGAGCTCAGAGTGAAAGCTAAAATCTCAGTTTTTAATTCAGTGTTCATTCCAACCCTCATCTATGGTCACGAAATTTGGTTAATGGCCGAAAGAGTTAGATCGTGGGTAGCTTATGCCGAAATCAGATTTCTGAGGTGCGTTGCTGGTGCTACTTTTAGCGATAGAGTGAGAAGCGTCAGTATTTGTAGGAATCTTAATGTTAAGCAGGTCCTTCTCCACGGGGAACGATAAATTCATCGATGGTTTGGAAACATTGTTCGCATGCCCCGCGACAGACTACCTAGACAGGTCATGTTAGCCGAAATGCGAGTGTTTCGCCTGGTAGGTCAAGAAACAGGTGGTGGGATCAGCTAAGGAACATCTCCGAGACGGGGACTGGGGATCGCGCATGTGTCTCTTGAGTAGATGGTAGAGGATCGGCAACGGTGGAAGAACCATTTAGCTCTGCGACCTTTCTAAGATTAATTTGGAAAAATTGAATGGTTTGGCCATAAATGCTTAAGGGCAACGTGAAGAACGAAGCAATACATCTTCTAGAGAAGACTTGAATAGTGCAGATCGGATGATGACGTTTTTTTTTACCAAAGCCACTTACATAAAAAATTCCGCGGCTTAGCTAGAAATTAATTGGATTGATTGCTCCCTGTTCAACTCAGACTATGAAGCTGTCAGAAACGTTAAGTCTCGGAAGTAGTTATGCAGTACGAGGTCTTGTAACAAGAAGCTTCTTACTGTCCCCAGAAGGTGGACAGATCTTGGCACACAACCACTCCAAAATACTACACTTTGGGCTGAAGGTCACAGCATGATAGATTAGATTAGAAGGTCAAAGTGCATAGATAGATTAAAGCATACAGCTCGTATTATTGGGGTGAGATCTTGCTGTTAGGACGGGGTTATATATTAGGTAAGTGCACCTAGGTTAGGTGTAAGCCGACTGAAAAAAAAAGTTTTATGGTAACCTCAACCTTTGAACACTATTATTAGGGCTAAGCGTCATGCGACAGAAGCAAAAGAGGTAGAACTAAGATGGAACAGCCCCGGAGAGTTAACCTAGTTTCTACTAAAAGAGAGTGGCGCAACAGCACGAGGTAACCCAGGACCAACTTCTCAGCAATGTATGCTCTGTGTCTCAGACGTACAATTTTTTTGCCGATTCCGAAAGGCACTTTAAGTTTTTCAATGCAAAAATTATTCTCGGAGGGTTAGTCAGACCCTCGCGGAGGTGGGAACTATGAAAAAGGACGAGTCTTTTTTTCAGCCGGCGACTATAGGATTCGAACCCAGACCTTAGGCGTAGTAAGCACACATACGAGCCACTACGCAACGGCATCCCACCCTGGTTACTATACTGGATTACATTTAAGCAACCTTTAGTACTGGGCTTCTACTTGTCGGCCTACGATGGAAATTAATCAATTGTTCGACGCAAGTGACGTTGCAAACACCTGGGTCTCGTCTACAAGCCGAAAAACCTGTGTTTCAGTTAACTTCGATCATAAGTTAACTTTGGGCAAAAAAGCTGGCCCTGGAAAATTAATCGAGCTACCTTACCCGTATATATGATAACATAAGATGATAACGTTTATACGTTTTACGTTTACCGCATTTGACCCCTTACCGCTGGTGGGGGAATTAATTTTATTCGATTTTTCACACGGGTAGTATACTCCCATATTGTTACACAATTCAAATTAGATTCCGTCGTTATAGATGGCGTGAAGTATGATCAGTTTATCGTTTGCAAGATCACCAGTTGGATGAGCTGGTGCTTGCTTTCTTGTGTCGATTGCACCGATGCCTGGAGGAGTGAATATGCAGTATTGACGATTTTGTCTCAATGTTCGTCATTGTTTGAGCTAGAAATTTGAAAAGTGGAGAAACAAGACTTTGAAAAGTCATTTAAAATATCAAGGTCCTTAAGGTTCTTTCTATCGATCATGGATGTGGAAGCATGTGTCAGCTTCCCAATTTCAACTTAATCACGTGCTTTATAGATTTAGAGTCATATAATGATGATGAACAAAAATTTCCTTTAGCAATAATTTAGCAATAATTTTTTGTCGAATTGATTTGCAAGACACTGCAGATAAATGGAAATTATGTAAAGTGGTGTTTATTGCATGAAAAATAGGTGAGTATTGGTTGTATGGCCAAACTCGTGTAATATTTTAGTAGTAATGTCATTAAGCTAACAAAGAATGTCTAGAAGCAACAATTTCCTGCCCTTCTTATCTTAATAGCTGTTCTTAATAGCTTTCGGCGGACGTGGCTTTGAAAAAAGTGCTATTTTTTATCCAAACTTTTTAATCAAACTCGTAAAGGTTTTGGTCCAACAAAATATAATAATTTTTAACTTTCTCAGGATCCCTCTTAAGGTAACATTTGCTTTTGTCCCTTTCTTGACGGAAACGGAATGGTTGACCTTTGACAAAAAAAAAACGAAAGTCCTGCTCCCCATTTTCCACCCTCTTTCTATATGCACGAAAATTTTATCTCAATCACGTTCAAATCCCCCTCCTAGCACAAACAGCATTTATTGATCAATTCGTTTGTCAATTCGTACTTGTCTATTTTTAGAACATCTTCTCACCCGTAAGTTGTGCGTTTAATGAAACCAATTCTTTCCGCCAATCGACGTGCCACCCCCTCATCCTGTGGAGCATTTCTAATCAAAGCGATTCCGTCGACTGCCAGGGCGCTAAGCCATCCGTACAATGCTGTGAATAAACAGAACGTAAAACGTATCATCACATTGATAGCTCGCAGCAAAATCTCACTATTGTCGCTGCGAATAACCGCCTCGAACTCAAACTCCTTGAATTTCTGCCAGAACTCCTTGCCGCTCCAGAAGACCGGTGCCGGTCGATATGTATCCTGGAGTGCTCTCTGTCGGTTTTCTGGGGAGAAATCTCTCGCCCTCAGCCACTTCAAATCAAAGTGACATCTGTGCTCGTCATTCCATTGAACGTTCACCGATTTACCATGCAAATCGCTGCCAATTTCGACACTCTTCACTTTCACTTTCGAGTTGAACGTCTCCCAATTGATAACACGACTTTGTGTGGGCTGATGGAAGCAATCAGGACACTGGCAATTGTCACGCAGCCAGATTCCGGGAAACTTCATCGATTTGCCATCGTCATCGTTGAGTATGATGAACTTGTTGTCGGCGGCAACCAAGGCACTGATGTGCCTTCGAGCTGAGGCTATTGCTTGGCACGATATCCTTTGAAGCATCTTCTGTGCGAGTCCTTGACAGTGGGACTATTAATAAACAATTCAAACCGATTGACACCTGCGAACTGCTGTGCGGTGCGTGGAATAGGCCAAACATTATTATTTCGGCATATCGGCTTTGTTATCAATTTTGAATGGATGTAAATTTTTTTTTCTTTTGTTGATTAGATTAGATTTGGCAGTGTTGATTCGCAGTCAGGTTGTGAAATAGCTGCGAATAGACGTCTTGTGGCTGGAGCCAGGTGGTTTGTCAGAGGCCATCTCCTAATCTAGTTATTTGCATGGAAATGAGTATTAGCAACGCGGATGATGGTGATGGGAATCGATCTGGAGCTTGACTTAGAAATCCATTATTGGTTAGAGTAGATTGGAGGAAACAGGTTGTTTTTGAAGATTTCTGGTTCAGAATGCTGGACTGAACGTCAGTTCTGGGTTGCTAAATTTCATCACTTGCGTGAGTAATTAGTCAGAATGATTTTGAAAGAATTATTATCGTCTCGGCATATACTAGACGATAAGCGTGCTGTTTTATTTTTGACTGTGTGCCATGGATTAAATGGTTAGGATTTAGCTTTGGATTAAGATATTTACACTTACGGTTTGAAAACAGATCGCAGGTTTAGCTTTGGGACGGTTATCCAGCTAATTGCCAAACTGGATAAAAAAAAGTAGTTTTCTTCCTTAAGATAACACTTTAAATATCCTGTCCAGGTTAGTAGACTAAGATCTTGCAGCGAACAAAGAGAGAATCTGCACAGGCGAAAAAATAGCTCATTGTTTACGGCATGATATGTAAAATATTGATTCATATCGAGAGGATATAATAATTAATAATATTAATGGCTTCCGCATGTAGGTTTAGTTCAAGCAAAAAAAACAGTTAGCTTTGCAGCTCTTCTATAATTCTCTGTCTATAATTCTTTGCCGCGCCTTTCCGACTCTTCTGACATCACGACTTTTTGAGTTTCATTCCACAACAACCACAGCAATTGAATTGATACCCTTCCGATTTCTGTGATCAATTCACTGCCTTGAATGATGACACATAGGACTCTTGACCCAATCACTGATAAAATTTTTGGTGGAGACACAAGTTGGCCAAAAAATCCTAAAGGTTTACAGAAGCAACTACTTACTGGAATGAGAGGCTTCGTGTGGTAGTGATAGTCAGCACCCACATGAAAATGATCTTGTTGAACTTCCCACTTGTGGGTACCATTTGACTAGACTGTCTACTTCGTTTTCGTTCCAGGCTTTATACAGAGACACTGAGCGCTGGAGCTCTAGCTTTGATTTTCTTAAGTATTCTTACTTAAGACGTTGGTGTTCGGTACCTCCGAATATTTTTGGACTAAGCTTCTGTAAGGCTGAAGAAGCTGTCAGATATGAGAAAACTGACACGTCTAACCGTGCTTAAATATAGCTTTGTGGTATGTCCACCGTAAAATGTCAATGTACTACGTGGATCTAGAAAGTTGCACCTACTCCAACATAACGCCTTTTTGGCATGAGCTTGGAGATTGGTACACCATAGAAACCTTCTTCAGACAACTAAAAACTTTCTAAAATGTCGTTGTGTCCTCGCATAAGCAACTCTTCAAGATCTAGACTTATCTTTAACTGTCCCATACAGGTAAGAGTACCATAGTCTAATAGTCCAGGCTCTTGTCGTCATAGATATTTTTGGGTTTGAATTTACTCGAGCACTAGAATGTCAATCAGTCACTGTTTCCCGAAAATAACCTTGTTTAAGTAGTTTTTTATCGCCGTGTCTGACAGAATGTCAGAAATGAAGTGGAAGTCGCGGTTCGATTCACTAAATCCATGGCGTCGTTCAAAACTAAAATTTTTCTGATGTTCCAGAACATGAAAACATCGGGATCCGACTTTGAAGGGTTAATCGAGGAAACTTGCCAGCTTACACATGTTTTTTTAGGTTGGATAATCATCCCAGGCAAATCATATCCTGTCTTTGGTCTTAGCCAGATAAGCCAGTGATTTCTGGCTGATCCCAAAAATGGCAGCTCTTAAGTTTTTGTTCTTCCACTTTAACAACCTTCCACTCGCTACTTAAGTAAGTTTTTGCCTTGAAAACTGAAGAAATTTCTCATGAACTGCATGTAGGTAACCTGCTAGCTTTAAGGGATGAAAGCAATAGTATTTGCGTCGTCTAGGGTAGTTTCACTTAAAGTAAAATAAGCTGCTAGAATGCTTGAACTCAAACAGTTGTCACGATTTGGGAGAGATAATGTTGTAATTGTCACTACGTTTAAACACAGTGACTACAATTCAATCTTTAAGGGCACCGTTTAAGGACCGGTGAGGTGCAACGTAGTGGTGCTGGTGTCCTGTATTATGTGTTTCATGCGTTGTGTGTCAGTCTAACGTTAAGTCAAGGCTATCTTGTCCAACTAGCTGCCACAATCATACCACCATGCTGGATATAGCAGAAACCGTGCCGGAGACAGTATGGTCACCGTTCTACTGCCCGGTCTTGAAGTTATGTTACTTTTGGATATATAAACTGACCCCTTTAGTCTACACAGACATCCTTCTAATTTTTGTGAGCGATTTGATTTATGCCATGCTTTGAGAAATATCCCACATTATAAATAAATAAATAAATAAATAGAGTGGCGCAACAGCTCGATGTGAACCAGGGCCAACTTCTCAACAATGTATGCTGTGTGTGTTGATTTGTTCACATACAAGGGGACCTACAATTTTTTGCCGAATCCGATTGGCACTTTGAGAAGTTTTTCAAGACAATTGATACTCTCGAAGGGCTTGTCAAACCCTCGCGGAGGTGGGGACCGTGAAAAAGAACAAGTCTTTTTTTCAGCTGACAGTGGCAGGATTCGAACCCAGACCTCCGGCGTAGTAAGCACACAGACTAACCACTACGCCACGGCGTCCCACCAAATCCCACATTATTGTATACAAAGATCAGGGGTGCATATGTCCTATATAAATCTTGTTAGTGTGAAGGTCACTAGGTATGCGGATGCTCCATTAGCGACTGGCCTATTTGCTAGAAGATGGGCACCCAGTCAAGCTAAATTTGGGGACTGGTCGTGTCGCAACTCTGTTGTGCCAAAGGAAAGGATCAAGAAGGAAGAAGAGAGAGAGATAATAAAGGAATTAGGATGTGGAGAAACCTTTCAACAATAAACAAAATAGTCCGAAGAATCATTGATCTTATTTAGGCCCCAAAAACTGCGATAAGGTTGAAGTTTGGGTAGAGTTTTTGAACTTTGTAATCTTATTTCTAGACTACCCTCCGATTGCATGTGTGCTCCGAAGTTTCACTAACCTCATCGCAAAATCTGCAGAAGGATTCTTCCGTTACACCAATTTTCCTTAAATGTTCTCTGAGCTCTCAAAGCCCCGTTAGGAATCCTGTCAGGATACGTAAGTTATTTTTACTAAGGTTGATGCATGCCATAAATCTCATCTGTAGTTCCCTGGAAGTGTCTTAGCTTGATTTAGGCAAAAAAATTTAATGTTTTTGTACGTAAAACATGGCGCTGAGCAGTTAAACCTTCTAAGAACCCCGGTTTACTTTGCTCTTTTAAGAAAATTTAATAATTTTAATTTGTGAAAAATACTTGGTTCAACGTGCAGATTGCAATCTAAGAGTCAGAAGAAGCGATGGCGAATGACTAGTGAATTCTTTTTTTAGACTACTCATGATGGAAAAGCATTAAAGAATGAATAATGCTGCTTTGAATTCGAACCTAAATTGCTCGGAATCTATGCAAACTTACAAAAGCTTATAATCCAACTGGAAGTTGTAAATGGCATCCGGCTGACACCAACCCCATTGAATTTGAATTAATTGAGTTCTTGATTAAACCGAGACATTTTAAATTCCCTCTAAGAACTTGATGATTTTCCATTTCAAAATTTTCCAGAATTTTATAAAGTTTTGTAAAAAAATATTCTTTATGGGGATCCATTTTCATCTAATTCCACCAAATAAGAAACCGTTAACTTTTTCGTAATTTTTGGGTGCACTTTTAATGTAGCTTCGGCTGTGTGGCACGTAGCGCCGTCTTGTTGAAAGCAAGTGCGAATATTCTCCTCTTCAATTTCTGTGAAAAAAAATTCGTTCAACACGGCCCGATAACGATCGCCATAGACTGTAACGGCCAATCCTTGCTCATTTTCGAAGAAAAATGGCCCAATTATGCCTCTGGACCAAAATCCTCACCAAACAGTGACTCGTTTTTGGTGTATCGGCTTTTCAATGTATGCGTGCGGGTTTTCTATGCCCCAAATGCGACAATTTTGCTTGTTTACATACCCGCCATGATCAAAATAAAGCTTCATCTGAAAAGATGATTTTTGCCAAAAAATCGCCATCTTCTCTAAGTCGATCGTGTAGGCTACTGCATCGCCAGCCGAGGCAGCCATTTGAATGAAATAATTTTCCATTATTAACCGGAAGGATTGCACTTTCAAATAAAAAAAGAAATTTGGAATATATTCAGTATTTTTCATTATGTGGCGGACCCTTAATAATTGGGAAAGAGATCTGTTGCCCCAAAATCCAATTATTTAACAGTGCAATCGCCGGATTTTGTTATATTCTCTAAGAAAGGTTAAATATTTTCTTACAAATATGGCAACCAAATTATTGACACTAATTTTGAATTCAGTGAAAAGGCAATCAAATAATTACTTCTGGTTTTTTCAAAATGATTTCAAGTAAAATTTTAAAAAAGTACAAAAAGATTAATTGAATAATTTTCTTTGTCCGACCTTTACCTTAATTGAACAACTTT
Source organism: Neoascia interrupta (assembly GCA_947623515.1). Classification (NCBI taxonomy): domain Eukaryota; kingdom Metazoa; phylum Arthropoda; class Insecta; order Diptera; family Syrphidae; genus Neoascia; species Neoascia interrupta. Next base: position 4,089,949 of record OX392463.1, read on the forward strand.
TGGCATTAATTTAACCAACCAGCCAAACTCACCAAATTTTCGTCCTCATTGATAGTTTTCTCCCAACACCAAAACCAAGATGAATAGTATAACCAATGCCTTACGGTTCTTGCACCTATTAAACTTCGACCATTTGACTGCATCTGCCATTTAATTGAAAGGAGACCATAATGTGTGCAAGCAAACGCTATGGTTTCCACATTACTTGATTTTCATTACCTTCCCGATGTAAATACATGTCCAACTATACAGAGTCGCATAGTCTTTAAAAAGACATAAAACATCGATTTAATTACAGAACTTGCTCACTCTGGCGTATACGTAATCAAAGAGAGCCCGCAAGGACGTGTAGCACAGAGTCGACATTAGTATGTAAATACTAACATTTCATGGGAGTCCTTCACGCTCAACTTTCCATGAGAAAATTCTTTCAATGTCAATCGTGCTTTGGAAGCGAGCAGCGTATTTGCTTGGCAGTCATGTGCCATTGTTTTTACTTCTTGGATTACACTGGGTAATTGCCTCTGAATTGGTTTAATTTTAATTCAAAATCATGTCGCATTTGCTTCCAAAGGACACCTGTCTGAGAGTTTAAAACGTTTGCTTTTAACACGGGCAAAAGGTTAACTATTTAAGGGATATCACCATGTTGGTACGTGCTCTAAATTCGTATACCAAAATATCCAATCCACTCAAGTTTTCCTCAATGAGCATCAATAAACTCAAAACATCAAAGTAACGAGACTTTCGCACCCAATTCAAGCAAATTCCTTAAAAATATACTTCGGTAGTTGTTTTTACTTCCCCACGTAAATTTTATGTGTTTATGGCGAAAGTCCTTGACTTCCTCATAAAGTTCGCAATGTTCCACATCCTCTTGCATAGTATTGTCTGTACAGACCAAAAGGAGTTTATATCTTATTTCGCAAATGTATCACTTCTTGAACATTGTATGCCATTTGCGAGTACGGGCTTATGGCTTTCGATTAAGATATAAAACCTACGAGATCGCGCCAAAAAATTCACATTTGCATGTCCTTCGACGAGTAATTTCCACCCACGAACGGAGAGTATTTCTATTCTCCGAAACAAAAAATTAAACAGCGATAATCATCAGCGTTTATTGCTGGGAAACATATTTAACCCCAAGGGCATAGTTAGTTTCTTTATACTTTCTTAAAAGGACTCCTCGCAGATGGCGCAGTGTAGTAATAGAGATTCAGAGAAGCAGATAATGACAATAATCCTGTGAAGAGTCACCTACGCTCTAGCTATTTCATTTGCAAAATTAATTTTCAGGAACGTTTGTTTGGCGTAATCCTTGCAATTAAAGATGTTAAGGCAGTTGTGCCGCCTTACTTTAAGCTAAAGAGGGCTATGTGAAAAGATGTTCCTCCGAACTTTTTTTTATAGATAATTTTCATGTGTATTGTAGAATTTCTTTTTAGAAACCATTAAGTGACTTAAGCTGCGGAAAAGAAGCTAAGGAAGGATTTACTGTTGTTCCCGGTTCTTTGTCATTTAAAGGGTCGTTGAATAAACATGCTCAAGCCTTTCGAAGTTCATTGCTTTCACAGTTCATGCTTAAAAAAAAACATATTCGTTCACATGAAAATTAGGTACAAACTAGCTGTACTTGTTGCAATGAACTCTAAACTATTTATTCCCTAAATTTGCATATACAAGGGACTGCTGCAGTTGAAAATACACAGTCTGCTTTCGCAGAGACACTAAAACACTTTGAAAACTGAATTTGATTAGAATAAATTAAGTTCAGACCAAAATGGCAGCTAGACGGACACAGGGTTAAATCCATGCCTCAGGCATAACAATGCGTGCAAGCTCTGTTTAAGGATTGCTGAAAGGATAACAGACAGATAAATTCAACAACTAATGGAAATATATTCTATTCGAATTTGGTAGCAGTCTTTATAGACGATGTTTTGCCAGTAGGTATGTGAATTATGCATAATAAGAAAAGTGTCCTTTGTCGAGATCGTAAAACTGGCTACACAGTGAAGCTAGTTTGAATAATTAAACGACTTGGAAACAAAAAAATCTTGGTGATAATAACTTAAAGATGAACCTGTTGTCTATGAAACAAAGTGACTGAATAATGTCCCCAATTTGCGCAACAGATATCTTATATGCAATCTTTTTAAATAGTTTTGGTAATTTAAAGGGATTTTTTCCTAAAGATCTTTATTTAAGAAGCAGAAAAATAAAGATATTAATTTTTGCTTATTTTTTATTTACTTACAATGGAAATCGAAATGAAACACTTTGAAATTGAAATGCTTTACTGGGTTTCTTATTCAATTTGAAATCATTTCTATTCAGGTGCATCACAAGCCAAATTGCAATGTCGAAGAGATCTATGAAAAAATTAAGAAAAAGAAAAATTCGAATCCTGGCAGCTTCCTATCATTCAATATAAGATCAAAATCTCAGTATACAAGCTGCCAAGCTCTAACTTACAAGATTTATTGATATTAATTCGACTAAACACAGTTGGCGTCTGTCAGTAAACAATTTAGTGCTCAAATTTTGAGCCAGAGAATTGAAATTTGGTACCTTGGAACCTTATCTCTGTTTCTTTAAAGCACTTAAATCATATTTTACCTATTTTTCCATTGTGTAAGCGAAATATTTTTTGGTATGAAGTAAGGCTTTGTAATTGGTTGTAAGGCTATAGAAACAAGTGAGTAAGTGCAAGTTTGTCTGTGGCAATCTTCTATATGCCCGACCCTATACACCATGAAACACCAAATCTTAAAGTTTCTTGGCCCGAATTCATATATTATTTTCTTAGGCCACACCCTTAGGGCCTAAAATTAAAATCAATTAATTGTAATTTCGTTAGAATCATGAGAAACCAGTTAGTAAGTGCTACAGTGTGTACGCAGAAGTTACAGTCCGTAAAACGGACCGTTGAAGACCCTATCCTATCCCACATTGTAAAATGCTGATGGCATAGTTATTTTTTGACATTTCATAAGTAATGCAAACTTCGAAAAGGGTTTTTAGTAATTATAAGATACTTCCACAGTTATTTCCAAGTTACACTTAAATGTACGTAAAAATGCAATTTTTTGGTTCAAATTCAATAGTTTTGAAAAATCGACCCCTAAAAGGGGGCGCGTCTAAAAACTTTATATGAACAAAATCTGGACGGAAGTATTGTTTACTAAACCTGCTACTTTTTTTGTTTCATGCTTTCCTAAATTAGGCTCAGGGGCAGTCGAAATTAAGTTTTTCTGAAAAATTTTAGGTTTTTCTTCAATTCTGCCTCCAAATGTGGGCGGGGCCCAAAGTCTTAAATGAACAAAATGTGGAACTAAGCGTTTTCTACATAAAATATTAAGCAATTTTTTTTCAATTTCGAGCAAAAATACTGAGTAAACTGCATTTGAAAATTTACCCTTAAAATAGATGCCACGCCCACTAGAGGAGGTTTACCAATTAAATTTGTCTTTTTTGTGTCTTATATTCACTAAGAGATGCTAAATGTCAAATTTCAGCCTTTTAGAACGTCTTACAGTTTTGAAAAATCTGGAGGTAGTTGCATATTTGGAACGATTGTGGGCGTGTCTTTGGGCGGATTTCAAAAATGTATACACTTGTACTGCTTCGCATGACGTGCCGCCGACGTACGAAGTTTCAGCACCCTAGCTCAAAATTTAAGGCCTAAAAACATGTGACATACAGACGGACGGATGGACGGACGGATGGACGGACGGATGGACGGACGGACATGGCTCATTCGATTCAGAATTCGGTCTCGATCATATGCCCTTAAGGTCTTGGGGGCTTACCATTATTATTTCACCGTGTTACAAACTTGTGTACCTCCTACCCTAGGGGATGGGGTATAAAAACGGTAAAATCGAAAATTATTTCAGAAAACAACAGTTTTTTCCTAAAAAAAAACGCCCCTTAAAAGTGGGCGGAGCTCAAAACTTTGTATGGAGCAAACCTAGCAAATAATAATGGCTTCAAAATTGTCATATAATTTTTTTTCCATTTGGAGTCAACTTCCCGAGAAATCGGGTTTTATCTAACATGTTAAAAGTGGGCATGGTCGATATTGTGGGCGGTCTAATTTCTGCCTTGCTAAAGGTCTTGTGCCAATATTGCTCAGTACCAAAATTTAAGTTCCTGTGAATTGTTTGTCTTGATCGAAAGGCGTTTTGAAAAAATATGTAAAATAGTGGTTGTCTCACATTGAAGCGTGGCCGTTGACGGATTGAGCCAATTTTCACAACTTGTCTGTCCAACAAAAGAGCCAAGCTGTTTTCAAAGCTTGATTTTGAAGACATAGAACCTTCACACATACAGACGGACGGATGGACGGACGGTCGATTTACCTGTCGGTTTCGATCATATCTCTAAAAGGTCTTAAGGGTCTACGGTGATTATTTCACTGTCTTACAAACTGTGCATTAAAATTACTATACCAAAAATTAACCTCGATCACTTTCTAATCTCTTTTAATATAAAATAACGTTTTTTTAATAAGTTTCTAAGAAAACGGAAAAAAAATATTTGACAAATGTTGTAAGCGTTAGCTTTTACCAAATTTTCTGCAAACGTACCTTATGTTTCCTCCACGTTCGTGGGCGTGGCCTCAAAATATTTTTTTTAATTAAAAAGTGGGAAAGAGCAACAGTGCGTATGTAAAAACTTGAGTCCGTCTGAAACGCATTGCAAAATACCCTAAACTTCCAAAATAGGAAGGAAACTGCCACGCCTCCAAAAAGTGGGGAGGGTATAAAAATATAACTGTTGAATGCCTTATGCTAGGTGGTTGCATATGTTTCGGACAAAAACTCCGCCTTTTTTAAAAATCAGTTTTCTTAAATCCACGACCACAAAAGTGGGCTAAAACTTATGTCATGTAATTTTTTGTCCATTTCCATATACATTTTTTGAAAGACAACAATTTTACGTTGAAATTCCTCAAAAAGTGAGCGCGGTCAATGTAAAGGCCAAACTTTCTCTCAACCTCAAAAGCAATTTCAAGCCAATGTCACATACCAAAAATAAGTACGCCAGCACTAATGTAATAAAGCTAAAATTTGAAAAAAAGTATTTTTGAAAATTAAAGGTGGGCGCAAATACAGACCTGAAGTGGGTGTTTCTGTGGGCAGATTGATAGCATAGGAAAGCATTTTTTTTCATCCCGCCCACTTTCTCGGGATTTGGCCTTTTTAACTCTTAAAAATTGAGTAGGGTGGGGTATTATGCAATCCGTTGTGGACGGATCAGTTTTGAGATACTTTAATAAAGAGAGCTGGTGAAGCTTTTAAGCTGCTTGGATTCTCAAGGAGCACCCGACGCACAATTTTTGAAGAATTCATGACCAAGGCAAACTTTTCTTTCTATACTTTTCCGCAACCTGGAACCAACCGCGTTGATTTACTTTTTTGGCGAATGAACCGAGATCATTTATGATTTTCAAATCGGGGCTACCCGCTGGGTGCTCTGACCCGGCTTATTTAAAATTTTCTGGTGACTTTGCCCAGTTTTTTTCGAGTTCATTTGCCTTTTTATGTTCCTATGCCGAACCCATTTCTGGATTCCAAACCGATTTCGCTTCAGGATCTTGAGACCGAACTCACTTCTAGTTTTCAAGCGACTGTTTATACCCCAACGCATAAGATAGGAGGTATATTAAGCTTGATTCATAGTTTGTAAGATAGAGACATAATCACCGTAGACCCCCATAGTTAAAAATAACTATGCCATCAGCATTTTACAATGTGGCATAGGATGGGGTATTCAACGGTCCGTTTTACGGACTGTAACTTACTCACTTACTCACTGGTTTTTAAATGACAATCACAATACACTTAAGCGAGGATATCGCATACCAAATCTCAGCTTCCTGCGACAACTTTGATTTTTCATGCTAATAAGTAAAGTGGGCGTGTCAGTGGGCAGATTTCAAAAAATTTTACACTTGTACTGCTTCGGGACCTAGAAAGAATAGATATCAAGTTTCATGTTCCCAGCTCAAAATTTAAGGCCTAAAAACTACCGACAGACGGACGGACATGGCTCATTCGACTTACAATTCGGTCTCGATCATATGCCCTTAAGGTCTTGGGGGTCTACCATTATTATTTCACCGTGTTACAAACTACGTGACAAACTAAATATACCTCTCATCCTATGGGATGGGGTATAAAAAGCGAAGACAGCCCCCTTGTAGGCGTGGTCATACTTAATTCTAATAAACGGTTTTAATACAAAAAACTTGCACTATAAAATGTTCAGATATGTGCGCAAGCTATCAACTTAAGTGAATTAATTTTCGCCACGCCCACTTTTGGGGGCGTTTTGTGGTCAAATGGGATGGGGCAACGATTTGCCTAAGCGGATTGTAACCCTCCCACTAGTTCGAGTCTATTTTTGATTTTCGACCGAGTGGGGCGATATGACATTTCATTTGGGCGTTGTGACGCTTTACACCTTGAGATTTGGGCGATATGTCGAATTTTTGGGCGTTATGACATTTTAAAATTTGCGCGTTGTGGTTTGGGGCGATAAGACCGTACGTCAAAAAAATAAAAGAAAAAAAAATTAAAGAAATTATTGGAAAAAAAATTTAATTTAATTTAATAGAAGTTTTATATATTTTAAATCTAAATAATCAGAAAAAAAGCAAAAAAACAGGCTCCTTTTATAGGAAGGGGCCTCCTATCTCAGCGCCTATAACTTCTGACCTTTATCTTTCTATTTTATCGATTAAATTTTACAAAAAAAAAGAACTGCTTGAGTATCGAGCCAAAAATTGTCAAACATTTAAAAACAAAAATAGCATTTGGAATTTTATTAAGCTTTCGAAATAATATTGAGTACCAAAATCGAAAATTCGATTTAAAATTATAAAAGGATGTTTAAAAAAATAAGTGACCAGCAACACCAAATCTTGAACTGTTTTGACCTGAATACATTCATTGAAAGTCAATTATGTGTATTTGCTACGCCCCGAAATATGGGCGTGGACTTAGAAGAAAAGCTTTTAATCTTATTTCAATAGAAAAGTGAGGAATAATATGATAAAAACAAAAGCTTAAGCCAACAAAAAAAAACTTATTTCCTAAAAACGCCCCTAAAAGTGGGTGGATTTCAAGATTTAGAGAGAATTTTCAGATATATCAAGTTTTTAAATATGAAACACTGTTTAAAAGTGGGCATGGTCGATGGTGGGGGTGTTACATTTTTCTCGTGTTAAACGTTTTTAGCTCTAATTTCTTTAAACCAATTTTCTTGTGCCTTATTTAACTTGATCAAAATGTTTTTTGAAATAAAATCTGATTTAGTGATTATCTCACATTGAAGCCAATGGTGGGCGTTGGGGTCTGGGGATGTGATTTTAATACTTCAGCTGTGTAACATACGAGTGCACCAAGTTTCAGCTCCCAAGCTTGGTTTTGAGGACCTAAAAGCTACACACACATGCAGGCAGATTGACATGGCTTAATCAATTCACCTTTCGGTCTAGATAAAAGCTCTTAAGTCTTTGAAATAGTCTTAGTACCTCGGGGTGTTTTTTTTTTTTCGTTAAATATGGTACGTTTTTCTGATGATTGACCAGCTTTAAAAATTCGATACCGGCCGGTTATCTGCGCCATGTTAAAATTTCCTGAACTTGGAATAGAAGCAATGATTTACGCTATTGGCTCAGTGCAAGCCGAGGTTCATTTCTGAGAACAAATAGCACTACGCCCCCATTTACAAAACCCCCGTTCCAAAACGTTAATTGTATAATTTTATAAAAAAGAAGACTACTAAATAAATCATTTTAACATTTTTAAGCTCGAATGACCCGTGTGCACGAACAACAAAAAACTCATTCATTTTCAAGAGAAACATTCATTAAAACTGTTTAATTATCATAATCCTATAATAGCGTTGCTTTAGTTTATACTCTATTTTGATTTGATTTTCGAAAATCAAAGCAAACGGCTGATCACAATGCACAGCAAGTGTTTTGGATTAAATGCCCCTGTTATTCTGCCTCATGGAAATAATGATAATTTATTCCCTCAGTCTATCAAAAGCTCGTGTTTTTCCCTCTTTTGTTTCTGAGGGAAGGAAGACGCTCTCGCTTCATTGTGAAGGATGAGATATTTTTTGTTAAAAGTGACGGCGAAATGATTAATCAAAGTTGAAATAAATTTCAAAGGTCTCGCAATTAGGGGTTTTGATTTGACTTAACACGTCGACACTCTTTCTAGACTAGAGTCTAGACGTGTCAAGCGAATTTAATCCCCTTAAGGCAAATTTTGCGAAGCAATTATTTCTGCATCGACCTAAAATGAACTGCATCATTTAATGTTTGAGAGTCCATAAACTCGCTTGGCCTTGAGCTTCTAAACTGACGACACTTTTATGCTTGGCTAACTATACACTCTGCCGACGGCTAATGGTTTGCCTCAGCTAAGAATATTGCTATTAATTTTCCGAAAATGCATTCATGGAATATAAATGGGCTTTTTGAAGACCCATAAAATATTCTTTTACCGAGTCTACCTTATTGCCATGGCAGCTTTTGAAAGTTTGCTCTTTGTTCTGTTGAAGCACCACGACCAACTTGGTGTTGCGGTACCGCATCCCCGTCGTTATAGGTTCTATGCGAGGCCCCATCGGAAATAACAAGGTTCAAACTTAATTGACATCCTTCCGCTGACACTGTGATAAACAATGTGAAACTCATTAAACTGGCTGAGGCTTTGGCAGTGAAAATAATGGTTTCTAGTGTTCCGTGTCATACCAGCGACGGGATAATGGCTGTTGAGGATATTCTGCGAGAGGATGTGTAGCAGAATATTGTCTCAAATAACAAAAAAGATGTTAATGGGGTTTTTAAACACAGACAAAAGCTGCCTTAGTTTCTTTAAGGTGTTCCACATGTGCATAGTTTCTTCACACTACAAAACGTAAGGACGTAAAATGGATAAGGTAAGGACGAATAGTGCAATTGAATTACTTAACGGTTTTGTACTTTCAACCTTCTAAATTGAATTAGTCATGACTTTTCCTCGATCGAAAAAGCAATTAAGTGAATAATCCACGCCAAAACTTCTGAGACTATCAGTGATTTGCATTTCATCACCAGGTGATTGGAAACTATCGCTAGTCAACCAAGTAGAAACAGTAAATAAGGATAGAACATTGTGGACGAGCTGGTAAACGCACCTTAAACCAAAAGCAGGATCCGCAGGAAAAAATTCTTAGAGATCCAGATGGGCCTTCTTCTTTCGGATAAGCTCACCAAAGTCGAATAAAAAGGGCGATGAAAAGTGCCAGATGAACAAGGTATTCGATACCGCATATCACGATGACCTAAAGAAAAACTTGGTCATACAATAAAATTCAATCTGATATCAAAAAGAGGTCCTTAAGCACCAGGACATCCGATAAACACCACAGTTCACATATTGGTGTTGTGAATGAGGGGGGTGGTGTGGGTGAATGAATCGACCCAGAGTTTCCAACAAGGAACTGGGTATTATTTTGCCGGAGGGGACTCTACAAGAGCACCACGTTTCTTTTTAACAACGAGTGCTAAGAACAAATGCGATCACGAACCTAGTTTGAGCATCAGACAACGCACCCTATTCTGACCTAAATAAAGTCAAGGGATCATCGAAACTGACATACTACTGGAGGACCAGGTGACAGCTAGAAAAAAGTTTCTATATTAACTCGTTGAGACCAGTCTATGAAGTCATATCTAGTTTGATCCACCCCTAGATTTGCCTCCAGAAATGGAGCCTGGAAACCTATTTTATGAATAACATTTTTTCTATAATTTTTTCTATAATTCAACATGAATTAATCCTAGGATTCAAAAGAGCCTTCCTTGTTTTTCTTTTCAGTATCAAACTTTGTATGCTTTTGTGAACTTGAATAGTTAAAATCATGACGCTGAATAAAAATTTTCAACACCCTGTTATTTTCACCTTTCCTCACCTCGAATTCGAAAACAAAAGTTAAAAAATCCCTTCGTGCGTCGCTGAAAAGAAAATGTATTTTTTGTAAATAAGTTTTCATTAATTAAATTTCCACTGTAAAAAAAGGAAGTCCTGCCGAAGTTCATGCGCTTTCCATTTGGTCCCTCTTTTAGTAAATATTTTGTACACTCTGGCGTATACGTAACATTTTATTGAAATTTCATCAACTTGTATAGCTTCTGGCTATCAATTTGTTTGATGAAGTTTCTGTTTAATTTAATATAACTCAAATGGATTGACTTAAATATTCTCCATCAGAGAGAACGCCATACATTTAATTTCGGAATCGCCTTGGCACATCTCTGTGAGTTGGCCTGTTGCAAACACAAGTGCTGAACCAATTTGAAGGAAACGAGTACAATTTAATTGACAGACTCAGGGCTTGTACAATATGGCCATGGGATTATGCTAGCATATCCATATCTCAGTGCCATTAACATTCGGTGACCCATATCGCAATCTACAGCACGCCCAGACGAAAAGTGTACTTAATGTCTTCATTATACCACTCCTAACGATTTCTTCGCGTGCCCATAACTCTACCTATTCAACAAGTGACCTAATTCATGTTAATTTTATATTTCGTCGTCATTCAGATTTGAAAAAATAAACTGGCTACAGCGCACGGCTGGCTCCTTTGGAGTGGCTGAAAAAATATTATCCTCACGTTTAAGCTAAGAAATAAAAGTATAAGAGTGCATTATTCGTGCTGGCTCAACTGGATAACTCTAAAGAGTCAGCACGATTCTAAGTTTTTACACAAACAGGCGAGCGCATACCGGTACAATGTGCTTCAATATCATGAAATTGCATCAAGGACGAACTTAAGTAAATGCACTAACGAAAAGTTTCAGACAGAGCATACCAAAGAAACAAACGTATATTGCTCCACTTTAGGCAGCGGCATGATTTACGATACACTCTAAAACTAAAAGTGCTGACACTTTTTTCACACGATTTTTCGTCACGAATCGCATAACTCTTTGGACTTTATATAAACTCGTGTTGTCAAACGGGCTCATTTTAATAGGGTGACACTTACAAGCTAGAACTATTTTCGCTTTAATCGCAGTTGCGCTAAATACGACGAGACCTTAAAATAAAGGGGGCATGTATTGGTATTAACAAGTTTCAATGAAAACGCCTTTTTGACTTTTGACATCATACTCTAAACCTACCCTAAATTTAAAAAAAAAATATCCTTTTCAAAAATATTGAAGAGGCTTGAAATTCTTGGGTAATTGATGGATGGCCATGTTAGTTATCCGCGAACTGTCGCATCATATTGATGACTCTTATTTCAAGCAGGAGCAAAATCGGACTAAAGAAGCTGCCCTGGGGTACACCAGATTGAATTTTTGTAATCGGTAAAGTTTCTTACAGGAAACAGTCTGTTCTCGAGAAAGTTTTTTTTATATTTAATATAAGTTGCTTTCAGAAAAGTTAGCCGTAGCTTATATTTTAATTCTTATGTGCCATACATATCCTTAGTGCCTTGTCAAAGGCTTGCGATACATTGAAAAAGCACTAGAACATATTTTTTTCCTCCTAGAGCCTTTTGAATTTCTTACATGATTCTGTAGACTTGATCTTTTGCTAAAAGAACCATTAAGCAATGACCTGTAGATTTTTTTGTCATTTAGACATTTCCCCGGTTTTTGAAAACATTCTTATTACTTCTGCATTTCCATTGGAACGTAAAGAAGTCTTAAAAGAAGCGTTTTCGTAGAGTAACTTGAATGGCCCCTTTTTAGTAGTTTCTTTAATAATTTGGCAGTTCGTACCCTGGAGAGCGTTACTTTTTTTAAGTTTACTCATTGTCGTCCGAAGTTAATTGAAAGACAATTTTTTAATTTTGAAGCTTTCAAGTCCCACTTTGTCAATTTGAGCATCGGCCATTGGCGTACCGTCGAAAGACTTTTATAATGTGAGCTTCTCCACTGAACTTATCATGTTTGTTGGGTATTTCGTATATGGCATAAGCCATTTTTTTAAATTCTCATTGAAAAATTGAAATATTCCCAGTTATCGGAATGATAACAAGTACTAAAGTTACAGTCTTTCGACTGAAATTGGCTGGGATGACAACGTTGTTTCGAAGTCTGCCAGAACTTCATCATCGACCCCTTAGTGATTTACTTTGAAATCAATGCCATCTGTTACCTACACTTCGTCTGTCGTAATCTTACTTAGACACTGGCGAGAAAAATACCGTGAATTATATTCAAACGTAGCCGAACAAGGCATAAGCGACCAAAGTAATCTTGACTTGCACCCTTCGAGTTGAGCTTATTTCGTTCTTTAACCTATTTTTCTCTAATGAACTGAATCAAGCTGGGGGTTTTTCCCAGGAACAATGTTAGAGAGCCTAGAGGGGCTAGCATAGGCGCCCGCAGGATTTTTTCCAGGGGGGGGCAAATGAAAAATTAATGTGCAATTTGTTAATTTTTTTTAAATTTTTGTTTTTGTTTTTTTTTTATACCCGACCGAGGGTAGGTATATTAATTTTAATGCATAGTTTGTAACACAGTGAAAAAATTATCGTAGACCCTTAAGACCTTTAAGAGATGATCGAGACCTTTTGTATCTTTTGTTGCACAGACAAAGTGTGAAAATTGACTTAATCCGTCAACGGACACGCCCACTACTGGCTTCAATGTGAGACAATCTCTATTTCACATTTTCTTCCAAAATGCCTTTTGGTCAAGTTAGACAAGGCACAGGAACTTAAATTTTGGTACTGAGCAATACTGGTCCAAGACCTTTAGCAAATTGAACCGCACACAATATCGACCATGCCCACTTTTAACATGTTATATTCTTAGAAACGCGATTTCTCGGAAAGTTCACTTCAAATCAACAAAAAAAACTGTATGACAAATATAAAAGATATGACTATTTGCTAAGTTTGCTCAATACCAAGTTTTGAGCTCCGCCCACTTTTAGGGGCGTTTTTAAGAAAAAACTATTTTTTCTGAAATAATTTTGGCTTTTACCATATTTTATCATGATTCTAACGAAATTACAATTAGTTGATCTTAATTTTAAGCCCATGCCCACTTTTGGGGGCGTGGCCTATACAAATAATATATGAATTCGGGCCAAGAAACTTTAAGATTTGGTGTAACATGGTATATAGGGTCGGGTATATAGAAGCTTGTCACAGACTTGCACTTACTCACTTGTTTTTAATTTTTTTAGTTGTATGGGAAATAAAAAATATTTATAAGTAAAAACATGCGAAGAACATTTATTGCTTAGCGAACAACAACTGCTTTCGCCTAGGATCTTTTCCAAATCGGTCAATTATCTCTTCAAAAAATGATGTCTTCTCTTTCATACGATTTCGATGGATGTACATCATACACATTGAATCAAGTCTTTCATCAGCCATGGTAGATCTTAAACATGTCTTTACTTTTCGTAAAGTGCTTAACGATTGCTCAGCGGGACATTGTGGTTGCTGTAATCGAGAGCCCTATGCAAAGAGCTGAAAAAATCGACGTGTAAGACTCCCTGACTTCGTTGAATACATCGCAGATGGGAACCTAAAAATCCAATCCTAAAAATTTAAAAATGTCTATTAATCACTATTATCATCTATTTGGGAACTCATTTTCTTTAGCCTGTTTTTTGTTAATACTATATTATATAACATATATTTTAATAATTGTGTGATAGCCTAGTGATTGTTTGCATAACTTTAACGTTGAACATTAAGTTGCGATTCACAAAATTGTAATTTTGATAAAAACAATTACACAAAACCGCTGCTAAACGTGTTATTTCCAGGCCTATCCACGACTTCCCTAAAGATGTAAATGTGTGGCGTTGTACCAAAAAGTAAAACGTGCAGCAGTGTTTGATTATTTGTCTTATGTGGGCCCAAAGAGGGTTTAACATTGCACAGTGCCTAGTACCACAATTTTCTGTGGTTATAAAACATAATTTTAATACTTATTATTATGTTAAGAGACCGCACTGAAACCTAACTTAAGCCTTACGTTTACCCCCCAAGAACTATTGAGAGCTTGAACGTAATTGATTTTAACAAACGAACAAAAATCTCTCATAGAGATTTTAGTCTCTCAAAGTTTAATTTAACAGTTGAATTTGTCAAAATATCCTAATAAAAAAATTATTGATCAGAGCCAGGGTTAGGCAAGTGCCCCCCCTTGCCCCCCCCCCCCCCCCACCCCCTCCGGGCGCCTATGGGTGCTAGTAGATTAAATGGGCCAGTAAGGGACTTTTATAATGTTTTTTTAAGAAAATCTGCTCTCTCTTCGTCTCCTTTTGCTCATTTTAAACTTGGTTAACTTAACAGCTATCCACAAACAGTAATTTGAGTTCTCCAAGCAGTATTTTGCGACCCAATGTGTCATTTGTCACATGCGACATCGCTGCCACGACTGAAATGAAACATTTTAAGCGGTATTTTTGGGAATAAATACTATTTAGAAATCTTTCCACGTAGAAACTCACCAATTGTGTAATAACGAAACTTTGACGCACGCGATTCCCATATCTTCACAAACGGTGGTATTTGTGACTATTTTGTGGCACGCAAAGACAACATTGTGAGCAATCTATTTTACGCGATTTTGGCACACTGCCCGAATGGAAACCTTTTTACGCAAATTTGACGCAATGCCTGAATTGGATTTTTTTGCTTACGCACATTTCGAATATTCCCCGAAGAGGAAATTTTTCGGACGCAAATCTGTGCCCACATACCATAACCGCTAAAGTCGACTTTAGACGAAATTGAGATTTTGGTTGGATTAGATTCAGCGTACCCAAATCTATTTTATACTTTTTTTTCAACTTCTTATCCTTAAAAATGTGGTCACCATTTCAAAAAAAAATAACAGCTAAAGTCACGTTTTTTAAATGAGAATAAGGAAAAACAACCAAACTAAAAAAAAAAAAAATTTATTATCTAAAGTTGACTTAAGATTCTTTGTTTTTTTAGTTTACAAAAAGGAATAAAAACTCAACTTGACTTTGGTCGTTTTTCCAAAATAAATTTATAAAATTATAACAGTTTTCTGTCGAGGAAAAATAGCTTAAGTTGAGTTTAGCTGTGTTTCCGTATGAAATTTTTTTTTGGTTTTGTCAATTTTTTGAAAGGGAATGTTGACCAAACTTCAGTTAAGTGGTTTTTCTGAAAGGAAAAATGAGCAATAAGAGTTTTCTATTTAGGAATAAGAACTAAAGTCGACATAAGATCTGGATAATTTATCCAAATATACAAGGAAAAACAGCAAAAGTAGACTTAAGACCAGAACAAATTTTCTTTAAAATGGAAAAATAGCTAAACGGCTAAGATTTTCCATGATGAAAATACTAAAAGGCCCTAAAGACTTAAGTATTAATTTCGTCAATAAAATCGTTTTCAGTTATTTTTATTTTTTTTATTAATTTTAAACTAAAAAATAGTAAAAATATCCATATTTCGTTTTTTGTTTCAACGCGATCGGAGGCTCCAATCGCCCAATAGAGTCATTTGTAATTTCACGCATTTGTCTAAAACTTTAAAGTGCTCTCCTGAAAAATGACTAAAATTGACTTTAGCGGTTTTCCCTTGTTACCCCAGAAATATAACGCAAATTCTAATAAGAAGTTTTTATTTGCAAACTCAAGAGAATCCATTTTTGTTTAAAGACAAAAAGATTTTAGCAAACCTAAAAACAAGAAGCCACTTTCACACGGATTCGTATTTGGTGTGTGACGTTGTGTGCCAAATGACCTTGTGCCAAATCTGCGAATATGGCATAGTGACGCTTATCAAAGTGACACTAGGATGAATATTAACATTTGTCCTAATATCGCTAAGGTAAAGTGTCAAAAGGCATATTCGGCGCTATGTCGCTATCAACTTTAGGTCCCAAGGAATATAGAAAAGTTTGGCAGGCCCACCATATATATTTCACTTTTGTACGCATAAAATTCGGCCCTATGACAGTTTGGTTAGTTGGGCATTTATGTGGCTTTGAAAAGTGTCATAATGACAAATGATGAAATTTGGTCTTATGACACTTTAACAAAGGCCAAATTTTTATATTTGGCACAATGTCGTTTGGCGCAATGTCAAGGCAGCTCGTAATTTTGCCTACAATTGTGACGTAATAAGGATGTGACTGCGTGCATCAGGTGTGTCTATAAAGGAATTAGTTTTGATACTGCATGATGAAATGTGTTTATATATGTGACACAATATAAGAAACTGTGTCAAGTGAAATCCCTATATTGAACTGCTACTTTTTCCTCTTTTCCGCAACATAGAAGACGCTGCGAGGTTGTCAATTACAAACATTGGTTCTTGATTGGGCGCTCATATTGTCACAACAACGTCGGCTAGCCCTAAAAACAATTAGAAATGCTACTTGGGTAGCCGCATGTCAAGCTTCCAAGGTGGGCAGTGCAGCATTTGTTTTAGCTTGTAGGAGAGGTAGTTCGAAAGGTTTTTATGGGGCGCTCTCGTACATATACGTTGCCAATTTTCACTCGCTCTTCTCCTTTCACTAATCAGTTCTTCGATTTCGGATATATTGTGCGTGCATACCCGTCCTGTGCTTATTTCTGACTTTTGACAAGACTCAGTCCCTCCTTACAGTCTCTGCTTCTTATGGTGTCCAAGTTCGTTTTTTGTTGGTTATTTTAACAGTTTTTTAAATCCCATCCCATAGGATAGGAGGTATATTATGTATGTCACATATTTTTAGGCCTTAAATGTTGAGCTAGAGAGTTGAAATTTCGTACGTAATCTCCCCATCTGCCAAGCAGTACTCGTTTTAACATTTTTGAAATCCGCCCACTGACACACCCACAATCGGTCTAAATGTGCAACTAACCAGAGCTGTCAAAACTGTAGGACGTCTTAAAAGGCTGAAATTTGACATTAAGCATCTCCTAATGAATGTAAGGCGCAAAAGAGAAAAATTCAATTTGTAAACCTCTTTCAAGGGGGGCATCTATTTTAAGGGTACACTTTCAAATGCTTCTTATTCAATATTCTTGCCCCGAACTGAAAAAATGTTGCTTAAGCTATGTTTACACGATTGCCAGATCTGACAATATTGTCGTATTTTTCAGTAAAAATTTGTCCCAAATATCTTGCAACCGTGTGAACACCCAATTCAGTCTGATAATATTTGTAGAAAATTAATTGTCAGATCATTGTCAGACATCAACCCGACAATGAAATTTTCAGATTTCTGGCAAACGTCTGAACACATAAAATGTCGCGTCGCCAGACTATTGTCAGACATTAGGACATTTGCAGACTCCTTTTCAATTGCCAGATGTACTATGATTTTGAGGCTGACAATTTCTTCATTGTCATTTATTTTTTTCGCTTGTAATCTTGAAAAAACAACTGTAATGTTTTCAAACTGATCTGCTGTAATTTTGACCTTCACATGGCCTTTGGTGTGTTCGGCGTCTTAAATGTCATAACGTATATTGTGGGTAAATTTGAATTGTTATGTTGAACTTAATTTGCACAAGAAGTGTATGGAGAGCGTCCGGAACATCTGGAATTATAGACGAAATCCTCGAAACTGGAATACGGAACAGGTACTGCATCGACCGGAAATTCTCAGCGGTAGCTAGATACCTTAAGGTTATAACGAGTCGCTCAGCGCCCGAAATGCTCATAGAATTGTTTCGCATTCATGCGAAATTTCGATACAATTCTAGCTCCCCAGCACGCAATTCCCCTCCTACTGACGGCGTGTAAACCGCAATTCTTTACCCAAGCACTGCGATGTTTTCTCGGCAATTCTTCATCCTCACTCTCGAAACGTACGCAGCCAAAACAACTGCAAGTGCATTATTATTTTTAATTTTATTTATTTTCATTCCACTCCACAGCACTTTACAAATATGACAAAATTTCCTGAACTAAATTAATTTCAGTTGTCAAATGCTTTTCAGCTGTTTGTGTCAAAAATGTGCCAACTGTGTAAACCGACAATTTTCAGCCTGACAACGTTGTTAGAAAATGTATTGTCAGCCCACTCGTGTGACAATGAAATTGTCAGACTTTGGGACAAATTCTGGCAACCGTGTGAGCTTGCAATTCAGCGTTGTAAGGAAGATTCTCATTGTTATCTAATTCGAAGCTCATTGTCATAACATGACAGATCTAAAAATACTGTCAGATAAGGCAATCGTGTAAACATAGCTTTAATATTTTATGTAGAAAAAACATAGTCTTTCGTTTCATTTATACAAAACCTTAGGCCACGCCTACATTTGAAGGCAAAATTTGAGAAAAACCTAAAATATCCAGACTTCGACTGGTCGTTAATACAAAATTATTAGCCACGCCCGCTTTTAGAGGTCGATTTTACGTACATTTAAGCGTAACTTAAGCTTTGACACTTGTACTGCTTCGCATGACGTGGACCTTACGTACGAAATTTCAGCACCATAGCTCAAAAATTTAAGGCCTAAAAACGTGTGACATACAGACGGACGAATGCACATGTCTTATTCGATTCAGAATTCGGTCTCGATCATATGCCCTTAAGGTCTTGGGGGTCTACCATTATTATTTCACCGTGTTACAAACTTTGTGACAAACTTAATATACCTCCTTCCTAACCTATTGGATGGGGTATAAAAATTCACCCGAAGACATCTTCCAATTTGACATCAATTGAAAATCTTCTTTTCAATTTCAGGTACATATTTGCCAAACAGTCAATATCCTGCAAAACTACATAGTAACGGAATAAATCAAAGACCGAAAGATTGGAGCCACTCTTTATAGTATTCCCGAAAAACGACTCGTTTGTTTGCTTCGACCCGTTTGCTGAAGTCAGTCAGTAGTTGCCAGTAAGATGCAAACAGTGCCAGTGGGTATCTACAACACATGACAACGCTCTACACAATGTGTAAATAAATTCGTTCTATTTGATTCTCAAATGATTTACTTTAAAAAAAATTTGCTCAAATCAAACCAGCATCATTATTTGTGCCAACGACATTAAACTTGTAAATATCTAGGACCCCTCAAAGAGAAAGGAACTCTTATCACCTCTGAGAAAGGTAGCGAAAGTTGTCGAGTACGTAAAACTGCTCCTTTTTTTGGAATTCTAATCGCCTTTGATAAAAAGACTCTTAATTTGGACCAACCCACAAATCCTGTGAAACTATAGGGACACGATAATTGCTTGGGACTTAAAAAACAAACTCAATTGGCACTCAGCTTTAATTGCGCGACGTTTCCCACATTGCAGATTCAGTATCCAATCAAATAAGATTGGGGCACCATGACGTGCTCCTACGCACATTCTCATGGGAAAACGCGAAGGTTCTCATCTTGCACTTGACTCATTAGAGGACGACGAAAACTCTACGTAAACTGTCATTCACCTGCAATTTCATTAAAGTCAAATTGACGTTTCATTTCTCTTGATTAGGGTGGAAAAGCGACACAATACTGTGTCATACCCTGCAGCACGTGTTGTCAATTTGCTGTGCAAACAAATTTGCCTCCTGTTTGTCCTTTAAGTGCTTGTCGTGCTGGAAAAATGTAAGAGCTCCTCCTGATATCCCCAAGGATATGCCAACAAGCAGGCAGCATATGCGGATACGAGTGCTATTTTTAATTTATATCCAAAAACCCTCGTTTTAACATTTTATTCATATTTTCCGTGTCACTTGATTTTCACACGTGGTTCACAAACTCATCTCATTGCAGTGGATTGACGGGCTATTGTTTTGCCTGTTCACACCCCCAAGAGTATAAAAACTATGCGAAACAAATTTCGAATTTAATTCCAGAACCGCACATCGCATGATGGTAATTTGTTGCGTCCATAAGGACGATAAGGCCAAGTGTGTGTCTGGTTATAAAACACTCGAACAACATTAAATGTTTTAAGGGGAAACACGTGTGCAAAGGACGAGTGCTTTCATATTGGCTACGGAAGGATCACAGTTCACAATGCTATTTATCCTGAGGGTCATTACATGCAGGAAACTATGTAGTTTGCCGCATGCCAAAATACTACACGGCCCAGAAACTAAGCGAACATAAAACCAACTGACCATGGTGGATTGAGGGTGAGATAAAACCCTTTGCTATGCATCAGTGGTGTTGTTCAAGAGGATAACTCAATTTGTGGTAAGGAAGAATGTTACATTGTTTCATTCAGAAACTTATCAGCATCATGTGTGCAATCCATTTGTCGGCCATCATTGATAAGGGAACGTGTATGACTTATTTTACCGTTTCTGTATGAGAGAATTTCAAATGTGAGGGTTTTTTTTAGAAAAGGACCCTAAACTTCAGCACTTTAAAGCAGATTATTGTTTTTAAGAAAAAGTAAATGCTTTTTTTAACTCCCCCCACCTTAACTCATTCTTGAGATCAATTATCAAAAAGGGTTTGATACAAAAGGGGTTGGACATACATCAAAGTGTCAAAATATACTCACCCACTCCTCTACACAAAAGAAACACGGTCTTGCTTCGAAAAACAAGGTTACAAAATGATTAACGACTTGACAAACTTTTTCAAACTTGTGTCGCTATAAATCCTTCGTGTTTGTATGCACGATGCTGACATTTCAATCAAAAAGTAATGTGACAACGAAAATTTCCTCAAAAAACTCATTTGGGAATAGGAAATGCAAGGATGTATAACAAGTCCGATGTGGGTATATGTAGCTCAACTTACAGTTCAACCTAAGAAATTTATTATTCATGCTCTCGAGACGAAACAGTCGGCCATAAAATTTATTGACACACTTTCAACTTTTCCTTATAAATTTTCTGGGCCTCACTCGTATCCTTGTTGTTTCTAGTCGCAGTGTAACCCCCTCGCCGTCAATGGTGTGTCAAACGAAACGTAAATTGATTGCGATACATATTCAGGTGACGAAAATATACTAAACTCAAAACAACAGGATCGTAAGGACCTCCCTCGTTTGGGAGCTTTCATTCATCGGCGGAATTGCTTAAAATTTAATAAAATTATCTTACAAAAGAATGCGGCAACAGAAAAGTCGTAAGTCTAGAGCTCTGATAAAACTTATGTCATTACCTGAATAAGCTAGGGGAGTCTATGGGCTGCAAGCAGGTATTTCTAGAGTCACAGTTGTTCCCTCTCTTCAACAGCTTCTTGTCGCCCTTTGACAGCATTGCAGCAAGTATAAAACCGGTTATGATTACCTGTGTGTGTGAGCTGTTTTTCAAGCGACATTAGGTTGTGCGGCAAAATGTCGCTCGTTGGCCTCGGAGTTTTCCCTTCGATTCGAGATCCGAAACACAATCCACAACTTTTTTTACCAGGCTTTCTTGAGTCCTAAATCTCCTCCCCTACCACCGCCTAATTCTGTAAACAAACCCACCATTTAATCCGTAAACACTCTCTCTCGACGATTTCCCTAGACGTGCTTTCAAATATTTCTTCAATCTTAAAAGTAATCTCTTTTTCTTGACACTCCAGATCTAGTCCTGCATTCGTCCTTTTACATGGCATCATCTGGAGCTGACATTTACCAAAGGGAATTGCTATGACAATGTCCTTAACTCATGCTTTTGCAAAAACCAAGCAAAAGCAAAGCCAGAACTTTTCACTGTCAGAAAACAAAACTACTCAACCAAAGCCAACATGAAGGATTTGGTTACTTGAAGCGAAAATGATTTGCCGAAAGCAGCTGGCTACATGGCTGGCTCTCGCGTTGAGAGAACTTTGCATTTTCATTCATCCTTTCCAAGTGGAAGGACAACAATAAAAGTTGTTTTTCTATTTCTTCCATACGTACTTACCACTTCCGCAACTTCAATCCCAAACCCCATAATAAACACTGTCAAGTTGAGATTGTAGCATTTTGTGCGGTGTCCTTGGAAAGTCGCCTCAGGAATTGAATGTAAACACAAACTCAATGCGAATGCTTTTTCGATCCCAGTTCGTCTCTAGTTCTATTATACGCATTGCCCAATTCTCCTCTAGAGGATTGCGATACAAAAGGAGCAATTTCAGGGAAAGCTATGTCCCAACCAGAGGCAAATGGGTCTTTGATTCTGGATGCTGGATGCACAGTGAAGATTTTCGTTCTCGAGATGACAAATCGAGAACAAACCCATTTTCGTCTTTATTTGTCTGTTTTTGATGGTGTCACCGGGTGGATTCGTTGTCCTCAGTGTGGTGTCAGGCTGGGGACTTTGTCATGGTAATAGGGCGATTCAAATTCAAATAATTTCAATGTCAGCTGATGGTTATGCAAATTGATTTTTTGCTCTTTTTGGTGATTTTATATTGTTCTTAATCAGTCAGACAGTTGATGGACTGCAGGGCAGTTACCTTTTAAGGATTGTATTAATTATTAGCCTGGAAGTGTGCAAGAAAAGGTTTCTGATTGGGAGAATCACGTGTTTCTGCAGTCGACAAAAAATGTATATTTTTGGCAGCGACCCAATCTACATAGCAATCCTAGTTTGCCGAATGTTCTGTAGGTCATGTCATGATGTTTATGAACTCAGATGTTTGCCTTCGTGTGCAGAATTTGTCAAGAACCACCCCACCAAGCTCATTCATTATGCTGATGAGTCGCCAGAGGGTTGTGGTGGTGCTATCAAGGGAACTAACGTTGGCGATTCTTTCGCAAGCAGCGACTATCACCGAGGATAACATTAGGATCTGTAAATCACTGGGCTTTAATCTAGTCGGGGCGCAGTGAACAGCATGTAGCTTGGTTGAAACTAGACCCAGTGCGCCCTAAAATGCACTCGCCCCTTTTAGTGCGATCAGTTGATTGTCAAAAACTTAGCCCAACCCTAGTCAAATTTTTAATCGAAGGCAAAAAGGCGCACCGGAAATTGCGTTATTCTACTGCACAGCTGACAAAAAAATTGTAACGCACAATTTTTAAGCACAAACTTTCAGCCCGACAAAATCCTCGGCACAATTAAGTGCTGCAATAATGCGTCACCAGGTTGACGTCTTCGCTCGTAGAACGTAATACCATGTTTCCACCAGGCACTAATCCGCAATTAATATGAATCTTCATTAAATCCTCTACGAATTATGCGATTAACCATACAAATATAAATCCTCTCAGCAAGCGATTAAAAATAAATCTCCTTATTAATCTTATTCAGCCTTTTCACGAACCTTTTTCAACCCTTTTCGAAGAACTTTTTAAAAGTTTGAGAATCGAAACAGAACACTGAAACTGTCCACGTATAACAGATCTGTCAGAATTACGATTTCTGTTAGGATGCTTCCAACGAAAGTCCTTATTCGCTCCTGCAAAATGACATCGGCATTCTCTTTTGAGAGCCAAAATGACAGAAAAAGAGCGCGAACATCAAAATACTCCTATATTTGTCTCATGGAACCGTTTTAGGGTTTATTATTATCAACCTTCTCCTGCTAATCCTTGTATTATTTCCGGTGGAAACACAGTATTATATACCCTTTTAACACTAAGGCGGAATTAAGATTCTGAGCTATTCGGTTTCAAAATCTAACTAAGATTCTCATACTGCGAATCGTGCTTAATTAGATTGACGTTTCGGTGACACACCAGTTGTCAATTTTGTTACGAGAAACACGTCGTCTTCTCTGCTACTTTTTTCACGCCTTTCTTCCATTGTTAATCTAAAAATAAAACAATATAATTTTAATGAAACTGAGAATTTTTTTATTTTTATTTAACAACTTAAGACGCGTTGTCACAAGGAACCGAAACAGAATTTCATACATTAGCAACGCAAAAAGCATTCAGCGAATTTAGGTTTCAGTTGCTAATGTATGGGATTCTGTTTCGGTTCCTGTTTTACGTAGCTTGTGACAACGCATCTTCACTGGAAGAAGATCATTTAGCAACAAAAACAGTTTTCCTTTTATTTTGTTAACAAAACTGATCAGCTGTTTTACATTTCGCATTCATGGTAGGACCACAATTATGTAGCCGTAGCGGTAGTAAGAGCTGTCAAAAGTATTTGCTATAACGTCAAATCCTTTCGTTAGTAAATTTCTACTACCGCTACTTACTAAAGCCTACGCTCATTGTGGTCCTACCGTCAGTACCACGTGCTGAGCGATCAAAAAGTTTTGTTCGTTTTAACATTCGTGTGTTTGACATTTTTTTGATTCAATGTTGTAGGTATCTAGATTATGGTATAAATTTTTAATTAAACAAATATATGGGAAATCTAATAGATTTTGATTAAATATCGTTTTCTATTCTGAATCCAGATTCTGGCTCGTTAAAAAGAGGGATTGACCTTATGTCAAAATACAACGAATATCCCAAATTCTGCTAAATGCTCGCGGTGCGCATAGCAAACGATTAGAGGCTTATTCCTGACGGGAATTTTTTGAATATTTGAAGACCTGTACATGGCTGACCGTTGTTGTCATCCCATATGTCAAACGAGTTCGAAAATTATTTGATAGGAAAGATATTTTCCTTTTAATTTGTTTTTTAATCAATCGACAAACTATTTTATTCACAAATCAGGTTGTTATAACTCACGAAAACTCATGGAAAAAGCGAATTCGGTTATTGAAGGCAGGTCAAACGTTTGTACGTTTACCGACTTCGACTTCTGTGTTGACAGCTATAGGAGTTAACACATTCGACATTTGACTACCGGGTATTCGCATTCTGACTATTCCATTCTATTCTAATTTATTGTCAATAGATCTAAGAAATTTATTAGGAAACTGTCCCTATAAGATTTATTTGTTTCTCCCTAGCTGTCAAATTGCGGCGTCGAACCTCTCACGGGATTGAGGCTGGCTTAAGGCCTTACCATATTAGACTCAGATGAGCTTAAGTCGGCTTTCAGAAATGTACCATTCCCATTACACGGAATTCGAATGTCACGACCAGTATAGCCTTTAGCCGGATTTCGTTTTCGTGAAATTTCATTGGCACAAGCCAGTCCCGATTCAGTAAGAGGTTCAACGCGAAAATGTTTACAGCTTTTAAAAATTGTTAAAATGGTTTAATTAAGTATAAATGCACGGCAATCCTTTGGCAGACCTCGAATGGTATTTTCGTTGTATTTTGACACAAGATTAATTTGGCTCAAATCGAATGTGGCAAAACAAAAAATTAATAAAACCTAACGATATCGGAAAAAAGTCTATTATGGCCGTGGCATACGAATTGTGTGTAATTCTATGTGTCCGCCCCCCATAAAACTTCAATTAACGGCAGAAGATTAAAAATAAGTGCCGCAGCGACTTTTACGGACAGACATAGGATTGATATCTTCATTAATAGGTTTGTTAATTGGGTGAATGATATTAAGACTATGTCTCCACCGGAAATTAAACGAGGGTTAACGGAAGGCGGGACGATTAAAATTTAATCCCAAAGTGGTTCCACCGGATAATGACGGGTATAGTTACAAAACCATTTTTTCCACTTAAAAAAAAGAGCTAAAGATGGTAAAGTGTGAAGACATTTTCTACTTATTAAGCAAAAACCACTCGGAAGTTTTTATTTCCCATAGAATTTGAGAATTAAAAACTTGAGGTTTTTTCAAAACTACATTATTCCTCTTAGTCGTTGGAATCGAGTAAAGCTCTTCTTTTCCTCTGCCAAACAAAGTAGTTGATTTCAAAACTTGTGTATTCCATTGACATTAAAAATGGCGGAAATAGACTTGTTTCGATTATAATACTACATCTTCACCGGCAATTGAAAGAGGACTACCGGGAGACGATTAAAAAAAATCCCAAAGTGGCTCGATCGGACAAATATAGAATTAATTTGACACAAACACTCTGTTTCTGTCATTTTGGCTCTCAAAGTAGAGTGCCGTTGTCATTTCCTGGGAGCCAAAAACGAATTTCGCTGTAAAAATCACAGTAGAAAACGTACTTGTGCTTGTGACAGATCTGTCACAGGGACAGTTTCAATTTCCGTTTTTGATTCTCAAACTCTTACAAAGGTGCAGAAAAAAGGTGAATAGGGCGAATGGTATTTATTTTCCAACGGCATATAATACGAGGATTAGCGAAAATAAATCCCAAGGCGGTTCCACCAGACAAATAGCGGATTGATTTGACATAAACACTTTTTTTCTGTAATTTTGACTCTCAAAAGAGAGTGGCAATGTCATTTTCCACGAGCGAAAAAAAGATTTCCGTTGAAATCCCAATAGAAATCGTAATTCTGACAGATCTGTCATGCGTGGACAGTTTTATTGCTCTCAAACTTTTAAAAAGGTGTTCGAAAAGGTTTGAAAGTAGTTCGTGAAAGGGTGAATGAGATTAATGAGAGGATTTATTTTTAATCGCTTGCCGAGAGGATTTAAAATTGTATGGTTAAGTTGGCGTAATTTGTAGCGGATTTAATGAAGATTTATATAAATCGCGGATGAGTGCTCGGCGGAAACATGGTATTATGAGATGATTTATTTATAATCGCTTGCCGCGAGGATTTAAATTTGTATACTTAGTAATACTATGTCTCCACCGATAATTCAAAGAAGATTAGTGGGAGACGATTAAAATAAATCCCAAAGTGGCTCCATCGGAAAAATATAGGATTAATTTGACACGAAAACTCTGTTTCTGTCATTTTGGCTCTCAAAAGAGAGTGGCGATGTCATTTCCAAGGAGCGAAGACGATTTCCTCAATAAAAAGTCACAATAGAAAACGAACTTGTGACAGATTTTTCGTACATGGACAGTTTCAGTTTCCTTTTTGGATTTTCAAACTGTTACAAAGGTGCAGAAAGTAGATTTGTGAATGGGTGAATGGGATTTATGAGAGGATTTATTTTTAATCGCTTGTCGAGAGGATTTGTATGGTAAATCGCCTGATTTGTAGAGGATTTAATAAAGATTTATATTAATCGACGATTAGTGCTCGGTGGAGACATGGTGTAAGTCTCCAGATATAAGGAACGGAAGATTGCTGTTATTAGAAAATGATAATGACGCATGTTTAACTTTGGTAGTTCATATTTGGCTCACCCTGTAGTTTAACTTTGCTGGAACTGCAGAGTGCAGTCGCCTGAATCCGAAGAGAGCTGCCATCTGCCTACATTTCTAGAAGAATGCCGAGAATCGGAGAATGCAACTAAAGATTTCCATGAAGCATTTTCAACCTGATGATTGCCTCTAAACCGCCCTCTGAAGAAAATACCTCGAACTCATCTAACGTGCAAAAAGCCAGACTTATGAATTCTCGCTTTATTTGAATAGCAACACGACAACAAGATGTGGCGGAGGCTTTGTAGTCTCTGAACGGACAATTTGCCATGACCAGAAGATTGATGTCAAAGGAATATTTGACGAGAATCCGTTATTTACTGTTTTTCTCGGAACTGTTCGTCCATCCGCACCCACATTTCTTGTCACTGCACGGACCCAGCGCTCTCCTGAATCAATGAGTCGGTTAAGGGTCGTTTGTCCGTTTCCTCACCAAAATAGAATTCGGAATTGCATGTCACTGAGGGATTACATCAGATTAGTTGACGTCCAAAAATAATCGCACAGCGATTGAGGCCCAAGAAAGGGAAAACCAATCAATAATTGTGCCCTTGTGCGCCCACACGCCACCGTATCAATTGAAACCTCATCCAGCAACAGCTGTCCACGACGATGTAGTGCCAAAAGCCGTCGTAGTTGTCCACAAGGACTACGGAGAACTCCATTATACGAAAGAATGGGATTTTGTTCCCAGAATTTTTAAGGAAAGGGTTATCTTGTGTCCCACCGATTCCGAGAAGAATGAGATTGGCACATTCGCCACTAGTTATGGACCCACAACAATGCTTCTCGGGCAAGCACCCGCTCTTCGATTGAGGCAACTCGAGCGAAGTGAAAATGAGCGAAGGGAAAACTTTGAATGGATCCGGGTACAGTTTTGAGGAAGACACGGACTTTTGTTAATTACAGCAGAAGACTGCCGCTTTTATTCGAACGTCTTATCCAGATTAAACCAACTCTGCCAGCTTATTACATTTCCGGGGAACACTCCATCTTCGTTTTGCTCCTTTTCTTGGAGCTCTTTGAATGTTCCTTTCTCAAGGAGCACACCTCTGCAATCGACTCTGGCTTCTCAAGCCAGAACGTATACTCCGGGTTGATGGCGAGGTTCTTCTTGCGGCTGCACTTCTTGCATTTGATGGACAAAGTCTCGACTTTACCGACGGTTGCTGCAGTCAGTTCGGCGGTAACTCCTGGCTTCAGAGCGATGCCACACTTCTTGCAGAGGGAGCGTTTTATGTTAGGATCACTGAAATGAAGTCAATCGATAGTTTAGGTCAAGTGACCACAAAATTGAAGCGACTCACATTCGGAGGACGGACTTCTTGCCAATACTCCTGCACAGGTTTCCATAGTAGGCGGAGAGCGTGTCACTTTTGCCGGCCATAAGCATCGATGCCTGGTAGAGAAAGTTCATGCGGCTAAAGGAATCTTTGCCTTGAAAACTATTGCCTTTTGCAGACATATTTCAATCAAGAATTTATTGTGAAAAAGTTCCATTCACATGTTTACATCTGCGAAAAAACAAAAAACAGAGCAGCCAGCTGTCACTTTGGCTTACAGCGGCTCAACGTCATGGGATGTGTTCAAAAGTTGTATGCCAAAAGGCATCTCCTGGGGTGTATACGCAGTATCGGTCAAAAAAATGTTTGTGACATCAATTACTCAATCAGATTCAATTAACGTCCGTCTTCTCCTTCAACACCAATTTATTTACGCTTTTTTTAAGGCTTTCAATTTTTTTTATAAAGCTTTCCGGGTCGGTAAATACTTGTAAGAATATCCAACAATAATTAACCTATCGCTATAACGGAACCACGTATACTTGACATATTTACTCACATTTTTTAGATTAGAAACTTCAGATTTTGGGTAAATTCGTAAATTTCAGCTTCTGAGCAAAGCGCATGCCCTCTGCGCACCGAACTCAAAACTGTGTTTTCGTGAAAACACGCGAAAACTTCTTCAAAAACATGAGTTTTCCCATACATTTTTGTAAATTTTTCTGTTTTCAAAACCCCAGTTATTTAGTAGTTTTCGTTCAAAATCACTTCGAAAGCCACGAATATCAAATTGCCTTGAGAATTTTAAATTAAATTTGCAAATAATGTCACTTTTGTCCCAACTTTGGATGTTAATATCTCCGAAACCGCAAGTCCTGTCTGAAATCGGCTTGTAGTTTTGAGGTCAGCGTTAGATTCTTGATATGTTACCATCTTTTATGGACCTTTTAAGGCACGTTTAAAAATAAATATGGGCTAAATTTGACATATGATAAATAAATGAAAAACGAAAACAAATTCTAGTCGGCGTTTAGGAAGTGTGAATGGCTGAACGAGATTTCGAAAACTTTTTACCCAAATCTCAGTTTTCGATTCAGTGTGAAGAGCGTATTATACATCTCTGAGACTGAATATCTATTTTGTTATTAAATTATTTATGATTGTAGACGCAAAAACAAAGTCCAAGCCCGTCAGTTACAAATTGAGCGGCTTCCTGGTGGGCGTCTGAAATTCAGATTAGGATCGGCCGTAAGCAATCGTGTATTGTCCCAGGCCAGGGACAAACGGCGACAAAAAAACGTAAGACTAATTTCCACCTGGCTAGAAAGCGGCTATCACAATAATTAGTTGCGACCTCGAGATTAGATTTCCGATAAATCTCCGAATTGTGAGTCTTTTAAACCGCTAAAATTTTTTTTTATTTTTTCGACAATAATTAAATTTTTACGGGAAATTAATGTGTGCGTGCTGAGTATACTACAAACACCATGCAAACTTTATTTTTAGCAAGAGAAAATAAGTTTTTTGACAACACTGACAGGAATTGCACGGAAAATTATTATTCGTGTATTGAGAATTCTTGGATGCAGAATATCTCACGGTTTTTGGCCGCACTTTTTTTGTCACCGTATGTTTCAGGTCTTACCCAAGTAGAAATCATTAACCAATGCTACAATGCTGCGACTTTATTTTACTCATGAGGCTAAACAGCTGCCAGTAAAAGTTTAAAAGTTTTGTTACCGTTGAAAATGATTTAAAAGTGGAGAGCAAATCCAACGGTAATGCCAACTCGATTTGATAGATACATTTATCAGCTTTTTTTATGAGTTTACTATTTTTCCATCGGCAATAATGAGGGCTTAGGCAGGAGACGATTAATAATAAATCCCAAAGTAGTTCCACCAAACACATATAGGATTATTTTGACATGAACACTCTTTTTCTGTCATTTTGGTTCTTAAAAGAGAGTGGTGATCTCATTCAGGAGCGAAAAAAGATTTCCGTTGTAATCATCCCAGAATAAATCGTAATTCTGACAGATCTGTCATACGTAGACCATTGAATAAAGAGACAAGGTAGTGGTGTTTTTGGGAAAAATGAAGCATCAGTTTTAGTTGTGTGACTGCGGACTACTTATGTGTTGAACCAGGCATATTTCTGGAAGCTGGCTTTACTTTTGTTTAACATTCCTGAGTTAAGGTGACATTTGTACCCCGATTCGTGATACATTCGATACATTCACTAACAAGTCGATACCCGACATCGGGCGACTAATGTCAAAATAAATGCTTCACTCACACACACTGTATATGTGAAAAAGAGCTTTTCCTTGTCTCTTTATTCAATGACGTAGACAGATTCAGTGTCCTTTTTTCGATTGCCAAATTGAAAAATGGTGTTCGAAGAGAGTTGAAAGGTTTGGTTTGTGAAAAGGGTGAATGATATTTATGAGGGAATTTATTTTTAATTGCTTTGTCAACGCTTGTGGCGGAGGATCGAGAAAGATGGAAGGGCCATTTAGCCATCCTCGCTCCGCGACCCTTTTAAAGGATAAGCGGCATTCGAAAATGATGATGATGATGATTGCTTTGTCAACGCTTTGCCGCAGAAGAACAGGGATAGACACAGAATCCCATACAGCAACTGAAGCCTCAATTCGCCGAATGCTTTTTGCGTTGCTAATGTATGGAATTCTGTTTCTGTTTCTGTTCTTTGCGATAACGCGGCTTTACCGAGAGGATTCAAATATTTTGTATGGCTAATGGCGTAATATTTTGTAGAGGATTTTATAAAGATTTTTATTAATCGCGGATTAGTGCCCGGTGAAAACATAAGTTATAATTAGTAACTTCTACGTAAGTTATAGTCACAAAACAATACAAAAGCGACGACATAATGAAACTAGATTTTCGAATTTCGAGTTTAGGTATAGTCACATGTTTCTTCTTGGGTATGACTGACAATCGGAAGTTTCTGTGCTCAATTCTAAGATCAAACCAACTGTTTTTTGTTTTTAATAGCACGCCTTGTAAGCCATGTCCTTAAAATGTTTTAGGTCTTTTTATTTAAATCCAGGTTTGACACCTCAATAGTCTTTTTTAGTTTTAAAACCAAATTTTGCTTCTTAGGGCGTTATTCACGAAGCAATCTTAAACTATGAGCTTCGTAAGTCTATGCACCAACAGTTTTTAACGTCAGTTTATGAGCGCTCATAAAACTAATGAGAAGTCATACCAGCTATTAAGTTGAGAGCGGTACTATGTAAATAAGCCCCAAAATAAGAATGCGAATTCTTTCATCTCATTTAGGGGCAAAATTAAAAGAAAAGAGTAAATTAATAAATAGAGTGGCGCAACAGTTCGAGGTGAACCAGGGCCAACTTCTCAACAATGTATGCTGTGTGCGTTGATTTCTTCACATACAAGGGGACCTACAGTTTTTTGCCGAATCTGAACGCACTTTGAGAAGTTTTCCAAGACAAATAATACTCTCGGAGGGCTTTTCAGACCCTCGCATAAATGGAGACAGTGAAAAAGAACGAGTCTTTTTTTTCGGTGACGATGGTAGGAAAAGAAGAAAAGAGTACTCGCACTCAAATACCTTGTTTATCCGACAAGATAAATCGATTTAAATTGTAACCGTTTTGATTCACATCAATTTCAGTGCCTTGTTTATGCGCAAAATAGTCAAGTGCTTTGCTCAAATATACTGGTTTGAATATCAGTTTGATTTTAATGTCAAACTCGAGCAATTTATGATAAAAATTCAAAAGTCTATAGATTCAAACCAAATCAACCGTTTTAGGCGCATTCTGCAATCGTTTTCAGTTTTATAAAACCGGTTTGAAAATTCTTTCGGGAAAAGCGCTTAAATCGGTTTGAATAATCATATATGCCATCGGTTTTCGTGAATTCGATGTCATATAAAGCGATTAATTAATTTAATTGAATGGGAGCACTCAGTAAACGTTTCCCCATCAATAAATTTAATTTGATATATTTTTTTTTATTCATCATAACAGAAGTCGCGCGAATGCGCTCATCTATAGTCTCGCTTATACTCTACCTTACATCATGAGCACACAGGGGGCACTTCGAAATACGCCTTCATATTTCCTCAAAACCAATTGCAAATGTCAAGCCAGCAAGTGGGGTTTTGTGTGTACAAAATATTTTAATTCTTAGCGTTTTTCCATAATATTTTGTGAATAAAATCCAAATAAATTGACTGGAAAGCAGCGCTAAACCCTCAGGCCCATTTCAAAATAAACATTTCTAGTAATTTCCACTGAAAAGACCTCGAAAAACCTCGAAAGTGCAATCGTCCACGTACACCAGTGGTTTTGTTTTATTTTTCATTAATTTTTAAGTTTTTCTTTTCATTTTTATCTCTAAATTGTAATATTTTGTGGGGAAATGTACAAAAGCATTCCGCAAAAGTGGCGTTTGTAAGCGATAATTTGAGTTTTGAGCGTTATTTCCTCCAAAAAATGCAGGTGAGTCCTTTGAAGTCCCTCGGCAGACTTCGACATCGCCACTAAATGAACTTTCTCCTCTGTTTTTCTCACAGCAAGTGGATGACCCACCATCGTTACCCGTTGGAACGGAGGTAAGCGCTAAATACAAAGGAGCCTTCTGCGAAGCGAAGGTGCGAAAAGTTGTCCGCAATATCAAGGTGAAAGTCGCCTTCAAGCATGGTCTGGGCTCGGGAGTGGTCTCGGATGACGCGATTAAGTCAGGCGTGCTGCGCGTCGGCTCGACGGTGGACGTGAAGCATCCCGATCGGCGGGAGAATGTCGAGGCGACGGTCATGAAGATTCAGGACTGCTCGCAGTACACAGTGGTGTTCGATGACGGGGACATTACGACGCTGAGGCGCACGGCGCTGTGCCTGAAGAGCGGGCGCCACTTCAACGAGAGTGAGACGCTAGATCAACTGCCACTGACTCACCCTGAGCACTTCGGAAATCCAGTGGTTGGAGGAAGGAGGGGAAGGCGCTCGCGCCACCTCCACGACGATAGCTCGGACGACGATGACGAGAGCGACGCCAAGGAGGTGATCAACGAGAAGGAGG
The DNA here is from genome assembly GCA_947623515.1 of Neoascia interrupta. Lineage (NCBI taxonomy): Eukaryota > Metazoa > Arthropoda > Insecta > Diptera > Syrphidae > Neoascia > Neoascia interrupta. Next base: position 4,123,309 of record OX392463.1, read on the forward strand.
AGCACATCGGCAAAGTGGTGTGCGTCGAGTCCACCGACAGCAAGAAAAAGGACAAGGACAAGTGGTTCCCCGGGCTGGTCGTGTCGCCCACGGCTCAGGTTACAGTGCGGATCCGCGTGAAGGACGAGTATTTGGTGCGCTCGTTCAAGGACGGGCGGTACTACACTGTCCCCAAGAAAGAGGCGACGGAGTTTACGCGCGAGCAAGCTGCGCGCCAGGACGGCCCAGCTGTACAGGCTGCCTTGGAGTACCTGGACAGCGACGTGCTGCCAACTCACTGGGACAGAGACTCGCTCTTCGGGCTGGCAAACTCGTCCAGCGAGTACGAAGAGGTCGACTCGGACAGTTCCGACGACGAACCCAGCGAGGAGAAGGACTTGTTCATTGCCCAGCTTTACAAGTACATGGACGACCGCGGGACTCCCCTGAACAAGGTCCCGTCGATCCAGAACCGCGACGTCGACTTCTACCGCTTGTTCCGCGCAGTCCAGAAGCTGGGCGGGTACAACCGAGTCACCAGTCAGAACCAGTGGAAGTCCATTACGATTCGGCTGGGTTTCACGCCCATCACGGTGAGCGTTACGAACCTGGTAAAGCAGGCCTACAAGAAGTTCCTGCAGCCGTACGAAGAGTTTCACCGAAAGCTGGGCTGCTCCATGCTGATGACGCCACGAAATTCCAACCGCAGCAAGGGTAGGAGCCTAGTTCGCGCTAATTCGGTCGCTTCCCCAAAGCCCGTCGATACCAGCAAGGAAACGAAGACGATTCCTGCAACTTCGGCTTCCAGCTCGACGTCGACGACGCCGATTGTATCGACATCCGCCGCAGCAGCTGCGGCCAGTGCCAGCGCTGCTGCAGCTGCCGCCTCAACTACTTCACAGTCCACCAACGACGAATCGGAGAACACAAGCGAGTCCAGCGTGGAGGTCAACGTGCCCAAGTCGGCAACCAAGCGGAAATCGTCTGTAGGCGCTGGCAAGGTCAAGAGTTTGGTCGAGAAGTTCGAGGAGAAAGCAAAGGACGAGTGCGATCTTCCTCTTGCCAAGATGCAAAAGAATCGGCAGCGTTCGGTGGAGCGCAAGAGCTCTGAGACTCCAACCACCACGAGGGAGAACTCCCCTACCGGATCAATTGGTAAGTTGCGTGACTTTTTGACCCCGTTATGGTCTGACTTCTATCTTTCCCCAGGTACTGCGAAAAAGGAAAAGCCGAAGAAGCCCGAGGAAAAACGCGTCCCCAAGCAGCCGCAGAAGAAGAAGGACGATCCTGCGGAGAAGACAGCTGAGCCAGCCGACTTCCCAGTCGAAGTAAACGACAAGCTGAAGGTCTATTACCACGAAAAGAAGGTCACCTACGAAGCTAAGGTGATTGAGATCTCTGTCACCCGGGGCTCACCTCTTTATTTGGTCCACTACACCGGCTGGAACAACCGCTACGATGAGTGGGTGCCTCGGGAGCGCATCGCCGAGAACCTCACCAACAACAAGTTAAAGAAGTCGCGAGTAGGAGGTGGCGGTTCGGAGAAAAAGACCGAGAACCCGCCCAAGCCTCCGTCGGCAAACTCGCCAGCGTCTGGGAAAACGCCCAGCTCGTCTGCCAAGCGAGGTCGTGGCCGCAGCGATTCGTTGCCGCCTCGCTCGACCACTCCCAGCTCGGTAGCATCGAATTCCAGTCGCACCAAGTCTCCGGCTGCGTCGCATCCCCAGAAGCGCCTGCCGCGAAACGTCCAGAACACAATTCGACGCACTTCCAACAACGTCTCGGACATCTCGATGCAAACCGACTCGGACAGCGACTCTGACGAGCCGGTACGTCGCCCGACACGCGCCACTCGCGACTCGAAGGGCAAATCCTCGCAGAACTCCCGGGGCAAATCGCCCCAATCGACAACGGCCACGTCGGCAAAGTCCAACAGCCCCAGCGAGAGCGAGGACGACGAGGTAGCGACCGAGGAGACGTCCAACACACCCACGTCCAGCGCGAAGGGCCGCGACTACGACCTCAACCAGATTCGGTCCGAGCTGAAGGGCTTCCAGGAGCTAAAGTCGCCAAACTCCGATGCGGAGACCGACAACGCCGACCAGCAGGACTCCAAGTCCGAGAGCATCTTCGATTTCAAGCCCAAAGAAGAGGAATCGTCTGAGGCAAAGCACGACGAGAACACTAAATCCTCGGGCGAAGAGTCCTCCTCTGAGGGAACCGACTCCTTCGCCGATGACGACTCTCAGTCGTCGGACAAGACCACGACCCTCGAGAACATGACAGAAAAGCTGCAGCTGAAGATAAACGCCGACAAGAAGGCGCTGCTGGAGAAGTTCCCCTCGGGCAAGGTGCCAGAGAAGGCGGCGCCCTTGACTTCGTCCAGAATCGAGAAGATCATCAAAGATTCGTTGGCCGAGAAGCGGCAGGAAGGTCTCAAGGCAAAGCCATACATAAGCGAGGAGACCCTAAAGATGCCCAAGTCAGAGGTCAAAATTGAAATGATGGAAACGTCTTCGGCAGACAAGAAGCCAGTTCCTGTCCTCCTAGAGGCGGCATCCAAACCAACTGTGAACCTCTCGCGGATATGCAAGTATCCAGTGATCATTGACAAGCCGTTGGTCATCAAAGAGGCCACCATCGAGGCGCCAGTGGATCCCATAAAAATAGAGGAACCAGCTGATGTGAAGGAGGCCATCGCAGCTCCTCCACCGCAGCCAACTCCTGACGTCTACGAGTTCAAGGAGCCCGAGCCGTTCGAGTTCGAAGTCCGGAAGACGACTTCCTCAACTCCACTCGACTCAAAGAAGAAGACCCTGGGCAGCGGCCAGAAGTCCCCACCCGACCAACCGTCTGTGTCGCCAATCTCCAGCACATTTGGCAAGAAGAAAAAGGCCTCCCCCGTCAAGGACTCTCCGGAGAAACCCAAGCAGATGAAGATGGATGACAGAAACTCCCTGTCGAGCCTCTCGACGGCCATGAGCAACCTGCTCACTCCGCAAAAGGTGGAGGCGACTCCCTTCGACGTTCTCCGCAAGTCGCCCAGCTTTAATCTGAACTTCAATGCGCTCCACGAAGAGCTGGCCACCACGGTGCAGGAGACGACCCGAGCCTTGACCGATGTTCCCCCAGTTCCGGAGCACCTAACGCCCACAAAGATAGAATCGGCGGACACAACGCGCGTCATCGGCAGCCCGTTCATCGAGACAACGTGCGACTTGTCGAATGTCTTCGAGCTCAACCAAGACTCCGAGGATCGCACCAGCAGCGACGACGCCAAGGACAACAAGTTCGAGCTGGAGAACGTAAAGATCCTTCTTTGCGATTCATCGTTCGACTTGGAGCCCCTCAAGGTGGAGAAACCGACATCCATTGCCGACAAGGTGCTCAAGGCCATCAGCCAGAAGAAGGAGGAAGAGGAGAAGAATAAAACCGAGGTCAAAATGGAGGAAGTCAAGCCAGAGGTGGAGGAGAAACCAGACGTCGTCGTCGAGGAGAAAGTAAAGCTCGAGGAGGATAACCTGCCAAGCACGAGCAACAGCAGTAGCAGCAGTGCAAGCAGCACTTCGCCGTTCATCAGCGAACCGCCAAAAATTCCCGACCTCACGTGCACCCTGGTCAAGAATGATTTCGACATCCCCATGAAGAGGTCGATGCTGGGGTCGCCAGAACCTAAAATCGGTATCCTGAACTTGATCACCCCGAAGAATAACGTCCTCAGCGAAACGATCCAGAAGTTGGAGTGTGCCATCCAGAAGACTACGTCAACGGCGCCCGCCATTGACCACTTTGAGGATGATTCATCTGACAGCACAGACTCGGAGCAGCGATTGATCATCGAAGATGAGGAAGAGCCGCAAGAGTCGGCCAGTCCAGCCACTGAAGTGAAGCAACCAGTCGAGGCAGTCCGGAAGCAAGAAGACCCACTGAAGGTGGCGGAGTCTGAAGAGAAAGTAATGGATGAGGTGAAGGCCGAGGAACAACAGCCACCACAGGTGCAACCGCTCATACCCGTGCCTCCACCAATGCCGGTGCAACTGCAGCCGCATATTCCGCCGCCAGTACCCGCTAAGCCGCTCGTGGTGCCGAGCATATTCAGCCTTCCACAGAACTTCTACGGGAACCCCAACATCCACCCGGAGGACGGAGTTAAGCCCATTCTTGAGCTGCGTCCCGTCGAGATGTGCAACGCTGCGCAGGCAACGGAAAGTCCTCAGATCGAACCAGTCTCGGTCATTGAACAGGTGGTCGTACCCCAGCCGGAGGACAAAAAAGACGACGCCATTTCGGCTGCAGAGAGCCACACAGAGTCTATAAATCTGCTACGTTGCGACGAGACCATTCCCCCGTGCAGCCCCAGCTCGACGGTGGGCAAGGACCTGCTAGACCCGCTGGCAATAAGCCGCAGCAGCTCGCACCCCACTGAATCTGATATCAAGCCCGTGCCCATGGACATTGAGTGCTCGGCCCCATTGAGCAAGCCTCCCCCGCCCATGGAGGCACCACTGAAGCCTGCGTTGCACAACCCAACGCCAAACAGCTCACCCAACGACTCGGCCAGTCAGGACGAGAGCAGTGAGGATCTCAAGAAACAGGCAGACGTGGAGAATGAGGTGTCGCCGAAAAAACGCCGGCGAACCAGGAAACAGTCTGAGATGCTGATGGAGGCGCAGACAAAGAGGCGGCGGCCGCTAGCCTCTGCCAAAAAGAACAATGGTAAGGGGTGTCGCGAGGACCTTCCATTGAAAGTCTCTCAGTGTTCTCCTTTAATTTCAGGTTCCGACAGCGAAGACAACTCAGACACTGTCTCGCAGCGATCATCGTCATCGCGCCATGCTAGGCCTTGCCAGTACAACTTCCTCGTGCAATTGGGTAAGTTTCCAGTGCTCTTTCCTTGTAGTTCCTGAGCGTTTATCGAGCTTATTTTCTTACAGATCCATCTCTCAATCCTGACCAGAGGATATCGATCCTGCTCAAGCAAATCCAAGATCTCCGAAAGACTTACAACATGATCAAGAGCGACTTGGCGAGCATCGATCGACGTCGCAAGAAACTCCGTCGAAGGGAGCGCGAGAAGAAACAGATGCAACTGCATCAGCAACAGATCAAGGCGGGCTCTTAAGCCCGGTGATTCTTTTTTGGAAATTTTTACCCAACTCCGTAGATTTTAAATGTTTTAATTTTTAACTTATATTTAAAGAGAAAAATGTAGTGTTTAAAAACGGTTTAGATAAGACCGATTGTGTGGAAGGGACCTTAGGGCAGGACACAATAAAAAACTTACCAGGTGTGTGTAGTAAGGTGGGTGTTTTGATCTCTTCTTTTTTGCAAAGACTGAGTTGCGCAAGCAGCTAAACAGTTTTTAGGATCCATGTCAAGACTATGGAAAATGCTGTTGACGGTGGAACTGAAGGCTTAGAGGACCAACAATTTTCGAAACGTTTTCTACGAATGGCATAGCCTAGAAGGAGGTGCATAGGTAGAGGTGCACCCCCCGAATAAGCGAAAAAATACGCCTTACTCCTTTTTTTATTCGAGTAGCTCAGTTTATTATGATTTATCTGATAGGTTCCAGGGGATAACCCTCGTCCGTCAGAGTTATGGCTATCTTAAAAGTAAATTCTTGAAGAAGCAACTTTTTATTACCCCGGTTTAATTGAGTCGGACAAAATCCAACGTGAAGTACTCGGCTCCAACCATACCGCACTAAATTCAAGCACCAAAGCCGACAACATCGTAAACCTATTTAAATCCCGTTAGTCTGCTGAAAAACCATGTTTGATGCCTTCGTTCATTAACGAACGTGACAAAAGACTGATTCGTCCACTGCCATTTGTAACCATTTTAGTTCTTTTTTTAATCGGTCTTCTCAAGAAATGAATCACTCGTCGAAGAAGACCCGTTTTCGGCTATCCGATTCGCCTACAACGCTTGGAATTGAACTTCAGTCGAGGTCCCGATGGATTATCCCTAAAATTTGCGCAATGACTGTCCATAAAATGATGTCACTGTCACCTATTTAACCTCTCCTTAAAATGCAGCATTTCCTCATCTGCCTGAAAAAATTATTTTATATAAAATCCCTGTTTTCAGCTCAGAAAGGAGGAATAAGGTGAAGAATTATAGGGTAGGTCTGTAAGTAGTACTGTGTTCCAAAATATCCTTGTTACGGAAAGAGTCCACTTTGACTGTAAATTTCTGATTTCTACCAATCGAAATGGCGAAAAGAACGCTCTCAGTTGAAACCATTGAAACCGGCCTTTTGTGGATCATTATTGATCGAGTTGATTGCAAACTGCTGAACTCTTTAAACTAAAAAGAAATTTTTTTTTCCCGATCTTCTCACACAATGCATGTTGTCTTCTTTTTAAGTGAACGATTTTAGTTTGTAAAATTCAAAATTTCAAACAAAATCTGAATTTCCTTCGGGGTCGCCCAAGGCAGCCACATCGGCCCTCTTCTGTTCATTTTGTTTGTGACGTTAAGTTTTTGCTGAATGTTGACTTCTGATGTTTGCCGATGCTTCCATCTCGTGAACGTGTAAATATCTGCAAAACTTTCATTTATGGTGCAAGTGCAATATAAAAACCATTTCTCCCTAAATGTGAGTAAATGTCCTGCTATAAACGTTCTCGCGGTGTAAACATCCTTTAGCGTTAACATACTCCTTTGGTTATAAATACCGTCTTAGCGATTCAGTTTCTACCTCCCTTACTGTTATGATGTGGGTTATTCTAGCATTACGGCTCTGTCGTCGGTTCTCTGGATGCACTCTTTACTGAGCCCAGGTAAAAATTGTGGGTCTTATTTTGTTTTAATTGGTCCATCCAACAGGGGAAGAAGGACTTCTTGTGGTATTACTACCTACGTCGACCTCCGTCAGTCCGTCCGTCCAATCGCGTTATAACTTCTGAACGGTAAGTCGTAGAAAGGCAAAAACCCAGCGAGGGCAACTTTTTTTAGCACAACGGTTAAAATATAGTTTGAAATTCAATGGGAAAAAGGACGAAATGTTTTCCTATACTTTTTTTTTAAGAATTTAAGCAGGCAAGAACAAGAAAAACGAAACTTAAGTTAAGTAGAAACAGAACTTCAAATGAAAAGATTCAATTTTTTGAATATATTGAACAGTTTTTGAGAAATGAAGAGTTGAAAACGGTCGACGTATTTCAAAGTGTTTGAGGCTATAACTTTTGAACTGCTTAGTGCACAAAGCAAATAATGAACACGTGTGAAGCAACACAAAATAAGCCAAGTACTTAAATACTGCCGTTTTCATGTATTTTCCAAAAAACAAAAATCGCAAAAATGCTTAAAAAAACGTGTATACCCCCAACCCCCCGAATATCCGGGTTTGTTTGAACAAATCATATAAAAAAAAACACACGTATCAGAAGTTATCCAAAATTTTAATTAAAGCGAATTTCAAAAGTAATTTTTCAAAATCTCCTAGAATCGCTTAACGGTAAAAGCGATCTTGTTCAGATTTATTATTAAAGCAACCTGCGTTTCTAACCTAATTTTTTCGAAGCTTCCTAAAAAACGGTTAAAAAAGGAGCTTCTTTCACCGTTCCTTAATGAATTGAAGAAAAATATCCAATGTTAGCGCAGCTAGTTGCTATTGGAAAAAGTATAACGGGGAGTTAGACTCTAAAAAGTTTGAAAAAGTAAAAAAGAAGGTATGTGTCCCTCTAACTCCTTACGGTATAAAGTATAACTTTGAATTAAATAACGGGCATTATAGTCAATCTTCTGAGATTTTATGAGCTTCGAATATTAAAAAACCTCGAAGATTAGACTCAAAAACATAAGAACATTTCGAAAACGATTTTTGAAAGGTTGCAAGCCTGTTAACGGCAATAACGATCTTATTTAAATTTCGCTGAAGTATTCAGCATTTACAACGCAAGTTTACTGCATTTGAAAAGTTTCAAAATTGCCGTTTCCAACCTCAAGTTTATTTAAACCTATTTCAACAAACATAATAGAAAACAACATGTTTTAACGTTTTCACAGAAATCCATGTCCGCGGTAAAAAAAGGAAATATATTGTAATGTTTTTGTCTGGGGTTTGTCGAATAAAACTCAATTTACAGTTTTACAGTTTACAGTTTTAAGCGATTTTCTTGTACATTGATCTTGTTATAAGGATTATCAGTTTGTCGGATAAAAACATCATCGTGCAACTGGAACACCGCTTACAACTTTAACTTGGTACTTCAAGTCCTCAATTTCGTCAATTTCCCTTATTATTTCACAATGAAACATTTTATTTATCAAATTCAACTTTACTACTTAGAATTCAACACTTTATTTCAATTCAATCACTTTTTACTTTATTACCGATTTTCACAATTCAACGTTTAGGATATATTTGTATTCTGACATCCGTGTATTTACACACATTCACCATGTTCTCGACGGTTCGACGCTGTTAATTTTCCATTGGTACTTTTCCATTAAATTCCATGGCGGGGAAGTTCGATACCGAACTCGAACTTCGAACGGCAGTCTGCTGTCAGATGACTGGAAGACAGTTGGGTATGTTCGTAGAGTGAATCGATGGGTGCATTCAGTGACACCTGTATGTTGTTTTATTTCTTGTCGTCACATAACAATATTACCTTCCCTCTATTTTCGAAACGGTAAGATGCAAACTTTTTAAATACATAACGACCGATCGAAGGAATTCCAACTTTTGGAACAAAAAAAAAATTGAAGTTTTTAATGGTTCCGGAATGTGCTTAAAAATATTGACTAAAATGGTGCGGCTAGGAATTCGTAATCGTAACTTCTGGGACACTTATTTCACATCAACCAAATTGACGCAAACACAACCCCATGAACGTTAACCAAAACAATAAGCTTATAACAGTTCATTTCGAAGAAAAGAAATTTAAGAAAATTAAAGGAAAAGTTTAATTCCACCCTTTTTTAAGTGATAAATTTAAAAAAATCACCCAATATAAGAACAGTAGACTGCACTGCGAAAAAAGTAAATAACAGAATGTTAAATAGGTATATTCAGAAATAATAATAAACAAAAATAATTTTACACAATTTTTCACCCTGCGCAATAAAGGTTAACGTCCTTCGGACCGCGCATGTCTTCAAACTTGACGGTCTTATTTTGAGACTTTCCTTATTTCTGGCTTCTAGGTATATGTCCGCATATTTTTTGCTTGAAGCACAAGCAGCTTCGGGAGCTCTGAGACCAGCTACAACCCTCAAGTAACTCTGCCGCAACACGAGAATGATACAGGTTCCGTTCTAACATTGTTTTGCTTTGCAGTAGTATACGTATTATAGCTGGGGCACAATGAGTATCTGTGTCTGTGTCTCGCAGTTCAGATAACGGGAACACGAATATAGCGCCACAATGCGTATCTCGCTGTGTCTCTGATTTTAGGTGAAAAATGTGCCGAGACACAGCGACAGACACAAACACAGACACAGACACTCATTGTGCCCGGCTTGTTACATCTTGTGAGCTTTTGTCCTCTTCTCCAAAAAAATGTGACCGATTTCCGGCATTTTGCCATTTGCTTTTTTGGGATGTGGTGAACAAAAAGTTCCACTCGCCTTCTCACCACCATCTTTTTTTTAAGTTCGTAACTTACAACTAGTGATTTCCAACTATTGGCTCTGAGTTCAAACTAGCTTTAAGGCCATAAAGCTATTCTGATGGGACCAGCGTTACCGATGGACAATTTGAAAATGTTGCCAAGAAAGTCGCCCCAGCCAAAAAAAGCGTCATACTAAAAAAAATACACTAATGTTTAAGCTTAAAACAGATATGCAGAAAATTTCGTGCAGCAAAAATAAATTACACAGGCTCTTAAGGGGCAGGCGAACCCAACTACTGCAGGCATTGCAGTGACTGTACGATGTCCCTATTTCTAAATTTGGTGCCTAGTTTCATTGCCACAATGAAAACAAAAATATTTTTAAACATAAAAAATCTGGCATCACTGATACCGTCAAATCTGAAAGTTTTGACTGGTTTTGACTGTTTGTTGACTGACAAGAAATTCAATACAGAACAAGTACGTTTTCCCGCTTAGTTTTATTGGTCAGCTTTTGTTTACTTTTTCACCCAGTTGACAAATATGTATATCGAAAGCGTTTGACAAACTTGTATAAAACTTGGCATCGTTAATGTCAGGAAGGGTGCACATCTGTTTTAGAGGCAGTGCATGCAGACCCGCTGCTCATTTGTTTTGAGCTTAAATTTAAGAGAAAAAAAAATCGTGACACTATAGTCTCAGACCTTCCGCGCCGCTCACTTGATACCCAAAATACTGAAAAAGAACAAAGTGTTAGTTTAATGTGGAATAAAAACTTACTTGTTGCAAAATCTTTTAATAGCGACCTTCAACTTCTACATACCTACATATTAAAATATTGAGTTAAGAATCAGACAAGACATGATCAGCCCTAACATAACATTACGTAGGCGGCTCACCTACATTGCAGAGTTTGCTCCGTGAGTAAAGTTGTCAAAATCTTTGACTCACGGAATTATTAACTCTCCCAAATCGCACTTCACTCACATAGAAAGACACAGAAAAAGAAGTTCGAGTTGCTCTCAGATACCATTTTTTATAGAAAGACGCAAAGCAACTGCCACACCCCACAGAAAAAACATTCAAAGAAATTAATATTGTTCTCCGAAATTGATCCGGGATCAAGTCACCAAATTTAGTGAGCTTAGGAGAGATTAACCCTAGATCTAAATTCACTGAAAAACTCATTTCTGGGGTTAGTCTCAGTTTAACTCGGAAACTCTGATGATCTCGAACTGAAAAACCGGCCTTAAGGAGGGGTTATCCCGCTCTCCGCCCTCGAGTATCTAATTAAAGAGGATCTGTTCCTCCAGGTAGGGAGTCGTCCCGTCAGGGTTAACTCCCGGCTACGGAAAGAAAATATTAGACGGATTTACTGCCGACTTTATTAAACTCATTTATTTTGTCTAGTGAAATTGTATTATCAAGAGGCAGATGTAATAACTTTTTTCAAATTGTGGCTGTTGCATGCGTTACTGATTTCAAAATTAAAAATGCGTCCCAATGTCGCCTGCTTTTAAAAAATGGGTCCGAAAACCGCTTATTTCGAAATGTCGTCGCCAAGCGTCCCGAAAGTAGAAAAGTCGCCATTTGGCGACATATGTCGCCCTCGGTAACCCTGGATGGGACTGTTCTCAATTCTTATGGGACAATTTAGGACACATGTTTAGAAACGGCTCATGTGATTGCATCTTACGTATACTTCCCATACTTGCTATAGCTATTCGATACACGAAGGGATTCAACTTTTGAAATCGGCTTAAATTTATACCAGCCCTCTGCCCTTATCACAAACCATAAAAAAGCGCCGAGGCAAACGTGAGCAAGGATTAACCATTTGAATTAAGTGAACTCAAACGCAGCCGTGTAGCACAAAATGAAAGCTACTGATAAGGTTTTAGAGTTTGAAAAATTGGTTTAGGGATTTGCTAAAAAAGCTGTGCTTTTGGGTTCACAGGTTTTATAGGAAAAAGCCCACGAGCTGAGGAAACAGCTTTCGGCTTTTTATAACGGTCATGCAGTGATCCAAATCCGATTATTTTCTTCCTTAATTGCTATTACTTCGAGTATTAATAGCTCGTTGGCACAATGGCACTACCTACCTCGGCATTAAATCAATTATTAAGAAGCAATTCGACCACAAACTTTCGCATTAAAATATAAAATGCTTCACGCCGCCGCCATCCCACTCTCAAAGGTGTCCAGCGTCAACACCCCCTCAAGGCAATATTATTCATTCATAAGACACACTCTATCCTCCAAACATTAATTTTATGAATCCCCATTTATGCCCACATTAACCAGTTAATTAGTCGAATGGAGTCTGCCGATGAAATATCAGAGTCCATTTTTCCCCTTTCATGAATAATGTCGTACAGTATAGTTGGCTGGGGGGCTGGTATTGGAATGGAATCACAAGGATTCGAGGCCCGAGTGCAGTCATCTGCAATTATCACGTGTGGCTCATAAAGTGACTTGGGCCTCCTGCCATATGTTAAGCCAATCACGTGCCTGCAATTAGCTCATAGTTCAATCCACTTGGGAGCGCTTTTGTGGTGGACCATCATCAGGTGAAGCACTTCATACCTTACTATACGATCCGGTGTTATACACGTGTACGACCAATGAATTCCAAGGTGGCTGAGGGAGCAGCCCATCGAAGCAACACATGTCCCATCGTGAGCTGGGCAAAAAAAAAAAAAATCCTGTTGTTTGGCCAAGTTGTAGGGTGAAATCAATAGCAGAACACGACAAGGATCCAGAGCACTCTTGAACGACGCCAATGTCGCTGTAAATTAGACAAGATTCCAGAGTTGGGTGTAAGGACAATGAAGGAGCGTAATGAATACCCATATTGAATGTGACGGTGAGTGCTTATCGAAAGCGGGCTGTATGAGTGGCGGTGATACTGCGAGCTTATGCTGCGGGAGGCTCTCTATAATGAATTTCAATCATAATTGAAAGTGGAGACCGAAATAGGATGTTATGTTGTATCGTCGCCACCATAACAATGCTGTTTTGTCACAGGATGCCGATGCCGTGCCGACTGCCAGGGAAAAAGTTGGTAGGTATCCTTGATATCAACAGGGGCGGTAGATATTTTTCCTTATTTGTTTGCATGGTACGTGTCTTCGTATGTTGGTTACGGGTAGTTCCATAGTGAAGCCGAGGACAAAGGAAAAAGAAAACAAATTAATTGTGTTTCCATGGTAACCTAATATCAATAGAAGCCCTGAAAGGATTTCTTTTCTCGTCCTTACCTGGACTCCGGGGCGTCGAGAGGGAGATCATTTTCGAAGGGTTGGGTCATGCCCAACAAGAGCAGGGAATTAAGTATTGAATGTGCTAGTGAAGTTGGAACCTACCTGTTGGCATGTTGTAGCGTAAATCTCTTATTGAATATTGGCAAAGGTATGGACCCAAGTCCTGTCTTTTTCGAAATGAATTCCTCGAACACAAGGCTGTTGAGAGCACTCTGTTAATTGCTTTCGCTAAACATTGTACTTGTAAGCTTCATCGATACGAAATGGTCATCCCTTTTACTTAAGAAGCAATCTCAACTGTTGTCACAATCTCATACAGAACCTGTATGAAAAGGCTTCTGAAAAAAAGAGGGATCATAGGAGGACTTTCGTTGATTTATTGATACATTCTTTAGAGCAGCTTAATTGGGCTGAGTACCTTTAATCGGCTTAAGAACGGAAGCACCATATAAAATGAATTCAGGACGAAAAATGTTCCATCTGTTGTACGAAAAAGCTCATCCATTTACTCTTTACTAAATTGATTAATTCACTCGTTGTGTAACCTTATGCCTTCTTCGACAACACCTCTACGCAAAATGTTGCTCAATCTATTTTCATCACATTACATCAAGATTATTTTTAAGTGGTTACTGCCAGGCGGTAAATATGCCCAAGAAACTTCATCTCATAGAGAACACTCAAACTACGGCAAAGTTGTGGTTCGGTAGTTTGATGGTGATGTGTTTTATCATCCTTTTCGGTATCTGGTAGAACGTGTGTCTTTGTTTATCCAGAAAAGGACGACTAGCCGCTTTTATGCAACATCTAGTGAAGGAGCTTGTATAGTGATTTGAGCATTAACTTAACGTGCCGTTCACGTCCTTTTTTTTATTCCCCATGCATGAGTTCCTTTTCTCTTGGACACTTTTGCTAAAATTGTTTCCTTAATCCTTCAGCGAGTGAGAACACGACATACAATGAAACGTAATAGAGAAACAAGCATCCAACTTGCGAGCATTCCATTATAACTAAACGAACACTCTTTAACTACAGTTGAATCAATTATATCCTCAATTTAGTTCTTAAGTATGAGTAGGTACAATACATCATACACACGTGTGGGTGCTGGGTACCCATCAGTACCATAGTACCAAGCCATGCATAACATAAGGACTCGTTATATACAAACGACTATTCCATTACGTTCTGCCAAATTACCCAGAGTAATTCATGTTTCTCTCTTGTGTTATTATCCTGTTCAATGTAATCACAACGCATTCACAGTCGGATTGAAGCAATTTAGTGGTGTATTGAACCAAGGAGCAATGGATTTTAAATTACATTTCCATGACGTCGTTCAGGAGGTAGGCATAGCTAGTGTCCTTTTTATTTAGTTGTCTACATAAAATCTGAGTTCATTTCGTTACTCTCATACGTGATGATGTGACAGGACATGAGGGCCAAGGTTGGGTGGTTCACAAAAAATTTGTTTGGAAAAATAGTTGATGCCATACATCCTTGTGGTAATGATAGCGTATGAGCTGCTTTTGATTGCAGAGCTTTCTTATTGGGATGTGAATTGTATTGAAATTTTTCAATAGAATTCATGTGGGTCTGTTCTGCAGTAAGGTAAGACGGAAAAAGCGAAAAAGTTTTTGTAATTCTGCAAAATCATGAAGAATAGTTGCAAAGGACATCATACGGATTATAACCCGAATTTGATCAAAATAAAAATTTCTTTGAGCAATAATTTTATACAAACCCATTTAACATTAATTTCATCAGGACATCTGTGGTTTGGCGACAAAGGTGTTGTGTTCGAACCTTAACACGGATTAAGACATGCAGGAGCCATGAACTCGTCTCTCGATCAACCCACGAAATACGCCCAGCCATCGAACTGCCATTCGAGTAAAACTGTCAGACAGCAAAACTGACTGATTCGATATCAAAATTCGAAAACGACCTTTTCGCTCCAACTTACCAATTGGGCAATTTCGAGAACTTGATTTATTTATATCAATAGGCGAATAGTTGTGACTCGCTCTGACGGAGTCAGCTGTTTTTGAATCTTTGAATTCTGAACATGGAAAGCGAAAGCTAAAATTTGAACGTAAAAATTTTGTGTTTGATAAATAAGGAAGGTATCCTTATATAACTCAAATCGAGTTTTATTCGACGAACCCCACGCATAAATATTATTCCTATTTTGTAGGAATGTCGTAAAGTTTGATACAGATAAAAATGCAGCGTAATAAAAGGGGCGTAGCGTAGTAACGATAAAATTGTGACTCTAATGAGGCATGTCCGTTCGTACTACCGCAATTGACATATTTTTAGGCCACAAACTTTGCACTAGGAAGCTCAAAACTCGAATTCCTAAGCTCTTTTTACGCACAAATCTGAAGACACACTTATTGGATCAAGTTCTGAAGGGATTTAAAAAGCAAGACGTGATCAGAAGGCGTAGGAGAAGCGGACGGTGTCACTGTAGCTGAAGCAGAATAAAAAGTTGAACACACTTTTTCTCATAAGAGCAAAACAGTGTGTAGCAGAAACTGACAGTTGCAGCTTAAATTATTCGACTTGAAGCACGACGTATTTCAAAAATTAAAATTTGTTAAGAGGGGCAAAAACTAAAGCCTTGAGCCCAGTGAATTCATTGCGTTCGTCACGTCGAAGTGCACAACTGACATCTCAGTGAAAAATTCACGTTCTCATGGGAAGCGATGTACGTTACGCACTTCTTCTCATGAGAACGCGTACATTCAACTTAGTTGTCAGTTGTGTACTTCAACGGATGCAATGAATTCATTGGGTTGAAGGCTTTAAAGGAAGAATGCATGCCTTTATTTCCTGCCTTTGTTATATGTATCAGAGTCTATTGATTGTCATGCTAACTGGTTTATTGAAAAACTAGTACTTACTTACTTAAAGTGGCGCTACAGTCCGGGGTGGACCTGGGCCTCAGCCAATAAGCTTCGCCAGTCAGCTCTGTCTCTAGCTAGCCGTCTCCAGTTTCGCACGCGAAGTTGGCTGAGGTCCCCTTCCACTTGCGTGCGCCACCTGAGTCTCGGGGCTCCTCTACCGCACCGTCCCTGCGGTGTGGATTCAAAGATTTTCCGGGCCGGGGCGTTGGTGTCCATCCGCTCTAGATGGCCCAGCCATCGTAGACGTTGTGTTTTGACTCTTTTGGCTAGGTCGGTATCGCTGTACAGCCCGTACAGTTCGATGTTATATCTCCTCCTCCACTCTCCGTCTATGCAGACGGGACCGTAATTCGTCCGAAGAATTTTCCTCTCGAAGCCTAAAGTGTTTTCATCCGCCTTTGACAGGGTCCATGCTTCTGCACCGTAAAGCAGGACTGGGATGATGAGGGTCTTATACATGGACACTTTAGTTGCTCGAGAGAGGGCTTTGTTACTCAATTGCCTCCTTAGCCCAAAGAAACAGCGATCGGCAAAAGTTATCCTTCGTTTGATTTCAGCGCTGGTGTCATTGTCTGAATTGATAGCGGAACCCAGGTAGACAAAGTCCCTAACTGCCTCAAAATTATAGCTGTCGATGGTGATGTTTTGTCCAAGACGTCGGTGTTGGGTGTCTTTTCTTGATGACAGCATTTACTTGGTTTTGCCCTCATTGACTGCTAAACCCATATTCGCCGCTTCCGTCCCAATACTCACGAAGGCTTCACTGACATCACGCTTTGTTCTACCGATTATGTCAATGTCGTCTGCGTATGCGAGTAGTTGAACGTACTTTTGAAAGATTGTACCTCTGGTGTTGGCGCGAGAGTTCTGCACAATTCTCTCAAGTAGGATGTTAAAGAAGTCACATGACAGCGCGTCGTCGCCTTGTCTAAATCCTTTTTTTACATCAAAGGGGTCGGTGAGGTCTTTGCCGACCTTGACGGAACAGCGTGAGTTTTCCATCGTCATCCTGCACAGACTGACGAGTTTGGCAGGGATGCCAAAACTAGACATTGCGCTATATAGCTCGTCTCTATAGATGCTGTCATACGCGGCCTTGAAATCGATGAAGAGGTGGTGTGTTTCGATTTGGAATTCCTGGGTTTTTTCCAAGATCTGCCGCAGTGTGAATATTTGATCGATTTGACTTTCCTGCCCTAAAGCCACACTGATATGTGCCTATCAGATTGTTGACAAACGGCTTCAGGCGTTCACACAGTACAGCAGAAAAGATCTTGTATGCGATGTTAAGAAGACTGATTCCTCTGTAGTTGGCACAGCTCAGAGGGTCTCCTTTCTTCAGGATCGGGCAAACAATGCTGAGGTTCCATTCGTCGGGCATGCTTTCTTCCGACCATATCTTGCAGATGAGCTGGTGCATGCTCCTAACCAGCTCATCGCCAGCGGACTTAAAAAGTTCGGCAGCTAGGCCGTCTGCTCCGGCTGCTTTGTTGCACTAGACACAGCTGCTTTCACCTCCTCCAGGTCGGGTGGGCGGTATCGTTCGTATGCTTCGTCGGTAACGTATTCGCCTTTGCTCGCATCAGGTGGCGGATCTATGGGGCTGACGTGGTGAGTGCCGAACACCTAAGCTCTTCATCACTGAAGCTCCTTCTCATCTTTCTTCGAAAGACGGGTAAACTAAATACATTAATGTAAGGTGTCTGCATGGTAGTACAATGGACCAGTATAGTTGTGTCTGAGTGCTCCATCGGATAGTAGCAACCTCCAACAAAAACGAAAAAAACGTATTCGCCCGGGTTGAATGGTTCGTTCTGCCTGACAGCGGTATTTGGTTCGTCCTCGCCGTTATACAGTCTGCAGAAGTGGTTTTTCCAAATCCTCAGCACCGACTGCGATTCTACAACGATGTTCCCTTGATGGTCTTTACAGGCTTCAGTTCGAAGTTTATACCCTTGGCAGGACCTTTTGATCCTTTGGTAAAACTTTCTAACCTCATTCCTGTTGTAACATCTCTCTTTCTCTTCAACCGCGCGCTTCTCGTGCTCTCTCTTTTTCCTTCGGAGAAGCCGGTGTTCCTCTCTCCTCCTCTGCTCGTAGAGCTCGCGAGCAGCTCTTGTCCTTCTGTGCATGCTTCCTGTTTAGCTGCATGTGCTTGCCGGCATTCATTGTCAAACCAGGGGTTTCGTTGTGGTCGCCGTGTGAAACCCAGCACTTCAGAGGCGGCGTTTCTGATGGCATTTTGGCAATGTTGCCACTGGCTATCAATACTTGATGCTGGTTGCATAGGACTTCGTAGAAGGTTTTGAGAGACTCGGTTGGAGAAGGACCTGGCGATCTCTTGCGATTGTAGTCGGCCGACGTCAAACTTCCTCACAGTATTTCCATTACTTGGCGCTGGTCGGGATATCCGCAGCCGTACCTTGGCTACAACAAGGTAGTGATCCGAGTCAATGTTGGCCCCTCGGAAAGTTTGGACATCCATGATACTGGAGGAGTGCCTTGCGTCGATCGCAATATGGTCAATCTGGTTGACGGTTGATTGATCGGTTGATTGATCTCCATCTCCTAGTTGAAGAACAAGCGATGATCATGGAATCTTTTACTCAGTTACAGCGTCGTATTGTGATCGATATGCGCGGCACGCTAAGCAGTAAGCTTCAACAACAGTGTGGGCTCATTTCGATCAGGCTTTCAAGAATTCTAGGATTCTGGCATAGCGAAACCATAGTGTGAATTGGTGACAAAATGTGACCATTTTCAGAAGATGCATTGCCTTCCTACCTAAACGCGAGAAAAATAAATTTCTCACTCACTCAGCACGCCAACCCATTGAACTGTCATTCTAGTCAGCTGTCACTTAACATTGAAATTTCGAGATCAAAATTTCCCCTACCATGGAAAAGTTGGGGGAAATTACGCGAACAGAGATACTTCTATAACTGCGTTGAAAATAATGCGTTTATTTTTGAATATTATATTCTTTTGAAGGCCCCAAAAATATTTCAATTTAATAACTTCAATAAGAAATTCAAGTTACTGGTCGGAAAAACAAAACAGCACTCAGTTTGAAGTCATGATTGAAGCAATTGAAGTGCTAAAGTCATCTTGAAGTCACTCACACTCATGGATGCATTCAATTGCGTGAAGTCGTTTGAAGTCAGTGAATTCAATATCGAAGTCTTTTGAAGTCTTTGTTTGAAGTCATTGAATTGAAACAAGTCCACTTGAACTTTAAGTATGACTTCAAGGAATGCATTCCACAATGATTCTTTTACAGTCCTGACAGGGTGAGGAATGAACCCGAGGAAAACTATTACAGAATTAAAGCTAACTCTACTGTTAAGTAAATAATGTTCAGGAATACCTACCGCGGGACTTAGTTTTCGGATCGAAACTCTGGAGCATTATCATCAGAGTTTTAAGCAACAAATTCCGAAGCGAAATTAAAAAGGGGGAGCAAAGAGCACTTTATTACCATTTTTAACAACCACTAAGTAATAAATCTTTTTACCTTTCTACTTCGCTATATGTATAGCTACCGCTATCTCTTAGCTACTTTACAACTTACACTTACGTTTTGCCCAACTCCTTCCCTTATTTTCGTCGTATTCAAGCAGATGTCTCAAAAGCTCATTCCGCTCCTATACTAACCTCTTTACGATGACGTTTAAGCACCACTCCCCTAGCGATTCATTTCCATCTACGAAAAAATGCGAACGACATTAAATTTGATTAAATCCTTCTACACGAATATAAACGAAGTGCTGGCAAAAGATTTGTGTCCTTGCAGACGATTTGGAAATATTATTTTAAAACATCAGAGCTAAAAAACTAGATTTAAGATTTCGCAAGATATTACCTTCGTTTAAAACTAGGCACACAAACGATTAAGAATCTGATGACAGTTCTGATTAAACATTATTACAATTCCGATTAATTGCCATAAGGTTTAGCAAATTTCCTTAAAATTTTGATAACATTTGCTCTCACGAACAGAGAATCCATAACGCACTTCTGGGAACTTGAGGTGCGCTTATTACGCTCCTTTTTAAGTGAAGTTTTATTTTAATGAAATTGGTTTCCTATACTTAAGACAATGAAAAGGAAAAAATACCACCTGATACAACCTACACATCATGAGTTCGTAGAAAACTTATCCGTCAAAGCTGATGAAATTACTACTAGGTATAACACTTAGGTTAGTTGCTTATCCTGGAAAAAAATTCCTAATGCCTGGTGCAGAAAAGAATGATAGATTAACTTCGCGATTGTCTTTGGCATTTTTTAGAAGGGTGAATGACAAAACTTCTTTGAAACTTATGATAGATGTCGGTCAAAAGGATCTTAAGCAATTTTCCTCTCAAATATGTAAGGTTCTTTCAGTGTTTAAAGTTTACAGTAAAAATTTTCAAGCCAAGTCAAGCATAGGTACCTTCGGGCTTTGTTTGGCTCTCAATGGTCAGTAAAGCAGTTTTTTTTTTTGTAAAAAAAAAAATGTCTAGCAATTGAACCTTCCATTAAAAGTCAAGACTACAAGAACCTTAAATTTTTCTCAGTGGGACATCAACCGAAATTAGTGACTCTTATTTTGAAAGAAATTCTATTTGGAAACCAACGAAATCGAAGAAGACGCATAAATTACCCATATTCCAAAATTTTTAGCTGAAAATTCGTTTTTTATCCTTGACAGGAAAGGCAAGAAATCAAGAATACTAGTTTTTGGCTGCATCAGCTCTTGTCGCCAATGCACTTAAAAAATCTTAAGCTGAACTAAATCTGAGTTGAAACAATTACAAAAATCTCTCTACTGTTTCCCTTAAGAGAACACACAAAAGAAAATTTAAATGTAGGAACCAATTACTATAATTGGAAAGGGAGCATAGCTTACATGTACATCCTTTGATATTAAAGAAAGCCCGCATAGTTACACAGAAGTAAACAGCCTTAAGGTTCCTTAAAAGCTTTGCGTTCCGTTTATGAAGTTGCCCTTTCGAAAAAGGTTAAATTATGGCAAATGTTCCCTTATCGGTTCATACATCCAGTGCAAGAAGCAAAACAAGTCAATAGAACAGGTAACCCTGGTTTCCTCGAAAAACGACCTCAAAGCATCCTTTGAAAGCGGTTCCCACATCGGTCTTCTATGGTCGCTTAGTGAACATTTCAACCAAGCTAACGAGCATGCTCTGACAAGGTTATGATGTTATGATGATGTACGTCAGCTCTAATTTACCAAATGATGGTAATTGTGCAGGATAAGTGCACACAGGTAGGTTCGTCATCATCTACGTATTCTATTGAATTCCACCCTAATACCTACTATCGCTGTTCAACTTTGAATGAAAGTGAAGGAAGTCCACATGCCTTTTGGGGATAAATTGGTACGAGTTGACGTTAACGAGTATGATACTACCAGACGAGCACACAGTGCACTAATTGTCATAAAAATATGACGTCAATATCGCGTTCATGGTCAGAATCATAGCCCTACGGCTACGAGTGAATTGAAAACCAAAGAAACTATTGCCGCGAAAGCAACAAAATGCTAGAAATAAGGGGTCAACGCCGTTACACAAGATCCTAATTAAGTTATACCCTAAATTGTTTATGTTTTCGTGAGGTCAATGAACTAGACATTAGTCTTCTTGATTTTTCTCTCGGAATCGTGAGTAGGGCGTGGATTGAGCTTAGACAAATCAAACTCTCACCTTATTAGTCCAGTCGTTAGCACGTACGAGACTTCTAGAATGGAGAACAGTAAAAAACTTTTCTTTGAAGTTACGCATTATCTCATCAACTTTTCATTGTGTTAAATATAAATTTTCTTCCATGCGCTACTGGAATAATATTCAGTTATGCTAACAATTATTTAACAAACTAATCAGGCAGCTCAAGTAATAAGCTATATTTATTGAGGCCGTAATTAAGGGACTAATTATAGCTTTTTTGGCATTCATAACAGAAACAATTCAGTATAAAAGGGTGTCTTTTCGAACTTATCGTTGTTTATTTTGGGGAGCGGTCCCCATGGCAAGGCCATACAAAATTAAATTTAATATTGCATTTGTGTCTCTTGTATTTTGGGTGTCTTTTGTATTTTGACAAGTCGGTTACAGCAATGATTGAAAGTTCCTCTCAGTGATCTCATTGATCTACGGCCAAGGACACACGACGACAGAAAATCGTGCGGCAAGTTATTGTTCGAATCGGTGTTCAAGCGTTTGTAAAACAGATAACAATTGATTTTGCAAGCGACAATTTTTCAGATTGCACGGCAACAATTTTAAAAGCTAACAGGAATCGCACAGGAAATTACTGTTCGTGTGTTTTATATGCTCGCGGCAGAAAATCGTGCGGTTATTGTCCACGCGATTTTTTGTCGTCGTGTGTACTATGCCCCTTTTCTGCGACTTTTTCAAGCCGCCCGCCGCAGTGCAAAATGCTTGAACATTTTTTTTTCTAACTATGAAAATGACACTATTTATTATCAATGCTGACAGGAATTGGCAAATATTGGTCGTGCTGGGTATACTTTCTGCAGAAAATCGTGTCGTTTTTTTGCATCGTTAGGGTATTCCATGCCTAAGATGGCATCCGAATTCAGATTTGAATATTGAAAGCAAATCTGACAGTTGAGAAAAAAAGAGAAAGGAGTATTTTTCAGCATTGACATAACTATTGCTGATTGACAAAATAGTGTTGGGAATTTTAAAATGGCGCAGGGTTTGACTTCTCCATCGCTGGTGAACCTCTCTTTTAGTCAATTTAACGGCATGTTCAATCAAATCATTAATATCTTAAGAGCTGTGGGGAAGAGCTGCTCGCCATACTAAACGAAGCCTTTGTTTAGTATGGCGAGTTCATCTCAACCGAATTCAAAAGGCTAAGGTGAGACTTAAACGTATTTTCATTGTACCAAGTATGTAATCTTCTTTTGTATTATAAGATCAAAAAGTAATTCCTAGAGGAGGTACATACCTATGCAGATGACTTTATAGAAGTTACGCAAATGATATAAACTAACTCGACTTGTATTCTAAAGGGACAGTAGAAATCTTAAAAAAATAAAAACGAGTGGGAAAGTGCAACAGTGCGTATACAAAAGCAAAATACCCGACCACACCAAAAAAAAAACTGCCACCGCTCCAAAAAGTGGCAGGATACAAAAATATAATTGTTGAATGGTTTATACAAGGTGGTTGCATACATTTCGGCCGAAACTCCAAAATTTTTATACCAAAATTTTAAAATTTTGGAGTTTTAAACAAAACCCCGAATTTTCAACTTAAAAAAATCTTTTTTTAACGCCACGCCCACAAAAGTGGGCGGAGGCACATACTATATGAACATGAAAGTTAGAAAATGCTAATATCTACAACTTTTGTAATATAATTTTTAGTCAAATTTCATATATGTTTATTGAAAAACAGTAATTTTAAGCTAAGAACCCTTAAAAACGGTGATTATTTCACTGCGTTACAAACAATTCATCAAACTTAATGTACCCTGGGTCGGGTATAATTATGATGCTCAGAAACAATGCCCCTCCGCTGGTAGCAGTTTGTTTTTACCAGGAAAAGGGTAGTTTCTAAGAGTTCTGCCTTCTGAGTACTGTGAAAACATTAAACGATCAAGCGCATTTAAAATCCAAACGCTGCAGTTGGGGACTCTTCTTTTAAAGACGTCAAAAATACATTTCATATGTGTCGTGAAGGTAATGTCAATTATGGGCGCTGTGGTGCAGCGGTTAGTGTGTTGGTAATCCAGGGAAATAAAAGTTTTTCACGGTTCCAATTCCACGAGAGTCTGACAAACCCTCCGAGGGTATGACTTGTCATGAGAGCCTCAATCCACCGTTCGGAATCAGCAAAAAAAAATTAGGTCTTTACCATGTGTGTAAAAATACCTGAAACGTCAGGGGTCACGCGATACCTCTTTTGAATTGCCAGCGCCATTTTGTTTCGTTTTTACTTTATTGCGAAAGTCTATCATAAAGCTGCGACCATCATTTGGACGTTGCTCCAACCTCAACCTGCCGTAAGGACAAAATTTAATACCTACTCTGTTTGAGAGAACTGCAAATATGACTTATCAGAAGCACCTACATAGCAGACTTAGAGCAGTCAAACCACTGGACTGAAGACTGACTTTTTTTCTGAACTTTAGCTCAAATGAGTTCATCACGATCATTATTAAAGTTAAGGAAAGAGTTAAGGCCCAATCATAATAGACTTTGATGAGCTTAAGTCGGCTCTCCGAAATGTCCAATTGCACGCGATTCGTATGCCGCGACCATAATAGCCTTATGCTGGGTTTCGTAAGGTTTTCGTTGACTTGTGTTGGCTTAAAGTTTTGTTTTTGTTTGTCATTAGTTCACTTATGTATATTGTCATTTTTAAGCCCATATTTATTTTTAAGCGTGCTTCAAAAAAGCCGTGAAAGAAGGGCATATACCACGAATTGTACGCTGACCTCAAAAGTTTAAACACATTTTGGATCTGACACTCGGTTTCGGAGATATTAATATCCAAAGTTAAAGAAAAGTGACATAATTTTCAAATTTGATTTTAAATTTTCAAGGCACTGTGATACTCGAGACGCTCACAGTGAAATCTCATAAGATTTTCAAATCACTTGCTTAAGTCTATTATGGGCAACACAATCTTTAGGCAGAACTTGAGTGGGATTTTTGTTGTATTTCGACATTAGATTAATCCCGCTCAAGTCTATTATGTTTGGGCCTTTATAATCAACTTGAAATATTTATTATGCCTCATCGACCCGAAATTAAAATTTTTGGAAATATCTGTAACTATTTGTAGCAATTGTTTAATACATTTGAACCACAGCTTTGGAGTCACATTGCGTAACATTACGATTGTGAAACGAAATATTGAAGCCGAAGCTGCATTGCGTTAGGAAACATTAAAATCTCATGACTGAACTCGTAAACGTCAGTCCGTGGCGGAGTCAAGGCACGCTCAGTCAAAATATTGCTGCTGACTTGCAAATGTTACTGATGATGTTACTTACCGAATTTATCGATATGCGGTCGATTGTCGATATGGAGCGATATTGTCAAATGATAATCTCACCTTAAGATTTTTTTCTCTGCGGCTACGCAATAGACCGCGCATTGACGTGAGTATTCCCTGAAATCTAGTAGCAATAAAAACCAACATAACTCAAGTTATGGCCGTGATACAGCCTGAAATGTGCGAAAAAGTGGTTAAAAATTACCTTCAAAGAATCGCATGCTGCTAGTCATCCCGAAGAAGCCATTTAAATTATATTCTTTTTCACACATAATGGCAAAGTTCAAACCTTGTAATGAAATAGAGTTTTCATGAAAAAAGTGTGGCTGTATGTGTTTTATTTAGCTGTACTTTCGCAACCAAATAATGAATGACCCTTTACTTCTTTTTTTTCGTTCATTGAAGCCAAAAGACCTGAACTGAGAGTCTTATCCTTCACCCTTCTACTTTATCCTCTGAAAATACAAATTTCTATTTTGTATTTCAATTCTCAATTCTCAAGTCTGCTTCATCTGATATCTTCCATGCATGCCGTGTAGGTAGTTAGTACCTGTGCGGTTCCAAATGCTAACTGTGTGGTTCCAATATTTGTTTCCCGGCAACGACTTTCAAGCACAAGTTGCTTAAGTCATATGTGTAATTTTTTCCGTGACCTCAAAGCCGCATGTAGGTACACATGCAACCATTTACATGCCATGTGTTACTGTTACTGGGTATTGCAATGTCACCAATTCACTGTTTCTGGCCTGTAAAGAGACCAACATCGATCCCCCTTAAAATTCTGATGTTTATTTTACCACAAACATAAAATGCAGAATAAAAGTATTGAAAATACTCTTCGAGTTAAAACAATAGTTAATGTTAAAACAATACAAATTTAAACTGAAAACACTCTCGAATTTCATTAACAGATAACAAAAAAAAAAAAAAAAAAACAATAAACCTGACAATATTCCATTTGGAATTTTTACGATTGATTTCGCGAATCACTCCTGCGTGTTGCTGATGTATGTGTTGGTAGTGGTACTACAAAGAGTTGTCAATAAGCCAGGCCAACACAGAACAATACACTCGAATAGCTGCAGTTGATTTATATTATTTTCCCTTATTACGCCCGTGTAAACACTCAAACAAACAGAAGCCCTCAGTGTGTCGGAGTGTGCCAGCAGGGAAGGTGTTTCTCTATTTACCTATAGAAATGGGCAAAATTCCGTTTAAAGAATTGAGATATTCTGGTCGATTAGTTTCGTTATTTTTCTTTTCTTATGGCCTGCCTGACAGGGCTCTAATTGAAATCTGTGATTGAGTCACAGTTGAGTGACCTGCTATGTTTACACAATCAATTGAATGGGGGATAAATGTATTTGTTTTGACGTATCTAAAAATTCCGTTTTTCGGACATCCGGAGAGATGAGTTGGATGATGGACAGATAGTCGGAAGCCTTCAGTAAATGGGGCACTGAAATTGAATGACTGTAACAAAAGCATCAGCAACTGGCTAGCTTGTTGATTGGACTCAAGACCACCTGTAATGCTGTCCAATTTTGATTGACGTTCATAACTGCTGCGTATATTTGAAAATTTTCACTTTAAAGTGGTTCCCTTTAAAACGAAGTCAGATGAATATAGTAGGAATATGTTTGTTTTTGTTTTTGTAATTTTTCCAACCTTGGGAACAAATATTTGCGTTGATGAGGGCGTAATGGAAGGTATAGACCCTATGGTCAGCAATATTGCCTCGCCAATTTCGCATAAATTTGCTTGACTGCAAACAATTCCGAAACTGAAATAATAAAAGTGAAAAAAGTGCCTCTTTTATGTGATATTTCATGCATATTGAGTATGCAAAAAATGGCACTAGATTGTCATATGTTTTCATAAATATTTATGTTCGTTCCTATATAAATATTCGACTGAATTTAATAACTTTGTTTTTATAATTTCCAGTAGCATTTAAAACCATACCTCTGGGTCCAAATTCTTGCCATGGGGTTTTAAGCGAGTTCTGATATTCTGATTAATTTTATTTCATTAATTTATAAAAGTAAACTTAAAAAATTTCGCATTTAAGTGTGAGTGAGTTTGTATGTACATACCTAGCACCCAGACCCACCAACTTTATTTCGGACATGAAGCTAAAAGTTTAAATTAGTTTTGGCGGGCAGTGAGGATGTTAAAGGAGCAGCTATCATTGCTTTAAGTGCTTTGACAAACAGAGACAAGACATCCTGCCAAAAATTATGTTGACTCCATAAATATTTGACACAAAAACAATAGGCCAGAAATACTTAAAAAGTTAAAGTGCTTGTTTACGGTAAAATGGTGTCACAGGGTGGAAAATAAGAGAAAATAAAAAGAAGTTGAATAAATTTTGGGCGCCTCTGAGCGATAGAATCATGCCTTTACAGCTTGGGTAAACATTGTCGAAGCAGTTTTCGAACCTTTTACAACTTAAGAAAGTGAAGGGAGAAGAACAATTTATGTGGTAGAGGCTAAGTGTTACTTGATGAATACAAACGTTAGTAGGTACCAAATTAACTTGAGGTTAACCCTTTTCAAGTTTCAACTGGAGTGGGTATAAAGAGAGCCAGAGTCGCACTCCGTATGTCAACTTGATGCATGTGAAAATGTGTAACAAGGAAAGATAACCATAGACGGCTTTTTTGTCAAGCATTCGTCGAATAAAAATTCATTCTCGTTCTACGCTGCACACTATAACGCACTCAAATTTTAAGGAAAAGCGAATTTTATGGAAATTCTAGAACCGCAGTAACAATCAGCTTAAGGATTCCACAGAAATTCAGACACAGTAGATCGTCCCTCTAGCTAACATTTAACAAAGCTCGGCCAAAACTGTGGAGTGCAACTCTCTTATCTGACCAGGATCAAAGACCACCTTGCACCAACTGATAGGATCCAAAAACATGCGTTTTGACTATTGGGAGACGAAACAGAAAAAAAGGTTCCCCCGGAATAATAACTGAAGATTTTCAGGTCAGGAGGCTATATGCACAGTCTTCCAGAGACGGAAATGGCAGTGCATCGGCTCCATTGTTTGATGCGCAAGGAAATGGAATCCAATATAACCCAAGGTGCTAGAAGAAGCCAATCGACCCCGAAACACAAGGCGTAGAACTTTGAAGGAGCAATGCAGGCAACTAAGATCACTGAAAATCATTAAAGTCACTGAAAACCACAAACGATTGCGCGCAGGCGTAAATGTTTTTTTATGCGCGGGAGGTACGAATCTTTAAAGCACAAAGCTGAGCCCGTAATCAGCGACAGTGTGGGACTACAACGACCACCCACTTAGCCCTCCTACCCCTGATCCTCGCGGCACTGTCGTCAAGCACTTCATCGCGAGGGCACTTCAGCCTTGTATATTCGGTTCATTCACATTGGCTGCAGCCTGCGCTGCATTTCGTTCCAGTTCCTGTCGTCGTTGCTCTTTCATGCTGATAGACACTGTTATTTTTAATAATTAATAATTTAATAATTATTAATTTTTAATTTAACTTGGGCTGCTTCCCAAGTTCTCTGGAGTTAAGCTTTCACCGAGTCTGTTTGCTAGCTGACTACGTTCTTCGTGGTATCGCGAACACTGAAAGATTAAGTGTTCTGCGTTCTAAGCTACTTCTAAGCACATTGGACAGTAGGGTTGTCTTCATGCCCAAATCTGTGGCTCTATAACATCCATGACCAGTGAGCATTTGTATTAGGTGGAGGCTCAGCTCCTCATGCTTCCAATTGATCCAAAAGTCTATATAACCGATCAATCTCTGCGTCCATCTACCTTTGTCGGAGGACTTCCATCTATTCTGCCATTCTTTTAGGGTTATTCTTAGTGGGACTTCATTATCTCCCCGGACCGCTGCCGATGTTAGCCTTGATAGCCTTTAAGGTCTATTGGCATTATGCCAGCTATTACGCATGTGGCACCATATGATTATGTCGGCAGGCGCTGCATACTCTCAATGCATTGGTTCTATAGACCGCCTCTGTTTTCCGACTGCATAACTTAATCTTCATTATAGTGGCCCATATTTGAAAGGCATAGAGTATCGTTGACGTTGCAACTTTTGCCAGTAGTAAGTAAGTATCTTCTCTTAAGGTCCTCCTGGCATGATCCTCCTGAAACGATCGCTATGTCATCAGCGAATTATTTTCGATGACCTGGGTATCCGGAGTTTGAGTACGTGCTTCGTCGTCCACAGAAGAGGGCCTCGTACAGAGCCTTGAGGGACGCCGCCTGTGACGTTATATTGCTTCACCTCGTCGTACATCGGTGCCATAGGACAGTATTCTGTTTCTAAAGTGGTCCCTCATGATATTCTGCAGATAGTCTGGCCCTCTCTTGACGGTGAATGCTCGAAAAATTTGGCTCCAGTTTGCAGTATTAAGCAATCAGCCCAATGAATCCGTTGAATCCGTTACGTTGAAGTACACAACTGACAACTAAGTGAAATACACACGTTCTTATGGGAATGCTTACTGCTTGAAACGTTCTATGGGCCGCTTCCGATAAGAATGTTGTCAGTTGTGTACTTCGACGTGACGGACGCAACGGATTCATTGAGCTGAACGCTTTAGATCCGTTCTTGATATCAGGCGTAAAGATTGCACAGAACTGTTAACTACCACCCTTCCATCGTCTCCTTCTATTTTGCTGTATTTAAAACTTCGCTGATGGCATTGATCGTAGAACGCGTCTTGTGGATGCCATACTGGCGATCCGCGAGTCCTCCTGCTTCGTCGTCGATCGCCATCTCCAGTTTTATATTATGAGGTTCACGTTCTTTATAAAAGAAAGTAGGCCATAATGTTTTAGAGCCTTTAGGATTTACACTCAAGCTTCGCAAGTCGCTCTTGTAGATATACGGTTTCCAACTGACATTAATTGTGTCGTCAAGATACTTCTTTGTATTATCTTTTCCAAGGCTGGTACTTGACTGAGTTCACGCACACTTTAAAGTGCATTGACCAGCCCGAAAGCCATTCGGTTGAACTCATACGGTTTGGGGACTGGAGTCCGTCTTGAAACCAATGTACCTTTCGGTTTTTTCATGCATAGCTTGTAGTAGCTGGATGTCCAAGCCAAATTCAACATACAACAGAACTTTACTTCTTCCATCCCCGGTTCGGTGGACTTTCTTTTCACTGTGAATTTTTAGTAAGTATCCCGAATGTCAATGCAGAACCTGTCAATTTCATTTAATTTCTTGTACTGAGCGGTGGGCAAACAGAATAATGATGTGGAGCAACATCTTTCCCTAAAAGTTCCTCGACCTTCTCGGAGAGGCTGGGATCCTTTATCCCATACACATAAACGATAGCGGATGTGTATAGAAAGAGCGAAGCCAACGCAGAATAAGAAAAGTTCAACACCCTCGATGAATGAATGAATCATGTAAAGTGAATCGAATCGAGTGCCCTTTAACAACTCCACTTGCCCAGAACATAACTGATGGGTCCACAAACAGTGGTGTTACCTTATAAACTGATCCCCACCTCTGCCTGACAAACCCTCCGAGAGTAATATTTGTCTTGAAAAACTTCTCAAAGAGCCGTTCGGATTCGAACATTACAATATTGCCAAGTTTTTATACCCGACCCAGCCCATATTAAGTTTGATGATTAGTTCACTGTAACGCAGTGAAATAATCACCGTAGACCCCTAAGACCTTTTAGAGATAAGAATGGGACCGACAGGAGAATCGATTAAGCCATGTCCGTCCGTCCGTCCGTCCGTATGTAAAGAATTTTTAGGCCTTAAATTTTAAGGTACAGAGCTGAAATTTTGTGGGTTGGCTGGAAGTCTATTGGATCAGATCAAATTTGAAAAATAGCCGAATCCGCCCACAGACACGCCCACTACAGGCCTGTATGTGCAACCATCTCTAATTTAAAAAAAATACGTTTTCTAAATTTTAGCTATGTTAGAATAGCGCTAGCGCATTCATTTTTGGTATGCAACATTGCCTTGTAATTGTCTTTGAAATGGCCAAAAAATTTTAGCCTTTTCATTGACCACGTCCACTTTTTTAAGGGATTTTAGTTTAAAATGGCTGTTTTTCACTAACTATAATATATGAAATTTGGTTAAAAATTATATGACAAAAGTTGTAGATATAAGCATTTTCTAACTGTATAAGTACTATGTGCCTCCGCCCACTTTTGTGGGCGTGGCGTTAAAAAAAGTGATTTTTTTAAGTTAAAAAGGCGGAGTTTCACACCGAAATGTATGCAACCAACTAGTATAAAGCATTCAACAGGTATATTATTGTACCCCGCCCACTTTTTGGAGGCGTGGCAGTTTTTTTGGTATGGTCGGGTATTTTGCAATCCGTCGTAGATGGGCTGAAACTTTTGCATACGCGCTGTTACACTTTCCCACTTGTTTCTTATGTGTTCTACTTGAATCGTTTTTAATTAACAGAATACTAAAATCGGTGTTCGGAACAGTAAAAAATGTTCTCTGGGTAAAAGCTGATTTCAATGGTTTTGTCCTACCCACGAAAAAAATTTTAAAATATGCAAGCCAAGCTTAATTTAGCACTTTGTCATGTTGGCTAAATATCTACCAAATTTTTAGTCGAATACAAAACACTGACAAAAAATCAATTTGCATAAATGATGGAGATATCATCTACAGGAATGGAAGCACAGCCTCAGGTAGGTAGGTATATACCACTGTACCTGTACCTATTGAGAATTCAAGAGTGAACATTCTAAATTATCTTACCTGGCCACCTGGGTACGAAATTTATATTTTTTCTTCGGCATGCCATCGCGCAGACTTGCTGAATGCCTTTGGCACACTTTCGAAAAAAAGAACGAAGGAAAAAAAGCAGGACATGAAGCAAGTGCCGTGGGTGTTCATTTACGTTTGTTTATGTTTGCGGTTTAAAATGCTGTGTGGTAAGGTGCCTATTTGATTCTGGCATAAAAAAAAAATCTTACGGGATATTCGATGGTCGTCGTGCGACTATCTTTAGAATTGGAGGATGTAAGGTGGCTATGGAATATTTTCGAGGCAGCCAACCTGTGATGGGACGACACACAAGCTCGATTTACCTTATGTGTGGTTATAAGTTCATAGAAGAGACGTGGTGTAAGGTCATCATGTCCAGGAACTTTGGCATTAAGGCCAAATGGCCGAAGTAAAATAAGAGCCGAAGATGAAATGTTTAAAAATTAAATAATCCGAAAAAATTTAAACCCAATTCAACTGGAGGCGGTCAATTTCTTAGAGGCTGAAGTGAATGCTGCTTTGAAATTTTCAATTTTTCTTTAGATTCCTTCTATAGAATGTGAAGTGTTGGACCGAGGTCATTTTCTCCTGGAATTTGTATGAGACGAAGAGTATTTTTTACTCAATGGGCTATTAGGTAGGGATTCAGTCCTAGGACCCAGATCATTCTAAAAATAAAGCAA
The DNA here is from genome assembly GCA_947623515.1 of Neoascia interrupta. Classification (NCBI taxonomy): domain Eukaryota; kingdom Metazoa; phylum Arthropoda; class Insecta; order Diptera; family Syrphidae; genus Neoascia; species Neoascia interrupta. The sequence continues at coordinate 4,155,498 of OX392463.1, forward strand.
GCAAAAATAGTTTTGATTGCCTTTCATGGTACCTTCAAGAGAAGCAATGCAAGTGAATTGCCAACCTATGCTCTTACAGGGCTTGCTCAAACCACCAACGCACATTCAGATTCCATTAAATTTTAAGTACTTTTTACCACACATGTTAAGCCTTTTCTACTTAACTACTTACAAAATAAAAAAGGCCACTTAAAAGTTTATATAAGGTCTCAATCGAAACGTAGACCACCAACTCAATTTAACTTACTACATGCACTTTACTGATGCCTCGACAGAGATGCGTGCATCTCATTTCCCTTAAATGAAAACATTTTGTAAAGCTACCCGGGGTACACGAGCATCCTTTAACAGAAACTGAGAGTTTCCTCAGAGAACCTCCCGCACAGTTTGCATGCAGTGCCCAGGAATTAGAGCAGAATTCCTTCGTAAATGTTTTCGAAGTTTTTTACTTTAAAGGCACAAATATCTCGATGTTTTTATAGAACTTTAAAGAATCGGTGGGTTGGAGCCTAGTCTAGACACTATATGTCCTTTAGCCATATCATCAAAAGCTTTGTCGATAACTCTTTTACATATTCTCTCTATACGTACGACGATACAAAAAAAAACACAGTCATGTAACGATGCTGGCTGAATGGCGTTGTGTTTTTGTGCCTTGCTAAGCTCCCGTTCAGAGCAAAAAAAAAAATGTTTACACAAACGTTAACACAAAAAGGACGAGAATAAAAAAGCAACTTAACAATCCCAACGGCAACCACGTCGTCATGATGAAACTAGCGCCCTTATTCGATATGCAAATAAAAAAGGCTTTGGATCCGCGCACTCTACAAAAGGACGCAATTGTCAAGGATTAAATTGTTTTTGCTCACAAATGTATCCCCTGACTCGGCCCATTGTGCGATTCTCCGCCGCACCACAGACCAAGCACTGGAAAATGGAAACTAATTAAGATCCACACTTTCCCGGGTTATACTCGAAATAATTAAGGCACTCTTGCCAACCGGGATTGTGTAGCCGCAGGGATACTCTTCAAAGTTAGAAACATTGCTCATGGAATATTTTATAGCTGTTTTCCTGTTCCTTCACTCGTATAAGGTGGTGTGAGCCGTGGAGTGAAGGCCAAAATGGTTGCACTGAGACCAGTCGTTTCCATAGCACAGAACTTCTGGGCTAAGCATGGTAATGAAAAGACAGAGGCACCACGGGGAAGCACCACGTTTCCCGCCGAATTGTTGTGCAACTCATGTTTGGACAAAGACAGGTATTTTACGTCTTGTTAAATATTTGACGAGTAGTTGGCAACCTAAGTTGTTGTCATGGCAGAGGATATAATGAAACGGATGGTGAAAACAAGGATTGTTCCGCTGCGACACGGAAGCTTTTAGGTGGAATACTGGCACTTCAAAGTCGAGTGCACAGTGGGGATGAGGATTATCTTTAGTCAAAATTAGCGCAGGTACACATCTTGATTTCTTCTAAGTTCTTGTTTAAGTTGAATCTGTTTTAGCGAACAATGCAGTGAAATAGTTTGGATAAAACTACCTCCGAAACTACCTCTATGAAGACTACCTTCGAGGTAATCTAAATAAAGGTAGTTACAATACTGTTAAGTGATAATTATCAGTTTTGACCGAAAGATCCATTAATTTAGCTTTAGCCTAAGCTGAATAGCTTGCGAATTAAGAAAAAATAAAACCAGTCAGTCAGCAGCGGAAAAACTGCAAGTAAATGAGACAAACGGGCAAACTTAAAAAAAAAAACCGTCTCAATACTAGAAAGGTCTTACGTCCGCATCATTCCAAGCATTACGGAATGTTAGGAGTATTCTGTGAACCATTGCAAGCCAAGGGGCATCAATAGTAAGTTTTTAGCTTTAATTAGTCACTTCTTTGACTCGCACTGCACTTGGAGGGTGGTGGAAGAGTGGTGTTTATCTCGGTCCTAGTTATACCCTACCAGGGAAAATTAGGCTTAATCCATAGTTTGTGACGTAGAGAAATAGTCACCGTAGAGCCCTAACACCTTTAAGAGATATGATCGAGACCGGCAGGAGAAAATGCTTGCGAAAATCGGAGGGCGTTGCACGTGATCGGAAAGCAATCGTTGCACGTGCCCCACTCTGTCATCTTCGCCAGGACGAACCTTTTATCTGCCACATCTTTGTATGGACCACCTGTTCATTAACATCAATTCCGAGGATGAAGGCAAGCAAAACTGGCTAGCATCCATCCGTCCAATTGCGCTAATGCATCTATCATTTCAAAGGTCATGGGAACATTGATGAACATTCAGCTCATGAAATATCTGGAGTCAGGAAAGCTTCTTAATGACCGTCAGTATGGCTTCCGTAGCAAACGATCCACTGGTGATTTGATGGCCCATCTTACCGAAATGTGGAACCGTTCCTTGCATCTTCAGGGTGAAAGCAAGGCAATTGCGCTTGGCATTTCTAAAGCATTCGATCGAGTTTGGCATCAAGCTCTCCTGTCTAAAATGATTGCATTGGGAATTGACGAATATTTCATTCATTGGACATGTAATTTCCTTTCTAGTCCTTCAATCTAAGTGGCTTTAGACGGCTACATATCTAACATCAATCACATAATTGTTGGAGTGCCCCAAGGCTCAGTATTATCTCCAACACTATTCTTAATCTTCATCAATGACCTTTTATCCGCCACTTACAATCCAATACATTCCTTTGCGGAGGACAGTATACTCTGAGTATTCTACCGCTCAAAGAATTCCCGCACAAGAACTAGCGATCACCAGTTCACCCTGAAGACTAGTTTTGGGCGTACCGCATTGTATTGGAATTCCTTTTTTAGCAGAACGACACGTATGTGGAACAGGCTCCCACAAAACATCATTCCTCGTCACCTTGGCTCTCAACAGTTTAAAGTTGTTCAAAGTTTAAAGTTGTTCAACAGTTCAAAGTGCATCAGTACCTCTCCTCTATGCCCTCTGATCCAAACCCTTGAACGGGAGTGCTTCATAAAAAAAAAATCCATAAACCTCAGGAAGTGGAACTCGAATAGTTCTTTTGCTAGAGCTGCCATCTCTTCCGAGGAATTTATCAATGCAGCAAAAGGTGTTATCCGAGTCGAGTTGTTTGAGCCGCTACAGTCAGCAAATAGTTTTATTGAATTACATAAAAAGGCTTTACGGGAATGAAGCGCAACATTTTGTTAACTTTAACACGTATATATGACCCCTGGGAATCATTTGTCCAACGATAATAAAACTAAAGATATGTTTCAAGCTAGCTGGAAAAGGAAGTTGGGATGGGACATAAGTTTGCCAGACGATTTGTTGACGGCCTGGGGAGACTGCATCCGAATCAGCTATGAAGACAACGTGTCTTTTACAAAGACACAATGCCATATTTTTCAGATAATAGCCTGCAAGCCTACGGGGCCGCATGCCGATATAAAAAGTTTAAGAAGTTTTTTGACTAAGGGAGGGCTGAATAATGTTAAAGTTTACTGGTTAATGAAAGTACACAGAACATGTTTTACTGATAAATATTTTTCTTTGAAGAGAAATGGCATTCTGAGATCGTCCTCTAAGACCTTCAAGCTCAAGCCTTCTTTGATGCAATGAGGCTTCTCAGGTTGGGAGGTAGGCTACAACAGCTAGCCATTCTTCTTTAAACTATACGGGACAAAATATTCAAATTCATTTTGAACACAGATTCAAAACCCTTGCATGATTTCTGAAGGGAGGATAAGGGGGTAAAGGTTACTGTTCCAGTCAATATATTTTTTGGTAATTTATCAAACAATTGAAATCAGTTTTACAGAAGTTGCTTTTTTTTGGAGAACTAAGAGTTTACAAAAAGTCATCATCATCATCATCATCATCATCATCATCATTTTCGGAAGCCGCTTATCCTTTAAAAGGGTCGCGGAGCGAGGGTGGCTAAATGGTCCTTCCATCTTTCTCAATCCTCCGCCACCAACTCAAGAGACTTCGGCGCAATCCCCAGGCGGAACTCAGAGAGGTTCTTTACCTGATCCCACCACCTGCTTCTTGGCTTACAAGGGGGGCGATGCGCTCGCATCTCGGCTAGCATGACCTGTCTAGGAAGTCTGTCATGGGGCATGCGAAGAACGTGTCCAAACCATCGAAGAATCGATCGCTCCACTTGGAAAAGTAGCTGCTCAACATTAAGATTCCCACGAATACTGACGTTTCTCACTCTGTCCCTTAGAGTAACACCAGCAACGCACCTCAGGAATCTCACTTCGGCAGCTTGTACCCGCGATCTAATTCTTTCGGTCTTTACCCAAATTTCATGACCATAGATGAGGGTCGGAACGAACACTGAATTAAAAACTGAGATCTTTGCTTTCACTCCAAGCTCAGCTTTCCTCATGACCGGCCGGTGCAGTTCCTTTACTATTGCTCCAGCTTGGCCAATTCTAAGGGACAACTCAGTCTCACTCCTCCCATCTTTCGTGAAAAGACCCCGAGATACTTAAACTTCTCCACCTGTTTTAATGGAACTCCATTTATGTGCAGGGTACACTGCACAGGAGTTCGGGAAACAACCATCACTTCCGATTTGTTCACGTTTACTTTCATCCCAGCATCACCACAGACGGCTGCAAACCTATCCAGTGCTCGTTGAAGTTCCTCTTTGGATGATGCAAGGATGGCCAAATCATTTGCGAAAAACAGATGGCTCATCCTGATGCCAGCCAATTTGAAACATTGCTCGCCAAGACTGCGCTTCACTATCCAGTCCATATATGCTATGAAAAGAAGCGGTGACAGAACACAGCCCTGGCGAAGTCCAACGCGCACATCAAAAGGACGGAATTTGACGCCATTTATCCGTACACAACTTCTGCAGTTTCCATACAAAGACTGGATGGCTCTCAGAAGAGGCCCACTCCAGCGCATAGTCCTGCAAATCTCTCAATAGTGTATCCCGAGGGACTCGGTCATACGCCTTTTCCAGATCTACAAAACACGCATAGATCGGTTTGGCATATTCCCAGGCCTCCTCAAGAATAACCTTCAGAGTAAAAAGCTGGTCGGTTGTGCCTCTGCCAGGCCGAAAGCCCCACTGTTCTTCCCATAACAAAGGCTCGATTACAGCTCTGGAACACGTTTCCAACACCTTCGCGAATACTTATCCCGGAAGACTCAAGAGAGATATGCCCCTATAGTTGGCGCAATCTCTCCTGTTCCCTTTTTTGAAAATGGGCACTATAACTCCCGTTTGCCAATCGCTAGGTGCCTTCCCGCTATCCCAGGTCACCTTAATGACACGTGTTAGCCATTTTACACCCTCTTCACCCATTGCCTTGAGCATTTCTGGCCGGATTTCATCAACTCCAGCAGACTTGCCAACTTTTAGCGATTTTATCGCTTTAGTGACTTCGTCTACTGTGGGACTATTCTCCGCCCTTATCTCGTCAGCTGTGGGAATGCCATCTTCAGTGCCCTATTGGGGGTTGAGCAAAAGTGCTCTCTCCATCTGCGCAAGACATCGCTCTCATTTGAAAGAAGTGTACCGTCCTTAGATTTAACCCCTTGAATGATATTCAACTTCCTTCCCCTGAGCCGGCGAATGGTCTGCCAAAATATCTTGTTTGCAGATCTGTAATCGAACTTTTTCCACCACTGTTCCTTGGCTGTTCTGACTGCCAGATTGGAAGTCCTTCTCGCCTCATTGTACCGGGCTCGAAAAGTTGAGTTTCTTCATTGGATCTGCGCAATGTAAGGTCTCTTCTTCTCTCTGATGGCTTCTTGAACTCCAGGCGTTTTAAACCAAGCAATTCTTTTCTCACCAACAGCCGCTACCCCAAGCGGCTTCACTCCACAAACATTTCCTGCAGAGGTAATAGCTGCCATTCCTCCTCTACATTCAAAAGGTGAGTTGGAATTTGTTCAAACTTCTCCCAAACATACTGTGCAAAACGCTCTCTGAAATCTGAGTCAGCATCCTGCAACCTTTCCCACCGTATGCGGGTCACCAGTCTTGGTTTTCGCCTGGGTGGCAAAGGAACACTGTCACTGAAAAACAATTTACACAGCACTAAGTGGTGATCAGTTGACAACTCAGCTCTCCTGAAAACTCGGAACATCACAAATCATTCTTTGAACAACGATGGTACAAAAAAGAAATCAATCAGTGACTTCTGATTTAAACTGTGCTTGCACCATGTGTATTTGTGAATGTCTCTGTGTGGGAAAAAGGTGTTCACGATGGACAAGCCATATGCACAGGAAAAGTCCAAAAACTTCTCTCCGTTCCTGTTTTGATCCGGGTCACCGTGCCTCCCGATCACACTTCTCCAAGTACTGTCGTCCGTACCCACATGTGCATTGAAGTCACATTTGCATTGAAGTCACCCATCAGGAGAAAGAAGTCCATTTCTGCCACTCTGTCCAGGGCAGCATCAACTTCGTTCAAAAAGGACTCATACTCTGACTCTCGATTTGGCGCATAAACCTGAACCAGAGCCAGAGCCAGAGTCGATCGTTCAAGCTTAAGCTTTAAGATCAGAATCCTTCCCCCTAACAGAATGACATGGAATACATTTTCTGACAACCGGGGGATTGTGAGTATCCCCACACCCGCCTGTGCAGTCATGTGATTTGGGACGCCAGACCAGAAGAGCTTTCACCCATCCTCGAAGTCTTTGGTTCCAGAACCCTTCCACTTAGTTGAGAAGATGCCAGTTGCATCGAGCTGATACTTTTTGGCCTCCTCAACCACTTCAAGTTCTTTCCTCGTTAGCGACGAGACATTCCACGTACCAATTTTGAGTTGGTGCCGTTGTCGATTTGTAGAGTTTCCACTTAAGCCCTCATTGGCTCTGGCAAAGAGGGCTTTCCACTTAAGCCTGCTTTGACTTGGCTCTGTCCTCCTCCGCCCCCGTAATGGATAGCGGCACCATTGACGGGCTGTTCGTAAAAGTCATAAAAAGTCACCAAACCAAAAAAATGTAATGTTTTTATTGGAGAACTATGAGTTGACAAAAAGTCATAAACCTCTGTTATGATTAGGTTTAGAAGTGAATGAACGGAGCTTCAAAAGTGTTTGCCTTAATTTTATAAATAAAGACCAGATCTAATAATCTATTCATCATTCACAATGGACCTAATTTGGAGCAGAGTGTGAGAAAAAGAAAATCTATTTACATGAATTCATAATCGTTTTTCATAATCAATTTTTCATAATCATTTTTTCATCATCGGACCAAGACCATTTAAAGTCGCCGGCATTGAAGTCACCCATAATACATTCAAAGTGAGATTCAAAGATTCATAAGAAATGCATGAGGTTCCGGGCTCGAGTGCCAACTTGGGCGACAAAAGTTTTCTAGAGCTCCATCTCCGCAAGGTCCTCCAAGCCGTCCACTATTGCAATTCGTCATAAGAGGCTTCTCTATCCAGTGGCGTTTAGAATCGGCTAAGAAATGTGGGTACTACGCACACATCATAAGTGGTTGCAAGAGTTTATACTATGGCTTCTCTGAGCTGTAAGCGCCTGTTATCTGCAATACATAATATATGAAATATGCAATATAAACTCTTATGTACAAAATTTACATAAATTAAAATCCGAAATTTCACACCCGTAGGCATTTAACTCTTTATCCATTTATTCCCCTTAATCCTACTTTCGGTAATTACTTACCTTTTCCGCGCCATAAAATAAGCCCTCTTTCTTACCCTTACCCAAAAGTACCTACCTTCAAATTTAACTTCACGTTGGGGTGAGTGGCGCCCCAAAAACTCCATCGTTTCTTTAATCGAAAACAGTAAAACAAATTTGAATCCTATATTAAAGGTCCTTTGTGAAAAGAAAGTCTGTAAATTAATTTTTATTAACCCGTTTAGAAAGGAAATACAAAAAAAGGACCATGGTTTTATGAAAGTGAGTGTGCAAACAAAAAAAAAGTCTGCCACAATTTGCGCAGGCATCTCTCACCTGGGATAACAACAATAGTTGGAGTGTGGCAATTTCCATAGAAAAGCAATCGCACTTTTATTTAAATACCATCACCGGCCCACAGGACACGAACAGAAAATAAAAGCAAAACACGTTGCCATTCTTCTTGTTCTTTATTTAAACGCACTTGTACAGAAATTTATTCATTTCTCTTTTCTTTTGTTCCTTATTCAATAAAACCAAAAGAGTCTTAGACTTGGGTGGAATACCTAAACACTTCTTATACCGATAGACTTTTTGCACAGGACATAAATTGAACTAGCTTTTTTTTCTTATTTTGTAGCAAGGATAATATTATTTCCATCGCCACATTTAATAAACTGTTATTAGTTGAAATGCAAAGAATACTGAAACGATTCCGCATTGCAGTGGTAAGTATGTCAGACTACTGTGCACGAGGACCCAGGTTCGAATCCCAACTTGAGCAACAAAGCTTTTTATTTTTCCTCTTCTACGAGGCTCTGACAGTATCAGTTATCCAGGGTCCGAGAGTCAGAATTACCATGAGAGACCCCTCGACACGTAATTGGCAAAAATTATAGGTCCCCTCCATGTATGTAAGAACACTTGTAACGCACACAGCTTGTGTAGATGTGAGAGGTCAGGCAACGACTCTCCTGAGATGAAAGTGCCATCTAGGTTTTTTTTATTGGCAATTTATAATTTGATGCCACCAAGGAAAAAAATCTTCCGCATAATAATATTGTGTTCATGTCAACAATGCAATGACGCTTTCTGATGACCGTCTGATCACAGCTTTGCACTCTTAAGTTTCCGCGTCTTTGGTCGCATGATATTTTTCGATAATTGTATTTATTCCCAGAAAAATGCGCACTAAGCAACACAGCTGCTAATGAATGTTTGTCAGACCCTCAAGAATATTTCGCTCCGCATCCACACCAACACTAAAAATATAGGTCACCTTCATCGACTCAGATTGTCTAATTTATTCAAAACAAAACAAACAAAAAGATGCCGTCAATCAAACTTTGTTGAAGTTCGTTGACACAATAATTATCCTCCACCTCGTAACGGAGATTGGTTACCTATCAAAGCCAGCCTTAATAGGTACTAATTGAAAAAGAACGTCTTTTTGATTGAGCTCATTGATGTAGGTATTCCGGTTGACATTCCCATTGGATGTCGCAGTATTACTCAAACCTTTGTTGCAGGCACAACATGAATATTCTGTAAGACCAAACATATTTTGAGTGTGGCTGTGCCCGGATACACCCTCCTGATATTGATATCATTTTGCAGAAGACTGAGCTTCTTTGTGGCGATAGCGCTCCTTTACTGCCTGAGTACAACACACCAGCAGGACGCCGCACACAATGTCACACAATGGGCCAAAAGCAGACAGAAGCGAACCCTGATCTTCACCAATCAAGGTGTCCATAAGGTAAATGGGCTTATTTGTTCCTTAAATCCGATGCCGCTTTAAGGTCTTCTTGTTTAGTTTATCATAAGTCTTGCGTTGCCCATCGATTTGAAAGACAAACGAGCATGGAGGTCCTTGTCCGGAGCGTGGAACTTCCAGTGGCAGCATTCGTTACCCATCGTCATTCAGTACTGGTGGAACAGCACATACTGGCCGTCTCCGGGCCGGAAGAGGTCCATAAACTCGGCCGTCCTGCCCACACCACCTCTGGACCAGCCCGTCGACTTGACTGCAACGTTCCTCTATGCCATAATTGAAAACTATATGGACAACAAGGGTGTCAACGGGCGGGCGTGCATGCAAAGGGCCATTTGCGAGAACGCTCAAGTGCACTATGTGGGCGGCGTTTTCGACAGGATATACCAGCGGCTGTTTACGTGAGTTGGCAGGATGGGATAAATTGTTCCGCTTAACTTGATTTGGTTTTCATTTAGGCCGGAACGAACGATGGAGGACTATTACAAGGACTCCTATACGATGGGCTTGAAAGGTGTCGACTGTTACAGAACTTACTCGGGGTGTCCCCGGGGGAAGAGCCTTTTGGATCAGTTTGTGTATATTGACGATGTGAAATGAATAAAGAGCGATACGAAGAAAATTTTGTGCTAGTGTCCTGGAAAGTGCTGTGCAATTAACGAGCGCGCTTAGTGTTGCCAAAACGATGATTTATTGAACAAAAAGTTTTGCTACGATACTCTGCAGGACTGCTTGGCGTCGTTACAGCCAAATTGTTTCAAAACTTTGCTTATTGGTGCGAAAAAAAATCGTTCTGTATCGAAGGCAGCAAAAGTTCTTAAACGCCATAAAACATTATCTTATTGCGAGTCCTTGGGAGGTGGATTGATATACAAGAGAATGCCACCCCACCAATTTATCCAAGTGTATCCTATCCCACTTCGATAGCATCTTCGATTGCATCCCTCCTTTAAGGGGACCGTACCGTAGTTCCAATATTTTACACAGAATCTCTAAATCCACTTCCGACGAGGTGATTTCAAGGTTGCCCGGTCCCCTCGGTGTCGTTCGGGGATAAACACAATGGCTCCCTATAAATCATGCAGAAGATCCAAGTACCAGATGATTTGCTACAAAGTAGCGTGTCGACGAATGGTTGATGTGTCAGACCCAGATTGTGTGCTCCCACACGCAGTCCGGAAATGAGCAGAGCCTCCCTCATTTGCGAGACACCGTCGTCGTCCTCGTGTCGTAGGTATGTTATCGTGCCTCCTGATGCCCCCTTGCAATTTAATAAAAGTCGAAAGCTGTCAAATGGAAATTATGTCAAAAATAGGGAGGAGCACGTATAGATTTTTGTTGTCTTCGAAGGATAACACACGATGACATTATCGACTCGTACCACACATAAAGAAAGAGCAAAAAAAAAACTAGTGGTAAACATTCAAATGTATATCATATAAGTATTCTACATTTTTCTAACATCGATTTATTTTTTCTTTTTGGTCCCAGAATATCTTTCGTCCTTTCTGCATGCGATGTTCCAGATCCATTCGGGTGTTGTGATTTTTTGTTTTTTTCATCGTCTCGTATCCTTATGAAATCAAAAAATAAAAATCAAATTGTACCGAGCTAGAGATAGTCCCATTGTATCCGGCAGATACAAATAGATACAGATTAAAGCTGGCCCTTCTTGGCTGTTATGCGTTGATGTAGTACTCCCGTTTCTTTTGGCACTTCTCGTAGACAATGTAGCAGAGGGCGATAGTAATGAGAACGGCAATGGTGATGCCCATCCCGATGCTCACCCAGATAATCTCATCGTTGATGTCCTTGTAGGAGCGTCCTGTGAACGAGATAACAGATGAAAAACAATGTTAGATGATGGAGACGATTATTGCAATGTAAGAATGAATGGAGCGCGGAGCGTTAATGACCAATTTTAGTTAACTTAATTGGCAGCGGAATGGGGGGTCCTTTGATGGTTGTCTATGAACAGCAGCAAAGTAGCAGCTAAGTGAATTTTCACGAGGGCATTATTCAAATGGATTTCGATATAATTGATGGCCTCGAAATAGTTTGCTGAAAGATGCTGTTTTGTGGGAGTGACAAATGGCCTTTCCGGGGCGCGAATAAATTTAGTTCGTCTTGCGATGAGATGAAACTATATAGAATTTAAGTGTGGCTAGACCGGAGTATTTAAGTCTTATCAGATTGATGGGGATCTTAAGCTCTTTAGTCCTATGACTTGTTGGGATACTTATACAGCATGATGGAATGGCTGTTCAAATAAAAATATGTTAATGAGTAGCAACTTATTAAAATGGGAATCCAGATAAGGCCACTACGAGTTAGGGGGTTTTTATTTCGTGAAGCGCAAGAGATACTATAGAAGATACTCTGAAGACATTACCTCAGGCGGCAAACTAGATCCAATGCAAAAAATTTCCTTTTCGGGCCAGCTCTAGAAATGTTTGTAAAAGCCAGGTTAAAGGCTATACACTTCAACAACCTCATTGAATACAAGGAAAAAGGGTAAACTGACTCACGTCCATCAAGGGACTTTCTTTCCTTACTAGAATGGAAATACGGATCAACGAGATAAATTAACGGGTTCATGCCATTGCTGTTAATATCTTTTAGTGTGGTTTCTTTTTCATTTCTATACCACAACCATAAAAAAATATATTTTTGTATGCACCCAGCCTCGCACTAACCACAAATTCAACACTATGCCCAAGTGGGCGTCTTGCAGGATATGTCGGGCTTTACGCGAAGAAGAACTCATGCTTTACTAAACCTTGCATTTTGATAGGGTGCTTTAGCACACTGTTGGATCTGGGGTAGGTGCAAGGTCGGGTGTATGCAAGTTTGTTAGCAGTTTGATCAATTTATTTTAACCCATCCAGTTATTTCGAACTCGGACTCTTGGTTCGCCTGAGCTCAATTCGGGTTCCACCTGTACTTTGTGAAGTAGTCAGAAGCTCATGAGAGTCGGGAGTTTGGGGGTGTACCAGGTGGGTTCTCGCTTGCAGCTGTCCAAGGGGTCAGGTCCTGACCAGTTCGCGAAAGTTATAGTGACATACGAAAGACGGACAAGTTACACCCTGAGGATAGGAAAAAACATGCCGATGCTACACACACACTCGCAGTTTATGAATATATTTGAGCCAGAGTAAATAGAATTCGTTTTGTTCTAGGGTGAATAGCTAAACTTTCAAAGGGTTCAAGGAAATTAACTTTGGAATTTTGGGTTTGGTTATCTAAATCTGGATTGTGTGGATTGGATTGTGTTGAATTTCCAAAAAATTATATTTAGTTTTTTTTATTTACATGAAGTTTTTTTTTTGGGCTAATGGTTTCGGTGGATATAGTCTTTTTGGACTATTTGCAATTGGATTTTTGAATAAGGGGGCCCTGGAGTTGAACTTTCTAATAATTTTATTTTTTCGTTTCCTGAAGGTAGGTTTCTTTAATTGAATTTCGAACCAGAATCTTCTGGAGCAGATTTTATTCTTCCGTTAAACATTTGGTTGGCCATTTGGATTGTTAGGAATTTTAGTAGGGTGGTTTGAAGGGCGAATTTAGAAGAGCTCGATTTTACAGCGCAGACAAGTGCTTTGCTAGGAAGACAGAAAAAATCATAAGAGAAAAAAACTCCGCCATGGCGAAGAAATACCGGGGCCGTTCCGAAAGGCAACCAGCAAAAGGGTCGAAATCAGCTTCGACCAATAACCTTAAGGTGGAACCACCGCCCACTATAATAGTGGCAAAAGACCTGAACGCTGCTACAACCCCTTTAGCCAGGTCAAATAAACAAACGTCAACGGTGGCTCCAGAACCAAATATCACGGTGGCACCCTTGCCCCGTAGTAATCTTATTGAGTGGGAGTGGAGCAAAGGGTTCCAGCCTAACTATAAACCGGGAGGCATGAAGTGGAAGAGAGCCCCGCCGTAGTTCTGCTCATGGCAATGGAACAAAAACAGCAGCAGTCGGTAGGCTAGGAATATGAGCGTATCAGCCCGGCAGTTGAGCAGATGACGAGGTTGATCGGCAATGAGAGCGGTGGGTAAGAAAGGACCTGGATCATAGAGAAGGTTCAGTGGGCGGTCGCATTAAGCCCTTACCTGTCGGGTTATAGTGACAGACCACGCCCTAATGTCAAGGGGAAGAGCAGAGTTTGGGGAGGGTCACGATGGCGCAGGGAACATGGACGAAGTGGTCAAAGCTATATTAAGAGGAGCCAACCCAAGCTAACAAAAACCTTTTAACGAGACTTAACCAATATTGTCACCAGCGTCAGGAGCAATATGAAGTTCCTACAGGATAAAATTGGCACGTTGGGGCAGGTGATCAATGAGACTAAACGCGAAGCTCCAAAGGCAGAGAAGCCAACACGTGAGGGTGACGGAGGAGAACTGGATTTCAGCGAGCTACGTCGACGTCCGACTCCGCCACTACTTAGGCCTAGTGTGGCGTCTCGAACAGCACCCTTAAATGAAACGAGTCCCCAATGGGGAAGTTAACAAGTAGGGCATTAAAATTGGACGGGACATTGAAAACAATGTTTATAGAGAGTTTAATGTTTAAGGTGCAGATGCTCCAAGAGGCTGCTGGCAGGCCCAGCAGAGCGTTGGTTCTGGCAGTATACAAAGGAGAGTTATGGGAACAGGTACTCGAATATTTCAGTGGAAACAAATCAAGCAAACCTTTATTTGACAGCTTGGTATCATCAACTCAGCTATGCTTGCTGTGTTGTGTAAAAGGCTGTGCAGACAATTGATGTTGCTGTTGATGTGGTTGTGGTTAGACCTGTCAGAAGGGTAAAATGCACTGAATGATGAAACTTAATGTTGGTAATGCTGGTTGATGGTGTTTAAGTTGGTCTACTATGGACTAATCGTGAACAAAAATCCTATCAACATATTTGACATTTTTTTTTTTTTTTTGCTTACTTCGTTTAGGAAATCGTTGGCTATGAAATATGAAATATGAGCAAAAAAACTCACGTTTTTAATTAGATGCGCAGAGGACGTGACGACAAGACATTGACATTTCACACCACAGATGCATTCGTCAAGTTAATTTCCTCGTTTCCGGTGTAAACACTTTGGGATTAACTTTAAATCTTCCACTTCAAATCTTTTTTAATTGTTTAATCTTCCACTTTTAAATCTCTTCCACACGTCAATCTTCATATCGAACCGTACAAAAATCTATGTGCTCTATTCGTGTACTGACGAAATAAGTCAAACTAACATTGAGCCGAAAAAAACTCATGATTACAAAGAGATAGCATAGTGTAGAGGAGCTGACGAGGTGCCATTGCCATTGTACACCACAGAATATCATTGGGAACACGTCAACTTAATGTTCTTTTTTCCAGTGTTAAAGTGTTCGGGAATGAGCATTTAATCTTCCTACGTTAATATATTTTTGTGCTTATATGCATTAGAAACAACCTCTTAGGGCCGTTTTTTCAGTGCTGAGTTAAGCCCAGCTTAAACCAAGATCTGTTAATCCCGTAACAAAACGAATGTGGAGTTAACTCACCGAACTGCTTTTCAGTGCAGAGTTAACTCCGTCAACAAAGTTGTTAAAATCTCGACTCTCGAAACTATTGACTCTCGCAGCTCTCACTTCACATAGAAAAACACAGGAAAAGAAGTTCGAGTTATTCTCAAATGTCATTTTTCACACCAACGCGCAAATTAACTGACATTCCACCGAGAAAAACATTCAAAGAAATTCATACTCCTCTCCAGAGATGATCCGAGATTAACCCCAGAACTTAGTTCGCTGAAAAACTCATTCGTGGGGTTAATCTCAGTTTAACTCGGAAAGTCGGATGATGTCGCACAGAAAAACCGGCTCTTAGAGTTTCAAGAGTTTCAAAGGGAATAATTTAACTTCTTTCTTCAACATCCTCTGTTCTCGGTTAAAAAAATATGTAACTCCTGCGAAGTTTACATTTACCTTGATCTGAAAACCAGATTTAGATAGCCAAAGCGCAGGGTACCCCATCCTCCGTCAAGGAAACACAAACTGCAGTGCTAAGGTTAACCGAGGGAATGTATACACAACTAAGTGCCATTTAAACATGCGACATGTTTGCGTTTGCAATGTGTCCCCCCTGCACTCAACCGTTTAGTTGCGCAGTCACAATTCGCCAAAACTCCCTAAACGAAAGTCGAAATTGGTTTGCAAAGTCAAGCAACCCAGTGAGGCGGGGACATGCTGACAATTTTATAGCTCCGTATTCGATACCATTGATAAAGAAGGTTTCCACGTATTTTATGGAATCAACATATGGTAAAACGGATGTTGCATGGATATGCTCATTTCACACGTGTCGCGAGGATAAAAATTCCGATCGAATTCGCAGAATTTTTTGCTGACATATATACCAAAGTGGTTTTCCATAAGCTTTCATTTTAATGCATAGATGTATGTGTGTGAAAAACTTTAAGGACAATAATTGCTACAAAGTGATTGAATTCTATGCCACAAGTGGTGCTTTCCATGTTTGGCGAAAATCCTCTCTGAGGGATTTTACTTCGATATTTAATGGGAAACATGAATGTTTTGACGATTCACAAAATCAACCAAAACAAGTGAACGGGAACTTGATAGTTTGGCAAAATTAAAACAAGCCACTTTTTGCAAGGGGATATGTACCTGTTTGAGCTGTTTTCACTCAGTTGGAAACTTGCAGCGTTGAGTGCCACTCATGCGAAACACCAACTTTCGTGTCCCCCTCACACAGGTAGAGCTGTCAAAATTTGCAATATCGAACGTCCCCACAAAGGTGATTCGTTTTAATGGTTACTCGTGCAGAACCCGCAATAATGATGTGTGGTTTGAGAGCTGCAGACGGTATCTCCTTTTCCGATTTGGACAAAGCATTGAGGACAGAAACAGTTTCCGTAGTCGTTGAAATTGAATTTCCCTCAATCGCGTGCAAGTCCTTGTGACGCAGTGTTAATTTTAGTATGGCTCCTTCCCTCCCGAAAATCTCTTTTAATTTAACGATGACAATAGAAATGTCGGCGTCCATCAAAATACCCATAAGTACTGTGTTGTCGTCCCTTAAATGCAAATCCCTTTAAGCCAATTAAATGTTCATCATCCCTCAACTCGCCTCAAATAGGATCTCCATGTTTACACTCGAAGCCACAAACACCAAGGCCTCATTTTGTAGCAATTTTTCAAAGCGACTAACTGCCTGAATTATTGAGAAGACTTGTTTATGGGCCGCGTAAAATATGTACGCCATCCACAAAATGTCCACCCAACTCCCCGAACATTTCGAGTGACAAATGAAGAAGCGACATTTTTTCCCCCCCTCAACACTAACTGGAAGTAATTTTTCATTTCTCTGGCATAATGAATGAAATCGTGTCCTGTCGTAGTATACCCTCCCACATGGTCCAGCTTGATGTTATTAAAAATGCTTTTTGGTCCCTTCTACTACAAAATGGGGAAAGCACATT
The DNA here is from genome assembly GCA_947623515.1 of Neoascia interrupta. Classification (NCBI taxonomy): domain Eukaryota; kingdom Metazoa; phylum Arthropoda; class Insecta; order Diptera; family Syrphidae; genus Neoascia; species Neoascia interrupta. The sequence goes on from OX392463.1 coordinate 4,172,360, forward strand.
CCCCAAGCTCAAAGACATTCTTCGAGTAATTCTCATAATTAATGAAATCAGTTAGACAATAAAAGTCCTTTTACAAGGTATACGCTACGACTCAATTAATTTTAGCGCTTAATTCGGAAATTTTCCAACAGTCTCATTCGAATGTAAATTAATTGCCTGGAGCTAAATGAGGCTCCAGTAGTTGTTGTATATCGGCAAGATGAAAAGTCATTTAAGGTCTTAAATTGCACAAGGATATGAAGTTAACTATTCTCGAAAGAGAGGGCGAAACAAAACCTCTGCTGCTGCAGGCTTAACGTTTCCGGAATGTCAATAGTTTTAACTATCACAGAGGGGCGTGCTGCGAGCTTTCGAAATTTGCATAATGCCACAACTACCCCAGCTCGGATGGAAATCTTAATTAATCCGACAGTTTTGTTGTAGTGAAATTATGTTTTCATAATTTCTAAATGAGATTCGAAACGCGCAGAGAGGCTGATGCTCACCTTAAATGGGCAATTTGACGTCTAAAAATTTTCACAGCCCCCATGGGAGCTTTGAATGAAATCAGGATAAATCCATGCTCGCACGGATTAACTTGTTTAAGTAAATTAGCCGGGATTAACTGGGCTTATTGTGGCGGGCGGCTGTCGATTAGAATGTCATCATAAAAACCTTTATCACGGTCGATATTGTCTATAAGGATTTTTTTTGTTATTTGGTTTTTATGCTGAATTCGATGTGGATAATGCTGGCGATAAAAGGGATACTTTTCCATATTTTTTTTATGTCAGAATATAATTTTCCTTTTCCCCATGGCAAAGGAGCGAAGCGAAATTGAGTTACGGCTACTGAGCACATCGTAAGTAGAGTACTATGGAATGTTTCTAATAAAATAATCATATCCTTCAGGATAATTTATTGCCAATGGAGAAACAATTGGATTTCGGATCATCATCCATACGGTATTCAAATGCGCAGCAGGGAATACATGACTGTCATGGTGAAATATGTTCGCATCCTTTGAGCAATGAAATATTTATACACGTTCGTTGTTAAAGGTTGGTTGGCTCTCTTAAAAATAGAATTTTATTCATATGCTCGCAGGTATCTTCTTGATATGGCATCATGAGGACGGTTTTCAGTGGCTGATGGTTGGGGAATTAATTAAAAAATATAATATCAGTGCGATGACATTTTATGTGGATGTAAAAAAACAAATTGTGGGTGTCTGCGTAGAGCAGGTTTATTGGATTTGTAAAGGAGTCTTTGGTCTGGTGTATTTATGAGATCAATAATGGAGATATTAATTTAATTATTCTTGAAATTTCGTATTTTATGGAATAAGGTTTGTAATGGGAAAAATTATCCACGGATCTGACGGGATTTAAACCCTTGAGTAGTCTAAATATTCTTCGTTTACAATAAAATAAATATCAGACTAAAGTCCCCCACTAAATCCGAAAGTTGAAGACAACTGACTTTGTTCTTGTGAAGACCAATTTAAGCAGGAGTAAACCTTTTAAAAAAAATCCATACAAACCAACCGGGGATGGAAAGATCAGGACCTGGACCAGACCTGGAAAGACCAGAGATAATGCTTAACTAAGGGGTTGCAAAGTCGTTAGTTTGCGAGCTTCGGACAAACTGGCGAACTCCGATCTTAGACTGCCTCTCTGTGATTGCATGGGTGGACGAAACAGAAAAAAGGAGAATGAACCTGATTTTACCCATTCTAGTATTCTTTTAAACCCTGCCGATGAGGACATGACATCAGGCAATTGGACAAGGGTTTTGGTGTTTGGAGTTTCTTTACAGACTTTTCATGGCCTATACTAGCTCAAAAGCGTTCGTGTTGGACTGGCAATTTTTTCTCCTCCAACACAAACACTGTTGAACCAGTATACGGAGCATGAAAATCCTTCAGAGCCACCAAAGCTTATCCCCGTAAGTGTTATGCCTTTGCAAGGAAAATCAATGATATCATCAGCAGAGTATTCAAAAAAAAAACTTCTGGCATAGATTTGAAGAAATTGTTTAATATTTTTTAGTCGACCCTTATCTGGCTAACAGATGCGAACCAGGCAGACTATTTTTTACAGACGCTCATTTTTATTTGTTTTGAACTGCCCCGGGTTTTATACGAAGACCGATTATCAGGTGAGCGACCCATATCCAGCACCGGAAGGCACCCAATTGAACACCAGAATACTCATGTCTTCAGAAGATTCATCATATAAAAAGCCAGTATAGGTGGCAAGAGAAAATTAGCCTTGAAAGATGCTTAATTCTAAGGTGGCATGGCGTTATAAGCTTCAAGGATACCTCACAGTGTATCACAGTATACACTATAAGGTATCCTTTAAATAACCCCTTAAAAATATAAACCATAAACTATCCAACAATCGCTGACTACACCTTGAAAGAAATAAATACGCAGAACACATTTTTCTTGAATGTACAACCCCTTTATGTGGACTCAGTGTTGTAGTAGTTAGTGTGTCAGCCTACTTTGCATAAAGTCCCGGGTTCGCAACCCGACTGAGGCAAAATCACAGAGGTTTTTCCCACGGTCCCATCTCCGCAAAAGTCAGACAAATTCTCCAAACGTAGAGCGTATCAGTTGTCATGAGAGCCATCTTAATTTGCCTCTCAAAAAATTGTAGGTCCTCTCTTCCATGTGCGTAAGAACAACCCTAACGCACACAGCACGCATGGCTGAGAGAGAACAGCCAAAGGTTCTTCTGAGGTGCAAAAATGGCAGTTTTTTTGTACAGACCGTTTATGGTATAAGATGGCTTCTTTTTTAAAGACTTTGCAGCAGCTCGTAACACTGGAATAAGCAGCACTACGTTTCCTAGGCTTAGAATCGACAAACCAAATTGATGCCAGACACAGATGTAACACCTTGAATGTACAAACTTTTCTATGGACAAACGTCGACTCTGACCATTTCCATGTCGTGAATTCAGAGCTCCTTCCAACGAGAAGATGCTGCGATCCGCCCAGACAAAGAAACTCAATGCTTGATGCCTCGAGTAGCCTACAGAGAGCGCTTGACTGAGACGTCAAACTCCCCCGACGCCAACCGAAAACGGATCCAGTACGGAAACACCATAAAAAAAACCTGGCTTAATCAACTTTAGGTTTTCAGCCACCCCTTAAAAAGGGTCCTTGGTATGATGATGTGCACAGGGAAAAAGTGACTAAAGATGTCGTCTGGATTGCACTAACTACAGAGGAATCGGTCTTCTTAATATCGTATACAAGACCTTTTCTGCTGTAGACTGTGTGAACGTTTAAAGACGTTTATCAACAATCTGATAGGTTCCAAGGTATCAGGGTCCAAAAAAGTTTACCATCGATCAAATATTCACACTGCGGCAGATCTTGGGGAAATCCCAGCTATTTAATATCGATAGCCACTATCTTTTTATCGATTTTAAGGCCGCTTATGACAGGTTTTTTTTTTTAGAGACGAGCTAGTTTTGGCATCAGTGCCAAACTCGTTAGTTTGTGTAGGATGACGTGTGGAAAATTCACGCTGCTCCGCAGGATTGGTAAAGATCTCATCGACCCCTTTTATGTCAAAAAAGGATTTAGACAAGGCGCCTTACCTTTACAATCATATGTACTTAAGAGAGTTGTGCAGATTTCCCGCGCCAACACCAGAGGTACCTTCAAAAGCCCGTTTAATTACTCACATACGAAGACGACAATGAAAGAATTGAAAGAGCAGAGCGTGATGTCAATGAAGCCTTTGTGAGTATTGGGACGGAGGCGGCGAATATGGGTTTAGCAGTCAACAAAGACTTAACCAAGTATATTCTGTTATCAAGAAGACACACCCAACACTTAGACAGAATATCACCATAGACAGCAATAGATTTGAGGTAGTAAGCGACTTTATGTACCCAGGTTGCGCAATAAATTCAGGCAATGACAGCCGCGCCTGTTTCACATCAAGACCAAGAGCGAGAGAGCAAGCGAGAGTCTCGGGCGAGGTGTCAAATGTATAGGGTGATTCACAATACCGGCCTTATCGCTGTGTCGCACCGCGACCTTTTCTAAAATTTTAAAAAGCCGACGATTATTCTGTCAATCGTTGTTGTGAGTTATGATATGACACGCCGTTGACTAGACGTTTTTTTTCGCGAAGCTTATACTTGTTGTGAAATATAAACCATTGATGTGCAACTAAGTCGACAAATTTTAGAAGTACGTTATGTTTTGTCACTATGCAGTCAAAACAGTCTTCGCGAGTTCTCGCTTTCATTGTGTAGTAACAAACGATTGCATTGGTCGCGCGTTGCCGCTACCGCTCGGATTTGCCGCTCTCGCGCTGAATGTGAAACGGCCATAACTCTTGCTAATCGCTGTTTCTTTGTGCTGAGAAGGCAATTGAGTAGCAAAACCCTCTCTATCCCTCTTATCCGAGCAACTAAAGTGTCCATGTATAAGACACTCCCAGTCCTGCTTTATGGTGCAGAATCATGGACCCTCCATTTTGAAAAAAAAGTGCAATAGAGGTTGTGTCACATTGAAGCCAGTAGTGGGCGTGGCCGTTGACGGATTGAGTTTGAATTTTCTCACTTCGCCTGTATAACTGAAGAACTGAGCCGTGTACCAAGTTTCAGCTCTCTAGCTTCAATTTTGAAGACCTAAAACCATCATCTATACCGACGGACCGGACAGACATAGCTTAATCAATTCACCTGTCGGTCTCGATCATATCTGTAAAAGGTCTTAGGGGTCTACCATCATTATTTCACTGTGTTACAAACTATGCATTAAAATGAATATACCCCAGGTCGCGCATAAAAATACAGACCTAAAGTCCTGTGTAATTGAATGACACACGTCTCCTCCGAAGACCTCACATAATCTCATCCAGATCTGCTACCACACTTTTACGACATTGACTATATTACGGCCTTCAACCAAACCCCTCTCTTGCGTCATGGAAGTCAATAAATTTATCCCTCTCGTCTCATTGCCACCATAATTAACCATAACCTCATTTCCATAGGAGGATCAAAACTGACTTGCGAAAAAGATAAACAAAAAAAATAATAATGGTGTCCTGACATTACAATGACAATCATCCCACCTTAAGGCACAAACACAATGAAATGGCAGAAAAGAAAGCAAATCCGAGTCAATTTGCAAGGAAGAAAATTGTTTGTCGATTGATTATACCTCGACACCGTGTGGCCGTAAGATAGAATCATTCCTTCGACACTTCTTCGTTGAAGCAACCAAGGAGCATAGTTTAGTCTGTTGCCACCGTAATTTTCTATCATTTGTCCATGGGAATTAATGGTCTGCTGACTTTTTCTTCTCGGAATATCGATGGTGTGTTGAAACTTTCGAAGGCAAAAGACCTCCATGACTGACGTTCACGGATTTTACTCGCCGCACCACACCGTGAGATGGATCACCATTTCGTAATACGTTTTATTGAGTAGAAACCATTTTGTTACAACAAAGTTGGAACTGCTTTATTGTGTGCTGGCATAATGAAAAGTAATGTTGTACGAGTTTCTAGGAATGTCCCTGTCTACATTGATGAAATGTGACATTATTTTGTTTAAGGATATTCAAAGTTTGCCATTGTGTGGTTGTTGAAGAACAGTTGTTGAGATTTCTAGGAATATTTATTCGAGGACATGCTTCATCAGAAAAGTAGGTATAATCTTTGTTCCAATCTCCCTTCAAGTTTCACCACTCAGACGACTCTTGACTTTTTTATGGTCAATTTCAATTTCGCAAAATTCGATATACGAGTAGCTCCGAAAACGTTAAAGCAAATATTTCCATACCCCCCGACATGTTTGCCTAATCGTTCGAGCGAAATTGTAAAATAAGTTTTTATTGCTGCTTCAGATTTTGCAGAGTTCCACAATGGCTCTGTACGGCAGTCGACTGTATTCCAGAACGTCCTGTGTATAAAATATCATACACCAATAAAGCGATAACGACCTTACCCCAAAGCGCGTGGCAAAAACTTCCTGCAAACTTTCATCCAACTAAAACAAAACATAACGAAAAGTTTTTGATACTACAAAGTGGGGCGCGATAGGAAGGGAAATTTTAAAATAAGCTACGAAAAGTTATTCTTTCGGAGTGACGGCTTCTAAGGCAAACATCCTTTACGCCATACGCGCACGCAAATCCCTCCCCAATACACAATTTCTATACAGCATCCCGCGGGGAGGCGTGCGATGGGTTGAGTTTGTGGCTACCGCACAGCGACCTTGCAAATCCAATTTTAGAAAACACAAAACCATATCTCATCAGTTCGACAAGCAGGCAGGAGAACGAAAAAAAGGATACTCGGACCACTTACCTTCCACGTCCTAATTAGATGGTGTTTGCACTCGATTGGGTCGATAAGGGCCAAAGGCGTTCGGAATTCCGTTGGGGCTGAACAGAGACGAGCGTGTGCGAATATTGCGTGATTAGAAACCGCAGCAATTCACAAAGGGATTCAGTGGCGTGAGTCGTCAAGCGTATTTATCACCAGTACTTTAAACCACAAGATGGAGGCACATTAATCAAACGCATGGGAGGGTGAAGATTAAATGCCATAAAAAAAATTTCATCTTCATTTCAGAACTGATGCTAAATCCCTTTTTCGCTTGACTGGTATATGATATGTACTCGTCCTTTAATAAAAAGAAATCGGTTTTGCCCTGGATATAGCGATGAGTTTATCTGACTTCTCGCAATTCACAGACTTTGCGAGGGAATTTTTGGGGAATTGCACTCTTTCTATTTCATTTTGTCACCTTTTTTCTTGATTTCCTCCAGGATTTTTGCAAGACATTGCCACAGATCTCCAGTTGCTAGTATGAGGACGAAAAATAATCCTGAGGTAAAACTTGTTTGATAAAAATTTGACTATAAATCTTCTTTGAAATCAGATGTAAAGAAAAGGCTGCTATCGTAATTTCCTTAATTAAATATTATCGGCTTCAGATTCAAGACAGTATTTTTCCAAGTTTTCATATGCAAGAAGAAATGGGGATTTATAGAAGGACAATGATGAGGTGGTTTGTATACGTTTTGGTAACGTATGGTAAGCTTGCAACTTTACAACCGAAGCAAAAGCAACGAGAAGGTAGTTTCAAGTCTTGAAAAAGCTAGAAACAAAAAAATAAGTAACTTTTTGCCCATCGTAATTGCCGTCTTCAATTCGGAATCCTTGCAATGAATGAAGTGTCTTAAGGCCACAATCGGGTTATGTTGAGCTTCGCTTTTCTACGTTCTAACTAACAACACAGACTCAATTTAGGACCAAGAATTGCGGCCATTGACCAACTTTTTCTCAAAAAATCATCGATTAATTTGATCTTTCGAAGGTTACTTACTGTGACAGTTACATGAACGATGTTGTACTCGATTATATCGAGTCCATTGGAACATCAATGATATATTCCAAACTTTATAGATCATTAAAATTTTACACTCTTATTGAACAAAAATTGTATTAATTGAATACTTCCAACCTGCTGTTGGCCCGGAAGTCGGAAAGGTCAAGCCATCGTCCAAGCCATCGTCCTTGCCACTTAGAAACCATGTGCTAGTAATGTTTTTGACTTGAAGGGATTTTCATCCATGGGCCTCCTTAAAGAGACGATGATGAACCATGATCATAAAGGAGGTTTTGAAATGCGATCTGAACTACGTCTTACCCCAAAAAGAATAGACGCGTTGTGCGCTTGATTCCTTTCAATCTTTGAGTCAATTGATACTTAATTTAGGTATGTACAAATATAAGGCCCAATTTCAGCATACAATCTTCAATTTAAAGCTTCCAAAGGGTGTTCTAATTTTTCTTAAAATCAAATAAATGGAGCAAAGGGGAAGTTCTAAAAGTAGATATTCGAAGGAGGAAAACTAGAGAGAGATAGATTGTGAGATGTGGGAGCCTTTCTAGCGCTCTGGCACTGCGGTCTCTTAAAAAATCATGAAATCTTAGAGCCATCTTTTTACTTCAGGGGCAGTCAGGAAGACAAGGATTATCTCTGGGGGGATATTGGCTAGGTTTGCCAAAGGATTAATTTCTTCGCCGAGGATATTCTTCCTAAGAAGTAAGAGGCCCGCGCAATTCTTGATTGTGTGTATGTAGCGTCCCGGAAAAGTTTGCAGTTTGTAATGACATCTGCAAATTCCTCAGTGAGGATTTTTTAGTTAGGAGTGTTAAGTTAGGTTGGACCAGGGTATTAGACTTACTGGGGGAGAATCTGGGAACGAATTTTTTAAAACAATTCTATCCCAGGTGAGTTAAGCCAGACTTCGTTGGATTCAGCTCTAGTTAGGTTTTTTTTTTATAAAATTCCTGAAGAGTCTTTGACTGACTCTACAGAATGCTTCAGGGCCTAGCATAGTGGTGTAGTTGCCCCGACTTAAGTAAGCGAGCACGTTTAGTCGTTGCCCTTAAAGCCACGGTGCCCTGGAATCCAATAAAAGATGATAAAAGGGTTTTGGTTAGTTCTTGAATGGCCCTGACTGTTTCGAAAACAAGCTTGATTTAAAAACCTGCGAGTCAACGCCTTGAGAGCTGCTTGGCTGTCCAAGAAGATAAATATTGTTCTCTCCTTGAGTACGATTTTCGATTTATTCAAACACAGTTTCTGATGGCAAGGTCTTCCGCCTGGCAGATGGATAGTATAGATGCAGTTCTCCATGAATGCCTGATCCGGTCTATGTCTCAATTTTAGAACCGTCTGTATACTAGGTAAAGTCAAACCCTGCTTTACGGTTTGACTTTTTCGCATTCGTTCCCAGGACTACGAATATACTACCCATAACTATATACTACCCATAACTACGAATATTTTTGGAAGCTTTATTTTGCAAGCATGTCGTCGAGAGGCATGCTGGATGGGCTTTTAGATTCTTAGTCGTTAAGCAAAGCTGAGTGGCCGCCTTTCTAAGAATGGGAATCTATGCAATTCGAGTGGGGTAGACGATGATTTTCCAGTCTTGCTTGCACTTGAGTACGTGTTTCTTCAATTCTTAACAAAGTGTTTCATATCTCTTGTAACCGAAAACTTTAAAATTTTTTTTTAAACAAATTTTAACATAAAATATTATGGTTCTCTGAAGCTAGCGAGCACACTTCAACGGGCGCACAGGGTACCCGGTGGATTAACTGAAGCTTTTTTGTAGTTTTTTTGTCACGTCAATCGCGAATTCGTAGCTTGACCCGGTTCCGAGATAAACAAGAAGCTAGGTTCAGGTGAAATCTTCACTCGGTTCACTTTTTTCGGAAACCGGGCAATGACCCAGCAATGGAGCTAGTGTGCAAATTGTACCTTTTTTTGTAGCGCTTTTGTCCCATTGAAAATTTCTAGCTTGACCCGGTGCTGAAAAAATCACGATTTTTCGTGCTGCTTTCTGATGCTAGCGAGCACCCTTTAACGGCTGAACAGGGACTTGGCGAATTAGTAGCTTAACGTAGTTCCGAGAAAAACACAATTCCAACTAGCTTGAGATGAAGCTTTGACCCTATTAATTTTTTGCAGTATCCGGGTATATTAACTCAGTAAGGAAGCAAGTGGGTTAATTTTACCTTTTTTGAAGCATTTTTGCTACGGTTAACGCTAATTTGTAGATTGACCGGGTTCCAAGAAAAGCAAGATTCCGATAGGTTCAGATAAAATGTTGACCCGGTTTATTTTTTTCGGTATCCGGTTGTCCACCCAGCATGAAAACCAGTGGGTTAAATGAAGCTTTCTTAACTTAACCCACTGGGTTTTACAAATTTGCCTCGTGGATGGGAGGGGCAGGGTTGGTACAAATTGGGGAAAGTTACTGAGGTTTAGGGTAACCGGTTTTGGCGTGAGCCTGCGTCAACAAGACCGTGGGAGGTCAGTGAGGTCGATTTCGATATAAGTCCTAGAATGCCTATTGCACCTCTAGTAAAAATTACCCTCAAGAATGAGAAAGTGCAGAGGTGCAAGATTTCGGCATGAACCCCCGCTGGGGTGAATTCTTGGCAAGAAGCTGATGCAGGGTATAACCGTCTTCGGTGTAAGCTCGTACTTCAGACGACGCAAATAGTAAAGACAGTTCGAGGCATTAAGCACGCAACGGTCTAATTGATGTGCTAGTTAAGGTCAAGCGGCTACCAAAATGACCTCCAAAAAGTACAGAGTGAACTGTGTGAAAATTCGCCACTGTTAGTAGGTAGTCATTAAGGAAGCGTTTCAAAATTATTCATAAAGTTTCGTGTAGTACTTAAACTTTAATTCGCATTTGCAATGCGGCCATAACATTCCCCTAATGGGTTCTAAAATGGCATTAGACTCTTTGCCTTTATAGTTTTTTTACTTTTCAGCATGCGAAAGCTTTTGCACAGCATTTCTGGTTTTATGACCATCCTTTCTCTTCACATCATAACCATAAAAATTTTAAATATTCAAAAGTTGGGAAAAATTTTTTAAAATTAAAACCCCACGTGACACTTAAACGCGATTTACGCCATGTGAAGTGCACCCCCCTGAGGCTGACTGTACAATGCCGCAACAACATTAGCTTTATGCTCCCTCAACCATCCACTCATTTATCTGAATACGTCTCTAGCAAACATCTCTGTTTGACTCAATGACAGGACTAAGTGTGCTACGAGCATAACATCCTCATTCACCAAACGTATATAGATAGTCCCTATTTAAGGTTGTTGAGCTCGCCCTACATCACCATCATCTGTTGCGAGCGTTCGAATATAAGCCCCATACACAACCCACTTCACATGGCACTTATCCTTGCCTATGGCAACCAATACATCACAGACTATACAACGCCCGATAATCAAAAGGATTGTCAACACCATGTGAACGTGGCTTAAGGCGAAATCCTGGCGTATGAACCTATTGCCTCCCCATATAATACAAATTGGCATGACGGATTACTGCCACACGCATGCACAAAGTAATTGCTATTTAATTGGATTATTTTACTTACCGCTATAATAACTGTTATCCGAGTATCCGAATTTGCCGGCAGTCCTTCCTCCCACAGGCATTTTGCTGGCTTCTGTATTATTGCTTGTTCGTCTCGACACGTCAAATCACAGCCGGGCTCAATTCTGCCCGCAACAAGTCATTGTATCCTGGAAAAATTAATAAAGCAGAAGTTTTTTTTTTTTATTTTTGTCCTTAGAACATGGCAACGTGTAAATTGAGATGTAAAAGTTGGAAAAAAAAATAAGAAAAGTCCCGCATAAGTTGATGCTCTTTGAAGTGTGCTTTGCGCGGGGCTTTTGATGTGTTTTTTTTTTGCCTGTGTAGATGGGACCCAAACCACGCTTTGGGATCTTTGTGAAACATAAAAAAAAAACCGAAAAACATTTTGTATTATTAAAGCCATAAAACTCCGGGGATATCGCGCCGCTGTAGCCACCCACTGTAAGTCCGCGTCGCCAAAAAATACTCCGCGGAAAGGAACATCCTTGTTCAAGTTTTTGTTTGCATATGCACAGGATTTCGCAATATGGGTATCCCGCACTAAATGGACAGTTAATTTGATGTTCCTTCGCGCCAGAAGACGAATTTAGTATTCCACCAGCGGACAAAGTCTCTTTTAGCCACATCGCTCTCTAAGCTGCTGGTGTCGAATGATATCCTTGAAAAGGAATATAAAAAGCTCCCATTTGAAATAGAGTGTCCTTGAGTGTGTTGAAATTCATCAGTTTTGTGGAATTTAAATTTTCATGCCCCACTCATAGCCAACCGCACTGATGTGTGAAGTCGCGGGGAATACGAAACTCGAAACCAATTTAGTCAACTACTGCGCTGGCTAATACATTCGAGGATTCGAATATTTCGACAGCAAGTGTCGTGTTCGGGGCGTTTGAATTTATGACCAAGGCAAATGGCATGTGAATATTTTAGATTCTATTTACGGACTGAGGCGAACATTTTTCGAAAGCAGATTATTTCTTGTTGCCATCTTGTGATTTTCAAAATCATTTTATGAAAACTGAATTCAAATGGAAAAGTTTTCTTTCTCTCTGCGTGCACGTTTGTACCGAAAAGAGGAAACTTTTCAAGCTTTGTCCAGCTTAAAAACATAAATTAAATATGGAATCATCTCAATGGGGACAGGATTTGTGTAGCATTCAAAAACTTTTTATTTCAAATGAAAGAATTATGAAAATATTTAATTAAACTTTAAAAAAACATAACAATGGATGGATTCAGTGGAACTTTTTTTTTTGGTCCAATACCATAACGAGATGAGGATAACAATGAAAACGACGAATGTTTTTTTGATGAATATACCACAATACTGACGCCCAAAGGGAAGCCGACTTTGTGGAGGAAAAAGTTTTTGTAAAACAGGCTGCTAAATATATTGGAAAAACTCTTGAGATGTGCATATGATGCTGCTGGAAGTACTAAAAGAGGTACGGAATATATTTGCACGAGGAAAGCCAAATCTCTCTGGTTAATCGAAAGGAATTTAACTGGTTATTTTAAAGGACAACGCTCCTGAAAAGACGAATCACAAACGAATTGGTAACCCAACAAACATACTCTCGAGAGATGTGCTCTACAAATCCAGAAAAACCTCTTATAAGACTCTTGTAAGACTCTTGAATACTCTCAGAACACAATCTTTTTTGATTAAATTGAAATTTACTCTCATAGTACTCTCATTACAAGGGTAAAAGGCTTACTTACTTACTTAAGGTGTCGCTACAGTCCGGGGTGGACCTGGGCCTCAGCCAACAAGCTTCGCCAGCCAGCTCTGTCTCTAGCTAGCCGTCTCCAGTTTCGCACCCGAAGTTGGCTGAGGTCCCCTTCCACTTGCGTGCGCCACCTGAGTCTCGGTGCTCCTCTACCGCGTCGTCACTGCGGAGTGGATTCGAAGATTTTTCGGGCCGGGGCGTTGGTGTCCATCCGCTCTAGATGACCCAGCCATCGTAGACGTTGTGTTTTGACTCTTTTGGCTAGGTCGGTATCGCTGTACAGCCCGTACAGTTCGATGTTATATCTCCTCCTCCTTTCTCCGTCTATGCAGACAGGACCGTATCTCGTGCGAAGAATTTTCCTCTCGAAGCAGCCTAAAGTGTTTTCATCCGCCTTTGACAGGGTCCATGCTTCTGCACCGTAAAGCACGACTGGGATGATGAGGGTCTTATACATGGACACTTTAGTTGCTCGAGAGAGGGCTTTGCTACTCAATTGCCTTCTTAGCCCAAAGAAACAGCGATTGGCAAGGGTTATCCTTCGTTTGATTTCAGCGTTGGTGTCATTGTCTGAATTGATAGCGGAACCCAGGTAGACAAAGTCCCTAACTACCTCAAAGTTATAGCTGTTGATGGTGATGTTTTGTCCAAGACGTCGGTGTTGGGTGTCTTTTCTTGATGACAGCATATACTTGGTTTTGCCCTCATTGACTGCTAAACCCATATTCGCCGCTTCCGTCCCAATACTCACGAAGGCTTCACTGACATCACGCTTTGTTCTTCCGATTATGTCAATGTCGTCTGCGTATGCAAGTAGTTGAACGGACTTTTGAAAAATTGTACCTCTGGTGTTGGCGCGAGAGTTCTGCACAATTCTCTCAAGTATGATGTTAAAGAAGTCGCATGACAGCGCGTCGCCTTGTCTAAATCCTATTTTGACATCAAAGGGGTCGGTGAGGTCTTTGCCGACCTTGACGGAACAGCGTGAGTTTTCCATCGTCATCCTGCACAGACTGACGAGTTTGGCAGGGATGCCAAAACTAGACATTGCGCTATATAGCTCGTCTCTATAGATGCTGTCATACGCGGCCTTGAAATCGATGAAGAGGTGGTGTGTATCGATTTGGAATTCCTGGGTTTTCTCCAAGATCTGCCGCAGTGTGAATATTTGATCGATGGTGGACTTTCCTGCCCTAAAGCCACACTGATATGTGCCTATCAGATTGTTGACAAACGGCTTCAGGCGTTCACACAGTACAGCAGAAAAGATCTTGTATGCGATGTTAAGAAGACTGATTCCTCTGTAGTTGGCACAACTCAGAGGGTCTCCTTTCTTCAGGATCGGGCAAACAATGCTGAGGTTCCATTCGTCGGGCATGTTTTCTTCCGACCATATCTTGCAGATGAGCTGGTGCATGCTCCTAACCAGCTCATCGCCAGCGGATTTAAAAAGTTCGGCAGTTAGGCCGTCTGCTCCGGCTGCTTTGTTGCACTTGAGCTTAGACACAGCTACTTTCACCTCCTCCAGGTCGGGTGGGCGGTATCGTTCGTATGCTTCGTCGGTAACTTCTTCGCCCGGGTTGAATGGTTCGTTCTGCCTGACAGCGGTATTTGGTTCGTCCTCGCCGTTATACAGTCTGCAGAAGTGGTCTTTCCAAATCCTCAGCACCGACTGCGATTCTACAACGATGTTCCCTTGATGGTCCTTACAGGCTTCAGTTCGAAGTTTATACCCTTGGCAGGACCTTTTGATCCTTTGGTAAAACTTTCTAACCTCATTCCTGTTGTAACATCTCTCTATCTCTTCAACCGCGCGATTCTCGTGCTCTCTCTTTTTCCTTCGGAGAAGCCGGTGCTCCTCTCTCCTCCTCTGCTCGTAGAGCTCGCGAGCAGCTCTAGTCCTTCTGTGCAGCGCCGCTTTGTATGCTTCCTGTTTAGCTGCATGTGCTTGCCGGCATTCATCGTCAAACCAGGGGTTTCGTTGTGGTCGCCGTGTGAAACCCAGCACTTCAGAGGCGGCGTCTCTGATGGCATTTTGGCAGTGTTGCCACTGGCTATCAATACTTGATGCTGGTTGCATAGGACTTCGTAGAAGGTTTTGAGAGACTCGGTTGGAGAAGGACCTGGCGATCTCTTGCGATTGTAGTCGGCCGACGTCAAACTTCCATGTCCCTCTGGTAAGGTAAAAGGCTACCAGAGTAAAAAAGACGAAAACTCCAATTATGAGAGAATATTTGATTCTGAGTATGTGAGTTCAACTCTCATGTTACTCTCAAAGGGTAAAAGTATTATAAGAAGAATTATTTTAGAGTCAAAGTGTCAAAGTGCTCATAAAAATACTCTTTTCAGCCTAACACTCTTGTTTTGATACCAGATGACTGATAAAAATACCTATTTATGTCAATTTTAAATAATTGCGTCCCACCATACGTCAAAAGTAATTTTGCCAGTATGTAGTTTGCTTGCGGTGACAGAAGTTTTTTAATTAATTTAATGCATTTCTTTATGGAAAATAAAGTGAGGTATCTCTGCAGCACAAATCGTCATCGAAAACATATTCATGGTCTGGTTGGCCAGCATGCATTGGCTGACTTTTTCTACTCACAGTCAACGCCGATGACGTCAGATTTACATTTACTTTAGCGAGCAAATGTCATAACATGCGTATGCCGTAATCTTTATATTCCTTCATTCATGTGCACGCGGCAATGATGAAAAAAAACAGAAATGCGTCTTTAAATAATACGAAACCACGACATTTCTAAATTCTTAAAAACAGTTTATTTACTCTGATTCCAGAAGACAAGAGAAAAAATCTTGTTCAAAGGTAAAACTCTGAAAAACAGCCCATATGCTCGCACGAGGAGAGCTAATCTCTGTTAAAAAAGCTTAATCGGGCACAAAAAGTTAATGACTCTTATTAGGAAACTATTTTTTCTGCCATTTAATTTCTTACCTTTTAGAGTTATCAAAGTCAAGGTTTACGCATCTAGTTGATTTGCATTCGTTTGTTATAAATAAAATAAAATAGAATATATGCCGAAAAGATTTCATGAATTTGCGAAGAAATGTTAATTATTTTTTTTTTGTAGGAGGGTTAGAGCTATATTTTGGTTCTTATTATGCCCTAAAAGTAGGATATATTTAAAAACGTATAGTTCGTAACAGTAAATTATCACTGCGTAATCGCATACTTAGTATTTTTATTGATTGAGACCGAATACATAATCGACCACGCACCTAAATACCAGGGGACATGGTTCATTCAACTTCCATTTCGGTATTGATCATATCCTCTTACATTCTATTTAACTCCTTACCCTCTTGGTTGAGGTAAAAAACGCATGTTAGGCAGAGAAAATGTGGCAACCCTGCTGCGATGAGCCTATTATGAGATTGTGAGATGACACGAAAAGATGACACGAAAACTGTTTGTTATATGTTTCTCTCTCTTTCAAACATAAGAAGAACTTATTGTTTTATTATGAGACCGAATAACTCTTGCAAGGAGAGTTTGAGACATTTGTCAGATCAACTAACTCCCATAAGTGGGGCCATTTAACTCCCATAAGACTCTCTTAAGCGCTCTCGTAGTACTCTATGAGGGGCAAATTCCAAGAGGCAAGCTCTTGGAGAATACCCTCATAAGACTCTCGTAGTGTGTTATGGGAGGAAAAATGTTAGTTGGGAATGAACCTTTTAATTTACACACTAAATTTTCTTCCTGAGAAAAGGGTTTTGCCAAAAAACAGCCCATTTAAGATAAAACTTATGAAGGGAGAAGACCTTCAAACCTTCTTTTAGTCTTATCTTAAAGTATTCATATTGTAGACATTTTTTTAAACCTTGCCTAATCTTTACGACTGCTGATGTCACCAAAGGCATATGCGCCTAACTCCACTTATCCCTTATTTCTTAAGTGGCACATACATACGTCAACCCTTCTCAAAAATAGAAAACAAAATAGAAGAAGCATCTTTAACACAAGAATTGTATCCACACGCCTCCCCAAATTGCCTTGTCCTTTTATTTTGTGTTCGTCTATCACACGCCTTTATCTTGAATTTATTCCTTTTAGCTTTTCCATTTTTAATTTCGGGAATTCCATTTGCCACGTGAAACGTGACAGTCTGTGGATGCTCACGAATTAATTTAGTTTCCTACACATGCATATGTGTGTGGCGATGTCTGCCCAAGGATGCATGAAGGATAAAAAAAATGAGGCAGATCCACCTGCCTCTATACCGCCTACGCTATAACATTCGTTTGGCATTAAAATGCGAATTCATTTGAATGTTGATGCGATGTAAGGCAAATTGTGTGTCGCGTGTCGGGATGTTTTAGGCAGGGTGCCAAAGCCTCCAGACCATCAATCTAATCGGTGTGTGGATTAACGCAGTCTAATGCACACGTGGAAAACAACTCAATTATATCCTTTTTGTCATATTACACGCTGTCAAATTAGCACCTAATTTGTACAAAGGCCAAGAGTGCGAAAGGTCGAAATAAGTGTGGAAATGTAATCAGCAAGGATCTTAAAAAAAATCCATACAGATTCAAGTGTTTCAAACTTTTCACATGTCAACGAGGCCACAATACGTACAAACACATTCAGGACTCGGACGAATGTGGTCGACCGAAGTATTCGGTGGAACATGCCCATATGTAAAGAATCAGGATATAATACTGCGATATTTATTTGCCCATAGAATTGGACAATTCCAAAGAGAAAACACCCGCACAAGAGACTGTGTAGGTCGGAATCCGGCAAACAAATGGGTTGAGGGTATTTACCCTCTCAGGAAGTGCGAGGAGTTTGGGCGTAGCATATGTTTAATGCTTATTACACAGCTGAGTGCCTAAGGAGGTAGCTTTGGTTAGAGTTGGATAAATTGTTATGTTCCGGTTGTGCTCTGTGGGTAGCGTCCTTTTGAATAACCCCCACCTGAACCTCTGTGTGGCTTACATTGAAAAGCGAACATTGGTCCTTTGAAGAAATCATTTGTATAATTCAGACTACTTGCATATGAAGCTTCATCGGGTTTTTGAATATACGATAACATAGTAGCTGTGGCTTATAGTCCTTTCGAGTGCAATTGGGTCTCGTTTACTTTCATTCACATTCACATCCTTCTTCATTTATAATTTTGAATGAGATTTATCGAAATAGGAAGTAAATATCACGTTCCATGATATTCTGTTCAAGTTAATGAGCTGTGGTCCCTTTGTCCTGATTTGCATTAATTTTGGTACAATACCGTCCTGGTTGGTTTGGAATTCCATGTGGAATTCTGGTGCATAAATAAGTGTATGTGGAATATACAGAGAGAACATTGATATTCGTTTCAGATGCCACAAACCGAATCGGGACACGAATGCAGTGGTTAAAAACTTTACCCTTTAGTTTCACCCATAAGGACATTGCTTCTATCCAGTATAAACCAGCAAAGTAAGGAACTAACTTGTTGAAACTGAGGTGTTGGAATTTTACATAGGTGCTCTAAAAGGTTTGGTTAGATTTATGGCCGCTTTGATTAACTTTAATTACATTTTTTATTATTTCGAGGGAAGCAAAACATTACTGGAGAATTTGCCTTATTGGTTCGGAGATAGTTTATGTGCGAGCATTGCCTCAAAAAGTAGTCAACACGGCTAGACATACATTTGGCAAAACTTGTCGTTCTTCTTATTCAGCGTTCCATCCGAAACTGAGAAGTCTTACGCGATCCCGAGGTTATTTTTTAAATCTATTTAAGGACAATATTGAAAATATTGAAACTGAATAATCCAGAAGTCCCCACGTTGGGCGCCATTATTTCAAGTCCGGTTTACTGGCCAAGGATGGCACGTTTAGTCTTGGTATTCTAGAAAAATATTGATATTTACTAAAACATTAAAAAGTCCTTACGTTAGGCGCCATTTTTTCAAGTGCGGAATTCAGGCCGAGATTTTGGTTATATCGTCGTAGTTTAGTCTTGGTAGTTAAGAAATACTTTGATATTAACTGAAACGCTCAGCAGTCCCCATGTTGGGCGCAATTTTTCCGAGTGCGGATTTCTAGCCATTTAGTTTTGGTGGTATCGTCCTAGTTTAGTCTGGATAGTCTTGATATTTTATAAAAAAAAATTGATATTAACCAAGAAGTGTAAGTGTCCCCACGTTGGGCGCCGTAGTTTTGGGCACTGTTTCCTGGCCGAGGATGGCATGGTTAATCTTGGGGGATCCGTCGTAGTTTAGTCTTGGTAATATGTATTAGTTTTGGTATTGTAGGCAAATACTGATATTTACTGAAACATTGAATTAACTGAAAAATTTAAATATCCCCACGTTGGGCGCCATAGTTTTGGGTACGGTTTCCTGGCCAAGGATGGCATGTTTAGTCTTGGAGGTATAGTCGTAGTTTAGTCATGGTAATATTAGTCTTGGTATTTTAGGAAAGTACTGATATTTACTGAAACATTGAAGAGTCTCCACGTTGGGCGCCATTTTTCGTGTGCTGATTTCTGGCCAAGGATGGCACATTAAGTTTTGGTGGTATCGTCATAGTTTAGTCTGGGTAGCTAAGAAATACTTTGATATTTACTGAAACGTTCAAAAGGCCCCATATTGTGCCCCTTTTTTTGTGTGCGTATTTCTGGCCAAGGATATCATGTTTTGTCTTGGTATTCTCATCGTGGCTTTATCTTGGTAAAACTTGTGCTGGCATTTGAGAAAAACATTGATATTTACTAAAACATTCAAAAGTCCCCACGTTGGGCGCCATTATTTGGAGTCCGGTTTTCTGACCGAGGATGGCACGTTTATTCCTGGTGGTATTGTCGTAGCTTAGTCTTGGTAGTAGGTCGAAATGCTCTATCGCCAGATTCGTTAACCTCTTTGACCTGGGAAAATTTTAGTTCAAAGTTTTGAAAAAAGTTTTTCATACGCTAGAAAACAAAGTCCCGCAAAGTAGGCCTTTTGCGATTGGAATTCAATTTATTTTCCTCTTCTAATTAAAATAAATTACGTGTACCGTCCAAATCTATGACAACATACCTCAGGGTTTTAGTGGGCCTGGAACCCTCCCAACAAGGTGTTTATTACGTAATAACGTTTGCTGCCTCATTAGTAGGCATATAAACAACATTTACATATTTTCTCTCACACAGGTGCACGAATTTTCACCCACAAACATCCAAGGGAAGTGGTTTTTAGGGGCAATACTTCAACGTCATTATATGCCATCTGCTGCGAACGGTGTGCCTTAATTAAAGGAATCTTTCCCCTCAACAACAGCTCCAAATATAAACGAAGACGATTTGCTTGATTCCAAAAGGAAATTATTCCGTCACCATCGTAACCACGAAAATCTTAAAGGCTCATTAAACTCATTACCAATTCTGTGTATATATTTATTTAACCTAAAACGGGACTCAGGCAATATGATGATTGTCAAAAAAAGGTTGCGCTGCCGTCATTGGATTTCCTCGGCAGGAATACCCTAATTATCCCTTTTTTACCCATCACTGACTTTCAGCAGTCAATGATTTGGCTGAATAAATAACAGCTTCTTGCCTTTGTCATAATACAGCAAATTGTCCTTAATTCCTAAAATCAAACAGAAAATAATGTGCTCAAAGGCATCATCGCATGTATTATGTATATTGTATATGTGTGTATTGCTAGCTTTAACGTCAACATCCTGTCAAATATCTCGTTGTTGACGGATGTTCCGCTTCCCACTCACAACAAGATTATCGTGGAAATCGTTTTCGAAAAAATTGTTGTATTTTTTGCTTCAAAGTCGAGGTTTTTTGCGCTAACGGGGATGCTCCCCCATACTTCAAGCCAAACTCTGCTGACACCCACACTATTGTGTACTTGAGAGAAAATAAAATCAAAATCGTTTTATCATTTATACCCGATGCCAGGGAGCATTAGGGCATTATTGAAATAAGATCCCCCAGGAGATTAATCAATTACGATTTAATCCATCTGCCTCGAGTTTCACAAGAGGAAGGAGAACGATGAAGGACTCCCTTAGTTCGACACGAAAATTAATGGCGCCTGACTCTTTGGAAATCAAGTCCAAATAATAAATACAAACCTTAAGTGAAAACTTTCGATTTACATTCACTTCACCTACTCTGCGTGGCAAACTTTGGCAATTAACGTAAATTTCCAGTTGAGGCTGAGGATTTCTAAAAGACCGATCAGAACTTTTAACTTAATTCATTCGCACTGAAATCTGATAAAGAGTATCTGTAACACGGACGGGATGACTTGTTTATTTGCACAGTTCGAGTTCCGAGAAGCTAATTAGGCATGAATCTATTGTACGCCCCGTTGTAAACAAGGGTGCGAGTATTTTCAAGCGCTAAACGAAAGGTCCTAGCAGAGGGTGTTGAATGTGGAAGGATTATGGCTCTCAATTTAATTCGTTTGCTACGGACCATTTTCTACCATTGTCCCACTCATCCTTGTTGAAGGTGCACGTTTCATGTCAGTTGTGATTTAAGTGAGTGAAACAATTGCACAAAAACTATAAATGATGCACTTTGAAGCAAGTTATAAGCATTCACTTGTATAAGGCGTTAAGGAAACCTTGAAGGAGTGTTTTACAGTACAGTGACTTTAGCTTAAGAGTTTCAACAAAACTAAACTATGAAAAGAGCTCTTAGAGTACAATCTGAATTTGCTCTTTTTTGTAAATGAACAGAGTTGTACACAAAACGTTATTTATTACAATAATGCTTTGAATCTTTTTATGTGTAGGTGTATGTAGCACCTATGACCCGATACCTTAATCGCAACAAATTCAGTAAATTGCAAAGTCATTTACCCGGTCAAAATCTGATATTTAGCTGAAATCTTTGATAGAAAAACTGTGTTGATATATTTTCTTAAAGTCAAATGGTGCCATGTGAGTCTGGTGAAAGCACAGTAACCACATATAGCCACATGTACAGTTGCATGTACATATTTTATAATTTTTTTAAAACCAAATTTAACTGCAAAAGCATTTTGTGTGCAATTTGGTTTGATAAATCTGTTATGACCCTATTCGTACCATGAAATATGCGTGCATCAGGGTGCAGCTTACATCGAACGGTACCAGTTCTTGTTTTCCAATTTGCCTTAAATGCGAGTTCTCTATGCAGCAGATAGATTCTTTTCTCCATGATAAACAGATATGGCATGACATGTCATAAACATGACTGCAGTGGCAATCATATGTTGTGTAAAAGTAGCATGTGTGCATGGGATAGAAAGTCGCATGGACTGATATGCAAACATGCGATGCCTTACGCGATTTTAACAAATAAACTTTTGCATCCCAGTTTTAATTTTTTGTCCCTTCCTTAAATTACCTTGATGGGTATTGAGCAATGTTGGATAACCGGCATACATTTGATATAACGCACACATAAATTTTAGTTAGGTATCAGAATTTCCGAACTATTTAATTTTAAATTTAAAGACGGGTTCCAATTTTAAGATGGGGCTTTGTGGATTTTCTCGTTCTAATTTAGCATGCTAAGGACAGGAATCAATGGAACCTTTTGTTTGATACCTTTACTAGAAGAAGCAATAGGGTAAGCAGGTCTTCTATCTGTTACACAGTGCTATAGAATAACTGGCAGGCTAATTGCGACCGATCCCAACGTGGATTGCAGACGCCGCGCCGACCAGGACTTACTTACCTACTATAGGGCTCCGGACCCATGGAGGGTCTCTACCTGGTTCACAGTAGCATTCCATCCTCTGCGATCCTAGGCACGCTACTTCCAATAGTTCAGACCAAGCGCTCTGGCATCCGCGATGGCTTGGTCCTTGAAACGGAGGATCGGTTTTTCTGGTCGACTCGAGCCTGGGGGCTTGGATTCGAAGACCCTCTTGGCTGGAGCATTGTTGTCCATTCGCTCGATGTGAACGAGCCAATGTAGTCTTCGTGTTTTTGGGCTTTTTGAACTACATCCACATCTTGGTACAGCCCATAGAGTTCGCGGTTAATCTTCTTCTCCATTCTTCTCCTCCTCGCACACAGGACCGTAAGTTAGCCGCAGAATTTTTCTCGCAAGAGAGCCAAGTACAATTTCACCTTCTTTGCTTATCGCCCAGCAGTCGGCGCCATAAAGCAGAACTGGCATAACAAGGGTTTTGTAGAGCTTACACTTTGTCTCTCGCAAGAGGAGCTTTGAACCAATTTGTTTTGCCAAACCCAAATAACAGTGGTTTGCTAGGGTTATTCTTCGACTCATCTCCACTAAGGTGTCGTTTGTGGAGTTGATGATGTTAACTCCAAGGTAGATGAACTCCTTAACTACCTCAAAGTTTCTGACACCAACAGTGACGTTTTGTCCTAACATAAACTTTGCCTTATCTTCATTTACTTCCAGGCCAACCAAATTCGCCTGTTCTTCAATCGCCGTAAAAGCCTCTATCACGGCACGACTGGTGCGGGCGGTGATGTCGATATCGACCGCATGCCCCAGTATTTGCAGGGATCTGTTGAAGATAGAGCCTTCCGTGTTGATCTTTGCCCTCCGCACTATCATCTCGAGAGCAAGATTGAAAAATGCACATAACCATGCATCTTCTTGCCGAAACCCAGTACATGTTTGGAACAGTTCCGAGGAGCTGTTTCCAAACTGCACGTTGCACCGTGTGTTTTCTAATGTTACACGGCACAGTTTGATCAGTTTTGGCGGGATATTGAATTCGGCCATCGCCAGCTAGAGCTCCTGACGATGAATGCTGTCATATGCGGCCTTAAAGTCGATGAAAAGACGGTGTGTCTCGACTTGACATTCATTCGTCTTTTCCAGGATTTGCCTAAGTGTGAAGATCTGGTCTATCGCGCCGACCAGGAAGCTGCTTAATTCGAACGAATTCGAACAAATGACGAAATTCGTTACTGTTTATTCGAACAAAATAACGAAATTTTAATTTACGTTACTGTCAAATTCGAACAAAATAACGAAATTCGTTACTGTTTAAGGCTCGCTCGGAATAATTACCATCCCAGTACCCACCATTTTGATACTTTAGTGAAGCGACCCGAGCCTAATTAGGCTTTGAGTGTCATTGGACCCTAGGACCTTAGGGAGGGTATAAGAAACCATTTTTTTTGTACAAAAGCCCAAACTTGGGCAGTGCATTAACATGTTATGAGTTTGACTCTCGGTCTGATTCAATCTTAAGAATTGTTTCCCTGAATCCTAATAATGAAATCGCGATAACGGACGATTTTAATGCTCAGAATTCTAAGTGACTTCGACATTCCGGACAGACAACACCCGAAGGATGGTATATTCGCGTAGCTTTTCGCCGCGTTTAACAACCTGACGTAACTTTTAAACATTCTTGGTATGAGATCCTTTGTGTCTTACAATGTTGAAAGTATCAAACCAAAAGGGAACACGTGTTATAACTTGAGTTGCATCAATATGAGGCTGAGGAAGGTGTTTGTTATGTTTTCGGCCTTAAGAGGCTAACCACGCAGAAAGTAAACCGAAAAAAGTTTAAACAAGCCACAAATGATTGTAATGCTCATATACGCCGGCCGTGTTAAGTTCCTATGCGACCAAAATCTGAGGCAGAAAATACTTCATTGTCCCAAGGGTAGTAAAAACTTTCGGTATTTCGTAAAATACGTAAAAAAATGGTGTAAACATTCCCACACTCCATTACACTGACATTTCAGCTGTTACTTCTCTTGACAAAGCATATCACCCAACTAAACATACTCTTGAGAGTTAAACGGCAAAAACGTCAAAAAAGCTCTTAGTAGACTCTTATAATGCTCTTGATACTCTTCGAGCATAAAATCTTGTCATAAAATTCAAAAATGATCTTGTAACGCTCTTGTTACGGGAGTATCACTCCTTTAGCACTTAAATCTTATAACAAGAGTATAATCTGGTAGAGTTTAGGTTTTGTAGTAAGAGCCTTAAATAAAAAAGCATTATATCTTCCTCTCTCTTTGGCAGAGGTAGCAATGAGAAAACAGCTCTTACAACAAGAGATATAGTTTCCTTATCAGAGCTTAATAACTCTGATACTTAGGCCATTTAACGCTTGTAAGGCTCTAAGAAGACTCTTATAACACTCTACAAGAGTGAAATTCTAAGAGCTTTACTCTTGCACATAACTCTTTTAAGGCTCTTGTAAACCTTTATTAGAGCTAAAATGTTAGTTTGGCAACTTGCAGCGCATTTCGCTGCTAATTCCATGCTCTCAGATTCTGCGATATTCCCGCCTGTACTTGAGCGCGTCGAATATACCACGGGACAAATTCACTTTCGCGCTCGTACAGTTAAAAGAGTACTTTAAGATCTCAACATTAACAAGTACACTGGTCCATATGGAATATCCCCTACTATTTTGAAGACGGGTTCTTCCACTCTGGCGAAACCATTGTGTTTAACAAAATTGCGCAACCCTCTTACCACGTCTAAGACCAGTGATCGAGCTCAAACGTTCGCTGAAGTTTTTTAAAGGCTTAACGCGCCAACAAACGTACTCTTGGGAATTATATTCTATAAAACTTGAAAAAGCTCTTATAACACTCTTATAACGCTCTTAAGAGTATCAACTCTTCTAGAATAAGCTCTTGAGATTTAAAAATTATGTCCTCTTCTAGCACTTTTCTTAATGGAGTTTAACTTTTATAGCGCATAAATCTTATAACAAGAATATATATTTAACACAAAACTTTAACTCTACCGAGTTGCAATCTTATTACAACAAGAGTTTAAGTCTTTAATTAAGTGTGCAATTTTTTTACGAGGCATTTACTCTGATAATAAAATCTTTTGTCTTATTAGAAATTTGGCCAGCGCCTCTAAAAAAAGTTTGTCTTTTTCTTCCTTTGAGGTTTGCTGAATACCTATCACCTTTCCTAGACAAATAGACACAGCAAAAGTTTCCTTTATGTCAAAATGAAACAATAAATCAATCATTATATGGGAGAGGAAGGCAACCCTGGTCTTACTGGAGAAGTGCACTAGTCTTTTATTATTTTTAAGGCCCTTGATTTTTTCTGAAGCAAATTTACTTAAGTTGATGTATTTTTAGCCGCACTACATTTTAAAAAATAAATTAATACAGGGGCGCAACAGCTCGAGGTGAACTGGGGCCAACTTTTCAAAAATGCAGGTAACAAAAGTTTTTTCACGGTTTCCTTCCTCCGCAAGGGTCTGACAAACCATTTGTCATGAGAAACCTCTCAATTCGTTTGGAATCGGCGAAAAATTGAAGTGGCTGCCGCCGCACAAAAGTAGGCGGAGACATATACTAATATCTACAACTTTTGTAATGTATTGTTTTTTTTCAAATTTGGCAAAAATAGCTAAAAACAAGTGGGAAAGTGCAACAGTGCGTATGCAAAAGCTTCAGTCCATCTACGACGAATCGCAAAATACCCGCCTGCAAAAAACTGCCACGCCTCCAAATAGTGGGCGGGATATAAAAATATAACAGTTCAATGCTTTATACTAGGTGGTAGCATACATTTCGGCCTAAAACTCCGCAACTAAAAAAATCTTTTTTTAACGCCACGCCCACAAAAGTGGGCGCAGGCACATAAAATGTATACAAAAAAGCTAGTCATGCTAGAATCCTAATATCTACAACTTTTTTCATAAAATTTTTGTCAAATTTCATATATATTTATTGAAAAACAGTCATTTAAGGTAAAATCCCTTAAAAAGTGGGCGTGGTCAATGAAAAGTATTAAATTTTTTTACTACTCGAAAGACAATTACAAGGCAATGTTACATACCAAAAATGAATGCGCTACCACTATTCAAACATAGCTAAAATTTAGAAAAGGTATTTTTTAAAATTAGAGATGGTCGCACATACAGGCCTGTAGTGGGCGTGTCTGTGGGCGGATTCAGCTAATTTTCAAACTTGATCTGAAGGACTGGACCCAACCAACTCACCGAATTTCAGCTCTCTACCTTAAAATTTAAGGCCTAAAAGCTGTTTACATACGGACGGACGGGACGACGGACATGGCTTAATTCATCCTCCTGGCGGTTCTATTCATATTTCTAAAAGGTCTTAGGGTTCTACGGTGATTATTTCACTGCGTTGCAAACTATACAACAAACTTAATATACCCTGGGTCTGGTATAATAAAGAGATTGTCGCACATACGGGCGTGTCTTTGGGCCGATTCAAATGATTTTTAAACTAGATCTGAAAAACTGGACTTCCAGCTCGTTTGTCCTATGTCTTAGGGGTCTTAGGGGTGTATGCTGATTATTTCAAAGCATTGCAAACTATATATTAAATTTAATATGTTTACCCTGGGAAGGGTATAAGAAACCCAAAAAAAAACCAAAAATATCTAGTTTATTGATGAATATAAGGGGCCTCATCATTTGCGCCATATTTTGTGTCGGGATGTAAGGTTTAAATAACTTTGACAATTATCAACCGATCGACTTGAGAAGGTATATTTTTGAAACTGTTTTTCACACAGACACAACCCGTTCAAAAAGTGATGCTCCGCTTCACTGAAAATAGTCGTTCAGTTACAGAGGCATATCTTTCTCGCATATTTTCGAAAATATCGTGGTCAATAAAGAACCGCCTAACACCGCCTTGTGTAAAACTTTACTAAGCATGGACCGGTGGGAGTTCGTCGATATACTGTTCATCAACATCCAAGCTTCAGCATTTTTGTCATCCAGTATTTTCAGCAATTTTGTGTCAGTAGTGAACCCACCTTGCAGCGCATTTTGGAGAATGATTTCTATTTGTTCCCGTATTAAGAACAATTGAAGGAGTTCAACTTGCATCACTTGTAGGGCCAAGAGTTAGTCGAATGGTTGAGTCTGAACCTAAATTTTTGCCAGGCACGCGGTCAATAAGCAAAAGACGCATAAATACTGGATTTAAATAGCACGACTTTCAATAGAAGGGGGAAAAAATTAAGAAAAAAATAATACTTCAGAAATAATATATAAAATCATTCCTCATGTGCTTGGAGTCCCGGCCAAGGTTGTCTCTTGTAGATCTCTCTGCGATCGATTGTAAGTGTCAAGTAATAAGTGAAGTGTCGCTAAAGTTATTAATGACTGGGCCAAAAAGTTGCAAAATCAACTTTCTCCAGCCTCAATTTTGCGAGCTGACCGTCCTAGATGTTGAAAATAACTCTGCCAGCTTAATTAATTCATAGAAAGTTGTACACAAGCCAATGATTTGGGCAACCACTATGGATATGGCTTACGAAATGGTCATGTTTAAATTAGTTCCTATTTACTCCTTTGCTGCCAGTTTCTGGTACGGACAAGAACTGCAACGTTGACATTTTACGACTGACACCTCCTTATCTGCGAGGAGAATATCTATACCAACTCAAAACAATGTCCATAGTTTAAGAACATCAATTTCAGGATCTTAAGTACATGCATTAAAAATAAAAACACTTTTACGGTACAATGAAAATGAAACATCCTGTATACACTATAAACTGATGAATTTATTGCAAGTTTTGCCAGAAATGAGGATCCTGAAGAAGGATGCACATACACTTTCCCATTTCTTCCTAGATTTATGTAGAGTATCCCATCTATCTGATTGTTATTATACTGAGCAAATTAAAGTGAAGACTCAACCCAAGTAACCCTTTCCAGATCTAGAAATCCTTTTCGTGTGTATTTTACGACTTAGAGTGGTTCGTCGTCGTCGTTTCCCCCCTTTTTTGCGAAAGTGTCATATTATTTATATGCAACTTAGTTAAGTTTAATCCAAAGGGATATGGCCACTTCAATTCAAAAATAAAAACCATATACTCCCCGGGGGGACATTTGGTGTGCGCTTGGCCAAGAAAAGGATTACGGGTCGTCAAAATGGTTATTTCCAGCTCTCAAACGGATTATGGGATTTTCGGTTTTAATGTGAGAAATAAAAAAGTAATTTCGCTTTTTCGAGAATCTCAATCCATCCATCATCAACCCGCGCAAACACCTAGGGATTTTGCTTTATTTTATTTTCCTACAAGACATTTAAACTTTTGCAAAGAAAGAAAATCCCCACAAGGAGCTTGAACTTGAATAAGATTAAAAGTTTTATCTAGGCGCAGAGGTTTTGTTTTATTGTGAACCTTCTCGAGAGGAATCTGTATTAGGTATCGGGTTTTGTAAAATGTTTCCGTCATCGTTGATTGCTTTTGTGTACGTGACTAAGTAGTGGTTAACATCATTTTCTTTAAAGTAGTCCCATGAAAGGGCTCATCAAACGCTTTTTTTAGAGTGTCTGAAAAAGTTTTAACAGATTTTCGAATGATAAAGAAACTTGTTGTGGTTACATATGCTGTGAGGAACGTATCGCTCCTGTTTTGCTGAAACTACGTCTCACTAAAGTGTTTTTCTTCCAACCAAGCTCAAAACAAATTTGCTCTCGCCAACCTGGGTGGTTGCTTATACCTGCTTAAACCTTCAACAATTCTCACAGAGGAAGTTGCTATCCTCACTTAATTGTTATTTTTTTTTTCATCTTTGAATTCCATCTTGATGCCCCACAAACTGGATCCACAGGCAAATGAAAAGCATCCTCGCTAATGGCGGACCGTTTTATGAGCTTTTATAAGATGAATAAAAATCAGCGTAAAATTCGTCCTTGTCATCGTTTCCTGCGAACTGAAATTGGATACCATATCCCCGCAAAGCCCCACAGCTAAGTGCTACTTAAAATCGAAAAAAAAATCAATACCCGATATACGATCTCAGCTTTCATTGCATCGCGTAATTTATTAATTGACCAATTTCAATCTGCTCAATTCGCCGCAAAAAATATTTCACCAGACCAAAAATCCGAAAAGTAAATTACGACCAAGCGCGCCTGAATTTAATGGCTATTAAGACGAACAAAGCCATAAATCGCTTAATAGGCTGCTGCGTAATGAAGAATTATGAGTTTCGTATAAACGTTGAAATGTTGAAAGTTTTGGGTGTCGTCGTGTCGACCCTTGAGTAGTTTGGAAGGACTCTTTTGGTGTGGCAAGTTCACCCAGTAACGAGAGGTGTTTCTCCCGGCTGACTTAAGGACACAACTGCAAAGTGTACCTAAGTCAAGCGAAATTTGATGGATCGCCCAGCTTAATTGCGTCCCGTATACTCACGCTGCAGTGGGTGTCAAATTTATTGACATATTGAACATAGAAGACCGATAAGGGGATTGATTGCTAATTACCCAAACGTTTACTATGGTAATTGGGGAAATGGTTTGTGGGTGGCTTGTATATGGTTACAAAATGCATTTAAAGTGAAATCAATTGCATGGATGCAGGCGAAATCAATAAAACATTCGATTTATGAGCGCAATTTAATTTGATGCAATCGCGAAATCAGGGTTTGCCACTGACAGTCATTGGCTAACTTTTAGCCTATGAGTTTATTACCGAATTTAAATCAGTTGCATGACATGTGTCTACGGCAGATAAATTTAATTGTTTGAATTGGGACAATAATGGAAATTATACCTGTAGGCAGATCGAATTGAAATGACAACGTATTATTTTGTGCAGAGCTTAAATGTCATATAACCATGTTAAAATAAAGAATGCAATTTAGTTCAAATTTATATAATGAGTCCAAGAATATTTTATGAAACCCGAAACTAGAACCGACTTGCATTAAGTTATCTTTAAAGTAGTATCTTCGAAGCAAGGAAGTGAAACAGAAAGCCCCAGGGCGAAGTTCTTTCACTATTCATATATAAATTTTGGTCTTTAACAAAGTCCTAAAAAAGGTAGATAGAGGACACCTAAGTGGGAAAGTGCATCAGTGAAAAAAATTACCATGCCTCCAGAAAGTGGGCGGTATGTAAAAATATAACTTTCTGCTAGGGTGGTTGGATAAATTGTGGACTAAAAGCCCGCATTTTTTACTCAAAAACCATCATTTTCGGTGACCGCTTAGAAGGTTCCCGGAGTGAGGGCGGCTAAATGGTCCTTCCGTCGTTACCGCTGACGGGTATTGGAAATATTCTTAACCTGATCCCACCTCCTGTTTCTTGGCCTACCAATGGTGCGGCAGTCGTTGGTACAGCTTTGGGTATAGTAAACACCTGGGTCACGCAGTGCGGTCTTGGCGATATCACAAGCAACGAATGCAGTGCAAAGACAAAAATTCTCACTTTTAAACTTCCTCTTTTAAGTGACCAACCAGCTTTTTAATATAGAACAGTGCTGGGTATCTAGGTGACTGGCTATTCTAAACCATATCTTACATAGAAGGTAAACATAAAACAGCGGCCAAAGAAAACCTTCCACACCAACAGCAGGACGTCAGGTAAGAGACAAGGTTTATCACCATTATTTTCTTTGGTAGCTTCTTCTTTGAAAGGGTCGCTAAACGGGGGCGGCTTGATAGTCCTTCTATTGCTCCTGATGGCAGCGGATCATATTTCTGTTCTTAAAAATTAAATTCTTTTTTTTTCGAAAAAAAAATCTTTAATGCCCGGTTTCACAGTGCAAGTTTAAACTTCAAAATGAAAAAGTGTTTTCCAGTGCTAGTTAAAACCTAAATGAGAGTTTATAAGGCAGTTTAACTTAAACGCCCGCCGTTGATGGTTTAAACTGCCATTTAACGTTTAAACCGACGTTCGAAACGACGTTTGATGAAAAGGGGAATGAAGTTTTGTTCGAAAATACTGTGAATGTCACAAGTATCACGTTGCCTTTAGAATTTCAAATTAAATTTGCAAGAATGTCATATTAAACTAAACTTTGGATGCAAATATCTCCGAAACAGAATACCCGATCCGAAATCGGCTTGTAGTTTTAAGAACACCATATAATTCTTGATACTTTCCTCTTTTTCACGGGTTCTTTAAACCAATTTGAAAAATAAATATGGGCTGAGATATGACAATTGATGTTTAAAGTGGCCTACAAAACTAACGAGAAATAATAACCGGATGTTTAGCTAAACGCTCGATCAATTTCTACTGAGAAACATCAACGGCTTAAGCACTGAGCTTAAACTTTCATGTAAGTTTAACTAATCCTAAGTTTAAACGTTCACATTGAAACCGGGCATAAAAAATCTGTTTTAACTAACCTTAAAAATTTGCTTACGTAAACAGTGATCATCATAATTTTCTTGTGACAGCACTTGATCAACCACCGCCAAAATCAGCTGGTCCCTTGTTTTTGAACTTTCTGGATAGTTGGTTTTTTTGCCTATACTAAGTGTTCTTACATCACAAGCCTAAAAATTACGCAGACGGATTTTTTTGTTTAATCAAATTGACTGTTACAAAATATGAAAATCACGTAGCAGCTTAGCCGATTCCACCCCTGATTTTTCAAGCTAACTTTGACTTTTTTGAGCTAAAGCAAAGATAAGAACAAGTTGGTAAGTGCAAGAGTTCGTCTGCAACGAAGTTCTAAAAACCCAACCCTTTTTACCCTATAGCACCAAATTCAAACGTGTTTGGGCTTGGATCAATAATACGGTATGTTTATCTTTTTTTTTACTGACCACACCCCCAAAAATGGGCGGGGGCTGAAAACTAAAATCAATCGTTAATTTTGTTAATATCATGAAAAAATGCGCTAAAAGCGAATATGTGCTTAAAAAAAGGGTTTTTCCTAAAAGCGCCGCCTGAAAATGTAAATTTAAGTTTCAGCTTTCTAGCTTAAATTTAAAGACCTAAAAACTTCACACCTACGTACATACGGATGGACGGACGGGCATGACCTTATCTATTTACCTGTCAGTCTTGACCATATTTCTAAAAGATATTCGGGGTCTACTGTAAATTTTTCACTGTGTTACAAACTGTGCGTTGAAACAAATTTACCCTGAGTCAGTTAAAAAAGGACGACATTTGACGTTATATATCCACACACAGCTTCTTTAGTTCCCATACAAAGACTGAATGGCTCTCAGAAGAGGCCCACTCAGCTCATAGACCTGCAAAACCCAGTCATAGACCTATTGGATATCTACAAAATACGCGTTAACCGTTTTGGCTTCTCAAGCACAA
The DNA here is from genome assembly GCA_947623515.1 of Neoascia interrupta. Classification (NCBI taxonomy): domain Eukaryota; kingdom Metazoa; phylum Arthropoda; class Insecta; order Diptera; family Syrphidae; genus Neoascia; species Neoascia interrupta. Next base: position 4,205,031 of record OX392463.1, read on the forward strand.
CTTTAAGAATAAAAAGTTGGTCGGCTGTGCCTCTACCAGTCCAAAAGCTTGTTTCTTGACAAAGGCTCGATTACAGCTTCCAAAACTTTCCCGAATACTTTTCCCAAAAGACTTAAGAGACATACCTATAACCCTATAGTCAGAGCAAACTCTATATTGTGTCTCCTATTCCAAAGCTGTAGCGATTTTCTCAAAAACTATATCAAACTTAATAATTTGAGCTCACTTTGGAAGCTCGAGTTGGGAATGAATCCGACTAAGTCCTGGCTATTTATCTTTATCCTTTGTGTTCGCTGCACATTCTGCATTTTAATACCTTGCACTATTTCCATCGTAAAAATTTGGCCCGTTAGGAGATCTTTGTTTTATTTCGAGGCCAAAACTTAACGAATAATAGAAACAAACTCAGCAAGTTGCAAAGAACTGCATGCATAGGCTCCACGGGTACGGAAAGCACTGCCAGATGCTCAGTACAACCGCAGCTTATGCTACTGGATCTGTACGCTAAAAGAACCTATACCTTGAAGTGGCGATCAAATTGTTCTGTTCCTGTGATCCATTAAACTAGCATTTCAGTCAGCTGACAGCAGCAAAATGACATTCGATACTCGAATTGCAATTGCAGTATGGTTAGTGTGTAGGACCACTACGTACGAGGTCCCGGCGTTCGATTCCCAAACGAGGCAACAAAATTTTTCACGGTGTCCCACCTCCGCGAGGGTGTGTGACCCACCGGGAGTATAATTTGTCATGAGAGACCTGTCAATTCGTTTGGAATCGAAAAAAATTGTAGGCTTCTTTCGTGCATGCATGATTGTATGAGAGATCAGGCGATGGCTCCTCTGAGCTGCAAGTGTCAAATAGTTTTTTTTTATATCCGACCCAGGGTATATTAAGTTTGTAACGCAGTGAAATAATCACCGTAGACCCCTAAGACCTTTTGGAGATATGATCGAGACCGACAGGTGAGTCGATTAAATCATGTCCGTCTGTCCGTATGTGTGAAGTTTTTAGATCTTTAAAATTGAGCTAGGACGCTCAAACTTGAAGCATATCTTAAGTCTTATTTTGTACAGACAAAATGCAAAAATTAGTTAAATCCGCCGAGGGCCACGCCCACTACTGGCTTCATTGTAAGACAACCTCTATTTAAAGTTTTCTTTCAAATGCCTTTTGGTCAAGTTAGACAAGGCGAATTTTGGTATATTGGTAAATTTTGGTAAATTTTGGTATAAAGCAATAATGGCCGAAAACTTCTAAGAGGGCAAAAATTGGACCGCCCACAATATCGACCATGCCCACTTTTACCATCTTTAAAAACCCGATTTCTCGGAAAGTTTACTCCAAATTGAAAAAAAATTATATAACAAATATTCAAGATATTACTATTTGCTAGGTTTACCTATACAAAGTTTTGAGCTCCGTCCACTTTTAAGGGGCGTGTTTAGGAAAAAACTTTATTTTTTTGCAATAATTTTCGGGTTCAGCGCATTTTGTCATTATTCTAACGAAATTACAATTAATTGATATTAATTTTTAGAGAGGAAAATTCTTCGGACGATTTACGGTCCCGTCTGCATAGACGGAGAGTGGAGGAGGAGATATAACATCGAACTGTACGGGCTGTACAGCGATACCGACCTAGCCAAAAGAGTCAAAACACAACGTCTACGATGGCTGGGTCATCTAGAGCGGATGGACACCAACGCCCCGGCCCGGAAAATCTTCGAATCCACACCGCAGGGACGACGCGGTAGAGGAGCACCGAGACTCAGGTGGCGCACGCAAGTGGAAGGGGACCTCAGCCAACTTCGCGTGCGAAACTGGAGACGGCTAGCTAGAGACAGAGCTGGCTGGCGAAGCTTGTTGGCTGAGGCCCAGGTCCACCCCGGACTGTAGCGCCACCTTAAGTAAGTAAGAAAGTAAGATATTAATTTTTAGCCCAGACCCACTTTTGGGGGCGTGGCCTTTACAAATAATATATGAATTCAGGACAAAAAAAAATTAAAATTTGGTGTGACACTGTATATAGGGTCGGGTATATAGAAGTTTGTCACATACGAACTCTTGCACTTACTAACTTGTTTTTGTACAAATAAAATCTTATTCTAGGACGAATTGAATCTTATTCTTCTATGAACCGCACATATATTGACATCATTGTTAAAGTTAAAAATATATTTGAAAGAGTATGGTACAACGAGTTAAAAAATGAAAATTTCGTTTGCCTTCGCCACGGCATTTAACTTAAAGTCAATAGTAATTTTAAGCACTTCATAAAAGAAAATTAAATAAAATATTACTTTTTAACATAGGGTTCTTCGGCTTGACGTATTTGCAAACGAGTATAAACGAGTACAAACGAGTATAATTAGTTTCTAGGCAATGGTTGTGGTAAGTTGCATGGCTCAAGTAGCTTGATTTCTAGCCTCGCAGTAATTCAAACCCCACCTAAAGTAAGTCCTTCGTCGATTTTTAATTGACGCTTGATTTCCAGGGGCACCCTTTGTATCGCTTGCTCGTGCTGTTTTTTATTGGTAAAATATTTATCAAGCAGTTATCAGTCAGTTATTAAAAACTGAATAAATATTCAACCTCAGAATCAATAGCTGATTGATATTTTCAGCCATTCCATTGGCAATGAGCATGCATCTGCATGAAGCGAACATAACTCTACTGACCTCGATATTAAAAAAGTACTAGGAACAGGAGAGTGCGAGGAAAAAACCGTCAAGTATGAAGCCATGCACGAAGCAGTACGTCTGATTTTGTAGAAGGTTTAGTTGACGATTATAAATGGTCTGATTTATGTAACATGTTGCTTAGTTTATTTGGTGCTTGGTGATTAGGTATGTTGCCCTTCATTCACTGACAATTTTCCACTTGAATGGGTTATTTTGAAAGGCACCTTGTGAGAGCTCGATTGTTTCGCTAAGATTCTTTGATAGGTAATTGCGGCAAAAAAATTTGTTAATTTAAAAGGCTTTACATACAACTTATTCTGTAATAAGGAGCTTCATAAGCCTTTCAATTTATATGTGTACAATATTTACGTGTAGTTTTTGAAACCATCTTGACTATTGTCCCTACATGAAATCGCCTATGCTATTCCAATAAAGTGTCGGTGATAAGAGGCTGTTCAAAGTCAGTCGCGAAAATAAGGTTTAACGAAAGAAATTTTTTTCTTCGCCCCTTAAGTGGGTGAAAAATTCTTGTTTTTCGCACATCTCGTGTGTCTGTAAAATAAGATCCTAGATCCCTACGCCGCATACGCTACTGAAAAAAAAAAACAAAAATACTTTAAAATACTTACATGGTGAAGTGGGGCTACACGACATGTTTTATTTATCAAAGAAAATTTATTTACTTTTTGTCAATGGAGCAAGGGATTTAAAAATACATTCAATCAGTGCCTGATGTCCTTGTATCAATCGCACGGAATATCATAATCATATTTACTCTAAGGCAAAAGGGCGATGATTTATTCCGGGAATGAGGAATGGGAATACACTCGCTACACAGTTGATCCCCCAAGGTACTATTCGTTTCGTTATGGCTGAAATCCTTCTAAGCGCCTGCAAGGGCGCTGGGGATTTTCATTCAAATTTCCTGAATCACAGGATATTCTGAGTGTACGTATACTATAGCGTGTGGTTTAAAATGTTTTCTCACTGGGATCATGAATCATTTATAAAGCTTTTGCACGCAGTTCAGTGTTGTGAAGGTCGTTACTATACAGTATCATATGCCCCATCGCCATACCTCCCCAGGGCGGATTGACAAAGTCCCGAATTTTGCCGAGAAAAATATTTCTCTGCGAAACAAGGTATTTCCTCGAACCCTGGAAAAAAGGGAAAACACATTCCACGCCAACAACTGACAGAATAGTGTAAATATTCCAGCAACTAGAAATGGATTTCAAGCGAGAATAATTCATTTGGCGCCAACTTTTCTGTGTGAAATTGAGATTTCCGTTGGAAAAGCTTTTTTCCTGTGTCCGTCCTGCTGTCGGTCGTGTCTGAGTGAAATGAGTTTCGGGCAAAATAATGACAGGAAATCAAAACAAAAACAAAAGCAAAGTAATGTCCAGGGTGGTGGGGTGGGTGCTGCTTTGAGTTTTTGGTGGCCCATTAGAGCGAAGGATAACACGAGAGGAATTTTCGTTGGAATCATACTTATAGCTAATTAGGACGACGTCGCGTCGTTGTCGCTATGAGAGTGATGTCAAATTATGTTTTTCTCCCATTGGAGATGCTCTTTGTTTGGCTTTTAATGAATGTCAACATTGATCCTTGTAAATTGAATTGTTATTATGGGGGTAACTTGCCTAAGCTTTGACGGGGCAAGTTATACCATTGACATTGATAGGGAGCCCGAGTATTGTCATTACGAATAACTACGCCTTAGTTAGCTCAATCGTTTATGCAAATGAATTTCGGGGGCGTTAAAGGTTGCCACCAAGCAGAAGGTTTGAGTTTTGTTTGAATGAAGACCTTTGTTGAAATATCCCTCCTACTAATGGGCCTAAAGGACTATGATGATATTTTAAATGGTTGTGAATTTGCTTTTATTTAAAGACATGATGTCCTTATGCAGTTAGGAACCCTGGAATATATTATCGACTGCGCCAAATAAATATTTCTGTGATTGGTGAACCATTACTTCTCGTATAACCTATTTGAGTTTCCTTATTCTGAATTGTCCTTGTTATGTAAGAGATAATATCATGCTCCTTGTTTCCATAGTAACTTTTAACTGAAGCGTCTTCAAGCCATTGGTTTGTAGACGGTTAAATTAAGACAAAAATAAGTTGTCTGTTGTTATTTTACTTATTGCTTGCGTCTTAACATTTCTTCAGCTCATAAAACCAGTCAAGGACTTTCATAACGACTCTGTACTAACACTTTAATTAAAGTCAACGCTTATACGAGTACGTATGTAGTTCACAACAAAACAGATAACACACCCACGTACTTGTGTGTAGTTTATTTTTCAATGGTGGTTTGATGTCTTGTTTTTAATAGGATACGTGTCGCACAAGAAACTTGACGCAATCAATGGAGTGCAACTGTGCACAATTTCGTGTGAGGACATTCACAGCGAATAACCACTTGAAAGTTGGTGATATTTAAAGGTCAGTGCTTTTCATCACTGGTTATTCCTTCTATTCTTGTGAATTTTGAGAAAAAAAAATGAGTGCACCAAGTAAGATAGCAACAGCATTCCTGCGGGTGAGCCAAGTAAATATTTCCCTTTCGCCGTTTTAAAATTTCAAGGGAATCGGCGAATTTCTAGAACTGTGGCGCGGCTCTTTAAAGTTGTTTTCGTTAAGAATAATCCCTAAACTAGCCCGCTGCAATTAGGTATATACTTAACCTCTTCCTCATTTAGAATTGAAACTTTAAAACAGAGCTCTTTGGTTTCAGTTTGGCTTCACGGTAGCCAAATGGGTTTCTTTAGCTTTAAGGTCCTTTGCTATCAGCCGTGTTTTTTGTACGTGCCACCAATAATGATTGGCATAATTGCATATAATGAATACAAGTGTGGCTCTTACCTCGAAAAAGCAGGGGTCTCTCCCAACATACATATTTGGCTACTTCGCTCTTGAAACGATATTATGTCGGAAACTCCACCAATATTAACCCCCGATAAAAATTTATTAAATTGGTTTCACGCCATCACCGAGTATGGCGGACAACCATTTCGAGCAAGCCACTATTGATACGCGTGGCTTCTTCTTTGCATAGCAAAAGTACTAATTACTTCGAGGGCTGTAGGCTGCTATTAAAAAATGGAGGAATTCAGTAGGTATTTACTTGTTTGAAGATCAAACCACAGTGAATATAATATCCTCGTTTGGGAGCAACTTTGTCGAGTGCATTTTATTACTGAAGTGCATTTCGGGTGAATAGGGAAAACGAACTCATGATGAGCAGCAATAATGAAAGACAATTTTCTTTTTGAAGAAAGCCTGGAATTTTGCAAAATTTAATAGAATTACTTTTTTGGCTTGTTCGGTAGGCCAATTATCCTTCTCATTGCTAATTTTTGTTTTCCATACCCTTTACCCCTTCTGGGGTTGATGGTCCCCAATCGGCCGCCTCCCTCCCCAGGTGGCGGATAGGCGAATGCTCACCAGATATGGTGGGTACCGGTATGGAAAATATCCTGGGCGAACCAAAACCAGCAACAAACGAAAAGTCCAGACGCGTCTGTCTCAAAAAGAGCGACTTCCTGGTAGGCGTCTGTTACCCAGGTTAGGGTCGGCCGAATACAAAACACCCTTTTCTCTTGCTAATAGAATGAACAACATAAAGATGCATGCCAGATGTTTTTATGAAATATTCTGAAGGTCATAATATTGATTTTTTCCTCAAAGGCATAACACTTGCGGGAGTAATCTTTGGTGTTTCTGTGCAAAGGTTTCATGTGTCGCTCATCAGCGTTTATGTTGGATCGAGAATTACTTTCTTCATCTATATTTTCTATATCCAAATTCTCTCCGCTTGCGATGTGCTGCGCATTTTAAGGGTAATCATATCCCCTCGATCACGAGCCTATTTAAAAAAAAAACTTTAAGAAATTTCTTACGCTCATTATAGGGCTTTTTACATATTATAAAAAAGGAGCGTGTCATGGCCTTAATTCCTCAGCGGTTTAATTTACCCAAAAATGTAATTGTTTGGTTCAAAATCAATAATTTTGTAAAATTTACCCCTTTAAAATGGGCGTGGCTCAGAACTTTGTGTGAAAAAAGTAAGCTTAGAGAAGAATTATTTCCACAAATTGGGCTTAAGTGTCGCCAACAAAAAGTTAGAACTTAGTGTCTTTCATTTGAATTTTTTAAAACTTAGTGTCTTCTACATGAAAGTCTTCGCACCCACCCTGCAGGGACGACGGAGAAGGAGCACTGAGACTCAAGTACAACACGCAAGTGGATGGGGACCTCAGCCAATTTCGCTTGCGAAACTGGAACCGTCTAACTGAAGACAGAGCTGTCTGGCGAAGCATTTTGGGTGAGGCCCAGGTGCACCCCGGACTGAAGCGCCACCTTAAGTAAGTATGTAAGTTTTTACATGATATTTTAAGTAAATTCTGAACATTTTTTCTCTAATCCAATGCTGTTCATAAGGGTAGTAATGCGTAGCACATCGCGAACAATAAGACGAGAACGAGTTCCCGATACAACGCATACGCTGATGAGCCAGTACGGAGCTCTGCACAGAAACACACGAAGCTTAACCTCGTAAGTGTTATGCTTTTACGGAGAAGAATAATGATCATCATTCATCATTATCATAAGCAGGATGCATTTTATAATTCAATAAAAATGCCTGGCATACATCTAAATGTTGCCCATTCTGTTTGCATGTTGGAAGAGATGGCCTACCCTAACCTGGGATAACAGAGTCCGATCAGGAAGGCGCTCATTATACCCCATCCCATAGGATGGGAGGTATATTAAGTTTGTCACATAGTTTGTAACACGGTGAAATAATAATGGTAGAACCCCAAGATCTTAAGGGTCGAGACCGAATATTGAATCGAATAAGCCATGTCCGTCCGTCCGTCTGTATGCCACATGTTTTTAGGTCTTACATTATGTCAGCTACGCTGCTGAAATATCGCACGTAAGGTCCACGTCAGGCGGTACAAATGTAAAAATTTTCGAAATCCGCCCACAGACACGCCCACAATCGCTCTAAATGTGAAACTACCCCCATAGATTTCAAAACTGTAAGACGTTCAAAAAGGCTTAAATTTAAAATTTAGCATCAACTAATGAATGTAAGACACGAAAAAAAAACTTAATTGGTAAGCTTCCTTCAGTGGGCGTGGCATCTATTTTATGGGCAAATTTTCAAATGCAGTTTACTCAATATTTTTGCTCCAAATTGAAAAAATTGAGAAAACGCTTAGTTCAACATTTTTTTTTGAAAATGTTCCAGAAAAACGTAATTTTGACTGACTGGCCTTGAGTCTAATTTAGGAAAGCATGAAACAAAAAAAGAGCAGGTTAGGTAATTAAGACTTCATTCCAGATTTCGTTTTAGTTTTTACCACGCCCCCTTTTAGGGGTCGATTTTTCAAAAATATTGAATTTGAACCAAAAAATTTGAACATTTAAGCGTAACTTAAATGACCACGCCCGAAGTTTTTACTCATTATAAAATGTCAAAAAATAACAATGCCATCAGCATTTTACAATGTGGGATAGGATGGGGTATTCAACGGTCCGTTTTACGGACTGTAACTTCTGCGTACACACAGTAGAACTTACTCACTGTTTTTCGTTGCTGGTTTTGGCCCGCCCGGATATATTTTCCACACCGATATGCACCTTATCTAACCACACGAGTTGCTTGGGATTACAAAGAGCTTAAGTTAAAATGTCAGCTTTCTAGCCAAAAGTTAATGCCTAAAAATTAGTGACGTACGGACGGTCGGGCCTAGCTCGTTCGATATCGGTCTCGATTCTGCGTCGAATGCCTTAAAGGTTTGATTGTCTACCGTTATTATATCTCTGGATAAGATTCAGTTATTATAACTGGATAATATTCTATTCCTGTGAAAATTTCCTGATGAAATATCGAATATAAAGAACATTTTCGGCTTATCGGCGGTGTACGATCCTAACTTCGTTAATCCTGCCGATGTCATCTATCACGAGTTCTTTCGTTGGAAGCTTCGTACATATCCCAAATTCAAAACCTCATGGCAGGACATAGCTTAATCGATTCTCTTACCGGTCTCGATCATATCTCTAAAAAGTCTTAGGGGTCTACGATAATTATTTCGCTGCGTTGCAAACTATGTAGTTAACTTAATACACCATGGGTAGGGTTAAAAACTTGTTCAGGCCTTCCCAGTTGGTTTGTTCGTATGGCGTGTTGCACCCTTAACTGAGTTGCTTATGCACGGAAAAGTAGCCGGTACGGTGCAATATTCGTTCCGACGATCCTAGTGGTGAAAAGGTATTGACTGCTAATTTTTCCGCATAGGAGATGAGAATCAAGTCCAGGGTGTTGGCACCTTGACTAGCATGTGAGTAATTCGCGTAGGCTCGTTTGCAAACTGAGTACTGGGGTATAGCCACAGCAAAATCTTAACATATCTTCCTTCGGGTGTTATTTTGATAAAAGATTTGCTGCCTTTTCTATGCCAAATGGTTTTTAATAATTTTTTTTTTATCAGTTTGTATATATTCTTCAGGAGCTTTATAAAAAATCGAACAAAATGTGCTGATTTCCTTCTTGCAAACGAGGACAAATATGGCTTGTGTATGCGAACTTTTACCTCTCAAAACTCATTGTGCCCAGTTTGCCGACAACAAAATTTTTGCGTCAAGGATGTTCTTTCTGAATCAAAAGAGAGCCGAACTTTTTCAGAGTAAGTAAAAAGAGAACTTTTCACTCTCTAGACAAAGTCTGGACGTAAGATTCGATAAGAGACCAATGCGTTGGAAATGTTTTTTAGGGAGCATGCTACGCCGATTATTCGTTTAGAACTTTCAGGTTTCATTTGTCCAGCCTTCAGGGTAATTAAGACCATAGATTTCCTACGAATATGGTGAATAGTATGGAGCAGTCCTGTCCAAAAGCTTTGATCCAGACTTAATTTCATTCAATAGCAACCAAATTCCTATTTAAAAACTTATTTTGTTGACCACGCAAAAAAAAACTTTTACTTGGGTGGGTTCAGTTGTGAGAATAAGAACAGTGATTTCACCCTGTACAGTGGACGAGTTCTTACTAAGTTGACTGAAAAGTATAGTCGAGGCGATTTTCCATAAATTCCAGATTAAGTCCCTGTCTCCATATTAGATTCGTCTATGTATATGTGAGGTTAGAGTGGTTTATATTAGGTTTGTCCCGCACCTGTCCTAAATTACACAAAAGGATATAAACATACAAGAAATAGCCGAGTCCTGTCCCCGTACACGGTTTTTGTGTAGCTCTGGACGGGAGAGAGAGCAAAAATGAGAGTTTGAAATTTCCCCTCCCTACGAAATTTAGCCCAAGAAATTTCTTTGGACAGAATTATGAGAAGTGTCATAGCGGCGGCAATCGAGTTGAACAACAGCAGATGACATTTAGGTGGGCACTTAGGTGTTAGCTATAGCCACTCGTGAAATTTGTGCTTTCGAACAACTTTTGGTGTTTCTATAATTTAAATCCTTTTTATGTGAAGTTTCGAATGTTAGAGATTGTTCTTATCAACTTTAGACATGAAAAATCTAAAATCAGTGAACATTATGCTCCAGACAATAATTCAAATATTTCAAGTACTTCTTAATGAATTCATACTTAAAATTGATTAAAAAGCATTCGTTACTTCTTAATCAATCGCTATAACTTTTCCTTTATATTGGCTTTGACGTTTAATATGTGGGAAGTTCTCTTTTTTACCCCCACCCCAAGTAGCACACTCTGGAACCATAAGCACTGGTTTTTGAACATTGGACTTATAAGACACTCAAAATACTTTTCAGTAGCACTAATGGTTTTGCAAGGTTTCGTTATCGTACCATTAGTGCGCAGCCTATTTACTTATAAAATTGGTCATAGAAACGTTTACAGCACCAAAATGATAAAACTAAAAGTGCTAGCACCAAAGGTTCCGTAAACGTGGTGCTATAAACGTTCCTAGCTCTCAAGTTATAAGGAAATAAGTGCTGAGGGGTTAAGTTCTATAGCGCAAGTTCTGTAGACCTTTCTAGCACCTGTTTTCTAACACTATAGGTTTGACACATCCGAAGTACTACTTTACACTTTTATATAGCACTTGGGGGTTGCCATAAGTCATACATAAATTGTTGTGAGAATATTTCAAGTAAACATCTTAACAATTTAAATTTTTTATAGAATGATTTAAATTTTAACTAGATTACATATTAGGCTGGAGAAGTATATCACACACAAAAATTTGATTTTAAGAGATAATTCATGCTTTTATGCTGTTTTTCTATGAACATTCATCAAAAAGCTGACACAATGCTTGTAGAACTCACTTTTCTATCTTCTAGCTGGTCAAATAGCCTGTAAAATATATAACGGGTGATTTTTTAGCTGGTTTGGTTTTGGCAACACTGGTTTTGACAGCTGACGTGTGTTTAGTACCTTGTGTCACTGTCAAACAGCTTCAGTTTGGTTTGCAATTTAACCATGGATCGTCTTACAAATGAACAACGCTTGCAAATTATTGAATTTTACTATCAAAATTCGTGCTCGGTTCGAAATGTTCATCGCGCGCTGCTTCCATTTTATGGTCGGCATTCTCGACCTTCTAAGCAGTCTATTCGGAAGATTGTGACCAAATTTCGCACCAAATTTACTTTGTTGGACATTAAACCACCAACACGTTTACGTACTGTGCGTAGTGAAGAAAATATTGCGGCCGTATCAGCTAGTGTGACAGAAGACCGCGAAATGTCGACTGGAAGCCAACATCCATGCATTCATTCGTGAGATACCGGCCGATATGTGTGAAAGAGTATGCCAAAATTGGACTCAGCGGATGGGCTACCTGAGACATAGCCGCGGTCAACATTTGCATGAAATTATCTTTAAACATTAAATTGCAAGGTTCAAACTATCGATTCAAATAAATATTTCATTAATTTTTTCGAATTTTTTGTGTTTTTTTTTTAAAAAAAGTTCTCAACCTCTTAAAAAATCACCCGTTATTTCAATTAACGTCTGCCATGTCAATAATTTCAAGTAGTCAAACCAACGTATATCCTAAAAGAAAAGAGAGTGATGGCAACCCTTAAAAAAAAAACTAGCGCCATGCTTGACAGAAAACACAAGACCTTATAATAGTTCTACATGAAGCTAGATAGTGCTACATACAAAACAAAATTTCTAAAAGGCATCGCAGAACACTTTAAGTGTTACAACGGTGCTATGTGGGCTCTACATAAGACCTTACACTCTTTATTTTATGTTATATTTAATATTTCAAGAAGAGCATTGTTTCTTTTCGTCCTATTTGAATAAATCATTCGAAGAAACGAGATGCGCTCGGTTTGCCTTGTTTTCTGCTAATTAAATGCACTTGGTTTGCTCATTAATTTCATCACCATTTAATAAGAACGAAGTAATTTGTGCAAAAACATCAACACTTTCAAGGAATAAGATTGAAATGTGTGTAAACCTAACTACAATAAAAACCACACCATGACAGTAAAAGGTAGACACCTCGAAGTGTGTGTGCCTAAAATGTATTGACTGTCAAAAAAGTTATATAAGAGCCCGAACTAGAGCCCTTTCTGCACCCAAAATTAAGTTCTATAAAGTGTCAAATCATCCTTATAGGGGTTTTGTAAGGGGCCCCGTTACTTGTATAAAACCAACTTCAAGAACCTAAGGTTTTATGATGTGGTGCTGAAAACGTAACGGTGGCCAAAGCAAGAGCATCTGTGTTACTTGGGACACCTTCAAATAAGGAAATCTGACCAAAATGGTACAGAAAGCAAGGGAACACACCTATTATAAGTAGCTAGTTTTTGTTTTTTCGCAGTCGTCCCTAGGTGCAATGAAGAAGACGGTAGTAAAAATTTTATGGATGGCTCACTCTGGTTAAACGTCGAACATGTCAACCTAGGCGCAGTCCCTATGATCATATTTAGTTTCATAGTCCAGGTGGATGTAGGCAACTTTTTATCGAGTTTTCCTGTTCGAACGTTGATCCTGTTTTAAATTTTTGACCGTAGTGATTTCAATATAGTTTTCGTTCACCAGACCATCGAAGTAAGCTATCTGGTTAATCTTACCACGAGTGGATATAATAGCCGCAATATTTCATCTAGGAACTAAGACCCCAGTTGCTGGATTATTAAAAGAGGCTATAAAAAATTAAATTAAAATTGTCTTAGTTTAGGAACCGATCTCTCGCATGGCTAAAGGTCAAAGGTATAAACTCAAGCAAAAGAATTATTTTGAACACTAGCATGACAGGAAAATCACCTACGGAATCACAAATGACAAGACAGGTGTTTAAGCCTCATCTAAATTTTTTTGGGGTTTTTCCAAATCGTCCAGCGACCTGCAAATGAGTTCCTTCTTTCAAGCTATGTCTACAGAAGTCAAACGCAAACTAAAAAGTGCTTTTGCGACGATGTAATCAGAAAGCCTAAAATATTGTTTGCAGAATGTCAAGACTTTCGGACGATTGGAAACACAGTCAGAATTGAAAAGGGGGAAAACATGATGCACCAGAACCTACCTACTGTGAAGGTGGAAGCTAGGACATCGATTATTAAGGTATGATGACGAAATCATCTGCACAGCAAACAGAAAACAGAGTAGTTAAGTTTAATCTCAAGTGACTATAGGTTACTTCAATATATTTTAGATTCTAGTAATAAGACCCCTGCACATATACGGGTAAGCCGCCTCCTCCACCTCCTCCTCAATAAATTCTTCAATCAAATTGAATCAAAAAAGGAAAACATCGCGCTAGAGAAGATTACCTTGCCTCAAGCGACTGGCGCAAGTGGAGGATGGCCTTAACCCTGATTTAATGCAACTACTCTTTTACACAGAAAGGATTTTCTTATCATTCGTTTTATGCTCTCGTTGGCTCCTCATGTTGAAAGGTAGAAGTGTTAAAAGATATAATTTGTTATTGATCCTAAATTCTTGATGTTTTAATGGCCAACGTCTTTCTGTCTCCAAGTATTGTAGGCACGCAATTTTTTTTAATGTCTTCTCTCAGGAAAGGTGAGCCTATAACAATGAAACATTCTCCCATCTTCTATTTCTTATCCACTACCTTTTTAAGGTCACAAAAAGTTTTCCAACAGACGCAAAACAATAAAAGAAAAGTCGATCGTCTTCGGTTCGACAGTTATTACGCTTGTCTTATAAACCCAGAAACATCCTGATGCATGGATAATAATAAAATAAAAACAAACCCAATTTGTTCTAATGTGACCCGACTTTTATTGCCATCGATGATAGATAAACCTCTGTGTACATGTACATATACAAAGCCGAATTATGAAATCATAAAGAGAAAATTGAAATAAAGGCATCATGGTTAGATTTATCGCGCTGTTTCCATCTTTATGGGAAACCCGCCAAACCCGCGTGTATACATCAGGCCAACCCCATCAAACAAGAGCACACACCCCTAAACTTTAACCCCTGGTGGGATCAACGATAACAAAAAAAAAGCAAAAATCACCAAGGACGAAGCTCATCTGAGTCTTGCATGGTGTTATCGAAAAATTGGATTCTTACACTCGATGCACGCTTTGAAAATCAGCAAACTATTGTTCCGGGCCAAATCCTTCTTTTTTTTTTTTTGGTTTCTTTTATGTTTGTTTATCCACTCACACAATTGCGCACCAAAGAACTAACCGCACACACTAACACTGTCGGTCCGGTCTTCAAAGAGATAAGCCGAACCGATTCGAACCAAAGTTTACGTTCGGTTGCCGAAAGGACTTTTATCTAATTATTGTCTGAGTCAGCGAAAAGGAGCAAATCTCTAATGGAACGCACTTAACACTATGACGGTGTTCACACGAACGTTGAGTGAAGCGAGCACAAAATCGGAAAAAGGACTCTACGCGCCAGAGGTTTTTATCAAACTGAGCCAGCAGCATCCTGACAAACGTGCAAAGTGGCAAAGGTCCATCATCATCAATGGAACTTGGCGCCAAACTGAGCATGACGTGGAGTTTTGTAAGCCACTGTTATTGCCGCCACAGAGCTTTTACTACGAAAGCTCGCGAGGAGCAGGAGCTGCCTCCCAGGCACACAATCGTCTTACCCACACACAGCTCTAGTGGGTGGACAAAAACGTCGGTGAAACGCTCTGTATGCTCGCCCCGGGTGGAGGGTTCGAATCAAAGATTATTCGGTCCGACAATCCGAGCTCCTAGCATATGGACCATTGGACTTTTGCATATGGTTAGGATTATGGTGCTTCGAGTAGTAGTAACCCAACATGGGGATAATGACAATTGAAGAGATTGCCCCGGTCCGTTCTACAAGGAGCAAAAAAAAAGACCAACTACCCTCCACTTAGGAGCAAAAGGATGAAATCCCGGAGGAGGATGAGGATGAACAATTTCGCATAAATAAGGAAATAACTCGTTTGTCTGATGGTAATCAAATTTTCTATTGTTCCGAGAAAAACTCCTCCATAGAACTTGGTCCGCCAAAATGTCACGCGACTAAAATATCAAACAAGGACCTCGGCACTTTGCCCCCCAACATTTATACAACATCGTCATCCGCAATCATTTCACTTAGATCCATCAAAGCGTGGTAAATCTTCACCTCCGTTTTGTGGGTGGTTCGCACGTACACCCGTATACACATGGTTTGTTCTCTTCCTAGAGATGATGGCATTATCCTTAAGCAAAAACAGAAGAAAAAAAATGGAACCTTGTCGCGACATTTCATTGACGCCAAGTTCGTAATTTAATAAAGCTATTTCGAATCCAGCAGATTGCTTCCTTGGGGCACTTATTTTGTCGGGTTGTGTCTAATGGTTGCTCATCGCTCGTGAAGATGATGTGGTGTATATTAAAGGAGAACATAAGGCACACACTTCACCGCCATGGAAACAGTCTAATAAAGGACAGCTTGAGGAGATTTTTACATTAATATTCCCGCAGCGTTCGTTTATTGAACTTTTACAATGTTGGCGGCGAGCATTAGCTTCAGTGGTGAACAGAGCTGATGTTGCATGGTGAAGGATATATACTCCTCCTCGGGTAAGAAAGTTTTCAGAAAAATGTGTACCTAATGTTTTTCGATTTTGACATGAACTTCAGTTGGACTTTATTATCATCCAAGTGTTTGCTATGATCTCGTTCGACATTATTACTATTTGACTGGTGGCTAGATGTAAAAGGACGAGTCCATTATTTCTTCAATGCGGATTGTAGGAGTTAGAAGAAAGAGAAGTATATAGAGTCAAATATTAAAGTTCAAAAGTTGAAATTTAACATTCCTTCTACAATATCATATGGCAATTCCAAAGTATAAGACTTTTTTCAAGATCCCGAAAGCAAGCTCTACTTTGCTGCTTTAAGAAAACATGTTGCAGCTACATAATCAGCAACATGTTCCCTAAGACGTCTCCTGATGATTAAGTCTTTTCAAACCCTTCATTTGCTCGACTTAGATGACATTTCACTTTTTTTTCTGGGTGGCAAGGTATATTCATACCGATCCCACTCAGCTTTAGAGCAGGTTACAAAGATTTCTGGCCGGTATTCATCGTTATCCAAGAAACGCGGCATGGTGGACCGGCATAAGATGTATGGAAAACAGCGATAACAACGCTTATATGGATGAAGTTTCATTGTTTAACGTAGACTTAGTCATAAAGTCTTCAGATTTAAGTATGAGCGAGCTCCTCGCCTTTGTATCAAGGCTAGATTTACCAACATTATAGGATGCGTGCACTTGAGACTAAAGTTACTGCGAATAGCTCTCAGGCAACTCTCGAGAATCACAAAAATACTAGCAGAGAGCTATTTTCAACTCAACTTTCTGACTCCGGGAAAGCATCTGTGAGTTCTGTTTCACACGGCCACATCAATGAAACTTCTGGTGTGATGATGAAGCAGCATACTCAGCAAAACAGGAATTACATACAAGGCGGCTCTGCACAGAAGGACTAGATCTAGGCCTCTCAGAAGTACACAAAGAGAGTGGACGAGAAGCCTACCAAGGGTGAAAGGAACCTATCAACGGTTCAAAGTTCGAGCCGAAGCCGGCCAGGACAGGACTGTCCTTGTCAATCCAATCTGGGCGGAGAAGAGCACCCCTAATATCAAAATTGTCAAAACTGAAGGCTTTGCTGTCAAACCGACTGACGATGGTTTTGTCGTGAGCATTAACCGACAGATCTGCAAAATTTGATCGGAGTAAATCATATCTGATGAATGAATCTTCAGAAATTAGAGCTTCTGATCAGGTAGAGCCTCGATCCTCAAGAAATCAGTCTTTCAATATTGCGCCGTCCACAGGGTATAAGTCTACTTCATCGCATACAAGACCTTTTTTGGTAGAAGAAGGTGCGTGCCATTTGTCCGAGGTCCAACCAGAGTGTTTTTGGGCACGGAAAGTCCTTTACCAATCGACAGCCATCACCTTTTTATTGAAAGCCGCGTATGACAGCATCTAATAGAGAAGAGCTATAAAGGTCAGTGCATATTTTTCACGTCCCTAGCGCTACCAAACTCGTCAGTTTGTGCAATATGACGATAGAAAACAAGGAGACTCAACTAAAAGATTTTCATGAGGGATAAGCTATTATGTGACTTCTTTTTCTAGATCATGCCTAAGAAAATAGTGGTGAACACTTTCGCCAACACCAGAGGTACAATATTTAGAAATTTCACATAATTACTCGCATACGCAACGATCTTTAACATAGAAGAAGACATGAGAAGAAGACACCACATCCCAACAGTATTTTTTCGGACACTTTTAAACTCCAATTATTTGAAATTAGAACTAACAAATATTTATTAACATCTCGAGGCACTGGTTCAGTGTTATAGGTTCGCCTATCCTGAGAGTAGTACGTAAAAAAAGTCAGAAAAAAAATATTTTTAACGAAGAAGATTTTGATAACCAGGAAAGGATAACGCGCGCTTGACTGATTCTCGCGGGCCTAGCAGGCAAATCCAGCTCAAATGTACCCAGTCGTCCTTAAAGTTAATTAGGTACTTTATTTTCTAAAATAATTCATTTAAGTTACATTTTGTACAATTTAAGCAATGGCTTTGCCGTCTGCCGTAGAATGACAACAATTTATGAATTATTAAAAATTTCTGAAACAATAACTTTGTTTTGTTTTGTATTTTGTTAAAACTGCTCTTCTAGTATATTTTTTCTATATCTAAAGCCAACATGGTAATAAGCTACGAGGATTTCCAGTTTGCACCATTAAGTAGTTCGTTTATCTCTTCTCGTCCAAGACGATCTTTTCCAAAGTCGTCCTTAAACGGATGTGTATTGCGTATCGAATATGATCGATATTGCAAAGAGTAATGATTGTCAGTAATGATTCACTGAAAAACTGCATCGATTGTAATATTAAAATTGAGTTTCAAGTCGACTGTGATAAACTCAATCCCTTCAAAGACAACATTTTATCCGATAAATCTGCCATCAGACATGAAGACAAATTTTGTGTGTAACATTTCAACAACAACCCAGAATAAGCCACTTCAAAGTAAACTTTTGAAACTTTCCCATTGAATCCGGGAGCTGTCTTTTCGTTTTTTCGCCGCATAGCTACTCCTAAAAGAAACTATATTTTCATCCTTGAAGTGCATCCACCGTTGAGATATGCATCCCTTACACGATAAAGTACAAAATTTACATATTTCCATAGTCGATCCTCTTTCGGTTGGAAATTCCCTGAATGTGCAACAAAAATTTTGATTCTCTCTATATTTCACTGAAGGACTAGCTTCCACCAAATTGGTTTACGACGGAGAATAAATTTCACATAACGAATTCGGTTTTGCAAGTGCAAACCATAAAAATCAAACTGAGTAGGTCTGAGTCTGATGGCTATCCATAAGCTGGAGTATAGCATACTCAATAACTCGTCCTCTCTCCAATGCAAGGATATTTGCCGAAGCCCATGCTACGAATAGCATCAACCATGATTAAGTATGGCATCGGGTTCTGTCAAAAATCTGGATGTTTCCATATCCGTTAATTAGTTTTCCATTACCACGCTGCCTAATGTTACACTCATTAGTGGCGCATTCTGGTGCGCGAAATTCCTATCTTTGGCGTAAAATATTTCGCTTTGAACCAACGAAATCGTGCGTGTGTGGAATTTAATAGTATTTTACCCAACAAGGACATTCGTTATCTCGACGTGCAATTAAACGTGGCAATTACTATCGGAAGGAAGAGCTCATTAATAACGTCGCACATTAACTTGGGACGTAAATAATAATAATAATTTTAATTAAATGCCACGATGGGATGTCCTTTCGGTAGGAAATGTTCAAAGTTTAAAAATATCCTTTAACCGTGGGGGAAAAGAATGGATATGATATCGAGTTGGCGTTCAGTGGCACAATGTGCAACCGATGTGTCATCGTGGCGGATACTTGTTTTTATTTATGTCAACAGGACATTGCAACAGCAACGGTTTTTGATTGATGAATTTGCATGCAAATGGGAATGGCTCTTGTGAATGAGTGTCTGACTGGAATTGAAATTAATTTTTTTTGGCATCAATTAAACAAAGCGTAGTTTAAGTGGAGCAATATACTTAAAGTTGGCAACTTAATTACCTCCTAATGGCGGCTCTTTGTTGTGCGGTGACGACTTAAAAAAGGGGAGCTCTTTTAAGGCCTTTATTTAGGATGATGATTTCAATTCTTCAGAAAGAATGTCTTCAAGGGTTTCTGCTTCTTTTTTCATTGAGACGTTAAGGATTTCTTTCAGAGATTAAAAGAAAAAGGGGGAAAGAACTTTAAAGGGTTCTCCTGTTCTTTGCAATCTGCATTCTCGCTTTCACTTATTTGGAAATGTTCAGATTTACGCTTAGATTTGCTTTGGTTTTCTAAATAGGGTTAAAAAGAGTCATATGAGCGGAAGCATTAAAGGATTGAGGAGAAAACTAGTTTTCCTTGATACACCAATTCTGCTGAACCAGTTCCAAAGCTTATCACTGCAAGTGTTGTGCCTTAAGGCATCAGGAAAGCAATGTGGCCCACTTTCGTGCTGGCAACTATCATAACTGGTGAACAATTCCCTATCCTTCATCTGAATAAGCACCCCATAGAGGGTCAGTAACCATACAATTAATATTTATATACATAAAAAATGTCGCTCAAGAACGACGGGCAGCGCAACGTATCACTCAGATGAAACGTCGGTGCAGTGGACAGTCTATATCAGTGATGGCGAACCATTGGCTCGAGTGCCATTGGTGTCACGCGATGCAATACTGTCGGCACGTCATCAAATGAGAAACCCTATAGCAACTTCGTCGATACTATAAAGTGTTTCCACCGGACACTAATCCGCGATTAAGACAAATTTTCGCCCCTTAATTAATTAATTTAATTCACGATATAAACCATATTAATATCAATCTCTCGACGAAGAGGTTAAAAATTAATGCGTAATAGATCTTTTCCACGCATGAATTCTTAAAGGCTACGTCATAAAGCTGCGTTGCGTCAACGTTGATTTAAAAACTTATGGCGTATTCTTTTGAACACTGAACTGCCACACTGAGCTGTCAAATAATACTCTGTGCTCGCGACAATTTCAGCGTGGTGTATACTCGGTTTCATTGTGTACAGAACGACAAATACTGCACCGGTGCAAATATTACGTTATGTGTCAACTTGCTTTGACTTCATTTTGTTTAGTTTCTTTTTTTCATTTCGTAGCGTGATTTTGTTAGCGTCGGTTTGATTTTTTATCGATTTTATACTATTTCAGTCGTGTTGTAAATAATCACAAATGAAAATTGATTCGAAACGCCACTTCACATACACAATCAAAGCCACGCCCAGCCTCCACCGTCAAATACGACGGTGACGAAATTTCGAGTTCGGTGTCGACACCGAACTAATCCGGAGTTTAAAAGAACATTTCCATAAGCACGATTCCGTTCAGGTGTACGAGAAAAGAACAATTTTTTTACTGTATTCCACACCACTATCACGATTCGGTGTTCAAAAGAATACGCCATTAAATTCAAACACTTTAAATTTAATGGGAGCTACCACAACGTTGCTTCGACCATCCGTGTTTTTACGTTTTTCTACGTAAGAAAGCAGAAAAATTAAACACAATATGAATTTTTTCGTGCGTTTTGACTTTTCTGTGAACCTGGAATTGTTGGCTTTCGCGGTGGTTTGTGTTTTTGTTGATTTGTTTGCTTTTTTATGGTTTTGAATCGTTTTGAGAATGATATATTTTCAACGCGGTTGTAAAGCAACGGACAACGGAGCTTTGTGACACAGCTTTAAAGGCAAAATCACAAAACTGCTTTGCGTCAACGTTGATTTGACAACCTAAATTTAAGCACATAAAATTAAATGGGAGCCACCACAACGTTGCTGCTGTCATCCACGCGCCGTTACGTGTTTTAAATTAAAAAAGTTTTGAGAAAGCAAAAACCTTAACACTATGAATTTACGTGCGCTTTGACATTTCTGTGAAGCTGGATTTGTTAACGTTCGCGGTGGTCTGTGTTCCTGTTGAATTGTTGACATTTTCTATGGTTTTCAATCGTCTTTTCGAAATGCGAATGGTATATTTTTATGGGCCTTATAACAAACATTATTCTACATTAAACAAATTCTACATGCTCTCTGCGTTTTCGTACAAACCTTTTTTGGCAGCTGGGAATCATCGGAAAAAATCGGAAAAAATGGGAAAAATCGTACAAACCTTTTTTGGCAGCTGGAAAGCATCAACTCAGTTTTGTTTGTTTATGTAAGGGGATGTGCAGAACGGTTGACTTTGCTCATGATGTAGATGTAGTTGGACCTGTCAAAAAAGTTTAACGCACTGAGGAGTGCACGCAGCAATAGAATGATGGATATCAATATTGATACTGTTGGTTGATGTTGATCAACTTGGTCTACTATCGACTTTGTGGATCCAAATCTCACCAACATATTTCACTTTTTGTTTTTTTCTATTTTTTAGTTTTTTCGTTAGATTTCGTTTAGGTTTAAAGAATCGATGACAATTAAATATGAGTTTAATTATTTTTGATTCTGGAGTTGCCTGGGAGCCAAAAAAACCCAAGTTTGTCTGGGGAAGCACAGAGGTCGTGACGACTAGACATTGCCAATTTACACCACAGGTTGTATCCTCTTAATTAAAGTTAATCTCCCATTTTCCGGTGGAAACACTTTGGAGCTAAGTTTCCTTTGTTAATCTCTGTCTTATGTGCCATGGAAACACCCTATTAAGAAACATCTAAGCTCCACGCTAAAGGCACTGCAAACTGTTTATTTTTTGTTAATGGCACGGGGCTCCTTAAAGGTTCGCAATATCTGGTCTACACGATTAATTTAGGGGCATTGTCATCTTAATGAGGAGCAGTGGTGATTTTGAGTTGAAGTGACCCCAAGTTCGTGCCACTTTACCTGTTATTCTTAATACGTCAAGATTGCAGTGTATGCGAATTGAATGGCTTGAAACCCACGTTTTTGCCGTTAAAGCAGAATAGGATCTTGGAATTGTTGCCCATGAATGGCACTTGTATCGCTGTAAAACTTGTGATACCGGTGAAATGCCACGACATCCGATTTCTAATAGGTTGCCGCCGCAGGCAGGTTGCACTCGTGACGGTATAGTCACCAACTTATTTGAAAGAAATCAGGCTTATAATTTTCTATCCAATCAAGTTTCTTTTTAGAATCTAAGGATGAGAGATGGCTGCAGCGATGGTATTTCCTCAACTGATAATAATTGACAGATACTTGCCCAAGACTTTGTGGGTTACTTGTTTTGTCGGTAAGTTCCCAACGAGTTTCCCTCGTCGCAGAATTTCGGGAAAGCCTTGCAGCCTGACATTGCATACAACTATATCACAGTTTGTGCATTTCTTTCAAGATTTTTGGCCTGAAAGATGCTGGTGTTTTTGCTCATGGGTTCAAAGTATTTGGTTCTAGGACCAAACACTCCTGCTCCTGTTCCTGTATCCGTTCTTGACCCGTCTATGTAACGTTTTGTTGCTCTGGTTATAGACTGTGTCCAGCTCTTATATTGTGAATATGCCTCATAACAAAGTTATTTTGAAAGAGTTAAGTCGTAGCGACCACCCGGAACTTAAAATGCAGGGCCCAAGCCGACAAGGGCACAAATGTCTGACCATCCCTGACTAAGCCCTCATTTCAACTAAATGCTGCGAGTTTTAAAGAGAGGTCATGCTTGCCGAGATTCGAGCGCTTTGCCCCCTGGTAGGCCAAGAAACAGGTGTTGGGATCAGGTAAGGAACATCGATCATCTCCGAAACTCCCCTGGGGATCACACCTGTCGAGCGTCACTTGAGTGTGTGGCGTAGGATCGAGAACGATGCAAGGACCATCTAGCCGCCCTTGCTCGCGACATATGATAGGATAAGCCGGCAAAGAAAATGATGATGGTGTTGATGAGGGTACAAATGTTGGTTTGCGAGGTTTAGGTTAAGCCCCTCCATATTTCCATAGCCCTGACTCATTGCGAGTCCCCTTTGTATAAAATCGCATAGGGTTTTTTCAAATTTACTTCATATCCAATAAATATATTCTGGACATTTTGTTCGTCGATTAGTTAAATTCTCAAGAGCAACTTATCGACAACAATGGCAACAAGGCGCAGGTTGCGAGTTTATATGTTTCATGCTTCCGTTCAGCATCAGAAGAACCTATCATCAAGTATTCGAAATTACTACCCCTCGAAATCAATACCTTCGATTCGAGTGTATTTCATACAGTTCACCTTAACCGCTTCAAAAGTCAAACTACAACTTAAAGAAACTTTCACACAAATCCAAAACATGCTCCGTATCCCCTTCATTTCCATTCTCCCAGGAAAATTTTATTCACATTGTAACACAACATTACATCCTTGGCACGTTTCTCAATAATATCACAATTTGCCGATTACACAGTGCTTCCATAAAATGCCATAGAGCTAGAAAAATGGCGTAATATCCACAGCGTAAAGGATCCGCCCCACATCCGATTAACATTTACGGCACGTGTCCTTTTTTTTATTTCTTCCTTCGATAGCAGACATCGTTTCTGTAGCACTGTTACATGTCATGTATCCGAAATAAAATCCCCAATTGAAGGCAAGAAGCTTCCAGTCCACCTTTACCCTGAGACCAAGAAGCCATTTATTCCATTTAATTAGAGACATCATTTCGCCTCGTGTACAATATAAATGGCTTACGAGGAGGTTTTTGTCTTCATTGATTTTGCACCTATACACAGTGCTTAAATGTCTGGTTTACTATTTGCGATGTGGGTCCTTAGTTAATTGCCTACTCGAAGAGGACATTAACGTTAATATTGGTTGAGTTTCGGGACACTCCAGAGGCACTCACACTCTCTGACCACACCTGAGGCAGCAGCGACACGGTAATTTCCTGGCAAACTTTCGCATCGTCATGGTAATTCAAGAGAGGTGCTTAAATTTTATAGCATCCTTGAAAAGTACATACACACACTTTCGAGGCGATAAAAATGACAGGGTGTTTTTGCCCCGAAACTTGGTTGCACAATTAAAATGACGACCGTAAAATGAAATGCGCATCGTAAAAAACTTGTAGCCATGCGTGAATATACTTGTGGTGTGGAAAATGATGGAGTTTAAGCAACGAATCGTTAAGGTCCTGTGGTGATATAGTGGGTACCTCAAAGCCCTCTTATTCTCCGGTTGCACATAATAAAATGTAGCTATTCGTCTCTGTTCCGGTGCAATGCAACGTTTCAGTATTGTGTTTGGTTTGTTTAAGGCATTTGTCGATTCCTGGTTTTATTGCAAAATTTGGAGTCGATAAGGACCTCGTTCTACAGCTCTTAAATACCCTGTTTAAAATCAGCAAACAAATGTCAATTCGAAAGTCAGGGACACTTTCCACCACAGTTATCGTAGTCGTAGGAGGGCAGTTCCTTAATAGTTTTTGGCAGCATGGGATTGGGGACTATTTCGTGCAGAAGCGCAAAGTCTCAAAGAGAACAGAGGGGAAATTAAATGAAATTAAATGCAGTATAGAGCTCTGCATAGATTCGTTCATAATTATTATGGCGGTTCGCTCCCACAGAACTCAATTAAGAAAAGTAGGTCAACAGCACCAATCCTCTTCTGTCAGACAGATTTGCGTTGAAATAGAATTATTTGAAGCTTGTTAAGTACACTTGGAATAAATATACACGAGTTAGCAGCAGTTCTCCATAAATCACTCGTAATTAGTTTATTTTGAAGGGCTTTTAGGAAAACACGAAGGGATCTGGCATATTTTCTAATTAACGCATTGAGAGGACAAAGCTCTGTGAAAACATCTTAACTAGAGTTATTCGGAATGTTAATGATAATACTAACTTGAATTAAATAACAAATAAGTAATGAATAAATTTAGAAATGTTTGATAAGTTAGATCTTGACAAAAGTAAATATTTTTAGAAACTTTGCCTTTTTCGAGCGATTTCTCAGAAAGTGTTTTAAACATACTTTTTGAGCTTGCAGACTGAAACGGACCTTATAAGACCAAGGCAATGCACCTCAATTTATGGGTACAGAAGCATTTTGGCAGGAGTGGACCCACCCAACGAAATATTTTGTAGGATGATTTCTACTATTCATTTTTCCATGCATGTTAACTGCGAACAATTAAAAGGAAATTGACGACCGATCATCCACGTCGTCGTGCGCCGCTGCAGTAGGCCAAACAGTAGTTCAAATTGTGGATACAGATCCTAATTTTTGAAACACAATGTGATGACCGACGAGAACCAATTTATACCAGTCTGGTGGAATTACTTACTTACTTACTCAAGGTGGCGCTACAGTCCGGGGTGGACCTGGGCCTCAGCCAACAAGCTTCGCCAGCCAGCTCTGTCTCTAGCTAGCCGTCTCCAGTTTCGCACGCAAAGTTGGCTGAGGTCCCCTTCCAGTTGCGTGCGCCACCTGAGTCTCGGTGCTCCTCTACCGCGCCGTCCCTGCGGTGTGGATTCGAAGATTTTCCGGGCCGGGACGTTGGTGTCCATCCGCTCTAGATGACCCAGCCATCGTAGACGTTGTGTTTTGACTCTTTTGGCAAGGTCGGTATCGCTGTACAGCCCGTACAGTTCGATGTTATATCTGCTCCTCCTTTCTCCGTCTATGCAGACAGGACCGTATATCGTCCAAAGAATTTTCCTCTCGAAGCAGCCTATAGTGTTTTCATCCGCCTTTGACAGGGTCCATGATTCTGCACCATAAAGCAGGACTGGGATGATGAGGGTCTAATACATGGACACTTTAGTTGCTCGAGAGAGGGCTTGCTACTCAATTGCCCAAAGAAGCAGCGATTGGCAAGAGTTATCCTTTGTTTGATTTCAGCGCTGGTGTCATTGTCTGAATTGATAGCGGAACCCAGGTAGACAAAATCCCTAACTACCTCAAAGTTATAGCTGTCGATGGTGATGTTTTGTCCAAGACGTCGGTGTTGGGTGTCTTTTCTTGATGATAGCATAAACTTGGTTTTGCCCTCATTGACTGCTAAACCCATATTCGCCGCTTCCGTCCCAATACGCACGAAGGCTTCACTGACATCACGCTTTGTTCTACCGATTATGTCAATGTCGTCTGCGTTTGCGAGTAGTTGAACGGACTTTTGAAAGATTGTACCTCTGGTGTTGGCGCGAGAGTTCTGCACAATTCTCTCAAGTATGATATTAAAGAAGTCACATGACAGCGCGTCGCCTTGTCTAAATCCTTTTTTGACATCAAAGGGGTCGGTGAGGTCTTTGCCGACCTTGACGGAGCAGCGTGAGTTTTCCATCGTCATCCTGCACAGACTGACGAGTTTAGCAGGGATGCCAAAACTAGACATTGTGCTATATAGCTCGTCTCTATAGATGCTATCATACGCGGCCTCGAAATCGATGAAGAGGTGGTGTGTATCGATTTGGAATTCCTGTGTTTTCTCCAAGATCTGCCAAGATCATCAACTCGAAAACTTTTGTCGTAATACGCAGGGCGGTTCAGGCGGTGATCAGGCGGTTCAAAGAGAGATGCTTGAAATGGGAGCCACCTCATTCTTGGCTGCCTCGACAATCAGCTATCTTAGAAAACTGACAGGTAAAATGCGATTTGCGTGTCCAAAACCATTGAAATATTGATGATTTCACTCGGATATTTAACCGCCTCAATGATTTAATACATTTTACGATGAGTCTCGAGCTGTCGAAAAAAATATATTTAAGATATTAGCATTTTCTAAGTTTAACCCGTACAAAATTTTTGCTTTTAGGGGGTATTTTAAGGAAAAAAACCATTTTTCCCCTAATTTTTCGTTCTTAACACATTTAATGATGGTTCTAACGAAATAAGTTTAAAAGAATATCTTCGTTTTTTTTATAATAAATTACAATTTGATAATAAATTACAGAAAAATATCAATTAACACTAATGGAAAACATTAAGTCTTTTTCCCCTATCCAGGCTCCTCTTTACGTCGCTTGGTAGCTAACAAAGCACTGCAGGTGCCTCAAATCCTCTTGGTCGTCAACCAAATCTCTGATGTAATCACCAAAGACCGTATAGATGCGGTAGAAGCTTCTTTTGACGGCATTTTTAAGTGTGATAAGATTACAATCCAACTTCTTTCCATTGAGATTTACGTTGTTAAGCTTGTCCAGCTCCGATTTGAGTCTGAGAAACACCTTGATAATCTTTGGCAGTTCACCCTGTACGACTCCATATTTGTCCTCGTGCCAATCCCTGAGTAAGCCACACGATTCCTTGTGAATTCGACAAGAGGAAGGCAGTCTTGGCGCTATCTTGTTCTCCAAAAAGGTAAAACAAGCCAGGCACCGACGCCAAAAAAGCCGATCGCAGAATTTCTTTTACAGCTTTCTGCAATCCTTCTACAATTTCGGTGAAGCGATCACACGGATTCGTCGTGCCTTTTAAAGGTGCGCACTGTGGTTGCGGTGCAGGACATGGTACATCATTCTTCGAATCCCATAGGTTTCGTTGTACTGCCGCAAAAGGATCTTCTCGGCGTTTTCGCTGGTCGAAGGTCCACATTGGGTGTACAGTGGGGTGCTCTTGATTGTGGATATGCGTTTGACGGAAGAAGCCAGTTCCTCGGTGAACTCGTTAATAAAACTCAGACACTGTCTGCTGAGATGATTCCAATTATAAGGATAGCCTCCGGGAAAGAGCAAATATTTCCTGTCGGCGATTGCCAGCCTTAAACAACGCCAAGTTATAGAGATCCAAACTAGCCATGTTCTGCATAACGGGCAGTTCCTTTAAAGCAAGGGCTTCTACCAGGGTAACTGGTAGAATTTTCAATGACAAATGGCATTTCCTCGGTAAGCAGAATCGAGAAGAACTCTCTCATCCCTTCTTAGTTCACGCCCATTTTTGGGGGTGTGGCCCATGAAAAATGAATGAGTTCATGCCAAAAAAAAATCAAGATTTGATGTTGCTGGGTAAATAGGGTCGGGTATTGAGTACTTCGTTACAGAAGAACTCTTGCACTTATTTACTTGTCCATTTTACTATCCTTCTTAGACAGAAAAATCTTTTAAAAGAATTATCTGTCTTAATTTTAATCTGTCACAGTTCGGAAAAAAAATTTAGGCTCCTCCCAGATGTGATTCTTTCACCTGTACGGTACCGCGCACAGCTTTAGCTACCAGGAAGTTCTAAATGCACTGGAATCGAATGTACACTAAAAGGCCTCTATAGACAATGTTTGTGGAATGAAGCGGTGGAATGTGGTAACTAGTAAGACGAGAATATTTCCTGGTTCTAAGAACGTGGATTAGCCATAGGAGCGAAAAATTAATATTTAGGTTCTCTCTTGGCTGAAGAGAAAAGGTTATCTTTGGCTGAAGTAAAAAGCTCACAAAAAAGCTTGAAAATGTTGAAAAGTGATTGAGGGTATCAAGTTTTTGAAAGGGTATCGGAGCATCGAATATGGCATATGCCATGAATAATTTCAAAATTCATGGCATATGAAAAAAAAGAAGAAAATATCCTTGATGCAACATCCAACACGCGGCTCACAATTATTTAACTCCTTATTATTAAATTCAGGATATAATTTGCCACCATGGAAGGAGCGATAAATTCCACAAAAGTCATTCAGAATGCCACCTTCAAAACTCCGCTATCCACCGATGTGCGGAGTGTGTTCTTTTTACATTAAGTTAGGGCAACAGCACTCATGTATACACGAGGCTATCTTACGAGGATCAAATAATTTGCCAAATATTTCAATAGCAGACGAGGTCTAGATACACACAATTTTCGCCCATCCCGATTCCCTATTCTATTCAATCGCAGCAAAAAGTATCCAGAAAGAAACACAAACAAAACACGAAAATAATCCGGCGGTTATTTGATTGTCTAACAGAATCTCTTATATACCACTTCAGTGGCAATTCGGTATCCCATCCTTGAGGGAGCTTTTTCGTCGGCTTTTTTTTTTGTATCCTTAGAGGCGAAAAAAATTTACACAGAAGTGTAACCCATAAGGCTACACAATTGCAAGGATTTTTTTCGGGCACCACCACCCATTCAACAGATTTTTCTATCGCAATCGAGATTCTCATCGTTTCAAAGGATGTTGTTGTCATTGCGGGGAGGAAACCGACTATAGTGATTTATGGATCCTGATCCCAGAATGGTTTTTATTGGCCCATGAATACAGAAAAAATAGAGGTTATCGTGCAGGAGTTGCAAGGATACAGCATGCTTCCATGTTCCTTTCAACAGAACATCCTTCTTGGTGTGAGCCACTGTTCTTAAATCTTTAATTTACAACTCGTACCTGCACAACAAGTTTAAGTTCACAAATTTTCCATCTTTCAGTGTTATTTCGCGCCACTTGACTGCATCCTTCTAGTCCATTATTATATATATTATATTTGGGTGACTGGGTGATGCAGTCAACTGTTTCCAGTTGTCCTTTGTGAATTAGTCATTAAAGTGTAAATTTTGAACCGCAATTGGTTTTGATGGTGCACGACTTGACAGTGTGTTAACCGCAGCACTCAAAGCGAGTGCTAAAAGTCCTGTAAAGTGTATTGCCTGAGGCAGATCCTAAAAGGAATTCAATTTCAATTGGTAATCTGCTGACTGCAATGGTGTGGGTACATGAGTAGGTATATAGCCAAATGGGGACGAAATTTTATTCACATAAGTGGATCGTTCTACTTGAGTGTTATGTGAGGGAATACGAAATAAGCACCTGTTTTAAGTGGATCACAATGGGCCGGGAGGTCACAGTCTTGACCGTGAATGGGCTCGTGTTTGGGCGGGTTGTGGAGAGAAAAGCAAACACATCTGGATGACCGAAATGACTTATCGGCTTTGGAAATTAGATTTTCACGTCAATGCTGTGGGGACTGATGGCCTCTTAATGGGTTCATCCTTTTTTTTCAATGGGTAAACTGATGCTCCTTTGTTGTGCGGATGGGCTTATGGGAAGGTCTTTGTTATCCCTTTACCAAGGGAATCCATCTGAGGGTAGACTTTTTTTTTCTGAAGAGTTGTGAAAGGTTATTGATGACCTAACAGAATTCAATTGAATTTCTTAAGGACCTCGGCTTTTTTTGCTAATATAATGCAATTCTATTTTCAGGTATCTTAGGCAATCACCTGAAGATGACACCCCGTTATAGGTTTAATAATTCAAGACCAAAGATCAATGAAGCCTAGTACGAAGTTGAATGTTCAAAAGACTTGCCACGTGATTTTAAAGAAATTCCCTGATGCCCTCCAAACAGCTCACTGAACGCATCGTTTCGCCGCCATTTCTTTTACAACTTTATGGTCCTCAAATACCTTCGTCAAAAACATTTGTTTTTTTATCTGGAGCACATAGATCCGAAAGCTGGTTCAAAAATGATAAAAAACGTTTTTATTCAAATATCTTTTCTCTACAAAAACCGAATTTCCGACCAAAGGATTGAGAGAAACGAGCCCTTAAGACTTAGAGACAAAAATTATGGACTAAAATTTTCCTTTTATTAAAAACATTGTTAAAAAAAACTCCGTAAAAGTGTCTAGTTTAAAAAAACGGCTTCCTAATTTCTCATATTTTTCAAAATCCACGGCATATATTCCAAGATATTTGTGAAAATTCCTGCCGCTTTACTAACTTCCCCACACGTTGTTGAGCTAGTCGACAGAAGGCCATACTGCACGTAGCCATATGTAGTACCTGCCGCCGCCATGGGTCGAGTAAATAGCGGACCGCCAGAACCTTCAATACATGTGTTCGTTTCTGTCGCAGCAGCAGCGCAGATGTGCGTTGAAGACAGATTCCTTCCAAACTGCTCCTCACATACTTCTTTTGGTAGAATTGAGAGGTCTATTGCCTCCAAAACAGTTGAATTTGCATCTTCTTCTGGCAAAAGGTGTAAAGTAGATGTGTACCCGAAATATGTCAAGCCACTTACCACCATCTGTAAGTCCCCATCCAGCCAGTTGTCCATTAGCGTAGTCCCTTGCAAATAATCTCATAATCGGCAGACATACTGGGAAAATCCGATCTGTAAGTATGAGTAACTTTATAAGATGCTGAATCTCAGTAAAGTCAGTTTAAGTCTACCTCCAAAAGCAACCCTGTTCTTAAGACGAATTAGGGCAATATCATTTTCCAGCCGCTCATTGTTGAAATCCCCCCGAATGATGATATCCTCCACTTGATGATCCTCAACAGGTGGAGCACATTCCTCAACATCATCGACACGATCGCAATCGATCTCGGTGCTGGCATCATACTCGCCCAGTCGTACACTGACTCTGTTGGGCAAAATGTTAACAGAGCTTACCACCCAAATCAATAAAAAACCACTTACAATTGCGTATCTGGCAGGTAGAGGCAATGCGCTGGTGCCAAAACGTATCGATCACTGATCAGCGAGCCCGCACACATAAATCCCCTCCCTCGTGTTGTGTTAAACTCGAGTAGCGCCATCCATGGAAACTTGAACAGCGCAACCGCGTCATTGGACTCCCCACATGGTTTCACTACGAATTCAGCCAACGCTAAGGTGGAACTTTCATCAGCGAACTCGGTCAGTATGTTGTTTTGGATTAGATCAGCTGCCAGATCGGTGCAGCAGACACGTCTCTGAAACGCACGCACTTTCAATGAGAGCCACTAAACTAGTAGACCGGGCAACCTTAGAAATGCACTCGCACTTACACTTTTCCTAGGCCCACAGCTGTGCTGTTTCATGATATCGATGACGCGTGTTCCATCGCTTCTGGACTGACTTCCACTAAGAATATCGAAATCGATCGCTGGTCTTATGATGCGACAGGAAGATGCACCGATGCAGTCACCCAATTTGCATGGGGCCTCTGATGCGCCGATTGTTTCGACACAACTGGCTCGATGACACACTAGGAGAACGAGTAGGAGGGCACTCGTCGAAAGCCCCGTCAGATTGCTGCGTTCCATTGCAGGCGATTGTCACACTGCGGCTAGGCGGATCGTACTAACAACTAGTCCGTCAATCCAGTTGTCATTAACACGGCTGTGGATGCAATTTGTTGGCTGTTTACTTGTCGTTAGGAAACAAGTTTCTGCGTAATTACGTCACAAGGTGTGGAATTCCGCAAAGCAGCCGGGGTTCGATAATGGATTTGATAAGATTTCGATATGCGTAGTTATTGGCCTTATTTAAATTTGCCTCCAAATTGGTAAAGACACGACCTCGCCCGCCCGTGTCATTGGCTTAAGTGGTACTAAATGGTCGAGAGTTTATTACACTCGTCCCCCATTGTGTCGATGAGTATATAGTATCCATAGGGACTCTGCCCGCCGCCGCCTTCCATTTGTTCGTGTTCCCAAATTACCGGAACAGCTCCTTTGTTACACATTCCTTCTCTACTTCGAGTGATAAAATGGTCTACTGTCTAGCATTAATGGACTCAACCCTATTGTTTATGGTCAGATATTATAGCCACAAGCTCAGATGCCATTGTGTTTGGTTTTTACTGAGGTCATCTTACTTTATATACGAACGTCCACCATGATGATAAATTTGGGTCCGCAAATTGGTTTTGGTTGGATTTATTAGAAGTTTTGTGGGGAAGAAATTTTCCATCTCGTACCATCGTCAGTGGCCTACGGTCATGGTTAAACATTCACAAGGTACAAACAGATCCATGACAAGAACTCTGTGAAATTCACTCCATCTTCATAATGCTGGGATGCACGCAGGATCATGTAACGAAATGTAAAAGAATTCACCCTTGGGTGATAGTTTTTAGTTTCAAAAGCAATTTGCTTCCTTCCATCAACTGTGCAAAGGATAATAGAAGAAAAAAAAACAACACGAAATCCAGGGTAGGAAACATTTTCCTGGAAGTAGGCAATTCCAGTTCGTCGAAGTTTAACGAGGAAAGTTGACTCCCTTTCGACGCACATGTTCTAGAGGGGGACCAAGCAGGCTACCATCGGTATGCGAGGACAATAACGTACTATTACGTTTGTCATTAAACTCGAAATTCTATCTGCAAATGGATAGCAATAATAACAGGATATTCTGTTTCGGCCAGTACGCTAGTCTCCTCCATAAAGAACGGAAGGATGTTCGAATGAAGAGTGAGCTTTATGCTCCCAACAAAAGAAACGAAAGATGCGTACCTAATTTAGTGGATTTTATATCTATCTCAAGGATTACATGAAGAAAAGGAGCAAACTACTTGCAATTTAATGGCTTCGTGAAGCTGGTTAATGTAACTTTTACGCTCTGCGGGACTGCAAAGTAAGAAAGGATGAAAAAAAATCGAAATAAAATATACCCGGGAGACCAAGTGCAAAACGGAAAAATTCCAAAGGAATTAAGGAAATCCCCCAAACACATACGTCAGCGTGGGTTGGATATACATCACGCGTGCAGTGAAGTCATGGAAAAAAAAACAAGGATAATGCCACTGCCATGTGTGTCACCTCAAAATTTCTACCTTGTGACGTTGAACTTTGGATTGGACACGTCGCTGAATAAAGCTGCTGTGATCTTATGTGACATTAATAAATTATTCACACCAATCTTGCTTAAGACATACATTTCCCAGTTCGCCAGAAGTTAGTCCTGATGGGGAAGTAGAGTGATGCAAAGTGTCGACTGCTTTGAGTCCAACCATGCGAAAACTGTGAAAAACGCATCAGCTATTTGCTGGATCGCTTCTAATTTTGTATTCACTTAAGGAGGAAATGAAGCACATTCATTTAAGAAAAATCATTCTTCGTTAAAGCAGCAATGAGGACCCTCTTTTGGTTAGAATAGTTATAGACTCTAATCGGCTATCTAAGTTTTTTATCTAAGCTCACTGATAAAAATGGAGTTTTACAATCATAAACTCCTTAAAAAATGTAACAGGAACTCAGAGGGTTAATTGAAAAGTGACAATCTGATGTAAAATAGATTTATATTAAAACTGTGTGCATAAGAAAGTTGTTTGTACGGTCCGACCTTGACTTAATTTGTTCGTTTAAACAGACTAAGAAGAATTAGGTTGTAAACGGCAGTTTTGAAATTTTTTCTAGCATTCTGCTCGCTTGTAAATGTTTTACAATTCAAGCAAATGTTCAAGCATGTTCATCGTAACCTTTACCAGAAACTTTAAAAAAACGTTTTCGAAGATGCCTTAAGGTAGGTTTTTAATACCATGTCTCCACCGAGCAGTAATCGTCGATTAATATAAATCTTTATTAAATCCTCTACAAATCACGCGATTTACCATACAAATTTAAATCCTCTCGGCAAGCGATTAAAAATAAATCCTCTCATAAATCCCATTCTGCACCTTTTGAAACAGTTTGAGAATAAAAAAAAGGAAACTGAAACTGTCCCTGTACAGCAGATCTGACACAAGAACGTTTTTTATTGTGACTTTTACTGAGGAAATCGATTTTCGCTCCTGGGAAATGACATCGCCACTCTCTTGTGAGAGCCAAAATGACAGAAACAGAGTTTTCGTGTCAAAATAATCCTATATTTGTCCGATGGAGCCACTTTGGGATTCATTTTAATCGTCTCCCGCGAATCTTCTTTTAATTATCGGTGGAGACATAGTATAAGTCAAATCTTTGAGGTTTTTTAATGTACAAAGTTTGCTATATAATTTCTATAAAATTTTAGGAGGTGGAATATACCCGTTTTTTATTTCAAAACTATACCTAACACCGTTTGGGAAACAAGGGGGGCACACACGTTTTTTTGACTTGTCCAAA
The DNA here is from genome assembly GCA_947623515.1 of Neoascia interrupta. Classification (NCBI taxonomy): domain Eukaryota; kingdom Metazoa; phylum Arthropoda; class Insecta; order Diptera; family Syrphidae; genus Neoascia; species Neoascia interrupta. The sequence goes on from OX392463.1 coordinate 4,239,966, forward strand.
CACTTATTTAATTTCAAATCCATAAGACAAGTAACAAATATTTAATTTTTTTTCAATTTCCGTTAGAATTTTTTCAAATAGTACAGCCTCCTGGGTTAGGATTGTACATTTTTCTCAAAATCTATTGGCAGCGATTTTAGAGGAAACGGTAAAACAAACTCTTGCTTACTTCGTTTTTTAAAAGGGAAAATGTAGCAAATTTCGAAAAACCTAGGTTGAAAACGACAATTTTGGATTTTTTTAACGCAACTAGCTTTTTTTTGTACGTCCGTACAAGACTGTAACCAAATCTGAACAAGATCGCTGTCGCTGTTAATAAAATAAAAATAAATAGAGTGGCGCAACAGGTCGAGGTGAACCAGGGCCAACTTCTCAACAATGTATGCTGGTGTGTTAGTTTCTTTACATACAAGTGGACCTACAATTTTTTGCCGAATCCGAACGGCACTTTGAGAAGTTTTTCAAGACAAATGATACTCTCGGAGGGCTTGTCAGACCCTCGCGGAGGTGGGGACCGTGAAAAAGAACAAGTCTTTTTTTTCAGGTGACGATGGCAGGATGTTACCAGATGGCTGTCGCTGTTACTGGAAGATTTAAAAGAAAATTTTTTCGAAAACGCTTTTATTTTTTCGAATTAAAACTCGGAAGTCTATCCTGAAATGTGTTCTTCTTCTATTTCCGAAACTTAAAGGCACTTAAAGACGTATTGGACAGGCGGACGGACGGACATCGTAGCAATACGATTAGATATCCTTTTTCCTTTATCAGTCCTTAATTTTCACTTGCAGCGCAGGAGCATCGCCTGACCTCACACCTGTTAAGACAAACGATGCCCTTTTTTTTATAATTCATCCGCGTTCAAGGGGTATTGGCTACCCTTATGCTGAGTTAACATAACGCGAATGGAAAGCATCAGAGGAAAAAGAAGAGAGGAACTGATGCACTTTGGTTTTGAACTGTTGTGGACTGTAGTGACAAGGAAAAACTTCCTTTGGAAGCCTGTTCCACATCCGTGTTGTTCGGCTAAAAAAAGAACTCCAATACAACGCTATTCGTCCGAAATTGGGCTCAAGGGTGTACTGATGAGCATTCCTTCTTGCGCGAGTATTGCAGTTAAATTCTTTAAGGGGGTGGAATGCAACTGGCTATTTCACTGGAGCACTCTTTATGGAAGAAACGATAAAACAATGAAAGACAAGAGACATTGCGATGATGTTGCAAGGAGTCGATTGACTTTGCAATGTTTGAGTCTCCTATCAATTTCAATGCTCTTTTTTGTATCCGATCGAGTAGGTGTAAATTTGTCTTAGGAGCTCCTGCCCAGACATGAGAGTTATACTCCAGTTTTGGTCGTATGAACGATTTATAGATGACAGCCAGATCAGAAGGTGTAAAGTATTTCTTGCATCGACTAAGGAATCCTAAGCATTTCGCTGCAACGTAAGTTGGAACCCTTGCAGGGCTTGTCAGACCTTGAAGGAGGTGGGACCGTGAAAAAAAATTTATTGATCCAGACGGGATTTGAACCCGGGACCTCGTGTGCAGTAGTCCAATACTTCAACCATTTTACCACGGCGGCGAGCGGCGCGCGGCACCCACGTTCTCTCTCATTTAAGCAGGAAATAATCTTTGTAATAACTTGCCGAAGAGCTTAATGTGAAGAGCTGAGAGTAACTTGTTTTTCTGTTGAACATGAGAATGAGCGGGGTCCTTTGTAAGGCAGTGGTGAGTTTCAGTTTGTTTCAGTTGACTTCCACTGACCTGTCCTATTTAAAAGACCCCGCAAAAGAGCCCACTGAAGTGCGTGCTTCTTCAGCCAACAAAGCGTCTTTGAATAGCTTTTCAATTAGCTGCCTTTTTTCCACTTCCGCTGTCCCTTAGCCAGGCGCAAGCCAGAGCTCGCCTCGTCTGGAACCCGTTTAATTATAAAGGTATCCCAAGTAGAACTATCTTCAGGAGCTCGCAGTTTTCCAAATGAGTCGAAGGAAGACCCACAGGAGTATAATTTACCCTTACCACGTTAAATTACAACATAGACGACATAAACGGCGTAGTGGTTATGGTGCGTGCGCCATAGGTCAGGGTTCGAATCCTACCGTCGTCACCTAAAAAAGACTCGTTCTTTTTCACGGCCCCTACCTCCGCGAGGGTCTGACAAGCCCTCCGAGAGTATCACTTGTTTTGAAAAACTTCTCAAAGTGCCGTTCGGATTCGGCAAAAAATTGTAGGCCCCCTTGTATGTGAAGAAATTAAAACACACAGCATACATTGTTGAGAAGTTGGCCCTGGCTCACCTCGAGCTGTTGCGCCACTCTATTTACTTATTTTTTTTTTTACATGCCAAAAGCCATAACTTACGACAATTTTGTCCCATACCCAACTCGTTTTCCCTAGTTAAACTCACAGAATGTTTCCTATTGTTCGCATATTAAACCTCTTTTTTTTAAATTTGAAAATAATCATCTTTTACAAAAATATGCCTTCAATATAAAATCGGTAGTGCACCTTAAATTTTTAAGGTGACATATGCGATGCACTAAAAACTTTTGAAATGACGAAGGAACCTCGAATGCTTTTTCCAATTCACTTTTAAAACCTCCTTACAGCGTGGCTGCCAGATAAACTACCCTTGGTAGGGAGCGAATAACTCTGTTCAAGTTATGGCTGCGGAATGACAGACAGCATAATGCAAAAATATAAATCAAAACGTCATTCATAGAGCTTCATAACATTTTGGAATTTAACATTTTCACGGTGATGACAGTGAGCCATAAAATGTCGCAGGCGTTTTTTTTGCGCATACTGCAACATCAGCTGAAAATCAAGATAAAGGTTGGATTTAGTTCATGACCTAAAGCAAAAAATAGTCATGCAGACGGCAGAGAGAAATGGGGGTACGAAACTGCAATCTTAGAATATAAAGACGAGAAATCTACATAGACTAACCCTTAAGGCGTTCTCTTTCACAGAGGGTGGCTTATCAAAGGTTATGGGTCGCAGTAAACGAAATTTTTTAATATACTATATAAGCAACGTTACAGCACCTAATTCCTTCCTTTAAGCTCACTTCTCATGTGGGGCTAAATTATGTACAGCCACACTCTACCACTGGCAAAAAAACGGTCAAACCGCAGAGTTGCTCATGAGTCTCACACTCCGCCAAAAAGGTATAATGCATGTGGCCATAGAGGTAATTAAAATTTCAGCTTCTATGAGTTATGGTGCCGTTGGGTGTAATATCACTAGAAGGATTCACTGTTTGGAACTTTCTCGTGGGCCCAAAAAGCTCTGGGACCTCGCAAGCTGAAAGATAAATTTTAAAATTTGCACACCAAGCCGACATAAAATATGCGCACACACAGATGGGTGACTTTGTTTAACATTACTAAATTAAGCGTATAACCCGATACGCGCTTATAAATCCTTGATTCAATTTTGGGAATTTCAAGGACACCCTTGCTTTCTTTTTTAGGGGGGTGGTTGCGTGTACATTTAAACCGCCTTCAATGAATTAACTCTGTGATTTGCGATGGCAACACATACGCTTTAAATTGAAATCCTTTGGGTTCCTGATTTTTTCTTTGCTTTGACTGGCATCCACTCGTTATGTTTCCCTTCGAACCTCCAAACCACAGTCGAACCAAATCCCCTTCGCATCGTGTACACCACTGCCTGGTTGTAAACGTGTCCCTTATTTATGTCCCTTCGTCTAGCACGCGATGTGGAAACTGTAAAGTCACTGAAGAGTGAGTTATCCTTTCATCAAATGGGTTAAGAGGATTGACTGGGGGTACATAAAAAAAAACAGTCAATTAAGGAGTTTTAAAGTGATTTTATGGCGGATGACTTTTATTTTCGAATACAAATTCGATTGAGGTTCGTAATGAACTTTTATAAACTCTTTGAAAAGCTAGAGTGATTTTGTTAACCTTTACACGGATGGGGTTTCTTTTTTTTAACAGCGAATGTTTACGTAATTTTCTGTGTTCTTTCTTGTCTGAGGAGTAGGTACTTCTCAAATACCTGTTTAAGCACCCTGAAGCAGTTCATTAGACTCACCAAATTGCTTTCATATGGATCGTTGTGAATAAAAGAGGAATGGTTTTCATTTAACTCTTTTTTTTAGGGGAGTTGCAGCCGTCTTCCTTCATTTGGCAAGCTTTACGAATTTTACGCTGAGATGGATAAGATTAATAGATGGTAGAATGGGTTTCAGTTGAAAGGATTTCCAAGTATCGCAGATGTTTTTAGTTTTTCAAGTCCATTTCGCCATTTCTATTTGAGTGATGAAATATAAAAAGGAGGTGATTACGGCTACAAAATGAATAGATCCTTTAAAGGACGTGAATAAAATTGTACTTCAAACCAGGAAATAAATGCAAACCCTTTGAAACGACTTAAATGCTTGGACTTAAATTTCTTTGCTTTGATTTCTTTAAAAAATTAAATTTTTTCAAAATATTGAAAATGGGTTGAAAACGAATACAGTTTTTCATAGTAGTTGAACACACGAATAAAACAACACAAAATAAACCAAGTTCTTAAGTCATAATATTTTTCAGAAAAAGTTCTAAAACTGCCGTGTAAACGTATTTTCGAAAAAAAAATGCACGGGAAAACATGTGTCCGGTGTTGTTTGGACAAATCATATCAAAAAAATCACACATATCAGAAATTATCTAAAATTTTAAGGAAAGAAGTAAAGTGAATTTTAAAGTTTTAAAACTTTTTAAGATTTAATTCAAAATCTGAAAAGCATTTTGAACAAGTATTTTTTTAAATTTTCAGATTTACTTAAAATATGAGGCGTGAAAAAAGAAAACAAGCTGCGTTTAAAAAATTTTTAATTGCCGTTTCTTACCTAAGTGTTTTGGAAGCCTATTTTAGAACGGTATCAAAAAAGGCGCTTGTTTTACCGTTTCCACATAAACCGGTGGCCATAGAATTTTAGAAAAATATTCAATGCAGGTAGTTGCGTTATTGGAAAAAAGTCTAATGGGGACTGAAAAATAATTCAAATAGTTTTTTTTTATAGATTTTTAAGTTAAAAAACTTTAGAAAAGTTCAAAAGAAGGTTTTGTCTCCCCCTCTAGCTCCTAAACGGTATTAAGTATAACTTTAAAAAAATAGCGAGAACTTTTCCAGTTAATTCTTTGAGATTTTATACAAAGCAATAGCGAACTTCGAATACTCAAAAACTTAGAAGATTAAACTCAAAACGGTAACTTAATTTTGATTTTTAGTGAGGTTGGCCTCAACTCCAAAGCATTTGTTCGTGAAGAAGAAGCAAAATGCGTTTCATCGCTGCCTCCGCCATGACTTGTCAATGAGCGGTCGAAGGCAGATTCTCAGACGCAAATTTTCCACTTGTTCAAATGTTTTGGAGTTGAGGCCAACCTCACTAAAAATCAAAATTAAATATTTTTGTGCCCCACAGACATTACAAAAGGCAATTTTTGTTGCTTTGTGTAATGTTTTAACTTTTAACACATTTTCGTTCAAAAAGGTAACAACATTTTCGAAAACGATTTTTTAAGGTTGCCAGTCTGTTAACGGTAATTATAATCTTATTTAAATTTGCCTGAAATATGAAGCGCTTACAATGCTATTTTACAGCATCTAAAAATTTTGGAAATTCCCGTTTCCAACCTCAAGTTTTTAAAATTATTTAAACAAACGAAATAGAAATCAACAAGTTTCCGTTTTCTTAAAAATCCACGTCCACGGAATTCAAGGAAAGTGGCAGCTGGTTTTGAAACAAAAAAAAAACATAACGGTTATAGAACCAAAAAAAATTGCATTGCTGTTTAATGGATTTTAAATTTTAAAAATGTTAAAAAATGTAAAGAAAATAATATGTCCTTCCCTCCATTTTCGAAACGGTAAGAGGCAAAAATTTGAAATAAATAACGAATGTAGTCGAACTTTTGAAATAAAAACTTGAAACTGAAGCAGTTTTGAAATATTTAATGGTTTTTTAGATGTGCTTGAAACCACTTTAGTTGGCTGACTAAAACTATGCTGCTAGCAAATATGTATATCGAAACTTCTGGGCCACATCAACCAAATTTGACAGGCACAACCACATACACGTTAATAAACACAAGAGCTTTGGGAAAAAACAATAAGCTTATAAGCCATAACAGTTCATTTAAAAAACTAAATAAATAAAAAAAATTAAACGTAAAGTTTTATGCCACCCTTTTTTAAGTGACAAAACTAAAAAATCGCCCAATATACTGCACTACGAAAAAGTAAAATGAAATGAAGTAAAATTTCATTTCATTTTACTTTGAAGATGAATTAAAAATGAAATAACTTCACTTTGAAAATGAAGTAAAAGTAAATGAAGGTTAGCTTAACCTACAACAAAAGCCAACGGACCGCTAATTGTGTGTCTTCATACTTGTCGGTATTTTTTTTTTAGTGTATATTTTGGTTTTATATTTGCCACAACCTAAAAGTATTATCCACTGCGCACATATATATTTATTATTTTGATCTTTTTTTATTTTGCCTCTGTTTTTGAGCTGTCAGACAAAGCAAATATTCCATACCTACATTTAAACTAGCAAGAGCTTCGCTTTTGAGTATTGAGCCACATTACCATCATTATTTCACCAATGGAGCGCTAAAGGCGAAGCTAGATTAAAATCGTGTGGCTGAACTAGGAACCATCAAACCGAGGCAGAGCTTAAACTTTTTTGCGAGTCTCTCGTCCCGTACTTTGAAAGAGTTTCACGGGTCGCATTATGCGCTCGTAAAAATTAACATAAGCAGTATAACTGATTCGGATATTTTGAACAAGAACCAGTGAGTAAGTGCTCCAGTGTGTACGCAGAAGTTACAGTCCGTAAAACGAACCGTTGAATAACCCATCCTATCCCACATTGTAAAATGCTGATGGCATAGTTATTTTTTGACATTTTATAAGTAATGCAAATTTCGAAAAGGGGCGTGGTCCAACCGCCCCTAATTACAAACTATTAATTATAAGATATTTCCAAGTTACACATAATTGTACGTAAAAATACAATTTTTTGGTTCATATTCAATATTTTTGAAAAATCGACCCCTAAAAGGGGGCGTGGCTAAAAACTTTATATGAACGAAATCTGAACGGAAGTATTGTTTATCTAACCTGCTACTTTTTTTGTTTCATGCTTTCCTAAATTAGGCTCAAGGGCAGTCGAAATTATTTTTTTCTGGAAAATTTTAGGGTTTTCTTCAATTCTGCTTCCAAATGTGGGCGGGTCTTGTATTAACAAAATGTGGAACTAAGCGTTGTCTTTTTTCAATTTTTTTCAATTTCGAGCAAAAATACTGAATAAACTGCATTTGAAAATGTACCCTTAAAATAGATGCCACGCCCACTAGAGGAGGTTTACCAATTAAATTTGTCTTTTTTAAAGCTTATATTCACTAAGAGATGCTAAATGTCAAATTTCAGCCTTTTAAAACGTCTTACAGTTTTGAAAATTTTGGAGGTAGTTGCACATTTAGACCGATTGTGGGCGTGTCTTTGGGCGGATTTCAAAAATGTTTACACTTGTACTGCCTCGCATGACGTGCACCTGACGTACGAAGTTTCAGCACCCTAGCTCAAAATTTAAGGCCTAAAAACATGTGACATACAGACGGACGGACGGACGGGCGGACATGGCTCATTCGATTCAGAATTCGGTCTCGATCATATGCCCTTAAGGTCTTGGTAGACCCCCATTATTCTTTCACCGTGTTACAAACTATGTGACAAACTTAATATGCCTCCTATCCTATGGGATGCGGTATAAAAAGAGAAATATTAGTTCATAGAAAACGCACTAACCTTGCTGAAACGAAAAGCAATTAGCTTCGGAAACTTCTAAAATCTTAGGAGTTGTTAAAAAAAATAGGCGAAAAGTGCGAGCTTACGTATAATATGCGCTGACATAATGTGAAAATTTTCAGAAGGTATTGTGTTTCCACTTCCAGGCGTAAATAGGAATGGAACAGATTAAACTTCCGTTCCGTTCGAAATTCGATACCCAAATTTCCTCTATTTAAAAAGTTACTACAATTAAAACGATAGCAAAAGGGAATTTTCGAGAACTTGCTAGACTATAACAGAATGACAGTCGTTGTTCAATCTTCAAATTTTGAACATTGGCAGAAAAAGTCAAAACTGGTTGAATTGAAGAGAATTCTAAGTGCTGGTGTTGAATTATTATTATAATTTTAACAAGTTGTGTTTAATAAGTAAAGTGTTGGGTTGAGTTAAAGTGATTTCATTACAAACACATTACAATTCCGTTTCCTACGCTTAAAATAGAATTCCTTGCCTTCAAAACAAAGGCAGGCGGGAAATATAGGCTCAACATGTTAAGCGTGAGGTAGCTACTTAAATTTACAGAAATTACAGCAATAATGACGGTAGCGTATATGATGACGGTATTGTAGGTGCTTTCGTTAGAAGGCAACTTGTCAAAGGCGATTACTACAGAAGCTTCAACTTTTTGTTTAGCAAAAAATTAGTTGTAGTCTGACGAAAATATGAGGTTTTTAAGTGAGGAAAAATCTCAAACTATTATGAAAGTTTTCATCTATACCCACGGAAAAAAAATTCAGTACTCTTAAAACTAAGGTATATCCTTCCCCGCGTGCTTTTAAAAACAGCTGTCTGTGGGTGGACTCAAATTATTTTAAAACCTGATCTGTACAGCAGGACTTTCAATCAATTTTGCTATCGGCCCTAATCATATCTGTATGAATTCTTAAATATAAACCGTAAGTAAGTTTCAGTCCTTCTTAAACACACTCTTCTTACAATGCCCATTGATGACTAGAAGTGTCCAAAACTGCTGAGCAAAATAAATAAATAAATAAATAAATAGAGTGGCGCAACAGCTCGAGGTGAACCAGGGCCAACTTCTCAACAATGTATGCTGGTGTGTTGATTTCTTTACATACAAGGGGACCTACAATTTTTTTTGCCGAATCCGAACGGCACTTTGAGAAGTTTTTCAAGACAAATGATACTCTCAGAGGGCTTGTCAGACCCTCGCGAAGGTGAAGGCCGTGAAAAAGAGCAAGCCTTTTTTTTCAGGTGACGATGGCAGGATTCGAACCCAGACCTCCGGCTTAGTAAGCACACACACTAACCACTACGCCACGGCACCCCTGAACCAAAATACTTTACGAAATAATTTCTATCTTACATAAAAAGAGCATCTAATAAATATATCTTGCTGTAAACTTGAAAAAGCTCACTCTTTACCCGTTAAGTAGATAAAAGACAACTTTTTACAGTTTTCCTATAGATTTTTTTAAGACCAAGAGACAAGCAAAGTTTTAACTCCAATACGAAAGTTTCTAGGCATAAAGATCTTTAAGGTGTCTTCGTAACACTTTAAGCAAGCCCACTTTGTGTTTTTTTGAGATTCAGCTCTCCCATAGAAAGAGGACTAAGCAAAAATTTTTAAAATACAGCTGTGGTTTAGTTCAGCTTATAGCATAACTTTCTTTTATAATTCCACTAAGATCAGGTTAAATTAAAGCCGCCGGGTATACCATCAGCTTAAGATATTGACATTAAATCGTATTTTCGAAACTCTTGCTGATTTTTCAGTTATTAAATCTCTACTTTATGAAATCTAGACTATTAATAGGATTAATGGAATTAGCTGATTGCCTGCAATACGGTTATTAACTGTGTCAGGTAGCCATCATCAAACCATCTTTACGTTAAACGTTTTTTTTGCGGTCTTAAGTTCGTGTTCTTATTTTATTAGAATTTAGTAAAGTGGCGTTTGGTAAACCAGCTCATACAAAAGCTTTACAAATATCAATACAGTGCAACTGTCTTTCAGTTTATCATCTATGAATAACAATTCTTTATTTTCATAATAAATATAATTTAGTTTATAATATTAAATAACATTTTGGTACATAAAACTTATTATATTTTCTCTCGAATTTTATCAAAGAATTTATCAAATATTTACATTAAAAATAATGTTGTTATAAATAAATTTTATATTTTAACATTTTATATATCATTAAATTTAAATCTATACAGGTGCATATATCTCAGAAATTTCGTTAAGGTGCAACTACATTTGACTTTCACAATTACGTTTTTAATTTAGATTTTTGTTTTTCCATTCAATTTGAGTTTTCAATCGTTTTAAATTCGAAGCAGTTCTTAAAGTGGTCGATGTTTCTTCAGTGGTTTCTAGAGTAAAATTCATAAGTAAAATGTTTAGCGCATCAACATGCTAAATCATAAATCATTTTCATTGTTGGGCAAACTTCCTTTGAGGCACGCTCCTATATCCAACGAGGCAATAATCTCATTGTCCTGCAATGACTTTGTCATATAATGTGGATGCATGACGGAGTCCTTGTTATGTCATATTCTGATTTATTAAATGAACTGGAATGTTGATTTATTGGGGGACTGATATTTTCATAAATCATGTACTTGTGTGGTTATTTGACAAATCAGAGGTGCTTCCTGTTTTATGTGACAGGCTGTAGCATCTTCCATGCAAAGACTTCCTTTAGGCGGGTGACGAAGTGTTAACTCATTCTTGATTATAACTCTTTCGAATTGAATCAAATTGTAAACGAATTTAGGGGGGAAAGTCACAAAGAAAACTTTTCCTGCTGAAGAAAATTGGAAAAAGTTTCAAAAACCTTTGGCATGGGAAGGAAATTCCTTTCGTCTGGGAATGTTTCCTGCAGAGGAAAGTTTTTCAAAGTGTAAAAGTTAATTTTCGTTTATGCCAGTTTCAAGAACGGAAACTGTAAGTGCTACCCTGTGGGATGTGTGAGCTGTAAGGAAATTGGAATCGGCCCTTTGTTCACGGGGATTAAAGGCATTTTATTCCTGTCTTATGAAAGAAAGCAGCTAGTGCCACTGTAGGATGGGAGATTCTTAAGCGTCTAGACTTTTTTTTAAATGCAATAGCAAAAATACTATTTTCAGCTAGAGTCAGCTAGAGTTAATATCGCTACTTTTTATGTAACCAAGGGCTTAAATTTACAGCATGCATAAAATAGAGTGGCGCAACAGCTCGAGGTGAACCAGGGCCAACTTCTCAACAATGTATGCTGGTGTGCTAATTTCTTTACATACAAGGGGACCTACAATTTTTTGCCGAATCCGAACGGCACTTTGAGAAGTTTTTCAAGACAAATGATACTCTCGGAGGGCTTGTCAGACCCTCGCGGAGGTGAGGACCGTGAAAAAGAACAAGTCTTTTTTTTTCAGGTGACGATGGCAGGATTCGAACCCAGACCTCCGGCGTAGTAAGCACACACACTAACCACTACGCCACGGCACCCCACAGCATGCATAGTATGAGCAATTTTTGTAGCCTTCTCTGCCTTCGCTCTCATGGTTGAAAAGAGGTTAAGGCATCTATACTATAAGTATGCGGAAGATCTTGGTTCAATTCTGGTATTAAAATTCGACATCGTTTAAAAAAATTCAATTACCTTACACAGGATAAAGCCTCCCTACATCCATAAAAAGATAAAGTTTTCTACAGGATTTAGGTCAGTGGCGTGGTCCGTAGTTTTTCGAAAAGAGGGACCTAGCGAGCCCCTAACCGTACAGGCGCTGCAAATGTTTTAGCAGAATTTTTGCCCCAAGTTGAATAATATGGGCGCAGGCAACGCGTGGTTCCAGCAATTTTTTGTTTTATGACAAATCCGCAATACACATTCTGCACAAATAAGTTGAGGTAAAACTTTTTTCTCCCTTAATTGGAGTCGAAGGTCATTAAGCTTGTCACGCGTTTGGCACCAGCCGATATACTTTTAGCTGAGGGGTCTAAGGCCCAAGTCTAAAGTCTTCATAATCTAAAGCCACATGCATATATTTTAATGAGCTGCACCGATGCATTCAAAGTCAACATATGCCAAGTCAAATTCAGTCTAATTCAATGAGATTTGCAAGACAGAGTTGTTGAAAATCAGACTGCTTGTAGAGATCCTTGCTTGTAGTCCTTGAAAACATGTAGGAAAAACTTTATGATATATTTCTCAAAATCAGAAGAGTTCCTTGTCTTCTCCTAAGACACTTTTGCTCCTATTGACCAAGAGTGAGAAGGCTTAGCACTTTCACTTGCCCAGACACAAGTCTTATAAACTTAACTCTTAAGCATAAGAGCTTTGTGGTTCGTTTACTGCAAATTTTGGCAAAATCAAAAGGCGTTGGAAGTATTTTCCGGTAGCTAGCTCTGTATTGTCTATGGTGCACCTACCCAGACACGTAATTTTTTTTAATAATTTTTTTCTAAATGTTTCGTTCGCATCACTTGTCCAACTAAACGTGAAATACGTCCTTAATCAGTCCAAAATGTTTGGGCATAATTAATCTTTGTACTCAATGTGGTATTCAATGTTGTGTTCAATGCCCCTGCCCAGACATAAGAAGTTTATTGTCGAGTTTTGTTTAGCTTTTTACCTGAATAACAGAAAAGGAAGTATTTTTTCGCATCACCAAAGTAGTTCAAAAGTTACGCCTTGCTTGCTTGTGTTTGCTGCACCTGCCCAGACAGGGAATTTAGATCGAAATCGCCTCCGATTCAGACGTGTGAAGTTTTAAAGCTAGTAGCGACACAAACATTTATAAGCTGTTGGGCTTTTATGGATTAATTATCCAGAGGAAACTAAGGAGGCTTTTTAGCTTCCGAGATAAAGGTGGGACTGTGATCCTAATAAGCTACAAAAAACCAATAAGAAGCATCCGCAAGGAAAAACTAGTGAGGTGGTTGAATGAATGTGGGCAGAGAATAAACTGGTCACCAATAGCTTAGTTGGCTAAAGCAATACGATGATAGGTGAAGGTAGCAAGATTCCTTACAGTGAGGAAAAAATGCTTCTTCGACATTTCGTCCACTAGTATTTCAATTTCACTCATAGTATATGGTAGGGACATAGCTTTAATCCATGTTACTTAAATCTTCCTCCCGAGGTGCCTCAGGTAACTGCACCCAGAGCACAGAGAGAGCAAGGTTATTCTTAGCACTGCCAGGAGCTGATTATTAGTTTTTACAATATTACAGATCTAAATATGTGTTGTAAGGCGCAGATCTTTCTGTCTTCATCAGCTTGAACCTTAATTACGCCTTACAAATTCGTGGTAAAAATTATTGAAAAAACTCAAAAAATGATTAAATTTATTTAAACCTAAAACAAGAACCTTAGCCTACTTGGTCCTGAAGAACTTTTGTCGATATCTTCAATGAGACGTCCACTTTTTAAACGAATTTATGTGCTAGATCCCTTTTGTCCTTAAGGCTGTACATGGTAGCCTGGTCTAAACTTATTGAAGTGGTTATTAACTGTAGTAAATGACAGAAGGAAATTTGTGTCAGAAAATCTAGTACTCGAGAAGGCCTTAGTACTCGCTGTCTGAAGACTCGCAAATGGATACCTCTGCATGTGTGACCGTTTTCAAATATTTCGAGAGAGTGACGATGTCATTCAAAGCGTTCATTCTTGAATTTTTCTGTGATGTAATTCCGTGCTAGCTAACAGGGCTTAAACTATTGTACAAGTTTGTTCAAGAGTTTCCTTTTAACGCATTTGGTGTTTACGTTCTTATAAGCCAGACTTTAAGCTACACTCCATCGCACAACCCATTCGAAGCAAAAGTTCTCTTATAAATCCTGCCCATGACATGACTAGCTTAAACCAAGGCTCTTTCCTTCAAGTGACTTTCCCTGAAGTTCAACTCAACTTTTAATGGCAACTGATGGTTTATTGCCTATCTCCTGCATCCTTTTCCAAATTAATGCCCCCGTGTCATCGTCTATAATGACGATGTTAACATTTTCCTTATATACAGATTCATAGGACTAAAGTTCTCGTCAGGCTGCCTCCACATGTTTTACAGCTCGTCTATGATTTACGACTTATCTACCACAAACTTGGCTCACCATCATCAGTGCGATTTAGGGACATTTCACTTTAAACAACGCAAAATGCCAAAAGTTTTGCCATAAAACGTGACCGTCTGTCGGAGAAACCCTTTGCACAACCAAAACAAGGTTAAATCGTGTGGAATGTGTTGTGTCAAAAACACAACATCTGTTGACGAAACATTTTTATTAGGCTTTGTTGGTTGGTGTTTTTCTTTTTTATTTCCGTAGTCCTTGAGGAGACCCTACTCATCAAAAATATTAGTCCGTTTCATTTTTTCGGAACAAAACAGTGGAAATGGAAGAAAAAGCTACTTTGTAAAAGGCAAAAGGTTTGACGTCTAACATCTGTATCATCTGCAAGCAACCCACAGTAACGCGTATCCTTTTTTTTATTTATTCAGACATTATCCTCTTCATCGACATGGGGACGATTGGGGACCTATCACTTTCGCACTCAAACTCTAAATTTCTTGTCCTTGTGAGAAAAATTCAACTATGCAAATAACCTAAAAATAACACACATGCACACACACACAGAGCCACACACGTTTGTTGCCAAAATTGCTGGGCTTAAAGCGGTTTTATCATCCCCATGTCCTTTTGCCGTGCACCGCCGCCATCGTCGTCGTATTGTTCTCCATCAAATTACTCATATCTAGCATATGTACGGCCGATGGTTCATAAAGCGATGGCTCCATTAGGAGGCTTCGATTATCCTGACTGTTATCCTTGGGCATGTTGTAGACAACCAGCTAGGCTGTCACATAGTATTCTCGACGCTTCTGACATTTCTCGCGCGCTATATAGCAGAGTGCGATGGTTATGAGGATGGCAATGGTTATGCCCATGCCAATGCTGACCCACATGATTTCCTCATTGATGCCGACATACGATCGTCCTGTGGGTGAGGTGGGAACAGAGAAACGAGTTGAGAGAATGGCATTTTACTGGGAAAATTTATGTGTGAACTTACCATCGTAGTAGTTGTTGGAGAAGCCAACCTTACCAGCTACTCGTCCGGCTGGCATGATGTGGTGTTACTTAACCGACTTACTGCTGTGGTGCGTTCGAGGAAACAGGTCCTTTGGTCGTCCCAGTTGATGTGTGCTTTCGAACGAACTGCCGTTTCCCGTTTATGTATGGTTGAAGATATAGTCTCATTCGTGTGTGGTCATCATCATGATGTTGCTGCCATTTTCTGATGTTTTAATCAAGGGAATCTACAAAGGACGTAATAACTTGTTAAAAAGGAATTGAAAATAGTTCTGGATGTTGCATAACATCGCTGTCATTTTCAAACGCCAAAGGAAAAGGGCTAACTTTTGGGATAGGGACCTTGTTGTCCCACTATGGATGTCATAGTTTATGGATAAGTTTCTGTGGTGTGAAAATTTTAATTAAAATTTTACAATTAAAAGTCCTTGTCAAACTATTTTGGCTTGACCGTAACAACACATGTACATGTCCTGGTACTTCTATCCAATTGAAGCTTGAAGCAATTCAATTCGGCACTTTTACGAGCTCTTAAAGTCTAGACTGGAGCATAAAAAGGAATAAAAATCAACAAACAAACAGAAGTTTGGGAAAATGTTTGCCATCCTTGGCTTCTGGGTTAGAAAGTATAATCAATTATTTCATCCTTTTTCTTTCTCTTATTGCCTGTGGCGTACTCAGTGGAGATTATATTTTGACTGTTTATCTGTTGAAACAGCTTTGGAAAGGAATTTCAAATTGAAATCTGCACAAAAGGATTTGTTGCTTATTTATGCAAATCGACTTCGTGCCAATTTTCTGGAGCATTTGCAAGGAATGAATGTCCATTCCAGGGAATACCATTCTCTTTTGTTTTGGAATTTATGTGCAATTTGAAGCGTACTTGTTTTAAGGTTTTTTTTACTCGTATCTCTTTTGTCTCTCGTATTCCTTCGATCCTTTGATGTAAGAAGAGGATCTTCTATTTGGATAATATGGTTCACTGAGAATCGGGTTGACTTTTCTCTATTTTATAAACAGGTGAGAGACCAACTGTTTCGCGAGAAAGCTAGTAGCTTTTGCGGACAATTGCGTGTCAACTATACAAACAGAAAGAACAAGGAAGTCAGGCTACAATGGCAAATTTGAAAGATGGAGGACTAGTTTGCTGCAGAATTTTACTGACCGCATTGGAAGCAATTCATTTCTCCATATAAGAACATATTTATCTTCTAAGGACTTATTTACCTGCCAATGATTACCATTCACATGGCACCAAGACATGATACCGAAGCGATCTAGAATAGTTAGTCTAAAAGGGACATTGAAGCCCGCGAAAAAACCACTAAAGTCCACAGTATTTACGAGTGCAAACATATTCATAAAAGCTCGATTGCATGAATCTAATCCGCGAGTGAACCTAACGTATTGAAAGGGTGACGCAAAACACCCAAGATGTTATAATAGTGCTATAATGGTGCTATAATGCAAATATAAATAAATAGAGTGACGCAACAGCTCGAGGTGAACCAGGGCCAAGTTCGTGGCAATATATGCTGTGTGTGTTAATTTCTTCACAAACAAGGGGGCCTACAATTTTTTGCCGAATCCGAACGGCACTTTGAGAAGTTCTTCAAGGCAAATGATACTCTATGAGGGATTGTCAGACACTCGCGTAGGTGGGCACCGTGAAAAAGAACAAGTCTTTTTTTAAGGCGACAATGGCAGGATTCGAACCCAGACCTCCGGCGTAGTAAGCACACACACACCAACGACTACGCCACGGCACCCCACGGTGCTATAATGGCTCTACATAAAACTCTGCATTCTTTATTTTATGTTATACTTATTCCTCATTCCTTTTCGTTCTATTTTGATAAATTGTCACACGAAAATATATGCGCTCAAAAACAAAACCAAACCGTCAAAGTAAAAAAACACAATGGAAAGATTCCCTTAAATTAAAGTCTTATAAACAGTCAAATAAGTTCTACAAGAGCTCAAAGTAGCACCCTTTTTACACCCAAAACTAAACACCAAAGTCTTGAGCCGTCTTTATAAATCAAATAAGTTCTATAAGAGCTCGAAGTAGAACCCCTTTTACACACAAAATTAAACGCCAAAGTCTTAAATCGTCTTTTTGCTATTAGTAGTAATCTATTAAATTACTATTTTTAGACAGCAACTTTGAGGACTTAAAGTTTCATTAAGTGGCGTTGTAAAGGTAACTGGGGCCATTACAAATTCTTTTGTGTTATTTGGGAAATGTTGAGCTAAACCTATCTCCGTAATGATTAGAAAGATCTCGCACAGGGTGGTATTTGTTTCTCCTATAAACTGCATCCTCCATTATATGGGTGAACCGACAACAGAGGGTAAACTTAGCTGATTTAAAGCAAGACTGCTGTTAATTTCTGTCTTACATTCTGGGGTTGCAATAGTCGTCAGTTTACTTACTTATATTTATTTAAGGTGGCGCTACAGTCCGGGGTGGACCTGGGCCTCAGCCAACAAGCTTCGCCAGCCAGCTCTGTCTCTGAGGGTCCCCTTCCACTTGCGTACGCCACCTGAGTCTCGGTGCTCCTCTACCGCGCACCGTGGATCTTCGTGGATTCGAAGATTTTCCGGGCCGGGGCGTTGGTGTCCATCTGCTCTAAATGACCCACAGCCATCGTAGACGTTGTGCTTTGACTCGTTTGGCTAGGTCGGTATCGCTGTACAGCCCATACAGTTCGATGTTATACCTCCTCCTTCACTCTCCGTCTATGCAGACGGGACGGTAAATCGTCTGAAGAATTTTCCTCTCGAAGCAGCCTAAAGTGTGTTCATTCCGCCTCCGGTCCATGCTTCTGCACCGTAAAGCAGGACTGGGGTGATGAGGGTCTTATGCATGGACACTTTAGTTGCTCGAGAGAGGGCTTTGCTACTCAATTGCCTTCTTAGCTCAAAGAAACAGCGATTGGCAGGCTGGGGTCATTGTCTGAATTGATAGCGGAACCCAGGTAGACAAAGTCCCTTACTACCTCAAAATTATAGCTGTCGATGGTGATGTTTTGTCCAAGACGTCCGTGTTGGGTGTCTTTTCTTGATGACAGCATATACTTGGTTTTGCCCTCACAGACTGCTGAGCCCATATTCGCCGCTTTCATCCCAATACTCAGGAAGGCTTCACTGACATCACGCTTTGTTCTACCGATTATGTCAATGTCGTCTTTGTATGCGAGTAGTTGAACGGACTTTTGAAAGATTGTACCTCTGGTGTTGGCGCGAGAGTTTTGCACAGTTCTCTCATGTATGATGTTAAAGAAGTCGCATGACAGCGCTTCGCCTTGTCTAAATTCTTTTTTGACAGCAAAGGGGTCGGTGAGGTCTTTGCCGACCTTGACGGAACAGCGTGAATTTTCCATCGTCATCCTGCACAGACTGACGAGTTTGGCAGGGATGCCAAAACTAGAAATTGCGGTATATAGCTCGTCTCTATAGAGGCTGTCATACGCGGCCTTGAAATCGATGAAGAGGTGGTGTGTATCGATTCGGAATTCCTGGGTTTTCTCCAAGATCTGACGCAGTGTGAATATTTGATCGTTGGTGGACTTTCCTGGCCCAAAGCCACACTGATATGTGCCTATCAGTTGATAGTCGCCAGTTTGGCGTCTACTAATGTAGCGGATAGAGAAAACCTCACTAGATGGTAGGCACTTGCGTGGAAAATATCCACTGAGCAAAACCAGGAAGAAAAGAAAAATTCAGGAAACTACTCATCTTAGTCAAAAGCTCATCTTTTACGACATTGACATGCAAAGGCGCACTACACGTGCTGGCGGTTTTTATAGTTTCTCGCATAAAAGTGGTGAATTTTTGGCACGTCGCCTCGGCACATATAAATTAATCCCAGGATCACGTATATGAATCGGTGTTTTGGTGATTTGCAAAATTTAATAAATAAATGAATAAAAATATAACCCCGTGCCGCGATAAACATTTCGAAGACAAACCATATTGGGGTCGACACTAATAACATAACGAAAAGGATCAACAAAGATAATTACAAACTTAGCATGAGACAATGCTTGTTTCTCGCACAGGGTGGTATTCGTTTCTCCTATAAACTGCACCCTCCATTATATGGGTGAACCGACAACAGAGGGTAAGCTTAGCTGATTTAAAGCAAGACTGCTGTTAATTTCTGTCTTACATTCTGGGGTTGCAATAGTCGTCAGTTTACTTACTTATACTTACTTAAGGTGGCGCTACAGTCCGGGGTGGACCTGGGCCTCAGCCAACAAGCTTCGCCAGCCAGCTCTGTCTCTGAGGGTCCCCTTCCACTTGCGTACGCCACCTGAGTCTCGGTGCTCCTCTACCGCGCACCGTGGATCTTCGTTGATTCGAAGATTTTCCGGGCCGGGGCGTTGGTGTCCATCTGCTCTAAATGACCCACAGCCATCGTAGACGTTGTGCTTTGACTCGTTTGGCTAGGTCGGTATCGCTGTACAGCCCATACAGTTCGATGTTATACCTCCTCCTTCACTTTCCGTCTATGCAGACGGGACGGTAAATCGTCTGAAGAATTTTCCTCTCGAAGCAGCCTAAAGTGTGTTCATTCCGCCTCCGGTCCATGCTTCTGCACCGTAAAGCAGGACTGGGGTGATGAGGGTCTTATGCATGGACACTTTAGTTGCTCGAGAGAGGGCTTTGCTACTCAATTGCCTTCTTAGCTCAGAGAAACAGCGATTGGCAGGCTGGGGTCATTGTCTGAATTGATAGCGGAACCCAGGTAGACAAAGTCCCTTACTACCTCAAAATTATAGCTGTCGATGGTGATGTTTTGTCCAAGACGTCCGTGTTGGGTGTCTTTTCTTGATGACAGCATATACTTGGTTTTGCCTTCATAGACTGCTAAACCCATATTCGCCGCTTTCATCCCAATACTCACGAAGGCTTCACTGACATCACGCTTTGTTCTACCGATTATGTCAATGTCGTCTTTGTATGCGAGTAGTTGAACGGACTTTTGAAAGATTGTACCTCTGGTGTTGGCGCGAGAGTTTTGCACAATTCTCTCATGTATGATGTTAAAGAAGTCGCATGACAGCGCTTCGCCTTGTCTAAATTCTTTTTTGACAGCAAAGGGGTCGGTGAGGTCTTTGCCGACCTTGACGGAACAGCGTGAATTTTCCATCGTCATCCTGCACAGACTGACGAGTTTGGCAGGGATGCCAAAACTAGAAATTGCGGTATATAGCTCGTCTCTATAGATGCTGTCATACGCGGCCTTGAAATCGATGAAGAGGTGGTGTGTATCGATTCGGAATTCCTGGGTTTTCTCCAAGATCTGACGCAGTGTGAATATTTGATCGTTGGTGGACTTTCCTGGCCCAAAGCCACACTGATATGTGCCTATCAGTTGATAGTCGCCAGTTTGGCGTCTACTAATGTAGCGGATAGAGAAAACCTCACTAGATGGTAGGCACTTGCGTGGAAAATATCCACTGAGCAAAACCAGGAAGAAAAGAAAAATTCAGGAAACTACTCATCTTAGTCAAAAGCTCATCTTTTACGACAATGACATGCAAAGGCGCACTACACGTGCTGGCGGTTTTTATAGTTTCTCGCATAAAAGTGGTGAATTTTTGGCACGTCGCCTCGGCACATATAAATTAATCCCAGGATCACGTATATGAATCGGTGTTTTGGTGATTTGCAAAATTTAATAAATAAATGAATAAAAATATAGCCCCGTGCCGCGATAAATATTTCGAAGACAAACCATATTGGGGTCGACACTAATAACATAACGAAAAGGATCAACAAAGATTATTACAAACTTAGCATGAGGCAATGCTTGTTTCTTATAAGAACCCATCAACAATCTTATTAGCAACAGAAAAATAATGCTTGCTGGTAAAGTAGTATTGTAAATAGTATAGTCTTTTCATCTCGGGATTTTACAAACTGACTTTAAGAAAACACTAAAGCTTATACTAAATTAATACCAATTTATTCTAATTAAGATGATCTCAGCTCTGGGTGATCCCGTTTGTAACTTGAGAAAAGCGATGTAAAGTTCTATAATTGGATAAATGAAATGCATTTAACTTTATTTTTGAAAAAATGCATACCCTAAAGTTGCCAAGACTCTCAGCAAAGAACAGCTCTTAATTCCACTGTGCTTTGCTTGAGGATCTGTTGTGAACACCCTATAGAGACTACATGCTCTTTTGGTCTCATTTACCATGGACCATTGCCGTTTTGTCGGATCGGAATATGTGAAAAACAGTCTTTAAGTTAGCCATGCTTTCTTTTAATTTAGTTTGTAAGTACCTGAAGTAAGGCTAATTAAAGAAGCTCGTTAAAGAAATACGCCATTCATGTTCCTGCCATTTCTGGATGCCGTCTTCTTTTAACTTAAATTTGCCTCTCACAACTGCAACTCTTAAATAAGATTGAGCATTGCAGCATAAGGGACAAACAAATTTCAAAAAACTGTGTTTCTTAATTCCTCAATTTTCAAGCGGGATGTCACATTCAGAAATTTTAATCAAAAATCATTCACTTAAAAAAAAGGTGTCATCAGCATCGATTCCCAAAACTAATTTAAATTCAAAGAATGTACTTATCGGGTGTCAGCTGGGACGAGACATTAAAGAAGAGAAATCGGTTACATTTCCAATTTTATAAACTTTAAATAACTCATTAACTAATTAATAATTTTAAATCCCCGCAGACAATAATAAAGCTGCTTTCATACAACAAACAACCCTCTTTACCAAACGAAGTACTTATCAGTCATTATCATGCCAACGCAATCATCCACCACATCAGACTATTCCTGAATAAATATTATCATCAACCCCCCAATTTGGTATGTAAATCCATGCTCAAAAATTTCCAGAATTTAATTAACACTCACCCTATTTGAGGGGAAGTGTAACTGAGTTCGGGCAATGCCATGCTCCAAACAATAGGGGAGAAATGCATTAATTGAGCAAACTACTCTTAACGTCGTTATTAAATCGTCCTCGGCACCAGGCTAATTTATTTCAACTTAAAGTCCTCTAAGTGTGAGTGAATTCGAACCCAACGATGAAATTTGAAAACTAATCTTGAAAATTGCACTTAATTGCGCAGCCAGTCGAATTTCATTTCCCCCCAGGAACAATGTGCACCCGAAAACTAATGACTAGCTGAGTTGAAACTTGAGGATGACTGGGCTACCCGGAGAAGTTTATAACGAATTGCCCGTGCCACTACTTTTAAATGCTTCCATTTGTCCTCGATTTAAAAATGTCCGAGCTCCTTGTGCAGAAGCAGAATCGGGCAATTTGAAACATCGGTCAATCAAACTCGGGTAGGTATAGAGTGCCTGAGTTTATAGCCCCATTCATTCGAAAGACATTGCGACCTACAAAAGGAAGTCGTTTCCTTTTCCCGAGGGGCATCGCACAGCACAGGATGACCTATCGCAAGGGTTCTTTGTTCAGTCGTCATCAACATTGCCCTCAGGGAAAATGTCAAAGAAAGAAGCAAAACATACACCCACATACATGCACCTAAAAGATATGTCGTTTAGCTTCCAGGACTTCAGAAACAGTTTATAACAACAAAAAATAGTTTTACTCTTCCTTCATCGTCATCATCGCTGCCATCACTTTTATAACCGACATTCGTGCGATTTCATCATCTTCATATACGGTGTTGGATTAAGGATATCACACAAGACACAACACAAAAAATATTACGATCCGCATCGGTAACGGTACTATCAAGTGTTGGTGTTGTTGCTAATTCGATAAAAACACCTCGAACCAAAACTTTTCACCGCAGACACAGGGCTGCCAGCTGCTATTGCGCGAGGATGTTCATTCGAAACCACTTTGGAAAATGAAAATTTCTCGCTTTGAACGAAAAACTACTAAAGTGAAAAACAAGACAAGGACATGGGAATGGATAAGTGCCACTCTATTAATATTTGAACAAACGCTATTAATGAGAAAAATTTGAGTGGGAATTTCGGTGGCGTATACGTAACATTTTTTCCCCCCACCCACTTTATAGTCAATTGTTGTTTTTGTAAATATTTATTGACTCATATTGGATTGCGAAAGCAATAAAAGAGAGAAATCTTGAGGGTTTTCTGGGAACATTTTACCCAGCCCGAAGGGTTTCGTGGAAACAGAGCAGGAGAAATTGATAAACAATTTTGAGATGGCTGCGGCGGCATGGATTTTAATGGCTCAACTTTTGTCATATTAGAAATTGATAGCGAAAGCACAAGGATGATAAGGCAATAAAAGCGGTTCTATAAAAGTTAGTTATTGAATATTTCCTTAAATTTATCAACCTTAAGGACGCTTATGCAATCGATATTGGTTGTTGGTAGTTTAATAAACTTTAATTTGAAATTTAGTAAATAGGACGGCAAAATGTTGTTTCTGCATCATCTTTGTTGGTCATGGGCTGTAAGAAATAGGAATATAAGAAAACAGAAATTAGATAAGGGCCAAATACTAATTTTGTGGGGTGCCGTGGCGTAGTGGTTAGTGTGTGTGCTTACTACGCCGGAGGTCTTGGTTCGAATCCTGCCATCGTCACCTGAAAAAAAAGACTTGCTCTTTTTCACGGCCTCCACCTCCGCGAGGGTCTGACAAGCCCTCCGAGAGTATCATTTGTCTTGAAAAACTTCTCAAAGTGCCGTTCGGATTCGGCAAAAAATTGTAGGTCCACTTGTATGTAAAGAAACTAACACACCAGCATACATTGTTGAGAAGTTGGCCCTGGTTCACCTCGAGCTGTTGCGCCACTCTATTTATTTATTTTTAAGTACTTATTTTGGCGATTTGACTTTCCGCGCAAGATACTGGCCCTGTCAAACCGAGAGTGTAAGAAGGGATTATAAACAAGTTTTAAAACTTTACTTAAGCAATCCATGGCCCTGATTTAAAGCTACTGAATTCGGTTTTTCCTTAAAGGTCGCACGAAAACAAAAGATCTTGGTGTTTCAGCCAGAATGTTTATCCTGCTCTAGAAATCAAGAATCAAACTTGTAACCCTTTGCTACAAGGTCCTCTCTGGGGTACGCCTTTTCTTACTGAGTGGTTACCCGCAAACTGGAACACAATGCTGGATAGCTGGATACCCAAGCCTTGGGCCTATAAGCTATGTTCGAGCCTAGGGACTTCGATTCAAAGATCTTTCGGTGGCCTAACTAATTTAGACAGTCCCTAAATAGGCCGAAATACAACAACACCTTATGTTTAGTAGAGTGCTTGAAGTAAGCGTTTATATCTTCTTCCCCATTCAACCCCCTCGCACAAAAGGTCACAAGTTCGCCGTAGACTTATTTCTCTCCAAAGAAGTAAGAATACTTTTCCTGTTTACTATCCAGCACTCGGCGACATAAAGGAGACTGGTAAAAAATGGTTTCGGAAAGCAAAAACCGTGTTTATACCCTATTCACAGGAATGGAGTATATTAAGTTTGATACAGGCGAAAATGTAACATAGAGAAATAATGACGATAGACCCCCAAGACCTTAAGGGCATATGATCGAGACCGAATTCTGAATCGAATGAGCCATGTCCGTCCGTCCATCTGTATGTCACATGTTTTAAGGCCTTAAATTTTGAGCTAGGGTGCTGAAACTTCGGACGTAAGGTTCACGTCATGCGAAGCAGTACAAGTGTAAAAATTTTTGATATCCGCCCAAAGACACGCCCACAATCGGTCTAAATGTGCAACAACCTCCAGAGTTTTCAAAACTGTAAGACCTTCTAAAGCGCTGAAATTTGACATTATGCATCTCCTAATGAATGTAAGACACAAAAAAGACAAATTTTATTGGTAAACCGCCTCTAGTGGGCGTGCCATCTATTTTAATGGTAAATTTTCAAATGCATTTTACTCAATATTTTTGCTCGAAATTGAAAAAATTTGCTTAATATTTTATATAGAAAACGTTTAGTTACACATTTTGTCTATACAAGTCTTTGGGCCACGCAAACATTTGGAGGCAGAATTGAAGATAAACGTAAAATTTCCCAGAAACACTTAATTTCGACTGGCCTTAAGGCTAATTTAGGAAAGCATCAAACAAAAAAGTAGCAGGTTAGGTAAACAAGACTTCAGTCCAGATTTCGTTCATATAAAGTTTTTAGCCACGCCCCCTTTTAGGGGTCGATTTTTCAAAAATATTGAATTTGAACCAAAAAATTGCATTTTTACGTACATTTAAGTGCAACTTGGAAATATCTGTGGAAATATCTTATAATCAATAGTTTGTAATTAAGGGCGGTTGGACCACGCCCCTTTTTGAAGTTTGCATTACTTACTTAATGTCAAAAAATAACTATGCCATCAGCATTTTATAATGTGGGATAGGATCGGGTATTCAACGGTCCGTTTTACGGACTGTATCTTCTGCGTACACACTGTAGCACTTACTCACTGGTTTTTGCCTTGTTTTTGGCCAAACTGAAATATGAAGAACTGGCTTTCGGTAAGGTGTAGTTTTCGGTAAGGTGTAGTTTACTTGTTTAATTCGAGACCAACCAATTTCACCAGCTTTGCAATCACCGTAAAAGCCTCTGTTTCGACACGATTGGAGCAAATGATATCGTTCGCGTACGACAGTTTTTTTGTGGGTCCGTTGAAGATCTTCCAAACATATACCTGCGTTGCGCACTTTCACTTTCAAATTCAAGTTAGAAAAAGGTATGCAATACTTGACGATATCCACGAAATCTGAAGACAAGATGTGGCCTGAATATGATAAGTCCCGAACTAATGCGCTCATCAAAACAGCAGGAAGACTCTGTCGTTACTAGTAGGTATACTTACTGGTCACAATATTTTGAGAGATCATGCTATGAAACTTAATATCTACGATGACTGCAGAGGATGTGGCGATACGGATTGCTGCGAGGCCGAGCACATACCTCACTTTCTGTTCCATTGTCCCAGTCCAAGTCAGCTGAAGAAAAGAACTTTAGGAAGTTACTTCTTTCATGACATTTCAGATTTTTCAAACACACCACTAACGTCTCTTTCCAGGTATGTTAAATCAACAAGTTGGCTCAAGAAACTTAACACGGTAGAAGAAGAAAGCGAAAAAATCCAAACAACAAAGATCATCCCCCATCGGGTTTCACAATGGATCTCAATAGACCTAAGTGCGCAAAGATTGAGCCGACTAATGTCGGCCATTGAGTGACGCACAATGTTAAGCCAAATCTGATTTCATTGGAGGTTTGAGTGTATAGCAAAGCATGCCCCAGGATGCAATATTGGGCGCATACTACCGAAACACGAGTTCTCCAGAGCCTTTATTGGCTTTACTCATCAGGGAAAAGGGTATGACGGCTTTTCCTGGACTGAGCTCTTTTTTTTTAGTCATACTAGTTGGACCCAAATATGATATTTTAAAAATGGTAAACCTGAGTTATAAAGTGGAAAAAAAATTTGCGCATCTTATTCTTCTGAATATTTTATTGTGCGCGTAGACCATTAGCATAAAGACTATAAAGTCTGTTGTTGTTTTATGTGCATAATCTATGCAGAGAGATCATGTAGGCTTTTTGGACACCCAAGATGGAAGTGGGCTGTGGTACAGATGGTAGCACCTATGACTGTCAATTGGGCCTACGAAAAGGCAAAAACTAGTGAGGTGGTCAGATTTGGACAAAGAATCAAACGTGTCCACTGTAGCTCAAATAGTAGAGCATTACTCGCGACAAGTAAGGGTTGCAGGATCGTACCCTGCCGGTGAGCCACACACGCTTTTTTCTTTCGTCATTTCCGTCTGCTAACATTTCAACTCCACTCTACGACTATAAAGTCTTGTTTAATATCTACATAATTCCCGCCGAAGTTGCAACAGTTTCTGCTCCCATAAATTTCGAATTATCTTCAATAAAACTTTATTTGAATCAAAGAAAAAAGTATGTATAAAGCAGCATGTGAAAATAATTCGGAATAAATATTTAAGAGTGCATACAGCGGAAAACCAGAAATGCAATGCACTTCAAAACCACATGCTCATGAAAGGGCGATAACAATTTTCCTGTCATGCTTCTGTCTAATTAAAGAGAATAACCGGCGAACATCATGCGATATCCTTTTCACGACCTCCTCAAAAACACGCGCCCCACTGCATCTATACTATCCTCCGTGATCACGAAACTTTACTCTCCACCAAGCTATTCATAACAAGGAATTACATTGCAAGGACTTATGACTCAGGTCGTACACTTTCACTCAGCTGGCAAATTGTTTTGCTAACCTCGTTTCCTGTGCATGATTGCATTTAAAGTATCCACCCGAGACCCGCCTTCTACTTATTTAACAACCGTTTCCGGGTCCGGAGAGCGGCCGGAGAAAAGTATGTATTTCCCTTTAGCTGGATTTCCTCGAAAACATGAATAAATTAAACTGGACAGCGAACGAGTCCACTTGATCCTTGTTATAAACGAGTCTGTGGGCGATTTTGACGCCACAAAAAGACGAACTCAATGAAAAAGTAAAGGCGACTGGTTCGTTTGTTGGATGCAAGCGCTTTATAGACACAAAATTGAGATTTATCCTGTGAGTATGTCCAGCTGGTGCGAAATTACACATTTCGAGACTCGCAATGTAACAAAGTATCCGACGGTTTATTTATTTATAATTATTCCCTTCTCCATGGATGTTCGGGTTTGTTCTGATGGATTTAAATGATGATTATCTCGCCCTTGTGAAAGCCGATCCGATTGAATTAAAAAAAGAGTTGGGCATCATGTGGCAATTAGTTTCGCTTTACTTAAAAAAAAATATAATAAAAATGATTGGGTCTACTCACGGGCTTTATTTATTTCGTTTCGTTTTTACTGTCAAAGGAAACAGGCTCAGCGTTCCAGGGAATTTAATTTGTGAATTAATCCGTAATTAAAAATTATTTTTAATGTTTTCAATGGAAATAAAACTGACTGACTAAAAGTACATTCGGCTTAATAAAATTTTTGTATTTTCAACAAATAAAAGTGTCAGATAAAAAACTAAAACTAAAGAAATAAGCTTTTAGTCCGTTGCGTTATAAATGTGAAATATTAAAAAAAAAAGATTGATTAAAAATTTAATGTCATAGAGTCGTTTCTTTTATTTCTTGTTTTCTTCAGTGGGTGTAAATAGAAAATTTCTAGTCATTTCACCCTTTTTAGAGTCAGGCCCTAAAAGGGCGGAAACATGTATAATATATGCAAAAAAGTTAGAAAATGCTAATATCTACATCTTTTGTTATATAATTTTTGTCAAATTTTATACATATTCATTAAAAAACAGTAATGTAATTTTAAGTTAAAATTCCTTAAAAAGTGGGAGTGGTCAACGTCAAACTTTTCCTGTTGCCTCCAAGACAATTACAAAGCAGTGTCATACACTAAAAATCAGTTTGCTAGCACCATTTCAACATAGTTTAAGTTTGAAAAAAGTATTTATTTAAATAAGAGATGGTCGCACATTACCGTTCTATCAAGCTGTTGTCTCACACAATGAAGATCGTCGAGCGGGTAGGGTACTAGATGGTAGAATGCGGAAAATAGTGAGACTATCTGAGGACTAGTGTAGGTTTGTCGCGGGCAAATCAACCACAAAGTATAAGGATCATTATGAAAAAACATCGTGAAGCCCTTAAAAATCTGCATATGGTGCTGGTTGATTTTGAAAAAGCTTTCGATAGACTTCCACGAGATCTGATATGGGTGGCGCTAAGAAAACGAGGGGTCCCAGAAGCCTACGTGCAAATGATCATAGACATGTATGATGGAGCAAAGACAAGAGTAAGATGTCCTTCCGGAGTCACTGATGAGTTCTCAATTGAAGTCAGTGTACACCAAAGAAGCGTCTAAGTCCTTTGCTTTTCATTGTAGTCCTTGATTATCTGCTTGAAGGAAAACTAACGGACCCGAAAGTACGTCAGTTATTCTTCGCTGACGATGGGGCCATCATAAGTGAAGATCATACATCCCTGCAGCGAGCACTTTATATATGGGTGGATGTTTTAGAGTGGAATGGGTATCGTATAAGCCAAAAGAAAACAGAGTACCTGTGCTGCCCATTCTCTGACCCACCCGAGCCGATTTCAGACGTTAAATTGCATGGAAATGTGCTTCCCAAGTGTGAAAAGTTCAAGGTCCTGGGATCTATGATCAATAGCAAAGCAAACTGTGATGACGACATCAATCACCGCGTAAGCGTGGGGTGGATAAAGTGGCGAGAAAACTCCGCCATCTTTTGTTACCGCAAAATACACCCTAAGCTGAAAGGAAAGCTCTACACAATGTTGGACAGCGTATAAGAAATATGAGAGCAAATTAATGGCAGCTGAGATGAAGATGCTTCGCATGACAGCAGGAGTAACAAAGCGAGATAGAATAAGAAGTACGACGATCCGAGGAAACCTCCATGTAAAAGAACCTGTCCCCAGAAAAATGCTGCCCGACCGGCTCAGTTGGTATTGCCACATTCAAAGGAGAGATCCTACGAAACCCGTCAAAAAGGCAATGTCACTCAACAT
Organism: Neoascia interrupta; assembly: GCA_947623515.1. Classification (NCBI taxonomy): domain Eukaryota; kingdom Metazoa; phylum Arthropoda; class Insecta; order Diptera; family Syrphidae; genus Neoascia; species Neoascia interrupta. The sequence goes on from OX392463.1 coordinate 4,269,399, forward strand.
TCCAGCGCAATCGCGAAGGAGAGGACGGCCTTAACATTAATGGATCACACAAATGCAACGACAACAGCATTTATTTGGCCTCAGTGAGGAAAAGATCCAAAACCGGGTGCTTACTTACTTACTTAAGGTGGCGCTACAGTCCGGGGTGGACCTGAGCCTCAGCCAACAAGCTTCGCCAGCCAGCTCTGTCTCTAGCTAGCCGTCTCCAGTTTCGCACGCGAAGTTGGCTGAGGTCCCCTTCCACTTGCGTGCGCCACCTGCGTCTTGGTGCTCCTCCACCGCGCCGTCCCTGCGGTGTGGATTCGAAGATTTTCGAGGCCGGGGCCGGGGCGTTGGGGTCCATCCGCTCTAGATGACCCAGCCATCGTAGAAGTTGTGTTTTGACTCTTATGGCTAGGTCGGTATCGCTGTACAGTTCGATGTTATATCTCCTCCTCCACTCTCCGTTTATGCACGTTTATGCACGGGACCGTAAATCGTCCGAAGAATTTTCCTCTCGAAGCAGCCTAAAGTATTTTCATCCGCCTTTGACAGGGTCCATGCTTCTGCGAGGTAAAGCAGGACTGGGATGATGAGGGTCTTATACATGGACACTTTAGTTGCTCAATGTCGTCTGTGTATGCGAGTAGTTGAACGGACTTTTGAAAGATTGTACCTCTGGTGTTGGTGCGAGAGTTCTGAACAATTCTCTCAAGTATGTTGGTAAAGAAGTCGCATGACAGCGCGTCGCCTTGTCTAAATCCTTTTTTGACATTAAAGGGGTCGGTGAGGTCTTTGCCGACCTTGACGGAACAGCGTGAATTTTCCAAAACCGGGTGGCCTGCCGGTATATTCTGAGGTCAAATCGGCGTAACCCACGAGCGGACCATTAGGAATGCAGTAGGGTGGGAGGGTTATGATTCATCACTTCAGATCATAATCTCGCGCCTCAATGGAAAAGAAGAAGAAGAGGTGGTCGCACATAATAGGTACACGCCTCTAGTGGGCGTGTCTGTGGGCGTATTCAACAAATTTTCAAACTTGATCTGGTTCAATGAACTTCCGGTCTACTTACTTTCACTCTCTAGCTTAAAATTTAAGGCCTTAAAGCTGTTTACATATGGACGCACGGACGGACATGGCTTAATCGATTCTCCTGTCGGTCCCATTCATATCTCTAAAAGGTCTTAGGGGTCTACGGTGATTATTTCACTGCGTTACAAACTATACATCAAACTTATTATACCCTGGGTCGGGTATAAAAATGCAAAAAAAAAAACATTATCACTCCTCTTTCATACTAACAATTCGAAACAAATTTCCTTCATAGACCATTTTTTGAAATTTAAGGGAAAATTATAGTGAGTCTAAAATTTTTAAAGAGTCTATGTTACTTTGATCAGATTTTTAGTAATATACCACCACCGGGCACTAATCCGCGCTATTAACAATAATCTTCAACCAGTCTCTTACAATTCACAAAATTTACCTCACATGTACTCTTGGCACGCAACTAAAAATAAATCTTGTCAAAAATCTCATTCACCCTTTTCACAAACCTCTTAAATGCTACTTTTATCCCATTTTCAACACATGTATAATAGTTTGCGATTCGAAAAATGAAACTGAAACTATCCACGCATCAACAATAGGTTTTCAAGTGGTGGAGATTCGGGATTTATTTTAAATCCCAGCTTTATGGCCGGTGTAGACAAAGTAAATGTTAAGTTAATCGTGGAAGATAATTAAAACCAGTGAGTTAGTGCAACAGTGCGTATGTAATAGCTTCGGTCCGTCTGTAGTGGACCGCAGTATACCCTATTCCTATTCTCCTTTCCATTGGTATATTTTCTTGTTTTCATTTTATTGTATCATTTTAAATAGAAAAAAAATATTGCTTATAAGCTTTTGTTAATTTTTTAGTTAAAGGGGCGTGGCATGTCCTTTAACCAAAAATCAATATAAGCATAGAAATATCCATATTGCAGCTAATGTGCGCTAAAATGTAATTTCAAAACTTGGCCAAAAACTTTGTATGAACGAGATCTAAAATAGTTACTGGGGTACTTTATGTGCTAAATTTTTTCTTATTCTTTCCTTAGTACAGCTACAAAGCAGTCGAAATCCATGTTTTTCTGGAAAATTATAGGCTTTCCTTGAATTCTGCCTCTAAATGTGGGCGTGGCCCATAACCGTGTATCAACTAAATGTAGAACCAAGTATTTTCTGCATAATTTATTAAGCAAAAATTTTCCAATTTGGAACAAAAATATTGAATAAATTATTGCATTTGAAGGTTGCATTGGAAGGTTTACTCTTTAAATCGATGCCACGCCCACTAGGGACGGTCTGGCAAGTTTCGTTTTTACTTTTTATATCTTATAATCTTTAGGAGATGCTAAATGTCAAATTTCAGCTTTTCACGATATCTTAAAATTTTGAAAGCACTGGAGGTAGTTGCACATTAAGACCGATTTTGGGCGTGTCTGTGGGCAGATTTCAAAAATTTGAGTATTTGTATTGCTTCAGATGACAAAGAGCAGAACGACGAAATTTCAGCTTCCTAACTCAAAATTTAAGGCCTAAAAATTGGTGACATACGGACGGACGAACGGAAATGGCATGGTTTACAGAAGATAAATATTTTATTACAAACTCTTTTGGATCAAAATAGGAGCATTAAGAGATCAACCTTATAATAAAGTGTGAAAAAAGGAAGAATTCAAATGTCTTGGTCTGAACAGATAATTGAGTGAAGAAAAAACTCCTCAATTGCCCTAAATTCCTTCTAAATACAACGTAATAAAACAAAATCACTTGCTTAGATCCCTGAGCAAGAACTTCCTCACGAAATCCCGTGTATCGTTCTTTTTATAGCAACAACTCCAATACCCTTCAAATGGATGCATTCCCCAAAAACCACTAAACCACTCGAATTAGTGTTTTGTCATTCCGAAGTCGATTGCAGATTGAGAGCATTTTGCAGGACAAAACTAAGCGAGAACGACAGGAAAACCAAGTTTTAACGAGAAAACCCATCACAAAGCACTTGACACCGCATGTCGCCCAACAACCGACACATCGCCAAAGTCATTGCCTGCAGCAGAGCAATACAAAAGAAGGAAACCGGAAACAACACAAACACACAGAAAGACACACACACAGAGCAATATAATCAAAAGTGACTTCAAAAGCAACCAACAGCTCGTAAAAAGGACATGAATCACAACGGCCGGAGATGGGGTACATATCCGGAGGGAAATTTCTCAAAAGCAAGTGCCACCCGCAATGAGAGCGAAGACTTTTGACAACAAGGAACAACCAAGTTTTTTTTAGATGTTCACACAAATCCTTACCACACCGTCAGGCATGTAACATTAATGGCTGCTATAATTCCAAACACGTCGAAATGATAAAATTTTGAATTTTATTAGGGTTTTTGAGGAATTTCTTTTCTACCGCAATTTTCTAAGACTTTTTTATCCTGAAATGGAAGTCGCATATGTTTGCGAGATGAATGCGGAGATGACTTAATGAGTCCTTTTCCTCATATAATCCAGATGCGGACACAATGCACATCGAAACATTCGAAACTTCTGTGGCGACGACTCCGAAGTGTTTTAATTAAAAATATTTTCAAATGTCGCTTGTTCAAGTTTTGGAAAAGGCCAACTCCGTATTGGATGGGTCAAAGTTTTAATTTGTGGTAACTGAGAGTAGATTGCATCTCTAATCCTTTTGCTTTGCCTTGCTCAAGGGGCATACTGTTGGGAACTTTGTTTGTGTTTGGTAAGCCGGCTTATGGGGAGAGACTTTCAACACATAAATTAATTAGTCCTTGGTGCACTCTCTGCAGGATTTACTTAGTACTTAGATGTTGATAGCCTCGGTTGATTTAACTTTAATGAACAGATCGGGGGATACTTTTTTAAGAAACCATAATATTTGCGGAGAGGTGGTGGGCTACGAAACTGACATCGTACATCAAAATAAATGATCCTTTATAATTGGGCTACATACGGGATCTACATTTAAGAAAAAATTTTAAGAATCGTTTCTCATCTCAAAAAAATATCAAACTCTCATGAAGTTACCAATCGCTCTACGATACTTCGCAGAAAGAATAAAACGCTTCAATTTATGGATTGAATTTCTGAGCATCATCCCAACCCTTAAAATAATATCGACTCGCGGCTTCACCTCCAAAAAGTAAAACCCGCACGTTTTCGCAATATCAACCCACTAAGCTTGTTTGTGAATTAATCTTATTCCCTTTACCAAAACACAATATTGGAACAAATTGTCTTCCTCAAATGAATTTCCGATACGCAAAACCCATTGGGGCGGTGGAAATCATTATTTCTAATGACGTCCTTGCGGCTCTTCGCAGCGAACATTCTTCCATATCCCTTTGGCAACTGAAGAGTCATCAACAGCCCTCAGTCGAAGGATTTCGCAGTATATCCTACTCCTCATTTCGGGGATGAATGATGAAAGAATGAAAACATCTACAGGCGTGAGGATGTTTTCCCACTCATCGTGAGAAAACTAAGCAAAAACCAGAAACAAGCGCGCCTCGCAATTCCTGTACCTTTTTCCAAGAGGCAATCAAATTTCCATATTTGATTTTTATCCGCAGTACTCGTGGTCGTCCTTTATATTCCAGCTGTGCGTTCCCGGAAAAGGATAACATCTGCGCGATTTCCGTGAAAATTTTTCGAGTTCATACAAAGACGACAGACACACTCCGAAGGACTTGAGGCGACACTTCAGCTAAGCATCGACTAAGGCATGTGTGATCAGCGAAATTGCGAGTATGTCCCGGAATATGTTCAGGATGTTCACATAATCATTTCCGTTCATTGATTCCTCCCTATACGACTTTGTTCTACGCCAGATGTCGCATCATCAAAGGACTCATAGATGTAAGTGCGTTGTTGATACGAGGCGAAAAAATAAACTCATGATGATCAACATCACCTTTGACGGTGGCTCCTACTTGTAAATCGATAGACTCATGACATTGAAGTCTATTAAATTATTGGTTAAGCTAGTGAGGATGAGTTTTCAAGGTCATGGTGAACTGCCGGAGCCTCCATGTCTGTCTGATGTTCGATGAAAAACATCCGTAAACTTAACGCTCATTTGTTAAATTGGATTAGAGCGGTTGTAAGGTCGAAAGTTTCCAACACCCGTGTGCCATAAAGATTCACTTGCACCCACTTTACACTGTTGACAAGAGTTCGGCGTTCAAGGACACATGGCCCCCTAATAATAGTTCAAAATGTGTTAGGCTCTCTCTCTCTCTTTTGGGGCGCAAAACATTTTCGAATAACACAAACAATTCAATGTCTGTCTAGGGAGTTGGGCAAAAAGTTTTTCTTCTATTTTGGGTCACATTACACCACGGGTAAGGAAGAAGCTTTACAAAAAGTCACCCAACCTCGCTAGAAGGGGGAGATAGAAAAAAATTAAAAACTTTTCGACGGAAACTCGCTCCAGAAATGCGATTTTCTAAAAATAATAGCAATTTGCCAGGGCAAAGACTGACGAAAGAAGTCAAGTTTTTTGCTCGTTTCCTCCCGGCTGGATGAGGACGAGAGAGGGTGGCTCTGCGAGGATATAGACACCCGATATGCTGACCCAGACGCAACACCCTTCTTCTCCCCACGAGAATACTAAATTGTCATTCACTTTGGGGGAAAGGACGACTTTTAAAAGTCAAATCATCTTTTGTCTACACGACTTGCGCTATGTGCAGCAGTTTTAAATTTCTTCCGGCTTTGATTTTACAAGTTTTAACAAAAGGAAAGAGGAAAATATTCTATCCGAGCGGATTGATGCATTTCAGCCTGAAGTTTTTCGCACAGAGGGAGTCGTAAATTTTGTATCTGATGAGGTGGTAGTGAAAAGGAAGCTTGTATTCTGGTAATTCGTTGAATATTTGAAAAGTTTAACGATGCGTGAGCTCGCAAATACACGGCTTCAAGGGGTTGAGTAAGTAAGTTTGCAGTTCCCTCTTTGATTTTTAAATATTTACTCGAAGATGTGGGAAGCACCGTCACGAGGTGCGAGTGCTTAAGTCAGCTTACATCGATGCTTCAACGGAAGGACGAAAAGTATGATGAATCAAATATACCCATCCTTACCTTATCCGAAAGTGTGCCGATGCCATGTTGGTTCTATGTTAAGGTATTCCTTATTAGATGAAGGAAGACTGAAGTAAACCAGATGAATGCTTCTTAACCTAGATCGGAAGGTTCAGAGGAACAAGTTCTACAACAATTATCTGAAGAATGAAGGAAGGCAAACAACGATACGAAAAAGGTTCAAAAACATGATTTGCCAACGCCCTGACATCAGGACGAAATAGATGGTTGCTGGTAGCTACGATAACCAAAACAACCAAACCAGTTACCAAAAGTAACTTCATATAGCAGTCACGGATTACCTCCAGTTCCAGTTAGGGGACCAGCTCTTACTTTCGGCCATTGTAAAGCTGATAACCCTAAATGTTTCCTCTTTGGCTTGCTTTGATGACGGTGATACGGTAAGGATTATCGGATCTTCAAATGCGATTACCGAAATATTGTCCGGGAATAACTTGAAGCTCAAGCTTATCCTAGCTGAGGCCACGCCAAGAAGAGAATGGCTCGGGTCTTGGCTACGATGAACCCGGGAGAAGTCTCTTTCAATGTTGTAAATTCATAACCCAAAACGGTTCCAACGTAGGGGGAAGGACTGTCATTGAAACAACTTTGCAACGTAGTTATATTAACTATAAAGCGGTGTAAAAAAAAAACAAGCGGGAAAGTGCAACAGTGGGTATGCAAAAGCTTCAATCCATCTACGACGGATTGCACAATACCCGGCCATACCATAAAGAAAACTGCCACGCCTCCAAAAAATGGGCGGGATATAAAAATATAACTTTTGAATGCTGCATAATAGTTGGTTGCATACATTTCGGTCTAAGACTCCGCCTTTTTAACTAAAAAAATCACTTTTAATAACGCCACGCCCACAAAAGTGGGCGGAGGCACACACAATACATACATAAAAGTTAGAAAACGCTAATATCTACAGCTTTTGACATATAATTTTTTGAAAAAATTTCATATATATTTATTGAAAAACAGTTATTTTAAGCTAAAATCCCTTAAAAAGTGGGCGTGACCAATGAAAAAGCTAAAATTTTTTGGCCACCTTAAAGATAATTATAAGGCAATGTTACGTACCAAAAATGAATGCGCTAGCGCTATTGTAACATAGCTAAAATTTGCAAAATGTATTTTTTTAAATTAGAGATGGTCGCACATACAGGCCTGTAGTGGGCGTGTCTGTGAGCGGATTCAGCTTATTTTCAAACTTGATCTGAAGGACTGGACTTCCAACCAATCCACAAATTTTATTTCAGCTCTCTGCCTTCAAATTTAAGGCCTAAAAGTTGTTTACATTCGGACGGACGGATGGACGGACGGACGGACGGACATGGCTTAATCGATTCTCCTGTCGGTCCCATTCATATCTCTAAAAGGTCTCAGGGGTCTACGGTGATTATTTCACTGCGTTACAAACTATACATCAAACTTAATGTACCCTGGGTCGGGTAAAACAATTATGAGCGTGTCAAATCTGCCTTTACACACGCCCACAATCGGAAACTTGATATTTGGCATCTGCTGGAGACAGTTTCATATACAAAGGAAAAACAAAGTTGCTAGACTTCCTTTTGTGGGCGTGGTAAAGTTTTAAAGGGGAATTTTTCAAAGTCGATAATAGGAGAGGTTCTGGTGCACTTTGATTTAGAATTTCTGTGGACTGTAATGAGGAGGAAAGACCCCGCGTTGAAGTCTTTTTCGATGAAAAAAAGGGAAACACGAATGATCCAAGGAGTCTAGTGCCCCCCCCATGTTTGGACCCCTTAAAGTTTTATCACTCTCTTCTGGATCGTATCGAGAACTTGCAGTGAGGTCTTCTATGCACCTGCCCAAACGTGCATATAATTAGATGTGGAGGATAAAAGGTCATCATTGAAGATTAAGAAAAATATTGTAGACAGAACAGACCCCTGGGGCACACCAACATTTATGGAATGGATGCCAGTTTTGAAGCCTTCCAAATCCACTCGGATGCACCGCTCATAGTGTGACATCTCAATACAAACGGTTTGCAGTACCTTCTGCATTTGATATTAAACTCAATTTAGGTCGATTCTTCCCACAATGATTTATTTTGCGTTTAACCTGCTATGCAAAGGCATTCATTGCTGCATTATTGAAGAGAAAATAAAGGTTTATCCACAGCCCAACCCCCTTGTCCTTGGTCAACACTAGGATCTGGCCATACCCAGTGGTCAACCGAATTTGCATATCCTTTTTCCAGTTGACCGGACTTTAACATTGAAATAATTGCATTATTCATCCAAATGGAGATTGTCTGCTCGTACATAAACTGGAGGTGCTTGCAGCCAGGCCAGGGTGTTCAGCAATATTCTCTTTATCAGCAAATCAGTGGTGGTTGCATCATCTCTGATGTCTTAGCAACCCCTAACGACATTTTTTATCAACCTCATCCTGGGAGCCGCATTAAAGTGGTGAAGCAAGGCAGCGCTGTCTGAGCGTATAATCTTGTGTTTTCCATACATATTATTTTAGATTTCTTTAAGGAGATGAACATATAAACGACATGAGTCCTCCTTTTTCCAGTAGCTTGCAATGCACTCTTGAGAGGAGCCCCTAACGACCGAGAGTTGTTTACGAAAAAGACAGGAAACGAGAACATTTTGTGATTTATACATCAGGGAGACTACTTGCCCCTACTTCAACTGTGGAGGAGGCATCCTTCAATTTCCAAAGGATGTATGGAAAAAATTCTTTTATGTTTTTGTGAAAGTATTCAGCGAATTTCTGTTTTCAAAACTAGCATTGAAATCTTCTGGATTTTTGTCTGGTTGTTTGACTTTATAGAGTCATCGTGAAATATGCCATTTCTGATAACATAACTCAGTCTGCTCCCTCTACCGGGTTTAGTGTTACGCCACTTTTGTGCTCACAAAAAAAAAATTTTTTGTTTTCACAGACCTGATGGCCTGGTAAAAAAAATCACCAATTTCCAGCCCTCCAAAGGTGAACGGCTCCCATCCTGAAAGAAAAGGCCCGCCACCAACTTGACATCTCAAAGCACTCGCGATGCTGTTGACGTTAATTAGCCTCACCTTTCGACGGAATTCGTTACAGCTCACACAATAACCGAAGGCTGCTCTGTTGTTTTCGTTTCTGAAATGCATAAACAAACCACACCCCAAAGGACACCCTTCAGATGGAACGAATAAGCAGAAATAGCAAACTTTTACGCCCCCCAGCGCCGTCGGGCCAAAGTTTTCTGTTGGCGACAGCTCGAACGTTCAAGTCCTTGTATTGTTTAAGTTGACAAAGGATTAGCGCTCGAGTATGTGTATGTATAGTATAAATGGTGAAACAGAGCGTAAGCTAAACGTTGTGTTTACCTATTCTTCGACAAAAACGTGAGGGATAGGATGAAGGACTCTAGTCACATTGCTATTGCCATCATCACGTTGCACTTGAAGGAGAGACTTATTCTTTTCGATCCACTTTAATAATGGCGCACGTAAAACGATAACTTTTACCCGCTGAATTATCCTCTCTACGACACTTTTTATCAGATTTTGTATGGTGTCAGCGCATAAGTGAGTGGAGAGTTTTTTTTTTCTCGTCCTGCATGGTTTTTGTGGCGGGGTGTCGTAAGGGTATGTAAACGTTCCTTATCCATTTAGAGCCACTAAAAAAGTTTTGATTCGAAAAATTGGTAAACAATTTTGTTTTAGTCTGTAAAGAATTTTATGGCTGCCATTTTCATTTGGAAGAAGTTTAAGGAGCCACAGAGTGTGGGGTTTTGGAGAGCATCCAAGGTATTTAAATGAAAATTTAGTGAACATGGAAATTCGTATTAAAAATTAATTTAAATTTGAAAATTCTCTTGGCATATGCTACTGAATAATGTTCGTCTAACATTGTTGTTGGCTTGCAAATGCAGGTTATGTTATTTTGAACGGATGCACTCTACCTACACCTTTTCACGGGGTAAACTAATTGAATTCGTGGTTTGATGCTTAGTGTACTTCAATTTGGGTTGCACACCATCGCTTGTTTTGAGAATGTTGACCTTCCAAAAACTAACTTGTTCAGTTTTAGAGAGCTTCTCTTCCAGCGCGGTTATTTGAGTGCTTTTGCAGTGTTTCCTGAAGGGTATTGTCTGTTTATCTCAGCTTTTGGGACTTGGGATTTTAACGAATCAGAAGAGTAATAAAGTAGCCTCTTGGCTTTTCATAAAAATAATGAAAGGACTTATATGCAAACCAAGTAAACAAGCTACGCCTTTCATGACTCAGCTCACTTTTTAAAGTGCTTCCGTTCTAATGGCTTACCTGACATTTTTTTCTGTCATGACTCCAGTAGGCACTTCAGTTCAGCAGTGACCGTAATAAACGCCCCAAACTGCATCACAACCCAAATTTAGAGAGCTTGGTCCTTTTTATCCATCTATTTTCGAAGGATAAGAAATATCCTCAAATCCGAGAAATCCGAACTCAAATCCGAGGAGCGAGTTTTCGAGTCCTCCAAAATGTATTGGAGAAGCGCGTCATCAGAATGCCGTCGAGAACTGCAGTCGTGTTTGGAGAGTTCCAGAAAAAAATGGTCAACTTGTAGGGATGGCAATGAAGGTCACCATAAAGTAAATTTCCTTCGCTTGCCAATGCGGAAGTCGTGTCGCAAGCGCTTAGAATTGTTAGGGTTTTACAAATCATCTCATGCTGCTTCAATGTTTCAGGTGATCAAGTGTCGTAAGCTTAGTTTGTCTGAGCGACTTTCATTTTCGGTCAAATGGACTTAGACTGAGATTTCACTGTGAACATCTCGAGTATCACATTGCCTTGAGAATTTAAAATCAAATTTGAAAATTGTGTCACTTTTTCTTTAACTTTGGATGTTAATATCTCCGAAACCGATTGTCAGATCTAAAATACGTTTAAACTCTTGAGGCCAGCGTACAATTCTTTGTACATTTCCTTCTTTCACGGATTTTTCGAAGCCCGTTTAAAAATAAATATGGGCTTAAATATGACAATGAGTGAACTAATGACAAGCAAAACAAAACTCTAAGCCAACACATGTTAACGAAAACCTTACGAAACCCAGCATAAGGCTATTATGGTCGCGGCATACGAATCGCGTGTAATGGGACCATTCGGAAAGCCGACTTAAGCCCATCAAAGTCTATAATGGTTGGGCCTAAGTGCTACAATGTGTATCTACGCAGAAGTTACAGTCCGCTAAACGGACCCTTGAAGACCCCATCCTATCCCACTTTGTAAAGTGCTGATGTTATTGTTATTTTTTGACGTTTTACAAGAAGTGCAAACTTTAAAAGGGGCGTGGTCCAACCGCCCCTAATTACAAACTTTCAATAAAATAACGCACATATTTCCAAGTTACGCTTAAGCCGCGTTGTCACAAGCAACGTAAAACAGGAACAGAAACAGAAACCCATACATTAGCAACTGAAACCTTAATTCGCTGAATGCTTTTTGCGTTGCTAATGTATGAAATTCTGTTTCTGTTTCTGTTCCTGTTCCTTGTGACAACGCGACTTAAATGTACGTAAGAATGCAACTTTTTGATTCGAAATAAATATTTTTGAAAAAACGACCCCTTTAAAGGGGCGAGGCTAAGAACTTTGTATAAACGAAATGTGGAATAAGGTCTCGTTTATTTAAGTTGCTATTTTTTTTTATTCTTTCCTAAATAAGGCTTAAGGCCAGTCGAAACTACGTTTTTCTGGAAATTTTTAGGTTCTTCTACAATTCTGCCTCCTAATGTAGGCGTGGCCCAAAATCTTGTATGACGCAATATATTAAGTAAAATGTTTTCGATTTGCAACAAAAATATTGAATAAAATGCATTTGAAAAATTAACTTTTAAATCGTTGCCCCGCCTACTAAGGGAGGTAAAGAGATTAAATTTTTATTTTGAGTATTTTATTATAAACAGGAGATAATAAATACCAAATTTCAGGCTTTAAGACGTCTTACAGCTTTAAAAGCTCTGGAGGTAGTTGCACAACTGCACCGATTGTGGGCGTGTCTGTGGGCGGATTTGATAAATTTTTTTACACTTCGGATAACAGTGAACCTATGTACTAAATTTCAGCTCCCTAGCTTGAAGTTTCAGCCCTAAAAACGTGTGACATACAGACAGACGGAACGACGGATGGGCGGACGGAGAGACGGACGGGCGGACGGACGGACATGGCTTATTCGATTCAGAATTCGGTCTCAATCATATGCCCAAGGTCTTGGGGGTCTACCATTATTATTTCACCGTCCTTCAGACTATCTGACAAACTTAATAAAAGCTCCTATGGGGTGGAGTACAAAAAGGGCTCAAAAACCGAAGTCACAAATTATTGCACTGTAGCTAAGCTTTGAAAGTATTTTATACGACGCGTTTAGTTTCAAGTGCAAGTCTCTTATCTCCCCTAACCAACATGGCTTCTTTATAGGTAGATCATTTACTACTAACCTCTGGAATTCGTGTCTTTCGCTCTCCCAGCTTTAGGCAGGTAAAGAAGTGGATGTTATTGCAACTTACTTTCGAAAAGCATTTTATAAAATTTCTCCTAAGCTGATTCTTTTTAAATTGTCTGCCCTCGGTTTTGAGCCCATTCTATTAAAATGGATTTCTTCAAACATCAAAGACCATTTCTACTGTGTCGTCTTTAGATCTATCAAATCTGATCCTTTCTTTGGCTCCTCTGGGGTTCCACAAGGCTTCCATCTCGGGCCCCCTCTTCTTCATTATGACTTTTAATGATGTTGAAAGAGTTATAAAACACTCCTCTATCTCTCTCTCTTTATACGGACGACACCAACATTTTCAAATTAATCTCCTCACCTCATGACTACTGTCTTCTTCAAAATATCTTGACAGTTTTTCATTCTGGTGCTCCAAAAATTGCTTAGAACTTAATATCTCCAAGTGCCAATTCATTACCATGATCAGCCTATATCCACTCTTCAATTTAATCGTGACCTCGGAATTCTACTCCACGGAGAACTAAACTTCCAATTTCATATTGATGAGATGATTTTGAAAGTCAACTCTTCACTTGGCTTTATCAAACGTTGGTCCAAGGCATTCTCTGATCCCTGCATTAGAAGATCCCTTTACATTACCTTCGTTCGTCCTCTACTCGAATATGCCAGTCTACATACCATAAAGTACATATGTCTAGAATTGAGAACGTTCAACGTCGCTTTAGTTATTATTAATTAATTAATCTTAGCTTGAATTATGCCAAACAAATGAGGGCCTTAGCCCCCACCAAAAGAGCGCAGGCAACAAAAATGTAAAATTGTCCTGTATTTCCTTCACAAATCCTCTAAGAACAACTTTTACCGCTGCTAAACTTTGGAAAGCTAAAGGCGGTAAAAGCAGCTTAGAGAATTCTTCCAACTGGCCCTGTTCGTCACGAAATTAGCAATGAAAGCATCCTAAATATCCACATTAAACTATCCCTAGTAATTTGGATTTCGTTGTTCCCTACCCACCCTTTAATTCCACATTCAAGAAGAAGATTTCCTTCTGGGGTTCTTGGTCCCCAATTGGGCGCCTCCCCAGGTGGCGGATAAGGGAATGCTCATCAGATTTGGTGAGTAACGGTATGGAAAATATCCGGGTCGGACCAAAACCAGCAACAAACGAAAAATCCAGAAGCGGCCATCTCAAAATGAGTGGCTTCCCAGTCGGCGTCTGTAACCCAGGTTAGGGTTACAGACGCCGACTGGGCGGCAGGTAAAGAAGTGGACGTTAGTGCAACTTACTTTCGGAAAGCATCTTATAAAATTTCTCATAAGCTGATTCTTTTTAAATTTTCCGCCCTCAGTTTTGAGCCCATTCTAATAAAATGGATTTCTTCATACCAGAAAGACCGTTCCTACTGTGTCCCCTTTAGATCTATCAAATCTTATCCTTTCTTGGCCTCCTCTGAGGTTCCACAAGGCATCCATTTTGGGCCCCTCTTCTTTATTATGAGGTTTAATGATGTTGAAAGAGTTATAAAACACTTTCCTATCTTTCTCTCTATACGGAAGACACCAAAATTTTCAAATCCATCTCCTCACCTCATGACAACTGTCTTCTTCAAAATATCTTGACAGTTTTTCATTCTGGTGCTCCAAAAATTGCTTAGAACCTAATATCTCCAAGTGCCAATCCATAAGCTTTTCTCCATAGTCAGCCATTCTTCAATTTAATCGTGACCTCGGAATCCTACTCGATGGAGAACTTAACTTCCAATTCCATATTGATGAGATGATTTTGAAAACCAACTCTTTACTTGGCTTTGTCAATTCTCTGATCCCTACGTTACAAGATCCCTTGACATTACCTTCGTTCCTCCCCGACTCGAATACGCCAGTCAAGTCTGGTCCCCCCATCATAAAGTACATGTGTCTAGAATTGAGAATGTTCAACGTCACTTTATTAACTATTAATAAGTTAATCTTAGCTTGAATTAAGCTAAATAAATGAGGGCTTTAGCCCCCACCAAAAGAGCGCAGGCAACAAAAATTAAAAATTGTCCTGCATTTCCTTCACAGATCCTCTAAGAACAAATCTTACCGCGGCTAAACTCTGGAAACCCAAAGGTGGTAAAAGCAGCTTAGAGAATTCTTCCAACTGGCTCTGCTCGTCACGAAATTAGCAATGAAAGCATTGTAAATATGCACATTAAACTATCCCTAGTAATTTGGATTTCGTTGTTCCCTACCCACCCTTTAATTCCACATTCAAGAAGAAGATTTCCTTCTGAGGTTCTTGGTCCCCAATTGGGCGATTCCCCAGGTGGCGGATAGGGGAATGCTCATCAGATGTGGTGAGTAACGGTATGGAAAATATCCGGGCTGGACCAAAACCAGCAACAAACGAAAAATCCAGAAGCGGCCGTCTCAAAATGAGTGGCTTCCCAGTCGGCGTCTGTAACCCAGGTTAGGGTCGGTCGAATACAAAACGCCTTTTTCTCTTCCATTATGATATTTTTACAAATTATTCTGCTGGATATACTTACTTAAGGTGGCGCTAGAGTCCGGGGTGGACCTGGGCCTCAGCCAACAAGCTTCGCCAGCCAGCTCTGTCTCCAGCTAGCCGTCTCCAGTTTCGCACGCGAAGTTGGCTGAGGTACCCTTCCATTGCGTGCGCTACCTGAGTCTCGGTGCTCCTCTACTGCACCTGGGTTCTGCTGGATATACTGTTGCTTTTCTCCGTAATGGCATAACACTTGCGGGGAAAATCTTTGGTGTTTCTGTGCAGAGGTTTCACGTTTGTGTTGGATCGAGTACTACTTTTTTCTTCTTTCTTTTCTATGCACAAACTCGTTCCGCTCGCGATGTTCTACGCATTTTAAGGGTTGTCATAACGCCTTGAGTATTATTGAGCATTTTGAGCATTATTGTAAAAAAAAGGATTCAAAGTAGAAACGTTCGTAAATTGGGTTAGAAAAATTAAAGAAGGTTTTCGATGCAACACATACAATGCAGGGTAGTCTACCAGATTCGGTAATCTGCAGGAAGCTGGTGCCGGTACCACCACTGAGAAGATGGAAAATCAGGAGCCTTTACAGTGCGGTTAGCCATAGCGAACCAATTTTCTATGGCAATGATAGACTGCTACGAGCGTAGATTATTGACTACAGATCTAACATGGCGCAGATCTCCAGTCTGAGATAGAAAACTTGACGGTAGGCCTCAACCTCTTTAAGTTGGTCCAAAACGACAAACACAGCACGGAATATATGCTTACCGGCGCCAAACTCTCTACAGAAGACGTTATAGGACTCGTGAGCAATTAGGTCAAATGTTAATCTAGATAACAGTTCAAACAACTTTAACCAAGACCCACTTAAGCATTTTGGTCAACGATCTTTAAGGTTTCTATAAAATCTTAAAATTGCAGAAAAACAATTTGAACAGCCAGCAAGAAAAATACGAAAACAGGACTTAAAGCGTGTCCGAAAATATACTATTTGATATAAAGTGGGCCACTGTTAAAACGTAATTAAATCTAATAAAACTCATAGGCCATATAGCTCTTCCTTCTCAACAATCAATTTCCTCTCCACGTTTTCGATTTAATCAAATTAAAAATTGCACCACCAACGGTGCATCGCCAGTATAATGAAATCCCCTTATCCACCAAATTCGACGGCAACACGGCATAAAAGCATGTTGCTGATCAGCATTTTAGTGGTCCACAAAAGCTCGTTGATTGGCCTCTTGAGGCTTGCTGTATCAGGCCTTCCGTAGAGCCTACATTCACAGGATACGCGCTGTAGAACATATTGTCCAACCAACAGGCGCTATACATAATTCATTGGCATACATAAAACTAAAAGGCCTTCAGGACGACCGCGGCACGTAGCATCGAAAAACTCTCATGTCGCTGAATTTTATGCACACACTCCCACTTTCAAGGTCACCCTGTAGCAAGAACCTGTTACCATCTTCCCCTCCCACCTTCATTTCAATTTGACTAAAAGCCGGGACGAACTTTAATTAAATGCGATAACAAGATTTACACGTTAATTAACAAAGTGTGCAGAAATGTTAAGGAGGCAAAAGCAGTTTGACTACGGCACACAACTCCGCTCAAATGAAGAGGATCAAATTTTTACTTCTTTTCCGTGCGTCCAATAAAAGTGTATCCTGTGAGCGATTTCTATTCGGAGGCATGGTTGTGCGGCCTTCAATTAATTAGCTCGAAGAGCCATTCTTTCTCATTACACACAGAGTCGATAATGATTTCAGTTTTCGCCTTGAAGGGTAATTAGGCATCCTGCTCGCATTGGTAACCAATTTCTTTTCATCGGTTTTAAAATATTTCATCTGGGATTAGTTGGTTGTTGTGTGTGTGGAAATCGGGATGTTTTCGAGAAAATAAATGAGGGCACCTCCATAAGCACTAGTCGAAGCTATCAATCACTGTTCCGCAGGCGATGTTGGCGGGGGTGTGTGCACTTGAGTGTTATCAGGGATGTTGGCAAATAAATAACAATGATGGATGCGGGAGAGGTTTTGAACTTTGTTTTCGTAAAAAGTTGCGGTCTTGTCGGGTGGTAGTTTGTGAAAACGTATTCACAAAATAATTGAGGATTGATGGGGGTTATGTGAGAGATAATGTAACATATCTGTCTTTCCAGGAGTAACCGTAAAAATAACTATCATCCTGAACGCAATCAATACCCCTTTGAATCCTGCAAAAAAAAAAGTAAAACCACTTCTACAAACAAACGATAGCCCGCTCAATGGGTAAATCCTTGAGCACTCACTTAAGTGTAAATAGAATCCTGCCTTCTGGGTCACGAACACTTAATACACTTTTATCCATTTGGAATTCACAGTGAATTCCGCAAACTCAGGCAATATCCTTAGAAAAACTTTGGACTTTTGTTGATTTCCTTTGCTTAACGTGTTCAAGTGCACCTTGGTATTTTTATTTAAGCCCATTCGCTTTGAAAGGATTTTTATTTTTTAATTTTTCAGCTCTTTAGTTTTTTATCCGCACTTGAATTGTATTTAAACTGCTTTTGCAACGCGTACAACTTGTTGCATGAAATTCCAGCAAAGTGGGTCATTAAGTTTTAAAACCAGTGCAAATATGTACTCACATCTGTGTGGAGCCAAGCCATGTCCTGCCATACTACGCCCACGGGGATATTTTAATGTTTCCGCAGTTTTTTTGTTTCGCAAAGTTGTTTCGAGTGAATAGGGACCAGGATTGTGTTTTCCGGTGTGTGTGTTTATGACTACATTTATGGCTTTGTATTCTAAATATAGCCAAAGTCGGTTTTGTTCAGCGCGTATTATTTTAAGAAATCTATATTAATTATAAAATGTGTTTCCTGCGGCGTTTTTTTCTGAATGCAATTCCCTTTGTTCAACAAAGGGAATTGCATTCAGAAGGAAACACTTTGACCTTCTGTTGTGAGCATTAAATTTTCACACAGCTCAGTTTTGGGAAATCATTAGTAGATAGTTGTATTAGCCCCAGGGTTACTTTAATAAATAAAGGAACTATGAATTAAGCGTTTGATTAATACACCCACAGATCCTTTATATCAATTTCCAATAAAAGAGGTGCAGTAATTTTAAAGAAAGGATTTTAACGTTAACAAGAACAGAAGTACGAAGACGGAGACGAAAACTGCAAGAAGAAAAGTTTCGTGGATACCCGATGACAAGAGATGGACGGGCAAAGACTTAAGAGCTCTCCGTACGAAAATACCAAAGCTTCCTCCCGCAAGTGTTATGCCTTTACTTGGGCATATACTTGGAAAGCAATGATGTTACCAGCAGAAAATTTATTTCAGGGCAGACGCTTCTGGAGTTTTCTTTTCATGGCTGGGTTTGATCGGCCAGCAAAATGTTCAGATCGGTAACCACTATAGTTTTTATAATTTCCCCTATCTTCCACATGAGGAAACCCAGGATGAAGAACCAGAACCAAGAAATCGTAAAAAATCAAAAGTTTTGCACCTAGTTATCGAAACTTGTTGTTCTTAACAAAAAGCAAAGACATGATCTTTAGGCCAATACCAATTATATATAAGCAATACCTGACCGTCGTTGATTAGGAGTTAAATGAAGATTTTTTTTTGTGGTAAAACCAAGAGACCAAAGAGGGTGCATGCAGCACCATGTTGCGATTTATTTTTCATTGGTAAGCCAAATTGTGCAAACCTGCTCCTAAGGTGCTGCCATCGTTGTAGCATTTCCCAAAATTAATCTTAGGGTATGAGCCAACAAGAACTTTCTTCGTCAGAATGAAAACCATAAATATGCTCGAAATCACTATTACCGTAGGAACACAATACACCGTGTAGCAGTACCGTGACATAAGACCAAGCGACATAAGACCATATCCTGATATGAGGGCTTAAGTCACTTTGTGAAAGTCCAGTACTGTCAGGAGATACCGCCTCCTGCCGATATCCATTAATATTTTTTTGACTAATGTTTGCCTTTCCAAAATGCTTGCCAGTAGCTTGATTTTTATAGTAACCCAACAGCTAGCTCTTTTTTTCAATATGTCAAAAATGACGTTTTGATCTGACCTGATGGCCGTTCGGATTGGCAATAGGAAACAATGCTCCGATTCGACGATTGCCAAAGCCATATAATGTAATACCAGCCTGTCAAATTTAGAATACGTCACGATGTGATTTGATTGACAAACTAGGCAATAAGCCAAAATAACAGCTAGAAAGCGGGCGGTCCAACACTTCACACTGCATGGGTTGACCACACTCCTTGATTGTGGTTCAAGTTGTTTCTTAAAACACAAGTACAGGAGAGTCTCTTGCAGACAATTATAATCGGTTATAGTAAAAGTTTAGTAATAACTGACTAATACAAGCAAACAGAAATCGTAAGATTTAAACAAGAAAAAAAAAACAGCCAGAGAAAAGCTCCTGGCGTTGCATTTGTGAAATAAAATTTATGCTACAGGGGCAAATGTCATTTCTCCAACTTGCAACATGTGCTGTATGATTGTGTGTGTATTTCTGGTTTTGATACTAGATTCGTAGCCCAAAAGTATCAAACGAGTGACAAAAAACGGTTTCAGGAGAGTCCAGAATGCTCTCGGGTGCTTCTGGAATCTGGACGACCAACAGAAAAGGCCATTCGCTTTTTTAAGTTTTCCCCCAGGTGCAAAGAACATAACTAGTCCATACAGGCTAGTAATCGGCTTTACATTACAAAAATTTTACATGGGGATTATTTTTTTGGTTCCTATGGTCTTCGGGTCGCTAAATTCGAATCGGAAAAGTTCCAACAAAATTTCCCGGTGCGTTTGAGATATTGACCAAAAACCTCAACGCTTTTGCATTTTTTTAGTTTTTTGCTTACAACTTGGAAACCTGGCAGCACTGTAAAAATTCAAAAGTCAAACGGAGTGTCAAACGGTTGGGGTCAACTATAATATACGGAATGCCACGTTACGGAGCCTTACGCCCTATCTTCACAGGCAATAGTATATCGCAAAAAGCAATAAATGAAGCAGAAAGCAGAGAGAAGACAAACCGTTAAATTGCTCTGCTGGGCATTTAATCTTTGTGGAAAAGGTACTTTTGCAGTACATTGCGATATATAGCATACTTTATCGCTTACTTCATCGCTTGCGATACATAGTAAGCGATAAAGTATGCTTTATATCGCAAGCGATAAAGTATGCTAATAATTGGCCCCACAAGCCATGGATATAGCACAATTTAAATTCCGCGATGAATCTAACGCCTGTGGAGACACCATATTAAGAAACTGAGCGAATCGACTCATAAACTCATAATATCGCTCGAGTTCGGGTCAGTTTCATTAAGTTTTCTTTGACTTTTCTTTCGTGCGCATTGAGCGCTTCGAAATGTGAGCGTAAGTCCGAAATGTATGGTCGGCGATTTTTGGTTCCGCATGTATGGTTCTCTCCGATTCTATTCCGGTTTGGGGCTGTACATCAATGCAGCTAAACAGTTTTTTTTAATTTTTAAAATTTTTTTAGCGTTGTATTTGTGAAGCAAAAGCTACAGGGGAATGACATTTGCCCAACTTGACACACATGTCATATAAGATTGTGTGCGTGCTTCTGGTTTTAATTCTTCAAAACGCAAATTTCTCTCCTTTTCAGGAGAAGAACTGTCAAACGAGTACCAAGAAAACAGTTTCAAGAGAGTCTTAAATGCTCCCGGATGCTTTCGGACGACCAACCGAAAAGGCCATTACATTTTGAAATTAGTTGTGGTGTGGCTGATGATTCTATTGAACTTGAACCTAGAGGACGCAGAATTGCTTTTCATTGCTTTTTTGATCGTTAAGAACAGGTGCACATAAACAAAATCAAGATTCATAAAACAAATGAAAACTCGACTTCACAGATTTAAACTGTTGAAAAAGGTAATTGCTTGCTGCTTTTCTGCTTGATGAAACTGAAGCAAAGTATTCGTCGGTTTATGACATGAGCTTCAGTTTGCTTTCGATTATTATCGTTGGCCCTTTGATTTTTTTCCAAAAGTGACAAACTTTAACTAAACACATGTTTTTCAGCTCTCAAAATGAACAGCTGATAAATATGGTTTGGAAAGTTTTTGAAAGCTGGCGTTTTTGAGGTCTCTATGTATTTTAAATTTTGCCACCTGAGGTTAAGGTCTAACCATAAGTGGGATTCATCTAATGTCAATATACAACGGAAGTCTTACTGAAGCTCTGCCAAACGCTTTGGAGGCCCATAATAGACACAACTTAGACTTACATAAGTAAACGATTCGAACGTCGAATTAGATTTTTCCGCTTCCCACCATCTGTTAAACTTTCGCGTTGAACCACACTCTTGATTGATACTATCTTAAGCCAAAAAAAGTTAACGAAAACTTAACGAAATCAAGCAAAAAGTCTATAATGGTCGTGGAATACGAATTCTGTGCAATGAGACATATATGTAAGCCGACTTAAGCTCTAAGATCAGCTTAAGCTCTAAGATAAAAAATAAAAACACTGGCACGGAAAACAATGGCGGACAAAAAAAACTACTGTCCTTTCGCAGGTCCTTATTATTATATAAAAAAGGTATTTCTTTTTTGTCCACCATCGCATCATATCGTATTCGGACTTTTCCAACTGTCAATTATTGGCACTATCGACAAGCAAGCAATGTCTGCACAAGAAAAATAAACAAGTTAGGAATACACAATAAACGAAGTTTGTCATTTTCAGGGAGTTTTATTTTGGCTCATTCGTAGGACACGAATGTCATTTTAGTGGAGTGATGACTTGTCAGTGTGGTGGGAAACAATAAACCACAGCTTGATATATGGAAATGTGTTAAAACTTAGACAGGTGTTTGATTTTAATGAACCACAGTGACAAGTGTAGCCTACTAACTGTCAATGTCATCAGGAGTAGATATAAATACATTAATGTTGCCGTTTAACATACTCCCTCAATTAGCACCCTTAATAAAGTCCTAGAACTATAAATGAAATAAATTTTATTCATTTGCGTATTTTGTTTGCTCTTTGGAAGCATTGACCATGAAGTGAGGTCAGCGGTTTAAGGTTAATGTGTAAATTTCATCTCGCACATCCTGCACCAACACAGGTTTATTATTGCTTTCATTAAAAACGAATTTCATAAATGTTTCATCAATGTGAGCATATGTGAGAGGTCATAAAACCGACAAGCCCACAATATGTACAATGTACATAATTGCTGACATTTTATAGCCGAATATCCCTGTTAAACAGGAGCCTACATGGCATTTGAATAATTTGTGCAGCAAAACATTGGCTTCTCCTGTGAAGAGCGTTCATAATTTGTTTGCAAACAAAACAGCGAATGACATCCGGTTGTGTTTTTGGGTCCCGCAAAAAAACCTAATGACAGTGGCGGTAAGCTGTCAGTATGGTGAACCTGATCAAATACATTTTCCCATTTGAGTCTCCTTCTTTGTTAAATTTAAACGAAAGGTTGAAACCAGTTGATAATATACCACCATCGACATCAACATCAGCAGCACAATTTTTATGCCCAGTGTATATACTGGCGTATAAACAGATTACCACAGCAACTTCGACGTCGACATCGACGTTAGACCTTAGACCTAATCCTTAATTTCGATATTGCTGTGCAAGTGCTACCAAATTAACAATGCAGCCCTGGTAAAAAATACACTTTCAAGAAGTTGCTGTCGGTGCTCTAAATCTGTTTTCGACAACTTTCGGTGGTAGTTGTCAATGTCGCTGTCGATGTGAGAGTCAATTCCTAAGACGACCGCGATATTAAAGACTAAAACTCATTCCCTGTCGCAGAGTCTCTGTCATTCAATTGAATATGACATGATTTAAGCTAGACTTTTTGGTTTAGTTGGTCAACCAAATTATCTCCGTTCCGCCAACCAAATTATCATACTTTGGGGAATCCATTTGAAGTATCCTATACGTATCGAATTAAGTTTAAAAGACATGCCGGAGGCATTGACTTCACCCACCGATTTACTTAACAAACACGCCTTCTCGATTCACTAAACTCGATATACAAGAGCGCATAGACACCGGAGATGTAAGATGATTCCATGGGAGAAACAGACGGAGGTCGACGAGATGACATCGACCATGGAAAAAGATCGCGAGAGCTTACAAAGTTTGTGGGCTTCGTATGTTGTACGGGTGAAAAAAAGACGGCAATAGTGAATTCTGCTGCGGATTCTACCCTTGTCGTCGAATACATGACACCTTGGACACACTCTCTGGAGCAAAATGGTTCTTCACCATTGACCTGAAAAGTGACATTTGCTAGACACGCTACAGATCAATCAGGAGACCGATTCACAACGGGCAATGGACTATGGCGATTTACAGTGATGCCATTTGGCAGGTGTAACGCTCCGGACACATTTTGACGTCTTATAAAACGTGTCTTACTTATGGTCCGTCTTACTTATGGTCAGATGTGTTCACACGACTTCATGCAGCACACTTGAAGCTCAATTCAAAGAAGTGTGCCCTCTTCAAAATGGAAGTAAAGGATTTCACACATGTGATGTCGTCGAAAGGAGTGAAGACGCTTCAGAGAAAATCAAAGCCGTGAGGAGATTGCCACTTCCCGTGGACCGACATTAGCTGCAAAGCTTTCTCGATTTTGCCACGTTGTACAGGGTGTTCATGAAGAATTTGTTCATGAAGAAGAACAAAGTGTCAACACTAGCTGACTGGGAAGGAAAGACAATTAAAATAATCAGCTGAGTGTGAGAGTAGCTTTCAACATCTAAAACAACGACTTTGTGAGGCCCCAACGCTAGTTTACCCCACCCCTGGCAAGATATTAACTGTAGATACAGTAATCGTAATGTAAGTGATTAGTAAGTAAGATCATTGCGTCTATCAAATCAAATGCTTTAGGTGAAGATGGTATACCGCTTAAATTTTTAAAGATTCTCTTGCCCTATGTATTTAGTCATATAACACACATAATAAATTCATGCATTATGAAATCTACCTTTCCCCTCGCTTGGAAACATGCCAGAGTATTTCCGATTGCTAAAAAGTCTAACGCCAACACTGTCAACGATTATAGGCCCATCAGCATTTTACCATGTCTATCAAAAATTTTTTGAGAGAGTACTGGCACGCCAAATCAAAGATCACTTAGCACGTAACTCCTTATTTAATCCCCTACAATCAGGCTTTAGGGAAAGCCACAGTTGTTCGTCTGCTATGGTGAAGATTTTGGATGACGTCAGGCTAGAATTTGATAAAGGCTTTACAACTTTACTTTGTTTGTTGGATTTTTCAAAAGCGTTTGATAAAGTAAATCACAAAATACTTCTGTGGAAGCTTAAGAGTCTTTTTGGTTTTAGCGTAAGAGCTGTGAATCTATTGAAAAGTTATAGTTCTTTTTATTTATAGTTATAGTTCCTCTTGTTTGCACTCACGTTTCTGTTCACTTGTATGCTGACGATGTCCAGTTGTACATTTCCTTGCCTATGAATCTACTAAATATATTGACAGTTCGCTTAAATGAAGATTTATCAGCTATAAATGAGTGGGCTAACAGAAATGGGCTGCATCTAAATCCATCCAAATGCCAGGTATTGCCTATTTCAAAAAGGTATTTCAATTCATGCCTTATACCCGATTTGTATGTGTCAGGCTCGAAATTGGCCATAGTAGAGTCTGTAACCACCCTCGGCATCGTGTTAAACCGCGGTCTCTCATGCTGTAATCACGCAAATTATGTCATAGGACGTATCTATGGCTGCTTGCGAAGGCTTTGGTTGACTGCGAATTTTACTCCTCTTGAAACTCGTAAGCGACTAGTTCAAATGCTTATTATCCCTATTATAACATATACCGATGTTGGTAATAGCATGATTCTGTTTCTAGAAACAAGCTACAAGTAGCTTTCAACGATTCAGTGCGGTACATACATGGGTTAGGCAGATACGAACATATGTCGAGATATGCGAATGATCTTCTGGGTTGTACATTACAGCAGTATATGCAAATAAGAAATTGTATATTTATGCACAAGCTTATAACAACCAGAAAACCAAATTATCTATATTCGAAGCTCGATTTTTCTCATTCTCGTCCAACATTTAACATTAACTTGCCAAGGTTTAATTATCTCAATTCTTCAAGGTTGTTTTTTATTCATGCCGTTAGGTTGTGGAACTCACTACCCTTACATATTAAGGGGATAAATAGTGCTACAAATTTTAAAGCCGCGTTACATAATCACTTTTCTCTCCAACAGCAATAATCTTTACCTTACTTCTTTCAACTATTTTTCTATATTTCTTGCCTATGTCTTACTTTCCTACCTCCTCTTATTTTTATTATTAGTAAATATTTACATTATATTTTTAAATTTTAATTTTTAATATTTAATTATTTTTTATTGTGAATAATTATTTTGTTTATTGGTTACCAATTACTATGTTGTTCACTTAGTACTATAAGAGACTCAAGTCTTAATGTACATGCCAATTTTATATTAATAAACTAAACTAAACTAAACTAAGTGTTGACGGAGTTCTCTCGCAGATACACAACGGGCAGGAGAAAGTGGTAGCATACTTCGGCAAAGTTCTATCCCGAACAAAGAGAGATTATTGTGTAACCATACGGATACTACTTGGGTTCATACGACCGAACGATCCGGCGACGAAGCATTTTCATAAGTACCTGTACGGCTAGAAATTAATTCTGCGTACAAACTACACGCGGCTCTTAAATGGTTGCTTCGATTCAAAAATCCTGAGCGGCAAATACCAAGATGGATCGAACTTGGTATCGCTTTTGACTTCGAGCTACAGCACTGCAAACGCGCTACCCTTAGCCCAATTGTAATCATTAAGTGCGACAAGGGGAAAAGTACGAGGCTATTTTTTCCACAGAATAAGAACTGAACCTGCAGTTGGCTGGAGTATACTGCAGAGCATTACGAATAATGTACAACAAGAGGATCTTTATGTTGTTGGTTTATGTGCATTATATATGCAGAGAGATCATGTAGGCTATTGGGATACCCGAGATGGAAGTGGGCTGTGGTGCAGATGGTAGCACCTATGACCGACAATTGGGAGGTCCTAGGTTCGAATTCAGGATCTTTAACCTGAGCCAATCCTGCAAGGCAAGGATGGAATCTATATGGAGAATGCAAAAGATATTTCCGATTGAAGTCCTACCTTAAAAGCACACTGGGCACAGTTGATCTCTCACCACTGCGGAAGTTTTCCTATGGTTTTCCTGATGCGAAATCCTTTAAGATGCATCTTGTGGTTTATGGACCAGGATCCCATACGGAAAATTTACGATGGAGCATCTAGTGGGCACTTAAGAATCATCAAGATCCTCGAAAAGCTATGGGAACGCTTTTATTAGCTAAGTGCAAGAAAAACCCGTTGGGAATTGGTGTCGGAAGTGTACTACTTGGACAAGTTCATATAAAAAGGTTAAATTCACCAGGACATCGTGGACGCCTCTTCGGGAAGATCGCCGTCGACATCGTCGTAGACCCGTTTCCAGAAACTAAAAATGGCAATTGTTACATATCCTTCTTATTGTCGACTTCTTCAGCAAGAGGCCTGAGGTATTTGCGATTCCAAGTCAAAAAGCGAAAACCCTTGTCGACCAGATAGTGAAACACTGGCTGTGAAGGTTGGGTGTGCCTATCAAATATACTCCGTTCAAGGATGAGTATATCCGGGAAGTATGCGCAATAATCGGACTTCAGAAGACACGGATCATACCTCTTCACAAGACCCTGAAGGAGCATTTTTCCAAAGACATGGACGAGAATCAATGATAGTGAGATTGGCAAATACCTCCTTAATTCCTAATGGCCTACCGAAATGCGATTCATATAGTACAATTAGATACACAGCATCCGATGTTTCATTTGGACGAACTTCAGGCTGCCCTACGAATCAAAATTTGAATTTCCCACTAAAGCCACAACATGCTAAGAGGACCATGTGGTGGATCTTAAAGAAAGGATTGATAAAATTCACCACCACGTTTTGAAGTAATAGTAAAAATTGCAAGAGCAACAGCAATTCTACAACCCACACTTTAAAAAGGAAAAATCGTGAAAGCTACAGCAGGAATACGAAGATCCTTAACACAAGGCAAAGCGAATTAATAATTTCGCCTTCCAAATCCGACAAGAGCCAAGAGCGAAAATTAAAGCTGCCCATATGGTCATATGGATTGCCTATGTAGATCGTTACCACGAAATCAATGACGATGGGATTTTTTGGAACGAACAAAATTAGGAAGGGGACAATGTGATGTAAAAAGCATGAAAGAGACTCCTATTTCAGCCAACTGATTTTCGATTATCGAAATTTCCCCCTAATTGCTCCAGTGGAAGTTTCCCTTAAACGAAATTGAAAGAACTTGGTTAAATTGTATAAATAGCCTGAACAAATCACAGTTTCGGGCCACGCAGTTGCATCTAAGCCTTTGAATGTTGAA
Source organism: Neoascia interrupta (assembly GCA_947623515.1). Taxonomy (NCBI): domain Eukaryota; kingdom Metazoa; phylum Arthropoda; class Insecta; order Diptera; family Syrphidae; genus Neoascia; species Neoascia interrupta. Next base: position 4,296,981 of record OX392463.1, read on the forward strand.
CATAGAGATATTAGGTAAAACGTGATCGAATTGAAATAAAGTGCTGAATTCTAAGTGGAGGTAAAAAGTTAATTGTGATTTGAACTTAAATAAGCTGTGTTTAAAAAATAGAGTTATTTGTTAAATTAGAAAAAAACAAATAAGTACATTTAGCTTTTCTGCCTGCACATAATGGATACCAGCGATACCTGCTTAAAAAATCAGTAAAATTTAATCTAGGAATCGCTAGTTATTGACACTTGACATCCACACCATTTATTGGCTCACCCTACAAGTTTGTATAGTTGTTTGTTTTTGTCAATTGAGTTCCATTGAGTAGCGTTACAACACACTCCATTGTAGAGCGACGAACGAATTCCTGATTTAACAGCAAATTTAATGGCAGGGGGTAACATAAGAGTTACCCCTACGACATGTTTCACTTCAGGATATACAAGGAATTCTAGACAAGGACCACGCCTCCAATAATTAGAGTGGACTAAGAACAAAAGCTTTTAACCTCGATTCGTAAGAAACAAAAGGAAAATATATGTTAAAAGCGGAAATTTAAGCCAAAAAGAAACAGTGTTTTACGTAGTGCAGTGGTTACTGTATCAGAGAATAGTGCACGAGGTCCCGGATTCGAGTCCGGATCCGGACAGTTAAAGTTTTTTTGAAGGTATCACCTCTGCATGGGGTCTGATAAGCCCTCCGAGAGTATCATTCGTCATGAGAGACCCATCAATTAGCCATTCAAAAACGGTAACAAATTAAAGGTCGCCAAAGCAGCTGTTCCTTGCATATTTGACGATTGCATTACTTCTGCAGATTCCAAATGGTCCACACCTGAGTCACATGCACAAAGGATTCATATCCACTTAAGATGGAACAAAAACTCTACGGCATAAATGCTGCTCATAGCTCACAGGACAAACATTGTGGTTTGAAATAAGAAATTTTGCAAGGATATAGGGAAATTTCCATAGGACTGTTTAACGCAACGAACCATGTCAGGAGAATCCCTCCTTCTGGCAAGTTTCATATACTTATGTGTTTGAATGAGCTTACAAACTGCTCAAGACACATTTCTCACATCGAAGAGAGCAACCTGACAAAAATGCTCAAGGAATATTTCACAAGTCCTTCCTCAAAGTCGCATTACAGTTTTAGTAAGTAGGTATTCAACTCTTAAAAGAGATTTCTTTAAGGAAATTCTTTTTAAATGCAAAAAATTTGAACTGTGTTACTTCTGAGGGGATTCAGGTGAGTCTAGACAGTGATTCGAAGATATAAAATGAGTTATTGACAACAGTTCACGAGAAAGTCCTGTTTTTGTCGATTTCAACTCGTTTCATGTTGTTTTCTGACGCATTTGCTAGAACTACCGGAAATAACTAAATCCAGCGAGAACGTAAACAACGTCCTTTCGGAGAGATGTAAGTCTCTTCTTGCACACGGAAAAAAAAAACTTTGAAAGAACCTCCGCAGCATATCTAAGGACAACACTGACGATATTGGTTCAACGTTGTATGAAGAATTTCGCAATTTCCTTGCAAAGCACGTGTACATTGACTCCTGTTTGTCGCTTATCTGTTAATAGAATTTTTCAGCACGTATGAGGTGACATCTCAAGCTGACACGCAAAGAACCTGCAATATCCCTTTACTCACATACTCCAGGGACAATGACAAAACTACTGTAATTCATCTTTAGGACAATCTTGCTACATACTCACTTAAAGGTGCGTTGCTCTTCTCAACAGTAAGTGTCGGAGGAAAAAGGTTGTTTTCTCTAATTGAATTCCAGGTAAACGAACTCGCCTTTGATATTCCTTGTAAAGTGCTTCACACACGTAATATTAGAGTCAACTTGTCTGCAAAATCTGACGTCGTCGTCGTCGAAAGGTATCCTTGTTAATCCTTATGGCATTTTATTCACACAACCACTCAATCAAATACATAATTAACGATCAAAAAAATAGGTTAACTGTCTATCAACCCCAGGCACAGACAGACACAAACTTTCCTGGGGGGCATCATCCCGATCTAGGTTGCAGGGGACTTATCACAGTCAGCCAGAGTTTGGAAAAGCAAAACACTATTGCAAATGCAGTGTTTATGGGATTTACTGAGTGAGAGGAGTGCAACCACTTTGAGGCAACAACGGTGGGATATTACAACGAGCTCCTTGGCAATGATTGCCTCCGGACCGAATTCCTAATTTAAACTGAGGCTGGGCTGGTGAACCGTAGCAAAAAATTTCATAAACACAGGAAAATGCACTACGGACAGCGGAGCGCATGTCTGGGGAAGTTTTTCCCTTATCAAATTTGAATGACATTCAAGGGAAATATCCAATGCAAGAACCACTTTTGGGTGTTACAGCCATTTCCGATTCGATGATGACAGACTTTCCCGATTCGGTTGGAACGATGCACTATGACAAGTGGAGATGAATGAGTCCTGCTCAAAGCATTTCAATGATTTTTAACAGGCCATTAAAGGGCAAATAAATCCTGCAGTTTCCCCAGTTTGCTGAGGCATAAACTGTCGTTTTGGGTGCAATTTATGGGTGTCGCAGTTGTCCCGGTTGTAATTGTCTGGTGTTACTGTAGGTATTCAATAAGTACGTATACGATGAGCAAAGGTTATTCTGGAAATATTGCTGTTTTAGGTTGCTGGGTTGCTCATACAATTTAGTGTCCTCTCATCCTCTGCATTATGGAGCTCACATGAGTTGCATGGAAAAACAAATAAATTATATTTTTATAGGAATCAGATGTATTGAATTAAAGCTTAAGAATTAAAACAAAAAACAATGACTCAAAGAACTTATTAACTATTGTGATTGGGGTGTCATTTTTGTACATATGTATTTAATGTCCTTTATTGTCAATTTTCCAATACTAAATGCCCCCTTCTGTGCTGAATACTTCGAATCAGTTTGTTCTTTGATTTATTTAAGGCATTTCTGTAGTTATATTCTTTGAAATGAAGTAATAAACATCCTTTTTTTGTCAAAGATTTGCAAAATAAATATCATTATAAAACCTCATTAGGAGGGGAACGATGCATGCATCGCACACTTGATTCAAGATCCTCATAACAGAAGCAATTCAACAGGTAGTAGACGAGCTTAAATAACCGCAAAACATACACTTTAAGGCACATTCTTGGTTTGCGCTTGCAAATGCAGCTTTGCCACCCCTTTTAACAAGCAGGAATAAACTCGTAACTAGGTAGATACTCACCACTGCACTTCAGCTCTTGAAAAGCAGTTGACTTGGCGTTTCTGCTTAAGACGTATTAAGTGTGTCTGAGTGCCCTCATGCGTCTCTCATCTGAGTGGAGAAGACATGTACTCGTTATTTGATGATAGCAAAATCTTGAGCAAAGCTGTCTAAGGACTATACCACTTTTTTAACAATACATTTTTACCTGTTAATACTCATGTCCTGTGAACTTTATTTTCTTTGCACATTTTGAAGAGCGCTTGAGTGCACATATTAGCACGTACTTAAATGCTCCTGCATTGAAGCAATAGAGTACACTAAATAAAGTACACTTAAATGAAACGGAAAAAACTTGTTTGAATAAACCGACTGCGCCAAATAAGGCTTTTCCTCTAATTCGAGTAGTAGAAAAGTTATTTTTCCTTAAACTAAAGTGCTAAGACGGAAACTGAACAAATTTCGTTTTTCAATTAGTCAATAAGATCGTAAAAATCAGCTTTCGCCCTTAATAAAGCTTAAGAACCAACCTATTTTGTAAGAATATTTTGACTCTTTTCAAAATCGTTGAATTATTTTGATTAAACTGAGACTTGGAAAAGGAAACTTGAACAGTCAGATAAATTTTTGAATTTTTATGGATCTACCATAGATACGTCTGTTAGTTCCTAGTTTTTTTTTTTTTTTAAATAATCGCTGATGCATTTCTTTTAACTTTTTAAGACTTGGACAAGGACATAAGAGAGAATCAGAACTTTACTTCCGTAGAAACGAAATTTGAACAAAATTAATGCTGTTTTCTTGTCTTGAACTTCGCAAAAAATTCAGTTTCTACAAGAAAATCTTCTTATGACTCGGTAACATTAACCACTAAGTGCAATTTTCGTCCGGACAACTGAACACAATTCTTAACGATTCTTCACGAATAAATAATATGGAGCTGAGGCCAATATTGCACTTAAAATAAAAAGTTGTAACTACACCTTGTCCATTAAATATGTGCAGCACAGGCCTTATGGAAGAGCTTTAAGCTCAATCAAGTCTGAGTTAACCTGCCAATCATAATAAATACAAAAGTATATTTATACCCGACCCAGGGTATATTAAGTTTGATGTATAGTTTGTAATGCAGTGAAATAATCACCGTAGACCACTAAGACCTTTTAGAGATATGAATGGGACCGACAGGAGAATCGATTAAGCCATGTCCGTCCGTCCGTATGTAAACAACTTTTAGGCCTTAAATTTTAAGGCAGAGAGCTTAAATTTTGTGGGTTGGTTGGAAGTCCAGTCCTTCAGATCAGGTTTGCAAATAAGCTGAATCCGCCCACAGACACGCCCACTACAGGCCTGTATGTGCGACCATCTCTAATTTAAAAAAATACATTTTGCAAATTTTAGCTATGTTACAATGGCGCTAGCGCATTTATTTTTGGTACGTAACATTGCCTTATAATTATCTTTAAGTAGCCAAAAAATTTTAGCTTTTTCATTGGTCACGCCCACTTTTTAAGGGATTTTAGCTTAAAATGACTGTTTTTCAATAAATATATATGAAATTTGACAAAAAATTATATGACAAAAGCTGTAGATATTAGCGTTTTCTAACTTTTATTATATGTGCCTCCGCCCACTTTTGTGGGCGTGGCGTTATTAAAAGTGATTTTTTTAGCTTAAAAGGCGGAGTCTTAGACCGAAATGTATGCAACCAACTATTATGCAGCATTCAACAGTTATATTTTTATATCCCGCCCATTTTTTGGAGGCGTGGCAGTTTTCTTTATGGTATGGTCGGGTATTTTGCAATAAGTCGTAGATGGATTGAAGCTTTTGCATACCCACTGTTGCACTTTCCCTCTGTAAGTTTTACCGGAGCTTTTTAAAATTTCATAATAGGTTTGTTCCCGTACCAGTCCTAAACTACACAAAACGACCCAAACCTACGAAAAATAGCCAAATCCTGTTCCCGTACACAGTTTTTGTGTAGCTTTGGATAGGACTGAGGGGAAAAATGAGTGTTTGAAATTTCCCCTCCCTACGACATTTAGCCCAAGAAATTTCTATGGGGAGAATTATGAAAAGTGTCATAGCGGCGGCAATTGAGTTGGACAACAGCAGAGAAACAACAGCACTGTATCAATTTCCATCTCATTTGCACAAAAAATACTTGCTTGTACCAGTTCGTACCAGCCTTAGATATAAGCGAAACTGAAAGTCAGTGCTTTTCTCACTGACTGATTCTTGCGCTTTTAGACTTTTCGAAAACATTAAAAAAAAAAAGCAATCTAAGGTTGCTGTATAATATAACATCTTACCTGAAAGGCAGATCACAATCAAAATCAATATTTTGGCTAGGCCGTGAGCTTCTAGCCTGCTTCTCCCGTGGGATTTTCTCCTTCGGTGGAGCTCCGCTAGGTTATTTCTTTGGTTCTATACTTTTTCTCGATCAATTTTAATGCACAGTTTGTTACACATTGAAAAAATCACCGTAGACTACTAAGTTTTTGGGAGATGTGATCCAGACCTACAGGTGAAAAGATTTAACCATGTCCGTCCGTCTATATGATTGAAGGTTTAAGGTCCTCAAAATCAAGCCAGAAAGTTAAATCCGTACTTTCTTGGTTCTTGGTTTCTTGAAGGCTTGGGTCTTTTATTGCACAGACAAAGTGTTAAAATTGTTAAAAACTGCTAATGGCCACGCCCATATTGGCTTGTAATGTAAGACAACCTCCATTTCAAATTTTCTTTCAAAATGCCTTTTGGTCAAGTTAGACAAAGCGTAGCAACCCAAATTTTTGTATAGAGCAATAATGGCCCAAAACCTCTAAGAAAGCAAAAATTGGACCGCCCACAATATCGACCATGCCCACTTTTAACATGATAGATCTTTAAAAACCCGATTTCCCGAAAAGTTCACTCCAAATCGAAAAAAAAATTCTATGAAAAATATTGTGTATATTACTATTTGCTAAATTTGGTCCATACAAAGTTTTGAGATCCGCCCACTTTTAAGGGGCGTTTTTAGCGAAAAACGATAATTTTCCGAAATAATTTTCGGTTTTAAAGCATTTTATCATGATTCTAACGAAATAACAATTAATTGATTTTAATTTCTAGCCCAGGCCCACTTTAAGGGGCGTGGCCTATACAAATAAAATATGAATTCGGGACAAAAAAATTTTAAGGTTAGGCGTTACACGGTATATAGGTTCGGGTATATAGAAGTTTGTCACAGACGAACTCTTCCAAACCTTACCGCAACAGAAATGTTACTTGGGTTACTCACTTGTTTAAGTAATCGTTTTCACTTTTGATGCATTTTCACCTGATTTGAGAATTAATTGATTGATTTTAGTTGTCAGCCCAATTCCAAATAGAAGTTAAGAATTTAGAAGTTCATTACAGACGAGCTCTCTTGCACTTACACACATGTTTTTTAGGAGGAGCCAGGGGAGCATTTATTTATTGGATGGGGTTTAATTACTAACTATACATCGACATACAAAAATATGTCATTAAATAAAAATATGTCTATTTTGAAATGCTCATTGAAAACAGAACCATTTATCAAGTTTTTTTTCACGGTCCTACATTCGCGAGAGCCTGACAAACCCTTCGAGAGTATCATATGTCATTATAAACCTCTCCATTCGTAGTTCAGAACCGGCAAAAAAAACTGTAGGTCCCCTTTATGTGTGTAAGATTACCTGAAATGCACTAAGCATGAAGGGATCATGCGGAACTTCTTCTGAGCTGTGAGTGCCAGTTAGGGGCCAGAGGGGCCAGAGGGGCCATACAAATCCCTTGGCCAGGACACAGGTGCCACATGCAAAACGCCTGATCTCGATGGTATCTTCCCAGAGAAGAAATGTAGGATCGCAATACACAAAAAGGATCCCAATACACAGAGACTCTTGATGAATTTTGAGTTGGGTTAATGTCTTTACTAAAATCTTCACTATAGGATTAAAAACTTTAAAGGGTAGCATACACGCCTACTATTGTAGACATACGTTATTCCTGCTCTTGTCTTGTTTCAACTTTTGCCGAATAGATAAAGCCAACCTGAAAGTTTACCCAAAAATACCTGCAAACTCACTGCTTCAAAGCAAAAATCCTGAAAGAACAACATTCCCCAATCAGACCAGTCATTGTCAACTGCAATGGACAATGGACGAAAAGAAAACCCACAACCACATCCATATTGCAATCGCTTGCAATTTCCTTTAAATGTCAAGTTGCGAACCTCTTTCATTTTTCATTGAAGTTAAAGGCGATAGTCTGATTTAACCACTCCGGGTAAGGTCTGGCTTTGTAACAAATCCATTGTTGACATAATATTTCCCCCCCCTAGAAATGCTTTTTGCACATAAGAGTCCTCATCGTTGACTTTTCCCCCCATAGAGTTGGCATGGTACAGAACTATATGGACACAACCATACACGCAGAGGAAGTGCTTCCTTCTCATAAAATCAATTTCACAAGGACGGATGTACAAAAATAGAACATTATCAATCTTCCTGTTGCGATATCTTCGATTTCCTTGTATTGTCACATTCACGCTTGGTCCAGCAAGGACTATTTTGATACATATGCCGGAGATAGTTTTACAATTTAAATTAAACCTTTTACTCTTCAAGCACGTCCAACTTAAATGTCAAACAGTGTTAACCAACGTGTTTCTCAGAACATTCCCTCAGTTATGACCAAAGCAAGTAGTTTCACAACAAACGAGTCCTTGTCGTTTTCTCGCATTTAAGCATCCCAGCTGTGTGGCATAAACAATCTTAAAGTTGGCAATTAGTATTCAACTCGATGCGGTTTTGTATTCTCTGGGCGAAGAAAGGACAAGCCTTTCAAATTGTTTAATTGGTTCGTGAATTCTCCAACACCAATGTCGGTCGGAGTAATTTTCAAGAGCTTAAACTTTGAAGATGTGCAAGAAGGATTTTCAAGGAGACACAAACTTAGTTGCATGCCGCCTCAAGTTGATGCCATGCAATGTGGGTTGAGGAACAATTTTCTGTGACAGTTTCTTGAAAATTATTATGGGGATACGCCAGGAAGGATGTAAGATGTTTGATTCTCTGTTGTGCGTTCATTTTACTAATTGACAAAGGCAGGGGCAAATTAGGAGTTTGTAAATTCCTTGGAGAGCAACATGGTCATAATTTTTTCATCGAGAGAAAGATAAAGGCTACTTGCTTCTTCTGCTTGCTTTTGACAAGAGGAAGATAAGTTTCTTTTTTAGACTTTCTGACGCACATGCTAACCTTCATCACTCTTAGTTCATTCTGCATTTTGCTTAGACCTCCGACCAAGCTCAAAAAAAGTTTGGAAATAATGACCGCGGATGAGATACTCGCTTATGGTTAGACCAGTGATGGCCTATGCTGAGATTGTATGATGAATGACCTATGCGGTCACTACGGAAAAAAACCTAAAACAGGTCCAACCTGCATTACAAACTGTCCTCAGTCCAATTCGACTATGGAATCTGAAAACCCATTCAACCCACTCATGCTACGAATTGTAGCTTCCAGTAATAAGAAATATTCTACCTCAATCCATCACGCCAGATGTGGTCATCTGGTATACAGACGGTTCTAAAAGATGGACAAAAACCTTATCCATTCTCTTAGGCCAAAATCCTTGCCATCAGCATTTGTGTTAGAGTAAGTCTCTGTTTTACCTCATGATAAATCCAAGCTTGCTCGGTATTGCCCGCCCAAGCTCCAATAAAGTGACCTTCTGCTGGATTTAACGTTTTTATTGGAGGTTGCTACTATCCGATGGAGCACTCAGACATAACTTCTGGTCCATTGTACTACCATGCAGACGCCTTACATTGCTGTATGTAGTTTACACGACTTTCGAAAAAAGATGATAAGGAGCTTCAATGATGAAGAGATTAGATGATCAGCACTTATACCACGTCAGCCCTAAGAATCCGCTGCCTGATGCGAGCAAAGGCCAGGACAACTACAGAGGAAGTGTTCCGCTATATCGTCGTCCTCTCCACAGTAAGGACAAGTGGACACACTCAAGTGTCTAGCAAAAGGTGGTGGCCAGTAAGGGCGCCTACAAGAAGTCTGTAATCGATTCTCCAGAGAGAAAGAAGGAAAGATGCTGACCCCTCGAGATGTCCGGGCGTAATCGCTTAGTCAGTCTGCACCCATCGCAGTCACACCAACGAGCCCTTTGCTTACGAGTAGCCCAAGTATCAATGGCAGACGTCACAACAGGCAGGCATATCAGGCCCTGAGAAAACCTCTTATGAGCCTAATCTGGCAAGGTAATCAGAGATCTTATTTTTCTGGATACCATTGTGACCTGGGACATAAACAAGATTCACTGCATTTCGCCTTCCGACTAAGTTCAACGAATGTTTGAGTTCGAACACTATCCTGGACGAGACATAAGGGTTGAGCAACGCATTTTCTCTCACTGCAAACACATACGCTTCTTGTCCCCCACCTGTTAAGCCGTGTTGTCACAAGTAACAGAAACAGGAACAGAAACAGAATTTCGTAAATTAGCAACGCAAAAAGCATTCAGTGAATTTAGGTTTATGTTGCTAATGCATTGGATTCTGTTTCTGTTCCTGTTTCACTTTGCTTGTGACAAGGCGGCTTTAGTCATAATGTAGCGCATAGCCATTAGGATAGCAAAAATCACCGAAGACAGACGCAATTTTATCTAAGCGGTAATAGAGGCTAATGTTCTTGCTTTCCACAAAGACTCCATCACCAGACCTAGTCCGGTTTTGGAGCCATTTGTGAAAATACGATGGCATTCTTCCCTGGCTTAGAGTCTGGCCGAAGCCATTTGATTACCTGAAGAAAGTCGACTTACTAATTTTGTCACCAAAGGATTTCTGGGGTCATGAGTATGTACATAAGACAGGAAGGAGACAATTCCCGCACAAGTTCTTCAAAATTCCAATACGCGTGGTTCCAAAAACCACCTCTCTCTAAGTGAAAGATGGTTTTCCAACGTACACACCTTGATATATATAGCAAAAAGGGTCATATCAGAACATCTAGAGCAGAGTCCGGTATGCTAGGGAAGGCGCGCTGTGTAGCCAAGACAAGCCGTTCTTTGGGGATAGAGACAGTAGCACGTTTCCGCGAAAGCCTGCTCCACCTAATAACCGATGCGTAAGGTGTGGTCTAACCATGGCCGCATACAATACTTCCAGAGGGCCCTTTTCGGGAGTCAGCCCCATTTCTTGTCAAAAGAGAGAGGCAGTACCAGAAAGAGGACAATGCTTTTTCGGTTTTGGATGACCTAATCGCCATAAGAACCAAGCTGCGGACTCCTTGGCATTCTTGGAGCATTCTTATGCTCCTTGTCTTGGGTTCTCACCCTTCTTAGGCCCTGCACATTCTGTGTAAAAGGGCCCACAATCCATAGGAAAGAATTCTGGAAAATTGAGAAGATAAGACGGGGGATAAAAAAGCCAATCTTACAAACTGCCATGAAACTTTTACCAAAGATGATTCAAGGTATGCATCAGCCTCAGTAAAAGTAACCTTCGTATCCTTGCAGGATTTCTAACGGAGCGTTTCTAACTCAATGAACGTTAAGAAAAATTGGTGTAATGGAGGAAACCTTTTTCTATTTTAGCGCTAATATTAATGAGACTACGGAACATACTCTGTAATCCTCTGATGTTGAGGGGCTCTGAACAACAAAATGTTAAAAAACTGTCTGAGTAAATACCAAATACTAGACAGAGAGATACCCACTGGGTATCTGCTAGTACCCACCTTAGACGCACTTGATTCTCAAACTCCTATTCGTGAGACTGGAAACGAGATCTTTGTCGAGATCTCGCAGGTTTGGCCAAACATGAGCATTTACCCTCGATATTGTTAAGTAATGAGCTACATATTGCGAGGGGAGCTCTCTTGAGGGAATAATCTTCTGCAAGCCTTAAAAGGGGGCACTATCGTACTAGGATGCAACAGCCAACTTAAATAATTATGGTAATAGCGAAAACAACATTCATCTTCTCGGACGGCCGAACAGCACTCAAGGCGCTTTACTCACCTGGCATAAGATCGAAGATTTTATTTTGATCGAACTACATAGTTACATATTGGGCTCCTGCCGATGGAGGATCATTGCCCTGGTTCACAATAGCCTTCCATCCTCATCAATTTAGGCACACTGCTTTCAGTTACCCAGGTTAAGTGCTTCTGCATCCAGGCTTGATCATAATGCTTCATAAAACAGGCGTTCGGTCTTGCCCTGTTAAGCCTGGGTAGGCTAAAAACCAAGTCATTCTATACTGAATCCCGACCCATAGCACTTCTAGCAGGTACAAATCCAGGTGTAGACAGCAATCATAGGGCCTGCACTATTGTACGCATTCATAAAAGCATACACTTCAAGGGCTTGGGGTAGGTTGGAAGGGTTGTTTGCATTTGGTGCAAGTTCACTCAATGGCCAGATTGACCCATTGTGGTTACCCTTGTAAGATAGACAAACATGGTTGGACATATTTTTGGACTAACCGAACCCGCCTGATCTTTTAATTAACCTTTTTAGGTCTAGAAGTGATATTCCTGCCAGGTCATTCAGGCTATGAAGGAACCTGACTCCTAAAAAGATTAGGAGTCAGGGGATCATTAAGGTCTTCATCCCCAGATTATTGATTACTGAGAAGATTAGTCGTCGATCTTGGAGAGCTGGACAGTGGCAGAGAAAGTTTGCTATAGACTTTATTCAGTCGTCATCTCTACAGCTTCTACAGAACTCGTTCGCAAAGATTACCGTTCATGTAGCCATGACACTAATGGTGCAGTGTGGTGTCACTACACCAACGAGTATTTTTATAAAGTTCCTCCTGAGAGATAGGTTAGGTTAGGTTAGGTTGATGGATGCCCTTTTGACAATAGTCACGGCTTCACTTAGACCAGCAGTTGGGTCCATTGTGTCCATTGGGAACCTTCTTAATACCTGGAACGAAAACAGAAAAGATAGAAGGAGAGATAGAAGGATCGTTGTTCTTAAGTCTGGCTAAATTCACGTGGATAAAATTGCTCCAAAAAACATTTCCCCAAATTCTCCCCCAGGAATTTTACAACCTTAAAGCCAGGACAGAGCTAACCTAAAAATTCAAAGAGTTATTCTCAGCGGCTATTTCAAGCTGTAATGCGGCCCTTACACCACGCAATATTATTGCGCAATAATATTGACCGTGTAAGGGCTTTATTGCGCAATAAATTGCGGCAAAAAATTCGGACACAATATTTTTGGTCAATATTTTGCGCAATAATATTGCGTGGTGTAAGGCCCGCATAAAACAACATCTTCAGCGCATTGGCCTCACACCATGATGAAAACGTAAAATTGTAAAAAGCTTTCAGTACTTTTAGTTAAGCTTTACTAAGATTGAGCTTTTTCATAAACCAACTGTCTATCACACGGCGGCCTACAACGAAAAGTTTAAATAAGGGGAGAGTATTCTGTTGAAAAGTAGTTTTTTGTATGAGCTCGGGAAGACGGAACATCTCGGAATAAGCCCAAGGGCTTTCAGAGACAATCCTAGCTAGGGCGAAAAGCCTGGAATCTTTTTGGGAAGTTCCTGCATAGAAATTAAAGAAAACTCGATTTTGAGCACATAGAGTAAAGAATCATGTTTGTAAAGCATGTTTCAGGATGCTTGATGGATGATGCATAACCGTCAGGCCCATAATATGGTGCTCAGCTTCAGTCTTTTTGGGAGTTTGAAAAAAATAGAAGAGAGTGTTCACCGTATATCAATGGTTAGAGCATTACCCGCGATAGGTAGAGGGTGCAGTATCATACATCGCCGGTGAGCTTCACACGGTTTTACTAACTCCACTCTGCGAGAAAGTAACAGTTAGAGCCAACTGTTGGCGCTGATGAACTTTACGAAGTTTCTTATCGCTGCAATCAAAAGTTTGCGATTTTATATGATGACTTTTTGTAGATGTATCTTATTCCTCAAAGCGATAACTCCGGAACTGTGTCTCCTGTCGATCTGCCATTGACATAGTATATATAACTTTATGATTATTGTTTTTAGACCTTTCCAGACCTTTTTTTAACTCTCTTTCCTTTAGACCTTTGAAACAATCCAGAGTAGCGATTTTCTTATACTCGCTCCTTACTTATAGTTGAAAAAAGACTAGTCCTGGCAAAATAGCAACGCAAAGAATAAACGCATAAAGGATTGGATTATTGCTTTTTGCGTTCTTTACACAGTCTGTTTGCGACAAATAGACTGGCGGCGCCAAATAGGAAGCAACATGTATGCCTTATATATATCCTCTTTACCATTTAGTCTCTTCCTTAAAGCAAAGGTTTCTGTGTTTAAGAATTTAATCCAAAAGACAAAATATTAAAAACAACACACAAAAACTTTACCTCCTCGAACGATATGACGCATATCCCGGATCCCCTAAAGCCTTTAATTCGAATGTTACAAGTTGCGAAAATCCTGCGACATTGTGTCTCCCATACCCATTACCAACCGCACAAATCAAAATGTCATTCACAATCTTCTGCTCGACCAGTCAGAAGATCCTAACCGACTCAATCAGTAGAATCCTAATGTGCCAAAGTCACCCGAGACAATCACATAAATGATAAATCCCCCCGAATACAAAACAAGCAAAAGCACAAAACAAAAGGAAGTAAAAAAAAAAGGAATTTCCTGCACAAGGAAACAACATCCATCGGGTGAAACTATATAAAACATGACCCAACTATCGATGCCAGCAACGAATCCGCCAAAAATACCGCACGAAAAGCCATTATATGCGGACCCTCTCCTGAATCCAAATTCGAGGAAACAAAGGGAGAAAGGACCTCGGGCAAATTTACTATTTTGAACGCCAGCCAATTTAGCTATTACACAGGAAATTCAAATGGGTTGCAAAAATACCACAACGCATTCAGGCGAAAAATGCGACGCATATCCTTGAAAATGTTCACACACCAAAGAGGAAGCGCCAATAAATTTCATACATTTAATAAAACATTTATTCTTAAGTTATTACAGTTACGTTTTTAAATAACGCTTATATACGCTTATGTGTCGCTGCAGGGATGTCAGGAGAGGGCTCCACGGGCTCCTGAGTTCATTTCTTCTTGTAAACGTCAGACTTGAGGTTTTTTAAGAAAACTGGCTGCATGTCTGCATACCAAGAGATCTCCTCGCGTTGCACAACCGGACCATCCTTGCAGGTCAGCCAGTAAGTGCTCATTAGTCCTTTGCCCTGAAGGAAGAAAAAGAGAAACGATTTTTATCAACGTTAGGAATCTCCTTAAAAAAACTCACTTTAACATCAATTAACCCCCGATGTTCGGTCTTGAAGCCTCCCACCTTAACCAGTGCGTCGTTCATCTCCTCAGTGATGTGTATCTTGTGCGCCTCCCCTGTAGACTCCATGCGTGAAGCAGTATTCACGGTGTCACCAAACAAGCAGTACCGCGGCATTTTTGTCCCCACAATTCCAGCCACAACCGGCCCAGTATGCACTCCACAGCGGATTTGCAAAGTCTCCGAACTACGACGGGGAATTTTGAAGAAGCTCGAGGCATCCAATAGATCCAGTGCCATAGTTGAAATCTCCGTAATGTGTTTGTTACCTGAAATGAGGGCACCACGATGCATGAATAGGCAAGGCATAAATTTTTTAATTAAATCACAGGGCTCCACAGAGAAGCAAAAACTTCAAAAGGACTAAAACTACGACGACAGATTCAAAGTAGAGGAAACACGCAAAAAACTGCAAAAGAAAATTCGGAACTTGACCTGGATTCTCATCTAACTTTGCGTAATTATGAAAATGGAAATGAGACGAGCAGTGTTTTTTTTTTTTGAGAAGGCATTTAAATTGCCTGATTTTGCGTCCTTGAAAAATTCGTTTTCGACAAACAAAATGATGAGACAAGAAAAGGGGCCTTAGTATCAGTTTCAAGGGCGCATCGCAAAAGTTTTTGACAATTAAATTGGGTTGACTTTAAGATGCTGATAAGGGTTAAGGTACATATTTGTCCAACTAGGACCAGAAAAAAATATCTAAGGGCTAAACGCCAAAGGGGGTTTTAGTCCGGATGGTATCATCGTTTAACAAGTAAATATTGCGACCATGAAATGAAATGAGAAAAAGTTTTGTCTTCTGTCTGGAAAGCGTTGAAGATTGTGAGATTTTGAATAGAGGGTGCAGGTCATTAAAATTTATTTCAGCTCTTTAAGAGTAATTTAACCTACACTAACATAATGTCCTTCAAATGAAAAAACTTCTTTATCAAATTTATGACAAGTGAGTTCTTAACCTCATGTCAGACATCCTCGTTGTTAGAACTTGACGTTTGTATGGTTTCAACATGGGGTGCTTTAGTTTACTCAGTTCATATACACTTAATGTCACTTCGGAACTCACACCTCACCAGTAACTGTCATGCCTAGCTTGGGCCCACTCTTTTAACTCGGAGGAGTGCGAGGCAATGTGTATGATAATTTTGATTATGTTTGGAGAGTAAGTCGATAACATCCACTCGAGACCAAGAAATTGTGCCTGGGATAACCAATACAGACAGTCGAAAGTTTCAAAAATCTTGGTAGCATAGTATCTACTGTTGCCCAAGGTATGTGGAAGCAACGTCATCAGTTTCAGCCTTAAGTTTCGACTCTTCCGTTCGAATGTTGAGCCTGTACTGACGTAGGGATGCAGTACCTGGCAAGTGACCGCCACTATCACGAGGAAGCTGCAGGCTTTGCGGTTAGTAGCTACCTCGGGAATTTTTAAGGATTTTCTGGGCAAAAATCGTGAATGCCGATTTTTTCATTTTTAATCTCAAGGTGGCAAAAAAGTCGGTAGAACCTGAAACAAACGGCGTAGAACCGTGGAGGAGGAATGCAGACAACTAAAAAAAAGCTACAGAGATCTAGAGAAAATTTTTAGAAGCCGCATACGACGGAGCGCTGACCTATTGGAGGTCTTATGCCCCATAAGGGAAACAGGAATGAATATGAATACATAAAATAGCTCGTCTACAAGAAGACTGACAAGAAGACAAGTTGTTGCAGAATTACAACGTGGACTGAAACTCTAGCCTGAAGGATCAGCGTTAGGTGTGGCACCCATCTCATTTCCTAAAAAACCCTTGTCTTTATCTTACGATTATATTAAAGAGACCGTCAGGTATAAAGACATGCATGGATCGGTCCGTTGGTTTTCGTTTAAATTTAAGCCTTTGGGCTTTTATAAGTTTGGTTGATTTAATCTAATTGGCTCAGAAGTTAGGCTATATTTACTAGCAGCATCTTTTTAAGTAGTCTACTAAAGCCTTTTCAAGCACAACTCAAAAACCATTTACTCTTTCAAAGCTACAATTTCAAAAGATGGATTACACCCGTTGCGTATTTCAAACCTTTGACTGTTACCGTTTCGAAGATAGAGGGAAGGACATCCGTTTTTTAGTCTTTTCTTCTTTTTTTTTCCTTTTTTTACAGACAAAGTATGAAAATTTATAAAATGGGCCCAAAGCCACGCGACTAACTCTGATTCATTTTATTTTATTTCAAAATGCCTTTTGGTCAAGTTTGACAAAGCCTAGGAAGAAGTACGAAGATCCGAGGAAGCCTCCATGTAAAAGAACCTATTTCCAAAAAAATGCAGCACAACCGGCTCAGTTCGTATTGGCACGTTTAAAGGAGAGATACTACGAAGATCCTACGTCAAAAAGGCAATTTCAATCAATATTCCAGCAAAATCGCGTAAGGAAGGAAGGCCAAAACATTCATGGTGACACAAATTCAACGACAACAGCATTTATTTGGCCTCAGTGACGAAGAGATCCAAAACCGGGTGGCCTGCCGGTATATTCTGAGGTCAAATCGGTGTACCCCACAAGCGGGCCAGGATGTATAAGAGAATGCAGTAAAGTGGGAGGGTTATAATCCATTCCATCAGATCATAACTTCGCGCCTTAATGGTAAAGATGAAGAAGAAGAAGAAGACTAGGCCTAAGAATTCAAATTTTGGTGCAGAGCAATAATGACCAGAAGACTTTGATTAGACAAAAAACACGTGAGTAAGTGCAAGAGTTCCTCTGTAACAAACTTCTATATACTCGACCCTAAATACCGTGTAACACCGAATCTAAAAGCCTTTTTGGCCCAAATTCATATATTATCTGTATTGACCACGCCCCCAAATATGGGCGATGGGCTAAAAATTAAAATCAATTAATTGTAAATTCGTGAGAGTCATGGAAAAAATGGTTTAAAACATTAAATTAAGGGCGGCAGAAAAAAGTTTTTTTTTCGAAAAAACGCCATTTAAAAGTGGGCGCAGCTCAAAACGTTCCCGAGAAACTCCGAGAATTTCCCTATATTTACGGACAAACCGAAAAATGTTTAAATCTTTCGAAATAAAACAAATAAAATGAAAATTGCAATCTAAAAAAAAACGAAACCCCACCTCAGAATGCTTATTACGAAAACCCTGTGAGACCTTTTGTTAGGTTAGGTTAGGTAGGCTTGCTGGCAGCAAAAGCCACCAGCTCGCATAGGCCTACGAGGGCCCTTAGCATTACACCATGGAGACAACCTGTAAGGAATAAAGATTTTAATTTCAGTCAAAGTCAGTTGAAGTATCCCGAGCTTTGAAGAGAAACTTGTCCCACCCGGACACCCTGCTGAAATTTACAATATTCGCCACCGCTGTACTTGCAAGCTAGTTCAGTTCCTCGACGAACTATTGGCCTAGAAATCGAAAACGCTGTCTGCTGCCACTTGCACACTGGCATAGGAGATGCTTCACATCTTCTTCCGCTTCTGGATCATGACATCCCCTGCAAATGTAGTTGGTGTTAGTGATTCCCAGTTTTGCTGAGTGTTTTGATTGCCTGGTACCCAAACAATGCGGACATTGTTGTGTCTGCTTAGAGCCCTAAGTTCTGAGCGACAGAGTCCTACTATACGAGATTTTACTGTTGGTGTTGCCAGGGCCTTAATGGCTGCTTGGCTGTCTACGTAAATGGAAATATCCCCCTGTGATAGTTCCAATACTCTGTCCTTTTCGGCGGCTATAAGTATTGCTATAATTTCGGCTTGGAAGATACTGCATGAGCTCAGCAGTCTTCTGCTTGTTAGGATACCGAGTTTGTCAGAGCATACACCTACTCCAGTATCCTCACTTGATTTGGAACCATCTGTGTAGATTGTTACCTCGGAGTTGGATATAACATTATTAAGCCTCCAGTCCTCTCTGCTGGGCATGTGAATGGAGAAGTCCTGATTGAAGTCAAGACAAGGTGTTATATGGTCTGTCATTCCTACACGGCATCTTAGTGTGTGTAGGACTGAGCTGTGCCCTGTGGATTGCATACTCCAATTGCCTGTGGCTTAAAGCCTTATAGCGCTTTTTGCGCATTCTTTTATAAAGAGATCTATAGGCGAAATGTTAAGGATTGTCTCTAACCCCATATTTGGCACTTTTAGATAGCTGAAGAGCTGAGCCCGGGATCGACATCCTTTTCATGAAGAGGACGAGCTCTGTTTTTGGCGGTTTGACGCTGAGACCACATGACCCGGTCCATCGGCTCAGTTTATTCAGCGCATCTTGCAACAGATCAACAAGTGTTGGCAGGAGCTTTCCACGCACTATGAGCTCAAGGTCGTGGGCATAAGCGACGGGTTTTACCGGTGAGTTGCTGAGCTTCATTTAATATGTATTCATTACTAGAAGCCATATGAGAGGTGATAGCACTCCACCTTGCGGGGTTCCTCAGGTGGTAGACATTCTTTTTATGCACTCACCTAGTTTAGATGTTATTATTCGGCGCTTTAGCATTACAACTATAAAGTCACATACCACTTTGATGGCACCGCATACCACTTTTGAGCGCATTCTCAATGGCTTCGGTGATAACATTATTAAATGCACCCTCGATGAAAGGAACGCTGCAAGGGTGTATTCTTTAACTTGCAGTGACGCTTCTATGCTAAGAACCACGTCGTGTAGAGTTGTCTCTACCGACTTGCCTTTCAGGTAAGCGTGCTAATTAGAGGACATATTGATTGGATTAAGTTTGCTGCGAATGTGGATGTCTAGGAGTCTCTCGAGAGTTTTCAGCAGAAAGGATGAAAGAATAATAGGTCTATAATCTTTTGCCTGATGATGGCTGTTTTTGCCTGTTTTAGGGATGAAGACTACTTTTACTTCTCGCCACGCTTGGGGGAAGTAACCATGCATGAGACATCCACGGAAAATATGTGTTAGCCTCGAGCTGATTTATGTTTTTGTCGTTTGCAGCATAATGGGAAGAATTCCGTCAGGTCCAGCTGCCTTGTATGGCTCAAACGAGTCTACATCCCATTCGCCAATGCCCTTTTTAACTTCAATATCTGTAGCTGGTGGTGCTTGATTCGTTGGGATAGTTTCTTTTTCTTCAACCGCTTCAATGTGTGTTGAGTAAAGTTCCAGTGTATCCTAGGGAGATTCTGTCCAGATTCTATTCGTGTTTTTGATAAAACTCGGTGCGGTTGGCTCTTTGGACCTAATTTTTTTCAGTCTTGCGGCACCGTTTATATTTTCTATACTAACGCAAATTGCTTCCAAGAAGTTCTTTTGGCGGTTCGAATTTCTTTCTTAAAGCTCTTTAAGCAAGTCTTGTAAGCTTCCCAGTCATTTTCATTGTTGGACTTTTTGCTTTGCCAAATTTTGTTTAGCCATTTTTCTAAGTAGGGAGAGCTTTTGTTAGAATGGAGCACCTTAAGGAAAACAAAAGAGTGTGACAGAGAGGCAAACATATCCATTTTTCCCTGTACTGCCAATTTTTGTTGGTAAGAGTAGTATGCATTCTCGGACTATTACAAGCACACCAAATTTTGCCTTTCTGCGACTGATCAGAAGTTACCGAGAGTTGGACAGATGGAAGGACGGACAACGTAGTAATACCATAAGATGTCTTTTCCCAATTTGGAAAGCTTCATGAAGGAGCTGAATTGTCTCGTGCTCATTTTGTGCAGACGAAAGTGCCATGTTAGAGTATCAACACTATTTTCTATAGATTTCTACAGACTTTCCTAATGTGAATTTTTCACATGTTCACACCAACGGTCAAGAACTGGTCAAGAATTGCTTGTTTTTATATATAATTCTACTTTTGCCTTCGAGCATTAGTTATTGCTTTGATAAAAAAGTACATTTAAACCTTTGGTAAAGTTTTTTTGATAATAAAAGTAAAAGCCTTCCACATTTCATCGATGTACCCTTAAACTGTTCCCCTCATGCGCATTTTACACCACAACAACATTGAATACCACCAACAATTTTCAATAAATGTAGACCCACCCGCTGAAGCACAATGTTTACCGTTTTTAACAGGCAATCCTGACGCCACCATATAAGAGTCCCCAATCGTTTCCACTTTATACACATCATAGCATTCAATTCGTTCGTCGAATACTTTATAAATCGAATTCAGAAACGTTACCACCTGAAAAAAAAGATGCAAAAACCATTGAAGCAATCGAATTGGTATATCATGCCTCGAATATACAACCTCAAGCGGTGTGCATTCAGCTGCAATCTCTGTGAATCCAACAATGTCACTAAAGTATATCGTTGCGGCTTCATACGATTCGGCAGGAACCTAAAAAAAATTGCAGCATTCAAACATAGCGAACAAAATCCTATTGTCACAGGACAAACCTGCCTAGTGTGCTTCAGTTGCATGGCAACACTTGGTGGCAGCATCTGAAAAAGCAATGTGTCGCTCTTGCGTTTCTCCCGCTTCAGCTCCTTGGCCTTCTGTGCCAAATGAATGGCGTACATCTACAAAGGATCAACAGTCAGTTACATTCGGCACATCCTTTTATTATTCATGTGGCAATTACTTGAATTGTGGCGGCTGCATTTCTAACGAGAATGATGATTATCGGTGATACACACAGCACCACGACGAGGATGACTATTCCCACAGCCTCCTTGTTGCTGGCCTGAATCAAGGTATTCTCCACGTAGTGTCTGTGCCACAAATTACATGATTCAATGTGGACATAATTTCAAATTACAGACGAAGAGGTCTACACACTCACTTGATTTTCCTCCGAAGCTCCTTTTGAAGGACTCGCAGTTCGTCGGTATAGGTCAACATCAGGTCATAGTAGGCGATCGCATCATCAACCCTCGACTCAATCTTTGTGTTCCGAAGAATGATGGTGCTCCTGGGAAATAAGGTAAAAAAAAACGTCTTCAGACTTATTGCACAACGGTTTTACGATGGAACCTACCAATTTTTCAATTGCTGAAAATCACCCATGTTCTTCGACAGATCCACGTACATCGGCCGCAGCGACGGCACATAATTGATGGTGGAGTTTATCAGCTCCTTGGCCAGGAAGTCATAGCGAATGTAAGACACGTACGCCTCTCGGCCCAGTACACCACGTCCAAAGTACTTGATGCCGTACGACGAAGCTATGCCCTGGCATTCGATGCTCTTCAGCAGATTCTTGAAACCGACCAAATAGCTGGAATTGTATTTTTCAATTAGAATCGATTATGTCATTCGAGCAGTTGCGGTCGTCCTTCGCAACAAACCCACCGCCAAACGCCGCTGTTGTCGGTCTCCTTGATTTGCTCGGACAAATGGTGCAGCATCCCCTTATTGATGGCAGCATACCAGTTCATCACCTCCGATATGGAACTTTCCTCGGAACTTATCTTCTTCCTGCAAGACGGTCGTAAAAAGTGGTTACAAAGTGCAAAACAACAACAACAGCGAATTGTAATTAACGCCGAGCGTTTGTTTCTTCAATTAAGATGAACAACACCCCGCGGCTGTCAGCCCGAAAGAAAACAAATTAATTGGAACTTGTTTTGATTGGAAGGGGGTGGATTGTGGATGACCCGATTGTTTTATGATCCAACAACTATCGAAAGCAGCGCCCTTGAGGAAGCGTCATACTCGCAAATGCAAGTGGGACTGGACAGTATAAATCTGCTCTGAAATCCGCATTTAATTTTGCAACATTTTTTCTCACTTCACAATTAGTACCAAAATCAATCTATCTAAATTTGGAAAGCCATTTGGACCGACCACAAGGGTGGCACATCCCTTTCACAACAGGTTGCCACAGGTGACGAATGTATGCTTCAAAAATCTAAAATTTTAATTTACGTGAATGACGTGAAATTCCATTTTATCCCAGGACAAGGGGTGTAATTCCTGGAATTTTCGTCTGTCTGTTTTCGGCTTTTGCCTGCAATGACAATGTGACATACCGAAAATCGTTAAGCCGATTTTGGAATTCACTGCGATTCAGCATCACTCCGTAGTCCTCGTCGTCGGGGGATGTTGGAACGCTGACCTCGCTCCACGTGCTCATGTTATTTAACGCTTGATCGGTGACGGCAAAGCGTTGAGTTAAATTCGATCTGAAATGGGATTTTTTTTCGTTAAAAAAGTGGGTGTAAAAAAGGGGTTTGAGTCCAATTAAGTTGTGTGTGATAAATCCATCTTCACCTGAGGGTGCTGCCATTGGTAAATATGAAAAATGCCACCTCGGAACGTTCCAATTGTAAGCGGGTTACTACCTTTCCAAGGTCTGTCGCGATAGTTACCTGCAAAAGGAAAAGTGGAAAATATTTTGTCACGTTTTATACTTGCATTTAGGAGGGATGAAAAAGATTCAAAAGGGATGAAAAGGTGAAGTTTTTTGTGCACTTTTAACTAGTTCGCTGAAATGTTGCGTGGGAAGTAATCTTTGTGCTGTTTTTTGCTTTGCACCACAACTCTTAGACTTCATTAATTTATCGTGAGTTTCGTGGAACAGTGATTTTACTGCCCCAAATGGCGAACATTAAATTTTAGTAATAAACCTTGGAATTAAATTTTCTGCTAGCAGTCAATCAGAAGTCGTAAAAGCAAGAGAGTGAAAGTATCTCGTCATTCGGTGAATTATGCTTACCTATTCCCAGTAGCTTGTATTGAATAGGATCTAAATAAAGCTTTAACAAATTTTGCTTGCATTCGGGGTATTTAAATGACTTAAAGAGGCTACCAAATTGGCTTTTTTTGGAAAGGACCTTAAATATAGTCACGTTGAAGAAAACTTTTTCGAATCATTTGAGCTCACGTCCTTAAAACCATATAAAAAATAATGGACTTCAGTTCAATACCAAAAAAACTTTTGATTAGGTCTGTAACAAATCAAACGAAGCTAAGTTACTAGATTCTGTTAAGGTTACAGCACATCTTTAAGAAATATTTAGAGGTTATCAAAGTACTACTAACATTTTTTATTGAAAACTGGCTCTTTCGCTTTCAGTGCCCCGAAAGAAAAAAGGTTAAAACAGTAAAAGGCAAGAGACTTTATGTCATCTTTCCAATAGTTCAAACGACTTTTTTAATTTCTCTCACCATAATAGTCTTTCAAGCACCTGCCCCGATAGGGAGGTTGAAACTGCCAAATCAGACGGGGTAAAGTATTTTTGGTACCTTTTAAGGAAGCCTTAGCATTTCTCGATGTTCTTGGATCTTAAATAAAAGTTCTTGGATATCGTAAGCCTTAAGCCGGTTTTTAATTTTCTTACATAAATTAAAATACGTTTAACTTTTTCCAATTTTTGTTTCAAGTGTTGTAAAGAAGTGTTGCACTCGGACTTGGTTTATAGAGGAATTTACTTTCAAACGGAGTGAGAAGCACTGAAAATCCAGACGACTTCCAGACACATTCGCTTGATTATTTAAAGGTTATGGCAAATTAAGATAATCGAAACCTAAAACAAAAATTCACGTCTCAAAAATAGACCAAAAAAAATTAACCCTTAAAATGATCGCCATGTATTTTCCAATGAACGTGAGATTTTTGACTGTTTGCCCGGTATTCGGGATTAAAAATTTTTTCATTCATTTTACGCTAGGTACTGTTCATATTTTTTTAACAAGTCTTCTGTACTTATTTTGGCCGAATCTTAAGTTTAGGTACTCAAACTTTTCTTTCTACTCCAGTGGCTTGTGCTTGTGTAAAATTAAGTTGACACGATTGAAATAACTTAGAAGTAATAGGCATGTTTTAGGGCTACCATTTTAGTAAATCAACTCAAATGATTTTATGCATATCTCAAAAACCACGCAATATTTCAGACGCTCTAAATTTTTCATTCGAACCTCAAAAAATTGGCTATGTCTGATATTTTTTTTACAACGGTATATGTTACCGTTATCGAGATAGTGGGGGGGGGACACGAGGTTTTTTTTAGCTTTTTTCTGTATTTTTTTGATTTCGCATCCATAAAACATTTATTCGGGACCTTTTGTTGAATACTGTTATATTTTTTTTTTATCCTCCTATACTTTGCGATAGCAACGGTTTCTCTTTTGTCATACTCACAAGTGTTTTTAGTTATCGGTTATAAAAGCGAGGTTTTTAATTTTTTTCTTAAACACTTCCAGAAACTTTTAAGTTGGAAACGGCATTTTTGAAAGATCTTTCGAATTCGCTTTGTACGTTTTATATACAAAACAAATTACATTATAATCGCTTTCTCAGGGTAGGATTCCAGGATATTTTGAAAAATAATTTTAGAAATGTGTTTGAAGTTTTCGAGCTAAATCTCAGAATCTGCTAAATATTTGAAAATTTCTATAGTTTTCCCGAAAATTACGAATAATTCTTGATATGTGTGATTTTTTGCAAATCATTTGGCCGATGCTAAATTGGAATAGTGGTGGGGACAATTTTTTTCTAAAATACACCAAAACTACAGTTCTAAAACCTTTAAACCAAAATTTTAGCTTTTGCTTAGCCTTTGGCTGCTTTATATGTTAGCCCAATATCGGATTTTTAAACAAAGTGATGGAAAAGTTATGACGTTAAACACGTTGAAAACGGGTATATATTTTCCAATCCTTATTTCTCAAAAACTCTTCAATATTTTGCAAAAATTTGATTTTATTATGAAAGCTTAATATTTTGTTAGTGCATTTTTCAATTTTCTTTCTTCTGGCTATAAAACTTTTGAGGATAAGGCCAAAACATGTTTTGTCTTTTTTTCCATCAATATTCAAACTGTAATTAAACCGTTATGCTTGTACCAAAAATTGTCTTGTTTGCGTTCTCATTTTTTTCACGGGCTTTATAAGGGTACCAAACTTCATTTTTCTACGACTTACCGTTCAAAAGTTACAGGTGCGGACGGATGGACGGACAAAGTAGCGATACCATAAGAGGTCCTTTTTCCATTTTTGGACGGACCGCTTAAACATGTACCTTTAAATTGTTTAAAAAAAGGGTTTCAAAAAAGTATTATACAAATTAAGAAGGAATTTTTAATAACAAATCATAAATCAACTTATCTCAAACACATAAATGGCAAAGAAGAACAAGGACAATTCAGCGGAGACTTCACAAAAGACAATTCAGAAAAGACTTCACAAAAAAAAACTGTTTGGTGTCAGAATCACTTTTTTCAAATTTATTTTAAAAGACTTGTGGCTAAATGGTCATTAGAAAACTGAGGAAAGAGCTTTACAAAAGGGGACCATTTCATGGAAGGGCAAAATTCAGGCACAATACCTTCCCCCGACGATGAAAAGCCTTTCAGTTCCAATCGTTTTTCAATGAATGAAGGCAGCATTGAGTAAGGAGCAATAAACTGTATTTAAAGATCCCCATTGTTTTTCCTTTTGGTGAAGTTAGACGAGGCGTAGGAACTGAAATTTTGGTGCTGAACAATACTGGCCCAAGAGCTTTTTACAAGGCAAAAATTAGACCGCTCACATTATCGACCATGTCCACTTTTGACACATTTAATCTATAAATACCTGATTTCTCGGGAAGTTCACTCCAGATCGAAAACAAATTATGTGAAAAATATTGAAAGTATTACTACATATTTTCTAAGTTTGTTCATACATTTTTAGCTCCGCCCACTTTTAAGGGGCGTTCTAAGGTTTTTTTTCCGAAATAGTTTCCGCTTTTAACGTATTTTCTCATGATTCTAACGAAATTACAATTAATTGACTTTAATTTTTAGCTCATGTCCTCTTTTGGGGGCAAACCTTTAAGATTTGGTGTTACTGGTGTTACACAGTATATAGAAGTTTGTCAAAGACGAACTCTTGCATTTACTCACTTGTTATACCCGACCCAGGATATATTAAGTTTGATGTATAGTCTGTAACGCAGTGATCTGTAACGCAATAATCAGATGACCCCTAAGACCTTTTAGAGATATGAATGGGGCCGACAGGAGAATCGATTAAGCCATGTCCGTCCGTCCGTCCGTATATAAACAACTTAAAGGCCCTAAATTTTAAGGTAGAGAGCTGAAATTTGGTGGGTCCAGTTTTTCATATCAAGTTTGAAAATTAGCTGAATTCGCCCACAGACACGCCCACTACAAGCCTGTATGTGTGACCATCTCTTATTTAAAAAAATACTTTCAGCTAGCTTCAAAATTTTTGGCTATGTTACAATGGAGCTAGCGCATTCTTTTTTGGTCACATTTGGTAACAGTCTTTGAAGTAGCCGAAAATTTTTAGCCTTTTCATTACCAACGCCCACTTATTAAGGGATTTTAGCTTAAAATGACTGTTTTTCAATAAATATTTATATGAAATTTAACAAAAAATTTATTGACAAAAGTTATAGATATTAGCATTTTCTAACTTTTATGTATATATTGTATGTGCCTCCACCCACTTTTGTGGGCGTGGCTTAAAAAAAATGATTTTTTTTGTTAAAAAGGTGGGGCTTTAGGCCAAAATGTATGCAACCACCTACTATAAAGCATTCAACAGTTATATTTTTATATCCCGCCCACTTTTTGGAGGCGTGGTAGTGTTTTTTGGTATGGTTGGGTATTTTGCAATCCGCATTTAGCAATCCGCAGATAGTAATTAAAAAGTTATGACCTCAAACACGTTGAAAATGGGTACATATTTGCAATTCCTTACTCCTCAAAAACTTATGGATATTTTTATTTAATTATTGACTTAATTTTACTGAGACTGAGGTTATTTGCATAGAGTCAAGTTCTATTTCTTCGTTTTTGGAGTGCTTAATGCAGTCTTTAATGTAGAGAGAGGATCCGCCTCTCGAATTTTCTGAAGGATGATGCGCGTGACAGTCAATGTAACCTTTTATTTTGCGTGCTGAACCCTTTTTAAAGTGGGTTTCCGAAATCAGACATATGTCTACATTATTCTTCCGTAGGAATACTTCTAGTTCGTAAATTTTTTGCAATAGGCCGTTTGCACTCCATGTAATTATTTTGATTGACTTTCCCATATTCATGATTTTTTATTAAATGCTTTTCGAGGTTTAAGCTCGAGCTCGCTCAATTTGTTGAATATTCCTTGATTAAGTTTCGTCTGTTGCTCAAGCTTTTCTAAAATCATGCCTAGAATTTGAGAGACCGAATCTGATGCGGCCGATTGTGGCTTACTTTCACGTGACGCGACTTGAGCGTACGATCTTGGACCAACAAGTGTGTATTCTCCCTTTTGACTCCGGTGGGAATTAGGACCAGCGACGTTTTCTTGCGCATTTTGAATTTTGTCTTTAATCAAGCCCTTACCCCTTGTCGACTTAGGGGTTTTTGGCTTATCTACTTTAGGAGGTTTTAGGCTTGGGCCCTTATTTTCACTATTTTTCTTTGGAGCTCCATGTCGTTTTTTGCAACTCAATGGCAATTTCGCAACCTCGGTAGCTCACTGGGTGACTTCCCCTGCAATTGGCGCAAACCGTGGGGGCCTGACTGCTGACATTGCAATCCGTCGAGAGATGTTCGACGGCTTTTTCTGGCAGTACGTTTGCGTGTGTCGGAAACCTTGACATCGCTTACATTGGGGAACTAGCCTGTTGCCCTTCCGCTTTGGCTCGATTTTTACCTTGATGTTAAGGATTGATTTAATTTTGTAGATTTCAGTTTTAATATTTTCAGTTCTATCAAAAGAAAGCATAAAACTTTGCAGGCCGCTTCGGATAACAGCGGAATCTTTGCCTTCGTCCGTACGTTGCTTCTCTTTCTTTATTATGTTCACGGCGTCAAGAATTTTAAAGCCTTGGGCTTGAATGTCTTGTATTATTTCGTCCTTGGTACAGGATGGGTGTAGTCCCCTCGCGATAACCGGCAGCGGCTTTTCGAGGTGATTTTTATGGTTTACTACCATTGGATTTTCTCTAAATTTAACTTTTGTGACAGTGACCGATAGGCATCAGAGTTTACGACGTTAACTTTCCATACGTTGTTTCGAAGTGATGTTAAGTTATATTTCGTCCCAAGAGTATTTTTAAGGATGTTTCGCAACTTTTCGTAGTCCGCGATCCCAACGACATTTATTGCAGGTGGTCGGCGGTTTTTTTCTCGGGGTATTGTGTCCTTTTCCTGTCGCTTTGTTTGATACGACTGGTGTTTCTTCTTTTTGCTGCACGGTTTCTACTTTGGGTGAAGAACCGGCCTTTCGTTTCTTGGTTAGCCTTTTCCTAAAGACCGGACTTGTTTCGCGTACAAGCTCTTCCTCGTCCGCCTGGTATTCTCATTGACGTTTCGGCGTTTCTTCGCATACTATAGTACCACGGGGGTTCCTTAAGGCTTTATTTTCTTTACGTAAAGAATCTACTTCGCTTTTAAGCTATGGTAGAGACGTTCCATTTCATTAAGCTTAGCACGGAGTTCGTTGTTTTCCGCTTCAAAGCATTTAATTTTCGCTGAGTCCTGATTAACCGAGGCACCCTTGATTTTTTCAAAAAGGAATTTATAAGCAATAAATGGCTCTCCCCAGAATCCGTAGAGCCTACCGCCGAAGAGGGTGGATTTGCCAGTGAAACTGGATTGCCACCTGGGGTAATAATATCTTTTGTTTTGTCCATTGCACAGTTTGTATGCGCTACACGCTCGGCATACGGAGGTTGTTTAGTGTTTAGTGTTGTTTTTGTTTTCTTTCATCTGGCTGCAAGACTGTTTAAGATGAAAAACGTGGTGTGTATAAACAAGTGGGAAAGTTCAACAGTGCGTATGCAAAAGTTTCAGTCCATCTACGACGGATTGCAAAATACCCGACCATACCAAAAAAAATCTGCCACGCCTCCAAAAAGTGGGCGGGATACAAAAATATAACTGTTGAATGCTTCATAATAGTTGGTTGCATACATTTCGGTCTAAAACTCAGCCTTTTTAACTTAAAAAATCACTTTTTTTAACGCCACGCCCACAAAAGTGGGCGGAGACACATAGTACTTATACATGAAAGTTAGAAAGTGCTTACATCTACAACTTTTGTCTTATAGTTTTAAGTCAAATTTCATATAAAATAATCATTGATTACCATTTTAAACTAAAATCCCATAAAAAAGTAGGCGTGGTCAATGAAAAGGCTTAAAAATTTTGGAAAAATCAAAGACAATTACAAGGTTATGTTACATATCAAAAATGAATGCGCTAGCACTATTCTAACATAGCTAAAATTTAGAAAAAGTATTTTTTTAAATTAGAGATGGTCGCAGGCACGGGCCTGTAGTGGGCGTGTCTGTGGGCGGATTCGGCTAATTTTCAAACTCGATCTGGTCCAATGGACTTCCAGCCAACTCACAAAATTTCAGCTCTCCTTAAAATTTAAGGCCTAAAAGTTATTTACATACGGACGGGCATGGCTTAATCGATTCTCCTGTCGGTCCCATTCAAAAGGTCTTAGGGGTCTACGGTGATTATTTCACTGCGTTACAAACTATACATCAAACTTAATATACCCTGGGTCGAGTATAAGAAAGCCCTTGCGTGCGTTCTCATTTTTTCATGGACTTTATAAGAGTACCGTCTTTCATCATTCTAAGAATCACCGACGAACGGACAACGAAGCAAATACCATAAACTTTTTTTTTTGTCGGACCGCTAAAAACAACGTTTTTTACTCCTATGCTCTTGAAAATGTAATTACTGTTTGTTTTTTTTCCAATTACCAGAACATCCGCTTCCATAGCGCTTAAATAAAAATTTGCATTCAATTTCTATCAATTCACCCTCGGGACACTCTGTCGTATACGTAACATATTTTTTCTCAGAGCTAATGTATGCCGCTGCAGCGATCTATCAAATGCCTTCTCTTCCGTGTCATTTATACTCATCTGTCCTCGGTGGATGGAAAACAAAGAAATCCAAAGAAATGCCCTTGGGCACGGTTCCAGATCCTTCGCAGACTTAACGCATTATTCAGCTGCACACAATGTGACGGCAGCCCCCCCCAGTGTGTGCCTGTGCAGTGCAATGCGAAGCAGTGTCCTTCGAACAAAAGAGGTCAACTTACAAACTTGTGCGGTGACCAGCATCCATTCATCATTTGCAACAATAACTATATATGATGCCAGCGACCAGACAACTCCCACTGAATGTGTCTGACTCAGCATGATAAGGACGAGGTGAATAAGCATCACGTTCTTCTTATGCAGCGCATCGCGCAAGGTACGAGCATTATGAATTAGTTCGACCTTTGCTTTCGTGTGCGGTTTTGTCATATGACACGTATATGGATTTCATCATCGTTATCACACACATAAGAAGGTGTTTGGTTTGATTTTAAAGCTTTCAGGACTCTCTGCGGACCAAGTCACGTTCGATGTCGGCCGCATCGATGTATTTTAATTACCTTCGTTAAAATGACATGACATTCAATCGAACAAGTATTGTGGCGAAGGAACAAAATCTCTGGTGGCTCGTAGTAGTTCTTACCTGAGTTTCAATGTCGGACACCTCGCTGCGATAGAGCAAAATGTCCTGCAGTATAAGTGATGTTTGGACAATCAACGCCAAAATGGGGATGAATGGCAGGACAATCATCTGAAAATAGAGACAAATGGGTCGTTTAGTGGTTTATTGTAATGCAATGGTAATTACAAATAATTGCTGCGCGATAATGTGACATCGGTTATATGCTTGCCAAAAGGACACAATAGTATCTACTCAACTCACCGCTGTGGCAAATGCAAACGTTTTTCTAATTGAAAGATGTTCCAAGCACGTGCTTACAGGGTAATCGGTTAATGCCCACCAACTGGGAGAAGATTATCACAAGTAATCAAAGCGGACAGTTATCGTTCGGTCTAATTAGAATTAAGGATACGCGTGGAATTCCAATGTGAATAACCCTCGTTCGGTTAAGGGCGTATCGAATAATCCGTGCTAAGATAGAGCTGGTTGTAGGTTTACTGACTGCTGCTGACATTTGATATAGGCAAAGGAAGCTCACAGCTGTGTGTGTCGTTCCTTCACATGAATATAGGACTTAAAAGGGATTTGCCGAATTCCATGCCTTTTTATGGTAATGAAGGAACAAGTGACATATGGAAGGTTGAATTTTCTTAGAATTGGATTTTCTCATGCAGAGTGTATTGCAGCGGTGAATGAGAAGTTTTCAATGTCAAAGAAATAAAATTTAATAGAGAGTCAATTAGAAGAACTTATCTTCAACTGAACACGGACCGACTTTAAAATATTTTTTCCAATTATTTGCCAGAAACACTTACCCAAATTGTCATTCTACATAAAAGAACAGACGTAACGTACACAATTTGCATCACCCAACAACCAGAAACGTCCCAAATACTGATAAATCACATTCGCATACATGATTTATGGAAGGCCCCCCTAAGAATTATGTAGTGGCAACATTTTGGCAAACATTTATCGTTTGGCTATAAATAAACCCGAAAATGACAAATTGAATCAGCTACAGGACAAATCGATTTATCCTGACAACGGTTAGGCTTTTACTAATGACTTCTGGTGGCGATGATAACATTATAATTGTGTTTATGGTCATCAAACGCACAGCGTTAGTGACCGGCAAAATTAAGTTTATTCGTCCTCAAGGACTCATAGAAGAAAAAATAAAACTGGAATCATATAATTACAGCCCGGAGTCGCATCCTAGGCAAAAGTTATTTTCAGAAAAAAATAGCGCTCAAGGATATCTCTCTTTTGAACGTGAACACGTGCCGCATCTTATCGTGTATGCAGCGTAATTTGATTGTGTTTTCTTTCTGCGTCATTTGTATGATTTGGCGAGATTTTTTTTCACAATTTTACGAGGCTTTAGAGAAGAGATTTTCAATCATCTTGATTGTGGTGGGGGAGAAAAGTGATAGATTTGTAGTTGGTATAGAGGGAAATACGAGCAAACGTTTTCCATGGTTTCGTACCCGCAGGATGTATACCTACACTTTTTATATTCAAGCAATAACTGGGTTGATGATCAAGTTTACAGAAACACGTGAACGCATTCACACCAATCACCACTGGGTTTGGTTTGAGATTTCTTTTATTTGTTTTTATCCTCATTTATGCGTCGTTCGTCCACCAAATTGATTATTGGTTATTCAAAATTAGAGCAAACCTATAAGTAAATGGGAGTTTCATTTTGTGGTTTCAAGTTGGTAGCGCTGGCATTTGATACTTGTCAAACTAAACTTACTTTAAAATGTCTTTAGTTTTTGTTGAATATTTGCCATTTACGAAAATGGATCGTTTAACTATCGCACCATGCACTAAAATTGCGAAAACTTACTACTAAAGTGGTGATTCAGATGTAGTCACTTTTCGCGCACTACATGATGATTATGCTCGCCACAATCAACCGACTAGGCAAGCAACTTGTAAAATTGTGAAGAACTTTGAAGAGAGTAAACGCTTTAGAAATTTTACGTTTTGGCGACAGCACCAGTAAAATCATACGATTGGACACGCTAGATTTTTTTCTGCGGGGTTTCACAAAAAACTGTGTTAACGCGAATAGCCACTGAACTCGAGACGCATTAAAAACCAACATTATTCGAGCTATGGTCGATATACTACTCAAAATGTGCGAAAAAGTGGTTAAAAAATACCTCAAAAGAATGGCATGCTGTAGGTCTTCCTGTGGTGCGCATTGGAACTATTTTCTTTTGCGCGCTTAACGGCAAAGTCAAAACTTTATAATAAGATAAAATGTTCATAAAAAAAGTTTCACTGTGTGCGTTTTATTTAGCTTTACTTTCGAAACTGAAAAATGAATGGCCCTGTTTTGCTTCATTTTTCAGTTTTTTTTTAAATTTTTAAACCCCTAAATTCAGCCTACGGGCCCTAAAACGTAACATAAGATATCACTAATGATTTGATGATGATGATTTTTCACCTGTTCATTAAAAAGTCGTCCTCAAAATTGTAGTTCTTATGTGACTAGAAGACTAGAAGACTATTCGACATCACTATAAATTGACTGGGAGATAATCTACACAAAAAAATACCCCTTTAGTGTTGAAGCTTCCGCGAATCTGCTGAGATTGATAATGCTCATATTTTTGAGTGACTAAAGCTTTACCCGATTCATTGTAAGGCCTCAAAATGTTACCCGAGGTCTTACAATGAACTTTAAGATTAATGAACTTTAAAATTCTTTAAAGTTACAAAAGCATCGCTTTGCGTCCAAGGAGTCAAAGTCAACTTCCTCTGCGGGAGGTTGGGAAATTTTGTTTTAAGTGCAATTTTATCTATTCTAAAGTTTTAGCTTTAGAAAATGTTCCCTCTTTATTTAAACGAATGGAACTTGCTAGAATCAAATGATCTTTCTTGAGTGATCAAATCGGCACCTCCTTAAATTATCTTGCACTACACTAACTTCAAAAATCTACTACTTACTTTCTCTTCCTGCTCTAACTTCTGTAATCTATTCTTATCTTTTCTATTCATTCACAACTCTGCCAAGATAGATTAAATACCATTAGTGGATCTTTTGATAATACTTAGGAATGATACCATTAGACGCCATTAAACGTTGCAATATCGCTGCCTTGAGATCACATAATCGACTTCTAACATATAAAAAATCTATTTAAGAGTGAACTCTCCCAATTCCCAGCTTTGCATTTTTTGCACGACCACTCGAAAAATTTCGAAAAAAATTGTCAAAATTACACATTCCGAATATTCAAGCCATGTCTTTTATGTTGTAGAAAGCAGACCTTGGAGGAATTTCTTCTGCATAGAACCCTTAAACTATTTGAAGCCAAGATCGCTGATCGCATAACAACTTAATTAGCCTTAACCGCTAAGAAATGATACCTCCCTCCAGGCTTCACTAGAGTCACAGTACGGTTGCCTTGAGATCACGTATTCAGAAAACTTCAACTCGCAAAATTTCAGTAAGCTTTATACACTCTTGAACTTTGCATCTTTGATGTTGTGGAAAGCAGATATTAGAGGTGTTTTTATAGCAAAGGGCCTTCTTTAACCTTCTTTGAAGTGTTTAACGATCATATGGCCTTTAACCGCTGTAAACCATTGGTCCTTCTGGGCTTCTTTTAAGTTATAACAGTATTGAGATCACAGGCTAAGTCGACTTCTAATTTATAAAAAAACTAACTTCGTTGATTTTTTGCACGATCACTCGAAAAATCTCGCAGAACTGTCGAAATTACATATTTTGCAATCGTGTATTTTTTTTAAGCTTATGCGTCAATGTAATGTTGCAGAAGGCGATCATACAAGAGGTCTCAAACTTATTTGAATCCACGATCAGCGATCATGTAACGATTAGATTTATCTTTCAACACTTTGAAATGGTGCCAAACTTCAGACTTCATTACAAACCGGTTGTCTTGAAATCATGGACTGCGTGAACTCCATCATTGATGTCTTGCTTAAGAGTCTTACTTTGGAGCAAACTCTTTCACTTATGCACGATTACTCGAAAAATCTGGGAAAAAAGTTTTAAAAATTATACATTGGAGCCAACTTTAAACATTCGGCAACTTTGAGCAATCTTTTTGATGTTGTAAAAAACTTTTGCACTCAAGAAAATTTTTTTGAGGCCACGTTCGGCGATCTCATAATGATCATTATGATCCTTTGTCCCTTAGCAACGCGAAGCGACGATAATCGACACCTGACTTATAAAAATTCTACCTTAGAATCAACTCTTCCGATTTCATAATACGATCTCTAAAAAAATTGCGGAAATTTTTCTCTGATAAATCAGGAAGAGGATCTTCAAGATCTTCAAACTTCTCTATGGCCATTATCGGCAATCGTACGACAATCAGAATCTTTTAACACTTATTAGAGAGGATTGGTTTTTTAAATGGTATCAGACTTTTACCATGGTTTCATTTACGGATTTGATACTCATGTCTCTTTCACAACTCTATCACGATCGACAATATCTATGATCCTGTCATTTAGTGCTATAAACGTGTTTAAAGTTGCTTGAAGTGTAAGTTTTGGAGTTAAACGCAGATTTACCCCAGAAATGAATTTTTTTAGTGAATTTAGATTCGTGTTAAATCTCGGCTTAACTCGCCAAATTTTGTTTTTGTTTCTATGAAAGATGACATTTGAGAACAACTCAAACTTTTCCTGTGTTTCTACGTGAAGTGAGAGCAGGGAGAGTCCATAATTTCGATGATTTTGATAACTTTACTGACGAAGTTAACTCTGCACTGAAAAACTGCTCGCTGAGTTAAATCGGTTTTCTTCCGGACTGGCAGATCTTGGTTTAAGTTGGGCTTAACTCGGCACAAAAAAAAACGGCTTTTAAAGGGACAGAAGGATCAAGGATAAGTTTGTGCAGAGGGTGTGATGAAGCACTAGTTACTGCAAGGTTTGTCCTGCTGGAGCTAGTCAGGTACAGAGTAGAAGATTTATTTATGAAAAAGAATTTCAAATTTTTATTTTACTGAATTCAACTATGAAAAAGGTTGAGAACCACTGACCCAAAGCAATTACAGCGATTACAGCAAATTAAGTAACTGAAGCAAGGAAAGCACCACGAGTGAACACAAAATATGATTTTTAGTAATGAAAATGGCAGTTAAGACGATTGGCAACTCCACATTCTTTTTCACGCCATAAAACCAGAGAACTTAACTTTATCGCTAATGTCCCGATTTCCCTTATTTGATTTTGCTCAAAGCACTCACCTGAAAAAGTTGTATCCTTCGTCCTGTTTTTATCGCTGGATTTCTGGCCGCTGCACTACAACATCTTCCACTCGGCGCACCCGATATATCCTCCGAACTAATAGACCGTGTTGATAGTTTGTCCTCATGATTGTGACAGGCCGCTACAGCGCCACTATGACTGTTATTCATTGTTACCTCTGCCGCCAATGATGATGATGATTTCTGCTTCAGGACACACTTGCCATTCAGCATGGCGCGTGTGTTTTAATCTCGTTCAATGCACGCGGATCAATGATGATAATTTCTCGCAGGCGTGAAGCGAAAGGACTTGTCGTGTACACACTACACAGTCTCACTTCTGTTAATCGTCTGTAAACAGAGAACATATATGACACACGTTACTTTTTATTGTCATACTCGATGGGGTGTTGATTATGATGACTTTGATGATAATGATGATGATGAGATAGAACCCTACACCCTCAACTCTACACCCTCAAGAAGGAAAGGATAATTTCAGTAATTGCATAAAAGGATGGTGCTTAAAAGGAGAGGACATATCTATGATAAAACCAGTAGGTACTTTGTAAAATGTTTGGCAAATGGCTACTGGTTTGAGGCTAAGCCATTTTCTACTGTCAAAATTAGATTGGTAAAAAATCCACAATCCCTAATTGACAATATTGAACCACGTATCTAACTCATGACTAATTTTCGAATTCTACATCCCATTACACCCCCAAGGCGGAACCCTCATGCTATCACACACTAATTGCATATTGAAGGATTTCCATTTTTATAAAAATTTCATCTTCACTAGAAGATGAGTGTCAGGGATGATAGCAAAAAGGGTGGCATTGGGTTCGGATAGGGACGGCTTTGAGCAAACATACTCGTACACGTGACATGTTTACACTCACATCTACGAATCACTGGCGACACAGATTCTCTCTCTAGCAGAATGTGTCC
Organism: Neoascia interrupta; assembly: GCA_947623515.1. NCBI lineage: Eukaryota > Metazoa > Arthropoda > Insecta > Diptera > Syrphidae > Neoascia > Neoascia interrupta. The sequence continues at coordinate 4,334,090 of OX392463.1, forward strand.
TTTCGATTAAATTGCAACGGCGACGACGACCACGACCACGACGTCGACAGAAAAGCACCCCAGCACAGATGTATTGCGTATATACCTTTAGCTCTATGCATTAATGCTACAGAGAGGGCATTGAGGAAAATTAAATTTCCCTTTCAAAATGTTGTGGAAAATTTTCAAATGCAACCTGGGTCACCCTTGATACACAAAATGACGACGCACGACGACGACGACTCGACTGTGTTTGTTTACAGTTTTACCTGAATGAATTTGTTAAGCTTGTATTGTTTTTGAAGCGCAGCAGTGCGACGAGAAGGATTCATTTGCATGCGGGTGTGTTGCTGTGATATTTACAGTTTTCATCATGCTGATGAATAGAAAAGCCCTCGCAAAGTAGCCTCTGAACATTGAAACGTATTGAAATAGCTTAAAAACTTTAATGTTCTATACGGGGTGTCGAAATGTTATTAGCTATGGGGAGGTCTATGAACGCAATTGTCAATATCTTCGCTATTATCGCGGGGTGAACGATGAACGACATGATGTGTCAATAAATATATTTTTTAGGGGGGGTAACCCTACACTGTGTTTGCTGACAGCAACGATGACATTTTTCCCATCACTGCGATTAATTGGATTTTTTTGACAGGCCAAGGCGTTGACACAGTTTGTTTTCTTTTAGCTAGCTAGCAAGCAAGCAATTAGGTAGGGGGAAGTTTAGTGACTTAGCGAAGAAAAGGTTTTAAAACTTGCGGGAGAATTGCTAGAATTAAGTAGGTAGTGGTCGTTAAGTTGTTAATTTGTAGATATTGTTGTTAAGAAGTAGATATACTTCTTCATAACCTGTCAACGAGACAGGAAGAACATTTCTTCTGCTGAGAATTATCTCGCATTCGGCCTTAGCCACAATCCCACAATGCTTCGGATTCTTAGAAATACAGTAGGTACCTACGACTGCAAGGATTAGGGTCTTTACCGATGTCAACGTCGCCAATGGTTCGCAAGTAATTGAACAGACTTTTGAAATGCTTTGCCTACCTAATTCATTCTTACATTGTTGAAGAAGCCATTAAAGTCTATTCCTTTGAAATTGCATTAATACCATTTATTAAATTCGTAAAAAACGAAGCCTTCCTATCAATAAGACGAGGGATGATGTGCATAGAATTCGTTCTAGGAAAACAAAGAAACCAATTGGATCTGGGCATCCATTAAAAAGTTACTGTTAGAACGTCATAATCCTGCTCAGGTGCTTCTCTATCAAAAGAAAACCACAGAGAGCAGCGTATGTTTGACTTTTGACTTATCAAGGGTGCTTCTTAAAGAACTATGCATAAAAAGTCAGAATGTCATACAGATCGTCATATTTGAAATATGTGTAGGTACACTGTGTGGGGTGCCGTGGCGTAGTGGTTAGTGTGTGTGCTTACTACGCCGGAGGTCTGGGTTCGAATCCTGCCATCGTCACCTGAAAAAAATACTTGTTCTTTTTTACGGTCCCCACCTCCGCGAGGGTCTGACAAGCCCTCCGAGAGTATCATTTGTCTTGAAAAAACTTCTCAAAGCGTCGTTCGGATTCGGCAAAAAATTGTAGGTCCCCTTGTATGTAAAGAAATTAACACACCAGCATACATTGTTGAGAAGTAAGCCCTGTTTCACCTCGAGCTGTTGCGCCACTCTACTATAGGTACACTGTACACCTGTCAACGCAGATGTCAAAAGTTGACAAACTATTTAACCTTGATCTGCTCGATGAAAGTACACATTTTTGTTAAAGACTTATTCGTTTTCACTAATTCATTTTATTCAAAGGAAAATGCATTTTGAAATGAATTAGGTACACACAATTCAGAGGATCCATGACATGACCGCCTGAAACCATGCATGCTGCGTGTGTTATATGTAGGTGTTTTTTAGCACTTGGAGCTTGAATTACTTGACAATGTTAAGCTCTACTGTGAGCCATGAAAAAGTCAGGATTTCTGGACCGATAGCGGGGCCCACTTATCAAATAAAAATGGATGGCTGTTGGACTACTTCTAGCTATTATTGCCAATGACAACTGTCAAAATTGCTAACTATTACCTTTTCTGGATATGGTTCCAAAGTAGCTAAAAAAATTTGGAAGAAACCCATAAACCATAAATCACATCCACAAATCACAGAACATAAATGCCTGTTTTCATTTGGTTGATCCTAACCTAACCCAAATTTTATTTCTCAAAATAAAACGGAGGTTGAACGGTGGCCACCACACTGGCGCTTACTCTCACCCTAGAATTTCTGACACATCAAGTTAGGATAAACCAAATGAAAACAGGCACTAAGATTACGATACTTCGACTCGACTAATGACTAATTCACAAATCAGACTCGTCATTGGATTCGAAGCAAAACAGATTGCTGATCTATGATTGGCCAGTAAAGATTGTTGAAACAAACGGGCTTTTTTCCACGCGTACAAAATGACAGTTCCAACCCAGAATGCCAGATTTGCAGGTAGGTCTGTCAAACAAATGTCATAACGAGCGAGTCTCGTAATCTTTATATTCTTTCATTCATGAATTCGTTTTGTTTTTCTGTTGTTGCTTGCCTTATTTCCCATCGGAGAATCAAAAATTTCGTTTTAACACTAAATTTCTTTCTCTTAATCAACGAGAATCTGCAAAAAGTGTTTTTGGAAACGAACTAAGCATTGTTTGGGGGTAGCGAATTATCGTTTCAATCATGCAGTAAAATTCTTTTGTGTTCGCAATGGACAATGTCTTCATCAAGAAAAATGTCGGCGAGTAACGCATGTTCGGGCACATTAAAATTAACAAAAACTATTCTGCGCCGGGCTTCAAAGTTAACACTCCACGAGCGGGCCATAATTCTGCTTTTTAAAATTCTGACTGAGGCAACAAAATTCTGTCCCTTTTACTTTTTAACCAAATTTTTACTTGTTTAGCAAAGATGAAATAAGAAGCAAACAAGAGGTTGCATGGGTGGCACGAAATTTCACTGCGTAACGTATCCTTTTCCCTTATCGGTATAACTGAGTCCTGAAGCTTAGATTAAACTGCATACCGTTTTGGTACGTCAAATATGCCAAAATGGCATATGCCGTCTAATCTAAGCCTTACACAAGACCTTTAATTACAAACCGATCTTGAATGCGTTCACATTGGCCGCGCCGATGGAATTTCAATCAGCTCTGATACTTACTTCGATGTTTTTATGTAGATGAAAATTTCTTATGTATCAATAAATTCTAATTCATCAATTCATTTTAGTGTATCGAATGGGCAGCTAGTTGTTCAGCATTGTGGAATGCATTCAAAAACTGATAAAAGAATTTCTCGAAATTTTATTGCCTATGGATTTTGAGGAGATTTGATTAAAATCTAATATGAACACAAGATTTTGATAAAGATTTCAAGTGATTTTAGATGCGTATGGTAAAAAGTAAACGGTTCAACATGCACACTTATTAAGCTTAGACTAATTATTGTACAATTTTAAAAAGACCGTCAAGTATGAAATCGTACACGGCGCGGTCCGTCGGCTTTACAATTATTGCTTAGTTTACATATCAAATGTTGTAAAGTATGTTTGGGACTTTATGTTTTTCTTTTATTTAAGTTACATTTTCGGACCTAATGGCATTTCTTTAAACTAATTGTGATAGATAACTCATTTGTTTCGCTAATATGCATAATATTTCGAGTGCAATTTTGGGAAGATGTATGCATTAAATCTGTGTATACGAGTTTTATATACTGCCATTGTAGTGTATTAAATAAAGGTTAGGTCTTAAAAATATTCTTCCACTAATTTTTTGGTAGGTACTATTGTTTGTAATTATAATCTATTTCACAGGAATGGAGAACCTATATTAATTTTGATACAGGCGAAAATGGAACATAGAAAAATAGTAACGATAGACCCCCAAGGCCTTAAGGGCATATGATCGAGACCGAATTCTGAATTGAATGAGCCATGACCGTCCGTCCGTCCGTATGTTACTAATTTTAAGGCCTTAAATTCAAAGCTAGAAAGCTAAAATTCTATACGTAGGCTCTCTGTTGTTCAAAGCAATACAACTGTTAAAATTTTTTGAATCTGCCCACAGACACGCCCACAATCGGTCTAAATGTGCAACTGCCTCGAGTGCTTTCAAAACTGTAAGACGTCGTGATAAGCTGAAATTTAACATTTAGCATTTCCTAATAATTATAAGATATAAAAATTACAAACGAAATCGGCAGTCCACCCCTCATGGGCGTGGCAGCGATTTAAAGAATAAACCTTCAAATGCAATTTATTCAATATTTTTGTTCCAAATCGGAAAATTTTTACTTAATATATTGTGTAGAAAATACTTTGTTCTACATTAATTTCATAGAAAGTTTTGGGCCACGCCCACATTTGAAGGCAGAATTTAAGAAAAACCTATAATTTTCAGAAAAATATGGATTCCGACTGCTTTCTTAGCTTTAAATACACTGGATACTATTTAGATTTCGTTCATACAAAGTTTTTGACCACGCCCGCTTTAGAGGTCAATTTTACAAAATTATTGAATTTGAACTAAAAAATACATTTTTGCGTACATTTTAGCAGCAAACTTGGATATTTCTATGCTTTAATTGTTCTTTGGTTAAAGGGGTATTACTTGCCACGCCCCTTTTAAAAAATAAATTAAACAAAAACTTATCTAAAATGATGCATGAATGGTAATAGGACCGTGATGCAAAACAAGAAAATGTACGAATGGAAAGGAGAATAGGAATGGAAAGGAGAATAAGAATAGGAATAGAGTATACCGCGGTCCGTTACAGACGAACCGAAGCTATTACATACGCACTGTTGCATCACTTACTCACTGGTTGTTATATAGCTTGGTGAGGGGTGGTAACTTCCTATTTAATCCCACATTTTTTAATAAGTCTATTATGGAACATCGAATCGCCTTCAAGTTGGGTCTGAGTGTTTACCTGTGAGAAATAATTTACTATAATCTAGGAAACGATATTGTTCACAGTGCTAAGAGCAAGGTCATAGCTGTCGTATTTTCGCCATCGGCTTATGCCATGGTTCGCTCGAAACTGTGTCGTCACCTAACTAACCTAGAAACGTATCCGCATTTCATAAATTATCATATAACATATTTCCATATGCATTTTTAATCTACCACGGGTATCTTATAATCCTCTTATTACAATATAAAACCAGATGAATGAGCTGACGGTCATCCCTATACCCACACTCTCCCGGGACCGCACACGTTTTAATTATGTCCATCTAATTCATGACAAGAAAACACCTGTGGATCTGTGCTAAATCAAGTGATTGATGACAGAAGTTCTGCTTTGCTGATGCATGAAATATTCAAAGCATGACATTGGACACCCACTCCCACACTTAACTCAACTCGAACATGTTTAAACCCTTCTTATGCTCCTTAGCACAGGAACAAAGTGTTTAATAATACCGCATGAAATAGACCCATGTTCAAAAACACACAAAAAGTTCTAAGGAACACCCTTTCCTACTTTACGGATGTGAAGTGATTTTAAGACGACACACACCAGTTTAAGAAATTTCTACTTACTCGGCTGAGTTAGTGATAAAATTGTCAGAATGCGGTAATCACTTTTTAACTTTCGACTTTTAAGGAACAAGACAGAACCATTTGAATGTATGAATGACAACTCAAGTTTTTCCAAGCAGGAAACTAACTCACTAGCGACCACTATTTGTCTCTATACGAATTTTACTTGTTCTTCAATCGATGGAAAACTCAAAAATTACTACAAACGAACGATAAAAAAGGTTAAAAGTGTAAAGACCATATCTTGTGAGATCTATGAAGGCAACCTTCAAATTTGGCAGCAACTACCTTTACGTGCTCTGAAAAGGTAATCCAATTGATTTTACTTGCCTCCATCTAAATCGTTATCTAAATTCAAATCAGGTAGGTCAGACTTTATCCAATTTTGGATGTTGCGAATATAAATTGCCAGGGCAACCTTTGACTAAGACTTGATTAAAGTAATTAATATGTCGCCTCAAGCCACAAGGCGACATAATGAAACTTTCATTAATGAACCTTATAGTAAACAATTTTCAAGAACAAAATTGAAACCTCAGTGCTTTGCCATTTTGTCACAACAGCTAACGAAGACATTTGCAATTTTACGTGTACACCCAACCCAGAAAATAAACAGAATAATCCCCTTTTAATAAACTAAATTACAATTGCACACCCACCGAGCAATATGGGAAACCTTTACAATGTCCTGCAAGCCTTAAAACAAAGTGCAGTTATAAATCTGAGGCCCTATAATGAAGTTTTCTATTAAATAACACAGCAAAAGTAACTTAAAAGGCTACACGAGGCCATCAAAAGGCTGTTTAGGGTTGTTTCCCTTGCGTAAAGCTTTAAATGCAATAATTATAAAATCATACGAGTTTTGTAACTGCGTGACTAGTCATGGGTCTGCAAAAATTGATTAAGATCTGTGTAAAAATAAAAACAGGGGTGGACCTTACCAACATTGTGATTTGGGCTCATTCACTAGAGTGCAAGACACTAATTTCAATATTCCCCTAAAATAATAAGTAGTTCGAACTCCGCGAACTCAGGTTGCCCCATTAACTATACCGCGCCTAGGGCTGTGTCCTAGCACAAGCTAGCTGAGGTGTTTTATAGTTCCCATTATGGCGTTGGGTCTGATTACTTTTAGTCGAATTCTAAGATCGTCATATTTGACATAAGTAGTCAATGCTTTAATGTGGAAGATAAACTCTTCGGGCTTATTTGTATATATGCATCGTGATGTCCCGAAATCATTAGACTTATTCTAGCCAAAAAAAAACGTTAATGCAGCACATCCTTTTTGACAGTTGCCGTAGACAACCGGTTCCCCATGACGATCATAGAGTTGCAGGCAATTTTCGGCTGCTAGTGACAAAGGCGTATGACATTCATTCTTCTCGTGACAGGATGACATCTATAAACTCGGGCTAACTACGTACAGGGCAAACAATCTCGCAGTGAGCCAAAATCGAACATGCTTTCTGTGACAAGAAGAATATCACTTACATCCTCCCTGTGACAAGAAAAATGTCACTTGGAAAGAAGATCAAGTAACTAGGAAGAATGTCACACACTGGCACACATTATAATGTAAAAGATAGCTTCCGTTCCTATGCTGACCGTCTTCATTATTGTAATCTAACAAAAGGAATAAAAGAAAATGCCGATTGATTGCCGATGATTGGAAACTGATGGCGCTGCACAGCACTTTGACATTTATGGTGATGATTCGAAAAACCGCTCGGTGTCGTGGTATTTTCCACTTGCCATTGCGGTTTGTTTATCACCTGTCATGTACTAAAGCTTTTCTCGACGTATCGCAAACCTTCGACAAGGTATGGCACGAAGGCCTGAAGTACAAGTTAAGGCTTAACCTTGAAGACAGAATCTTTCGCGTAAGGTACGAAAATGAGTACTCGGAATTCAAAGAGATAAATGCCGGTGTGCCGCAAGGAAGCGTTCTCGGCCCAATATTATTTTTTCTTTATACAAGAAACACACCCCACGATGAGGGAACAATTTTAGCTACTGCTATTCTCGCTATTGATACGACAGTTGAACTATCAACAGAAAAACTTCAGCGCGCTTTAGACAAAATATGCGACTGGACGAAGAGCTGGCGAGTCGTCCTTAACGAGACTAAGTCAACGCATGTTAACTTTACTTATAAAAAGATAAACAACAAACCTTTATTCATTAACTCGGTACAAATCCCGTACTCAAATGAAGCCAAATATCTAGGAATGACTCTAGACACAAAACTTAAATGGAAGCCGCACGTTAAAAAGAAACGCGACGAGCTCGAAATCAGGTTAAGAGAAATGAATTGGCTTATCGGAAGATTTTCGAAACTAAGCGTATATAACAAACTGCTTTTGTATAAGCAAGTGCTAAAACCATCTTGTACGTACGGTATACAACTCTGGGGTTGTACTAAACCAAGCAATATATCCATTTTAGAAACTTTTCAAAATAAGACACTCAGAGCAATCGTTAATGCTCCATGGTACATAAGAAATAGCGATCTACACCGAGATCTAGGAATCGCAACAATGACTGACGAGGTAACAAACTTTGCTCGCAAACTTAGTACTCGACTTCGCGGACATTGCAGCAATGAAATTATCCGAACTTTGGATCAAACAAATCTTACGCGCCGACTACAACGAATGAGACCGTTAGATCTAGCAACATAAGATGAAACCGCATAAATTGACGGTATTGTAGGTGCCTTCGTTGGAAGCAGCCTGCCACACGCAATTACTACAGAAGCTTGAAGCTTCTAGTCGCTACAGAAGCTTTTGTCGTAGTCTGACGGAAAATGGGAGGTTTTTTAGTGAGTAAGAATCTCACACTACTATGAGCACGCGCGGCCGGTTCTCGTAGTGTCTATGAAGGTTTTTCCTACCCACTGAAAAAAAAACTGGCATTTTTGGTTCGGTCTTATTAAATTATTATTATTTTTTTCATTCCTTAATGTTGGATAAATAATTATACTATAACTGATTTTTATTATTCCTTTCATAAAGATACGATCGAGATGAATAACATGTTTCCACCGGGCATTAAACCGCGATTAATATAAATCTTCATCGAATCCTCTACAAGTTACGCGATTAACCACACAAATTCAAATCCTCTCGGCAAGTATTAAAAATAAAATCACTCACAAATCTCATTCACCCTTTACACAAGCCACTTTAAACCCTTTTCGAACACCTTCGTAGCAGTTTGCGAATCGAAAAAGGAAACTAAAACTGTCCACGTTCGAAGAGTCTGTCAGAATTACGGTTTCTAATGGGATGTTTTCAACAGAAATCAATCTTTTTTTTCGCGCATGGAAAATGACATTGCCGCCACCCTCTCTTAAGAGCTAATCCTTTCATTATTGCCGGTGGAAACATAGTATAAGCCATTTCCATTCGTCCGTATATAAATACCTTTAAAGCCTTTACTTGTAAGATGGGTTAGAAGACACATGTCCGCTATAGGACTGCGTATGTGAGAGCACCTAAAAATCTGAAAAACACTTTATTCACACTTTAACTATACTTTACAAAAGTGTCAGCAGACTGGTATGCAACGTAGTTTTGTAATTGCCCTGTCGACAAAAAAAAATATTGTCCTCATCATTGAGCACCCCAAAGGTTGGTTTATAGAAAGAGCTCTTTTGCCAACAAAACTCACATATAACTACTTAAAGCCACCCCTGAAAAAAAAAACTCAATGTTCATTCCTCGAAAGGGAAAAAAACTTAATTTTCTCAAAGGGTGCAATTATATCCACGCGATTATGTTGAATCGAGCCAGCAAAAAAAAATGCAACGAGTGCATAATAACTGAGGCTGTTATAACAAATTGAAACCGCTTATATGATGGCAGTTGCCAGTGTTGAGGCGAATTTAAAACACGTAAGGTTTTTTCCTTATTAAAAACGAGACGGCCACGCCACGGTAAATGGGGGCGAAACCAAGTTTTCTGTCATGAAAAACGGATATTAAATACGAAAGTCTTGGCAAGCTTTAACTTCTGAAAAAAAACCTCTCTTCTGAGATCAGTCAAATATTAGAACAACTCTTGCCAATCGTTGTTACTTTGGACTAAGAATGCATCTTAGTAGTAAAGTGTAAGATACAAGCGGTAACACTGGTGGCAAGAGACTCTCTCTCTCAATACACTAGAGAGAGTATTAATAACGCTCGACGATACTTTATTGAGGTTTGTCGTTCAAGGAACATTTCTTAAAAAAACCTCGCTTAAACCATTGCTTGTACTTATAAAGGGTGATTTTTTAGCTGGTTTGGTTTTGGCAACACTGGTTTTGACAGCTGACGTGTGTTTAGTACCTTGTGTCACTGTCAAACAGCTTCAGTTTGGTCTGCAATTTAACCATGGATCGTCTTACAAATGAACAACGCTTGCAAATTATTGAATTTTACTATCAAAATTCGTGCTCGGTTCGAAATGTTCATCGCACGCTGCTTCCATTTTATGGTCGGCATTCTCGTGAACAGTTAATTTCACGTTTCGGGCCGGTCAATTGGCCGCCTAGATCGTGCGATTTGACACCATTAGATTATTTTTTGTGGGGGTATGTCAAGGCTAATGTCTATAGGGACAAGCCCGCTTCGTTTGACGCACTGGAAGCCAACATCCATGCATTCATTCGTGAGATACCGGCCGATATGTGTGAAAGAGTATGCCAAAATTGGACTCAGCGGATGGGCTACCTGAGACGCAGCTGCGGTCAACATTTGCATGAAATTCTCTTTAAACATTAAATTGCAAGTGCCATACCTTGTCGAAGGCTTGCGATACGTCGAGGAAAGCACTTGAACATATTTTTTTCCCCCCTTCTAAGGCTTTTTCAATTTCATGCGTTATTCTGTAGACTTGATCTATTGTGGAATGGTTGGGTCTGAAACCGAATTGATGATCCGGGATCAAGCGTCTTTTTGCAATTATTGGTTGTAATCGCTTCAGCAGAAGTTTCTCGAATACTTTCGATATTATCGGCAGAAGCGATATGGGCCTATAAGATTTTTTATCATTTGCACATGTCCCCGGTTTTCAAACCATAATGACTTCAGCAGGTTGCCATTGCCGTGGAACGTATAGAAGTCTAAGAGAAGCGTTTATCATATAAAGTAGCTTGACTGGTGCATTTTTTGGTAGTTTTTTCAATATTTCGCTAGCGATCAGGTCGTAACCCGGGGCCTTATTATTTTTAAGTTTGCTTATTGTCTGTCGGAGTTTAACTAACGAAACTTTTTTCATTCTAAAGCTATCAGGTGAGTGAAATTAAGATATGAAAAGAAGCATGTAAGGTTGTATTGGAGATGGAAATGAGTTTCGAACAGCCATAAAAGATGTTTTCGTGCCAACAATTTCCTACATTTCTGACTCGCCTTAGCATTAAGAACATGAACTAAACGTTTTGCGTCTCAAAAGGCTGTTTTCTTTGTAAAATTAATACCAATAGAACTTTTCTTGTCCGCATAATATTTCCCGTATTATCAGCGAATACTGAACAAAATCCTTTTAGATAATATTTGCCATTGAACAAGTCTTTTTTTCAGGTGACGATGGCAGGATTCGAACCCAGAGCTCCGGCGTAGTAAGCACACACACTAACCACTACGCCACGGCACCCCACAAAGGAGTCATATACGAGAAACCAAATCCGCAGGGAATGTTGGAATGTTATATTAATTTTTGTAAATAAAACACAAAAACTGGCATAGAAAAAAATTTAAGGACCCAGATGTATAGTCATTGCTTATGCATATTGGCATTTTCCTTTTGCATGTGTGAATTCGGAGAACATCTGTCGGGAATCCAATATTCGATAAGCTTGGGGTTGGGGTGCGTAAACTAATACATTTTTAAAAAACCTTGCCACATCCAAATAGAAACGTGATTTGAATTAAGAAGCACGCTTAGTATTTCTTATTTTAATGAACCAATTTTTAACTTCCTTATTCAATGAACCGGTAGGCCGTATTTGAGTCAGGGCTACCGATGGCGAATTTTCTACTATCGGGACACTTGGCGACCACATTTCGAAATAAGCTGTTTTTGGACCCTTTTTTAACAAACAGGCGACAAATCAGTTATGAATACAACAGCCACAAAGTGAAAAAAGTTATTGCATCTGCCTCTTGCTAAACGCATTTCACTAAACGAAGCAAATGGGTCGGATAAATTTTCTAGTCAGCTTTGCGTAGCCGGGAGGAAACCCCGACGGCACGACCTCTACCTGGAGCAACAGATCCTTTTTAATTACTCGAGGGTGGAGAGCGGGATAACCCCTTCTTAGGGCCGGTTTTTCAGTTCGAGATCATCAGAGTTTCCGAGTTAAACTGAGACCAACCCCAGAATTTTTCAGTGAATTTACGTCTGGGGTAAACTCCTCTCCTAAACTCACTAAATTTGGTGACTTGATCCCGGATCAATTTTGGAGAACAATATGAGCTTCCTTAAATGTTTTTTCTGACATCTGAAAACAACTCGAACTTCTTTTCCTGTGTTTTTCTATGTGACGTGAGCTGTGGGAGAGTTAATAATTCCGTGAGTCGAAGATTTTTACGACTTTACTGACAGAGCTAACTTTGGAATGCAACTCTCAGTTTTTTTTTTTGCTAATAGCAGGTGAGCCGCCTATGTCATGTTGTGTTAAAGATGATAATGTCTTGTCTGATTCTCAACTCAAAATTTTAATATGTATGTAGAAGTTGCAGGTAGCTATTAAAAGATTTCGCAACAACTAAGTTTTTATTCCACATTTAACTCTTTGCTCTTTTTTACTATTTTGGGTATCAAGTGAGCGGCGGTCAGAATCATCCCTCGACTCGTAGCACACACACCACACATACTTGCATGCACAAACAAGAAAATATCAAAATTTTTTGATATTGCTCATACCGCTTGCACAAACACACAGTTCACACCATACACTGTCAGTCTTGCCCAAAGACAAATTCAACTTCACTTCCATTCAAGATTTATAAGAAAATCGAAAGAAATACTTTGTGAAGTATGTTTTTAGTGCAGCCCTAGAACCGGAAAAAGAAGTTCGAATTGTTCACCAGAGTTGCTTCGGGGTTAGGCTAAATTTGCTGAATTAAACTTATGGCGTATTCTTTTGAACAACGAACTGCCACACCGAGATGTCAAATAATCTCAAATAATAAAAAATCCACTGGGTTTTATTGTGAACAGAAAGACAAATACTGCACCGGTGCAGTCACCACGTTTAAGTGTCGAATTGTTTTGACTTCATTTTATATACTTTTTTTATTTCATAGAGTGCTTTTGTTAATAACCTACATACAATAACAGTCACGTTGTAAAAAATCACGAACGATAATTGAGTCAAAACGTCACCTCACATACACAATCAAAACTACAATCAGTCTCCACCGTAAAATACGACGGTGGGGAAATTTCGAGTTCGGTGTCGACACCGAACTAATTCGGAGTTCAAAAGAACATTTACACGATTCCGCTCAGGTATACGTGGAAAGAACAATTTTTTCTGGTTTCCATACTAGTTTCACGATTAGTGTTGAAAAGAATACGTCACTAGATTAACCCCGGTTCATTGCAGATTAAATATCACTTAAGAAAAGTTGCATGGTCGCGGAGATCGTGTCATATTCCCACAAGTAGCATAAACAAAAACCTCAAAATCGGAAAAGCGGAACTTAAAAGCCATTTTCTACCGACACAGTTATTTTGTAATAGTTTTCATGGCTAAACGCGATCGCCTGATTTTCATTGTCACCGAATTCTTTGCATCGATATTTTTTCGAAATTTTTTTTTGTCTCAAAAGCCAAATATTCCTTTTTTTAAAAACAAAAAAACACAAGCTTACACTGTTTAAAAAAGTCGTCGAGTATTAAGTCAAACATGGCATGGTCCGTCGGCTTTTGCTAAAGATAAAGATTTTTAAATTATTTTTTATAGTCCAGGTCAAATAAACGTTTAACGTAGATAGAATACACATAAGAGCGATACACATAAAATGAAGGAGGTACGCAGTTAAGACACATCAATAAAAGTCAAATGTCAATTAGAGATGATCACACCACTTTCAAAAACATTTTAGGTTTGACATTTTAAATGTCTACAACGCGTTTTTTTTTAATTTTCATCGGCTGTAAAATATGTTAACAAATTTTTTAAGCATATATGGACGAACACACATTTTTCATTTGACTCACAATCGCTTTTTTAAGTACTAGTTTTACTTTACCTTCTTTCTTTTTTGGTAGTTTTATTGGTTAAAGAGGACCCACCATTGTCATTCTTCGACACGGATTAAAGCTGTCAAAAAATTAGTGAAAAAACTTAACAAAGTTTAGTAAGTTTGTTAAGAGTTCGGTGTTAAAAAACACATGTTAATAGTAAACATTGTCACAAACAGTGTGTCAATGCCATGTAATCACACGTAAATGTTGAAATGTCAAGGTCAAAACTTAAAATGTCAATCAAATCTAGTTCTATAAGTCTTACGAAGGTTCAAAGGTCTTCAAAGTTTCATAGCAGAGCATGGATAGTTTATTGGAAAAAACGATTTAATTCTTCCGTTCATGCATTTTACGTTAGTAGAAGAACTGGATCGGTCAGAATTTCGTTTTTAAGTTAATTATTTCGATAGGAGTCTAAAAGGACTCTTAAAACAGAAGTATCAAGTTGTAAGAAAAAATGTGTAGGGGAAATTTAGTCCGTATGGAGAAAAATTAGACAGGACAAGCTACTTGGTTGGTGGTAGGAATAAAATCATTAAACACCCTGTCAGTCTAGATTAGAGTCAAAGCCTGATAGATGTTCAACTGGTCTATTAAAAACAACAATGCATCTTATAAGTATATATGTAACTACTTACAATTAAATACTGGATCGAGAATCCATGAAAGCGAAATCTGTCCAAATTAATCCAATAGCAAATTTTCACGGCAAATTGTTTGAAACCACACTCGTTTAAATCCTTTTTAACTCATGGCACAACCACAATTTAAAGTCCTTACAACCGAATTTCAGTCCTTATTTTATTCCAGTACGAATGCCTCAGAAATCAGTTTCAAAATTTAAATAAATTCACACCACCGATCCGCCACCAACTATTCGTCCTTGGATTGGGAAAACTATTTTCAATCGACTTCGTTAGCATTGAATTAAATCAATTTTTGCAATTTATTGCAATTCATACGATTTTACACTGATAGTGCAGGACTTTATAGTGTCCTGAATGAAATTTATTTTTTTTTTAGACCAAAAGGAGACGATATTTTCTTTTAGCCAAAACAATCCACCACTCAGGGAGAAGGCACGACGTCAACTGACTTGAACCTGTTGAGTTGTTCCTTGTTTATAGTTTATTTTTCTGCTGTGCCGAAAGGACTTTCGTCCTGAACTGAGCGAACACTTGGTGAAAGAACTGTCTTTGCCCTCTCGAATCTCCTCGGTCCCACATACAGGCGGCAGCGTGTTCAATTGTGGAGCAGTGGGTGCTGATGTCGACCATGTGGGGGTGGTTGGATAAACCTGCGCATCAAGAGGGTGTCCCGATCCCGATGATGTCGGTGTTGGCTGCACAAATGAATGGCTCATATACAAACTCAACTCAGGTGGAAATCATTCATCATCATTTCACGCTAAACGTCTTTTACACACTCGTGAAACGAATCGATGCGGTTTGCCTCGATTTTTAAGGATATTAGCAATTAATTACAGAAAATTGTAGGAGTGCGAACGGTCGGTTTGTTTTTAATTGCGAGAGTGTGGTGGACGATGATGGTGTTGGACGCACCCACTTGTTGGCATGCAGTGGCACTCACTCGGTCTGGGTTGTGCAAAACGGAAGCACACTCGGCTTCAAGGGTTGACGTGGAGAGTGCTTGCCATGTTTGTTTGTAAGGACACGAGTTGCTCATATTGGTCACATGGGGTGTTTGGTGGGTATCATTCGATTGTTCTCCGTAATTAGGTTGTGTTGTCCCGCACGATAGTCCCAAATGGAAAAGGGAAAATCTTCCGCAACACAAGGTTTCTGTGGGAGAAGGGGTAGAGGATCGGAAAGGAAGCAATTATTATGGGTACAGCTGGATGGTGAAATCGATAGTAGGTCGGTTGTGCGCTTGGTATTCAAAGTAAGACTAAAAAGTACAGGCTCCAATACGACCCACATAATTCACATTATAGCCGGGTTAGTTATCGATATAAAAAGAGGCAAGCACTGATGAATGATTGAATGATTATTATTTTTTACGGCATTCAATAGCTTTCAACATATTAATTATAAATTAAGGGCTGCGCTTTTTGCGGTATATACTCGAGGCTCTTTGGGGATCAGAGGTTCGATTGGCTTTCGAACTCTCGCTCTGATTGGATGTTCTTCTCAAGAGCTTTATCTATTTTGCTCCCACAAAAAAATTACATTTTTCTGTAAAAATACTCGAAATAATTTAAAGGCTTCTTTCGCTTGATAGAGCTTATGGAGCGCAACAAAGCGAATCAAATTTCGGTAAAGGCACCATCAAAGGCGATTTAAACAAATATTTAGTCCTTCGGATGAAAGGAACGATTTTTGAGTAGATACTTATAAATGTCTACTTTTGAAGTGACTATTTTGTTCGTTTATATATAAGACTGGCGGGTGCTTAAGTTGGAAGGTAAAAAAATGATTTCTACACATTGGCTTTTTATTTTTAAAGTAACTTACAGCAACTAAGGGTAGTTGTTCTCATATATTCAACTACTTGTTATCGAAATATTTCCCTTTATTTAAACCATTTTTGAATTCAAATTAGCTACGAGATAAATAAATGGGAAATTTTTAAATTGTGTTGCCTTCTACGGATGCTGGTCGTCAATTGGGTGCTTTTCAGAGGGCGAATTAGGGCTGAGGAAGGGTAAAATAAGTTGTAATTGAGTACAAACTCTGCTTAACCCTTTCGCAGACAGATGACATGTATAGACGTAGCTAACCATTATCAATCATTATTTTACTCCGGAAGGGCATAACACTTGCGGGAGTTTTTGTTCGCTTAATAGGAGGCTATTTTAAAAAGCACAAATGCCGAATTTCAACTGGCAGCATCACTAAAAACATGCTGAAGACCACTGTTTTTAGTGATGCTGACGGCTGTATAGGTACACTCCTGGCGCTGATCCTGGGGTGGAATCGGCTATGGTGACATGTGATTTTCACATTTTGTGACAGTCAATGTGATCAAACAAAATAATCCGTCTGCGTAAGTTGATCACAAAAATATTGTTCCGAATCGTTGCTTTATTAAGGCTTGTGATGTAAGAACACTCAATTTTATTAGTACCTGCAGAAAGTCAGCCTAAGAGTAGGCAAAAACACAAACTTACTCGAAAGTTTGAAAACTGGTGATCAGCTGATTTTGACGGTGATTGATCTTGAGCTGTCACAAGAAATTCGTGATGATCACAGTTTACGCAAACGAATTTTTGTGATTTGTGACATCACTTGTCATAGACCTTAGCCGATTCCACCCCAGGTGCGTCAATGTGGCCTAGTGTAAGTTGACGAACGAACATCAGCTCACTATTGGTTCGCCGTTGAGATAAGCTTTGTAAAATTAGCAGTTTTAGTCGTTGGCTGTATGGGGGAAGGTTAAAAGGGTCATCCCAAGGCAGGTATCTTAAAGCATATCGAATGAATCTTCGCTGAATTGCTTCAATTCTATTACTGTAACACGACTGCGAAGGATTCCATACTTGCGAGGCGTACTCAAGGTGGGGTCGAACAAAACTATTGTAGAGGGAGAGAGTGACATGGGTGTCACTAAATTCTTTCGACCATCTTTTTATGAAACCTAACAAGCAACTGGACTTATTAACGATGTAATTTATGCGTTCAGAGAAATCTAGGTTGTGATTGAAGTAAACACCAAGGTCCCTAAAACTTAGAACGCGGCAGAGAGTGTGTTCATCAATGAAATAAACGTGTGATGGAGGTACACGTTTTTTTGAAAAGGTCATAACTTGACACTTAACTGGGTTGAGGCTGAGACCATTTTTGCAACACCAGGTAGCGAAACTTGTTAAATCGAACTGAAGAAGGACATGGTCAATTGATGATTTTATGACTTTAAATATTTTCATACCGTCGGCATATGCAAGTACTTCACTGAAATTGATCCTCGAAGAAGCATCAACTTAAAATTGGTATTTGGAATGTCTCATAGCTAAGAGAAGGAATTTGAACTGGTTAAGTGGGCTAAAAAGTATGAGCTCGGTGCAAATAGAATCTCCTCTTCAACTAAGTGGAAGGGTTCTGGAACCAGAGGTATTTAATTAATTAATGGAGCCTTTTCTGGGATGCTGTCAAACATTGCATGACTTCACCGGCGCGGAGGGTGTAAGGATGCTCACAGGCTTACGGGTGTCCTGCCATTGGAATAACCTCCAACGCATTACAGTTTATTCCAATGGCGGAGAGGGCTGTGATCTAACAGCTTAAGCTTGAGCGATCGACTTTGACTCGAGTTCAGGTGTACTCACCAAGTCGAGAGTCGGAGTATGAGGCCTTCTTGAACGAATTTGATGATCCCCTGGCTAGAGTGGCAAAAAATTAACTTCTTTCTCCTAATGGGTGTCTTCCAATGCTCATGTGAGTACGGACAGCAGTACTTGGAGGAATGTGATTGGGGGCATACTAACCTGGATCAAAACAGGGAAGTAAGGGAGGTTGTTGGACTTTCGCTATTCTTATGGCTTGTCCATCATGAACATCTTTTCCCCACACAAGGCCATTCACAAACACACATGATACCGGCACAGTTTAAATCAGAGATCACTGATATTGATCCCTTTTTTGCATACCTCCGTGTGTTGAAAAAATACTGAGCTGTCAACTGATCGGGGTTCCTTTGCCATTCAGAGGGAATCTAGGCTGGTAATCCACATATGGTGGTGAAGTTTACAGGATGCTGACTCCGACTTCAGAGAACGATTAGCACACAACGTTTCGGAGAAGTCCAAACAATTCAAATTAACCTTTTAAAAGAGACGAAGAATAGCAGGTGCTTTGATCGGTAGTTGAATTGCCGTTATAACATTAGAAATGTTAGTGGAGTGAAGTGGCTTGGTGTGACAGCTGTTAGTGAGATGAGAACTACATGGGTTAAAGCACCTGGAATTCAAGAAGTCATCAGAAGTACAAAAAAGAGACGTCGTTGCGCAGAATCAATGCACCAAGAATTGCAATATGGCAGTCAAAACAGCCAAGGAACAGTCATTCAAAGAGTTTGGCAAGAGGTTGGACGTTGGAGCACCAATTGCAGATCTGCCTTTTTCGGAGTTGATCAACCCCTAACAGGGATTGATTTTAATTGATGTGACCCTGATCCAAATTGCGTTGTCCGAAGTAAGATTTTTCCTAATCATAGCACTAAGTCAAGAAGAAGTAATATCTTATGGTGAAGGCCCTATACCCCATGATAACAGCTCATCAGTAAAGATGGCAACCCCATTTGTGACTAGATTAGAGCGGAGAATAGTCCCACAGAAGATGAAGGCACCGCTGCGATTTAATTGATAATAGTTGGAAAGTCTGCTGGACTCATAAAATTTAAGCCAAAATGCGCAAGGCAAAGAAGGAGTTGAATGGCGTGGCTAGCATGTGTCATTAAGGTCAACTGGGTGGGATAGCGAGAAAGTACCAAGCGATTGGCCAACAGGAGTTGTAGAGCCCATTTTTAAAACACGGAGCCAGAAAGATCAAAGTCTGACTAGGGATATCTTAAGTCCTCCGAGAGGAGTATTCGCGAAAATGTTGGAAAATTTTCTAGTCAAACAGCTGTAATCGAGCCATTTTGGTAAGAAGCTGTGTGCGGATAAATGGCGCCAGATCCCGTCGTTTTATGTATAGGTACTGGTTTTGTGTATACTGTACTGATCACCTAATCTTTTCCTAGCATATTTGGACATCGTCCGAAGGGGAACCGCAACGACAACGAGCGTTCGATGAGTTTGCAACCGTCCGTAATGACGCTGGAATGAAAGGTGAACGTAAGCAAATCCTAAGAGATGACTGCTTCCAGAACTTCTGTGCAGTGTAGCCGGCACATAAATGGAATGTATGTAGGTATGTATAAGGGAGGAGTGATAGGTAGGATTAACCTTACTGTAGCAATAGTAAAGGAACTGTTTCGGCCAAATGTCAGAAGAGATTAGTTTGGAGTGAGTCCTAAGATCTCAGTTTTTAATTGGGGTTCGTTCCCACCCGCATCTAAGGTCATAAAGTTTGGTTAATAACCGAATGAATTATAGATCTCGGGTACAAGAGCTGCCAAAATGAGATTTCTTAGGTGCGTCGCTGGTGTTACTCTTAGGGATGGAGTGAGAAACGTCAGTTTTCGAGGGATCTTTATGTTGAGCTGCTATTACTCCAAGTGGAACAATCAATGGGTACTTCGAGGGTTGGACACGTTGCTCGCATGATATGCCTGGTGGGTGCTCAAAAAGGGTTCTCTGAAATATCTTTTCTGGGTAGAACTTTTCTTTTGTCAATTCCTCCCACAACCAGGCTTTGAGTACCCATGGGACTGGTGAGTGAATAGATCCTTGCTTGGAGTGTCGGGGTTGTCCAGAGGCAGTCACCTTTACGATGCTGTCGTCTATCGGCGAGTTCATAGAGACTGTCCGAAAAATTCGTATGTCCTTGGCAGTTATCTCGCTTCATTCTTAAGCCAGGACAGGAAAGACTTCCTTTACCGCCTCTTTTTCCGCTTCAAAACCCTTCAAATGAAAACGAAGACACAAAGAGAGACTAATATTTAGAAGAATGCATGTGTCTGGGAGGGATCCTGGAAATATTTAGGATTTAAGAATGCCCTACTGCAGGTAGGATCGGTATGTAATGGATTTTGTGTTTCCTGGTGAAGAGGACCAGTGATTAATTTATTGACCAGTTCAGTTTTGTGGGGGTTGATAGACAACAACTATTTGTCCACCTCTATCTGTATTGAGATATTTCCCCAGCCTAGGGAATAGCACATCGTTATCCGAATAAAGAGATCACTCTGCACCCCTTGCCTTCTGCGCTTACAATGGAGAAGACAGGACTTTTAAGAAGACAACTTCAATGCACATACTCCTTCGCGAATGCATTAACGTGTTGCTGAAAAAACGTGCATTTGTTCATTTTTAATAAAAACCACCCAATCGATACGCTTGAAAGTAATTCTCCTCAATAATTGTGAAATAGGATAAAAATGTATGTATTTAGGCAACAATTAGGTAAGGTTAACAATTAATAAAAAAATTGATACAAGTTATGCTGAATTTATCTAGAAAACGAAGGTTTTTACACTTAAAATATTTTTACATTTCGGATGTAAATGCGCTCCGGAATCTTATATAAACTGTTCGAAAACTGTAGACGTAATTAAACAAATTTTAACAATAATAAAATCAACGAGTCAGCACTACAACGTAATCTTCTCGGGATCGAGTCCGCACTTCCTCATCTCGACGGCAACTGAAAACAAGTAGTCATAGCACTCAGCCCTGAAAAAGAGGAACCAAAACAAACATAAATTACGACGCGTGGCGAAACAGATCGGCAGGGAGATGAAACTCACATCGTTTTGGCTTTCTGCCAGCTGTTGCCCCACACATAGACGCCATGACGACGCACCAAAATTGCACTGCAGCCTGGGTACTTCATCATTGCGGCATACATCGAATCGGCGAGGTCCTTTTCGAATGGAGTGTTCTCAATGATGGGCACCACCAGTTGCTCGTCGTAGCGGAGGTGGCGCTTCTTCTCGTCATCGTAGATCCCCTAGAATAAACACGTTAGCTTCACTCAAGTCAAGTGAAGTGGGAAACTAACTCACCTTGATCATCTCTAAGTGGGTGCATCGAAACTCTTCGCCTGGCCAAAGGAGAGTGGCCATCACAGCATGCTGGGAATGGGTGTGTATCACTGCCTCTGCTCCACGATGCCGGTACGATAGCATGAACAGAGGTGTGCATTGACTCTTGGTCAACCTGCAACAAATTGTGAGTCGTTCCAAACCGCTGTTTTCAAGCTCAAACTTACATTTTATATTCCGGGGGCAGCTGGATGTCTTTGCCCTCCATATTCTGAACAAAAAGATCCTCGGGTTGGATGCGCTCCTTCTGAACGCCCGATGGAGCAATGTAGATCTCGTGGCTAAGAGTTAATTCGTAAATAAAAGTTCCGAGGCATTTTCCATGAAATACTTACTCAAGCTTCATACTGATACCACCGCCAGTGCCTGTCACCCATCCCAGATTGTAGAACTGTCTGCACAGTTCAGGGATCAGCTTCCGTGGATGCTCCTGGGGAGATAAAATATGTTAGGTTCAGAATAGGCAACACAGATGGCGGCGAGTGCTTACATCGGGCAAATCCTTGTAGATTGACATTGCAGCTGTTACGTGATAACTTAAAATTCAATAATGGAAGTTAAAAAAGCAAACAAAAACTCCGATTTTTAATGATTACTTTTTTAATTTATTTGGGCAAATGTTTACCGAGATTTGGTCCGACCACCATAGGTGCTCAAACTGCAGAAAGATAACAACAACTGTCAAATTTGACACAGCACCGGTTGGACGCATTCAACATTTTTTCGATGTTTTCTAATAATAAAATTCATTTTAATGGAAGTGTTTCTCTATTCATTCCTAAAATCGTTTTCACACCGAAGCCAGAATCTAGATTCTGAGCAATTTGATTTCAAAATCGAATTGACTCTTTCACACTGCGAAAATAATCTAGATTTTGTTGACTTTTCAATCAGTTGAATTTTTCATTCTTGTCACAAGTTAAACAGCTTCAAATAAGTAAAAAACAATTGTGGAGAACTAAAGAAGCACTGGGAGAATACATGAAAATCACCGCACAATTAAACAGTATAAAAAAACGAAAATAATTCTCGTTTTTATTTTATAAAAAAAACTTCATCGGCTGTCATGTCTCCTTTTGATTGAATTAAAAAAGTGTATTTGCTTTTATTTTCCTGTGATTCCCACAAAATCGAATACAATCTATTACATTTGTATTCGATTTTGTGGGAATCTAGATTCTGATCTAGATTCTGAATTCTACAAACGTATGGGAAATCTAATAGATTTTAATTAGATTTGGGACTTTTTTACGAATGATCGCAGTGTTCGGAATATTAACTTATTTCGGGTTTATTTACTCAACGGAATATTCCGGATAAAAACTTTTTACATTTTTTTTTCTTTATTATGGAATATTTGGAATGCATTCTCTTTGTACCCAGTAAATAGGACGAATGAAATAAAAATATTCTCTTTGTAAGTTACATTTTATGTTATTTTATTTATTTCACTTCAATGCAATTTTTATCCAGAATTATCTATGTCGAAAGAAATTGGATTGAAATATATTCTGCCTACTCTACTCTTTATCCAGAAAAATAAAGAAACACACCCAAATTTTTTAACGATGTGCGCTACGGATAACTTTTTTAGTGCAGAACCCTGTGCATAAATTACTGAATAACTATTTGTTCAACTTCGGACATGTGAAAGCTCTGCCCACAAGCTGAAATTGAGGAAATTACCCATCCGCCGACATTTGTTTACAAATGTGAGTAAATTCTCAATCCCTCTTTTCCATGCAATTTCTTTTTGGAGCTTTTACATCAGCTGATCACGTAAGGTAAATTTTTGTTGTATCTTCTTAAACCGCGTTGTCATAAGCAACGTAAAACAGGAACAGAAACAGAATCCCATGCATTAGCAACTGAAGCTTAAATTCACTGAATGCTTTTTGCGTTGCTTATGTATGAAATTCTGTTTCTGTTCCTGTTTCTGTGTGACATCGTGGCTTAAGACGTATTCACCGACACGGAAATTTAAAGCTTAATAAAAGCTTTAAATGCTTTATAAAAAAACGTAAAAAAATGGGTATTTGAGGGTAAGAGGGACACAAGTTGAGTATCTAGTTAAGCCGCGTTGTCACAAGCAACGTAAAACAGGAACAGAAACGGAATCCCATACATTAGCAACTGAAGCCTAAATTCGCTGAATGCTTTTTGCGGTGCTAATGTATGAAATTCTGTTTCTGTTTGTGTTCCTGTTCCTTGTGACACCACGGCTTTGTTCAGTAATTTATGACCCTGTGTGAAATTCGAATATGTCTGGATTAAAAAAAAAAACATTGTGGTTTGCCTATAACAACGCGGCATAGCCTCGAAAAGCACTGTGTACGACGTTTGCATATTTCACCCAATATAAGAGTTCTTGTTTATAGTTTTTACAAAATTCTTACAAAGAATCCTAAAATTCATAATAACATAAATTTGTCCATCTTTTTTGCATACATCGCCATCCTACACATTACAACCAGCTCATTGTTTACCAAATGAATAAATTTTTCCAATTTTTAGATCGGGAGGTAAGGGTGGCACGAGTGCACAAGAAACTCAATCAGTAACAACTGACAAGGCCCATTATTGTGTCGATGGGCTAGGTCTGGGTCTTCGCGAAGAGATTTAAAATTAATCTTGTTGTTAATCTTTTTCACGTATGATTTCTCAAATCAAACCGTATAGAGTTCCATGTGCTCACTTCATGTTCTGACGAAATAAGTCGAACAATTTTTTTTATCAGCTGGGTGTCCGCAGCTCAGCTGTGTTTGTTGTATTCTAAAAGGATGCGCAGATGTGGATGGGGTTGCGCCTGCCAAAAAACTTAAATGCAGAAAGTTGTGCACACTGCAAAAGATGGTTGATATTGATGGTTATGTTGATAAAGTTTGTGGAATTCCATTTTAGGCGGTCGAAATCCCTTAAACATATTTGAACTTTTGTTTTCTGTCTTATTTCGTAAATTAAAATCCAAAAAGTGGAGTCAATTTATTGCCCCTACACACAGACCCCAAAACTGTGTATTCATGAAAACACGCGAAAACTTCTTTAAATACATGAGTGTTCCCAAACATTTTTGTAAATTTTCTGTTTTCGAAACCCCTTTTTTAGTAGTTCTCGTTTAAATGTCAAGAATATCACTTTTGTCTCAAATTTGGATGTAAATATGTGCGAAACCGAATGTCCCATCTGAAATCAGCTTGTAGTTTTAAGGTCAGCGTAAAATTTTTGATTCTTCCTATGAATCTTGTAAAGCACATTTAAAAATAAATATGGGGTAATATTTGAAAGCTAATGAACAAATGAAGCTAATGAACTTAAAATAATGAACAAATGACAAAAATTCTAGTCGGCGCCGGCGTTTAAAAAGTGTGAATGGCTAAACGATTTTTGATTCAGTGAGAAGAATGTAAAAGATAACTTTAACGCTGTGTCTACATAGAAGGCAATGAAAATTGATACGGCGATCGCAGTTAAAAATTGCTGACAACTAACCTTCAGTGCTACATTAAAATCGGAAGGAAAATCGTAAAAGTTTTGAACTTTCATGTCTTCACATTTTCCGGCATGAAATTTATGTTTTTTTTATCTGTATAAAAGGCGTTGTAGCCGAAAAAAATAATAATTTAAGGTCTAAATGTCATTTGAAAATCATTGCCGCGTTGATTAGGGGCAATGATTCCTTTCCTAAATCAATCATTGATGGCCATTTGCAAATCAATATTGCAAAGCTAATATTCTTACCGTCTAAATATTTCTATCAATAAATTTCTTTTTCCTTTGCAAGTGGAGCTTCTGGGATAGGCTTTTCAATTTTTTTGACGCATCAATAGTTTACCCACACACAAACAGAAATGCAATATTTAATTGTTTGCTATTTAAGTTGTCGGCACATTAGAAGAATTTTAAAAGTTTTATGTTGGCCAACATAGACCTGCCTGTGCTTAAAAAGTAATTTCTGAAAGCAAGCAACTAAAAAATCTGTGGCAAAACACAGATGATCGTAAAGTTGTCCCAAAGTGGTTTCATGTCGGCTGCAAATGCGCGCACATTCCCATACAAGCCCATAGAACTCAAAAACGCAAGTAAGATCCGTTGGTTGACTAAATGTGTCATCTGTGCGAAACAGTGTTGTTGCTGTACACAATTTTCATTAAGACTCCATTATGTTCGCATTAGTTAACACCAGCAGTTCCTTGAATGCACCCTTGGGAAATACTATTCTTGTGGCAGCGCTGGGCTTTTACATCGTCTTGTTTCACCTGTCACGGTCAAACCGGCAACCCAGTTTGCCGTCAGAAAATCAATAGAGAATTTCTATTTGTAAATTCTTGTTTTTCGCATCGTTTGTAGTAATTTTATAATGTTTCTCGTAAAAAATTTCAAAACTCGCAGCTTCAATAAATTCCCCAAAAAATTCAGTATGAGAACCCGCTGAGTATTAAGCACATCCCATTAAAACTCTTCATTCTAGTTCGTCCCTCCTCGAATGCCACAACCGTAAACCCACAAGATAAATCTTTCACGCAGCCTGCCATTGAAAACCTTGGCCAGCCAACGACATGGACACATCCGCATCTCCTCAAAGAAGGTGAAGTCGCGCCCAATGTTAAGGTCGATGAGTTCAAAGAACGACGTGCTCGTCTCATGCAGGGTATCCAGAAGCACATGTTCCAAACCGCACCGTCCACTAGGATTCACACTGTGAGTGCGATCTTATATAATTGTGTCGAAGGCAACAGATTCATTTGACCCCGTAAATAGGTCGTCATACCATCGGCTGTGAAGAAATACATAAGCGAGAAGATACCCTACGTGTTCCGTCAGAACTCTGACTTTTTCTACTTGACTGGCTGTCTGGAACCAGACTCTGTCCTTGTGATGACTATCGACGAGGCAACTGTCACAACATCCACACTGTTCATGAGGCCAAAGGACAAGCACGCTGAACTCTGGGACGGACCCAGAACTGGTGTCGATCATTCACTTGATCTGTTCGGAGTTGACGAAGCTTTTCCAGCCAACCAGTTTAAATCTCAAATCATAGCGTAAGTCTGATAGGCTCGACGGAACAGTGTGTAATAAAGTGTTTTCTTTGCAGAAAACTGTCGAGTGGTGATCGAACCACCGTCTGGTACGATGAGGACACCACCGAACAGCATCATCTGACAAAGCAGCTCAAGGATGTTCACTCTGACGCGCCCTTAAAGTCCCCCGCAACGTTCTTGCAAAGTATGCGACTCTTTAAATCCCCAGCTGAGATTGAGTTGATGCGGCAGACCTGCAAGATAGCATCGGAGGCCATCAACGAGACAATGGCCGAGGCCAAGCCTGGTTTTTCGGAGCATCACATCTTTGCGATGGTTGACTACAAGTGTCGCATGAAGAACGCCAGCCATCTGGCGTATCCTCCAGTTGTAGCGGCTGGCGCCAACGCCACAACCATCCACTATATCAACAACACCCAGCTGACCAAGAGTGGGGACCTGGTGCTCATGGACGCCGGTTGTGAGTATGGCGGATATACGAGTGACATCACCCGCACCTGGCCGATTGATGGCGAGTTTACAGAGGCGCAGAGGGTCCTCTACGACGTCGTCCTCGTTCTGCAGAAGGAGCTCATCGGTAAGGAGTTCACTGATATTGATTGGTCGCTTGTTAAACTGAAATTTCTAGGAACCTTGCTAAAAGAAGGCGGAGAGACCTTGGACACACTGTTTGAAACGATGTGCTTGAAGCTGGGCAAGTACTTGCAAGAGGTTGGCCTAATACCAAAGCACATCACACAGGACCAAGCAATCGCAAAGGTGAGTGAAGTGATAAGAACTTAGGCGCTTAATTATGCAAAACTCTCATTGCAGGCAGCTTACTCCTTTTGTCCACATCATGTGTCCCACTATTTGGGCATGGATGTGCACGACACTCCCCTTATGTCGAGGAGCATGAGACTGATGCCTGGAATGGTCTGCACTGTAGAGCCAGGAGTTTATATTGCTACCGATCGCTTGGACGTTCCGAAAGAATTCAGAGGACTTGGTATACGAATTGAAGACGACGTTCTCATCACATCTTCGAATACAGTAGAGGTGCTCACGTCGAGCTGCATAAAGGAGCCGTCGAGCTTAGACAGCTTGCTCAAAAGAAAGCCATAGAAGTTTTGTGCCTTGACGCCTAGTTTTTAAGCAAAATCTAGATCTAAGACTGAAGCAATATTAAACTTGAGACTCGTATACTTTGGCAAACTCAACTTTTGTTAGTGAGTTTTGTGAACAATTTTGTGTTTTAAGGTGCCCTGAAGGAGCGTTCCCTATTGGCGTTCCCAGTCTAACCTGGTTCTTATATTAATGGTCACCAATAAGGGCTTTGACAGAGGCCGCTACGTACAACACAACTGATGTAAAAATTCGCGTTTTTTATTATAAAATTTGAGTTGCATCAACGAAAGGCCTTATCGATCGACGAAAAGATTTTTTTCTGTTCAACTTGGATTAAATGTTTATGAACGACATGTGGTTTCAAAGGACATAGCTGATGTAAAAACTATCCTTTTGGCAATTGGCACTTTAAAATCGACGATTACATTCGCTGCCAACTTTTTCCTCTGGCGACATATGTCACATAACAATTAACATCCTGATCCTGACACTTTAAAATCAACGAAAGCTTACCCATTACCACCAGCAAAAACCTTTCTCGATCGACGGTAACCAATTAATACAGGCAATAGGACGTTGTGTTGTGCCGTCCTATTAATACCTAGTCTTAATAGGACGGCACACGCGTGATGGCATAACAGACACTGAGACTTTCTCCGAAAAAATGAAGAGTGCATTGCGCAATCAGTAGGTACCGTGTTGCAGTTTTTCAATTTAGCCTCATTTTATACTCTTTTCAAATTGCATGAAAATCTTAGATTTTGATTAAAAACGCTTAGTAAAAAACCCTTCCATTCACCTTGGCCAGCGGCGGGATTTTATTTGATGTTTAGATTACCTGTGCCACTAGTTTTCTAGAAACAAATAATACCATGTTTCCACCGGGCATAAATCTTCATTAAACCTCTACAAATTACGCGATTAACCATAAAAATTTAACCATAAAAGACAGAGCTGTCTGGCGTAGCTTGTTTGCTGAGGCCCAGGTTCACTCCGGACTGTAGCGCTACCTTAACTAAGTTAGTAAGTAACCATAGAAATTTAAATCCTGTCGGCAAGCGATTAAAAATAAATCCCCTCATTAATATCATTCACCCTTTTCACGAACCACTTTCAACCCTTTTCAAAGACCTTTTTTTACAGTTTAAGAATCAAAAAAGGACACTGAAACTGTCCCTGTATGACAGATCTGTCAGAATAACCATTTTTATTGGGGTTTTTACAACGTAAATATATTTTCGTTCTTGGAAAATCACATCGCAACTCTCTTTTGAGAGTAAAAATGACAGAAAAAAGGGCTCATGTCAAATTAATCCCATATTTGTCCGGTGGAACAACTTTGGGATTTAGTATTAATCATCTCCCGCTAATCCTCGTATAACTCAGAACAAAGGTAGGTACACAACAAAGAAATACTGTAATACTTTTGCTTTGGGTTCGGCGCATTAAACTCATCTTCACTTTTAGAACTTAGCAACGAAACACTTTATTAATCAATCACAGCTGATTCAAGGTAAAATCACAATTAATTCAACTTCGTCACAACTGCAACACTTTACTTCAATTCAATCGCTTCTTACTTTAACTTTATCTCGATGTTATTCACAATTCAAAGGTTGAAGTGTCGTCCAAGCCTTTCATTGGCGTATTTATTTAAATTCAATTCCGGGGAAAATTTCGATAAGTATTCGACAGTTTACTGTCAGTTGACTTAAGTGGCAATCAGTATCTCGGTTTAGTGAAACGATAGGTGAGTTGAGCGACTCCTGCATGTCTGTCACGTCTTGTCGCCGTCATCACATTGTCCCCCTCTTAATTTTGTTCGTCCTTAACAAGCACATTATCGTGGCTTTCATGGTAAAAACATTGTAGGCGATCCACATGTACCTACAGCTTTTATTTTCGCTCTTAGTCCTCATAGGATTCGCAAGACGACATCATTTATTCACGTATGTTACTACTCGTTAGGGACCTTCCTGCTGCAGCGGTGTTTCGTTTGTACGATGTGGATTGTAGAGCCATACCAGATCTGCCTCGTTGAATTGCATTGCAGCTACTCTCGTATCTGGTCGTCATGCGGTCTGTCGCAATCTTTATAAATCTTCTGGACTTCTGGTCCTAGCGAGGTACCCTTAGCTCCTAGCTCTTCTTGTGTATGTAGTTCATCCCTTCTCTAAGATCCCCCACGTAGTTGTCTTTGCATTTTAGACGTTTAGTGGGAAATTTTAATTTTAGCTCACCGGGTAGCCTGGCTGTTCGTCCAAATAGAATTTTAAATGGGTAAAAAAACCAGCCAGCCGTAAAAATGAATCACACTCCGGAAGACTATAAGGAATTCTATATATCGGTAGATTCAAAGGAAAGATGCTCCTTCAATGTCTTGTTAAAGCCCCCTAATTCCATACGATTGTGAGCGAAAGGGCGTGAACCGGGCCATCTGTAGTCTGATTCTTGCGCATACTTCCTAGAATATCTTCGAGTCGTAGTTTAGTTCTTGGTCGGAATGTAGGCCTCCGAATTCCGGTGTGCCTATTTTTATAGAATGCCTATGGAAATAGGCACACCGAACCTGCACACCCAGTGGTCCACTATCAACAAAAGTCCACTGGTCAACAAAGATTTTACCTTCTTGGTCGGGGATCGTAAATGCCTCGGGCCTAACAAGGCACAACAAGGATGACTACCGTTTTCTGTTTCAGGAAACTTGCTTGCGATGTTGATGGCGATCCTTTCAAACGTTGCACCCACATTGTCCTGGTGCATTTTACCTTAAATTTGACTTTGAGTTCCTTAATTTGACTTTCAGTCCTCGACGTTCATTTCTTGCACTTACCCATACAAAAGTGTTTCCGAAACTTTTCCAGTGTCTCATTAATATCGAAGTGCCCACCAGATACTCCATGGTGCATGACCCACAGAATCTCCTGTATTTTCGACCGTGTAACCACAAGCTGCATCTTCAAGAATTTTCCATCGGGATTTCCAATGTTTCCCGCAGAACACCTTTTTGAGATATCTTTTGCACTTGGCTTTTTCATAGAATCCTTCCAAGCGAGGATTGACTTGATTTCAGGCATCACAAATTAACTGATTTCTTAAGACCATCAGATATTGACCATCAGTCAATCATCATTTCTTCTAAAAGCTCTAGAAAAAATGATCGATATCCACCTTCGTTTTAGCATTGGCAAGAGGCTGCTGTCCACAGTTCATAACGCATACTGCAAGGGCAGACCTGTGAAAACAGCTAGAAGGTTCCATTGAGTCGGCGGACGGGCGGATAGATGGATGGTTTAACCAATTTAAATTTATTTAGACCTGTCGGTCTCGTTCATGTCTCTAAAATTTCTTGTTGGTGGATGGTCATTGCTTCACTCTGTTACAAACTATGCATTAAACTTGGTAGGTACCCTGGCTATCTATAGAGTATAAAATGAGGACAAGAGTTTACGGTAAAAACATAAATTAAATTTTTATTATTTTTTATCGAAAACACGAACAATGAATAATAAGTATCTTAAGCTTAACACAATTTTAAACAACAACATCCAACTGTCTTCCTTAATCTCTTTATCTTTAACACATCAGATATCACTTTAGATTCACTGGGGTACTTGAGCCCATATAATGTCGCAAATCACTCAGAGTAGACTCCACCAGTTTCGCCTTAATTGTAGGCTTCTCAAGCCGTTTATAAGCTTCGAACCGATGGCATCCTCCAAAACTGAAATAGTAATTTCCGCCCTCTGCACCTTTGATCCAAAGGACATCAATCGGTGGCACATTGTCCTCTGTTTCTTCGTTCTGGAAAAAATGAACAAAGATTTTCAAGTCAATGTTTAGACGGCAGATTTTTGATATTTAGTCAGTTATACCTTAATGGTCATCATAAGTGACTCAACTTTTTGTTCATCTAAAACCGGCGGAATCGGCCGTTGAACAACACTCATTGGGATGTGATGTATTTCAGCAATAGCTGCGCTGTGAACCGAGTGACTGCTCGAGCACATTTTACTTACTGGAATGAAATTGAAAGTCAGTATAATAAGTAAGACTAGAAGCTTAAGTAGGCTGGGTGATATTGTTTTGTTCAAGATCAAGTTCAGAAATCGAAACGCAATTTCCAATTTCGGCGATGTAGTTGTTCTAGGTGAACAAGAACGTTTATTTATAAAAGTTAATTTGGGAATCGTCTTGAGTCTTGACCGATATTCGATTAACGAAGATAAACATAAACAGAACATGACGTATGCAACAACCTAATCTTCATGGAAACTGGAGGGAGGGAGGGTTGCAATGCTATAGCCAGCCTCACTGTTAAAAACAACATCTGAAGGTGGATCATTCCAGTCATAAAAAATTGTTTTTAGTCTGATAAGGTAGAGTCGGCGACCCGACACCTTAGCCATTTTAGACTGGCCTTATACGAGCGACGAAACAGTTTTTGGCTACATTGAATCTTGTCAGCGGCCTAACACGAGTAACACTATAATCGTCTGTCGCTTTTCGAGCTTATTTCAACTGTCGACGGCGACTAATTCTGTTACTCGTGTAAAAAGACCCTTAAAAAGACCCTTGTCTTGAAATGACATTTCCTAAATAAATTGTTTTTTTTGTTTTTTCGGGAAAAAATTTCAGAAGAAGCGAATGTTTACATTACCGATCTTTTTTTTTAAGTCAAGGGATCGTAAACAACAGCCACCCTCTTTGAAGCTTAAAGGGCGGAAAGAGTCTTGGGTGTATAGACTAGATAGATCCAGAGCCATATGGATGACCCCTTTTGTAGTTTATCTAGAATCAATAATACTTAGGGTGAACTTGCCTTCAAATATTCAAAAAAAAAAAATCATCACGCCAAGTTTTCAGTACACCCTGGACTTAAGCCTGAAAAATCACTCACATTTATCAATTCGATCAGATGATTGTCAAAAACTTAGTAAAAACTAGGGGGAGGGTTACATCCGGTTAGGCGAAACGTTGGATAGATACCCCATCCCAATTGACCACTGTCAAGCTCCAAATTGCGTCAAAAATCTTGGTTGTCAAATTTCAGTTTCTATAAACTTCTCTATAATTGAAAAGTAAATAAACTTTCTTTTAATTGAGTTCAGAATTTGTCAGCTATGAATCTTAATTCTTAAAAAAGTGGCGTGGCATCAACCCCTTCTCAATAACATCATTTTACTTATCATATTTTTTTTATCAGATGTGGTATACGTGTTGATTGCAGTTTTATATTAAAAATTTGGTTTTTACTTAAATACGCCCCCAAAGGTGGGCGTGGCAAAAATTTATTCATTTGAGTTGATAGCTTACGTACATATCTAAACATTTGAAAGTACAAGCTTTTTGGATTTAAGGCAAATATATCAAATAAAAACCGTTAATTATAGAATGCATATTAAATATGACCACGGTTACTTGGTCATATGGGGGCGGTTTTTGCTTGTTTTTTAAATGCCAATCACAAAACACTTAAGCGAGGACATCGCATACCAAATTTAAGCTTCTTACGACAACTTTGATTTTTCATGCTAATAATTAAAGTGGGCATGTCAGTGGGCGGATTTCAAAAAATATTACACTTCTACTGTTTCAGGACCTAAGTCCAAAGGGTGTTTTGATTTTTATACGTGTTTTATGCCGCACATATTTGTGTCATCGTGTGTTCCAGGCATTAAGGGCGGTATTTACGAAGCAGTCTTAAACTATGAGCTTCGTAAGTCTATGCACGAACGGGTTTTAGCGTCAGTTTATGAACGCTCATAAAACTTACGAGTAGTCACACCCATTATTAAGCTGAGAGCGGTACCTGCTATGTTCGCAAATTCGAAATTATATTACGGGTTGTGCAGAATGGTTAACGCTGATGTAGATGGACCTGTCAATAAACCATGTGACAGGTTGTCTATTGCTGTCTTTGGAAAAAGCCGCCATATTTCTTTTTATATTTGAAGCTATTTAAACCTCTTCTAAATCTGCTGTATTAATCATTTTTCGATATCCAAATTAGTAATCTTAACACAACATTCTCTTCTTCTCTCTCGAATTAGCATTTTGAACTCTCAGTGGTTACTTTTTCACCACCAGTCGCCACATCAACCCGCTTCACCCACAAATATTTTTTGTTTAGTTGTTAAATGCCTTGAAAAAAGACGCAATTCTTTCTTTACATTTAGAATTGCATCAAAGGGGGGTCAAGTCCAAATTTCAAAGTTGCACTAAAGTTTTCGCCATAAAACAATTGACCTTTTGAAAGCTATACGTAGCTTTATTCAAGTTTTAATGTTAAAAAAAGGTTGGTAGTAACTGCGATTTCTTAATTTTTGGATCTGTCCTTGACTTGCACCAAAACGGATTTGCCCCCCTCCAAGCATACGTAGAACCCAGGTTAAAAAATCTCGTGATCAAAATAAATTTTAATAAAATCTCCTTGAAATTCTGAACCAAAAAAAAATAACTTTTTTGCTGCTCTTGAATGCATACCAAACATGAATGCATCCACCACAAACACTGCACTACCAGCTTCAAAAAGTTATTGTTTTTATGTCTAAGGGTCTAATCATAGCAATCATCGGATTGCATCGTTGAAAAACTTGTTTTCAGGTTTTTAGACCTTTGAGCAAACAATGTTGGCTGTTATTGGTGTCAAAATGAAGCGGGAGTTTGAAACAATATTAAAAATTCAAGTGAAGAATCACTGCTTTTTACTCAAAAAACAGCACTCACTGACAGGTAGTTCACTGACAGAAATTTTCAATGATTACTATAAATGACTTGTCAGAAAACCGAACCATTGTTCCACTGATTTGTTTCAATTATGCGAACCGATGATAGCTATGATTAGACCCTAAATTCGCTGAGCTCTTATCAGTTGCTATTCAGTTTCTGTTTCTATTTCTTGTGACGACGCGACTTAGTAATTTAAGAATAAAATGAAGTGAATATATGTTTTACAAATTTTCGTACTCATTTGACAAATGTGATGACCCCAACAGCCAGCTGTGAAAATGTAGAGAGATGATCACATTTTTCAAACTAAACCGCTAGGGACAAACAACGACCGGTATGGATATCTTAATAAACCTCCTTTTTCAGGATAAGACAGTAAAATAGGCTATTTGCCTAAAGACAACGTACTTTGCTTATAAAAGAAAAAAATCTTACATAGAGATATGAGAACAGTGTCTCTCTCTGTAAATAAGAGATCTGGCATAGTTCAGTGACCTCTCGAACTAAAATAAAAATGTCATAAAAGACCACACTACGATGCATTTACTTGATTGAATTTACAAGTGACTGGATTCCCCAAGCCTAGACCATAAACATGGACATAATACCTCAATTTTCGCTTGATGAAAACACATCAGGCAGGGTAACAATGAAATTTTGACAAGCTGGTCACACTAAAATGCACGAGTGTATTGTCAGGGCGCACAAACATCCAATCTGTACAGATCTATGTTAACATTAAGGGAGCGTTATTTTAGCCCGAATAATATTCACTAAAAATTTAGTTTATTAAATTGGCCTGCTATCTCCACTTAGAAAGATAGACCGGAATCAGAGCAATAAAATTGGTTCAGTATTGACATTATTCCAATTTACAGCACATAGAATTTTTATGGCGCCCTTTGTTTACATAGAAACCGCAAATTTTTACAATAATGACCGTCACTAATTATTGTTATGAGCTTGCAATCGGTTGCGAAATAATCAAAGGTCATTGTACCTTAAAGAACAATACATTTATCCTACTTACAAGCTTTAAACATTCGTTTGACAACATAATTGAGCAAAGGTACTTACCAAATGCAGTAGAGGGTAATCTCAAAATCCGATTAAATGTGTTAAACAGTGTTGACATTACTCGAATAACCTCAAACCAAAGACCTACACACTGTACACCTTAGACCCGACTCTCTCGACGATACTGACGTTACTGAATTTAGTGAAGTCATGCTGCTAATACAATAGTGTATCTAGCCGAAGCCCCAGTATATTTATGACTCAGATAAAAAGCGCTTACCACGTGCTTTACTCAGAGCTTTTTTCAATGGAAACACCAACATGTTGCAATAAAAAAAAATCTATATTTATTATAAGAAAAAAAGTTAACAATTATTCCAAGCTCGCAGCGCGCACACCTCTCAAAACTTTATCAGCCGACTTTAGAGCAAGCAAATTGCCAATCTGTCTGGTGCGTAACCTGCCCCATATGATGAAATTACTCAGGCCCAATATCTGTGCGGCATTGAGAGCAGCCGCCTCTGGATACAGCACCGTTGAACATCCAAGGCCAGAGGGTAAATTCAGACTTGACCAAACATCCAACTGGACATTGTCTGGCTTTACAGGTGGACAATTGATTACCGGATAAGTGGTGCTTCCCGACAAAACTGGTCCCAGACCATTTGAACGGCCTGCCACGGTAATGAAGACCAATTTGCTCATCACACTCTCGTAGTCGCGCATAATTTTCAACGTATCCTCGGGGCCTTTGTGTGCCGATGTTACTCGCAATTCGGTGTTAAGACCCAGCTCCTTGCACA
Organism: Neoascia interrupta; assembly: GCA_947623515.1. Classification (NCBI taxonomy): domain Eukaryota; kingdom Metazoa; phylum Arthropoda; class Insecta; order Diptera; family Syrphidae; genus Neoascia; species Neoascia interrupta. The sequence continues at coordinate 4,370,280 of OX392463.1, forward strand.
CTTTGGCGATCTTTTCACAGTGGTCCTTGTCGGAAGCGCTGCCCATGAGGATCACCACGAGATGATCGTTCTTTGGAACAATTCCTTCTAGTTGTTCGGATGCCCAGGCGAAATTCTTTTTTATAGTGTCCAAATCACCTGCTGACACAGAGGCCAATTGCCGATAAACGTCCTTATCGACTCGAAGTCTTTTATCTCCCGATGGCCATAGACGCCATGAATCCGAGTCAATGATATCAGCAAGGACAATGTTTCCTGTATAGAGAAGGCAAAGAATGTGAAATATAAGAAATATTTATTGCAAGTTTTTCAATTTGGTGAATTTTTTTGAGGTTAATACCCCTTAATAAGCATTAAGATCGAGTACAGTTAAATACTTAAATTCTAAAAAGAAAAAGATTCTATAGATTCGAAAATTCAGATAAAAAAATATTTTTCCCCGGTGGCAAACTTTTAAATATGAAAAAATCTGTCAAAGCTTCAGCTATCAAAAATTTGAATGACGATTGGTAAAGTCAGAATGCGATGCCTGGTGGTAAAATTTGGAATATGTGAAGACCTATATAGCTGTCAACACAGATCACGAAGTTGACAAGTTGACCTGCCTTCGATGAACGAATTTGGGTTTTCCGTGTGAGCTATCAACTATAAAATAGTTTGTCCCTTCAAAAAAAGCAAATTAGAAGGAAGCAAGTGAGTAAGTGCAAGAGTTCGTCTGTGACAAACTTCTATATACCCGACCCTATATACCGTGTAACACCAAATCTTAATTTTTTTGTCCCGAAGTCAAACATTATTTGTATAAGCCAAGCCCCCAGAAGTGGGTCTGGGCTAAAAATTAAAATCATTAATTGCATTTTCGTTTGAATCATGACAAAATGACTTAAACCCGAAAATTATTTCGGAAAAAAAGTTTTTTCCTAAAAACGGCCTCTTTCCTAAAAATGGGCGGAGCTCAAAACTTTGTATGAACCAAACTTAGCAAATAGTAATATAATTAATATTTGTCATATAATTTTCTATCGATTTGGAGTGAACTTTCCGAAATATTGGATTTTTAAAGATGTAACAGGTTAAAAGTGGGCATGGTCGATATTGTGGGCGGTCAAATTTTTGCCCTCTTAGAGGTTTTGGGCCATTATTGCTCTACACCAAAATTTGAGTTCCTGCGCCTTGTCTAACTACACCAAAAGGCATTTTGAAAGAAAATTTGAAATAGAGGTTGTCTTTCATTGAAGCCAGTAGTGGGCGTGGCGTGGCCGTTGGTGGATTTAACCAATTTTCACGCTTTGTCTGTACAAAATAAGAACCAAAATACACTCCAAGTTTGAGCATTCTAGCTCAATTTTAACGACCTTAAAACTTCACACATACGGACAGATGGACAGGCCGACATACGAACAGACGGAGGGACATAGCTTAATCGATTCATCTGTCGGTTTCGATCATAACTCCAAAAGGTCTTAGAGGTTTACGGTGATTATTTCACTGTGTTACAAACTATAAATATACCCTTGGTCAGGTATGAAAATCGTTCCTAAACGAATTATTTTCGTACTCGTTTGACAAATGCGATGACAACAGCCGTTGAAATGTATTCACATATTCCGAAATTGACAGCTAGGGGTAACCCTTCAATCGTCATCGTCAATAAAGGTTCAATTCAATTGGATTCGAGGCGAGCACTCTTTTTTTGTCATTTTGGATCTCAAAAGAGAGTGACATTTCCCAAGAGCAAAAAAATATTTCCGATGTAAAAATCCCAATAGAAAACGTTTGTGACAGATCATTTTGAGGTTTATATTTAATTACTTGCCGAGAGGATTTAAATTTGTATCGTAAATGTGAAAATTAAAGGAAGATTAATTGAGGATTTATGTTAATCATGTAATCGCAGACGAACGTCCGGTGGAGACAAAGTATTATTGAAGTTTTTTTAACTTTTGCAAATTTTTTAACGACAAATTTCGTCAGTTTTGACAGGGCTGCAGATCTCTACATATTTTGTTTTTATCCACCAGGTATCGCATTGCAAATCATTAATTCGTCAATTGCTTATCACGTTTTGGCGAATACTTAATGGGTTGCGAACTTTGTCGAAAAATTGTCGCAGTTTTGTTTTTTCACCGAATTCGTCTCACCAAATTTAGTTGGTTAGCCGCGGAATAATTCTAGAAACCAAACTTTTCTCTAGTTACTCAAAAAAGTAACTTTAAGTTTACTTTATCTCTACACCGATTCATTTCAAACCAGAATCCAGTAAAATCAATCAAGTGATTTTGGTTTAAGCCCCAGGTGAACTCATGTCTACTGAAAAAATGGTCCCTTCTTACTCCTTGGGTACGAATGAACGAATTATCAGAAATTTTTGTAGTTGGTATAAATGGGAAGGTTTTTAACAAACTTACCGTTATCGTCAATGCCAAATTCAACTTTCATGTCTATGAAAGCGCAATTTCTTGTGGCCCATGCTTTTTCCAAGACTTCAAATACTGTGATGCTCATTTTTCTCATGATGTCGATTTCATCTTGACCTAAAAAGAAAAATGTTTACATAAACATTAGAGGTAATATTGTTTCGCCTATTAACATTTTAAATAACAAAAGTCTTTCAGTCTTTCTGTTTTTCAAGGGCTAACAAACAAGATCACAAGTCACGATCTGTTTATTTAGGTTTTACATCCTCCTATCTCTGTTGATTGATGCCCGGACCCCAGCAAAGATGCTGTTGTCTCAAAACAGATAAGCCAAATCTCATGCAATAAATCGAAATAACTGTCGATTCTACAATAACTGCAAAATATATTAAATAAAATTTAATATTTACCAATAACAACTCCATTATGTGTTAGCTTCGCGGATATGATCTGTTCGTCTGACCACTGGGGATCATGATTTGCGTCATCCTTGAAAAATGTTTCTTGCTTCGGAGGGGCAAATCTGAAAATGATAGCAATGAACAAATAGAGCAATCATTGTAAAAAAAAGTCATTATTTGTTTATTGACTGCAATAAAAATATAATAAGTAAACAATATAATAAATTGCAACGCCTTTAAATCAAATAAAAAAATAATTAATGCATTTTCTTATCAATGTTTTAAATTGACGTCACTATTAATGGAGCATTTGAATTTGTTGAAAATCGTTATTTTCTCCCGTGTAGCTTCGACATATTTATTATAATTAATCCTGTTGCAATGGCAATAAAAAACAGAGCGATTAATTTCTCTCCCTAGCAACGCTTTATCTGTAACACTTGTGACCGATCTGTGACACTTTTGAACTCCGATTGTCTTTCAAGAAAAACCATAAGTAGCCAAGTGGATTTGGTCGAAACATTTTTTCGCCACGCCCATGTTTAATGACAGAAGCTTAAAAGAACAAAAATTTTTTCTAAGAGGTGGGTATGTTATGTATTTACACATCTAGATTACCCACCAACACCGGTTTCGCTGTTTGCTATTGAACGGATACGGTAGTTTTAGTTGTACGTTCGATTCGAGTTGTACATTGATCTTTTTACGCTTTTGAAGTGGGCGTGTCATAGGGCATATTTCATTTTGAAAAACTTTTATACAAAATGAGTTCCTTCTTCAACTGTAGACCTTGCATGTGTAGATATGGAAGAAACACAACTAAGGGCCAGTTTTTCAGTGCGAGATCATCCGACTTTCCAAGTTAAACTAAGATTAACCCCAGAAATGAGTTTTTCAGTGAACTAAGATCTGGGGTTAATCTCGGCTTAACTAACCAAATTTGGTGAGTTAATCTCGGATCATCTCTGGAGAACAGTATGGACTTATTTGAATGTTTTTTCTGCGTGGAATGTCAGTTGATTTGCGCGTTGCTGTGAAAAATTACATTTGAGAATAACTCGAACCCGAACTTCTTTTCCTGTGTTTTTCGATGTGAAATGAGAGCTGGGAGAGTCAATAATTTCGAGAGTCGAAGATTTTGACAACTTCGTTGACGGAGTTAACTCTGCACTGAAAAACTTTGCGCTGAGTTAACTCCAGATTCACTTTGTTACGGAATTAACAGACCTTGGTTTAAGCTGGGCTTAAGTCAGCACTGAGAAACCGGCCCCAAGCTATTTAGGACTGAATTGACTGACTGAAAAAAATCTAATTTTTCGCCTCGGAAAAGAGTTTGACTTTAAATACGAAACTTTACTGCCAAATACCATGAAAAGCTTTTAAAATTTATTGAAGGCATTGACAATGTTCTCGAACTAGATTTTGTTTGATGTTTCAATCAGCCACACAAGCTGGGAAGTTTTGTGGAATTTATTCATAAGCCTTAACCTTGAATAAGACTGCAAGCAATCTCGGCATATTAGGGGCAGGAAAAAAAATTCTGCAAATACCCTTTGCTTTGGCAATAATTGACGTCTCTCACAAACCAACCATAAATTCATCAAATGCTTTGTCGGCATTTTCATCATTCTGATTTGTTGGTCATACGTCAAAAATACTGTAATTTCCTTGTCAAGGCTTGCCACAAAGCTGCGTTACACCAACCATGATTTGACAACTTAAAATCAAAAACATGAATTTTAATGGGAGAATTTTATCACAACGTTGCAAAAGAAGTTCGTGACGAATTTTCGCTTTCGTTTTGACGTTTCTATGAAACTGAAAATGTTGGCAACTGTTGCGGTGGTTTGTGTTTTTGTGAACTTGTTGGAATTTTCTACATCATTTTCAAATAGAGCGAAGCAACGGTACATCATTAAACGCTCAATTAAATTTAATGCCGGAGTTGTCATATTTATCTGTCAAAAATGCTGGCATTTCAACACATTGAATGCCAGTACAAAAATTACGAAAGAAATGCCTTCAAACATAATACAGTCTAAGCAAACCTTTAGTTTTGAAAATCCTTCCGTTAAGCTATACAGATTTTGAGGAGATCTTTTATAATTCTAAAGATTTAAATGAAGGTTTTAATTATTTTTTTTTGTTTTGCTTACAAGCCGGGCACAATGTGTGTATGTGTCTGTGTCTGTCGCTGTGTCTCGCCTCCTTTTTCACCATAAATCAGAGACACACCGAGATACGCATTGTGTTGCTATATACACGTGTACCCGTAAGCTGAACTGCGAGACACAGACACAGATACTCATTGTGTCCCAGCTATCAATCTTGAATTTCGATGAGGTGTGTAGTGCAAAGCATCTGCGCGGGATCGCAAAAAACCCTACCCTACCGAAAACAAAAAAAAAATGTGCCACGCCCCCAAAAATTTGGCGGGATGTAAAAATATAACTTATGAATGCCTTATGATAGGTGATTGCATACATTTGAATCTAAAACTCTCAGTTAAAAAGTTTTTAACTAAAAAATCATATTTTCTACGCTCATTATGGGCGTGGCTTTGTTGTATATTATCGTAGCAAATGTATAATTATCCTCCGAATAACATTTTAAGTTAAACATCACTTTAAGTTAAAGCTCCTTAAAAGGTGGGCGTGGTCAATGTACGGGCCACAATATTGCAAGTGCTACAAAGACAATTGCAAAGCAGAGTGCTACATACCAAAAATCACTGTGCTGGGTACACCTAAAAAGCTCAAACCCTCGGACATGGCCAACCTTCCATTTGACCTCGCTAAGCTTTTTTATTTTTGAATTTTAGACTAAAACTTAAAGCGTCGGTCATAACTTCTTGGAAATTTTTAGCCAAATATTCAAATTCTACGTCAATAAAGTTAAACTCTACGATGACAAGCACTCGTACGATTCTTATCAGTAAACCATAAACTTACCTGTAACCCTCTGGCACACCGGTGTTCCTCTTCAAAAACGATCCTGTTGCAAGTCGCCTGGTCACCCACTCGATCGGAATCATGGAGCATTTCTTGGCAATAAAAGAAGTCGACGAACATGGTTTTACGTAGGCCGTGTTAAGACCTAAACAAAAAGAAAAAAACAAAAATCTACATTAAACCATGTGCTCGACAGGTCGAGCCCACTATCGCCGCGACAAACACACACACATACTCACCAACCGAGTTTAGTATCTTGAAAACTTGTCCATTTGTTTTATTTGAAATTTCCGCTTTGCCAACCAAATCGTGAGACCTCGCCCCATCTCCAGCAGTGATTCGATCTTTGCTCAGCAATAAACACAGACCAGGGTGTTCGGGAAGATCATAGACCTGTTTCGTCTTACCCTCTTGGATCAGTTTACCAAGAGTGTAACCTTCAACTAGAGTTTGAAATTAATTATACTGAACTTATTCAAAAGGCGGCTCCTAGGTATACTCACTTTTTTTGGCCATGCTTTTTCTTAAAACTTATTTATATTGAGACAAGAATTCGTATATCAAATTGCCGGCAACAACTGACACTCAGACGCGGCAAAAACGTACTAAATAACTTGGAGATCAATTCAATGCGATCACTTTATAAACCCAAATCATACGTCATGAAACACAAATACAACCATGGAATTGTGATGTTATTGCCATCATCAAATAAGTGTATTATTTTTCACTGACTACAAAGATACGGATCCATACCTACCATTTCCAAAAACATTCATTTTCCATTGGCGCAGATAAACAAACGAATTACTCCTTATCAGTTGTTTATATAAACAGATCTGATGTTTTCATATTTTGTTCTTTTTGCATTTTCTGTGTTGGTATTGAAGTGATCTCATCTCAATTTTTCAGAAATTATTTTACTCGAAATTATTAGTACGTTCGTACTGTCCCATACAGTTGTTTTACCTCGGCATCACTAAGCGCTGAACTGGTAAAAATTAATGTGACCAGGCATACGTTTTTCATATTTGAAAGTATTTTCATTTTTGTGGTCTATTCCAAAACGAATGCCGTGCATTTGTGCAATAATCATTATGAGTAGATTTGGTAGGTAGTGGCAGGTTGTTGTTTAGTGTTTCCTTTTCAAGAACATAATTTAAGCAGCACCTAGTCAAAACTTTATACTTCCTTCATCGTAGTTAAATTGAACATTACATTTTGGAACTACGATCTATATTCTTCTCCGTCTGGTTATTGAGAACTTGATGAGACCCGATCACTAGGCCCAAAAGGTCCACATTAAACAAAACAATTGACATTTATCAAAACAAGGATAAATACCCAAATCGACAATATATTAGGTCTGCTCGTTTACTTTTGTGCGCTAAAATGGGCAGCATGTTCAAATTTAAAAAGTGGTGATGAAATCTTCTCACATAGAGAAAAAGTGTGAAAAAGTAAAAGAACGCTTTGAGCAACAAATTAAAAACGAACATTCCACTTTAAAATTCATTATTGCAACTTGATTGATAGATTTTTATTATTTTAAATTCATGAACTTGTCTTGGTCTTAGGAAGAAGAATATAAAAATAACACGAAGAACGTACAAGAATAACAAAACTCCCAAATCAATAGTTTTTATAATTTATTTGTCAAATCTGACTTTTGACAGATCTCACATTGCTGTCCAAACGAATTTCTTGGGTTAAGTTTGTCATGAAGGGGAAAAGTTTAAGTGCCTCTTCAGCTCGCCCTCTGTCGAGCGGGAATCAAACAGGAAATGGTTAAATTTGGTCAAATCAATCAATAATCAAATTTGTTGTTTCGCTAAGTTAACGAACAGACATATTAATTCGAGCTACAAAGAGCTATATGTCAAGTCTAGAAATTGAGTCTACGGAACTCCCTTGTTCGGAAAAGCTCCCTGCTTGACCTTGAGTTCACATTGTTTATGATAGTCAAAAAAAAAAAACGTTTAAACATGGGGATGGGTTATCATTGTCATGTTACCGCTCAAAAGATTCTGAGACACAAGGCAGAGTTTTTCATAATCTCTTCGACCATATCAGCATAATTTGCAGATTTTCGCGAACTGTATTTTAAGATAAAGGTGAGTAGCTATACCGAGGATCGAGGTAAAAACCAAGTTACTAAAGAAAAGTTTTGATATAAAAGTCATAAAGTCTTAACGAGATATCTACCTAATGCTGATTAGGTTTTATTACATCGATCGCATAGACAATTCATTGAACATAGGAATAAAAAAACAAATTCATATAACAAACAAATCGATTTCCATCATTTTTATAAAACACTCTGGTAACACTGAACAAAAAATACATTAGATTATGTTGTATGTAACTGTATTAACCAGGGCGCAATTGTTATCTAAGGTCGTCCCTTTCTGTTAAAAAAAATTGATGTTGTTGTTGTTTACACTTTAAAGCGATACGGAGCCGCAAGGTTAATTTCCACTAGACTCACGGTGATAATACAACCTTGAGGTTGTTGCATTATTTACATTTATGAGATGGTTGCCAATGGAAGATCACTGTCATAGCACCACCACAAACACATGGCCGAGAACTTTTTTGTGGAAAATAACCAAAACAAGTGTCTGTCTGCATCGACATCGCAATCGACCCTTATGCGATCTAGCATGAGAACCGAGCTCGTTATTCCACAACATAAGACAAACACAAATGAAATGATGGGGGTAGTGTAAAGAGTACCTACACTACACGCTATCTTGGTCTAACCATTGAGTTTTTTTATGCTTGTCACACTATAGCCGAACTTCTTTGCTTAGCAATTTCGGAAGCACATGGTTGCCGGTGGTTTTTTGTGTACCATGCGTGTTTTTTATCAGCATAACAATGACATGGCCTTATACAACCGATTTTGAAGCGGATTCTCCGATGGTAAGCAAGAAAATCGCTTTATTCGTATCACTGGCCCCATTTTGGTCACACCTAGTAAGGCAATATTTTGAAAATTATGATGCGGAAAATCAGGATTACCAAAAATGTTCACTTCTTAGATCAACAGAGAGTGTAATGGCGTATTCTTTTCAACACCGAACGCGAACTCGAAATTTCGCCACCGACTTATTTGACGGTTGAGGCTGGGTGTGGCTTTGATTGTTTATGTGAAGTGATGACTGCACCGGTGCAGCATTTGTCGTTCTGTACACAATGAAACCGAGTATACACCACGTTAGAATTGACGCGAACACCGAATATTATTTGACAGCTCGGTGCGGCAGTTCGGTGTTCAAAAAAATACGCCATAAGAGAATATTGTATTTTGAAACCTATAAAAAATATTCTTTTGAAGAGTAATACTATGTTTCCACCGGGCACTAATCCGCGATTAATATAAATATTCATTGAATCCTCTACAAATAACGCGATTAACCATACAAATTTAAATCCTCTCAACATGCAATTAATAATAAATCCCCTCATAAATCTCATTCACCCTTTTTCACGAACCACTTTCAACCGTTTTTAACAGTTTGAGAATCGAAAAGGACACTGAAACTGTCTACGTATAATAGATCTGTCAAAATAACTTTTATCAAATCTATCAAATAATTTCTATTGGAATGTTTACAACGGAAATCTTTTTTCGCTCCTGGAAAATGACATCGCCACTCTCTTTTGAGAGCCAAAAAGAGTGCTCTTGTCAAACTAATCCTATATTTGGCTGGTGGAACCACTATCGCATTTGTTATGAATCATCTCCCGTTAATTCCGTATTATTTCCGGTGGCAACATAGTATATGGTTAGGTTGCTGGTTACGAGTTTTGGCTAATCTAAACTAGGAAACCATTGACCTACTATATATGGACTGCTAGTCAAGCGTCATTTTCATACTAATTTGCCCAAAATACGAGTCGCAAGATCTGTCGACCCTCGAAAATGCAAGCGGAAAAAAATTATATCAAAATGCCTGTCACCTTGAAAAACTCACATAGAAAGCAAGGTCAGCTATTAGGAAAAAAAGGTGGAAAAACAAATTCTCACACCGGGTTCTTGAAAAAATAGAAAAATTCGCATAGATTAGTGCGTCACCTATGTAAAACTGATACAAGCTTTTAATATTTGCAAAACAAGGTCGGCGTTACCAACTTCATGATTTTTGCAGCATCAAAAGTTTTTTGTATTCTTTTTACTTGCATGAAATCTAACGACTGTTGATTGATAAAAATATAAGATTACATCATAACGAACAAATAATAATTTAGTTATTTAAAATCTTCACCTAAAAATTTGGAAAATCCGTATGTCACCTTATTTCATAAAGGTAACAAAAGGTAATAAAGGTAAATTTCATAAATAGTTACAATTATTGTCGTTAATCTACAGGGAGCAAAAAGTAGTTATGTTATAGGTACTCATAATTGACATTTGAAAAAGCCATGTACAGTACATTCCATCTGTCTCTCTGTATGTTACCAATCTTCAAGGCTAATTTGTGAGCTGAAACTTCATTGAGGTCTTTGCTCGTATGCGAAGCGGTGAAATTTAGAATGATCAAACAGATTCTACACACGAGCGGAATACACTTTAAATTCTACAACCATATTTCGGTTTTATCCACTGAAATTTACTTTTAGAAGTTCAAGAAAAACAATGTGGTTTGTTTATATTTTTTCTATATTTATAGAACGACTCGAAGTCCTGGTTTGTCTTAAGCGAACAGTTAACTGACATTTAGGAGAGACAATAATTGCAAGAGCCGAAGATTTCGATAACTTTATTGACGGAGTTAGTGTACTGAAAAACCCCACTCTTTTGGTTAACCCAGACTCGTTTTCTTTAAAATTAACAGATCTTTGTTTAACTCGGACTTAAAACGAATGCACCTCTTGAAAATAGTTGAAAACTTCTTCTTTGTCTTTATGTCAATGTCAAATGACAGTAGTTTTGTGCATTTCCGTGAAAACTGCATTCGAGCAGTCTATTGAACAACTCGAAATTTTTTGCCTGTTTTCCGATGAGAAGTGACATTGGAAGTCTTATTCTAGAATTCAAATTTCATCATGAGAGTAAAATCCACAATAATTAAATTATCTACTTCAAATAAAAAAATACCTAGGAACATAGTTTTTAGTAATTTTTGAATGTTCGAATAGTTTGAACTGGCAATGCTTTTTTTGCGTTTCTGTAATTTTCCGCTTGCATTTTGGCGTCGTTACTTATGTTTCGACTAGATGAAAATATGCAACTGGCAGTCCATATATATTATGTCAATGTAGGAAACAAACTATGGAACTTCTAACCGAGTCTACTTCATGTTTTAGGCGCGTTTATTGCCATACTATAAAATAAATTCTTCCTTGCGAAAGGATAGAATATTAAAATATAAATCTAGTAGATACGGGGTTGAAAAAGTTAATCCCGTTGCAAAGTTAATGGTATTCCGAGTGAGACCGTAAGAGTAGCAACCTTTGACAGGTTCCTAAGCTGAAGTTGCCGCAAAGCTCGTAAGGTTCTTGTTGTATCATCTTCTCCGAATTCCTTCAACTCAAAAACAAGTCTAGTACCTCGAATGCACTTTTTATCACTTGGTATGACAACCAACTTATCCAACTCGTTCGTACACAGGGCCCTTGTATATGGAAACCTAACAGGGCATCCCTTTGCAAGCATTTCATTGTTTTCTTACCAAGTGAATGAATTTCGCCAAAGGTCAGAACGAGAGGTACGAGCGAGGTGGAATATTTAAACTCCATGGAAAAGCGTAAAAAATTAGCCTTGATGCAGCCTCTTAAAAGTCTGAAATCTTTTTTGGTGCATGAGTCTTGGTGCCTTATAACACTTAAATTAAAAAAAAGGCACAGATAAGCTCGAATAACGTTGGGCCTTGTGGAAACGACACCCTTGCCGTGGCGTAGTGGTTAGTGTGTGTGCTACGCCGGAGGTCTGGGTTCGAATCCTGCCATCGTCACCTGAAAAAAAGACTTGCTCTTTTTCACGGTCCACACCTCCGCGAGGGTTTGACAAGCCCTCCGAGAGTATTAATTGTCTTGAACCATTTCTCAAGAGCCGTTCGGATTCGCCAAAAAATTGTAGGTCCCCTTGTATGTAAAGAAATTAACACACCAGCATACATTGTTGAGAAGTTGGCCCTGGTTCACCTCGAGCTGTTGCGCCACTCTGTTTGTGGAAACGACAGAAGCAGAGAATTTTCGCTCATGTTAGGGCTCTGATAAGAGTCAAAGTACCCAGACCTGCCGACAAAACTGTTGTGTTGCTGATGTAAGCATGGCTTAAGCCCTCCTTCCGTTTCCATTCTACTTTCTCAAACGCTTTAACTGGCAAGATCTCGACACCATTGCCTATCACTAAGCTCAGCTGAGACATTTAGATTCAGCGTGGTCTTGTATTTAGCCTCTGCGAAGATGTATTGGTGTTTCTTTTTTGACAAAAATTTTGCTGGATATCTATCATACATGTACGAAATTAATTAAACCACAAGTCTCCGTCCTCCGGCTAAACAGAGATACATGTATGGAACGAAAAACTTATGTGCGTCTTTCTTGTTCCCATCTAATTTGGTGGCAACTTGGAAATTCGTGCAAGTTTTGTTGTCTCGTAAAGTCTCTTCGCTGCTCGATGACTTAACACGTTTCAGTTAAGCGACACGGCTAGGTAACGCAGACTCCGCTGCTAGTGCGGGAGTACAAACTTCAATCGCGGCGCAGACCTTAATTTGTTTGATAAGCAGTGTAGTGTGACAGTGACTCTGCCAGACAATAAAAAAATATCGATCGTGATTGTTTTTTGGCGGTCGAAAAAGAGTGTAATTCGGTTGGAATACCTTTGTGCGTACTTGATTCGTTTTTGTCGGCAAAGTGTCTACTAAATTGTGTTTAGTGCGTAAATTTGAAGATCTTGAAGGTATTTTAAAAGTTCAATCCTTAAGAATACTTTTTGCTTTATTTGATGAGTCTTGGAAGTTTTAATGTTAATTAGTAGCTAGTGGTTTGCATAAGCATAATTCGGACGCACGTGGTTTCCGTCGAACAGATCGTTGTGAGTACAAGAGTGTTTCATACAAGTAGGTACCTACTTACTCATAGCATAGAGGCTATTTAAGAAAACTCATTGTGGGTTTTTGTGTTTTGGGAGCTTAAAAAAGTGTTGGTATCCGAGTGCGTAATCAAGGTTAGCTGTTGGCATCATTTTAGTGCGTGTAAGTTTGTTTGGACTGAGGCTTTTTTTGTAGGTGGCTTGCATAATTATCGAACTTAGGCCGGTCAGAAAAAGTTTCAATGAAGACAAAAGACAGTGTCATGCCATAAAACCAGTTTTCCTTGTTCGACTTCTTTTTTGGTTTGTAAATTTACTTTAATATAATATCGAGGTCTAGAAAGGTGCAGATGCTTCTTATTTTGGATCGGTTTCTTTGAAATGCTGATTTGGATTAATCAGAAACTATCAAGTGGGTCTTAGCTTTTAAATGTATTGTTAGAAGTTACATTACATGTGATCTCAAACTCGTGCACGAGGCTTGTGATAAACCATAATACGAAAAGGCCAGGGTTGTTATGGTAAAACATCACCGAACTTTTAGGGTGTCATTTTTTTACCCATTCTAAAGATGAAAAATTATGAGAAGTTAATAATTATAAGCTTGGATTATTGTTGGTCATATAGAGCGGTACGTCTATGTAGTATGTAACACCTACCTATAACCTATAAGCGAGGCCATAAAAAGGTCCTGAAAAAATACATTGCCATATTTTTAATCCACCCACTGATACACCCACTGATACGCTAGGGTCAAGAAATTGATTTATTTTTACATTTTTTCATAGATTTATGCTCCTATAAGTCAAAATGAATAGAAAGTTAAATCATTAAAGTTTGGAAATATTTTAGATCTCTGTTAACATACCTAATCTTTTTATATCCTACTTCGCCTACTTCTGGGGGGGCGGCTTTCATGAAAATACTGTTTTTTTTTTTTGCTTAATTTTCCGCTTTTAACACATTTCCTCATGGTTCTAACAAATTAAGACAAAAGGAATTTATTCCTAGTCTACGCGCATTTCTGGAGGCGTGACTCATACAAATGTAGGTATAAATTCAGGCAAAAAACTTTAAGATTTTTTTACTGGGTAAATAGTGAGTGGATTTAGAAGTTCGTAGCGGACAAACTTTTGAACTAACTCATTTGTTGAGATTTAAGTTGTACCTACGACTCTGGATTAAACTAGGTCAGGTTGTGTAAGAAATTCATTTGTAGCTAACACAGGAGCAGTAATTCAATTCAAGAATCTCTGTCCGTGTGTCATACGTTTTTAGGGCTAAAATTTTGAGCTAGAGATCTGAATTTTGTACATGAGTTCCTTGCCATCCGCAGCGGCAAAAGTGTTAAATTTTTTTGAAATGCGCCCACAGACACGCCCACAATCGGTGTAAATGTGCAACTACCTCCAGAACTTTCAAAACAGTAAGACGTTCTAAAAGACTTATATTCGGCATGTAGCATTTCCTAATGAATTTAAGACACAATAAAGAAAAATTAAATTGGTAAACCTCCTCCAGTGGGCGTGGCATCTATTTTAAGATGCCACGCAGTTTGAAAATTTACTTTATTGCAAAATTTTTGCCCAAAATTGTAGAAATTTTGCTTAATATTTTATTTAGAAAACGCTTAGTTCTACATTTTGTTCATACAAGATTTTGGGCCGCACCCACATTTGGAGGCAGAATGGAAGAGAAACCTAAAATTTTCAAGCAAAACGTATTTTCGACTAGCCTTAAGCCTCATTTAGGAAAGCAAAAACAAAAAAAAGTTGCACTCTTTTTTACCTTTTTTTTCCTACGTTTTTTTCCTAAGTTTACCGTACGTCGGGGTTAAATTTTTTGGATATGTTATTGAAAATTTTTGGACTTGGTTCGTGCGGAAGCTATAGTCAAACATACTTCAAAAACAGTGTATCTTTAACATACCCAAACTTAGACACAGGCGCCGGCCCGACAACAAGCACCTACCCTTAGGGGAACGAAGTCGCGTGATCGGCTGCTAAACCCTGCAAAAAAGATTTTTTTAAATCACTTAAATTCGGGAAATGGGCCGCCGATTAAAGTTCTAGATTTAGGTCCTAGAGCAGGGTTGGTGAACCTTACAAGAGCTTCGTGCCATTTCCTAAAAATAAACAGTTTATAGTGCCTTTGGCGTGTCAAAACGTAGTCTTAATGTTTTCTAATAGGGTGTTTCCATCGCACATGAAATAGAGGTTAACGTAGGAAGATTGAAAATTAATTCCAAAGTGTTTCCACCGGAAGAAAGGAGATTAACTAGAATTAAGAGGAGACCTCCTATAGTGTAAAGTGGCAATGTCTAGTCTTTACGTCCTCTGCGCTTTTCCTTGTAAACTTGAGTTTCTTCGGCTCTCGGGCAACTCAGAACTAAAAATAATTAAACTCACATTTAATTCCTCCCGTTTTTGTTAAATTTGCGAAATGAAATAACCCAAAAATGGAAAAATAAAACGTGAAATACATTGATGGAATTTGGGTCCATAAAGTCGATAGTAGACCAGCATTCATCATTCTGTTGCAGTGTTTTATCCTCAGTGCCTTTAACTTTTTTGACGGGTCCAACCACCTACGCATCAACAGCAAAGGCAATCGTTCTGCCCATCACTTTACACAACACAACAACCACAGCTGAGTTGATGATACCCAGCTGTCAAAAAAGATTTTTTTGATTTGTTTCGTCAAAGAACACACATTTGGTTTCAAACGAAAAGAATACGTGGAACTCTGTACGGCTTTGTTTAAGGCTATGTCACGGCTATGTCACGAAGCTGTGTTGCCATTTGCTTTGTCCCGTTACGTGGCCTAAAATATACCATTCGCAAAGACGATTGAAAACCACCGAAGATGACAACAATTCAATAAAAATACAAACCACTGCGAAAGTAAACACTTCCAGCTTCACAGAAACGTCAAAGCGCATGCAAAACTTCATCGTGTTGAATTTTTTTGTTTTCTCAAAACTTTCTTACGTAAAAAACACTACAACCGATGAAAGAAGCAACATTGTGGTAGCTTCCATTGAATTTTATGTGTTTGAATTTAAGTTGTCGAAATTATGTCTCTTCGTGAAAGGACTAAAATTCGTATGGTTAATCTCGTGAATTAGAGGGCATCCAGCGAAAATTTGTCTTAATCAAGGATTAGTGTCCGGTGGAAACACTTTATAATCTTGACAAAGACAGTTTATGCTGCAACTCAACGGTGCAATCGGGTATCTCAGTTGATGACGTGCCGACAATATTTCGTCGCGTGCCAATGGTTCCCCATCGCTGAAGGATAAACATAATAGTACTGCCATCAAGAGTTAAACCATCTCATGATAGTCCTATTGTTTGATGGGGTAGAAGCCGACTCTCATGCCAGAAGGATGTGGCCTAAACTTCGATTTCTTGATCTCGGCTTTTTATAGTTGTCTCCTGTCTCTATTTAATTACATGTTTACTTTTTCCCGAGGCCATGGGACGTTATTAAATTATTATTACAAAGATGAGAAATTGACTATTTTTTAAACATTTTAATGTCTACTATACAATCGTTAGTTTGCTCATGTGAATAATGTGTTAAAAACTTGGTTTTATAAATACGTTGGATATAATTTAGAAAAATTACTGTTAAATAGGTAGATACCTGATATTATTTTTAAAATGCTAAAAAAATATATTCATGCATCAATAAGATTTAATTACACATACATAATAGACATTATTATAGGTGATAGGTACAAGATAATATTTCAGGTAATAGGGATGCATTAAAAATTCAAAGTGCTACATTGCACGACAGTATTGACACGACAGTGACGTATGTATGACAAAGATCAGCAATAACTATATTGACCTTTATTTTTTAATGGTTTCTCTCTGAGACTGTATAGTAAACACATCTCAAAAGATTTCGGTTTCGGTTGGTGATTTATTTAAATAAAAATTAAAATTTGTCGGTTATGATATATTTTTTATTTTTAAAAATATCTCTCAATGGTTGAGGTTTCTGCGAAATAATAAATGGAAGAGGTTATCCCTTAACCTTTTTTGAGGGTTCCGAAATAAATTTCAAGCTTGTGAAAGGTTCTCAAATAGCTCTTATTTGTTGTTTTTTGTTATCCTTCAAAATAACAACAAATAAGAGTTATCTAAAAAGATCGTTAGTATTTCGTAAGGACTTCCAAATAACGGGCATTCTGATTGATAAGCTATGATAATAAGAACGATACCGCCCACCCGACCTGGAGGAGGTGAAAGTAGCTGTGTCTAAGCTCAAGTGCAACAAAGCAGCCGGAGCAGACGGCCTAGCTGCCGAACTTTTTAAATCCGCTGGCGATGAGCTGGTTAGGAGCATACCCAGCTAATCTGCAAGATATGGTTGGAAGAAAGCATGCCCGACGAATGGAACCTCAGCATTGTTTGCCCGATCCTAAAGAAAGGAGACCCTCTGAGTTTTGCCAACTAGAGAGGCATAAGTCTTCTTAACATCGCATACAAGATCTTTTCTGCTGTACTGTGTGAACGCCTGAAGCCGTTTGTCAACAATCTGATAGGCACATATCAGTGTGGCTTTAGGCCAGGAAAGTCCACCATCGATCAAATATTCACACTGCGGCAGATCTTGGAGAAAACCCAGGAATTCCAAATCGATGCACACCACCTCTTCATCGATTTCAAGGCCGCGTATGACAGCATCTATAGAGACGAGCTATATAGCGCAATGTCTAGTTTTGGCATCCCTGCCAAACTCGTCAGTCTGTGCAGGATGACGATGGAAAACTCACGCTGTTCCGTCAAGCTCGGCAAAGACCTCACCGAACCCTTTGATGTCAAAAAAGGATTTAGACAAGGCGACGCGCAGTCATGCGACTTCTTTAACATCATACTTGAGAGAATTGTGCAGAACTCTCGCGCCAATACCAGAGGTACAATCTTTCAAAAGTCCGTTCAACTACTCGCATACGCAGACGACATTGACATAATCGGTAGAACAAAGCGTGATGTCAGTGAAGCCTTCGTGAGTATTGGGACGGAAGCGGCGAATATGGGTTTAGCAGTCAATGAGGGTAAAACCAAGTTTATGCTGTCATCAAGAAAAGACACCCAACACCGTCGTCTTGGAAAAAACATCACCATCGACAGCTATAAGTTGGAGGTAGCTAGGGACTTTGTCTACCTATGTTCCGCTATCAATTCAGACAATGACACCAGCGCTGAAATCAAACGAAGGATAACTCTTGCCAATCGCTGTTTCTTTGGGCTAAGGAGGCAATTGAGTAGCAAAGCCCTCTCTCGAGCAAATAAAGTGTCCATGTATAAGACCCTGATCATCCCAGTCCTGCTTTACGGTGCAGAAGCATGGACCCTGTCAAAGGCGGATGAAAACATTTTAGGCTGCTTCGAGAGGAAAATTCTTCGGACAATTTACGGTCCCATCTGCATAGACGGAGAGTGGAGGAGGAGATATAACATCGAACTGTACGGGCTGTACAGCGATACCGACCTAGCCAAAAGAGTCAAAACACAACGTCTACGATGGCTGGGTCATCTAGAGCGGATGGACACCAACGCCCCGGCCCGGAAAATCTTCGAATCCACACCGCAGGGACGGCGCGGTAGAGGAGCACCGAGACTCAGGTGGCGCACGCAAGTGGAAGGGGACCTCAGCCAACTTCGCGTGCGAAACTGGAGACGGCTAGCTAGAGACAGAGCTGGCTGGCGAAGCTTGTTGGCTGAGGCCCAGGTCCACCCCGGACTGTAGCGCCACCTTAAGTAAGTAAGTGATTGATAAGCTTGCAGATGGGATCTTTTTTTCTCTCAGCTACAAATCTCACTGGTTGATCAAGGCATAAAAGAAGTCAATGAGAGAATCCTTCTCTCAGACCTTGATCTTTTTAACACTACGCGTCATCAGGCTAGCGCTCCTTCTCGCGTAAAAGGCTTTGAGTCAATTCTAGCCGAACCAAAAGACCAAAAGACCCAAATTTTTCAAAAAAATAACAATTTATATTTGGTCATCAGGTTAGCGCATCCTACTTTTTCATTTTTGTTGAGCTCATGAGTCATGACATTATTTCACAGCTTATCCATTTAGTAATTTAGACATTTTTGAATAAAGTTAACAATGAGTCAAGGCGATCCTTCTTTGTTGATCATGGCTTCTTAGGCTAGATTGAAAGGTGAGTCGCACAATTCTTCTATATAACTTGGTGGAATACTAGGCTTAGCGCCTTTAATGCCCTCAATTAGTTCCAGTTAGTTACAGTCTGCTCTCCAGACTCGCAAGCTTTACTTACCAGCCATTTCCACACGGTTTCTTTTATATTGATGTAGGGTGAGGTTTGCCGGGGACTGTGTTAAATTGACAAGCCAAATTTTTTTCTTTTCAATATTTAATATTATTGTGTTTTTACTGTTTAACACGTAATAATTCGGCAACGATAGAATCGGGAAAGAAAATGGAGTTGAAATGTCGACAGACACTCTCGAAGATACTACACCCAGCCTCCACCGTTAAAATTTCGGTGGAGAAATTTCGAGTTCGGTGGACACCATATGAATTCGGAGTTCAAAAGAACATTTACATGAGTTATAAACGGTCCGCCAAATAACTTCTTTTTTT
Source organism: Neoascia interrupta (assembly GCA_947623515.1). Lineage (NCBI taxonomy): Eukaryota > Metazoa > Arthropoda > Insecta > Diptera > Syrphidae > Neoascia > Neoascia interrupta. Next base: position 4,389,721 of record OX392463.1, read on the forward strand.
TTTTTGAAAATGATAAAAAAATAAAATACTGAATATTTTCTCTAATTTGTCTTTTTATTTTAAAGTACAATCCTTCCGGTTAATAATAAAAATAATTTCATTCAAATGGCTGCCTGGCCTGGCCATGTAGTAGCCTACACGATCGGTCCAATTTTTAAGCACATTATCGATTGTGTGCAGCTGTGCTTCACCAATGGCTTCACGCATATTGTCCTTTAAAGGTCCTTTAAACACTTATATTTTACGGCACCCCACAAATAATAGTCCCACGCCCAGCAAACATTTTTCTGAAGGTTCATATTTTGTTCACAAAAAATTCGTAAAACCTTCAGTTTACGTGAATGGATCATGAATGAACTCAAAGCTCCTACAAATTTTCACGGGGGAGATGCAAAGAGGGCTGTATTCTCCATGTATCAATTAAATAAACAAAAAAAATTTAGTTTTCAATCATTTTTCTTCACAAATAACAGTGTGCACAAGAAAATCTAAAGAAATAGGCCTCTTCCCAGCAAAAACTGATTCAAAATTGAATCAAAAATACATCACAAAAGTGTAGAAACCAACCGAAAAAGAATTCAGTTATGATTCAGTTTGAATTCTTTTACCTCAGCACTTGGACACCGATATGAACCATTTTAGTGACTCATTTATGATTCGAAAACTCTTAATTTAAATGAACGTATATGGGCCTCTATATATTCATTTTCAGTTTCATGAATTAATTATGAATTCACAATGATCCTACCAATTTGGTCGGGGGAGATGAAAAGGGAAATCACTTTTCTATGTGTCGATTAAGAAGAAAATAAATAACACTCAGTTTCCATTCATTTTGTTTTCACAAATGTGAGTGTGCACAAGCAAATCTAAGAAATAAATCTCTTCCTATGAGGATTATTTTGTTCGTCCTTATTCAAAATTCTTATAAAGGGTTTTTGATAACGGGTCGTTGTCGCGACAAAAGTTTCGTTTGGGTGGTCAATTTATTATTTCAGAAAAGTTTTTGATGGGGAAGGACGCGTTGGAATTAAAGTTTCAGAACCTGTTTATAAACATGGGAGTATAAACATTGGAATTCGTCTGCAACGATCTTCTTAATACCCGACCATATTTACCCTATAACACGAAATTTTAAAGTTTTTTGGCCTGAATTCAAATTTAAAATTTTCTTAAACAACTCTAACCAAACATAGCATTTGATGTTACTTCAGCTTTCCAAAGAACTATGTCATGTCATTCACAATCGAGCCATTAATAGAATCGGTTCACCCACCACGATACCAGCAAAAATTTCATTCAGAAATCAATCTTAAATGCATCGCAAAAGTGAAGAAATATCAATCGAAAAATAAGTCACTTTTGATGCAATTTGTATCCTTTTCCCTGGGTACTTGGACGCCGATTTGAATCATTATAATAGCTCATTTATGATCGGAAAACTCTTCATTTAAATGAACGTAGTGAAAAGGATTCAAATTTAATCAAAAGTGAATTCTTTTTCGGTCGATTTCTTCACTTTTGTGATTCATTTGAGATTCAATTCTGAATGAAAATGTTTGCTGGGCGGTGTCAAATCGCAGCTCCGAGGTGGCCAAACGACAACAGCTCTGCGGCTGGTAATGCGATCTTTAAAAACAGGGCGCAAAACATCGAGTGTAGCTTCGGCTGTGTGGCACATAGCGCCGTCCTGTTGAAACCATATGTTGCCAATATCCTCCTCTTCAATTTTTGTGAACAAAAATTCGTTCGTTATCGGGTAACGATCGCCATTGACTGTAACGACCACTCCTTGCTCGTTTTCGAAGAAAAATTGCCCAATTATGCCTCTGGACAAAAATCCGCACCAAACAGTGACTCGTTTTGGGTGTATCGGCTTTTCAAAGTGCGGGTTTTCCGTACCCCAAATGCGACAATTTTGCTTGTTTACATACCCGCCAAAATCAAAATGAGCTTCACCTGAAAAGATGATTTTTTTGGCAAAATCGGCATTTTCTGTAAGTCGATCGCAGGCCCACTCAGCGAAGCGAAAACGCCTATTTCCCAGCGTTGTTCAAGCGTATACACAACTATATTCGTTCAGCGGAAGGATAAAACTAATTATCTGTCAAATCAGACATGTGCTAAGTGTTACCATTCACGAAATAAGCACTAGTTGAAAAAAAAACGTTAGATGGCGGACCCTTTACATATCTCATAGTTAAACAGACACCGATAATCAAGCGTGCAGCTACATACTTTGGCCGGTTGATAATTCTCATGACAATAAAAGATTTTTCTTAAGCTGATGCAATAATTCACCACCATTGAATGAGTGAGAGTAAGTCCTTCTTTAGGAAGTACAATCCTTCTTTAGGACAAAATTGTTTTTATTATTCTAAGAATCCTGTCTGCACTTACATAGGTATAGGCAGGAACCTTCCTACAAAATAAAACTTTATTACCCAAGGTAGTTTTTACCTATTTTTTTATTCAACGATAATTTTGCCTACCTGTTCGGGTTCACATCTCTTTTTTTCTGCTTTCGCTCAAAACAAAAAGGATGCGCAAACGGTCTATGCAGTGGCCACTCTCTACTATTCCTATAGCATTGAAATCCTTTTTGGGAACAAGGTACATAGACATCAGTTGAATCCTAACTCTCCCGCGGCTGTTCAGTATTTTTGAACACTTGCATCAGAAAAAACATATCTAACGACTCGGAAGCACATCGTCTTCGAAAACAAATTGAAAAACTATTTAATTGCAATTCCTTATCCGTGTGTGTAAAACTAGACCGACTCATATCGGTAAAATAAATCTTAAACACATCTGACAGAATATAACCCAAGAATTGCATCACTTTTTCCGGCAATACTCATGTTGTTTCCATCCGAATGCATGTCAATATTTTATTTTCGAAAAACTATATAAAGTCTAAGCTAAAACCCTTACAGTGTGACCATCCATCAAATCTAAACACAAATGTTGGAGTGAATTGTTGTGCTTTGGTAAACTTTCCACTAAAATTGTTTTGCTGTTTATAACAAATACGAATTTTATTTTGTGTGTTGGAAACAGGGTGTAAATAATATAATTAAAAACAACAACAATAGCGATAAGAGTTCGACCTGTTTACAACCGCGGACGTCATAAGTGTAACTTCTTGATGGTTCATCAGATAGAATCCAGGATTCGCATCATGTGCATATGAACTGAATATTTAAAAAAAATTTAACAATTAACGTAAACACATTCTTCCATTGGGGTCTGTACTTAACGGTCGATCATCTCATGCACTTTGATAAGGTGCGGATTGAAAATGTTTAAATTTTTTGTGTTTTGTTAGAATTGTGTTTCAAAATTCTAGTATACAGGGTTTCGAGTACGGTACCCCCTGTGGTGGTCATATAAATTGCTCTTATCTCCTGGCAGCTGATTAGGATGAGACTTGTACAACAACGGGTGGCTAAAAATCGATTTTAATTTCAATTCCAGATCGAGATCAATCAGTTCGTTTTGGAAGACGACACATACAACACAAGACGAAAGTTTTCACAAAGCCTTTTCGCTTAGCAACAGAGCAAACATGGACTCAGACAGTACGAGGTGTGTTGATTGCGGCTCATCTAGTTCGAATCGCGGCCCCAATTGCATGGGCAGAGGTAAGTTTTTTTTTCCCCGAATGCCATAAGGGCTCCTGGTGTAATGTGAGAGAAATGTCATCGACTTGTTACAGTTTCCGAGGATCAGCAACAGCCAAGCCTAAGAGTATTAAGGAAGAACAAGGCCGTGGGACACCCCAAAGATGTGACTGGCCTAACACACGAATGTGGAGTATTCGGAGCGATTGCGTGTGGGGACTGGCCCACGCAGGTGAGTTTGTCTTAAATAATTTATTTTTTTTTGCAAACCTGGTGGGTTGAAATGAGTTGTCTGCTCCACTTGCTGGGTTGAAAAGTGCGTGCAATCGAATAGGTGTGCTCGTAAGTAGGTTTAACGCAATACGTCAATCAAATGATGAATGTGTGTGCCTTGTCTGGCCGTGGTGCTTTGCGGTTTGGTTTCGTTGACTGCATTAAGAGCCCACACACTGCACTGTTGCGTACTTAAGTTTTAAATGAAACGGATATGGGTTCTGCCTTCTGCGCCAAGATTTCTTGTAGGTAAAAATGTTTTTTTTTTTTATCTACCCTTGTACCGAATATTTGGTTTCGTTTCTAACATACTGGTGGAAAAGCAAAAGAGATGTTTTATCATATTTCATTCTATTTAGGGTTTAGTTCAGTCAAATCTACACTGATGTCAAAAAGTAATGATCGAGAAAAGAATAATGTATTTTTTTTTTTGCGATTGATTGCATGGCGCAGTTCATTCAAACGCAGACAGGCGTTAGTCGAATATTAGCCAATTTCACTTTTCTGGTCAAAGTATTTAATTTAACACGACTTCTAGCTTAAATTACAATAATTCAACTTCATCACTTATTACACAAGTCCTCTTTATTACTTTATCATAATTCAATCACTTTTTATTGAAAGATCGACTCGACGTCCGTGTTATAAGATCCCAAGTCAACTGTGTCACCTGAAGTCGTTTATCCTACTTAAGTTCTACTTGCAAGTTGCAACCGTACCAGAACGATTCTTTAAAGCGGAAGGTCAATTTCCAGAAATTTCTAATGTTAGTTGTTGCTAGTGCCTCGGAAGAATATTAGTTTTCTTTAGATATGTGGATGTCGGTTAGGAAGTTCTCAGAGTTAGTTCACCGTCGCTAGTTTGTCATAGTCAAATCCAGACTCTCAAAATGACACTTTCCAATAAGATAGCAAATGATCGCCATTAGCCATTTAAGGTTTAAAGTCATGCCTGGTTAGAATGTGCAGCTGAAGCTGATAAAAATTGAATACCCTCCCACACGTATTCTCATAAGAGCGAACACAAAGTGTAGCTGAAGCTGACAGTTGTAGCGTTGGTGATATTTTTTAAGTTTAAGCATGAAGAGTTTCAAACATTAACAATTTGTCAAAAACAATTTGTCAAAGATAGTCAGTACCTACATAAAAATGAAAACCTAATGACACCTATGACAATAATGCAGTCATGTTTGTAGCTACAGCTTCAGCAACGTATTCTGATCAGAGCTTTACCGTAGGACCACAATGCCCGTAGCGGTGGTATGTAGCAGTAGTACGTAGTACAGCCGCGGAGCCATGTGGCGTAGTACGGAAAAAAATTGAACACAATGGTGTAGCGCGGCTATGTCGAACAAAAACCTCGTTTATAAACAATGGTCTATAGTCTGAGTTAATTTGAGCTAGATTTAATATTTTTGTGCAACGGATGACACAAATTCCATAAAATTTCTTTAGATTTAACCATCTCAATAAACTTTTCGACGTCCTTTTCCTCCATTGCTTAACTTGTATTGAACTGTCCACCGTGTAGCGCTGTCAACCGTGTAGCGCTACGAAAGTTCAAAGTTGGCCAACTCTTACTACCGCCACAGACACACATTGTGTGCGCAATACACTGAATACATCTTTGTTAACTTTTGACAGCTCTTACTACCGCTACAGCTACATCACTGTGGTTCTACGGTTACTCTTGTTTTTTCCTCTTCATACGCTGGACAAAATCTTGTCTTGTATTCATATATGTAGCAATAAGATTTCAAAATTTAGCAAATGCATACTAATAAATTTAACACCGTGAAAATAGTCAAGATTTCGTTGACGTTTCGGTAACGGTAACAACAACCGCCAAATTGGCCACATTTACATACAAAATGCATTCAAAATGCTTCAAAAAACAAATTTCTCTTCTCTTCAGAAAAGGAACTATCAAACGAGCGCCAAGAAAACGGTTTAAGGAGAGTCCATAATGCACCCACACGCTTCTGGGTTTTGGATGACCAACCGAAAAGGCCATTAATAGCCATAGGATGACAGAAAATTAAAGTTAAAAGAAAAAGTCGTAGCAAATTTTCGGCCGAATAGGAGCTCAACGGCTTGTACAGCAGATAATAAGCCGTTATTTAAGACTGCTACAACTGCATTTTCAAGTCGCATGACACTAATGGACCTTTCGGTTGGCGATCCCGGATCAGGGCGTTCTTCTCCCGGATTGGGGCTGAACATCCGCACGAACAGCCAAACACGTTTTTTTTTATATTGAAGTTTGCCTGAGGTTTGAATTTGTGAAGCAAAAGCTATTCTACAGGGGACAAAATACATTTATCCAACTTGACACATGTGTTGTATGATTGTGTGAGTGGTTCTGGTTTTGATTCTGGATTTAATGGCCTTTTCGCTTGGCGATCCCGGATCAGGGCGTTCTTTTTCCGGATTGGGGCTTCTATCCGAACAGCCAAACACGTTTTCCTAAATTTTTGAAGTTTGTCTAGGGTTGTATTTGTGAAGCAAAAGCTATTCTACAGGAGCCAAATGACATTTCTCCAACTTGACATTGACACATGTATGATTGTGTGCGTGCTTCTGGTTTTGATTCTGGATTCAAAACCAGAAGCAAATTTCTCTTCTATCCAGAAGAGGAACTGTCAAACGAGTCCAAGAAAACAGTTTCAGGAGAGTCCAGAAGTCTCCCGGACGCCCCCGGACGACCAACCGAAAAGGCCATTATCAGAATCAAATTTCTCTCCTATCCAGAAGAAGAACCTGTCAAACAAGGCCAAGTAAACAGTTTCAGAAGAGTCCAGAATGCTTCCGGACGCTCCCAAAAGTCATAAGTTTGACCAAAAAAAAAAAACAGTTTTAATCCCACTTGACAGGAATCGGACGGGAAATTTTTGGTCATGTGTTGAGTATGCCTGCGGCAGAAAATTATTAGGCTACTTCTCGATCGATTTTCTGTCGTCATGTGTCCTTGGCCCTAGCGTGTTTTCGACCCATATGAAGCGAAGGTGCCTCCTTTCACTGTAGCCTTTCATCGTCTGTGATCCCGATGGGCATAAGTTTTTCAGTTGTCTAGACTAGACAAAGCGCCTTGTCCCTGATGTCCAGGCTGTCAAAACGGAGGTTCAGTCTTTTTTTAATCTAGATTTTGATGTGGTGTGAAAAGGGCCATCGTTGGTTTTTGCCAGAAATAGATCTGGCCAATTCAAACTTGAGACAATTTTATAAAATGTGAGGTTTTCTGCAAAAAATGTGCCGAGTATTCCGCTAAATATCGCAGATGAGAAGTTGAAAAGTTTTATCCTTTTTGAAGTTAAAGTTCCTTGTCTATTTCTTATTTATACTAAGAGGTAGTGCCATTTTTGTTAAGACACTTTTCAAGGTTAGTGTTAAGCTGATTGGACTGGCTAAGTCAATAAAAAGTAAACAAAAAAAATAAAAAAATGAAAAGATAAAAAAGAAAATTTAACTCCAATGAGGATGTGTGATCGCTACATTTTGTGGCGCAGTCACTTTGCTTTTTCACGATAAAATTTTCCGAATGACCGTAGAACCACAGTAATGTAGCTGTGGCGGTAGTAGTAGCGGTAGTAAGAGCTGTCAAAAGTTAAAACACATGTATTCAGTGTATTGCGCACACAATGTGTGTCTGTGGCGGTAGCGCGTAGCTGTGGCGGTAGTAAGAGTTGGCCAACTTTTAACGTTCGTAGCGCTACACGGTTGACAGCGCTACACGGTGGACACAAGTAAAGTAAACAATGGAGGAAAGGACGTCAAAAAGTTTATTGAGATGGTTAAATTTAAAGAAATTTTATGGAATTTGTGTCATCCGTTGCACAAAAATATTAAATCTAGTTCAAATTAACTCAGAGTATCGGCCAATGTTTATAAACAAGGTTTTTGTTTGACATAGCCGCGCTACACCATTGTGCTCAATTTTTTTCCGTACTACGCTGGCTCCGCGGCTGTACTACGTACTACTGCTACATACCACCGCTACGGGCATTGTGGTCCCACGGTTCAACGTTATCGCATTTCGAGTTCAGTTTCCTCTAAGTTAGTCAAGCTCTAAGAAGGAATTTATGATCGTGGTTATGAGAAGTTACAATTCGGGGTCAAGCTACGCAGAATCTTCTGGAAAACTCTAACTTAAAAGCATTTCAATTCGGCCTTAGTTTTAGTTTTATAGTAAGAATACAGAAAGTAGCGGTTAGTCGGCCTTGGTCTTCGTCGGATGTCTCAAAATTTTGGGTTTTTTAACACTTATCCTTGTAACGGAGTATAATTTGTCCGACCCATTTGAACAAAAACAACAGATGGTCTTACGACTATTATTTAAATGTTGCTCTGATTTGAATCCCTTTTCATACCATCTTCCATTAACTTGCAGATAGACATCCCTCAGCTGATTTGCCTCGGTCTTGTAGCCCTTCAACATCGTGGACAGGAGTCTGCGGGTATTGTCACCAGCATGGGAAAATGCTCGAAAAATTTCAATGTCCACAAAGGGATGGGCATGATCAGTAACCTCTTCAATGACGACTCAATTAAGAAGCTTAAGGGAAACCTTGGAATCGGCCACACGCGTTACTCCACATCAGCAGCGTCGGAAGTTGTGAACTGCCAGCCTTTTGTAGTTCATACAGCTCATGGTGCTCTGGCTATTGCGCACAATGGAGAGCTTGTCAACTGCGAACAGTTGCGCCGAGAAGTGAGTTCATCATATATTCGATCAACTTTGCACTAATCACGACTTTTACTTAAAGGTTCTTGGACGAGGCGTCGGTCTATCGACTCATAGTGACAGTGAGTTGATTGCGCAGTCTCTATGTTGCAGTCCAAATGTTTCTGAGGTAAGACGAGTAGCAAACCTTTCCTTGATAATATTGGAACAAAACAAATTTTGTCCTATTCCTTAGAGGGATGGTCCTGATTGGCCAGCACGTATTCGTCACTTTATGACGCTCGCTCCACTATCATACTCCCTAGTTGTAATGCTTAAGGATAAGATCTATGCTGTGCGTGATTCCTATGGAAATCGTCCACTTTGTATAGGAAAGATTGTGCCAATAAGCCTTGGCGGAGGTAAGAAGACATCAAAAATTCTAAGCTCCTGGTTAGCATAGCTTAACCGCCCTTTTGTAGGAAAAGTCGAAGACGCTCCCGCCGAGGGATGGGTTGTGTCGAGTGAAAGTTGTGGTTTTCTGTCGATCGGCGCCAGATACGTAAGGGAAGTGGAGGCTGGCGAAATCGTGGAAATGACACGCAATGGAATTCGCACCATTGATATTGTAGAGCGGCCCGATTCCAAGATGCAAGCGTTTTGCATTTTTGAATACGTCTACTTTGCAAGAAATGATTCAATTTTCGAGGGGCAGATGGTGTACTCTGTGCGGCTGCAATGCGGGCGTCAGTTAGCTCGTGAGGCCCCTATCAAAGCAGATATTGTTAGTTCGGTGCCGGAATCAGGGACAGCCTCAGCACATGGATATGCCCGAGAGGTTTGCTGAAAAATAACGTTTTATGTTGGCTTAAAATTAATCTTAAACCTCCTGCTTCTAGTCTGGTTTACACTTTGCCGAGGTTCTCTGCAAGAACAGATATGTTGGACGGACGTTTATTCAGCCTTCGACACGACTTCGTCAACTTGGGGTGGCGAAGAAATTCGGCGCCCTGTCGGAGAACGTTGAAGGCAAACGCTTGGTTCTAATCGACGATTCCATTGTGAGGGGCAATACAATTGGACCAATAATTAAGCTGTTGCGCGATGCAGGCGCAGCTGAAGTCCACATTCGTATTGCTAGTCCGCCCCTGCAGTATCCTTGTTATATGGGTATTAACATTCCGACAAGGGAGGAATTGATTGCAAATAAGCTTGACGCTGAACAACTGGCCAGACATGTTGGTAAGATAAACGAGAGAGAAGCGTTTGACGGTTTCCAGAATTTTATATATAAACTTTTTATTCAAATATAGGTGCTGATAGTTTGGCGTACTTGAGTGTGGAGGGCTTGAAGAAAGCCGTACAAATGAACAAGCAAAGCTCCAAGCCCAAGCAAGCGGGTTACTGCACGGCCTGTCTTACGGGGGAGTATCCTGGAGGAATTCCCGAAGAACTCAGCTGGTAGCAGTGTATAATCTCTTTTTTTTTTGTTATATACCTATTATTATATATACCTACAGCTTTACATTAAGAATTGCATTTATAAACATTTTATAAAAGACAGCCACTGCACTTAACTGCATTATTGTAACTTTCATTTGTTTTATAGGTCATTAAATTAAGCCAATGAAAAAAATTTGTCAACCTTTTTTTAAGTGTGACGGAACTGAAACTCTGCAGGTGTAACGAAGGGTAAAAAAAACCTTGACAAAAATGAGTTAACTCGGACAAAAACGGAATAATATGGACGACATGGAAAAGAGATGAGTCAATCCCCCTCGCTAAGTATGACGCTAAGAACGCTAAGTTTGACGAAATTTAGGTCTGGTAAATACTGAATTTTAATGAAACAAGTAAGAGCACGAGTTCGTGAAGTTTGGCTGAAAAAAAAAAAATTATTTAATTATTATTTCGTTAGAATCATAAAAAAATTCGTTTAAAGCGAACATTAATGCTAAAAAAATAGGTTTTTCAAAAAAAAAAAAAAAAAGAGCCCCTAACAGTATGCTGAGCTCAATACACAGCAGGTAACACACTTGGAAAACGGTTATTTGTAGCATTAAAATTTCTTTCTATAATTTTTTAAGAATAAATATCGGTTTTTAAATATCGAGCATATTAGAAGTAAGCGTGGTCGATGCACGGTTCAACCTTTGTCTAATAAAGTATCTTCTGGCCACTATTCCTCTGCATCAAATTCCTTTGATCTGAAAACTTGACCAAAAGGCAATTTGAAATAAAATGTAAGTTTAAGGGTGTCTGACATCCAATCGATTCATCCGGTCAATTTTGGGCGCGGCTGCAAGCGGACCTTATCAATTTTTATACTTTGCCTGTACAAGATAATAACCAAGCTCACTCCGAGGTTCAGCTTTATCATTTTTAAAGACCTAAAAACTTCACATATACAAACAGACGGACATGGCTTAATCAAGGCAGGCGGGCTCTCTTTTGTTGCAATATTTAATCAGATGTGGGCGCAATACATCTGTTTTATTTTGTTTGTGTTTTACTTAAAACGCCCCCAAAAGTAGGCGTGGTACATATTTTTTAGCTTAAGATGATAGTATTGTGCAAGTTTTTCTTGATTTCAAGCAAATTTATTGAATTAATGCCGTTTATAGTTTGATTGTCATTCACCCTGCCCAAACACACAAACTTCACTCGATTCAATGCATTGCTTAAATAAAAGTGAACTGTATAACTGTTTAGCTCAACGAGTCTTCGGTTGAAGACGTTGCGTTAAAGGTTCAAATTGAATAAAAAGATGTTAAAAACCGTGACGCCTGTTGTGAAACACCAAATGAGCGGGGAAGACTACTCCCACAATTTATTTGAAACTTTTCAAATATTATACTCCACAGACATTTTTACATGTTAAATAAGTAATTTGCTAGTTTCCTAGCAAAAATGTTTAAAAAATTTTGGAAATTAAATGCTGTTTATAAGAATACAAATGAAATATTTTCACGCTGACTTTAATGATGCTGATGGTAAATATAATGGAGCATCTAAGCCACTTACCATGCTTGCACATCTATTTCTAGTTTCTATTTTTTTTTTTTTTTCTTAAAAAAAGGGTTACACTTTTTTTACCACTGTACTTTAAATCAATTTTGAAACTTTTCAATAAAGCCAAACGCACCGGAGAATGGGAACAATACAAATCCCAATTAACCACATATAACCTAGAGTTACGTAGATTAAAAAGAGCTTCTTGGCGTGCAAACTGCGAGAAGCTTGAAAAACTCCCCGCTGTAGCACGACTTCAAAGAGCTCTCTCAAACGATCGTTCAAACTGCATGGGTTTGTTGAAGAAACCCGATGGAACAATCACATGCGACCGGAAAGAAACATTGAAGTTCTTGCTTCAGGTACACTTTCCAGGGTCACTGATTACAGACAGCTCATACGAGCAGGCCATAGAGGTTTCACCACCGAGAAACTTCAGTAGATTTAACAGTCTGTCGGGGAAACTTTTCAGCCCGGACAAGGTTAAATGGGCCGTTAACTCATTTAAACCATACAAGGCACCAGGTAAAGACGGTATTTTACCAGCCCTTCTACAAAAATGTTTAGATCTTCTTGTACCCACCTTGATGGCCTTATTTAGGATAAGTCTTAGCTAGGGCTACATACCACAGACTTGGAGGGAGGTCAATGTATGTTTATTCCCAAACCAGGCAACAAGCCTTGTGAGCTACCTAAATCATATCGTCCCATTAGCTTAACATCGTTTTACTTGAAAACAATGGAAAGAATAAATGACGTTCACATCAGAGATTGCTTAAAAAATAGCATACCTCTACACCCCTGTCAATATGCTTATCAGAAAGGCAAATCCACTGAAGGCGTTCTGCTCAAGCTAACGGCAGAGATCAAAAACGCTTTCAGTAAGAAAGAGATTGCACTCTGCGCATTTCTGGACATGGAGGGTGCTTTTGACAACACTGGATATAATTCGATATCAAATGCCTTGATCCACAGGAACATTGACCAAGCTACAATTAACTGGATCAAAGCGATGCTCGAAAGTCGGTTGATCACTTCTACATCAGGACTGACATCGGTATCAGTTTTAGCCGCAAGAGGCTGTCCACAGGGAGGCGTACTGTCACCCCTCCTGTGGTCTCTCGTCATCGACGACCTACTTCACAAATTAAGTAATTTAGGCTTAAACATAATTGGTTACGCCGATGACCTAGTCATCATCATTAGGAGTGAAGAAGCAAACGAAGTAACATCACGTATGCAAAACGCCCTTAAGACAGTCCTTGACTGGTGCTTTAGATAAAACTTTTCAATAAACCCTAGTAAGGCTGTCATAGTTGCTTTCACAAAAAGAAGAAATATCAACTTAGGTTCAATTTCAATTAACGACAAAATCGTTGAGTACTCCAATGAAGTCAAGTATCTGGGAATTATTCTAGACAAGGGACTCACCTGGAACTCACATCTAAACAGCAAAATCACTAAAGCTTCCAACGCTTTATGGGCTTGTCGACGTATGAATGGCACCACATGGGGAATCTCTTCAAAGATTGCTCATTGGATCTACACTATGATGGTCAGGCCCATGCTTCCATAGTATGGTGGACTAAGACCACCCAGCAGACCGCCATCCTAAAACTCAAAAAGGTACAGCGTCTTGCGTGCCTGGGTATATCAGGAGCTATGCGGACGTGCCCCACAGCTGCTATAGAAGCTATAATTGGGCTTACACCCCTGCACATTTTTGTACAAAAAATGGCAATACGCAGCATGGCAAGTCAACTACAAGTTAATGAGTTAAGTCTTAGCGACCATCCGGACCTGCTTTCACTTTTCTCTGAACTCCCGGAACTTGAAATGCACTGCACGGTTACAGACCGCAGAGTCAGCATCCTGCAACCTTTCCCACCGTATGCGGGTCACCAGTCTTGGTTTTCGCCTGGGCGGCAAAGGAATACTGTCGCTGAAAAAACAATTTACACAGCACTAAGTGGTGATCAGTTGACAACTCAGCTCTCCTGAAAACTCGAACATCACAAATCAATCTTTGAACAACGATGGTACAAAAAAAAATCAATCAGTGACCTCTGATTTAAACTGTGCTTGTACCTTGTGTATTTGTGAATGTCTTTGTGTGGGAAAAAGGTATTCATGATGGTAAAGGAATAAGCACAGCAAAAGTCCAACAAGTTCCCTCCGTTCCTGTTTTGATCCGGGTCACCGTGCCTCCCGATCACACTCCTGCGGACTGTTGAAAGTAAATAAGTCATAGATATAAGATCCAAGGAGGCAGCATGCTCGTCTCCTCGATGACAAGCATCGATCACTAGAAAACTCAACAACGGCTTTCCTCAAGGATCCGTGCTCGCCCCTTCACTTTTAAGCATTTACTACCTACGGCCTTGGAATGGGTCATGTTCTGCTATAAGTTAAGCCTTACCGGATAGGGCGCTTGAATTTCAACACAAGCATTAAAACCAACGATCAGAATTGAACCAGCTGTCAGAGTAACAGTTGTCACCTTCAAAAGACCACAGCCAAGGTCGAAACCTCGTTGGCTGTGCTCTGCTGCAATCTCAAAACCATACCACCCTTAAGAAAGTAGAAGGTCTTGATTTTGTGGTCAAAGAATTCACGAAATCTTAAATAGGGGATCATACCTGAACTTGGGTAACCGATCACATTTCTCTTTCCGGCTTAGAACTTTGAAGCCCCCGAGTAAAACTTTGGAACTGTACTCCCAGATGGTATGAACTCTCAGGCTCGATTATTATTTTTTAGTCTGGAGCAACCTCCATGCACATTTGAGGCAAGGCTATGAATACAATATTTATAAGACGATCTTATCTATTTATTATTGTTGATCTTCAGAATTCAAGAACATACAGCACAAGACTCAAAGAAATCTGTCAATGTCAGTTTGTTTTTCATGCATCGTCATCAAAAAGGGATCAATATAAAATTATGTAAAAGAAGCAAAGACACCAGTAGTTGTCCAGTAAACAAAAGAATAAAACCTTTTATTTGTTTGAATTTTACATTTTACTACCTACTAGGCCTTGAAGTACAAAGAAGCACGCCCTACTCTTATCACAATGACTAGGCAAGTGATCTCGTCAGCAATTAGTGCAGAGGAAAATGCAATAGGCCATCACAGTGTTTACAGAGAGTTGTTTGCTCTTGAAATACGGTCATGTAAATAAGCCACAATCAATTGTTATCAAATGCAAGAGGCTATCGACGAACCGATAAAAGGCACTGCGCTAGAGGTTTGCTAGATCAGATCATTCCAGGCCAGATCACTCACAACAGTCCATAATAGAATAATGTCTAGCAAGGTTGTGGAGACTAAAACAACTTTCGATCCGATAGAAAGGATATGGAGGGGGCCCAAACAGGAAGTCAAAGCTGGACCAGAAGTTTCCTTGGGACGATCGTTAGTGGATGCTCTGCGGAGGTATCCCGAGCATATTAACCAGGTATCGAAGTTGGTTTTTGCTTCTTGTTAGAACGATTTAAAGAAAAGGACAGATTGAACTCACACCGGCAGGGTGTTCATTTTTTTCTCTATAGATATGTGACAATAATGGCCGTCAATATAGCAACAAGGACATTGAAACTATCAGCATCCGGCTGGCACAAAACCTCGAGAAGTTGGGCATACAGCAGGAGGATGTTATTGGATTATGTGCAGCTAATACCGACTTCTTGGCTCCATTGTTTATCGGAGCTATGCTTAATGGTGCCATTGTGGCAACTCTGGATCCTTCGTTTGATGAAGGTGAGGTTGATATAAGACTGTTTTGATTTTGTGCAAAAAATTATCCCCAACAGATGGCATCCGGCACGCATTTGCATTAACCAGGCCGAAACTCATGTTTTGTGATGGAAATGTCTACAATTCTGTAAAAGCTGCATTGGCAGAGATAAGTCTCGACATTCCTATATACACAATGAAGGATCACCTGGAAGGCGTGCGTCAAATCGGGGAACTTATCACTTCAACAGGGCGGGAAAAGAGCTTTACACCTAAAACACTTAAGCTTGGTAGCAGGCAGACTGCAGCCATTCTATGCTCCTCGGGAACGACGGGCCTACCCAAGGGTGTCTGCATGTCTCACGAGGGTATTTTAAATACAAACGTCTTGTAAGTATTAGATATGTAGTTTTCCACCGTAAAATAAAAAAATAGGACATCTTTCCTTATAGCATGATGTCCCCTGGAGAGAAACTGTTATGCTTCAGCACGCTGTACTGGCTGTCAGGTCTACTCGCTCTGGTACAGGGAATTTTACAAGGAGCCACAAGAGTGATCACTGACCAGGCGTACACGCCTGAGTTGTTCCTGCGGATCATCGAACAATACAAACTAGAAATAGCGTTCACTCCACCCTCGCAAATGGCAATGGCAGTCCAATCACCAGACTTCAAAACTAGGGATTTGTCATCACTGCAGTTGTACCTTTCCGGCGGAAGTGCTGTTCCATTCTCTGTCATACAAACGTTCTCCAAACATGTCAACCACTGCCAAGTATTGGTCGGTTATGGCATGAGTGAGATTGTGGGCCCATGCTGCTTTGGCGTATGCACTAAGCCTGGAGCCAATGGCCAGCTCATTGCAAATATCGAGGTTAAAGTGATCGATGAGTCCGGCAAGCGATTGGGACTCGGAGAAAGTGGCGAGGTTTGTTTGAAGTCACCATTCAAATGGGCTGGCTACTATGGGAACGTGTCGGCAACGAAAGCGACATGTGACGACGAAGGCTGGATCCACTCTGGCGATATTGGCTACTTTGACGCAGATGGATCCTTGTTTATAGTCGATCGCAAAAAGGATATCTTGAAGTATAACAATTTCCACTTTTTCCCCACTGAAATTGAGGAGGTTATCATGCAAATACCAGATGTAATAGAGACGTGTGTTTGTGGCATTCCGGATATTGTGTCGAGTTTCCTGCCGGCGGCAGCTGTTGTCAAGCTCCCTAACAGCAAATTGACAGAAGATGACGTGAGCAGCTTTGTAGCGAACAGGATGGCACATTATAAGCATTTGCGGGGAGGAGTTTACTTTGTGGACGCTTTGCCAAAAACAGCTTCAGGGAAAAATATTAGGGCAAAGGCAACAAAAATTGTCGAAGCCTTAAGGGAGCAGAGAGGAAAATGCAATGGGAAGACAAAGGGCTCCGCAAGTATACCAGTGTCTGCCTGAAAGTTCCTTAGTTCTGTCGTTATAAGATTTATTAAAGCTTCAAAATAAAGATTTATTAAACGACTTAAGAAATATATAATACATAGTTCAAAAAGGTTGGAGAACAAATTTACTACAAATGACAAAAGCTATATTTTACTGTCCTTAAGGGGAAAATTCTACGTAAGTGATGGTTGGTCATTTTTGGAAGTATTTAATGACAAAAGTATTTTGCCACGTCAATCGATATCTGACAGGCGACACGATGGCAACACATGCGGACCAATGTGAACAACTTTGTCTTTAGAAAAGAGAATCGACTAAAACCAGTTTGATTAAATTTTTATTATTCGGTTCTACTTTTCTTAATTTTTATTAAATTATCGCTTGAAGATAGTATTAATGGCAATGGTTCCTTTTTGTAATGGCTGTATTGTTCTTTGGCAAAGTGCGATTCCAATTGACGAGTGAAGGTTTACCCCTGGCCGTTAAATTTGGAATATGTATTTAAAAACTCCTTTAGATGTCATCAGCTGACTGGCGTTTGTCACCACATTAATTGAGCGAAACATTTTTTCTTACAAGTGCGCTGTTTTTATTTATTGGCATTTTAGGTTGGCGATCCCGGAACAGGGTGTTCTTCTCCCGGATGGGGGCTGTACATCCGAACAGCCAAACACGTTTCCCTTGGTTTGAGGTTTGTCCAACTTGACACATGCGTTTTATGATTTTGTGAGTGCTTCTGGCTTTAATTCTGAATTCAAAATCAAAAGCATATTTCTCTCTATCTAGAAGAGGGACTGTCAAATGAGTCCAAGAAAACAGATTCAAGAGAGTCCAGAATGCTCCCAGACGCTTCCAGAAAGAAAACAGATTCAAGAGAGTCCAGAATGCTCCCAGACGCTTCCGGACGACCAACCGAAAAGGCCATAAGATTGCTTTTTTATAAGCGCTTTTTTCTGGCAATCAGATAAGTTACTTATGGCGGATTCTTCTCAACACCGAATCGTACAACTGGTGTGGAATACAGTAAAAAATTGTTCTTTTCTCGTACACCTGAACGGAATCGTGCTCATGTAAACGTTCTTTTGAATTCCGAATTCCGAATTCGAACTCGAAATTTCACCACTGACCTATTTGGCGGTGAAGGCTGGGTGTAACTTTGATCGTGTATGTGAAGTGACGTTGACTCAATTTTCATTCGTGATTATTAACAATACGACTGAAATTGTACGAAATCGATTAAAACTTACCAAATAGGTATCTTAAACTGAAAGTAGTAACAGCGCAAACAAAATCGCGCTACGAAAAGGAAAAAAAAGCTACACAAATGAAGCCAACGCAATTTGACACTTAACGTGATGATGGCACCAGTGCAGTATTTGTCATTCTTTACAGAATGAAACCGATTGCGCACCACGCCGAATCGTCGCGAACCGAGTATTATTTGACAGCTCGGTGTGGCAGTCCGGTGTTCAAAAGAATATGCCATTAATGTTCAGCGTTTCGTCTATACAGCTTTTGAGCTTTCTAAATGTTGATTTCAGTTGAAGTTTAAATTTCAGCTGGGCATATTTAGAGGTTTGTCGAACTGAATAAACCTCTCAAACTTTCGATTATTTTATTTTTAAGAGAATTCAAAGAAGCTGACAGAAAATATTCAAGTAAAACCTTTATATGTGTAATAATCAATGAACATGCTCCGAGACTATCTATGCTATCGAGAACTTGACTTTGATGTTTCAGATTTTCACCCTAATTGTCATTTGAAACGCAGAAACTCTGGTTTAAACAGAAAAATTGGATTTCAAAATGTTTTCACTGAATAAAGGCGTTATGTAAATGTTCTATTAAGCAAAGCATAAAAGCTCACATAGGCCAACATAGGTACAGGTGCTTTGTGTCGCACATGCCATTAATGCCTTCAGCCCAATGAATCCGTTGCGTCCGTCACTTTTAAGTACACAACTGGTAACTCAGTGAAATTCACACGTTCTTATGGGAAGCGACGAACGTCACGCACTTCTTTTATGGTCTGCTTTCCATAACAACGTTTGCATATTCAACTTACTTGTCAGTTGTGTACTTCAACGTGACGGACGCAATGGATTCATTGAGCTTTAGAGTCTCATTGGCGAATTGAAAAGCCAAAATGAAATGATACCTGGTGGATAATAGAAGAATAGACATGTAGAGACCTGCAATAATGTCAAAATTGAACAGTCAGTTTGTCAAACGTCGAAAAGTTTAATTTTTTGTTAAACAGCTTTAATTTTGAAGTTTAATTAAAACCGAATAAGAAACTCTGCAAGTTTATGAAAGTTGACCTGGCCAGGTGTGCCTTTAATAGCCAATTCCTACTGCATATTTTACTTTTTTATATTTCAAACTATGGTTTTCGCGGCTGTGGGACATTGTAAATTTAAAAGTTTTTCGGACTTACCGCGACGAATATTCCACCTACCACGACAAGTGCCAGCTCGTGACCACGACAAGTGTAACCTTGTCGATACGTTGGATATTTTCATAATACAATGAAAAATTTTAATATGCATATTTTACGTTTATGTTACGCCATATTGACACACAAGGAGCATTTTCTAGGATTTAACTTTCCCCGAACATGTCAAAGTTAAATTCTTCTTATGTAAACATAAGATATTTGTCAAATTTTTTAAATCTTCACATGGTTGTATACAAACAACGACTGAGCTTCCTTTTCTTTAAGTCAAATTTAAAATTCTTTAAAACGGTGCTCAAACTCCAAATTCAAACTCCTTTTTTGGCACATCAAAGCAGTTATCTTTTATTTAAATAAATCGCGCTCATTCATCGTCACCGTGAATTGGGCCCTAACACAATTGTGACTTGATGCACGCATGACCATATAACACTCAATAGCTCAGTTTCGAACAGTTTGCGCTTGTCAAAGTCAAAATATTTGTGTATGCCAAAAAAAAATCTATGAATTCTGACAAAAGTGCTGCTGGGGAAAAAATCCATTTGTGAAAAAAGTTAAATAAACAATATCCGCGCGAACAATTTCGCTCTATTAAGCCACCGCAATTCTCAAGCAATGTTCGATTAAGACAAATGCCTATTTGTTGTCTAATTTATTATCGCAGCAATACGAATAGAAGCGGTTGCACCATGAACCTGAATGTTTTTATGGCCTATCTGGCTGTGTGCGCTCTATGCATTCAGATTCCCATTACGAATTCTAGGACTTCAACGCTCTGGAAGCTAAATACGGATGAGGGAAAGATCACCGGACGTATCGAGGAAGACAAGGTGAGTGGAGTAGACGAGCAATTTGCATGATCAGCGAACACAATGTGACTTTTTTTTCGTCATCCACAGGACATTATCCTTCTCAGTCCGTCGGTGAATGAGAAGTACAAGAACGATGATGTGTTCAACATCATCACCTCCACTGTAGCCTATGGCTCAACATGGAGCAAACAATCTATAGAGAGGGCATGTGATACACCATGCGAAAGGTTAGCCACCAAAACTCTCAACCCAAGGCAGAAGACGTGAAAAATGCTCTTATTGTTCTTGTTTTACAGCGGTGATAAGAGAAGCGGGATGAACTCGAAAGAGACACCCCCCGCAGCTTCGGCGGTAACGGTCGGCAAGACGGCTTTGAAGAAGGCAAACCGCGAAACGGACGAAGTACTGGACTGTGGGAAGCCTGTAAACTTTACCTATTACGATTATTTGATCGGCGTGGCGCAGAGATTCAATCATCCGCTAATACCGGAGCCTGATGTAAGTGATTCTCATCTATCTTTTTGCAAATTAAAAAATCTACCTCTTGCGCCTTTGTTATATTCAATTTGCCGACATTTTGCACCTGAAATTGCGAATAGATTTGGTGTTGGTCGCAAGTTAAAGTCTTAATTTTCTACGCCATGTCAGGCAGGATTCAAGGTGTTGTTTAGCACTTCGGTTGATAATTATCGGTCCTGCCTGCACAATCGGCGAGTAAAAAAGAAGCTTGTTTTCTTCATAGCGAATCGTAATGCTTTGAAATCTACTCAGGCCCTTTGAGTGAAGTAAAAAAGCAAAACAACAGAAGCTATTTATACTTTTTCAAACGAAGCAGCGACAAGTAAATACTTACTCAGCTATCCAAACAAGTGTTGCGATATGCAACAAAAGTCTTTAAGAAGAGGAGTTCCTCTAAAAATTATCGTATAAATAGTGGGACAAGCCTGAAGAATCTTCACATCTCAGAACCCCCTAGTTCCTTTCGATTATCTACAGTAATATTTTTCAAATAATGGTCGCTTTCAATAAGATGACCGTCTTCTTCTTGCTCCTTGTGTGTGCAATGGTTATTTGTACTACGGAAGCTGCAGGAGTAGGTGGCAGTGTTCCTGCTTGCAACCAGGTCTGCAGTCGAACGGGGTCTGAAAAAAACGAGTGCTGCAGAGCTCACGGCTACTCGTTTGTCTTCTCTTGTCGTTATGGAATTATGTTGTGTGCTTAACCATTGGTATTCAAATAATTGGTCTAATAAAGATAAAGCTAGAAGCTCGTTTTAATCAAAGCCTTAAGTATGTAATTCGATTTGAAAGGTTTTTGGATATACCGCGAAAAATAAATTATGAGTGCAAAACCGTACTCACCCCGAATATTTCGCTTGAGTTACATTTAATTAAGCGTGGTCGACGGGAAACTACCTATTGAAGCTGTTGGTTTTTAGCACAACGCCAGTTGTAGCGATGCGTAGACGGTAGTGCTGCCACGTTCTCTCGCTGTTGTACTTCAGGTAGCCGAGAGCAAACCGAGCTCACTGCATCGCTGTGGATAGCAGATTCGTGATCGACGGTGATGTGCCGATTATTAGATCCCACGTTCACGACAATTTGAATCTGTCGTCGCGATTGAAATTTCTGTGTTTTAGCTTAATCGCTCCACGAACAAACCGTGGGATTTAAAGAGACTCCCGAGCCAGTATCGCAGCCTGATCAAATCTGATCCAATGATGTTCGTTGGGATGGTCTAAGATATGCTCGGCTAGAGTGGATTTTTTACGCTGCTGATTAAATAAATAAATAGAGTGGCGCAACAGCTCGAGGTGAACCAGGGCCAACTTCTCAAGAATGTATGCTGGTGTGTTAATTTCTTTACATACAAGGGGACCTACAATTTTTTGCCCAATCCGAACGGCACTTTGAGAAGTTTTTCAAGACAAATGTACTCTTGGGGGGCTTGTCAGACCCTCGCGGAAGTGAGGACCGTGAAAAAGAACAAATCTTTTTTTTCAGGTGACGATGGCACGATTCGAACCCAGACCTCCGGCGTAGTAAGCACACACACTAACCACTACGCGACGGCACCCCACGCTGCTGATTGCTCACAGCATTTATATGTTCGCTTAAACGGGTCGAAATACTTTGTCGCGTTTGTCCAATGTATGATGGCGTAAACACCTGGAGTTTGTAATGGAAAGCGATTTTTGGATGATTGCAGATAATTTATCACATTTTTAACGGTAAGAAGATCGATTCCATGCTGTACCGTTTTAGGATTCGACCGACCTTATCAGTAGCCATAGAATTTACGTATGTCTTCGCCTCTATCTATCAAAAGGTATAAAGTATAACTTTGAAATAAATAACGGGCATAGTCCATCGTCTGAGATTTCATGCAAAACAACTTCGAATATTCAAAAACTTCGAAGACTTAACTCAAAAACGTAAAAATATTCGTTTATGGTAATGGCAATCTTATTTGAATTTAGCTGAAGTATGAAGCGTTTACCACGCAAGCTAACTGTATCTAAACAGTTTCAAAAATGCTATTTCCAACCTCAAGTTTTTAAACCTATTTTAACAAACGAAATAGGAAACTACATGTTTTGCAATTTTCTCAGAAATCCATGTCCGCAGAATTTGAGAAAAATGCCCAATGAAACGCAGTTGTTTTGGAATATAAAAAAATCCCAACGGTAACTGGAAAAAAGACTAAACTACTGTTTTATAGATTTAAAATTTTAAAAATGGAAAAAAGACCAAGAAAATATATGTGCTTGTCTCTATTTTTAAACGAGGCAAACGTTTGAAATAAAAAACGAACGTAGTCCATCTTTTAAATTAGAAAAAAAAAACTAAGCAGTAAATGGTCACTAAGATGTGCTTAAAAACACTTTAGTTGGCTAACTAAAAAGAAGCTGCTAGCAAATATTTAGATACATCGTTATTTCTGGGCCACTTATTTTACATCAGCCAAATTTGACGCAAGCACAACCACATGTACACAAAGCTTTGAAAAATAACAATCAGCGTATAACAGTTTATTTTAAAGAAAAAAAAATATAAAAACGATTAAAGGAAAAGTTTAAAGCCACCCTTTTTTTAAGTGACAAAATCAAAAAATCACCCAATATAAGAACAACACTCCACTTCGAAAAAAGTATACAACCGAATGTAAAATATTTCCAGAAATAATAATAAGCAAATAGAATTTTACGCATACTGTACGATAATGGTAAGCTTAACCTATAACAAAAGTCGACGGACCGCTCCGCGTGTAGAACTCAAATTTGTGAATGCTTTAAAATTACCTACAGCAATTTTAAACAAGATTGTCATTCTCATTACCGATAAAAAATTGCTTTGAAATGCTTTTATATTTTCGAGTCTGCTCTGTATGAGGACATAATTATTAGCGATTCTGTGCGTACAATATTGACTTGACTCGTTCTCCTAAACCATCATCCTTTCAATTTAGAGACTTTTCGGCCATTGACAACAGTATCCTACAGTTGAATGCCAGTATTCTCCCATGGAGGGATTGTTATTTTGCCTCGAATGTGAACGAAAAAGTGGAACCCTTGCAAACCCTCTTCCTGGACATTTTTAACAGACATAGTGCCCCAGTCAAAAGTGCCCTTGGTTTACAATGCCATGAAGACTCGCAACAAAATCTTCTCCAAATAGAATCTTAGGCCGTCAATTCCTAATTTACATATTTTTTGCCCTGCTCGAAATTTTTCAACGCTTGTGACTCGAAGAACGAAAAAAGTCTGAGCCCAGACGAAGCTGAGCCCAGACCAAGCTTCCAAGAAGCTGTGGAGTAACTTACTACGACGGTTTGTGAAGCTGATCTTACCCAAATATTTAGTTCTCTTACCCACATCATGAATTTCTGAATCACATGCTATGTCTTCCCTGAAAGTTGGAAGTTAGCTAAAGTCATATCGCTTCCCAAAAAACCTCAACCATCTGCGGCAACTGACTTTCGCTCTACTTGTATTTTCCCTTGTTTGGTCTTGGAGAAAATTCTTCCTCACTAAATCTTAAGTTACTTAGATCGGAAACATTTGCTATCCCCTGTTCAATCTGGTGTTCAAGCTCATCATAGCTGTTCGACGGCAATGATTAAAATTCTAGATGATATTAGGGTCAAATATCATGCAGGTGAAATAATATTGCTTAGTTTTCTAGGTCTTTCCAAGGCCCCTGACAGTGTAGATCACAAGGTACTATGCCACAAGCTGAGGTTGTTTTTTTGGATTTAGTGAGAGATTGGTGCGCCTGATAAGTAACTAAACCTGTGAGTAAGTGCTACAGTGTGTACGCAGAAGTTACAGTCCGTAAAACGGACCGTTGAATACCCCATTCTATCCCACATTGTAAAATGCCGATGGCATAGTTATGTTTTGACATTTTATAAGTAATGCAAACTTCGAAAAGGGGCGTGGTCCAACCGCTCCTAATTACAAACTATTAATTATAAGATATTATCCACAGATATTTCCAAGTTACATTTAAACGTACGTAAAAATGCAATTTTTTAGTTCAAATTCAATATTTTTGAAAAATCGACCCCTAAAAGGGGGCGTGGCTAAAAACTTTGTATGGACAAAATCTGGACTGAAGTCTCATCTACCTAACCTGCTACTTTTTTTGTTTCATGCTTTCCTAAATTAGGCTCAAGTCCAGTCGAAATTAAGTTTTTCTGGAAAATTTTAGGTTTTTCTTCAATTCTGCTTCCAAATGTGGGCGTGGCCCAAAGTCTTGTATAAACAAAATGTGGAACTAAGTGTTTTCTACATAAAACACTTAGTTCCACATTTTGTTTATAACATAAGCATTAAGCAAATTTTTTTCAATTTTGAGCAAAAATATTGAGTAAAATGCATTTGAAAATTTACCCTTATAATAGATGCCACGCCCACTCGAGGAGGTTTAAATTTCAGCCTTTTAGGACGTCTTACATTTTTGAAAACTCTGGAGGTAGTTGCACATTTAGACCGATTGTGGGCGTGTCTTTGGGCGGATTTCAAAATTTTTACACTTGTACTGCTTAACATGACGTTGACCTTGCGTACGAAATTTCAGCACCCTAGCTCAAAATTTAAGGCCTAAAAACATGTGACATACAGACGGACGGACGGACATGGCTCAGAATTCGGTCTTGATCGGTCTTAAGGTGTTGGGGGTCTACCATTATTATTTCACCGTATTACAAACTATGTGACAATCTTATCCTATCCTATGGGATGGGGTATAAAAATCGTTTCCAAAGAGTTTTTGTTAATGAGAAAACGTCAGATTTTAATAGCAGGTGTTCCTCAGATCAATACTAGGGCCAGCACTTTTTTGTATTTTCATCAATAACCTGCCTAAAATATGCCTGAATGTGAACACTCATATCTACGCTGATGATGCTCAGAAACACATGTCGCGACCGATTGGGCTCATTGAGGATTTATTCGCCAGGATAAATGAAGATCTGTTAGCAATTTACAACTGGTCAAAATGCAATGGTCTCAATCTAAATCCCAACTTATTCTTATTTCTAAGAAAAATTATGATGTTGATCAACTGCCACCAGAATTCTAACATGACAAGCAACTCAAATTGGTGGATACTGTCACAAATCATGGTTTCAAACTAAAATTTTCTCTCTCTGCCCTTGATCATACTAATGACGTTATTGGACGAATATATGCCGGGCTGCGTAAATTTCGGCTGTCATGTAGTTTTACCCCAGTTGAAACATTGAAGAAAAACAAGACAAACAATGTCTTTAAGTTAAACAACTCAACAAACAATGAAAGAAAGCATTTTTTATGCCAATCATTGACTACGCTCCTGTTGTTTAGTGCAAGCTTGATTCCCATTCGCAACATACGTTACTTGTTGCGTTTAATGACATACTTAGGTATGTGTGTGAACTGCTTCGGTTTGAGCACATCTCTCACTGTCACAAAAAGGTTCTTTTTTTACGTTCCAAGACTTCCATAAAATAGGATGTCTTTTGTTGCAGTATGTACTTTCATAAAACATGTCTTTTGAATAAAGTTTTTGTCCTATTCTATTAGAGTCTAATCTCAAAAGTTTTTGAATCCTTATAAATCGCAAATCCTATAAATTTTAAGCTATTTCTGACACGTTTGATTGTTTTAAAATGGTTTCTCCAAATAGCCCCTCTTTGGTAAGAGGGAAGACTTTGTTTTTTATGTATTTTTGCCGCTCTTTCAGAAAATGTTTTAAAAAAGACAATATTACAAGTCGTTAACAGCTTCACAATCAATATCAACTTTGTGGTGCAAAAGTTATGGCCCAAAGCAATTTAAAAAATGGCATCTATTTTCAAATATTCTTTTCCCTCAAAAACTTTTTAATGTTTTCGAAAATCTATATTTTTGCTATAAAAATTCAACATTTTCTTGTCCACAAAATACTTCAATCACATTCACATAAAATTACTTTCATAAAATTCAAATGGTTTTTAAACCGTTGTATCGGTGTAGAACAAATTTTCCTACACGTTCCAATTCATTGTCCGTACGTCATTCATTCAACGGTTTTTTTTTTAAAGGACGGACAATGTAGCGATACCTCAAGAGATCCTTTTTCCATTTTTGAGCGGACCGCTAAAAATGATATCACGTCCCGATTAAAAGAGCACAAAAAAAAGTTCAAAACATAAGTTTAAACGGAAATCGCTGATGGATGAGTTTTTCAGATATTTTCTTCACTAAACGATTTTTCACTAAACCACCTCATTTTGATAAAAAGTGACAAAATGCCTAAAATAAAATAAAAGTCCCAAATATGCTCAATTTATAAAGATTTTAATATTTGCAATTCAAAGAAACCCAAACAAAAAAAATTAAACGTTTCCAACTTTAACTCTGATTTAAGTCTTCGCTAATTTGTAGGGATTCGTTAATTCTATTTATTGCAAGACATTCCACCTTTGCAGTTGGCGTAAGACTTGAGGCCGTGAGCTCTGCAACATGCGTTCCTTTCGGGCTCAATGCGGCCGCATACTTGGTCGCATTCTGGTACACGAACCTTTTTAGCTTCGGTGCTGGTAAATGCCATGGCGCACACGAGGAGTAGAAGGAAGACGGTGATCTTGTTGAAAGCGACCATTATTGGAAAAATTTTATTAGATTTTTAATGACTCAAAGAAACACTCTAGAAGATATAGATTTTTAGTCTGTAAAGATTCCACAATTGCTTTGACTATTTATACGCTGTTCCAGAAGGGTCATGAGAATTTAAAGAAAAAAATATTCAAAATGTTGCGTAAAATAGGAAACTTTGTTTGTTTTAGAAACAGATGCTTTTCTGATTACCTTGTTATTTGCACGGAGTAATTTTTTAGACAGAAACAATTACTTATTTGCACAATTGCATTTTTGCTCTTCAGGAGAATAGGTCTTCGTTTTCTGTGTTTATTTTTAAACAGGGCTGTAACAACTGCGAATTCCAGCCGCCATACGTAAATGGCGTTACGTATTACTTACGGTTAGCGGCTTAGAAGAAAGAGCCAGCCCCTTTAGCTGGCAGGGCAATTTGATACAATATTGACGTGTTTCTTCAAGTGATAATGTGGAAGCCTTTAAGGTTTTTCTAACAATCTAGAATAATTTAATGCAAACGCAACACATTTTGATCAATTTATGATGACTTATCGATCTTTAACACCATGCTTGGTACTCTAGTACCAGGCTGTAAAAGAATGCAATAATTGTGAAATGAGGCCCTTAAAGTCTTACTAATGGTACCTTACATGGTCAATCGATAGAAGTCAATCACATTCATGTATTTGTGAAAATTTTATCTGTATGCGTTACAAACCTTCGATTGATGCTGATTGACGAGAATCAAAACAATTTTGATTTTGCATGACGAGCATCATGCCGATTGGGTCTAGATTGCCGAAAACATTAATTTATTTTGATTTTGAGCGTGGGGCAAAATAAATTTTTAAAATATTTAAAATTGCAGTTGCTACAGAAACTACACGAAAACCCTAAAAATGATTGTCAATCGATTGAACTGTATAAGGAGTGAAACCACTCTAAACTTGCGCATAAGAATCCAAGAAGATTTATTTCAATTTAATGTCTTCAACTTAGAAAAAGTTAATCAGCGTTCAGTTTGAAGTCGTGATTGCATCAATCATTTTCAGCAATCCAAGTGTTGAAGTCAAATGAATGAAATCTTTTTGGCTGCACTGACTTGAAAAACTTCGAGTGACTTTCAAAAATTGAATATATTCGCCGACTTCAAAGACTTAAAATGACTCCGGAAAATTGAATGAATTCACTGATTTTAGCTGACATCAATAGATTGAAAGCATTCCTTGAAGTTAAGAATTCAAGAGGATCAATTCAATGACTTCGAATTAGAAAAAGTAAATCAGCGTCTAGTTGAAGTCTAAATTGAAGCAATCAAAGTGCTGAAGTCAAATGAATGAAATCTTTTTGACTGCACTTATGCATTGACTGACTTCAAAGACCTAAAATGGTTTCAGAAAATTGATGCATTCACCAAACTACAATGGATTGAATGCATTCCCTGAAGTGATACTAAGAACTCAAGAAGATTTACATCAATCCAATGACTTCAACTTAGAAAAGGTAAATCAACATTCAGCAGAAGTCCTGATTGAGGCAATCAAAATGTTGAAGCAATCAAAGTGATGAAGTCAAATGAATAAAATATTTTTGACTGACAAAGACCTAAAATGATTTCGGGAAATTGAATGTATTCACTGATTTTAAATGACTTAAATGGATTGAATGGTCCTTCGTCTAAAGGGTCGTTCCATCGGTCTCGATCCTCCACCACCAACTCAAGAGACACAAGCGCGATCGCCAGACGGGTCTCAGAGATCTTCTCAACCTGATCCCACCACCTGATTCTTTAAACACTCGTTCCACTCGAAGAAGTAGCTGCTCAACATTAGCATTCCCACAAATACTGACATTTCTCACTCTATCCCTATAAGAGTAACAAGTGTAACGCACCTCAGAAATCTCATTTCGGCAGCTTGTACCCGCGATCTAATTCTTTCGGTTATTACCTAAATTTCATGACTATAGATGAGGGTTGGAACGAATACTGAATTAAATACTGAGATCTTTGCTTTCACTCCCAGCTTAGCTTTCCTGATGACCGGCTGGCGCAGTTCCTTTACTATTGCTCCAGCTTGGCCAATCCTACAGGATAACTCAGTATCACTCCTTCCATCTTTCGTGAAAAAGACCCCGAGATACTTGAACTTCCCTCCCTGTTCCAATGGGACTCCATTAATATGCGGGGTACACTGTACAGCAGTTCGGGAAACAACTTCAACAATATGATTTCTGAAAATGGTTGCTTGAATTATGGCTTCAAACTGATTTATTTTTTCTAAGTTGCAGTTCAAATTCAAAAATGATTGCATTCCCTTACAGCTCTGCTCTTACTCACGCTCTGGTTTGGGGCTTTGTTATTGCCTTCAAGTTTCAAGGCTCGAGTTTCGAGATCGAACGCTCTATAGTACCCTGCAGCTACGTGTTTTTAAAACCGATTGGAAAAGGATTGTATTGAACTAATATTGAGTCTATTGCTTTCCCCGCAAAGGTATAACACTTGCGGAAGAAAATCTTCGTGTTTCTGTAAACTGTTTTCATTCCGGCTATAGTCGGAATTGTGTGTATTGCAACGGTTCCTTATATTCATTGCACCTTCTTATTGTTTCTGTTCGCGATATAGTTACACATTTTACGGAAGTCATAACTCCTTGTTTGGGGCTTAATGAAAGTATAAGGATAGTAAAATGAATCATCCTTTCTATCACCCGGTCATCCAAAACTGGGTCCAGTTTTATTGCTGGTGCTCTTGTCGCAAGGAAGATTTCCCCGCAGTTGTACAATGGAACCATTCGTAACAAAAAAAAATATTAATTTCATCACCAGGTTGCCTATTTGTTTCTCAAAAACAAAGATGAGAAGTCTCTCAAGAGTTTCGACATCAATTTGCTGGAGAAACGTTTGAAACGCGCCAAAAAAGACAAACCACGCTCGGTACATTTGTACAATCAAATCGGCAACTACTGGCGAATCAGAGGAGACGCAAGACAATCAATAGAGTGCTTCCGGCGTGCTCTGGCAATATCACCGACAAATGCCGAGGTTCTACTTAATTTGGCGAGAGTGCTGTATAACTTACAATACCTTGACGATGCCATACACTTAACGCGAAGGTAATTTGATGAAAATATTGTCATTTTGGTGGCGAATCCATATCTTAATCCATGTTTTAGGTCGCTTGAAGTACAGCCACCAGACCGTTCGGCATGGCGTCAATATTTCACCCTTGGTGAGATCTTTAAGGCCTATGGACATTTTCAGGAATCTGTACTGCACTTGCGCCACGCCCTCGAGTTGTATCCGCAGCACGAGCCAATACTCAAGGCATTGCGTGATGTCGAAAATAATCCAACGTCGCCGTTGCACGTGTACACCATATTAATAATTGCGGCTTTGGTAAGTAACCACGAAATAAGAAGCTCGTCCTCAAGAATAACTGAGTCGCTCTTTCCAGGTTATTGCTGTTTTCATTGTAATCATAACGTCGTCGGATAACTCAGATGCTTGCGGGCAACAGTCGGAGTTTGAGCCGAAAATGCAGCGCCACTTCAACCGCGCAATGGCAATGCGCTCCCTCAAGGGATTCTCTTCGCGAAATTTTAAGCACAGAAAATACTAAAAAAAGGAGCACCAAGAAGAAAATTTATCGTGACTACTCTTTACACATACACAGACAGACGTTATATTGAATTAGTATGCGCATAAGTTACAGTTATTTTTTAGAAATTTTCTCTTCTTTGTCACTGAGAGAAACTATAGAGCCTCTGGACTGAGAGATCTCGTTTTGGTAGTTTTTACTTTTCGAATGAATTTTTTGGTTTATTTTTTTGTTTTTTCTTTTTCTACTGAGAACTAGTCTTATTTTACAATTAAAATTTTGTGATATAGAAATTTTTCCGTTTCCCAAGAATATCTTCGTTGTATTCGAACTTTGAAGAAAAGAAATTTTAAGTTTCTAAACGACAAACCATCAAGCCATTTGCCATTGAATCTTAACTGAATTAAGTGATCTTGAAAATGTACTTACGCTACTTTCGTTTTTTTTTCTAATATTTAAGTTGTTGTATCGAACAAATTTATAAAAAAAAAATTGCTAAACAACTCGCCATACTTAATTTTAGTCGGTTGATATTTTTTTGACTCTCATTTAATTGATTGAAGTATACACACCAAAGAATTGTAAAACAGCTAACTTTTTTTGTTTTTAGCTTTAAAAATCTTACTTTAGGTTGAAAACTGAAGAAAACTTAACCCATCTGCCCCAGTTGGTATCATCGTGTTTCTTCACCAGGGTTCCACTCAAGCTCACAATCACTTTCGGTGCGGGCTTTCCTACTAAACTTTATAGGGTGGAGAAACACGCTTATTTAAGTGAAAATGCTAAAAATTAATTAAACCTCGCTTTAGTTGTAAACTTGGGAAATGTATTTTGTTTTTCGAATTACGTTTTTTTTTTACTAATAAGTTTTCCTTAACCATTTTTATTTTTTTGTTAAAGATTTTTTCAAGAAGAAAGAACATTTAAAAAACTTGTGTTTTTGTTTTAAGTTATAGTTTTAGTTTTGAACTCTGGAAACATTTGTTTTAGTTTTAAGTTATATTTTTTCCTGAAGGAAGTTCAGTTCTCTTTAAACAAGTGGTTTTCTTTGCGGACGTTGGAGGCATAATGTTTTTTTAGGTGAAGTAAAAGATTAATAAAATACATTAAAAGATTATTAATTCTTTATAATTCGTAATTATAGAATTTTATGTAATTTATTGAAGTAAAAATCTTTAAGAGAAGCAAAGAAAAAGTAATAAAACAAAACAATGAGCATTCAAGTTTGGGTGTGTGTTTTTATTTGGAAAAGGGCAAAGGCGTGCTTTTATTCGCCTCGCAAAGCGTGAATAGAAGCTTCTTATAAAAGAGAAGAAAACAACGACCTTTTGCGTAACCGAATACATTTTGGAGTCTCATTAGCCTCACCGGGTTGAGTTTGCAAGACCTTATTCGGAGAAATCAAATCATCTGCGTGCTTTAAACTATTTCATGTTACAGTTCTCTAGTAGCTTCTAAGCGTGTCACAGGCCTTCAAGGTCTACACAGATTTTAGCTACTTTTTACCTCCTTTAACTGGAGCTTAGAACTCAGTGAAGGCATGGCTTGACCCCTCAGAACCATCCATACTTTTCTAAATTGGGAAGTCTCTCATGGCTAATGATATACTCTCAGAGAGTTTGTCTTACCCTCTGAAAAGCTTTTATTTATTGCCTCGATCGAGATTCGAGCACGGGACCTCGTGCACAGTAGTCCAGCACACTTACGACTGAACCACCGCGCCAAATACCAAGATTTCCTCCTTCAGCAGAGCCCGCCACAAGGTTCGTATGTAGTCCGTAAATCGACGAGGGTATAGGCAACTTAATATTGGAGGAATGATAGTCTAGGGTCACGCTCACAATGGAAATAAAATAAAAGCGGAGATAAAATAAAAATCTCGAAGTGTTTCCACCGGACAAAAAAAAGTTTAATTTGTTACAAGGATGCTTTTTTTGTGTCATTGTGGCGATGATACTGCCCAATAGCGAGATAACTGTTTTGTTGTAAAAATTTAAATAAAAAACTTATGCTATGTCTCCACCGGATATTTACCCGCCATCAATATAGATCTTCATTAAATCCTCTACAAGTCACGCGTTTTATCATACATATTTAAATCCTCTCGGCAAATAATTAAAAATAAATCTCATTCAGACTTTGCACAAACCTCTTTTATATCTTTTTCTCGCACCTTTATAACAGTTTGCGACTTTAAAAACGAAACGAAACTGTCCCTGTATCCAGATCTGTCACAAATGCGTTTGCTATTGGAATTTTTACTACTCTCTTTCGATAGTGAAGAAGACAGAAAAAGAGTGATCCTGTCAAAGCAGTCTTGTTTTTGTCTTGTGGAGCCACGTCGCTCCTATCCGGACCTATTATTTTGACGTATCTGTGATATGTGGACAATTTTAGTTATCTTTTTCGAAAAGGGTCAAAATAGGCATTTAAGGCCAATTTTTCAGTGCGAGGTCGTCCGATTTTCGGAGTTAAGCTGAGATTAACCCCGAAAGTCAGTTTTCCGTTAATATTGCTGCGGGAATGATCTCGGCTTTACTCGCCAAATTTGAAAAGTTAACCCCGGATCAACTCTGGGGAACGAATTTCTTTGAATGTTTTTTCTGTGTGAAATGGCAGTTGCTTTGCGTGTTTCTAAGAAAAATGACATCTGAAAATGAATCGAACTTCTTTTTCTGCGTATTTCTAAATGAAGTGAGAGGTGGGAGAATCAAAAATTTCGAGAGTCGAAGAATTTGACAACGTTAGTGACAGAGTCAAATCCGCTCTGAAAAACTGATTGCTGGGTTAACACCAGATTTGTTTTGTTCCTCAAATAAAAGATCTTGTTTTGAGCTGGGCACTTAAAAGCCGGCCCTAAGAGTTTTTAAAGATTAATTTGATACGGCGTAATATCAAATTAATATAATATAATAATTATATTCGATGTAAGAAGAAAAATATTTGCAGCATTTTCCTTCTTACGTACGTCAAATATGACAAAATGGCATGCAGTATAATCTTAGCCTGAGCTGATACTGACACTTCCCAGGAGCGAGAAAACAATTTCGTTGTTAAAATCTCAATAGAAAGGTTTTTTGTTACGGATCTGTCATAGGACAGTTTCAGTTGTCTTTTGCGAGTCCGACAATGTTATAAAGGTGTTCAAAGAGGTTAGAAGTGCCTTAAAAGAAGCTTCTTAAAGAATGAACGAGATTTACGAGGCGATTTATTTTTAATTACTTCCCGACAGAAATTAAATTTGTATGGTTAATCGCATGATTTGTAGGCGATTCAATT
The DNA here is from genome assembly GCA_947623515.1 of Neoascia interrupta. Lineage (NCBI taxonomy): Eukaryota > Metazoa > Arthropoda > Insecta > Diptera > Syrphidae > Neoascia > Neoascia interrupta. Next base: position 4,423,725 of record OX392463.1, read on the forward strand.
AAGATTTATATAAATCTCGGATTAGTGTCCGGTGGAGATATGGTTTAAAATTTGTTCGATGAATCTCGACATTTCTAGGAGATTAGATAAAGATCTATCTTAATCAGGTGTTCGGTGGAGTCATAGTAGGTGGAGTCATAGCCCTCTGTTAAGAGTTTTGTAGCATGCGTTTTGAATTTGCTTCATTCGTAAAAGTTGTCTTCTATATATTCAACAGTTTCTTTCAGTCCCATAACCCTCCTTGAGTGTTGTCAAACTTTGATGTTGCAACTTGCTGCGGAAACACATCTGTTCTCGGTCGCTGTTACTGGTGTTCTAAAGCAGATGAGCGGGCTTTTTTCCTGTTGTCTTTAGGTTCCCATTTAGGCTCATTGCTGGTTTCTACGATGTTACTGAATCGAGTTATTCAATAATTAACAAGAAGTAAAAATTATTTTGTGTTTCAAAAACAAACTCTCAAAATAATTTGTTCGCTCCTTTTTTTCTCTCTCTAAAAAATATTATAACTTTATTTAGTTTGTTTAAATTCTTTGTTTATAATTACAGTATGTTAGTTACATGTATTAATCCTTCTCTTAAAAAAACAAACTTTCCATGTCGAATTTAAATAGCGAAACATTAGAGGAATTAGGAATAACAAAAATAATCTCATCTCAGCGACTCCATGAGCTTACGCAAGTTGTTTGTTTTTTATTTTTATGAAATACATTTTTTATTAATTTAAATTGATGGAAAATTGAGCAAGCTTATATTAATATATAAGACTCCATAAAGTGATAAAAAAAAGAAAAATTAAAGTAAAATAGATGCTGCTCGGTTTATTATTACTTTTACATTCTTGTCAATGAACATTGAGAAACAAAAGGCAAACATGTGTGTATGTGTGTTGTTTTTATAGTTTCACATTTTATATTTCTTAAAAAATGCATAAATTAGTTTTGATCAAATTTGAGGGGTTTTGATTTAAGCCGTGTCATGAATGTTTAAACGGAAGATGTCGTGCGCACAGAAAAATGTTCCAGCTAGTGGTTTGAGGACGAAAACCTGCGAATAGGCGTGTGGTGGATCTTCATCACACTGAAAAGGAAAATATCACATTTTTTATTACTTAAATAGCTGTTTAATAATTTTTTTTTTAAGTAGCATAGATTATTATTTTTTGCACATTAATATTGCCATGCAGTAGCCTTTTTTCATTATAATGCAGTTTTATAACTATTTCATAATGCAGTTTAACTGCAAAGGGTGATGTAAATGATAATTTAAAAAGGATATTCGAAAAAATACTCCGAAATTTTACTTAAAGCGGAATGAGTAATAATTTTTTTTTGCTGATTTTGAATGAAAAGACCACGAGACTACAGGGATAACATAAAAATAATAAAAACAGAGAAGTTTATTTAAATGCTTCATGTTATAAAAGAAATCGTATAGGAATGGAAATCTATCATCAACATCCGGGCAATAAACTTACTAAGTGTTTAAGGCAAATTTCTTCAGAGAATTAGCAACGATTGTTCAATAAAACCCAGTACAACCAAACTAGAAGAAAGGTGGAGGAGTATGCTGACCTCATGAGGATGTACATCAAAATATCTACGCTTTTACACCAATCTTCATAGCAATCTTTTTTTTAACATTATTGGATGATACTTTCGCCCGCTAGGGACTCAAACCTTTTTTACTCATTGTTTTTTGTGTCTATGAAGGTGCCCTTAAACCTATCTGCTTATGATATGTTCTTTATTGGAATATTTATCTAAGCTAATTTTTTTTTTGTATATGTATCCCATCTGTTCGCGAAAAATTGTAAGTACAGAAAAAAGAGGACATTTGCCTCTCATTTTGGCTTTAGTAACTAAACTTTACATAAACTTAACTCTCTTTCAAGTTTGTTTAGGGCAGCGATAGTGTCCAACAAAACAGTCACAAATTACATTCTTTTGTATACTTTTTCGTAGTTTAGTCTACTGTTCTTATATCGGTGATATTTCGGTGTTGTCCAATTTTTTTTTTTGCATTTGGATTTGCATTCGCAAAAGGAGATTTTAGTTAATCAAAATTCGATACAAATAAATGTTTGTACTCAAAAAAATTGTTGTCCATTAAAAAAATAGCATACAACTTTTATTTTAATTTTTTTTTGTATTTTTTTTTTCTTAAAAATTAGCTGTTATAAGCTTATTGTGCTTTTTTCAAAGCTCTTGTGTTGGTAAACGCTCATGGGGTTGTGCCTGCGTCAAATTCGGTTGATGTAAAAAAAAGTGGCCCAGATGTTACGATACGTCAGTCAACTAAAATGTTTTCAAGCACATTTAGAAAACCATAAACTATTGTAAAACTGCTTCAGTTTTTTTTTAATTTCAAAAGATGGAATACGTTCCTTATTTATTTAAAAAATTTTGCCCCTTTCCGTTTTGAAAACAGAGGGAAAAACATATATTTTCTTGACTTTTTTTGCCATTTTTAAAATCCATAAAACAGCAAATTCTTCAATAACCGTTTGTTTTTTTTTTTCAATTTTACTGTCAGCTGCTCTCCATTGGGCATTTTTTTTTTAAATTCTGCCGACTGGATTTCTGAGAAAACGTTAAAACAGGCGGTTAATAGACACCAAAAGCTTAAGGTTGGAAAGGGCAATATTCAAACTTTTTAAATGCAGCAAGCTTGCGTTGTAAACGCTTCATACTTCAGCCAAATCAAAATTAGATCGTCATTACCGTTAACAGACTTGCAACTTTTATAGAATCGTTTACGAAAATGTTGTAACCTTTTTGAGTCATATCTTCAGTTTTTGAATCTGAGAAGATAGACTATGCCCGTCATTTGTTTCGAAGTTATACTGTATACCGTTTAGGAGCTAAAGGGAGAGACATACCTTCTTTTGACTTTTTTTTATAATTTTTTAAATATACGTCACATACGTTTTTTCATGAATTTTAGCGATTTATTTTTGAAAATGCGTTAAAACGGCAGAATATAAACTTTTCTGAAAAATAAGATTTAAGCATTTGGTTCACCCTGTATTTCTTAATACGTGTGTTCAATATTGGCTTTGTGCACTAAGCAGCTCAAAAGTAATGGCCTCAAACACTTTGAAAAACATCACGCATTTTCAACTCTTCATTCGTCAAAAACTTTTCAATATTTTATTCAACTGAACGGTAACAAAATTTCAACTTTTTCATTACCGTTTAGTATCTTTTTATCTTAAGTTTTGCTTTTCTTGTTCTTACTTGCTTAGCTTCTCAAAAAAAAAGTATAGAAAAATATTTAATCCATTTTCCTATTAAATTTCAAACTGTAGTTAAACCGTTCATTCGCTTAAAAAACATTTCTGTCTGAAAGCACACCCAATTTTGTCTTTCTACGGCTTTCCGTTCAGAAGTTATAACACATTGGACCGACTGACGAACGGACGGACAACGTAGCGTTACCATAAGAGGACTTTTTTCTATTTTTCACAGACCGCTAAAAATAATCACAGTACTTCAAAAGCATCATCAAAAATTTCTGGGAAATTGTGAAACTGGTGCTTCTTAGCTCGATGTTTGCACCGGTGTAACATTTTTGTCGTTCTTAACACAATGAAACTGGGTGTTCACCACATTGGAATTTTCGCGAGCTATTTTACGCCGTTTGATTAGTGACTGTGTTTCGTCTTTTTTCGCTCGGTTAATGATAGTACACACTTAGTGCTCGGAATAATTTCTAAGCTACTTGTTGAGAGCTGCGAAATGAAAGCGAATGAGGTGAAAAAAAATAAAACAATATAAATGACGACCGAGGCTTCTCGTTTCGGATTTTTTTCTGCATTATTTTCTTCTGAAAACAAATGTTTTGTGATTTTTTTTCACTTCTTTTTTCCTTTGCAAAATCATTTTTCCTTTGCAATCAAATCACAAAAAAAATCAAAACTTTAACTTGGATGTGTTAAATGCCTAATCAGAACAGAGTACTCTGAGCACTCCGTTGAGAGAACTCGAGTTCTATTCACTGCTCTACTCTGAACTGAACTTAAATAGAAAAAAGCCCTCTGTTTACGAAGATAGGGAAAATATAAAAAAGTGTGTCTCCAAAACTTAACGGAAGTTCTTTGAAACTTCTCCTATATTCTTACATAAGAATACACTAAGACTAAGAATGAGATTTCAACTCACTAATCAGTGAACAGGTTATGATTTTCTATAGTAATGAACTAAAAATGGAGGCGTGTACGGAAGCCAAGTTAGTCTGTTTTGATAACCACTTCAAAAAAAGTAAAACCTCAGCAGTAAACAAGGAAATCAACAAGACGATATTATAATTCTGTTATTACAAAAGACAACAGAGCACATCCAAATTCTACTGGATAACAAATAACAATTGTAATAAATATTTCAAATATGGCATGAAGGAAAATAGATAAACAACAACAAAAAGAAACGCAATCGGCAAACATCGTCTGAATTTCCCAAGTCGGTACTTTGAGCCCTACTATTGATTCCTAACAAAACTTTTAAAGAGGCACAAATATATTTGGAATAACAACGAAACTTGAAAATTAACATAAAATTCTTCAAAATTGGATGAAAAGGAAAAAAAAATTCTAACTTTAAATTCGAGCTAAATTCCCATTTCAGCGTCTCAGTGTGATGAACTATTTTTAATACCAGCAATCGTAGTTTTTTTTTGAACAAATAGACAGAATTCTTCAACTTTTTTTCAATTGAAATTAACCACCCATGTGTATTAACTAGAAATAGTTAAATTAAGAAAATAAATTGTTTTTATGAAAGGGAACTTGTTATTTGTTTTTTTCCGGTGAATAGATCACTACACAACGACTGCATCTTCATCAGAGTATTTATTACTTTTGCGTTAATTTAACCAATGCTGTGAAATGATATGTACAGTGCGCTCATGTCAATTTATTAAGGTGCCCAAATCAGCAGCATAAACATGTTAAAAGGATTAGCAAACCAAAAATAGTCAACCAAAGTTAGTCGTGTTTAAGAAATAGAGCAGAGGAAAACAAAAAGTTACACATAACATCCTAGTTACGTACAAGTATTGGTGTGACTTCACCAGCCGTTGTGTGCGTCGATAAGATTCCTACAATTTATTCGAGTTTTAACTAAGTCTTTAAAGGACGAGATGCTTTGATCACGCTACACATCGTGCAGAGCCAATCGGAAGATGTCGTGCTGCACAAAGAAACTAGTTGCAATTGGCTTCAGAACAAATGTCTGTATGTAGGCATGTGGCTGGTCTTCATCTGTCTGTGGAGCCATCAGACAAACAGCAGCAATAGTTGAGTAAACAAAACGAAAAATCATAAACAAAATATTGTATTCAAGACTTGGGTGCAGAGAAAAGATTCGTCGATAGTCAGTAGAGCGCTTTACTTACTTTCAATCGTCCTAGAACGTTTATTAGAACACCTCCGTCGAACATGGGCTGTGAGTCCACCGCAGTGATGACTCTAGTGATTTTTTGAAAAGTTAAACTCTGCAAAGAAGCAAACCATTATTTACCTAAGTTCTGTGGTATGTTGCATCAACTTACTGTTAGTTTTTCCATTATTTTAGGTGATCCTTGTATTTGTTGACCCTCGAAGGTCATAAAGGAATCCGTTACCTACAAGAGATAGAAACACAATTTTGGTCAACAAAAATATCAGACATCGGCTCTTTTATTTGTTAAAGCCGCTGGGTACATAGCAACAGCGGCCTTAGATACATGCGTCTCAAAACAATTCGAGAACTAGCTCGAAAGGGAGGCAACTTTAGAGGCTCAATCTGTCATCTTAGTCTTTTGACGACAGATTTGAATGCGACTATGGGAATTGGCCAGAAACCAAGTCCATCGATTCTCTAGAAGATTCTACTAATTTGCCAAGCAAAATCTAGGTTTCCACTGTTGGGTGCAATTACAACAAAGCCTTTTGGGGCATCTTATTTTCCGCCATTTAAGGTTATGGTTTGCAAAAATTTCAGCATCTATGGGACACTTCAACTCCCCAGTTCCTTTGCGTCGAAAAATCTTCACTACTTACACTATAAAAATTAACAACGTTTGCTCGCTGCGCTGGATCATCGAACATTGCGTAGTACTGCTGGACGAATCCTTTTCCTATGTCCTCGTACTGTGGATTTAGGGCCATCGTGAACTTGAGGTATTATGTGAGTTTTACAAGTAGATTGAGTGGAATTCGTTTGCGGAAATAAAAACGCGTTTTCACTTTTGATTAGAAACAGACGCGTGCAATCAATAAATTGTTGTGCACTGATTTAGATTTCAACAAAAATTACGATACACCGACAGGATGGCCCGAGCAACTCCGATGCTGATTCACATTTCGCGTTTTTTCTTCGCGGAGTGTCATTTTTGGCAGATTTTTCTTTGATTTGAGTGGGTTGGCAGAACTGAGATGGGAAATTAGACGAGTGTGTTCGTTAAGCGGGAAAAGAAATGAATTCAGTGAGAAATTTAGTAAAAAAAAGAATATTATTTGAAACTCTGGGCTCCAATCGGGTAATTTTCAAGGAGATTGTCGTCGAAACGATTGATCAACTCGATATCGATTTCAGATAGCTTCATTTAATATCCAGATAGCTTCATTTAATATCATAAAAGCATCGTTAGATCGAACCGTTCAACGTTTTCAATTCGTACAGTTTGAAAGATAGTATAGACTTCAAACGAATGAAAGAAAGCTTCAGTCAACGTAAACTGTCAATTGAAAAACCCATATTTATTTTTCAAACTGCACATAAAGACTCTTAAAAGGAGTGCATATACTAAGAATTTTACGCTGGCTTCAAATCTGGAAGCACATTTTACCCAAGAAGTTTGGTTGCTCAGATATTTCCTTCCAAAATGAAGTGAAAAGTGTCATTCCCCGCAATTTTGAAATTAAATTTTCGAGGCAACATGATTTTCAGTTAAACACACAGTAGTTTCAACATCATTTGGTTTTTCTTTTTCATTTTTATTTTAATATACTTTATCTAGGGCATAATTCTTGAAGCATACGATATTGTTGAAGTTCTTTCATTAAAATTACCAACTTATACCATTCAAATCTCGAAAAAATAACAAAAAATATATGAAACGATTGCAAACTAGGTATCACTCAATCGAATCGTTCCGACGACGGGATTTGACACTGAAATTGGTTAGGGGAATCAGCCAAAAAATACGGTCGATCAATCGTCTAAGCGATTATTATATTTTGTCACTTATATGAAGGAGTTGCATCGTCGAGACGAAGTCGTTCAATCGCTTTTGCCTTACGCGATTAGAGTCCTGTTTTATGTGAAGCTCAAAATGCTGCGCAACTACTTCTCCGAATGGAGAAGTAAAAGAGTAAAGAAAATTGTAAAAGAAATTGTGATTGAATAGCCAATGGCTAAATAAAGCTCTTCTATCTATCTAACTGCACTGACAGGCTCAGATTGAGGTATTGTAACATTTTTACGCCAGACTTATCTATGAATCTGACGCCACCGGTTTGGACTCTCGATTCGTATGCGTGTAAAAACAAGTCCACGTATTTACGCAACAATCTGCTGTGGCCAATCACAAATCATGAATCTGTTGTATTCCCAAGCCGATGACGAGGTGCGTCATCTAACAATGGTTTTATATGATAAATCGTTTGATTTAAAGGACATGAGTTGAGGATCTATGATAATCGCGGATAAGTGACCGGTGGAGACATGGTATATGGGAGAAAAGTTGAGGATTTTTGTTATCGCAGACTAGTCCCGTGGAGACAGGTAAAAATTTTCTGTTGTAGGCAGTAGGAATCTTTTAATAATTCTTTAGATATGAATTTAAGAGTAGGGCGATCAGATTTGACAACCGTATTATGAAAGTCTAACCATAATTGGCGTAAACTTACTCAATCTTATGTGAAAAAGCAGTGAGGATCCTACGCAAGTTTTGCGAGTTTTGATGTTTTAGTGTATTTCGATTCGCGGTTAAGCCCGGTGTAACTCGTTAAATTTGGTTAATCATGGATCGAGCTTTGGAGAACAGTTCGCATTTCATTGCCTTATTTTCTTTGTAAAATGACAATTGCTGCGTGTTTCTGTCAATTAAATGATTTTTAAGAACAAATCGAACATCTATGTGTCATGACAGCTGGGAGAGTCAATAATTTCAAGAGGCAAAGAAATCGAAGGAAACCTCTATTTTAGCAGCTATCTCTGCATTCAAAAACTGCTCTCTGGATTAATTTCAGATTCGCTTTGTTCCGCAATAAGCAGATCTGAGTTTAACTTGGACTAAACTCTGCACTCATAAAACGACCGTTAGATGTTCGACACAGAAATTTGGAACTTGACGAGAAACACCCAAGTTGAAGGCGTTAACGAAGCCTTAACAAATCGAGCAAAATGCTATTCCAGCCTGGTTTGTGTAGCGTGCTTCAAGGGACGAGTTGACTTGAGTTGACTCGATCGCTCTTTTCATGATGTTGGAAAAATGCTTATGATTGAGTATTTGCTCATATGCAAATCATAAGCATTTGCATATGAGCAAATTAAATTTTGATTTGTTGTGTTGGTAATGCAAATGTCGCAAGTGGAACTTAATCTAGAAATGAGCTCATTTTACCAAAGAAGTATGATTTTGAAAGTAAAAAAAAGTCTGTCTTATTTTGAACTGTGGCACGTGTTATAATTACTTTGAAGACGCCGATTAGCAAATCCTCAGCAAGATTTAAGGAAAGTCTAATTTTGTGGCATCGCACAAACAGCATTGTGGCATGCTGTAACAAATAGATTTGATTGCTATTGCACTCCAAATGCGATGACATCAGTACGCTTTGTTAGTGCAACCTCCACAGATCTTTTCGCTTTTGCTTTTTCAAAATTACATCGGTAAAATAAGAGCCAAGTTGTACATAACTGCAATGACAGTTACTGTGACCGTTCAGTCGCGGGCCACAGTCAAAAAATGAGCACAACGTTTTAAGGGCTGAATAAAAATTAAAGCTTGGTTTTAATTTTATGAATTAAAATATTTATTGAAATCACGGTTGTACAATTGAATTCCTAGCATATGAAGAAGCTTTTGTGTCAGATTGCATGAAACCACCTTACAGCTTATAGTCCAACTCATAGCGCTCGTACTGGTTCTTTGGGTCGTTTGATATTCGTGGATAGCCGGCAATGAGAGCATCTTGTCCACCAATATACAGCGAATTGTAGATCTTCCAATAGACGTCGCGAACTTTCCGCGCAGGATGGAATAGTCCCTGCAGAGTGTATTGCAGAATTTTTATAGGTCCCAGAGAGACCCTCAGTCCCTCGACAGCGTCCATAAAGGCCTGAACCAAATGCGGGGATGTCTCAAAGATATTGGGCCATACGTAATTGAGCAGGTGAATCAACGCATCTTCACATCCAAAGCCGTACACTCCCAGTGCCATGTGTTTGATAGCAGCGCAGGCAGTCTGTCTGTGTACAAGATCTCTGTCCATCAGAGCGTCTTCAAGCAGGGGGCACACGGCATAAATATAATCCTTGCCCATTTCTCCGATGTATTCGAACAGGAAGGAAAGCGACTTTAAGACACCGTTTTGTACGTTCAGCTCAGGGACACGGTATTCATTCATCAGAGCTGGCAGCACCGTAAAGGGTCGACAGGTTTCAGCAACGATAGCAATGGCGACGGTGGTGCACACACGGTTTTGACGCTCCTGGACTTTCAGGTTGTTGAGCAGAGTGGCGAGTACGTCATGGGGTCCGATTGCCTTGGCAATGTAGCCAAATGTGTTGACTGTAGCTCGTCGAATCGCCTTCTTGTGAGCTTTGAGCAACTCCAGTAGCTCGAAACAAATACGCATCCATTCTCGGGCGGACACGTACTCCGGACCACGATCGGCAATTCGTCCAACCAAATCAATGCAGTTCTCTTGTACCTTCTCGTGTCTGTTCTTTAAAATGGGCGTAAGGCGGGGCAGCAAATCCTTGATGGGAGGCGTCATTTTTGTCATTCCAATGACGTTCACAATGGCCTTTAGCGCGCCAAGGATCGAACCCAAAACCTCGGGATACTCCTCTCCCAGGTACTCATAGAGCACAACTCCCAAATGACCCATAAGCTTCTCCTCCTGGCAAGTCTTCATCACGACGGCAATTCGGGAAATCAAGTCCGCCGCCTGCTGACGCACTTTAGCGGACTTGTTGTTCAAGCGCCAGAGAATAGTACCGCAAATCTGGGGCAAATAAGGCTTTACTCTCTTGCCCAGTTGATTGACGATTGTCCCGAAACCATTTAACATGACCACATCTTCGGTGGTTTGTTCCTGGAAGGCGTACAAGATACCATCGATGAGTTGTTCCTCCAAACGCGAATCAATGTCAGCCGCTCCCAAGTTGCCCATGATTTTCTCAATCGTCTCCATCACCATCTTTCTGTACTGCTCGTTTTCGTCCTTCAAATCGTCCACCACACGATTGATGATCTCCGAGGCACCAACCTTGTTGGCGATCTCAACGGTTGTGTCCACCAACTGGCGATAGTTGCGGCGGTCAAGCGCCATCCGGTGGTTCCAGAAGAACTTGAAGAAATGCGGCAGAATCTCCTCTTTGATGTACTGCGCCTCCACACCATCAGTGGCGCAACACTGCTTCACTACCTTCAACACAATCTTCTTCATTTCTTCATCGGGCGACTGGAACTCACGAATAAGGATCAACATCACTTCACGGGTATAGTAGTTGGCGTACTCAGCGTCCATAAGTGGGATAAGGTAACCGATAGCCTTGAGGAAGGCAGCCAAGCCCTTGCCTCTGTGTGTGCGGATACCTTTCCACAGTGGTTTGAGCACCGAATCGAACGACTCGATACCGTAGGGCGTTGCAGCTTCAGCCAAAGCAGCTATAGCCAAGGCAGTAATGGTGCGCACCTTTTGCTGCTCATCCACTAGACCGTGTTCGATGATCTCCACCAACGCCTTCAAATGTGGCAAAATAGCGCAGCCCATAAGGATGGCAATCTGCTGCACAATCTTGATACCCGTGTGACGCGCTTGCCACGACTTCTTACTCTTGCAGACGGCCTTCAAGAAGGGCAACAGCGATGGGATGCCCAAAGCCGAAGCTACAACTGCAAACGCACGAGCCGTGGTGTTACGAACGTATTCATCAATGTTGTCAATATCGGGACGCATCGTTGAGATCATGGTGGCCAAACCGGCTGCCTTGGCCAAATTCGAAATTATTTCTCGACCTTCCACACGCGCATAGTAATCTTCATCGATGAGCAGAGGTTCTATGACGACAAGGATCTTGTGCACATAGGGACGCACCAAGTCGTCCAATTTGTAGAGAACCCGATCAATAACCTTCACCAACAAGTGACGCTCTTGATCCTCCAATGTAGGGCTCATGAGCAGTGGCAGAATCTGATTGAATAGCGGCCCCGCACCAAATTCTCTTGCTTTATCCGTGATCTGACGCAGAGCAGACTTTCGCATGGGCGGTGTCCCGTTCTTAATTGTCAGCAAGAGTTTCATAATCTTTCGTTCTTTTTGCTCCTCTGGGCTGAGGGCGTCCTCGTCAACGTCTACCAGCAACTTGTCAAAGTACTGCGCGTCTTCGGGCTTCATGAACGGCAAATTCTGGCCCTTTGGCTGATTGTCCATAAATTTTGCGTTCTTATCCTCGACTTGGATGAAGAAACCTGCCGGAGTGCCGGCGATCGGGGTCGGTGTGGCCATCAGCTTTCTTCCGGGAGTTCTCAGTGGAATATACCCGGCCGGAGGTGGCAGAATTTTATAGCCTGGCGGGAACATCGAGTCTAGTTCCTCATCTGTGAAGGGCCGATTTCTCTCGTCGATTTCCTTTTCCCAGCGGTATGCTTGGAGCTGTTCGGGCGTCATAGCAGCAAGGGCACCGGGCGTGGGAGTTGCCATGGCCATAGCCTTGACTCCAATGGGAGTGGATCCACCAGGAGTTAGCATCGGCGTGGCATGGCCAGGAGTAGCATGTGGCGTCATAGTTGGAGTCATGTTTGGCGTCATCGCCGATGGGGTCATTGACGGAGTAGCATTGGAAGGCGTTTCATCCCAACGACTGCGTCGCTTGGATGCTCCCGGCGTCGATTCGATAACAACATTGTCGCTGGGGCCTCTGTCCGGTTTAGGGGTTTCTGCCCATCCACTATGACCTGGTGTTTCCCTTTCGGTCTTTGGTGTTTCGTCCCAACGGTTACGCCTGGCAGACTTCTCATGTCCCGGAGTGTCATGGCCGGGTGTCATCGCATGAGCCGGGGTTGCGTCCCACATCCGAGTTCCCAAGCCTGGAGTAGCTCCCGGGGTTTCACTGCCTACAATGGAAGAGAAAGACGTTAGAAAAGTTGGGAAAAGGTTTGTGAGCTTCGAAATACCTTTATGACCTGGGGTTTCATCCCACCGATGGTCTGCTGGAGTTTTCTGTTGGCAAAAGAGAGAGAGAGAATTTTAGTAATATTGGTACACCATCATGATCACGAATTTTTCTTATACTTACATCTTCCCACGTTGGTGTAGCAGCACTGCTTGGTGTGGCAGCAACTTTGGCTGGCACAAAGCTCTCGCTAACCGTCTGATCCCAGCGGCCCCGCTTTCTCTGCTCCGGTTGCTTTGTTGCATCGCCGTTGACCGCCTTCAGTGTACCATCTTTAGATTTTTCAATGATCTTCTTTCGCAGCTGCAGAATTAAAACAATCAGTAAACTGAAATCCATTGACCATTCTATCTTCCTTACCTCATTCTCCTCGCCCTTGAGCAGCTGCTCACGCATAATATCCGTGTACGTCCTCGAGCCGACATCTGGAGTCTTGCCACCTGCAACACAAGAAAACCCGAACAGAGAGCATTGCTGCGTTTATTCAAAATACGAACAAATTCAAATGCAAGTCGATCTGTGTTTTTTATCGAATCAAAAAAATTGAATATTACTTTAGATATGAGCAGAGCTAAGAGCTATTCCAAGAGCATGCAGAGTTTTTTTTTTAAGACTTTTTCCCTGCTCTGCTGATATTCCAAAATAATATTTTAATAAAAATATGAAATTTGGCCGCGACTGTGTGCTCAATTTGGACACATACACACAAGTCTTGGGAATGAAAATTTAAATAAAGAAATTTCATATTTTTATTGTTTTATACGTACGTGTTCAGAGGAGACTCCCATACATTTAGATATACTTTTCTTTTAACTTCGTTAACAAAGCCTGAAATAATGCTTTTGCGATTAATATTTTGTTCAACATTAGCAATCATTCTTAACATTCATACTCTCGAAATGTGTGGGGGGAAGCGCACAGGAGGCGTGAGGAATTTTAGCACTTTGAAAGGGATGAGATTGGGAGAGGGTTAAATACTGTTTTGTGAGACGCTTCCCCCACTTTTGTTGTGCCCGGGGAGCAGCTCTCCTTAGCAGCGCTCCGCTTTAAATATATATTTTTTATTTATCCACAATATTTCTGTTGTGGATGGGCATCCTCGATAATTTAATATCGTTGACCTGTTTGCAAAACGTTTGTGAGCATTAATAATCTTCATCTTTTGCTTCGAAACCATTCATACGTTTCTCATGCACTCATACTCTCGCTCATACAATTAAGTATTTTTTATTTTAATTTAATACTTGGAACTTCGTTTATTTTTGGTATAATTAATTAAAATTTCATAAATAGAGTAAATAAAAGAGTTGTCTATGTTGATCTGAGAAGAAGTGTGTTTTTAACTTTAAGGCGCACTCGCGAAGGGCAACCAAGTTATAATTATAAAATAAGGTCAAGACATAAGATCTAATTAAAAGAGCGGAACATCAACCAGAAGACAAAAAAAGTCCTCAAGTTACTTTATATTATAACCTCGATATGTCGCATCTACAAGGCTGGCAAGACTAGCGTGCTGCAGTCAAAAAAACGTAAAGTAACTTCCGATGTTAGATTTGCAAATCAAGCCTTTTCTAAGGGTTCTCTCAGTATAAATAAATAAATAGAGCGGCGCAACAACTCGAGAGCCAACTAAACCAGGGCCAACTTTTCAACCAATGTATGCTGCGTGTGTTGCATTCTTCACATTCAAGGCGACATAGAATTTTTGCGTTTTGATTAGATTTCTGGAGAAATATAACTCACAGACGTCGGGCAAAGTAAGTGATGACAACCTATGAATATTTTTACGAAAATGACCTCGTTTTTTCTTTTCACACGCCTTTATAAAAGTTTGATACTAAGAAAAACAAATGGGAAATGTCATCGCCACTCTTTTTAGAGCCAAAATGCCAAAAAAAAAAACTAGAATGACAAATTGATTCTACGTTAGTCTGGTGGAGACACTTTGGGATTAGTAATTTCTTGCTGATCGCAGTTTTAAAAGAAATTTAAGTCTCTTCGGCAAGTTAAAATAATATATCTTCCCAAAAACCGTCTTTCTACCATATTTCCACCGGACAAAAATCAGCGATTAACATAAATCCTTAATAAATCTCCTTTAAATCTGAGTTTTACCCACAAATTAAAATCTTGTCAGCAAGAGATTAAAAAAAAAATCCCCTCAGAAATCTCATTCACCCTATTCACAAACCTTTTTTATGTTACATTCAAACCTTTCCACACACCTTTGTCAAAGTTTGAGAATCAAAAAGGGAAACTGTTCACGTATGACAGATCTGTCAAAAGTACGTTTTTCCGTTTTGAAATATGTCATCGCAACTCTGTTTTGAGAGCCAAAATAACAGAAAGAGTGATCGTGTCAAATAAATCCTATGTTTGGCTGGTGGAGCCACTTCGGGATTTATTTTAAATCGCCTCCCGCTAATCGGCCAGTGGATTCATACTGTTAAACTCCCGCTAATACGGCCGATGGATACAGAGTATTAAAACTCATTTATGCCACTTTTAATACTTTTCGCTTTAAACTTACTTAAGTTTAAGTTTGAGTCTCGAAAAAGGAAACCGATATGACAGATCTGTCACAAATACATTTTCTATTGTCATCGTCACATTCAGTTTTGAGAACAAATTTGACAAAAAAGTATTGTACTCGTGTCATATAATTCCTAGAAACTGCGGGATTTATTATTAATCGTATCCTGCTGATCGCAGTTTTATGGCCGGTGGAGACAGTTTATAAGATTACGACAGACTGAATTGCAATGAGAGCATTGCACCGCAAATTATGAATAAAAACGTTTGTTTTCCATTGAACATTATATAATGTTTTTTTCGCGGTTTTTTATGGCTCAATTATTCCAAAAAACAAGAAAAATTTAGACTTATATTTTAGAGCATTTTAAAAAACCGCACACCGATCTTTATGCAACCAAAAATGCATATGAAATGTCGATCAAAATTCAAATTGGTATTTTTTAAATCTAAATTAAAACGTTATGGACGTTTCGTTTTAAGATTTAAGTGAAAACGATTTAATGTGAACACGAGCACTTTTGACAGTCAAAATGTTTGTTGATTACCAAAACCGTAAAACCGTTATCGAGTGAGTTACCATAACCTTTTGTCATTGACCTTTTTTCAAATTAACTCAACGGCAAGACAGTACAGCCTGCTGCCAAATTGGACTCGAGATGGATTCAGACCGGCAAGACAAGCTTTAAGTCTAGAAAAGATTCAAAATTTTCCAATAATTAAGGAACAATTAAAACACGTCGTCTAGTGCTGGGGTCTGGGAAAATTGGCAGACCAATTAATAGAGGCATTGGCTGGCATTTACCATCAACAGTGACTGCAATTGGTCTCATTGCTGTGTAGTGTTGGTTAAAACATGTTTTTCTTTCAATCTTCGCCTCATATTTTTTTAAGGGCGTAAATTAGGTCTTATATGGATCCCACAGATAGTTTTATTCCCAAAGTAACGAGCAAGTTCCTTAACTAGTCAAACTAGAACAGGCTTAAGACGAGTGCAGTCTTGCAACGCACAGTCAATTTGAACAAATTTTTCCCATATAAACACCCTTCCACAACAGATCTATTGTTTCCTCTAGAAATTATGTTAATTAACATCTCGTTCCAAGTACCAAAAGAATATTCAAACTAGATAAATGGAATCGTATCTAAACACAGAGCCTTACAAAACTAAGAATAAAATGAACGGGGTAAAAAATTAAAATACACACCATCGGCGAAGGGATCCGCTCGCTCCGGAGAAATTAAGATGCGTCGTCGCTTTTGACGGTATTCATCCTCTCGATCGGCGATGGTAGGACGGCGACGTTCGGCCATCGGATCAAAGTCTTCTTTGCCCTGCGGAATATAAATCATAAGCATCTTCTAGCTGAACTCTTTATCATTCCCAATGTCCTTACCTGAATGACATCCTTCAACACTGACTTTGGCGCCGTGTATGTGGTTCTCTTTTGCGGCACTGGGAATCCATCGTCCTCGTCTTCTTCCGCTTCGTCATTGGCCGCAATCGAGGTATTGTAGCCCTCATAGCGCCCCTTTCCCACCTTTCCGCTGTCATCGTAAAGATCGGTGTCGAAGAAGCCACCGCTGTCCAACAATGCTACACCTTCTGCATTGGATACTTGGATTTCTTTCTTTTTGGTTTGCAAATCTTTTATTTGCGCTTCGATATCTGTAGACAAAAAAAAACACACAAGAAAAACGTAGGAAAAAATTTTGTTTGCACGACGGGTTTTGTAATTTCAACATGGCCGTCAATCGTTTGCACGAATGCAAAATTTGTAAATTGATTTTGCAAACGATTTTTCGATCGGTCAGTGGTGATTTATGCGTTAAAAGAACAACGATAATTTTTTCTTTGAATGGGATTCGAAATTTGATCAGTAAAATATGAAATACCTTCGTGAGTTCGAGGAATATTATCCATTATTAATTCTACGTTAATATTTTTCACAAACCTCGGACCGCATTATTTTTCTTCAGTGACAGGTGGGCTGAGTTGCCAATCGATGTTTCTACTTATTGCCATTTGGCTGTGTTGACGAAGTAAGGCACTTCACATTTGGGTTCAGAGAAAATTTTATGAGAGTTCGCATATATTACTTCTATTTGTAAACGCTTTTTTTAAAGCCTTCAAAGTTATCCAAAACGGAATTGCATGGAACTGAAGTATTCAAAAATTTACTCAGATTTGTAAGCTAATATCAGAATATGGGTACACTCCTCAATTTCAGCTTGTGGGCAAAGCTAGGGCCCAAAAGAAGGGCATAATTTCAACGATTTGAAATCTACTGTCTAATTAAAAGGCTTACCCCTGGAAGTCGCTTTTGGAATATGTGAAGACCTATACGCTCCAATGTTGTTGTCATCCCATTTGTCAAACGAGTCCGAAAATTATTTCTGTAGAAACGATATTTGACTTCTAAGTTTACAGACAATTAATTTGTTTTTCAAATCGAAGCGATCTCTTAAATACAGTTTCTTTGCCCAATCATAAAAAGGGCTGTTATGCAACAGCAACGTTTGATATTCAACAAGTCCTGTCGAATTGTTTCTGTTTGCATTGTTATAGAGCAACTTTATGTCGCTGATCTTGTAAACTGTGATCATCACAATTTTCTTGTTACAGCTCTCGATCAATCACCGTCAAAATCAGCTGGTCCCCAGTTTTCAAATTTTCGGGTTAGTTGGTTGTTTTGCCTACACTTTAGGCTGACCTTCTGCATGCTTGAATAAAAAAATGAGTTCCTATATCACAAGCCTAAATAAAACAACGATTCGAAACAATATTTTTGTGATCACCTTAAGCCGCGTTGTCACAAGCAACGTAAAACAGGAACAGAAACAGAATTTCATACATTAGCAACTGAAACCTAAAATTGCTGAATGCTTTTTGCGTTGCTAATTGATGAAATTCTGTTTCTGTTTCTGTTCCTGTTCCTTGTGACGACGCGTCTTTACGCAGACGGATTATTTTGTTTTATCACATTGACTGTCACAAAATGTGAAAATCACAGTTCAACTTAACCGATTCTACCCCTGTTTCTGTTTCTGTTCCTTGTAACAACCCGGTTTTTCAGCGGAAATCGTTCTTCACTCCTGGGAAATGACATCGCCACTCTCTTTTGAAAGCCAACATGACAGAAACAGAGTTATTGGTGTCAAATCAATCCTATATTTGTTCGGTGGAGCCACTATGGGATGTATTTTTAATCGTCTCCCGCGTTACCGGTGGAGGCATAGTAAAATCGCATTTTGTGAAAGGAGAATCTTTTTTATTTACAAATCAGGTTGATAACTCATACTGAATGACGCGAATT
Organism: Neoascia interrupta; assembly: GCA_947623515.1. NCBI lineage: Eukaryota > Metazoa > Arthropoda > Insecta > Diptera > Syrphidae > Neoascia > Neoascia interrupta. The sequence goes on from OX392463.1 coordinate 4,441,957, forward strand.
CGTTCATCGATGGCAGGTCAAATTGTCATCTTCGAGATCTGTGTTGACAGCTATAGGTTGTCATATATCCAAATTTGCCCCGCAGTTATCGCATTCTAACTTTTCCGATGTCAATTTATTTCCTTTTGCGCATACTGAATTCTTTATGCTATTCCGATTCAAGTCCGCGCTAAGGACAGCACCCATTCAAGCGCACCAACCTACGCCAAACAAACATTCTTCGCATCAAACAAACGCCGTCTCTTTCTATTTCACTCTTCACAAAGTGACGTTTGAGTCATTGTTACAAATTTACAAGAAAAATTTCGTATCAGACTTTTTCTCGCGAAAAAAACAATTTTTTTACCTTAAAATCAACCCAAAATCACATCCACGGCGAAATGGCAAAGAAAACCTACGATCTGCTCTTCAAATTGCTGCTGATTGGCGACTCTGGTGTTGGAAAAACCTGCATTTTGTTCCGTTTCTCCGATGATGCATTTACATCGACATTCATCTCCACAATAGGTAAGGATCAAAGGATTTGGGTGGTGCCGTGTATAGACTGGGCGTATCGCCCACACTCGAACCCGGTCGGTGGGGTGACTAAAAAGATTAGAGGATTACTAATTTGGTCACCGTCGCAGCGAATTAGAGTGATTCTAGAACTCTTCGAACGGGGCACTGTTACCCTTCGATCGAACTGGTTTCAATGTTTTCGCCTATTCGGTCGCGGTTTCACGCATTTCGTTTCTTCCCCTACTGCGTTGCAGATTTGATTGCAGTCGCAGATCAATTGGTGTACACACACACACTTTGATGGATGTCATTCAATTTGATTCTCCCTTGTACTTTGTTCCAATTAATCTAGACGACGGAGAGTTGTGCGGTGTCGGTGTCTTTCCCCCCTGCGATGATTGATGTCACCGAGGTCAGCTCATAGCAATCGTCGTTGTCAGGGCGAGCACTGTTGAATGTGCACGTCCGGCGCATGAAGAACGGGCTGAAACCAGTTACTATTGCAGCGCGGCATGCTACTCCACTTATGCAAGCAGAGCTGCTATCAATTAATTTGGCTCGCCTCATTGGGTTTTATCTTTTCGATGATATCATCCATGGAATTCTTTATCTTTCGACGGATGTCGCTGCCGAAATACGGCGACGAGTCGTTAAAAATGTGTTCTTCGATGGCGATACAAGGGTGTGTGCTTTTTTCTATTTGTTTACGAGGACGAATCGATTTGATTTTCAACGGGCTACTCCCTTAGTGTTTGGAATATAAACAAATGTCTCTCAAGGTCAAGCACAAGAGGGGAGATAAGCCTCTTGCGAGAAATAGTCTCGTCAATAAGACATTCGTTTGATTTCCATTCTGGAAAACAGATTGTGGCGATCTCAAGAGCCTCATTCCAAGTTCCATGACTAACTCATGACTGCTAATTACCCACTAGTACTTCAATAAATCTTTCTTTTAACACCTTTTCCAGGAATTGACTTTAAAATAAAAACAGTCGAACTCAGGGGCAAGAAGATCAAACTTCAAATCTGGGACACTGCCGGCCAGGAGCGTTTCCACACAATTACCACCTCGTACTACCGCGGAGCAATGGGCATAATGCTCGTTTATGATATAACAAACGAGAAGAGCTTTGAAAACATAGTGAAATGGTTACGGAATATAGACGAGGTAAGATGGCGAGTAGGGGAAAGGTGGAATTCTGTTTAAAACATTTCTATTATTTTAGCACGCGAATGAAGACGTCGAGAAAATGATTTTGGGCAACAAGTGTGACATGACAGAAAAGCGTGTAGTAAGCAAGGATCGCGGCGAAGCGGTGAGTAAATAAAAATATTCTTTTCACTTGAGGTTGGGACACATTATAGCGTGATATGAGTTGACTTCAGGTTCAATGTGAAAAAAGTAAAACTGTCGTTAACTTGAGTTTCTAATTGCTGTAGAAGGAAACATGCCAAGGGATTAAGTGGTTCTATTCTTTTGTGACTGAGAGGACTCGTGCGTCATGCCACACCTGCTCTCTGTTAGACTACCGCAAATACCTACATTCTACGCACGTTTGTAAAAATTTATTTGCATTCCTACGATTTAGCTTTAAGACTTGGTTTTTCTAACATAGCGATTGCTTTTTCCATCGTTAGGTGAATGTGACTTTAAGATTCAGGGCCGTTCTCAAAGTAAGCTCTTCTGAAAGTGAAGCTCTTCTCAATAGCACACATTTAACCATAAAGCATCTCAATATAAAAAGCAAATTTAGACGTGTTTAAGATGCCAAGAAGATCATAAAACAAGAACATTGCACCAAAGAAGCAAGAACATTCAATAAAGCTTATAATTTGTTTAAAAAGAAACTAAAAGCTGAATTTAGAGCTGCATAAAAACCACGACACACTGATTGAGGATTGAAGGCTTACCCCTGGCGGTAATTTCCGAATTAGTGAAGACCTAATACACGTCAACGGGTAGCTGTTGTTGTCATCGCATTTGGCAAACGAGTATGAAAATTATTTGTTTGGAAAATATATAATATGTATTCCTCTTGAGGTCTATGAGGTCTGGGTTCGAATCCTGCCATCGTCACCTAAAAAAAAAGACTTGTTCTTTTTCACGGTCCCCACCTCCGCGAGGGTCTGACAAGCCCTCCGAGAGTATCATTTGTCTTGAAAAACTTCTCAAAGTGCCTTTCGGATTCGGCAAAAAATTGTAGGTCCCCTTGTATGTCAAGAAATTAACACACACAGCACCTCGACCTTGTGATAAAATTTGGAATTTGTAGAGACTGGAGAACTACAGATACCCGGAAAGCACAAATCACAGAACATACGATTATACCGTTTTGAGAAAAAAACATTCATACACGGGCGTTCCAAAATTTCACACTGCATGGGTTGGCCACACTCCTTGATTGTGGTTCAAGTTGTTTCTTAAAACGCGAGTGCAGGAGAGTCTCTTGCAGACAATTATAATCGCTTAAAGTTTAGTAATAATTAACTAAAAACTTAAATAAAGATTCATACAAAACGCAGCCTCGTCATCGAAAAACTCCCAGTGAACTCCCATGACCTCAGATTTACAGTTAGGTCTGCCGACCAAATGTCACATCTTTGTATTCTTTCATTTATACCCGGGAAGGTATCGGTAAGGATTTTGAGTTTTAGGAAAATGTATGAGCAACCCGGGATTTGAGAGAAGACTTTGAATGTTTTCATGAAATCTTGAATTCTAATGCGGGATGTAAATAAATAAATAAATAACCTGCAAAGTTACAAAATGAAAAAAAAAACTCGCTGTCTTTTTAATCTCTAAAGAGTCAAGAAGGCAAATAAACCACGCACGCGTTTTTTTATACATTTTTGCCGACTCCGAACGACGAATAAAGAGGCAAAACGTTCTCTTGAATTTATATGAAATTTGACTAGCTCTGTTTGACAAATGTTGCCAATATCTGCTTGGCTTCAAATGCCAAACTCTAATGCGGTGTTTCCACCGCACATAAAAAAAATTTAACATAGGAAGATTAAAAGTTATTCCCAAAGTGTTTCCACCGGAAACGAGAAGATTAACTTGACGTATGCTTTCATTTTTGACATTTCTCAATGACATTCTGTGGTGTGAAATGGCAGTGTCTGTCTCGTTGTCATGTCCTCTGCGCAACTCATTGAAAACGTGAGTTTTTTTGGCTCCCGGACTTGGCTCTCAGATTTAGAAATAATTAATATAATATTTCATTGCCTCCGATTTTTTTTGATCTACGAAATGTTATAACTTAAAAAAAAGAAAAACAAAACGTCAAATACTTTGATAGGATTTTGGTTCACAAATTCGATAGAAGACCAACTTGATAAACATCAACCAGCAGTACTAACATAAACATCGATCATTCTGTTGCAGTGGGCAGTCCTCAGTGCAATTAACCGTTTTGATGGGTCCAACCACATCCACGTCAACACATTTACACAGCACAATAGACACAGCTGAGCTTATGATATGAAGCTGTCAAAAAAAGATTTTTTTGATTTGTTTTTCCAGATAACGCACAGAACACGTAGAATTCTGTACGGTTTGAATCGTGGATTCATTCGTGGAAGAGATTAATTACGCGATTAGTTTCAAATCTCTTCGTGAACAGATTAAAGCGGGGACCACAGAGCAGTCTTGGCTTCGGCTTCACCCAGTCACGATACGTCAGCTTTAAACCGGCTTTTCAATGACATTGCGCTCATAGAGTGGGAGTTTTCATTAATGCAATCACTTCGTTCTCTAATGCCCTTTTCGGTTGATCGTTCAGGAGCGTCCGGGAGATTTCTGAACTCTCCTGAAATTGTTTTCTTGGACTCGTTTGACAGTTCCTCTTCTGAATAGAAGAGAAACTTGCTTCTGGTTTTGAATCCAGAATCAAAATCAGAAGCACGCACACAATTATATATGTGTCAATGTCAAGTTAGATAAATGTCATTTGTCCCCTGTAAATAGCTTTTGCATCACAAATACAACGCTCGACAAACTTCAAAACCAAGAAAAACGTGTTTGGTTGTTCGGAGAGCAGCCCCAATCCAGGAAAAGAACACCCTGATCCGGGATCGCCAACCGAAAAGGCCATAAGTATGCCACGATGAATTAAAAAAAAAAAGCACACAGCCGAAAGGTCCAACTAATAAATAATAATAACAAAAATACGCAATTTTCCCCTGAAATGTAGACTCACTCAGAAATTTGCGTCATATCCGTGCCTTACCAACATACTATAGAGCCCAATGCCCAAAACAGTAGACAGACTAATCGACTTCGACTGTGCGCTCGAAATCAACCCCCATTTGCCGTAGTGCCTGTTTTCATTTGGTTGATCCTAACCTGATGTGTCAGAATTACTATGGTGAGGGGAAGCGCCAGTGTGGTGGCCACCGTTCAACCTCCGTTTTATTTTGAGAAATAAAATTTGGGTTAGGATCAACCAAATGAAAACAGGCACTTAGAAGAAGCAAAAGTTCAGCACATTTGAACTCGGACCTCGCTTCAGAGCCTTATTACGTAGAATTACGTTTTCTCTCTACTGACTCTTTCTTTTTGCCTAACGAAACCTTGAAACCAAGCTTAATTGTGTTAGAAAACACGGCAATCATATGGCTGAACTCGTAAACACCAGGCCGAGGCAAAGCAAGGCTGATTTAAGTTCCCCGCTTGAAATTCGTATGGTAAATCTTGTGATTTAGAGGGGATTTAAGGAAGATTTGTCTCAATCGCAGATTAGTGTCCGGTGCAAACACCCCATAAGTAACTAATGATCGTATTCTCCTGATTTTGCGCGCATTTGTGAGGGATATTTACTTTAAGTTGGTTTCTTCAAAACTTTCGGAAAGTAAAGTGAAAGAGTAACTGTGGGGTTCGCCGATTGGATCTCAGAATATACCGGCATAGGCCACTCAGTTTTGGATCACTTCATCACTGAGTCCAGTTAAAAGCTGTTTTCGTTGCATTTGCGTGATCCATGAATGTTGAGGCCTTCCTCTTTTTCGCGATTGTATTGGAATGTTGTTTGACATTGCTTTTTT